>CM043870.1:3949526-6349526 GCA_023846275.1 Vanilla planifolia
GTGTAATGTTTGGCATGTAGCTTGAGTGGATATTATGTTCAGCACAAAAATCATAAAAGAAAAAAAAACGAAAACAAAGATCAAATCAATGAAGCTTTTTTTGACAACATTAAAGGTAATTTTAATATAAGTCACATGATTAATTTTTTAATATCATATCCATTAAAATGTTTAGAACATTTCAGTAGCATAACATTTATTAGAAAGTTTTATTTTAATTAAATTGCTACTTTCATAATCATATTTGAGGATATTTGCAAAGATAATTTATGGATCATTAAGAAGAAGTTGAAAGGTAAATTACAAATGCATAAGGTGAGGATTTGTTTGTCAATGTTAATTAAAACATTGAAATAAGATTTAGAATAAGAAATAAAACTTTTCATAAAAGGGATAGTAGAAAAATGTAGTTAACCATAATTTAGAATGAAACATAGAAATGACTCTTATAAAGATATCCATATAAATTAAAAGAATAAAATGTGAGTAATGAAATAGCTGAGCATATTAACTTGAAGGAAATAAGGAAATCATCTTATGGATTACTATTTAAGAAGAAAGAACTATAAATGTGATGTCAACAAAAATGTTATAAGAACTATTGCTTATGTTATGATCAAATTATTAGTAATAGCAATTATTCTATAAACATGAAGACATTAATAAAGAGATATTATAAGTTAGATATGTACGTATCAAGATCCAAAATATAATTATGATTTGAGTACGACATGATAATTAAAGAAAACAAAAGTTCTTGATTTAAAGGAATACTTGATTATTATGAAAATAGTAAAATATTATGTTCTAATAATTCAAAAAGATTTCAATAAGAATGATGAAGTATTATATTTTAAATTTGAGATAAATCCTACATTGGAGTAAGAAAGGGAATGAAGGAGCAATGGAGTGAAGAGAAGGAATTAAGGAATTTCTTTTGTGCAATTAAGTAAAGGGAAAGATTTGAGCTTGAGGAAGGCAAGCAAGCAAAGATCAATTTTCTAAGTCGTGAACACTGATTGGAAAGCATGCTATGTAACTTGGTGCATTTGTGTGATTTATGTTATGGTGCAATTTAATGATCTTCAATTTAGAAAAAAATCATATGTTTTTATTAGAAAAATTGATACATTCTCATACTTTTGTTGTATTAAAGCCTTGGATTTCTATATTTTGGTGATGATTGATAAGTATGTAATGTTTGAATACTTTGTTACAATGGCTTAATTGCTTTATTTAATTCTTTTAAATTAAATTTTATATAAACATGTTAAGAGTAATGGTACAACATTTTTGTCATCCATGATATGATATATATCATCTAATAACATAAGATTAAAGAAAAAGACAGAATGATATTTTTTTTAAATAAATAAAATTATTTTTATAGAGGTATATAAAATGAGACTATAAAGGATATAAACAAAATGTAGTTTTAAATAACAAGGCTCTTAAACTAAAAGAAATATTTGTTATGCTGCAAAATGGTTATATCTTATTCTTGGATATCATCAAGAGGTCGTGCTTAATAATGGACTCAGAGACAAGAAGTATCTCTATATGGGGTATCATTTATAGGTAGAATCCAAAATAATGATGCATCTCAATTAGAGATATTGTATAGAGATGCAACTCAATTTTAAAATAATATCTAACCATTGTTATTAATAATAGACCACAACTTGTAATAAAAAGAAAAGGAAAATGTTGAATAAAAAAAAGGTTGAGTTAAAACGGTTAGAAAATCATGATTTCAAATGAGAATTTAAAATAAAGGTAAAAATAATTATAAAAATAATCTAAACTGATTTAGTTTAAAAAATAAGATCATTATATTAGCACATTAATCTCATTCTAAATAGCTCTGATATACGTCTGTAATGATATATTTATTCAAGATCAATATACAACATAACCAAATTATAAATTATATAATATTTTTTTGATAATTTTTTTTATTCAACATATAATAATTGACTCAACCTATTTTAAGGCTTTATAATTTCAAAAATGAGAATATATATCATGACAATTCAAAAGAATAATGAATGAGATGCTAACTTTATAGTTTTAGTAGTTTAGCTTATATGATTTATTAGAAATTAGATCATATATGATGTATGAGTATTGCTACAATAGCTATATATATTTTATAGTGTTTAATTTTGTTTTTGCTATTAGAACTATTTCATATTCATTAACATTTTCATTAAAAAAGAAGTCATGTTTACAATGAAAGTTTTTGAGATTCTTTAAACATTTTCACTTAAAACATTATTTTGAAAAACCTTTTTAAAGTGACAACCTTTGTGTGGGGAATGCAATAAAGAAACAATATAAGGAAGTTTAAGTGATTCAATTTGAAATATAATGTACATCCAACCATCATCAAAAGTTAAAAAAATATATTAAAATATATTTTTTAGTGGGTAAATAAAACTTAACACTAGTCCAAATGACCCAAAAATTATTATGCCAAAGGACTATATAATATCAAGTTAAAATACTCTACAAAGCACTAACCAAAAGAGCCTATAAATCATCATGCCAAAGAACTCTATATTTTGGGGCAAGGGATCCTACAAAATACTCAAAAGATAAAATCTCAACAAATGGTAAAAAAATATATAATCAGAGATGACAAATGCATGTGTCTTACAGCCCACAATATAGCCAAGAAGTACATTTAAAATGTTTTCATGCAATATAAAGGAGAATTGCAATTTAGCTCAAAGTAAACTAAACTTACAAGAATGCTGAGAAGGATGGAAGCTTTGTTCAATTGTTATAGTTTTATATTTTACCAAATTCCTTAAGATCAACAATGATTTTCAAGATTTTTATTTTTAAATGATATTTAATTAATCATTGTTTTTTTCCTCATTGTTTAGAAGATATTTATGAAGAATTTAGAAGAACTGCAATGGCTCTAATAGATCATAATGGTTATTTCCTCAAATCCAAAAATCTCATCAAACGATCTATTACATATAGCGAATAACTTAACAAACAATGCATTCCAAAGATTGTGCTATACATTAGTTGTAAATTTATATTAGATATATCATATATTAACTAATAATATATCATATTTGATCCTTTGGTTCAACCACTCAACAATACGTTAACTCAAATAAACTTAACATGCACCTTAAATATACAGGTATCATCCACAGTTTTATAGTTTAGGATATTCGCTCAACGCATCATTCAAATCTCTAGCATAAGAAGTAGTTTGAACTAAATATACAATACATTAAGGGTAGCATATTATATGTCTCTTTATCATTTATCTTAGTCTTATGTGTCAAAGTTTGATAGCGTTCTCTATTGTTAAAGATGATAAAGTGATTGATGCAACAGTAATTAATATTATTCTTTATAACAAATGGATATCACTAGTTCTTTTTATTTTCATAACAACAAAAGATTTTTTATTCACATTGAGAATTTTATCATCTCCATTAAAGATAAAACTAAACATATATTGTACAAAATGAAATGATATTTTTCTTGAGTCCAGGTCTAACACCTAATAACATTTTGATAATATTATAATGCATCTTTATTTTTACTATTTCTAAACCAATTGTTTTATGTGCAACATTGTTTTTTATTAATATGTTGCTATAATTAAATAACCAAATTTGTGAATCAAGCTTTACTTGAATAAATGTGCTTTTTTAAGAAAAATAGATATATAGTTTTAAAATAAAAAATGTACAATGTCGGAGGGGCTTAGTACAAGTTGTTGCACACTTCAAAATAGTCTTTTGCACAAAGTCATTTACAAAATCGTAGAATGACGATGTGACAATAGGAGTTATTGTCGTAAAGTCTAATATAACGTACTAATGATCGAATGGCATAGATAATATTATTTTATTGTCATCTTAAGCTGAGCCACTCATGAAGTACAAAGTGTATTTCAAAGATTTTGCTCGCAACATCATTTAAGTTCAAGCCTCTCAACACTGTTATATGTGAATGTATATGACTAAGTATTCAAATAAATGTGTTATGAACAAACAATGTCAAGAATTAAATTTCATAATTCCTAACACTTACAATGATAGATTTGTTTTTATTATGAATTGATTAGAATCCTCATATTATAGATCTCTTTCTAAATACCAATTTCTCTGCATTGCTCTTATTTCTACTTCTACAAGCTTAGATATAATATCTATTAAGATAAATGAATTTCTCACATCTTCTAGAATAATGATTTCTTTATAATATAATATCATGAAAATCTTTGTAAGGGATAACAAAGAGCATAATAATAATAACATCTTATCTTCATCTTTTATCTTGGTTTCAATTATTTTTAAAAGTTTAATTCTTGAATTGAAATTATTCAAATGAGACTTGGTGGGCATGTCTTCTTTAATATATAAATCAAATGCAATCTTTACTTTTGGAAAAGTTTATTAAAGTGGCTTTTATTATTTCAACTTAAAACAAAGGTTAGTAATTGTAATCTCCTCAAAGACCTTGGTCAACAATTCATTTGATAAAAGGTAGTTGGACTGTTATAAGTACCATTTCATCGAAGTCTCTCCCATATTCCGATATAATCTTGAACAACTTTTATTGACCCAAGTGTATCTTTTCAAGGTCTTGTTGGACTAACTTGCTTCTCCTCTTAGTCTGCCAGAGACAAAGCTTTGGTTCCATCAAAATTTTTTATCTAACTAAAACTTTGATGCTAGATTATTAAGATTTAAATCCATAAAATTGTATAAGTATATTAGAAAATGAATCAATATGAACAACAATGAAAAAAATATAGACAAAATTCACATGCTTCAAATCAGTTTAGACCTATGTCAATAGAGGAGGAATAAATATTTACTATAATTGAAGTCACGAAAAAAATATATGAACTCACATAAAAATGAAAAATACATTCAATATTAAAAATACAAAAAAAAATAATTTTTTTTAATAAAAAGACAGGATCATTTAATCTCTCCTAAAAGATAGAACTTGTTATACCCGGTAAAATTTTATGTATTTGATCTTTAATAAATTAATTGTGGCTTGGATGATTTCGAATCGACAGTAGGATGAGCCAGGAACTCAATTGTAGGCTATTGGAATTTCTGAAATCTTTTGGGAATTTTTCGGAGCACCGAGGAATTTTTAATTAATTTTCCCTATTTAATTGGATTTATTAGATTTTTAGAAATTCGAAAATCTAATTAAATTAAACCGGAAATCGTTTTTTTTATCGCGCGTGAACCGGACCGGAACGGTTCAGCGGAGGCGGAGGCGGTTCGCCGGGTGAGTTTGCGTGTGCGTTCTAATAAGCGGATCGGACGGTCGAGATCGGCGGGTGAGATCGAACCGGCTGATCGGGTGCTTACCGTGTCGATAGCGTGTCGACAGCGCGTATTGTGTGCTTACCGTGTGGATAGCGTGTCGACAGCGCGTATCGGGTGCTCACGTGTCGAAAACGTGTCGAACGCGTAACGGGTTCACCGTGTCGGCCCGGGGTATAAAAACCCTCGCGAAGCAGCGAATAGGGTTTTCGTTCGACGGCGATAGTGAGGAAATTCCCGGCGTACGGCGCGTGATTCCGGCGGCCTGGCAAGGGGCTTTTTGTGCCCGGAGATTCACGAGACCGAGGAGAGTCGATTGAGACCAAATTCGTTCGGCGAGGAGTTGCGGCGAGCTGCGGACGAGCTTCACCGTCGCCGGCGTCTTCGAGGTAGGAATTTCAGATATTTAAATTAGATAATTAGCAAATTGAAGCATGTATTAGTTTGCAAATCTCTATCTAAGCATGCGAATGTGATTTTTGAAGCTAATTGTACAAATTATCGAAAATTGCATGTTAGGGTTTTCGGGACGTTAATTTGTTTCGCCGAAATTGGAAAATTACCAAGCATGAGGATTTAAATATGCCACTTTATTCATGTTAATATGATTGTATAATGCTAGAACTATAATTTCGTGAATTGTCAACATGAGGATTAGACGAAACTGCTCGGCGGAAAACTTGATTTAAACCTTAGGAAATTAGCGACATTATTGGTACATTAGGATAGTACGAACATGTTCTCCTTGTTCGCAGTCGCCGGAAATCGACGGAATGATCGTATTGGTCGGCTATTGCGGCGGCTAGGGTTTCGCGGACGACGGGCGAAGGAAGGAGACGAATTAAGGATTAATTAGGGATTAGTTGAATTATTAAGAGAATAATAATAATATTAATCATTAATATTATATATAAGCGTCGGCTGAATTTCGGATTAATAACTGACCGGCGGGGTTTGGTTCAGCATGAAAGCCCGAACCGGTGGCAAGATGCGATTCAGGGGATTCGGCGCGGTATAGTGAATAGCAAAATTTTAAATTCGGGGAATTATTCCGAATTTTGGAAAAAATGGATAAAATGCAAAAATTTGATATTTCAAATTTAGGAAAAATTCGATAATTGAGTTTTAGGAATTATTTACATTTAGAAAATTCAAGGAAAATCAGAAAACTTGGAAATGAGAAATTTCGAAAATTCTAGAGATCAGTGGGTAAAGAACAAATTTCCTGAAGTGGGGAAAAATGTTATCACTGATGACAGTACAGCTGGAAACAGTCAGACAAAGGTATGGTACACGGATGCTACCAGAACAGTCAGTAATTGACAATTGTGTTGCTTTGATGGCAACGGCATGGATTGAGTCAGTTTATTCAGTATTGGCATATTTCATGGATTGGCATATTGGACCGGACTACTATAGACCCTATATGATGTTTTAGGGTAGTTGTGGTAGGTAACTGTGCGGTTCGGACTTAGCTTCCACAGTATACATGTAGACTGGTATACGCCTTGTTGTACCTGGACACATGTTGCCGAATCTTGGAGTTAGAGATTGGCAATGACTGTAGGGGCGTGAGCTTCTATGGAAGTTGTTGGTAGAGGACTCCTTGGGACGGTGGCTGAGTCAATCTCTCCTGGTCCATGTGTGTAGGCCTGCGCGCCTGAGGGTGGCAGGGGTGTCTCGCAGTGGCTAGCCAAGTGTGTAGGCCTGCGCGCCTTAGGGTGGCAGGGGTGTCTCACGTTGGCTAGAGATTATGTGACTGGATCTGTCTGTAGTCTCCAGGAGATTGATTGACGAGAGACACTGCGGTGTCGGGTGCTTAGGCGCCATGCGTGTTTCGAGATGGGCATTCCCACTGGCACGTTGCCTGGTAGCCCAGAGGAGAGCTACTCTGGTGTGACTGGGGTGGCTGTGGTTGGTCGGAGTCTGGGACTGAGAGTGCCTATCCACCGTACATTGTTATGCTGTATTCCTGTATTTTTGCTATTATCCTTCTCTTGCATGTGAGTTTTACTAGCTGACTTTCCTACTGGGCGTAGCTCATTCCTGTATTATATATTTTCAGTGGCTCGGCAGACTTGACGCTACCGGATTAGGTGGGATCGTGGTCAGCAGGCTTGTGAAGGATTTCTGATTGGTGATTGTCTGATATATTCTGGTTAGTTGATTGTTGCTGTTGGATGTTTCAGTGAGACTGTTATTCTCATATGTTACATATAATTTGAGGGTAATTCGGAATTATGTATCTGGATGAACAATATTACACTTGTGGACTTGTATCTTATTCTTGTAATGTAGTTCCATTTACTGTCTTATCTTATTGTCTTGGAGTATGGTGAGTGGAGTGCTACATTTATCTGTGGATGTTATATATCTTTCTGTTTGATGGTGAGGTCATTACATGACTATGGAACTTAACCGTGGGGGTTCAGACTTCTATTAGATCGGTTCTCCTACCGGTGTGGGTAAGGAGTATTTGGTCTAGTAGGAGTAACATTGCGCGAGTCCATCTGTTAACTCAGGAGTCATGAACCTGACTTGACGGTGTACCCGGGAGATGGGATCCACATTGTTAAGGAAAGTAGGTGTGTAATGATGTGTTATATCCTATGTTTTCGTAGGCTGCTCAGGTTGGTATGGGACGATCTGAGCTGTCTATATAAAAAAAAAAAAAAAAAAAAAAAAAAATGTATGCCAAAAATCAGCCTAGGAAAAAAATGGGGTGTAACAGTAGTGGTATCAGAGCCCTAGGTGAGGATAACGGGGCTAGACGTGTATAGGGGTTCAACCCAAGGTGGGGAGAACTGTTGATTCTTTTGTATACTATAGTAATCCATATGCCAATTGCCAAATGACGACTCTAATGCCAGATTAATTGTTTTTGACAGTATGGCTGGTACCAGGAGACTTTCCGCTCGTGGAGCAGCTAGAGGCAGACCGGTATCTACTACTCCTACCCCGGAGACGATCCCAGCATTGCCAGTTGAGCCAGCCGTGGATCGTTGGATCGATGCCTTCATGCGGTTGCGTCCGCGGAGCTTCAGTGGGTCGGCTGACCCAGCGGTGGCAGATGACTGGATGGCTCATATGCTTGAGCTATTTGATGCCTTGGGATGTCCATTCGGCAGGAGGGTAGTGCTTGCTGCTCTAGTGTTGGAGGGAGAGGCTGCTACCTGGTGGAGAGGCCAGCGGCGCGCTATGTTTGGGGAGGCCCAGAACAGTGAGATAGCATGGGATGACTTTGTTGAGGCATTCAGGGAGTGCTACATTCCGGCCTCTGCCATGGCTCAGTTCAGGAGGGAACTTATACACCTCAGGCAGGGCCAGATGTCAGTGAACGATTACTTATCGAGGTTCACTTATCTGGCGAGGTACGCCGTAGAGCTGGTGCCTTCTGAGGAACGCAGATGTGAGATGTTCCTGGAGGGACTTCGTCCTATGCTGCAGCGCCAGCTAGTTGTGAGTCGGTTTGCCAGGTTTCGTGACTTGGTGGAGGCTGCGAGATCCGTTGAGCTTATTGATATCCGGATGGAGGCCCAGAGAGAGACTCATAACAAGAGGAAGGAATTCAGAAATATCCAACAAAACAAAAAGGGCAAGAGACACAGAGATCACAGTGGTACTCAGGAGGTCGTGGTCCGGCCACGACCTATTTCTGAGAGACCAGTGCAGCAGACAGGTACCCGGACTGGGGGGATTATCTGCTACCATTGTCGACAGCCCGGACACAAGAAGTGCGACTGCCCAGAGTTGAAGAAACAGAGGATCACGGGACCGGTTGGTTCATCTGGGGGACAGCCCAGGGTATTTGCACTGACTCGGCAGCAGGCTTCAGAGTCACCAGAAGTGATCACAGGTATGCTTCATTTTGGCAACGTGCAGTGCATGACTTTGTTTGATACTGGTGCATCTCATTCTTTTGTTGCTGAGAGGATCTGGAATCAGATATCAGGATCCAAGGGTTACTTGAAGGAACCCTTACTGGTTAGACTTCCTGATGGGAAAGAGATTCCCACTGTTCAGAAGATTGACGGATCTATTCTGATTAGTGGACACGAATTCGTGACAGAGTTGATATGTGTGCCACTAGCAGAGTTCGACATCATTTTGGGGATGGATTGGTTGTGCCACCATGCAGTGGTTCTGGATTGTTGGGAGAAGAAGGTCAGGATCAGAGTGCCTGGTTCGGGGGATGTGATATACTTTGGTCTGAACAGGCAGATTCCCCTGATCTCAGTTCTTCAGACGGAGAGGTTAGTAAGTAAGGGTTGTACTGGTTGGTTGGCCTATGTGACCGATAGCCAAGCCACCACTACCCCTATGTCAGATATTCCAGTGGTGAGAGACTTTCCTATGGTCTTTCCAGAGGAGTTGCCTGGACTTCCACCAGCTAGGGAAGTGGAGTTTTCGATTGATTTGGAGGCAGGAGTAGCTCCTATTGCTAGAGCTCCTTACAGGATGGCTCCAGCCGAGCTAGCAGAGTTGAAGACTCAATTACAGGACTTATTAGACAAGGGACTCATACGCCCCAGTTGTTCACCTTGGGGTGCCCCTGTCTTATTCGTCAAGAAGAAAGATGGTAGTATGAGGCTGTGTGTGGATTATAGGGAATTGAATAAGGTTACTATTCGTAACCGGTACCCGTTACCACGCATCGATGATTTGTTGGATCAGCTTCAGGGAGCAACTGTGTTCTCCAAGATTGATTTACGCTCGGGTTATCACCAGATCCGGATTAGAGATTCTGATGTAACCAAAACAGCATTCCGTACTAGATATGGGCATTACGAGTTCACAGTGTTACCTTTTGGATTGACTAATGCTCCAGCAGTATTTATGAACCTGATGCATCGAGTGTTTCGTGCCTTTCTGGATCGGTTTGTGATCATCTTTATAGATGATATATTGATTTATTCCAGAGATAGGGAAACTCATGCAGATCAGTTGAGGACTGTGCTTACAGTGTTGCGGGAGAATGAGCTGTATGCAAAATTCTCCAAGTGTTCCTTTTGGCTGGACTCAGTAGCATTCTTGGGACACATTGTC
Source organism: Vanilla planifolia (assembly GCA_023846275.1). NCBI lineage: Eukaryota > Viridiplantae > Streptophyta > Magnoliopsida > Asparagales > Orchidaceae > Vanilla > Vanilla planifolia. The sequence continues at coordinate 3,959,900 of CM043870.1, forward strand.
AGTGCAGAGGGCGTGGCTGTTGATCCTAGCAAGATACGAGCTATTGTTGATTGGAAACGGCCATCTTCTGTCACTGAGATCCGGAGTTTCCTTGGTTTGGCTGGATACTATAGGAAATTTGTTCCTCACTTTTCTAGACTGGCCGCTCCACTAACACAGTTGACCCGGAAGGGAAAATCTTTTGAGTGGTCAGAGAGTTGTGAGAACAGTTTCCTAGAGCTGAAGCAGAGGCTTAGCACCGCTCCAGTATTGATGTTACCTACACAGGAGAAGCCGTATCAGATGTATACTGATGCTTCACATATAGGCTTGGGAGCCGTACTGATGCAGGATAGTAGAGTTATAGCATATGCTTCGAGGCAACTGAAGGATCATGAGAAGAATTATCCCACTCATGATTTGGAGTTAGCTGCTGTCATTTTTGCCTTGAAGATATGGAGACATTATTTGTACGGAGTTCCTGTAGATTGTTTCTCCGACCACAAGAGTCTTAAGTATCTGTTCACTCAGAAGGAACTGAACTTGAGGCAGAGGAGGTGGTTGGAACTGATAAAAGATTACGAACTGACAATAAACTACTGCGAGGGAAAGGCTAATCCAGTGGCTGATGCCTTGAGCAGACATGTAGTTGTGCATACTGTGATAGCTTGCGACTCTATAGCAGACTTGGATTGGGATGTTGAGAGATGTCAGGAACAGTTGTCTGTTCAGAGACTGGCTCACAGACTCAGTTCGTTGACTATTCGGGCTGACTGGTTATCTGAGATGCGTGATCTTCAGCTTGGTGATGAAGAGCTGAAGGAGAAGATTGAGTTGGCATCGCAGGGATTGGGAGGAGACTTTGCTCTCAGAGACGACATTTTGACCTTCAGGGGTCGCTGGTGTGTACCATCACATCAGGAGTTCAGGGAGAGGATCCTTCGGGAGGCTCACTATGGAACCTTGGCTATGCACCCTGGAGAAGTCAAGATGTACAGGAATTTGAGGAGTGTTTTCTGGTGGAGAGGTTTGAAGACAGATGTTGCTGCCTTTGTTAGGAAATGCCTTACATGTCAGCAAGTTAAGGCCGAACACCAGAGACCTGGAGGATTGTTACAGAGATTGCCGATTCCGGAGTGGAAATGGGATGACATCACTATGGACTTTGTGACTGGTCTTCCTCGTACCAGACAAGGTTTGATGCTATTTGGGTCATCGTAGATCGATTGACCAAGTCAGCCCATTTCTTATCCATTAAGAAGACGGATTCAGCGGCACAGTTGGCAGAGATATATATTCAGCAGATTGTCAGATTGCATGGGATTCCCCGTTCTATTATTTCTGACAGAGACGCCAAATTCACATCACAGTTTTGGAAGAGCTTACACACTGCCATGGGTACACAGTTAAAGTTCAGTACTGCTTATCATCCTCAGACGGATGGACAGTCTGAGCGGACTATTCGGACCTTGGAGGATTTGCTACGCTTGAGCGTACAAACTTACTCAACAGATTGGACTAGACGATTACCCTTGGTAGAGTTTGTGTACAATAACAGCTTCCAGGCGTCGATTGGTATGGCACCTTACGAGGCGTTGTATGGGCGTAGGTGCAGATCTCCTCTTTGTTGGGAGGAGGGTGATTCCAGGAGAGTGTGGGGACCCCAGATTGTAGAGGAGACCACAGCGGAAGTCAAGTTATTGCAGGACAGATTACGTACTGTGCAAGATCGCCAGAAGAAATATTATGATCCTAAGCACAAGGCTGTTGAGTTTTCTGTGGGAGATAGGGTATTCCTGAAGGTCAGTCCTATGCGGGGTCTATTCAGGTTTGGAAAGCCTTCTAAGCTTCGACCTCGTTACATTGGACCCTATCCTATTCTGGAGAGGATCGGTGAAGTGGCTTACAGGTTGGCACTTCCTGAGCATCTGACTGAGATTCACAATGTGTTCCATGTTTCGAATCTCAAGAAATATGTGCCAGATCCTTCTCATTGCATCAGTGATGATCTTCCTGGTTTACAAGTGGCACCAGATTCTTCTTATGTGGAACTACCAGTTCGCATCCTCGAGGAGAGCAGCAGACAGCTGAGGAACAGGTCGTTTCCTATGGTCAAGGTTCTGTGGAATAGACATGACGAAAGGGAGGCAACCTGGGAGCTAGAGCAGGATGTTGCTGAAAAATGGCCGGAACTTCTTGCTGAATTTCGAGGGCGAAATTCCTGATAAGGTGGGGAGATTGTTATACCCGGTAAAATTTTATGTATTTGATCTTTAATAAATTAATTGTGGCTTGGATGATTTCGAATCGACAGTAGGATGAGCCAGGAACTCAATTGTAGGCTATTGGAATTTCTGAAATCTTTTGGGAATTTTTCGGAGCACCGAGGAATTTTTAATTAATTTTCCCTATTTAATTGGATTTATTAGATTTTTAGAAATTCGAAAATCTAATTAAATTAAACCGGAAATCGTTTTTTTTATCGCGCGTGAACCGGACCGGAACGGTTCAGCGGAGGCGGAGGCGGTTCACCGGGTGAGTTTGCGTGTGCGTTCTAATAAGCGGATCGGACGGTCGAGATCGGCGGGTGAGATCGAACCGGCTGATCGGGTGCTTACCGTGTTGATAGCGTGTCGACAGCGCGTATTGTGTGCTTACCGTGTGGATAGCGTGTCGACAGCGCGTATCGGGTGCTCACGTGTCGAAAACGTGTCGAACGCGTAACGGGTTCACCGTGTCGGCCCGGGGTATAAAAACCCTCGCGAAGCAGCGAATAGGGTTTTCGTTCGACGGCGATAGTGAGGAAATTCCCGGCGTACGGCGCGTGATTCCGGCGGCCTGGCAAGGGGCTTTTTGTGCCCGGAGATTCACGAGACCGAGGAGAGTCGATTGAGACCAAATTCGTTCGGCGAGGAGTTGCGGCGAGCTGCGGACGAGCTTCACCGTCGCCGGCGTCTTCGAGGTAGGAATTTCAGATATTTAAATTAGATAATTAGCAAATTGAAGCATGTATTAGTTTGCAAATCTCTATCTAAGCATGCGAATGTGATTTTTGAAGCTAATTGTACAAATTATCGAAAATTGCATGTTAGGGTTTTCGGGACGTTAATTTGTTTCGCCGAAATTGGAAAATTACCAAGCATGAGGATTTAAATATGCCACTTTATTCATGTTAATATGATTGTATAATGCTAGAACTATAATTTCGTGAATTGTCAACATGAGGATTAGACGAAACTGCTCGGCGGAAAACTTGATTTAAACCTTAGGAAATTAGCGACATTATTGGTACATTAGGATAGTACGAACATGTTCTCCTTGTTCGCAGTCGCCGGAAATCGACGGAATGATCGTATTGGTCGGCTATTGCGGCGGCTAGGGTTTCGCGGACGACGGGCGAAGGAAGGAGACGAATTAAGGATTAATTAGGGATTAGTTGAATTATTAAGAGAATAATAATAATATTAATCATTAATATTATATATAAGCGTCGGCTGAATTTCGGATTAATAACTGACCGGCGGGGTTTGGTTCAGCATGAAAGCCCGAACCGGTGGCAAGATGCGATTCAGGGGATTCGGCGCGGTATAGTGAATAGCAAAATTTTAAATTCGGGGAATTATTCCGAATTTTGGAAAAAATGGATAAAATGCAAAAATTTGATATTTCAAATTTAGGAAAAATTCGATAATTGAGTTTTAGGAATTATTTACATTTAGAAAATTCAAGGAAAATCAGAAAACTTGGAAATGAGAAATTTCGAAAATTCTAGAGATCAGTGGGTAAAGAACAAATTTCCTGAAGTGGGGAAAAATGTTATCACTGATGACAGTACAGCTGGAAACAGTCAGACAAAGGTATGGTACACGGATGCTACCAGAACAGTCAGTAATTGACAATTGTGTTGCTTTGATGGCAACGGCATGGATTGAGTCAGTTTATTCAGTATTGGCATATTTCATGGATTGGCATATTGGACCGGACTACTATAGACCCTATATGATGTTTTAGGGTAGTTGTGGTAGGTAACTGTGCAGTTCGGACTTAGCTTCCACAGTATACATGTAGACTGGTATACGCCTTGTTGTACCTGGACACATGTTGCCGAATCTTGGAGTTAGAGATTGGCAATGACTGTAGGGGCGTGAGCTTCTATGGAAGTTGTTGGTAGAGGACTCCTTGGGACGGTGGCTGAGTCAATCTCTCCTGGTCCATGTGTGTAGGCCTGCGCGCCTGAGGGTGGCAGGGGTGTCTCGCAGTGGCTAGCCAAGTGTGTAGGCCTGCGCGCCTTAGGGTGGCAGGGGTGTCTCACGTTGGCTAGAGATTATGTGACTGGATCTGTCTGTAGTCTCCAGGAGATTGATTGACGAGAGACACTGCGGTGTCGGGTGCTTAGGCGCCATGCGTGTTTCGAGATGGGCATTCCCACTGGCACGTTGCCTGGTAGCCCAGAGGAGAGCTACTCTGGTGTGACTGGGGTGGCTGTGGTTGGTCGGAGTCTGGGACTGAGAGTGCCTATCCACCGTACATTGTTATGCTGTATTCCTGTATTTTTGCTATTATCCTTCTCTTGCATGTGAGTTTTACTAGCTGACTTTCCTACTGGGCGTAGCTCATTCCTGTATTATATATTTTCAGTGGCTCGGCAGACTTGACGCTACCGGATTAGGTGGGATCGTGGTCAGCAGGCTTGTGAAGGATTTCTGATTGGTGATTGTCTGATATATTCTGGTTAGTTGATTGTTGCTGTTGGATGTTTCAGTGAGACTGTTATTCTCATATGTTACATATAATTTGAGGGTAATTCGGAATTATGTATCTGGATGAACAATATTACACTTGTGGACTTGTATCTTATTCTTGTAATGTAGTTCCATTTACTGTCTTATCTTATTGTCTTGGAGTATGGTGAGTGGAGTGCTACATTTATCTGTGGATGTTATATATCTTTCTGTTTGATGGTGAGGTCATTACATGACTATGGAACTTAACCGTGGGGGTTCAGACTTCTATTAGATCGGTTCTCCTACCGGTGTGGGTAAGGAGTATTTGGTCTAGTAGGAGTAACATTGCGCGAGTCCATCTGTTAACTCAGGAGTCATGAACCTGACTTGACGGTGTACCCGGGAGATGGGATCCACATTGTTAAGGAAAGTAGGTGTGTAATGATGTGTTATATCCTATGTTTTCGTAGGCTGCTCAGGTTGGTATGAGACGATCTGAGCTGTCTATATAAAAAAAAAAAAAAAAAAAAAAAAAAATGTATGCCAAAAATCAGCCTAGGAAAAAAATGGGGTGTAACAGAACTCATATAAAATAACAGATCTTCCTCTTCACAGGAATTCATTTAACTCTCACTCTTATTTTATTTCAAAATTTTTCACTCCATAATATTTAGAAATTATAAATGACATATATGCAGGGCTAAAAATTTTATATTCATATTTAGATCACAATAATCATAATTTATTTAATATTTGGATATATGATAAATATTATTGTTCAAAAATAACTAAATAAAATCTTATATTTAAATTCACATAATAGAAATATGGGCATAATTTAGATTAATATATATATATATATATATATATATATATATATATATATATATATATATATATATATATATATATATATATATCTTTTGACTGTCAGTTAAAATTTCATCATAAATTCAACAAAAGATTTGCTTGTATCAATCCAAATATTCATGCGATTATTTTATAAAAATCTTGAAATTTTTGTACGAGCGAAAATAAAAATTTATTTGTTCAAAAGTAACGACTGGTAGACGTTGCCATAAGACATGTGACTTTTTAGAAGAGATTAGGGCATACAACATAATTTGGCTCAGAAGACGTGAACGATAACATTTATTAAACCACAAAGATCTTCGTCCACCGAAGCAACGATCAAGTGAATGTTGGAGATGGAGCAGCAAAAACCCCTACAAAGACGCATATACTACAAGCTAAGAGGAGGAAATAATATATTCGAATCATCAAAAGGTTGAACCAACAGATGTCGAGGTCAAACCGCAGCGGAGAAGGTTCGTCGGTGGAGGCTTTTCTTTAGCTGGGTTGGTGTCTGCATCAAGCACCCTCACATAAAGCTCTTGCCCAAAGTACCAGTTGTGTAGTAACTGTGAACGCAAGTTCCACATCCCCGGATTATCCATGTACACGTACACTGTTGTCCATCCATTGGGATATACCTGTAACACGATAAGCACCGCTTGTGTTTTATATTATCAACAAGAGCACAAGAAAGATGATCGGTTTTTATACCTGAACTGTGGATCGCACGATAGGATCAACTATGTTGTACGTATCTCTCGAAGCAGGGCTCCACTCTCCATCACCAAACCTGAAACACAAAATAATCGTGTCAAGAACTAGACGCACAAACAATAATCTCATCGTGTCAAACGACCTACCCGACAACGAAGAACCCGTAGCCATCCAGATGCCAGGAGTTGTAGACATAGAGGTCGTTGACGAGCACGATCTCCAACCAGCCCTTATGGATTCCGCTCGCGACGAAGGTTCCCTGCACTAGCTCCGTTTTGATGGAGTTCACTGGGAATTCGTCCAGCCGGTACACGCCAGCACCGTCGGCGAGGTAGTCAGCGAGCTCGAGAGGCGTCGTGGGGGTTAAGTAACTCACGTTGTTGATGGCATAGAGGTGGCGGTAGGAGGTGAGCACTTTGTCCGAGCCGTGGAGTATGAAAGTTTGCGAGATGGTCGCCTTGGTCACGTTGAAGGAGCCCTGTGGGTTTGGCCTGGCAGCCCCGACCGTCATGTTGGACCGTATGCACCGTGCTTGGTCGATGGAGAAGGTCGGGTGAGTGGAAGATGGACCCGTTGGGAGGGGTCCGCTCGGTTTCGAGGTCGAGCCGCGGTAATGGAGGACTGCAACTCCGTTGAGATCGGAGTTTGGAGTCGGAGTGAATTGGGAGGGAGTGGCAACTATGTAGTAGTCTGAGACGGGTCGGTCTGCGGTGACGAGAACAGAATAGGATTGCCCGACATGAACGTCAAGAGAGTCCAGAACGATTTGTTGAGTGTAAGAGCCCTCTGTTTCGATCAAAACTAACTTATGGTCTTGTATTCTGAAGTTGAAGCTTAGTCTGGAACCAACGTTGGAGATTCTGAGTCTATATGTTTTTCCTAGATTGAGTTCATTCTTGCTGTTAGAGCCCTTATGATAAAGCATTATAAAGAAGTAGCTATCCTTTGAGAAATTGTGCATCCTACAATTTTTTTTTTCTCAAAAGAAGAATTAAAGAGTTTTCAAAAAGAAGAAATAATCATAGTTGTATGTATGTGTTCATGTTACATTTTTTTTTTGTAATATTAGGCATATTAGAATATGAACTTAATTAAAAAATGATCAAATTTAGATGACATTAATAAAGTATTTAAAAAATTAAGATGATCATGAACCATGTGGTTAGTCAATATTAATTATAAGTTATGAATTTGTGATAGTATTAATCAAATTTAATCGAGTCATTATTTATAATAAATTAATTATGATTAAAATTAATTTAAATATATCAAGTTTTTAGACTATATATATAATTATAATATTATATTTTACACAAAAGTTTAGTGAATAATTTAATTTTTTATTGTTTCGATTCTATTCATGTTCTACTTAATCCATATTCATTTTTGAATTACTTTTCTTGCAACAAATTGGTATGAAAATACAGAAAAAGATCTTATAAAGATAACGAATAATTTACTTCGTATTTCTCATCTTACTAATAATTATGATAATTAGAGTATGTAAATAAAAGCTTTAGTCGTGAGTCAAAGATTGTTGGTAAAAGGAATCAAAAGGTTCAAGATGACGTTAGCCAATTTAAGAAAAAAAAAATAAGAAAACACATTTTCATTTATCAAGGTTTAGAAGTGATAGAATTTTAGAAGGTAGATAGTATAAATAATATAAAGCAAGCTCGGGAGGTCATGCAAAATGCATACAAAGATGACGATAAATTAGAAAAGGTATGTTTTCAAACCTTGAGAGATGAATTTTAAGTCTTGCAAATAAAAGAATCAAAAGATATTTCAGAATATTTCATAAGAGTGCTAAGTATAATGAATCTACTAAAAAGAAAAAGAGAAGTGTTTGAAAAAAAGCAAGCATTGGAAAAAAATTCTATGATCATTTTTCATTAGGTATGATCATATTAGGGAAGAGACATAGATGATTGAAAAACTACTTATAGATTTGTCTTTTGTATTAAAATATTGCATTCTAATATATGCTTGTAAAGCGATTTTTTTTTCCAATTTTCAACTCGTAAACTAGTATTTGTTATAGCTTATACTTGTGTTAATTATGCTATATAGCTTTGAATATTGTTAAAAGAGATTCAAACAATATATGGTTGTGCAATAAAAATCTATATTGATAATAAATTTTTTGACTATTAGGGACATGTGAAGAACAAAAATGTAGAATTAACATATGTAAAGACACAAGATCAAGTTGCTAAATGGAAGACTATTAAGTTCAAGATGGGGTGTTAAAAAATAAACTTGAATAAAAATAATTGTTAAAATTAGTTGGCATAAATTAAACATTTAAAAACAAAAGTTGGTTATGGTAATAATGATTAAATTCTATTAAATCATTTTTTCTATTAAGTTAGTTGTGATAACATTTAATTTAAATTTAGATATTTCTTAAGATTATATAAATGTAGTTAATATTACAGTATTTAACATGAAATTTTAGACAAAAAATTAAATTTTTTTATTATTTTCATCTTATTAATTTTTATTGCTTAAACTCATGTAATTATTTGAAGTATTCTTCTTATAAAAGGGGAATTACTGAGAATTACAAAACAGAGTCTTGTCTAAACTAATTATATTTTGTTTGTTTTAAAAAGAACAGAGCATATGGCTAAGTAAAAACAATGGAAATGCAACACAGAATACAAGAGAAATGATGAATTGCTCTCACCTTTTTCGACTTCAAACGATTCGTGTGGGTAACGGAAAGGGTTGTTGAAGGGCATCTTGCCGTTGATCAGCATATGAAGCCTATCAATTGGTCCACCTTGAAATTGTAGACGAAATATTCGACGAGCAAGCTAAATCACAAAAATTTATCAAACACAAATCTTCAGAAATTCTACTTTTCCATCCAAAACAACTCTCCAAGATACATTCTTTTGTGTTCTTCTTTTACCTTGTAATTGAAATAGCTCCAATCTCCAATGAGAAGATCGAATTCTTCCTCCGGCTTCTCAAATGGCACGGCAATGACTTTTCTGTTATGGACTCTGATAGGCCCAAAGCCACCTGCGTTTTTCTGGAAATTGATGGACGGGAAGTAGAAGAAGCTTCCTATTTGATCCTTCATCTGGAAAGCATAGGTCCAATTTTTTCCTGGTTCAATTGGGCAGTTCGTTCCAGAAACACCATCCTGCCATGAGTTCAGTCTTTGCTGTATGCCGTTCCTTTGACCAACAGAGAACATGCTTCAGGCGATAGCAAAAACAGGGGAATCGAGAGGTGAGACAACTGCTCACCAGGTCATGAGGAGAGGTTCGTCGAGGTTGTTGAAGACGTTGACGTAAATGTTGTCGTTGGTTGTCGAGTTGATTAGCGGTCCCGGGAAGCGCCCGTTGATGACGATCACCTGGAAGAAACAGAGACGTGAGAATTCCAATGTGAGAAAGATGGGGCGGAGTTAGCGTGGCGGCCCGTACGGGTTGATTTGAGCCGACCGGTCGGATGGTGTTGTCGAACGAAACGTTCCAGTTAAGGAAGATGTTCGCGGCGTGAGAGACGGATGAGAGGAGGAGGAGGAGGATGGGGACGGCGAGGAGATAGCGGAGGCGGGCCAAGGCCATGGTGCCGGCGTGTAGGCTGCGGTTGGCCGGGCACGAGAGCTTCGTGTGATGAATCGGAGATGAAGGTTGTTGAGCGTTAAAATCACAATTAAGCAGTGTGATAAACGATGGAGCGCCGGCGGATTCTTTAATAAATATTTAAATTGATATTAAACCCTTTCTGTGCTAAGTCAACCCGTTTAACGAAAGATCTTAAATTACTATAAGATAATTCATAAAATTACATATAAAATATTCAAAATTTTTAATATATTAATTTAATAATATATCAAAAATTCTAAAAAACATTATTACATTGTTACAATAACTAACCAAGCTCTTTTGATCATATTTCTAAAAGTTTATTTTGAAGATATTTTTTAACAAAATTTTATTTTATCTATCATTTAAAAAAGAAATTTAATACTTTGGTGGTCACCAATCAGTTTTAATCTAAATGTTTTTTTTTTCTAGAATGGGCATAAATAGAATATTTTTGAGATTTTAACAAACAAGATAAATAGCTTTATCATTTTGAAATTATGCAGAGTAATTTTTAAGATATATTCGTTCAACTTGTAATTATTTAAGTTTTTATTAAATTTATGTGATTTTTTTAATATTTCAACAATAAAAAACTATAGTATGCATGATATTGTGTGTGCTAGCACAGTCATAGCTTTAAATACACTTATATTTGATCCAAATGTGTTCTTAAGATCTATTTCAATGTTGACTTGATCCATATCATATAAATTTCATATTTTAATGAATTTTATTTTCTATTTTCAAATTAATTTAAGGTAAAAATGTACAAAGTGAGTTAAAAAGTCTTAAAATGTATTTCTTTTTTTTAAATAACTAACACATGTTACTGTTTATTTCTTTTTTTGTTTTTTTTTTTTTTAATGAACTTTATTGTTCAAAGACGAGTTCTCTAGGGTTTTCCACGGCGGATTGACCAAGGCCAATGCGATCAAGGGAGGACATTTGGCTCTTTGAGGAAGGATGCCAACGTAACGCCTGCGGCTTTCTTCATGACCTTCTCTTCATTACATTTGTGGTGATTCTAGCTCTTGAAGGTCATCATTTTGTTGAATGCAGCTTGCTTTTTTGCCTTTTTTTATTTGCTTAAATAGACTAAAAACTTTTAATGAAAATGCCATTAAAATTTTTTAAATGAGAATAAAACAAAAAATTATAAAAATTGTTTAGTTGGATTTTTATATTTTTAAGATTAAAAAAAGAAAAAAAATGTATTTAAAAACCTATAAATGATCAATACATTAGTCATATTTTGTTATTTATTAATTTTTTATTATAATATGATAAGAACAAGAATTATCATGAAAAACATTATAGATGTCAAAGATGAGATTTAGTTTATGTAGACATTAGTTTCACATTAAATGTCTTGAAATATTTTGGTTTGGTTTTAAAGTTTTTTAAATTGTTTTTATTCCTTTTGTTTTTTCACATATTGATGGTTAATTATCACTTGCTACAACTGATGATTGAGAACACCATTAGTCTCCCCACCTGCTAAGTTAGTTACATTGATCATTATGTTGCTAAGGATTACTGTTTGATTCATCATAAGAGACTGTTTTATGCTATAGTATTCACTATTTTAGATTAGTATATTGAGTTGAAAGTTAGCTTAAAATAATATCATGTATATGTTATAATATATTCATAGGAATACTTTAAGGAATGTGACATAATTTTTCAAAAACATTTTATAAACACCTTTGTAACTTGTTGCTCCTTCATCTATAGGCACCCTTTTAAATTATAATATAGAGATGATCCATCATGGTTTCCTTCTATTGCACCAAATGGACAAAAATAATGATCATTACATTAGATTTAATTTATTCATCATCATATGAAGGTAACAAATTACAACATTTTCCTCTTAAGACATTTACATTAGATTTAATTGATTTCAATGGAAGGATTGATGTGATGGAATCCCAAAATATTCCAATTACTTATCTAGGTGTTTTCAAACCTTTATAACTTTGCTAAAAAAAGGTTTTCTACAAGTTTCTTTACATTTTAGTGTTTTTCTAATCTATATTAACTTTATTTATACTTGTAATTCTATTTGTGATGTACTTTTATATTCATGCTCTAGACATATAAGAATTACTTAAAATTATATATGAGCAACACATGTTCATAAGCCTTTTTTAGAACTTAGTGTAGACCAAATTAGCTTTTGGATAATTTGTAGTATTTTCAAGATATCGAATAGTTCTTCTAAATTTTTTCTTTTTTGTTCATCTTTCATGATTCTATATTAGTTAATGTTGAAAAAAAAAATGAAAAACAATTAATTGATTCTAATATTTTTTTCAATTAGTAAGAAAATTGAATTTTTTAAATCTTAATTAATTTTTATTTTTTGTTTTTTTTTTGCCTTTTTTTATTTGCTTAAATAGACTAAAAACCTAATGAAAATTCATTTAAAAACTTTTTAAATAAGAAAAAAAATATAAAGATTGTTTAGTTGGATTTGATATTTTTTTAAAGTTAAAAAAAAGAAAAAAATGTATTTCAAAAACTATAAATGAGTAAAACATAAATCATGTTTTGCTATTTATTAAATTTTTATTATAATGTGATAAGAACAAGACTTATGATGAAAAACACTGATGTCAAAGATGAGCTTCAACTTACATATGATAGTTTCATGTGAATATGCAAGAATACTTTGGTTTGGTTTTAAAATTTTTGAAATTATTTTTTTCTTTTGTTTTTTAACAGATTGAAAGTTGATTATAACTAACTATCATTGATGATTAAGAACACCAGTAATCTCCTCGTAATTTGGTTACTTCAATCATTATGTTGCATACCATTGGTGTTTGATTCATCATAAGAGACTATTTTATATTATAATATTCATGATTTTAGGTTAGCATGTTGTGTTGAAAATCAGCATAGAATAATACAATTTATATTTTATAAGATATAAATATGCATACTTTAGGGAATGATAACTTTTCAAAAACATTTGGTCAACATCTTTGTAATTTGTTCGTCCTTCATCTATAAGTACCTCTTTAAGCTACATAGAGATGACCCATCATGGTTTCCTTCTATTGCTCCAAATGGACGAAAAGAAGGATCAAATATTTATGATCATATGAAGGCAAAAAATGACAACATAATTTCTTCTAAAAACCTTTTCATTAGATTCAACTAATTTCAAAAGGAGGATTGATGTGATGGAATCCTAATTGTTCTTATCACTTATCTAGGGTTGTCCCAACTACTATAACTTTGCCAAAAAGCTTTCCGCTAGTTTCTTTAGATTTTAGTATTTTTTTTATATGAGCATTATTTATACTTATAATTCTATTTATGATGTACTTATATATATATATATATATATGTATAATTATTTAAAATTATATATGAGCACCATATGTTCGTAAGTCTTTCTTTGAATTTTGTATAGACTAAATTAGCTTTTAGTTAATCACTTATCTAAGATTGTCCCAAATGCTATAACTTTGCCAAAAAGCTTTCCACAAGTTTCCTTAGATTTTAGTATTTTTTTATCTATATTAGCTTTATTTATATTTGTACTTCATATATATATATATATATATATATTTATTTATTTATAATTATTTGAAATTATATTAGAGCACCACACGTTCTTAAGACTTTCTTAGAATTTAGTATAGACTAAATTTGCTTTTGTATACTTTGTAGTATTTTCAAGATTTGATGTAGTTTTTTGAATTTTTTCTTCTTTATTTTACCTTTCATGATTCTATATTTGCACTATTGAAATATAATGAAAAAAATCATGGATTTCAATGTTTGATTTCAATTTGTGAACATTTTGATTTTTTTAAATCTTAATGAATATTTCAATATTTTGTTTATTTATAAGTTCGTTTCATCTTTATAATTAAGTTGATTTCTTACTTAAAACATTTAGTAGCATTCAAAAATGAAAAAAAAAAAGTTAATTATTCTCTTTAAGCTATCAATCGAGATAAAAATAAAATGAAATTTGTTTCTAAAATTTAAATGTTTAATATTTTATTTTTAACGTGAAAATTTTTGCAAGAGTGTTTCTCGTAGAATAATTCTCCAATACTTTCATTATCTCAATTTTTTCCTGCACTTAAAATTTCTTCTTAAACCTTGAAGTTTTTTTATGGAAACAAAAATGGAAAATGATTTATTCAAATGTAACCATTTCAAGGTTACTGCATGACGTTAAGCCACGATGATCCTCATCAGCCAAAGCAACGATCAAGAATAAGTTGGAGTGGGAGATGATGCAGAAGCTAGTGTAGAGTAGCAAAAGCCCCTACAAAGGATGACACCACAAACTCAGCTGAACAAATAATACATATGAATCTTTTACCGGAAAAGATTTATAGGTGAGGGCATCATTCAACCTCACATAAAGCTCTTACCAAAAATAGCAAGTCTATAGCACCTGTGAATGCAAGTCCCCAATTCCCAGATTATCCAAACACACTAAACCATTGTCCATCCATGTGCATTTTATCTTGTTTGCCTTATCTTTGTTGCAAGAAGAGAACTCTAAATAATAATACATGTTTAAGATAAAAGGAAAATAAAATAAAAATTAATAAAAAAATTAAACTTTTTCGTTATTTCATATTAAATGAATGTTACAACTAGATATATATATATATATAATCTCAAAAAACCTTTAGATTTAATCTAATTTCAATCATAACTAATCCACTATAAATAATGAATCAACTAAATTTGATTAATGCTATTAAAAACTCTTGACTCATAAGTAATTTTGAACAAATACATGACTCATAAAAAACTTTAATAATAACAAATTAATTTTTCTAAATACTTCATTCATACCAACTAGTTTTGATCATATTTTTTAATTATGTTTTTTTTAAACACCTCCTCATGAACTTAATTATCTTTTTCAAAACAATAACAGATTTACTATCAATATGAAGTTTTGTTGCATTACTTGTAATTGTATTTTTTGATCTCTTATCGTGCATTCTTCTTACCTTTATAAACTCACTTTACACCAATGGTTTATTTCTCTTAGGTAAATTAATAAGCTCTTCTGTTTTGTTCATTTTAATAGAAATTATCTCCTTATACATAGCATTCCTTTATTGCTTATTTTTTTATTACATCATTAAAAGTAATAAATTTTTATTAGTTAAAAGATAAATAAGATTAAGATGACTCATTATCTTATATAGATTATGAATGCTTCTATTCTATTGTACTATTGGACCTTCTTCTTCTAATAATGATGATGATGATATGAGAGATAATGGTTGTATAATTTCTTTATTTTTCTCAACAATTTGAACTTTTTTTTTATATCATTATTGAGTTACTTATCTAATCTTATATTTTATCTTCATAAAACTCGACGTCACAACTTATAATAAATTTCTTCTCATTTGATTCATAAAATTTGTAAGCTTTAGATTTGCATTATAGTTAGTGAAAATAATTAGAATACTTTTATCATCTAATTTGATCCTTTTTTTTATCAATTGTGCATAGATTATGTACCTAAAAATTTTAAAGTGTGATACGTCTGCTTGAATTTGCTCCATGCTTCTTATGAAGTTAGTCTATTCAAATTCTTTGTTGAACATCTATTCAACAAATATATTACATAATTTACCACCTTTGCCAAAAATTCATTAGGCATTTTCTTAGTTTTTAGCATGCTTCAATTATATCAAGAATAGTTTGATTTTTTCTGTCTACCTCACCAATTTATTAAGGTGAATATGGTGCGATGATTGTACTCCATATGCCATGAGCTTTACAATATTCTTAAGACTCCTTAGATGTGAATTCACCTCCTTTATTTGATCTTAATGCCTTGATCTTATAACCATTTTGGTTTTTTTACTAAGATTTTGAAATTCTTGAATGTTTGAAATGCTTTAAGCTTTTCTTATAAAAAATAAACATATTATTTTCTGCTAAAGTCATCAATAAAATATTAGAAAATAATGATAATCTCTAAATAAAATTGAGATAATTGTTCCACATATGTCGTGTGAACAAGTTGAAAAATCTTATATACTTTTGTTGAAAGACTCCATTGAGAAACCTCTTATTGCATGCTTTCTAAGTACACATTATTCATATAATTTATTTGGTATATTAATGTATGACATCTCATTTACCAATTTCTTATTTGATAGAAGTTTAAGAGCATAAAAATTAACATGCCTAAATCTCAAGTGTCATAGCCAAAAACTATCCTTTATACAAACACTTAATCACTTTGTAACAACATGCTTAATATTGAGAATAAACATACGATTTTGCACTATAGGAATATAAGTAATAAGTTTATTTTTCTTCTTTAAATAAATATTTTTGTTTCTCATATATATGATAAATCCTTTTTTCAATAGTTGTCTAAGGCGAAAAGAATATTTGTTTTTATCTCTAGAACATAATAAACATTAGGAATAAATTATTAAGTATCATATTTGAGTTGAATAAGAATCTTATTGATACTTTTTACTTGCACTTTGGAAGCATCTTTAAATGAGACATATATGATTGCTTGCTCTAAAGTCCAAATATCATAAATCTTGATTTATAGATTCTCATTCTCTTCTTATTAGCAAAAATATTTTCTTTTTTAGCATGATTGATTTTCTCATGCACTTGATTAAAAAAAATTGGCCAATATTCTAAACAATAATGCAAATACATAATGTAATTATAACATTGAATATTACTTTTATCATATTTTTTTGTCTCTTTCTCTTTGACTTTTTCTACCTCTATATTGGTTAATTTATTCATGATTATTGTAATTATCATGACCTTGAACATTTCCACGACCACATCCATGGCCACGACCATGAATATGACCTTCTTAACCATTTTGTTCTTTTGATTTTTTCATTGTGAGGCTACATTGAAGAAAATGTTTCAATGATTGTTTGTTTCTCTTTTAAATACGATGTTCATGAGCTTGAAGTGAACTCATAAGTTCTTGAGTTTTCATAATGTCCAAGTCTTTAAACTTTTCAATAATCGTGACAACATAATCAAACTATTGGATAACGATCGTAAATTTTCTCTACCATTTGCTTATCTTCGAATACTTTTTTATTGTTTTTAGTTGATTCACCATAATTAGATTTTTGTGAAATACCCTGAAACATTTTTCAATTCCTTCATTTGCCAAGCTTCAAATTCACTTCTTAAGACTTGGACATATACCTTTTTACTTTATCATCACTTTTGTATGCAATTTGAAAGAGCTTCCAAGCTTTTTTTACATTATTTGCACTAGCTACCTTCTCAAATTGCATACTTCATCTTGAACCTCTTCATACCTTTTATCAATAATCTTTCATATATCTTGACTCCCGAATAATACTTTCATTTGTATACTATAATTATCATATATTAGTAAAATTAGTGATAGAAAACATATTAATTTTTATTTTTAAAATATCTTTCTTTATGCTTTGATACTATTTTGTTGTCAGAAAAGTACTACAAATAACAATATAAGTTTAAGATAAAAGATGAATAATGTGAAAAATAATAAAAAAAATAAACTTCTTCACTATTTCATATTAAATACAATGTTATAACTACATATATAGTCTTAAAATATTTTTAGATATAAACTATCTTTGATCATAATTAATCATTTACAAATAATTACTCAATTAAATTTGATCACTACTATCACGAACTCATATCACATAACCAATTTTGATGAACTACATAATCAATTTTGACAACAGTCGATTAGCATCTCTAGATTCTTCCTTCATGCCAGCTAATCTTGACCATATTTTTTTAATTAAATCTATTTTATAACAATCTTTAGGAGCGGTGTTTGGTGTTTAACTCTGTCACACAATAGGATCCAATACGTTGTACTAATCTCTTCGAGAAGGACTCCGCTCTCCATCACCAAAGAACAACCTACCCCACAAATCATCCAGATGCCACGAGTCATGGAGGTCGAGCTGGTTGACGAGAACGATCTCCAACCACCCCTTACGGATTCCGCTCATGACGAAGGTCCCCTACACAAACTACGTGTTGGTGGAGGTTAAGTAACTCCCCTGTGGGTTTGGCCTGGCCGCCCCTGCCGTCATGCTGGACCACAGGGACTGTGCTTGGTCGAGGAGAAAGTCGGTGGAGAGGGAGATGTGGTCGGTTGGACGGTCGAACCGCGGCAATGGAGGACTGCAACTCCGTTGAGACCGGAGTTAGGAGGCGCGGTGAGTTGGGTGGGACTGGCGGCTATGTAGTAGTCGGAGACAGGTCTGTTTGCGGTGACGAGAACAGACTAGGATTGCCCGACGTTGAGGTCGAGGGAGTCCAGAACGATTTGTTTAGAATAAGAGCCCCCTGTTTCGACCAAAACTAGGTGTTAGTCATGTATTCGCAGGTTAAAGCTTAGTTTGGAACCAACGTTGGATATTCTTAATCTATACGTCTTTCCTGCATGGAATTCATTTAGAGCCCAGTTTATAAAGCATCTTAAATTAGTTATCCTTTCAGAAATTATCCCTCCTAAAACCCGCTTTTTTAAATAACAATTGAATAACAAGCGATTTGATAAAAAAAAGCAATAAAAGAGGATACATGCATGTGTTTTAAATCTGAAAATATACAACAATGATTAAAAAGGATAAAAAAATTATAATTGTAGTCGCCTAAATATCATCATAATATTATAAAAATGATAACTAATATTATACATATTTTATAATTCAAGAAACATTTTATTTTATTAAAAGCACTACGTGTTTCTGATTGTCTTTTATAAAGACAACAAAATTCTTAAAGTGAATAATAAATATTTGATAATTATGAAAATAAATATAATTAGTATTTTTTGTGTTACAAAAAGCAATAGTAATTAGTGTTGTAATAGTTCTTAAACCATTTTTAATAGAAGAAAACACATTAATATTGAAATATAGCAATGGACCATGAGAGTAAAAAATGTCTAATTTTACTTTAAAAGCAATATTTTTTTACTTGAATAACATAAAAGTAAAATTGATTTTTGTACGTATTATGTCCTTAACAAGCAAGCAAGAGTTAACTTTAACATTGCTTTCCACGTAAATAATATAATATTTAATTATTTTTATTCAGATTTATGAAGATCATCTCTAGTTTTATTAAAAGGTATACAAAATATATATTCATTTTTAATAATGATTATAAAAAAATGTTTGAGTATATATCTTAAAATATAAAAATCAAATACTTACTTATTTCCAATAATAAAGCATTTAAAGCATATATTTTATCTTGTTTTCTAAATATTATCTATTTTAAAATAATATTTATAATGAATTCTATCATGTGTTAAAATTAAATCAAATGAAAATTGAAAAAAGATTGAATATAGTAAGGTTTGTATTAACTGAACTGGTCATACAATTATAATGAACCCATCGTACAAGTATATTAATAATTTACTTGAGAGATTTAATTTGAGTTTTTAGTGTTCTTAATTTTCGTGCAAGATAATATAACCTTTTGTATTAGTATCACACATTTATTAAGAGAATCAGACAAAAGATCAGACCTATTAATAATAAAAATTAAAATTTGTTATATTGTCATGCAAGTATAGTCTTTATATTGTACAAACATATCAATTGTTATCTTAAGGGATATGAATTCACAGGCTTTGAACAATATAATAATATTTATTACAATTTTATGATGTATTTATCTATTTATTGAGTATTCAGGGATTAGGTTGTAAGGGTTTTGATTTTGGTTATATAATATAATGTCACTTTTGTATTGTTACGATCCATTTCACCCAAGAATTACGACTTAGTCATATATTATATCAGTTTGCTTTATAATGGTACAATTCTTTTATCATAATAATATGATATTTTATAATTAATATAATTGAATATTTCATAAAACTTATCATAGTATATAATCATCTATCCTATATCATTTTTTCAAGAGCTTAAAATTTAGATTTGATCTAACTATATTGTACGATGCTCTCATCATAACTATATGATTCATTTTGCTTGTGAAAATGAATTAATCAAACCTTAATAATTAGTTGGATAATGCTGTTAGTGGTGCATCATTTTTATATGATACCTTGGATTATATAATATAATCATTTGGGATGTTAGTGATGACTAATTTGATTACTTTTTCATACAAATATTTGAGAGAGTTTTGAAGTCATTTTAGAGCATTTTTAGAAATATATAAATGCATCTGAACATGATAGAAAAGACTAATACTTGATTGAAAAATCCTTTTCAAGAAAGCTTCATTGGCTTCATCATTTCTAAAAAGAATCAAGTTTAAGACCATGTCATTTAGCTTGAAACATTCATCTTATCCTTCCTTTTCATTCTCGAGCTAAATTACATATTGTTATTTTAAGTTATATCTATTACATTCACTTTTATATAAGTATTGAACATATTACACATGTTTCAATGATTTAAATAGTGTATCTTTTATTTAATTATTTTTTAGTTATATTATATTAAATTTTATTTTGTTAGTTTGTCCTGTTATTGAGAACTTTATTTGATCTTTATTTTATAGGTTTTTATTAAGTCAATATTTTCAATTTTATTAAAGTATTATATAACCTTTTATCAAATGAGTGTTGTAAATTTTTATTAAATATGTTTTGTAAACTTTTATTAAGTTGATACAGTATATCCTATTAAGCCAATATTTAGTAGATTGGTTAGATATTTTGTTGGAGATGGATAGATCTGAGTTTAAATTGAATCAATTAAAACTCTTATGTATATTTTATTTTATATATACTATAATATAACCAATTTTTTAAAACCTAATAATATTTTATAAAATAAATGTTATAATAACCAACAAGATTAAAAAACTTGTAAGTCTTTTGTTGTAAGTCATTTATGAATTTAAATTGGCTTGAAAGTTATAAGTTTTCATAATCCACACCTTTCATCTCCCCCTTCCCTTGCCCTCACCTCTTGTGGGCAACATGGTCATATGATTTATAACAAAAAACCAAGATAATAAAGAAAATAAACATATCATAATGCGACATACATAAAAATTAATAAATGAGGTGGAAGCCAATTTATGCATGTATGGTGTCAGGTGTTGATTACATACAACCATTATGTTGAAATGTTATTTACTTATTGTTGTTATTTATGATGACTAAAATGTTTATATATAACTATTATGTTATCCTTGAAATTTTTAAAAAAACTATAACTTGAAAAATTGAATAAGACTAAAACATTAATTCTTGAATATCAATCATAATGTCGTCACCATTATTAGCTAATAATTATTGACTTACAATAATATATATAAAATACATAACATAATCGAATCATTTGATAAAATACGACACAATGGATCATATACTTCCAAATACATATCATTCAAGTTATATACAACCTTTTTTTCTAAAACTAGTTTTAGTTTAACTGTTTTTGTATAGGTCTTTATAAAATGCAATGCATTATGACCATCCATTATCCAGAAGGGTATATATAAGAAATTCCTAAAACATAGAATTGTTTGTGTTTATTTAATTTTAAACGTCAAATAGAAAATGAAAACTCGATGACTTCCTTACAATTGGAGATTTGAATCCATACAAATACCACAAATAAATGTAGGATTTTTTTCCACACCACTTGGCTAAGATTAATTACTTGTGGTCAATCTTCATATGCTTCTATAGATGTATCTATTATTCATAATATTTTTAATATTTATTTGCTACATAAACTCAATCTTATTAAGTATTTTTATTAAAAATATTATTATATTATTTGCATATGTGACATTATTTTGTATATATTAAATAACTTTAATATATTATCTAACAACTCTAGTGATGAGGAAGCTCTTGGGTCTCTTTACTATCCAATATTCCAACCATGGTGTCGAGCCCTCGTCATTCTGACCAGGTTTCCAGTCTTGAACTTGTAATCCCAACTAAGCCTTACAACAATTCAAACCCTTATGCTTGATGTGTGGACCATGATATAACTACCAAGTGATATTGATCAACATATATGTATATACGAATTTTAGAGTTAATGCTCACAAAACCTATATTATAATAAAGAAGTAAGTTTATAAATTTCAATTAGATATGCCAAAAGTGTAACTAATTTTGATAAAATAAATAAACTTTTAAAATGAATATAAAAAGTTAATAAAACAAAAAAATTGTCAAACAAAACTTAAAGAATAATCATATAAAAAGACAGCAAAATATGCAATAACACATGAAATTTAATAGCTAAATGTAAAATATTAAAATCATTTCATACTAAACAATGATATCTTGTGGTGGTCTACACGATAAAAGAATGAAATAACAAAATCATTTATATTACAATGGGTCTACCCATAGATTGGGCATTCCCTTTCACTATATGGACTAAAAACTAATACAAACAAAAATGAGAAATATAAATAAGAATAAGAAAAGATCATGATAAATATTCTTAAAAGTATAAAGAAACTCTTAAGGCCAATTTTGTCAATCTATGTACAAAATAAAGTATTGAAGTCATTGGTGTCATCATCTTCAATAGACTAATGCTTGGGACAATATTATAGTCAAGCCAATGATAAAATATAAAATGGTTTATCAAAATTGAATCAATTATAACATCAATTGATTGAAAGATATCTAAAAACTTTGGTAAAAATAATGTGTTAGGAATCACGTTTGTCTGAGAACTTGTGTTTAAGTGAACACGATTCTACAACGACAAAATCTAACAACGAAGCATGTGGTAATTATTTGAGAATTTTGAGAAAAATAATTTCCCCATTATTCATTAAACATGTCTTTAAATGAACTAATATAGAAGGATGTACAACCCATGTGTTCAAGTTTATCAAAATCATTGTTTTGTGATGCATGTATATTATGATAAATTATATTTCTATGCATTTTATATTATTAATATTATACTATATGTTTTGTATCTCCATTTTAAGACTCCAAAAACTTTTTGTATAATTATTATTTAATTTATTCTATAGATATTACAGTGTCATAACGTGTGTGTGTCAAAAATATGATGCAACTTTTATATGTTTTATAATTTAAGATACATATATATATAATATTTATATGCTAGTACTAAAACGATGTAAAGATAGCTTTGGAAAGCAGGCAATAAGACGTCTAACGGTATGGTTTTATTAAAATAATATAAACCAATACTAAAGTAAATGATAAATATTATATAATAATATTATTAAAATAAAGATTATTTTACATATGGTGAAGGTGATTGACATAAGTGAGTGAAATAAATTCAACTTTAAAGATATTTAGTATGTACTTAGTATTGGAGATTTTTCAAATTCTCACATTAAAACTTTGAATAGTTTTAATTTTAAGATAATTTAGATTGTCTATGTCAACTATGTAATAGTAATTGGACAATTTTGTTGAAAAGAAAGAAGAATTAGGTCCATGTAATGTGCCTATAATCGATGTATTGTTTATTCACTTGGACCATATTCTTGGATGCATTTGTCAAACTAATTGATCCTTCGATTGATCAACGTGGTGAGAAGAAAAAATTTTGAAAAAATTAGCAAAATGAAGAAAGTTAAACAGTTTGGAAAGTTAAAGAAAATATATAGATAAATAATATATTTTTATTTTAAGAGATAAAAGAATGACATATTTTCAAAATTGACAAATTTAATATAATTTAGTTTTGATAATAGTAGTAAATTAATGTGTATTAAAAGTTTGTATTTGTGAAGTTTATAAATGTGTTGTGTTTTTATACATGTTTCAACACTAATGTGATGTATTGATTGTGATTTATATGTGTTTTTAGAAAATATGAATTATTATAGTTTTTATTTATTTTAATAATGTGAAATGTATTTAGGCTTAAAAAACTTTAATATGCAAAATGAGAGAGATATTACAAATTTGAGATAGATAATCTTATTAGATAAATAAGAAATAGAAAAATTAAAAAAATTGTCTCATTATAATTTATTATGGTTTATTTAGATTGCAGTATATGATATGATTTAATGTCACAAGATTAGGTGACACCTTTAAGGTGTGATGATCTCTTATAATGATGAGCTCACCATTCATGATGCAACTAATGTAGTATTATGATAATTTGAAAAATTAAATCTTAACTAAGTTAAATCTAAAAAATGAGATTTATACAATGACATTGGCTTATAATATTTATTTTATTATTATTTTTATTTATTATTATTATACCAATATTTTGATTTTATTATGTAAAGATATTATCCATTTGACTCATATCATATTAATCTAATTAGATTTTATCTTCAAAAGATATTTCAACATTTTAAAACTATGATATTTTTTATAAACATCAAAATAAATCCCTCAGTAATTAATGTTGGATAACTTATCCACATACCATTTCACCTAGAAGTCTATAAAAAACTATTCTTTATCCAATGATTCTTTTCTCAATACATTATTAGTGATCATTTTTCACTCTCTTTCATCCAACTGTCTATTCAACTTCAACTTGGTTTATTCTTGATTCACATTAGACTAATAAAGGATATTATTCTGATAACAAATATGATATTCTAGTCTCACTAAAAGATGTCTCAACATCTTAAATTTATAACATCTCGCATAACCACAATGATCAATTTCTTAATAGTAAATGTAAAAAAATCTCTTTATACCTTTTCACTTAAAAGCTTATTAAAAGTCACTAATTTTCTAATGATTATCTTCTTAAGACATCACACAGTATTTACTCTTATATGTTTTAATCCTAAGTGTTACAATTATATATATTTCTTTATGGTTATTAGAATGTTTTATAAATAATATTATATATTATTTTAGATTTTTCAATTTAATAACTAGCTTATACAACATTTATTATTTTAAGTTCATTAAGTTTTAGAGAAAAGCTTATGAAGAGAAATACTTTACGAGAAAGATGGTTTGTCTTAGTGAGAGAGAATTAGAGAACATTATGCATATTTCTATCAATTGAATTATATATATACATACTTTCACATACACACATTCACTCATATAGCATAAACATATTATTTAAGTTTGCATATTATTTGCTAAAAACATTAAAAAAAATGTTTGTAAATATTGCTTTTATGATGTTAAAGGCTATAATAGAGATGTATAGTCTTTAAATAATCTTGATAACTCCAATCATAAGTAAATCACTATTTAAAATGTTAAGATATTAGAATTTAGGTGAGATTGACCTACAATGACCCAAAAGTTGATTATATTGTTTTATATCCTAACAATTTTAAGATAGAATAAGATATAATAGGACTAAAGTAGAGCATTAAAAAGTAGCTCATTGACTTGTATAATTAGTTTTGTTCATTCACTATTAATTGTGTAAATTATTGTACAAGCTAATTATGATTTGATTTAGCATGGACATATTTAATATGTCTTAGTTTGGACATATATAACTTTTTTCTACGATTATAAAAGTAATGTTGGTTTAAAATAATATGAAAGTTTTTAATTGGCTTCTACTATGAATTCCAAATTGTAAAGGTTTTAAATTACTTTTGTTATGATTTTTCAACATATGAGCTTGTCTATAGTTTTGAAAGTTATTTGTAGTTTTATATAAAAAATAGTTTTTGACAATTAAAGAAAACATAAATAGAAATAAATTACATGACACCAAACCTAATATGGGTGAATGAGGACCCCAAAAATTAGAAATATGAAAATTAAAAATATTTCCTCACTATAATTAATTATAGCTTATTCATCTTGAGCTATATGATTTGATTTAATGTTACAAAATTAAGTGGTAACTTCAATGTGTGAAGATCATTTGTGATAATGAGCTCAGTACTAATGGTGTAAGAGATGTTATATTATGAGTATTTGAAAAACAAAACCCATAAATAAGTTCAATCAAGAAAATGATGCTTGTTCATTGGCCATAACATATAATGTTTATCTTATTATTATTCATATTTATTATTATTACATATTTGTTTGTTGTGATTATTAGAATGGCTTATAAATAATATCACATATTATTTTAGATTTGTTAGTTAAATCAATAACTAGCTTATAAAACTTATATTCTTATAGGTCCACAAATTTTTAGAGGAAAGATTTTGAAGAGAAATAGTTTTTGCGAAAGATGATTTGTTTTGAGAAAGAGAGAAAGAGAGAGAGAACATTGCACATATTTGTATCAATTGAATCATATATATATACAAACATATATGCATGCACACACACACACACAGATATATATATATATATATATATATATATATATATATATATATATATATATATATATATATATAGTGCATGCACATGTTATATAAGTTTGTTTTATTGCTGGTAAAAAATTGAAAAAATGTTTTATAAATATTGCTTTATGATGTTAAAGGGATAGAGTTGAGAAGTACGATCCTCAAGTTATGTTGATCAACTCTAACCATGAGTAAATCATTATTTAGAAAATAAAGATACAAGAAATGAGATGAGAATGACCCAATATATAGTATGATTCCAAAGTTGATTATTTTATATCAATATACAATATTATTGTAATTGAGCTAAGGATGGTTAGCTCAATATATTTTATGACTTAATAATTTTATATCAAAATGAGATATAACATAGGACTATAAGAGAGCTGTGAGAAGATAAGTCATGAACTTTTATATTCAATTTTTTATCATTAATTATCAATTGTCTAAGCTAAAGCACCCACAAGTTATGATTTGGTTTAGCATGAACATATCTAATATGCCTTATATACTTGGTTTGGACTTGACTAGTTTTTTATTATGATTATATGAATAAGGTTAGTTTAAAGTAATGTGAATGTTTTTAATTTGCTATTATCATGAATTTGAAAATTTAAAAATTTTAAATTATTTTTCCAACGATTTTTTGGCATTTGAACATGCCTATAGTTTTAGTTAATTATATTTTTATACAAAAAATGGTTTTTGGAACTAAGAAAAAGAAATAAATGACATGTCATCGAATCAATCAAAGGTGGGTGAGGGTCATAATAAATAAGAAAATTAAAAGTATTTCCTTGCTATGATTAATTATGGATTATTTAGCTTGGGCTATATAACTTGATTTGATGTCAAAAATTATGAAGAGAACTTCAATGAGTAATGATCTCTTATGATGATGAGCTCACCACTAATGATACACGCGATGTGGCATTATGATAATTTGAAAAAAAATCCTTTAAATAAGTTCAATCAAGAAAATAAGATTTATTCATTTATTATACTTTATAGTGTTTATTTTATAATTTTTCTTATTAATTATTTCTAAATATGTTTTTTGATGTGGTAATTAGAATTTCTTGTCAATAATATTACGTTTTATTTTAGATTTGTCAGTTAAGTAACTACCTCACACAATATTTATTCTAATATGTCTACAATTTTTTTAAAGAAAGTTTTATGTAAAAGATGGTATGTTTTGAGAGAAGAGAGAGAGAGAGAACATTATACATATTTACATCAATTGGACTATATATACATATATACACATATATGTGTGCAACAAATTACGGGTTCACATGATCCACGATCAATCCATCACTTCGTACTGATCCGCAAATAGAGTTCACAATATGCCTACTTGACTTCGACTGATTAGCCCACTTCGTAACAATTTGACTCAACTCCGACCTATGACCACATCGACGCTACATCGACGCAACCTACTCTCTAACTCGCCAACTTGCGTCACTGTTCTAGATGCACCAACCCACCAACCAGCTCTATGACACATTAACTTCGACTTGCCTCACTGATGTTGCACCAACCTATCGATCTGATGTGCTACACATGTCATCTAATCTAAATTGTAACACTATTAATGGCACGTGGACCTACCAGCCACTTCTTGACCCGATGATTGGAATTGACCAGTAGTGACCTACTCTAAATTAGTTGGTGTGGAACTAAGAATGCAACATTTTTGAAAAACTATATGATAACAGTTTTGACAACATAACTTTTGGACCAAAATGACAACTTTTTATAAAGCTATTTAGTACTAGTTCTAGCCACGACTTTGGTAACATGTTTTCATTAAACAAAATTCATAAATCAAAAGAATATTTTTTAAAAAGTTGTTTGACAACAAATTTTAACCATATTTTTTGTAATTTTTTTATGTTTTAATTTGTCTTTAATGCTTAGGTTCTCTATAAAAAAAATGAGACATACTTTTTAGAATAGTGATTTTTTATGAATAAATTTTGCACTTTTCTCGTATATTGATGAGGTGTAATATTGATCATAACAAAAATTGAAATATGTTGATTCATTAGGGCTTTGATGTTATGAGAGGTTCGAAACACAAGTGGTCAGACATCACGCCATTTTACTTACAATTCTATGATATCTCCTTCCCACGATCATCGTTAACGATTCCTTTCACTTTTGCCAATTATTTACTTCATTGTTTTGCTTTACAACATCACTTTCTTTATCACTTTGCCACTTAAGTTTTCTTGGGTTTCCATTTCCAGTTATCTTCACCTTTTCATACTCTTTGATTCGATTTTCATTAAATGTTTGGATCACCTTTATGAGCAAGTTACTTTGCTCTTTTGATTTTCTTCCAATGCTTAGCAAAATTTTTTTTGTGCTTTTAATTTGCACTTGTGTGACCTTTACTTCATTCTTTTCTTTATTGTGGCATCAATTTATCAAGCCTTTTTTTAGTAGTCTATCTCTGTGCCATTGAAGAGATTATGAACCTAACATATGGTGCAACCTCTATTACTTCCCTCAGCTAAGATATCCTTGAATAAGTACTTGTATATCGTCTTTTTTAGTTTCTCACATTATTTTTAATTTTAATGTGTATAGGTTAATATCTACGTTACGCAAAATATTTTTACCACCCATTTGGCATCAAATTAGTATCAAAGCTTGGTTTACTAGTGCTTGCAATGCTAACGACAAAAGGAAAAAATGACGAGGGTTTCTTTGTTTCTTTTTCTAAAGCATATGCACATGAGATATAGTACAATTTACATGGAGCACCAACATATCAATCAAGCACAATTGACCCTCCAAGACCTCTTAACTCGATTAGAAACCTTGGAAACTAAGTTATAAGAATATGTAATTAGGATCACCTAGTTAAAACAAACTCCAAATGAACCATATTCTTTGAACCTAACATTGTCGATCAACCTAATCAAATATTCGTTAGGATCTACAACCCCTTTTAGGGACAACATTGTGAAATTGATGATGACAAGCTTATGATATCCATTAAATGTGACACCCCAATCTTTGAAGGCACCCTAAATCCTAAGGATTCCAAGAGTAGGAAGAGGCCTTGGACCATTGCTTTCATTGGTTTAAACTTAGTGAATAATAAAATGTGTTGTTTGCTTGAATGAAGTTTGGCCAAATAAGCTCAAATTTTTGTAGAAACCATACACACATACCCTTAATAGAGAAGATTGCCACTATAGGAATCTGAAATTAGTTTAAGAGAATTATAAGGGAAAACCCCTCTCACACAAGAACCAGTTACTTGACCAATGAAAATACGTAACCAAAGGAAGAAAGTTGGTTAATAAGTACATTGCTCATTTTGATGAGTACTATTGGTGTTAATAAAAATCCTTAGGTCACCCTCTCTTGATTTTGAGTTAGGTTTAGAGAAGATGTGTAAAGAGAGCTTTTTATGCATAGCATTCATACTTTAGAAAATTCTTATAAGATTAATAATAAATTTGAGCACCTCTAAAAGCTATACCTAGCTAAAAGAGTTGAACAAACAACTAAGCTAACCTTTACAACAATCATATACCATCAACTAATCACTCACCTGCACTTCCCTCTATAAGCCCAATCCTTAACTCATCATAAAAACTCAAACAACTAATTGAATGCCTAAGATAGCTTGTTTGCAATGCAAAGGTCAAAGTCATATGGCAACCCAATATCCCACATGATAAATAAGCTCTATCAAAGAAGAGAGATGTGAGGAGTTTAACATCAAAGAAGGAGAGATTAAAGAGTATACTTCTTATTCCAACCTAGCCAATGAATACTCTTAAGAGAAAGAAGAAAATATTGAGGACATTGAATCCATTACCATTGTGAGATGAACCTTCACCTAACCTAAGGCTAATAAAAATTGGAGACATGGCACCATTTCACATATCATCATTAAACTTAAAAAAAATTTGTAAGGTCATCATAAATAATGGTAGTAGTATTAATACTATTTTTAACAATAACATAGTATGTCTCAAACTTACCACCACTCATCACCTAAACACATACATTATTTATTAGATCAATAAACGATATTAATGTCAAGAAATTATATATTATACCACTTAAATTTAGTCAATATTTTGAAGATATTTTATGTGATATTGTTCCTATTCAGGTAAGAATATCGTATTTGGGGACCTTTGGTATATAGCCATGATGCTTTTCTCACTAGCAAAGCTAATACTGCACATTCACACATCACATTTAAAAATTCAAGCCACACTCGTCGCCACCTAAAGACCACATCCAACTCGTTAAAAGGAAGCCAGCCACCACCCTAATAATAAATCTAATTTATGTTCTATAGTGATGTAGATAGTTAACTAATCGATGGTATTATCATTTAGGCCATTGCTGTAAGAGATCAAGTGAAGTACTTGACATAGTAATACCTCGCTTAATAGAACTCATTCTTTCTATTTTTCTTGATGTTTTCATTTAAGATTTTCAAAGCTTTCCACCCCTTCATGACATCTAACTTACTATAGACCTTGTGTTTGGGGCTAATTTACCAAATTTGTCACAGTATTGGATGAGTCCTTTCGAATAAGAACATGTCTTAGAAGTGAAAAAGTTATCAAATAAAGGTTTCACACGAGAAAGCCTTAGTCCTTATATCGTTCTTATCCTTCTAATGGTTTATGTAGAATGTGCATAAATAATCAGGTTATCAAAAAAATAATTATAAAATATATGTTTCTTATCCCACACTTGAATGACTTGTTGAACCAAATGAGTGAAGCCATTATCTTCACAAAACATAGATTTAAAACATAAATACCACAAATTTAGGATTCAACCAAGGGATGAGCAAAAAACTACTTTTAAAAAAAGATGGGCTATACGAATGATTTGTTATGTCATTTGGTCTATTTAATACATCCAGCATGTTTATGAGAATAATGACCTAATTTCTTTGACCTTAAAACTATTTGTGATGATTTACTTCGATGAAATCTTAATCTTCAATACCACCTTTGAACATCACTTAGAACACCTTAAAAGATTTGCTCAAAGCCTAGAGAGAATTACTTTTATTCAAATCTCAAAAAATGCACTATCATTATTTATTGTGTGAACTTTATATAATTCATAATCTCAAAAAATGGCATATCAACTAGCCTCAGTAACATTAAGACTATAATTGACTAGCCAACACCTCAATTCATCCATGATGTAAGAAGTTTTCATGGCTTAATAATCTTCTATAAGAGGTTCATTAAAAGCTTTAGCATCATAACTACTTGTACAACTGACTACATTAAAAAAATTTTGAATAAACCCTTATAGCAAAGTAAGTATTTGAGAAAAGAAAAGAAAGCAAGATCCAAGCACATACACTCCAATTTTTAGATTTCTTTATCATTTTTTAGGTCTATTGTGATGCCTAAGGAGTAGGAATCGGAGGAGTCTTTATCTAAGAAAGATAATAGATTGCATACTTCAGTGAAAAACATGATGGGTCTCGTAAGAAATACGATGTGTATGATAAAGAATTTTATGAGATAATCTAAATTCTAAGATAGTAGAAGCATTACTTCTTACTCTAAGAATTTACATTATACATTGACCACGAGGCCCTAAGATACTTAATTCACAAAAGAAGCTAAAGCTATAATATGTTAAGTGGATTGAATTTCTTTAGAACTTGGTGGGGACACCAGCGCCATGCATGATTTTCGACGTACTTCATCTGTTCAGATGCGCTCCTGCACTACCCGACGACCAAGGGAGTTACTCTTCATGAACAGGATCAATTTGGAGCCCAAAGTTGCATTTCGGGCTCGAATTAACACTCAAGAACATTATTTTTGGATTCGGGGACCCAAATTTGGCCAAAAGGCCTCTTTTTCCGGTTTTCGCCGCCGCCGGACGCCTTCCGCCGCCGACTGCGACCGTCCGCCACCGCTTCGCCGCCGTCGACCGTTGAGTCGACGGACCCGCGCGCGGGTTCGCGCGAGACGCGCCCGTGGGTCGGAGACGGGTCGGCGCGGTTCATCCAGCAGGTCGTGCGACCCGAGCCATGACACGGGTCTGAACCGGGTCGCGCCGACCCGCCACCCGCGGGCGCGTCTCGCGCGAACCCGCGCGCGGGTCCGTCGACTCAACGGTCGACGGCGGCGAAGCGGTGGCGGACGGTCGCAGTCGGCGGCGGAAGGCGTCCGGCGGCGGCGAAAACCGGAAAAAGAGGCCTTTTGGCCAAATTTGGGTCCCCGAATCCAAAAATAATGTTCTTGAGTGTTAATTCGAGCCCGAAATGCAACTTTGGGCTCCAAATTGATCCTGTTCATGAAGAGTAACTCCCTTGGTCGTCGGGTAGTGCAGGAGCGCATCTGAACAGATGAAGTACGTCGAAAATCATGCATGGCGCTGGTGTCCCCACCAATTCCCCCATAGCGAGAAAGACTCAGCTCCGATGAGTCAACTCCAAGTTGTTCCTCATACATCCTCAATGCATCTGGATTCAATCGCTGTAACTCTTCTCTTGTGATCCAAGTATCCTCAGTATCCGACCGGCCTTGCCATCGAACAAGATATCTTTGATAACTTCGATTTCTGGTTAATGTAGTTTGATCGTCTAGTACCTTTTCAATCTGCTCACTCCTCTTACCTTGACAAGTTGGTCGACACTCAGGTAAAGGTTCACTCTCAAGGGGTGTTGATGTAGGCTCAAGTGGCTCACTGGGAATCTCGATCGACTCCTTGTAGGCCACCAGGTCTGAGACGTTGAAGGTATTGCTGATGCTGTAATCGTCTGGTAACTCCACTGTGTATGCATTTGGTCCAATCTTTTTTAAGATTCGAAATGGACCAGCGCCTCTTGCATGTAACTTCCTTAAGGTTCCTGGTGGAAACCTTTCAGGTCTGATTCGAATCATCACATAATCACCTTCCAAGAACTCCTTAAATCTGCGATGTGCATCCGCAAGTTTCTTATATTGCTCATTACTTAAATTAAGGAAAGTATGACCAATGCTCAAGGAAAGCTACATGTTCAAAGAGACTCATTCCTTAGAACATTTGAAAATAATTTGTTTAACACTCAAGGAAAGTAATCTCTATGCCAATCTCAAGAAGTGTGCTTTTGTTACTGATTGTGTAAATTTTCTAGGATTTATAGTCTCAAAAAATGGATTGTCTGCTGACCCTGATAAGGTCAAAGCAATAATCGATTGGCCAACACCTCAATCTGTTCATGATGTTAGGAGTTTCCATGGTCTGGCCACTTTTTATAGAAGGTTTATTAAAGGTTTTAGTTCCATCACAGCTCCACTAACAGATTGCATAAAAAAGGAAACTTTGAATGGACTTCAGCAGCTGATAAAGCCTTTGCTAAAATTAAGGAAAGTATGACCAATGCTCCTATACTCCAACTTCCTGATTTTTCTATTGTTTTTGAAGTTTCTTGTGACGCTTCAGGTGTAGGAGTCGGAGGAGTCCTTAGTCAAGAAGGACGACCTATTGCCTCTTTTAGTGAAAAACTAAATGAATCTCGTAGAAAATATTCCATCTATGATAAAGAATTTTATGCAGTAGTACAAGCCCTCAGACATTGGAGACATTATCTCCTACCTCAAGAGTTTGTATTATATTCTGATCATGAGGCCTTAAGGTTTTTGAACTCACAAAAGAAATTAAAACCACAACATGCCAAATGGATAGAATTTCTTCAAAGCTACACCTTTGTCCTAAAACATAAGCCTGGTATAGAAAACAAAGTTGCCGATGCCCTCAGTAGACGAGTAAATTTACTTACCACATTATCTGTATCAATTACTGGCTTTGAAACTCTACCTGATCTGTACCAAGAATGTGCCAACTTTGGACCTATTTATAAGGACTTAATTAATAATCCAACCAAGGCTATTTATGATTATACTATTAAAGATGGTTATCTTTTTCGTGGTCAACAATTATGTATTCCCCAAACTTCCCTTAGAGACTTCTTAATTTGGGAAATACATGCTGGAGGATTACCAGGACATTTTGGAAAAGACAAGACAATTACAGCCATTGAAGATAGATTCTATTGGCCTGGATTAAAACGACATGTAGCTCGCATAATTGCTGGGTGTAGAACTTGTGCCGTTGCTAAACAACGTTCCCAAAACACTGGTCTTTATACTCCTTTACCCATACCATCACGACCATGGGAAGATCTTAGTATGGACTTTGTCCTTGGTTTGCCTAAAACTGTTCAAAAACATGACTCTATTTTCGTAGTAGTAGACCGATTTACAAAAATGGCTAGATTTATCCCATGTTTTAAAACTTCAGATGCCTCACATATTGCTCGCTTATTCTTTGATGAAATTGTAAAATTGCATGGATTACCCAAAACCATAGTTACCGATAGAGATGTTCGTTTTACTTCTTATTTTTGGAAAACTCTTTGGCATCTAATGGGGAAGAAACTAAAATTCTCATCTGCCTACCACCCTCAAACGGATGGTCAAACCGAAGTGGTAAATCGAAGCCTAGGAAATCTATTACGATGCTTAGTAGGAGACAATGCAAAAAATTGGGATTTACTTTTATCACGTGCGGAATATGCATATAATAGTTCAGTTAATAGGTCTATAGGAATGAGTCCCTTTGAAGCTTATAATGGGTACAAACCTCATAGCCCAATTGACCTTATCCCATTACCTATTCAAGCACGCACATCGGAGTCCGCACAAGAGTTTGCACAACACATCAGAGAGATTCATAAACATATTAAAGATAAAATTAATTTAAGCAATGAGCAATATAAGAAACTTGCGGATGCACATCGCAGATTTCAGACCCGTGTCATGGCTCGGGTCGCACGACCTGCTGGATGAACCGCGCCGACCCGTCTCCGACCCACGCCGACCCGTAACCGACCCGCGACAACACGACTCGACCGCGCCAGCGTCCCCGCCGGATTCGCCACCGGATTCGCCGCCGCGACCGCCGCCGCCAACCGCTGCTAGCCCGCCGGATTTGCCCTAAAAGCTGTTTGGCAACAGCTTCTGGATCAGCTTTTGACTATTTCCTGCCTTTTTTTTAATGTTTTAAAAGGCAGAAATTGATATGCAGCCTTTATATTTGTTATTTTCCTATTTATTTCTAAGTTTCACGTATTTTATTCCTTTAAAACTCTAAAAGTTGTTTTACCGATGTACCCTTAGGCTCTCTATAAATAGGGAGGCCTACCCCTATGTAAGGTCGGTTGATATTTGAGCTTGTTTAAGTATTTTAGTGCTTTGCTTTCACTTGTTGAGTCATTGGTGTGATTCCAACAAGACTTCGGCGTGCTGATTCGTCGAGGCTCCGGTACTGGGAGGAGGGGTGCGAGGCCCAAGCGGTGAGAGGCCGTGCCAGTTTATCAACGATGCCATCTTCATCTTCGTCCCTTCATCGACATACTTTCCATACCCCGCCGCTACCACGACGGTAACGTTTCATAACTACTCATCGTCACATTCGCATTTTCATCCGGATTTCGACGCTTCTCTCTCTCTTAAGATTTGGGTTCCCTCGGACTTGAACGGTTCTTACTCGAATAATATCTGTTAAATTTCTGATTTACGGTGATTTAGCGCGATCTTTGTACCTTTCAACTGCGCCGGTGCGACCATTCCACTTTTCAAAATTTATCTCGCTCGGTATTTAAACCCTTATCCGAGTACCCCGCGTCTGTGCCGTCGAGGTGTTGCGGACCACCTAGCCTACGGAGCGACCTCTGTGTTGCTCACGGTCCCCCTCTTGGCTAAGATTGCCTTGGACGGGTGTCTCTTGCTTGTTATTTCTTTTCGAATTTTCACATTTTTACCTTTCAAGTTTACTTTATTTCTGGTGTGTGGATGTAATTTCTGTATTGCTCAAATTATTGTAATCCGTCCGGCATCAGAACTATACCTTCATCCTTAAACATAAGTTAGGGGTAGAAAACAAAGTCTCTAATGCCCTTATTAGGCAAGTTAATCCACTCAACATAATATTTGTCTTTGATAGAGGCTGTGAAATTGTACCAAGCTTATACCTAGGTTACATGGACTTTTGACTCTTCTATAAGAAATTCGTTGCTAACCTAATTAAGGTAATATATAATTATATGATTAAAGATTATTATCTTTTTTATAATAAGTAAGTTTTCATACCAAGAACACCACTTAAGGATTTCTTTGTTTTGAAGATACATGTAGAAGGACTAGCATGTTATTTCAAACTATACAACCATCTCAACCATTGAAGATAGGTTTTATTAGTCAGAATTAAAATGAAATAATGTTCGAATGGTTGATAGATGTAAGAAATATGTGGTTTCTCTATGCTTTACACCTATTTTTATTACCATCATGATCATAAGAAGATCTTAGTATGGATTTTGTCCTTGGGTTACCCAATACCCTTTAAACACATGACTCCATGGTAGTAGATTAATTTATGAAATTGATTAGATTTATTATATGCTTCAAAACTTCTGATGCATTGCATATTTCTTAACAATTCTTTAATGAAGTGGTTAAGCTTCATAGGTTGCTAAGACCATAGTCATCGATAAGGATGTTCATTTCATTTCATTCTTTTGAAAAACCTTTTGTATCTTATGGGAAAGAAGTTGAAATTCTTATTAGCTTACCACTTGTGAACCAATGGTCAAATCAAGATAGTTAATCATAGTTAACAAATTTATTACACTATTTGGTTAAAGAAAATGCAAAAAATTAGGATATACTTTTACCAAGTGAATAACATATCATTGATAGGGATGTCCATTTCATTGAGTATATTTGGAAAACCCTTTTGTATCTTATAAGAACAAAGTTGAAATTCTCGTTAGCCTATCACTCCTAAACCAATGGTCAAATCGAGATAGTAAATTACAGTTTAAAAAATCTTGTATAATGTTTGGTTAGAGAAAATGTGAAGAATTGGGATATATTTTTACCATGTGTATAGCATACCTATAATAGTTTCATCAATAGAGCCATTGAAATGAGCCTCTTTAAAGCCTATAATAGATATAAACCTCATCACCCTATAATCCTAATCTCACTACCCATTCAAACATGCACATTATGTCCATAAAATAGTTTACACATCATATAAGGGAGATTCATGAGCATATTAAAGAAAAAATGAATCTCTATAATGAGCAGTACAAGAGATTGATAGATACACATTATAGACATAAAGAATTTTTTGAAGAAGATTAAGTGATGATCTCAATCAGGTTTGAAAGGTTCTCACTATGAACTCTGGAGAAGTTGCATGCAAGAAACATCAATCCATTTCAAAACTTAAAAATGTTGAGTCAAATAAATACACTAGTGATGTGAGATTAACTCAACATATGGCATAAGGCAAAAGTTAATTATTTTATATACATGTAAAATATTTTTATCACTGAAACAGTGACGATTGTCACAACCTATTCTATAGGTTAATAATTTTAGATCAAAATGAAATATAATATAAGACTAAGAAAGAGTATTAAGAGACTAGCTTATAGACTTTTATATTTATTTCTTGTTCATTTACCATTAGTTTTGAAAGTTGTTATGCCAACTAGTTATGATTTGGTTTATCATGAATATTTTTAGTATGCTTTATGTACTTGGTTTAGATATGATTAGCCTTTTGCTATTATTGTATGAATAATATGATTTAAAATAATGTGAAAGCTTTTTATTTGTTTTACCTATAAATAAAAATATTTTAAATTGCTTTTGCCATGGCTTATTAATGTGTTTATGGTTTTGAAAGTCATGCACATTTTTATATAAAAAATAGTTTTTGTAATCTAAGGAAAAGATAAAAAATATATATATATGATGTGGCACCGAACTTGGTATGGGTGCATGAGGTTGGCCACAAATAATAAATGTGAAAAATAAAAAATAATCCCTCATTATGATTAATAATGACTTATTATTGATATAAGAGATGTGATCTTATAGAAGTCTTACAGACAAGCCCCTTAAAAAAGTTGAGTCATGAAAATGAGATTTTTTTTAATTTGCTTTTGTTTATAGTGTTTATTGTATTATCGCTCTTATTTATTATTGTTTTGTTTGTTTGTTATAGTTATTAGAATGTAATAATTTTGCATATTATCTAAGATTTATTAGTTTCGTCTGTAACTAGAAAATAAAAAAAATTATTCTTTTTGTTTCTAAAATTTTTAAAGAACTTATGAAGACAAACAATTTATATGATAGATGAGTTATATATATATATATATATATATATATATATATATATATATATATATATATATATATATATATATATATATATATATATATATATATATATATATATATATATATATATATATATATATATATATATATATATACGTGCATAAATCTATACATACACACATGTACGTATGCATGCACGCACGGACACACACACACACACACTGTGTCTGTGTGTGTGTGTGTATATACATGTATATATACATGTCATGTTAGTTTATTTATTATTGTTAAAAAAATTATAAATATTTTTCGATGTTGTTAATGGGCTATAATACAGATGTGTGGTCCAAAACTCATCTTGATCCACTCCAACCATCAGTAAATCACTATCTAGAATGTTAGATATAACAAGCAAAGTGAGTACTTAGTGAACATTATGCGATGCAATGCTGTGAGGATATAAAGTTATAAAAAGGATGGTTAAGATCAAAGATCTAACATTTGATGAACAAGGTCATATTAAAAACTTTTATGGATTAGCTAATGGAGAAGGATTATTTTTTTTGCTTGCATACGATAGTTGGGTATTTTGAAAAAGAAATAGGTGAACTATGCCAACATTTATTGGATTGAATTTGGTAGAAAGTGAAGTCAAATTAATAGCAAAACGCATCTTAAGATGTGATGAAGTTAATTAAATAGATATATCATTTTGTTATTAGAAAATTTTATATGGACTAACATAAGATACATCATGTTCAAATAATTATGTTATAATATTTTCTTCTACCAAATTAAATGATTCAATTTCTAATTTTGAGTTTATGCTTCTAATTTTAAACAATAAGTTAGTAACAAATTTCATCCCAAATAAGGTAACCCTCTTCTTTATTGAACACCAACATTATTATTCTCATAGTTTGAACAAATTTTACAAAAATGTAATAGACAAACTCTAATAAATTTAAAGAAATTTTTTAGACTATTTTTATAATCTATGTATATAATAAGAATAAAAATTAGAATATAACTATTTTTTAATAATGATAATAATATCAATTTATCTTTGGAAAGTCTAAAGACTTAAAGACTTAAAGACTTATCTATAGCTAATTTGAAACTTAAAAAAGACTCTTTTTCTTGGCTTATTTATAGCAAAGGGGGACTACCGAGCTCAATTGTCTTTCAAGTCAAGCAATGAACAACAACTGTGGCCGTCGTTGTGGAATCTTGGGTTTGGTAGACCAAGTTATAATCCTATCTAATTTTTGCCGACATATCTCACTAAATGTTTTTAATAATAAAATATATGTACGGTGTCTAGTAAAAATTTTATTGTGAAAAATTCTACTAATAATGAGTCAAATGTTAATAATATAAGTAAAAGTTAATTATTTCTTTATAATTGACAAATTATGCTACATAATATGTGTAATATGTTAAAGTTTTTAAAATATGTTTAACCTTAACTAAACTTTAATACAATGAACTTAACTTATAGATAATTCATATATGCAGAGCCAACAAATGTAAAGTTTGATCTTAGGCTTGAACTACGAAATATATTTTGATCACATTTGCTTTGAATTTTAGACATCATAAACTAAGTTAAACATGTAATTTGAATAATTGTTTTCGTTTTTATTATCTTCTTATCCATTTTATTGGATCTTAAGCTTGTCATATCTTTCTTGTTGATTCAAAAGTGTCGTGATCAAAACTAAATTATTGAAATATTTTTACACTTCAGTCTAATTAAATCTTTTATTTATTTGCTTAAGAGATATTTTAACACGATGAAATTTGTGTATGATTATTTTTTTCATCTAAAATAAACAATTCATGTCTCATTAATTAAACACATGTCTTAACAACATTTAATTAATCTTCAAATCTCATTTCGTTAACCAACACAAATATAGTAACATCATAATTTTGCACTTAAAATTCTCTTAATATCTTAATATTATGACATAATTTGTATACATGAAAATCACTATCCTTAATTTAGATATAAAATTATTTATTTTTATCTCTTAACATATATGTCTTATAGAAATTATTTTCTATTTGACAAATAACCCCCACCTAACTACTACTATTCTCTTTTGCCCCAAAAGGTTCACAAATGCCCAAATAATTGCACTTTTGACTTTGTTTTATAGTCTGTCCAAATTTACACATCATCATAAACCGGTTTTTATTCTACTAAAGCATATCTCTAACAATGGTGGAAAGCACGAAAACATGCAAGTAAGAAGCTGATGCATCGAATGGAGCCGATTAACATCAATAAGATTGGAGCCGATTAACATCAATAAGATTGATGCTTAATGAAATAATGGATTCTAACACCTAACTCACAACGAGCAAATACCAACCCATTCTACTTTCTTTACCAATTGCTGCATATCAATCGTCTACAACTTAACCAAAAAAAATATCCTAAGAAATCAACATAAAGAAAGTTATAAAATCAAGCTAAAGTTGAGCCCACCAACCCACTTGGATGCATATAATAGCCCTTTGGATGCAGATAAGGCTATTCGGAAAAACACGTTAAGCTGGAATCCACCAAAAAAATAAAAAAAAAATACAATAAATAATTATTAGAATTTGCCTTATTTTCAAAAAGCAAAAGCAATGAATCAAATTTCCTTGTATTTTTTCCAGTGTTCACACTCTGTAACTAAACTACGCGGCATAGAGAACTATGCGTTCGTGAAATCCATGCAAAGTTTTGCTATAAATACTCTGCTCCGCTTCTCACACTCCCACACAGCCGATTTCAATGGCTAAGCACACAAGAACTACGGTCCTTGCATTGCTAATCCTCCTCGGCATAGGCGTCTCCACCGCCGCCAGGTCCCTGGCGGTAGGCCTTGGAGTCGGCATCGGCGGAGGAGGTGGAGGCGGGTCGGGTGGCGGAGGTGGTTCTGGCGTGGGCTTGGGCTCGGGATATGGCCAAGGCGGGGGATACGGCGAGGGCGGCGGAGAGGGCGGAGCGGGAGGTGGGGGCTATGGCAAGGGCGGTGGAGGAGGCGGCGGAGGAGGCGTCGGAGAGGGGGGTGGCAGTGGCTCGGGGTACGGTTCTGGGGGAGGGTATGGTTCCGGGTCAGGAGCTGGCGGAGGTGAGGGCGGAGGTCATGGGGGAGGCGGAGGAGGTGGCAGCGGCGGCGGCGGAGGTGGACATGGTGGCGGGGAGGGCTCCGGTGGAGGGTACGGTTCCGGGTCGGGTGCTGGCGGAGGTGAGGGCGGAGGTCATGGAGGAGGTGGAGGAGGTGGCAGCGGCGGCGGCGGAGGAGGTGGACATGGTGGTGGGGAAGGCTCCGGTGGAGGTTATGGTTCCGGATCGGGTGCTGGGGGAGGAGTGGCCGGAGGTCATGGGGGAGGTGGAGGAGGTGGCAGCGGCGGCGGAGGAGGAGGTGGTCATGGTGGTGGGGAAGGCTCCGGTGGAGGCTATGGTTCCGGGTCGGGTGCTGGGGGAGGAGTGGGCGGCGGTCATGGGGGAGGTGGAGGAGGCGGCAGCGGCGGCGGCGGAGGAGGTGAACATGGTGGTGGGGAAGGCTCCGGTGGAGGCTATGGTTCCGGGTCGGGTGCTGGGGGAGGAGTGGGCGGCGGTCATGGAGGAGGTGGAGGAGGCGGCAGCGGTGGAGGCGCAGGAGGTGGACATGGTGGTGGGGAAGGCTCCGGTGGAGGCCATGGTTCCGGGTCGGGTGCTGGGGGAGGAGTGGGCGGTGGTCATGGGGGAGGTGTAGGAGGCGGCAGCGGAGGCGGTGGTGGAGGCGGACAAGGTGGTGGGGAGGGCTCCGGTCACGGGTCCGGTGGAGGGTATGGTTCCGGGTCGGGAGCTGGGGGTGGAGAGGGCGGAGGTCAAGGGGGAGGCGGCGGCGGCGGTAGCGGAGGGGGTGGCGGCGTAGGACAGGGAGGCGGGAGCGGGTATGGGTCTGGCTCTGGTTCGGGGTACGGAAGCGGTGGCGCCAACGGAGGGGGATACGGAAGCGGCGGCGGTGGTGGCGGTGGTGGTGGTGGAGGCGGGTCGGGCTCGGGACATGGTTCCGGCTATGGGTCCGGTGGTGGATCGGGATATGGGGGTGGTGGTGACCACGGCCACTACTGATCGCTACTCAACTAGCTATACGAAATAAGACCCGTGCGGTCAGTATGTTCAGTTCTGTCACTGTTCGAGTTAACAGCTACACAAGAATAAGAAGAATAAGTAGTTTTGTGATGTAATTTAAAGTCGAGATGCTGCGTGCTGTATCGTCCTTGTTTCTTAAAGCTGATGGCTCAGTCCATTTACATATATTTATACCAACGAAGGATATCATTTCCGGTTCATTTATTTCGCTACATAAGAAGAAGAAACGACACTCAAATATTCTAAAATTAAAAATTCACAAATCATTTTTATAATATTATTTAATTATTATTAAAAAAATATTCCTTTCTAGATACAATTATCCGTATCAAGCATTGACAATTGGTGATACACAAGGCAAAGCCAAGCGACTGTTGGTCGTGGGGTGGGGTATTTAGGCAATATATGTTGAATAATTAACGTGGTCAACGGTAATTGACAGCACAGCAACGATAGAACGAGCAACATAGGCGATAGCAAACACGTTGGTTAGGCAGCGATAATGACTATGAGAGCCAAGTGCTACCTACAAGTTGCCATGGATGAGAATAATAGCGATCACCTGAACTATTTTATAATTATTTGGGGAAAATGTTAATACAATTTTATTTATTTTGGGCAAAGTGATTTTTCCATTCACATAAAATCATTTATAATTATATTTTGTAATATAGATACCAACTTTGATTAGATTGAGCTACAATAGAGCTCATCAAAGTCCACTCTAAATTGAATTGGATTATCATTAACCTAAATCATTTTACTTTTTCATTGATTTATTTTGATTTTGTTGTAATGTATTCATTATAATTATTAAGTTATAAAATTTAATTTGTTATATTTAAAGTTTAATTTTTAAAATCAGAACTAGTCGATCAACAAAACAATAAAAGAATAGAGAAAACAACAAAATAGTAATCAATGATAATTTTCAATCCAAGTAATCATGATATTTTGTTAATTTTTAAAAAATTTATAAATGTAATAGAGGATTGTTTTCAAATCATGAATTAGAATAGTATGCAACGATGCGGGCTCTAGAAATGAATTTTTGGGAGTTCGTATTCAATGTTATGGTGTAGATAATACCAGTTGGTAAATGTCCTAATCATCGAAGAAAAAATGTAATAAGAATATTATTATTATATGATGTTATATATATATATATATATATATTAAATTATTTTTATTTGAAATATTTCAAATACATAGTATAAAAAAAAATATATTCATCTGAATAAGTGCTTAAAAGTTTTTATCTTTTTCACCCATTTCATCTATATAATAAATTCATATTTCATATTAACCATATCTTAAATTGTCAATGATGATTTCGATATAAAATTTTGTTGATTGTTTAAATATTGTTAACTTAACTTTAGATATCTTTTAGTTAATTTTATGTTAAAAAACTAAATAAAATTCTAAAAGAGTACCAAAAATCAAATGATTTTGGCTAACACGTTCATTTTTAATGAAAGGGTGATTTTGTCTTATTTTTGGACTAAAGTTAGATAAAAACCATCAATGCCCAAATTTAAAGTCAAAACTTTACATCATGTCATATTATTATATGCCTTTACAATATAACAACATATGAAAAACATGTTCATTGAAGAAAAAGTATAATGATGATATTCATGTTGTGAAGCTTGAATGTCATAAGCTTAATAATCATAAAAACAACTTCATGAAGAAATGTAGAGCAAGAATATGTTTCTATTTATAAAGTA
Source organism: Vanilla planifolia (assembly GCA_023846275.1). Taxonomy (NCBI): domain Eukaryota; kingdom Viridiplantae; phylum Streptophyta; class Magnoliopsida; order Asparagales; family Orchidaceae; genus Vanilla; species Vanilla planifolia. The sequence goes on from CM043870.1 coordinate 4,004,147, forward strand.
ATTTCATACATTTTGTTCTAAATTTTATTTATTTTAAAATCAAAATATTAAAATTATATCTAATAATTTTTTAAAAGTAAAATTTTATTGTTGTAAAGTTTTTTAAAATATTATTTCCAAGTTTTGTTCAAATACTATATTAAAATCAACAAAATTGTTGAGTGGTGTAATAGTTGATTAATAAAAAATTAATTTGAAGAGTATTATTGTTAAATGTTATAAAAATTTGCATTTGATAATATATGTTAGTAAATATTTTAAAAAATTTATATTATAAAATCATTTGAATTATTATTTTAGTTTTTAATTATAATTTTAATATTGTTTTGAAAAGATAAATTATTTATTTTTATTTTCTTTTATTCTTAAATTAAAAGAATTACATTTCCAAATGGAATAATTAAGTTCCTAATGGTACTTGTACCTACTTTTACAAATAGGAGAGTTTGTAAAATCTGCACCAAACTATGTTATTGTTAAGAAGGAAGAAAGGGAATCCTTAAACCATAAGATCAAAATATTGTGAAGATTTTATATGATTTTTACAATGAAAGAAAATAGGAAGGAATTTTAGCTAAATCATTGAAAAGGATGAAGAAAAAAAGAGGATTGACATGGTTAAAACTCAATAAAAAAACAAGCAAAATGAAAGGCAAGTAGAGAAATAAATGTAGATATGTAGAAAGATTATTCATGAGCATTCTTTAATCAAATTTTGAGGATGATATTTCTATAAATAATTAAATATATTTTTTTGTAAAAGAGATAAGATTATTGATCAACATAAAATTTCTTGTAAAAAAATTTAAATAAGTTTTTAATGATCATATGAACCTATGAAAGATATTTTAAAGTTCTATGATTAGTTTGGATGATTTTGGATAATATGAGTGGATTACATTTAGTATTAAAGATATTTTAATAAGTTTTTATTGATTAAAATTTTTTGATTCATGCATGATCAAAACTCAACATTATATAATATTTAAAGTGTTAGAGCTATAAGATTGCCAATGAACCAAATCACATAATTATATTTGAAATACCTGACAATCATTATACTATTTGACTAAAAAAGAAAGACAAGTTGAATTCACCTAATGCACATATAGCCAATAGATGGTTCCTTCTATTAAGATTAACACTTCTATCAATTTGTCAACAAGTTCAATGTTTTTACTCAACAATCTAATCATAAGAAGAAAACCTTTGAAAATTTTGAGAAATTGAAAAAATGAAAAGAATTTAGAAATTAGAAAAATGAAAGATGGTTTGTTTTGAGGGATAGAGAGAGAGATTATACATATAAAAATGAAATATCTATGAAGTTTACTGTTTTGGTCGTTAAATTCAATTGAAACAAATGTTGTAAATATTGGCCTATGGTGTTAGAAGGCTAGAGTTGAGATGTATGGTCATCAATTAATATTAATCAATTTAAACCATGAGCAAATGACTATTTGGAATGTTGGAATATAAAATGTGAAGTTAGTGAATATTATGTGATGCCACATTGTGAGGATCATAGAGATACACAAAAGGTGGTTGAGATCAATGATCTAAAATTTGATGATCAAGGTAACACCAAAATCTTTATAAATTGGATAGTTAAGAGAATCATTACTTTGACTTACACAAAATAGTTGAGCATTTTCAAAAAGAAATAGGTGCAGCATGCTAACATTTATTGAATTAGAGTTAAGCGAAAGTGATTCCAATTAATATGAAAGCCACAACAACTTAGGGAGTAAAAGAGTTAGTTAAGCATATATACATTCTTATTGCCATGAGCAAACTTTATAGGCCTACTGTTACACCCCATTTTTCTTAGGCTGATTTTTGGCATACATTTTTTTTTTTTTTTTTTTTTTTTTTTTTTTTTACATATAGACAGCTCAGATCATCCCATACCAACCTGAGTAGCCTACGAAAACATAAGATATAACACATCATTACACGCCTACTTTCCTTTAACAATGTGGATCCCATCTCTCGGGTACACCGTCAAATCAGGTTCATGACTCCTGAATTAACAGATGGACTCGCGCAATGTTACTCCTACTAGACCCAATACTCCTAACCCATACGGTAGGAGAACCGATCTAATAGAAGTCTGAACCCCCACGGTTAAGTTCCATAGTCATGTAATGACCTCACCATCAAACAAAAAGATATATAACATCCTCAGATAAAATATGGCACTCCACACACCATACTTCAAGACAATAAGGTAAGACAGTAAATGGAAACTACATTACAAGAATAAGATCCAAGTCCAACAAGTGCAATATTGTCCAACCAGATACATAAGTCAGAATCACCCTCACATAATACCTGACGTATGAGAATAACAATCTCATTAAATACATCCAACAGCAACAATCAACTAACCAGAATATCTCAGGCAATCACAAATCAGATATCCTCCACAAGCCTGCTGACCACGATCCCACCTAATCTGGTAGCGTCAAGTCTGCCGAGCCACTGAAAATATATAATACAGGAATGAGCTACGCCCAGTAGGAAAGACAGCTAGTAAAACTCACATGCAAGAGAAGGATAATAGCAAAAATATAGGAATACAGCATAACAATGTAAGGTGGATAGGCACTCTCAGTCCCAGACTCCGACCAACCACAGTCACCCCTAGTCACACCAGAGTAGCTCTCCTCTGGGCTTCCAGGTAGCGTGCCAGTGGGAACGCCCATCTCGAAACACGCATGGCACCTAAGCACCCGACACCGCAGCGTCTCTCGTCAATCAATCTCCTGGAGACTATAGACAGATCCAGTCACAAAATCTCTAGCCAACGTGAGACACCCCTGCCACCCTAAGGGGCGTAGGCCTACACACTTGGCTAGCCACTGCGAGACACCCCTGCCACCCTCAGGAGCGCAGGCCTACACACATGGACCAGGAGAGATCGACTCAGCCACCGTCCCAAAGAGTCCTCTACCAACAACTTCCATAGAAGCTCACGCCCCTACAGTCATTGCCAATCTCTAACTCCAAGATCCGGCAACATGTGTCCAGGTACAACAAGGCGCATACCAGTGCACATGTATACTGTGGAAGCTAAGTCTGAACCGCATAGTTACCTACCACAACTACCCTAAAACATCATATAGGGTCTATAGTAGTCCGGTCCAGTATGCAAATCCATAAAATATGCCAACACTGAGTAAACTGACTCAATCCATGCCGTTGCCATCAAACAACACAACTGTCAATTACTGACTGTTCTGGTAGCATCCATGTACCATACCTCTGTCTGACTGTTTCCAGCTGTACTGTCATCACTGATAACATTTTTCCCCACTTCAGGCAATTTTTTTCTTTACCCACGGATCTCCAGAATTTTCGAAATTTCTCATTTCCAAATTTTCTGATTTTTCTTGAATTTTCCAAAATATAAATAATCCCTAAAACTCAATTATCGAATTTTCCTAAATTCGAAATATCAAATTTTGCATTTTATCCATTTTCCGAAATTCGGAATAATTTCCGAATTTAAAATTCCGCTATTCCATTATACCGCGCCGCACTTCCGTGAACCCGGTTCTCGCCGCCGGTTCGGCCTTCGCGCTGAGCCGAGAACCGCTTCTCACTGAACCGCGCCGAATCCCCTGAACCGGATCTCGCCACCAGTTCGGGCCTTCGCGCTGAACCAACCCCCCCGCCGGTCGAAGTTATTAATCCGAAATTCGGCCGACGCTTAATATATAATATTGATAATTAATAAATTATTCTCTTAATAAATCAACAAATCCCTAATCAACAAATCCCTAATCAGCCGGTTCAATCCCAACCGTCGATCACGACCGTCCGATCCGCTTATCAGAACGCACGCGCAAACTCACTCGGCGAACCGCCTCCGCCTCCGCTGAACCGTTCCGGTCCGGTTCACACGCGGTAAAAACCAATTTCCGGTTTTAAAATAACCGATCATAATTGATTTTCGAATTTCCAAAAATCCAATAAATCCAAATAAACAGGGAAAATTACTTAAAAATTACCTCGGTGTTCCGAAAAAATCCCTAGAAATTTCAGAAATTCCAATAGCCTCTAATTGAGCTCCTGGCTCATCCTACTGTCGATCTGAAATCATCCAAGCCAAAAATTAATTTATTAAAGATTAACATAAAAATTTTTACTGGGTATAACACCTACATAAATTAAAACATGGGTAGGTGACTGTCCCTAAGTACACGAACAACTTAAGAAAGATTATGATCCTATGTGAATTTGATGAACACCCCATAACTATTATACAAGATTCAAAGATGGATTGTGCATTGATATTGATGTAATTCTATGTTCAAAAAGAAATTTATAATATAATTCAAACTATGTTAAAAAAGAACACCCCATAACTATTATAAAAGATTCAAAGATGGATTTTGCATTGATATTGATGTAATTCTATATTCAAAAAGAAATTTATAATATAATTCAAATTATGTGTCACATCCTATCTAGTGTAGATGTACAATATATATATATATATATATATATATATATATATATATATATATATATATAATATCACACATTAGGTTTATCATATACATGGGTCAATTTCAAATACATAACAAAATAAAGCATGTAGATGTACAATATAAAGAGATACCAACTTTTATACATAATCTTTTTAGTTTTTTATTTTTTTTAATTTAAAAATTAATTTCAACAAAATAAGAGAATACAAAATTTCAATTCACTAGCTTTTATTTGTTTCATATTTTCAACTTATTTAAGAATTTCATTAAGACAATGTCTTTTTATAATAGATTGGGCCTACTTAAGAACATGTATTCTAAGTAAACAACCTTAATGAATGAATCCTTTTTCTCATCTTCAAAATCGTTATTCCAAAATAATATTCAATACTTTGGATAACTATTCATCATTTCATATTTTGATTATTTCCTCATTTTATCAATTCTAATTTTTTTCTCTTTTTTTCATTTTATGACTATTATCATAATTAGCATGATTATACATATCATTTAAATCAATTACGACTTCCTTATATTCTTATCTTTTTTACATTTCTTTTTCTCACAAGTAGGTTGTATTTAAATTTTTTTTCCTTTCTGTGATCATTATAATAAATATCATGATATTATATAATATGTAAATAAATTGTCATAAATGATATCATGTCCAAAGTAATTATGTGACAAGTTAGAAATGAGCAACATGTCATTATAATTAAGGATAACAAGCATCCTCGAATTAACCATTTTATCTTATCTCTTAACAGTGCTGCACCTCTAACAAGCATCAACATCAAACATATATACATAAATATAATATTATCTATACTATTCATCAACTCTTACTCTTATTTCATAAATTTGTTATTTACTTTTTTCAATTCAATTTAGTAAGCAATTTATAAGTAATAATAACAATATAGCAAGTAGATATACAAACATTTTATCATCGACTTGATTGACCAAATTCATTTCTTAATGGGTCAACTAACTTACAATTAATAATACATCAATCATGTGCATCTACGAATATGCTTGCTTACTTTGTTTCACGTAATAGTCACATCGCGAATCGAATTTCCTAATTATGTAACTTCTCCTTCTCTTCTCAAGTGATATTGTATTAGTACAATGCTATTGCAATGCCAACACCATTTTTTCTCTCAATTTGTTATCGAGTGTTTCTCAAATCCTTTCAAGTGGATTTCTTAACTCTTGGCAGCACCTCTTCCCTTTTTTCTCTTCTCTCTAGTGCTCTCAATTGAAGCTAAATTACTCAAATTTCTTTCGAACATTTTTCTAAGTCTTGGCATCCCTCTCTTTTATACTCATCTGATGCTCCTTCATCTTCTTACGTTTCTCCATCTTCCTTCAATGATCATGTCTATTGAAAAGGTGCCTTTTCACCTTAATGTATTCTCAAATATGGTGATTTACTATCGATTGCGATCTCCTCTATGTTGGTTTCCTCTATTGTTCATCATTTTAGTTTTAAGATAATTAATTTGGTATATTTAATCATATTGTATGATCTTTATTTTTAGTTGTATAATATATTATATTTTTTAATAATATTTAGTCACTTGTAATGTATTATATTTATATGATTTTATGATATTCTGGTCTTATTATATTAAAGTTTATTCTCTTATGTCATCTTATATTGATTTGGATTTTCTCATGTCAATCTTAATAAGTTTCATCTTCAAATAGTGTCTCAACATCTTAAGATCATGATATCTCATATAAACACTATGATTAATCTCTTGATAGCCAATGCTAGATAATTCATCCCGATATCCCTTCTTCTAAAAGCCTATCAAAAGCTATTATTTGTCTAACAATTCTTTTCTCAAGACATCATCTAGTGATCATTCTCATTCTCTTCAATCTCGTGTGTTATAGATTCCTTTCTTAATATTGTATGATATACATATTATCTCATTTAAATGCATCATGCTTATATAATACTCCTATATATATATATATATATTCTTTTTCACTTATCTTATTAGATATATTTGATTTAGTGGCATTGAACTATCTAATAAGGTATTATATTATACGATGTTCATGATAACATTATATTATCCTTTTTAAATAGTTAAAGTATTCTAAGAAAATATTTTAAAATTCATTAAATTGTAAATAATTTAAAACCATTCATATTTTTAAAAATTACAAATCCTCCCTCATTTAAATTATCAATCAATTTTGATATAACTAATTTTTTTTATTAATTTAAACAATTTAATAATTTAAAATCATTAATATTTATTATAATATTTGGCTCTATATTTGAGATGTTAAAAGTTTATAAAACATAACACCTCTAGTCTTTAGAATTTAACATATATGGAGCACAATTAGGTAGGATTGTACATTTTTGTTTATATTATATTATTAACATCTGCTTTTTAAAATAGGCAAATCAACTCATCCTGGATCATTTCTCTAAGTAATAAGAGAATGTATCATTTCTCAAAATCTTTAGAAAAATCTTCATGAGTGATATCATGTATTGCTTAAGCTTTGCATTTGATTTTGTGCCCTGATTCCTATTAAAAACTATTTTTACTATTAAGTGCCATCATTCTCAAATGCACATCCTTGACTTTGGGGTATTTATTGTCAAACACTCTTCCCATTTATTTTAATTAATTCTAAGCTATCACTAGATATATTGGTTTTATAAAATAAGATAGATGCATTACGTAAAACTATTATATTTTATCTATCTGTGAACCTAGAACATAGCCACTAGCACCTCCAACAAACTATAATAAGGATATCAATTTGTATTACAACTCATTCTTATTATTAGCTTATTGATCACAATTTCTCTTTCTGTTTCTCTATATAGCTCTAGCTTTAGTTCTTTTAGATTTTTGCTCAACGTGTGCTTTCTATCTTTCACATTATATCACACTTATATGATAATCTCACAAAATAACTTTGTAAGAGTTAATTCTATTCAAAAACTATTTTACACAATTCAGCTCACTATGCATATCAATATATTTTTAAGTTTAACCCAAATTTGACATTAATTTTAAACTTATAAAATTTTAAATGATAAAAGTTTAATATTATGTTATATTATAATTATTAAACTATATTATTTAATTCGTTATACTTAAATTTTAATTTTTAAAAAAACATGTTTTGATGATTGGATATTTGATCAACAAGACAATAAGAGGGAAGACAACCAACAAAACAAGTGATTGATTTTAGTTTTTGATTGAATCACTCTTGATATAAAAAAAAATAAGAAAATAAAATTCATATTTTTAGATTTTAATAAAATTATAAATCTAATCGTTGGAATATTTCAATTCTATTGTTTTTAAATCATGAATTAGAATAGTATGCAACCAAGTAGGTCCTTACTATGAAATGTTAGGTTTCTTATTCAATGCTTTCACAAAAGTAATGCGGGTTGGTGAAGGTCATAATCATCGTAGAAAACATGTAATGGCAGGTAGTATAATTATTAGACGTGTGATATATTTATTTAAATTATTTACATTAGAAATAGTTAATAACATATAAAATATATAATATAAACAATTTAATTCACATTAATAATATTTTAGAAGTTTTTATTTTTTTCACCGACTTCACAGGCATGAATTCAAATTTCATTCTAGCCATGTTTCAACTGGTTTAGATTAAATGAAACATTAGAAAACACTGTTTCAAAGTTTTACGTTTCAATTTTGATTTAAATCTCTTAATTATAAGATTAATTACGATAGTACCGATTGTTTGTTGACGGCTTCATTGATGATTTAGGTTTTGATCTTTGTTGATTTTTTTTTAATGAATTTGATTTAATTTTAGATATTTTAAACTTATTTTCTTAAAAATATAAAAATGAATTCCAAAAGATTACTTAAAAATTTAAAAATATGAACATAAAAGTAAAAAATATAAAATAAAAAATGGCCTATATATATATATATATATATATATATATATATATATATATATATATATATATATATATATATATATATATATATATGTGTGTGTGTGTGTGTGTGTGGTAGATTTTCAATCCAAAGTGGTTGATTTCAACTTGAACAACAATCAAGTTTATCAAAATGAACTCTAATTTGAGCAAGACTATAACTTTTTGAACTGCATGAGCCTAAATGATTGTGTGATTTTAAAAAAATATTTAAGACATTCTTTGTAATGATTTAATTATCTATCTTAAAGTTGAATTTTATGTTATAATTAAGATAAATAGAAACAGAGTATTTACATCCTATAGAGTTAAGTAGAACTTGAGCATAACATTCAAAATGATGATCCAACCAATACAAAAATGTGAAACACATAATGTGAAACTTTAAGGAAGACTAAAAGCATATGTTATTGATTAAGTTAAGTAACAAAGTTTCAAATAATTTATATAAGGGATTAAATGTTGTTTATCTTTGTTATGATTAATAATTGCTTACACCTCTATACATTCACTTATGTATTATATCTAATCTTTTCAGAAGAGTATATCTAAGCATTATTAATAGAATCTATCTTAAAATCAAACTTAGACAAGCATTAGGGATGAAAACATATTCACAATTAAATGCATATTGTTAATATTCATATCAGAATATGCTAAAGTCTTAATTTATCGATCAACTTAATTTTAGTTAAAGAATTGTCATGACTAGGTTAATAAAAAATGACCACACAAGTTATCCATGCAAAGGCTAATTCCTTACTTTGCATGAATTATATTTTTTGCTTTAGTGTTTTGAATTTGCAAAGTACTTTATTACATATCCTTCCTTTATCACCTTAAACAGTATATTGTTTTACATATTTTTTAAAAGCAAGTCATCAATTATCATAAGTTATTTTCGCTTATTAAAATAGATTTTAAAAAACTAAAAATTTGCATATGATCTATGGTATATCAATATCACATACAAGATGTACTTAGATAACATATGACACATACCATGAATGAATGGTATATGAATCAAAAGACAATCAAGTGCACATTAGCCCAAAAAAGACAGACAATACATACGTCCAACTTTGCTGTATTATATGTGACTAGTGGACGATATGTTGCACAAGTTAATCTTAATATAGAGAATCATGCACAATTCATCTATTTCATTAATGTTATGTTAATGTCTTTAATGAAAAATTATAATTTAGTCCAAAATTTCATATTAACATCAAGGACTTTTAGCAATAGGTAATCGAGGGAGTTCAAAATATTAGATTTATTCTATAAATAAAACCAAATAATTAATGTAATGATGTGATGACCGTTCTCACCACATCATTATTTTCTTAAATATTAAACTTCATTCCCTTAAAATTCTTATTTTTATTAAATTTTAGATTTCAAATAGAGAAAACTTTCGTTATATTTTATATTTTTTTCTAATATACAATTACATCTATATAATATATAACAATAATTATAGTATTTCAAGTAGTTATATATCACAACTGAACACTCTACAACTACCCATACAAGCTCATAACCACATTTCATAGTTTCACAATGTGTTTTAAACATTACATTTATATTACAAGTAATATATACAAAACTGGATACATCATATAATTTATATAAGTCTTTTAGAATAAAATCGTTTCAAATTCAATTATTTTTCATAAGTAGTTCTTATGGATGGTCCTTCTTGTGTTGTGATTTTGATATATATTTGAAAGATTAATATCAAGAAAAAGCTAAGCCAACCTACATAAGCTTAACGGGCTATATTTAATAATAAATAAATATACAAATAAATAATTTTTTGAGAAAAACCACATGTAAATTCATATAAATCAAACTAATGAATAAACAAACATGATCTTATTCAAGTAAAAATATGACATGAAACTTAATATGTTATAAAATAATATTTCATAATTTTCAAAAAAAAATAGCATACACAAAATTTCTTACTACTTTCATTCATTTTTTTTTACCATGGTCTTGTTTATCGATGTTTATTTCTACTTAATAAAGTAAACCTTTATAATGATCCTGTTGTTGCTCTTGCTCTTGAAGGGTAGACTATGAGTGTCTTCTTTTTAAGTTACTTAGTTATATTAAAAATTTTATATTTTTTTAATATTCAAATCATATTTTTATATACAACTATGCTTAGTCTTTCAATATCTTAAATAGTTATATCTTTGTAAAAAATTTTAATCGTGTAACACACTAACCATTAGCTACATTAATATTGCAAATATTAATTATGTGACGTACTAGCTACTAAATACTATCACAATGACACATTTCCACAATGTGACATAATGGTCATTAACCATTATCATAGTAGTGCATCTCAATCAAGCGGCATACTGTCTACTAATAAAAAATAATAATACATTTTAAATTAAATAATTTATTGATCAATGATATTATTTTTAATTGATTTCAATTAGTATTCTAATGTTAAGACAAATTAGACTTATATGAAGATTTAATTCAGAGCTTACAATACTAAAAATATTTAATAAATTATTAAGAAATATAAAAAGATAAGATACTATTTACTAATTAGGATTAGGTAGTATAGATGATATTTTAGAATTATTAAAGGCTAACATCCAAACTTGTAATATAGATTATTAAGTAGAGTACTTGATAATCTATTAAGAATTAAGTATAAAATAATATTAAATTTTTGTCACATCTAATTTTTACACATAAAGTAAAGAATTTAAAACAAACTTTATATGGATTATTTTAATAAACAAATAGCTCTAACTTTATATTACAATCAAGAAACTAAAAGTTACTAAAAAAGTGTATCTTTTTTGTGATAATGTATTGTAATTTTCGTTAGACTTGGCATGTGGAGTGCCAAAGATAGAAAAGGGCGATGAGGTGGTGGTTTGGGTCAATGAGAAAGTTTGGCTAATAGAGTAACAAGACGACAAGCTAGAATTTAAAGTCTTGTTGTAGAGGGTGGTGGTTTGATGGTTTGATCAAGAGAATGAAAAAGTGAGTAAATGCTTAACAATGTTGGAGAAAGTAGAAATTTTAGTTGTTGGCTCTCATAAAAAGGAAGGTTTTTCACCTTCAATCCTTGTCTCTCACAAGGAAAAGAGAAGTTAGAATCTCTCTAACTAGAGTTGAGTACACATTTTTTACTTATAAAAGTGGAAGCACACGAACAAGAGAAGTTTCATTAAAAAATATTCATCTTCATCATTATTAGCATATTATTACTTTAAGCCTCTAAGAAATCTATAAGTAGTATGTGTGAGTTTAGTCTTAATAAATTGATATTTTCTTTGTTCTTTCATTTGGTGTCACTTAAAGTAATTATTCATATTAGTTTGCCAGTCAATATAATCTTTAAGATAAGAATTACCATCAAAAGTTGGGGTATTCAGTTTCACATTAGGGATGTGTTTTCTCTCTTGATGCTTTTCTCCTTATTAGACATATCTAGATCATCATTTTGGTTAGACTCATCAAAAGGTTCATTTTTGCTTCTATGATCATGATTTCTCTCATTGATATCTTGGTTAGATTCATATAAAGAATCACCATATTTTTTATTTTTCATACATTTCCTAGGATTTTCTTTTTCTAGATCTTTAGGTATAACATTTTTCTTCTATTATCCCCTTTCTCTTTTAGGATTCGATTCATGTTATTGATTTAGAAGGATTTGTAAAATCATCTGAGTAAGTTGGGCTATTGATTATGATATTTCTAGCATAGTGAATTGGTTTAAGTTTTGTCTTTGGTTTTAGATTAATTCTTGATTTTGATTTACCATCTAATAAGATCTATCAAACCTTGTGGCCATACAAAGGTTTGCCACACAGAGATATCAAGAAAGAAAAATAATATTTGATATGTTATTTTTTTTAAATTATGAAAGCAATGTGATTGCAACTATAGAAAACCAAAATTAAGCTAGGGTGTGCTTCAAAGAAAATGACGAGTGATTAGGGTCTCACTTATGCTAGACCACATCCTAGACAAAATCAAATGGTTTCTAGAAAAGATGATGGGGAGTCGTACCACTGTTTTTGTATCACCTCTTAAGATAAAGTTTATCCAAAATTAGCTAAGATTTCTTTAATTGATATATTAAGCAAAATGTAATATATTTTTATATATTAAGTAGAAAATTATGTGCTCTAATACCATAGTTGAAGTAGGACAAATTAGATCGTGGTAGAAGTTTAATTTGTCTTACATCTCGTTTTATTATTTAATTTTTCAAGCATAAGATTTTTGATTTTATAATATTTAATTAGATATTTAATCAAATTTGTACAACAGTTCATTAATTAACAAAAAATTATACTAGCCATACATCTAATTGCATATTCATGATTCAAAAACTATTAATTCTTGCACAAATAATAAATGTAACATTGCAGTAATATATCAAATATCGATGTTCTTTATACAATGTCATATTTATATCAATCAATGACATATTAAACATATGTATATAAAGAGTCTTTATCTCAAGAATCGCTCATTTTTCATGCCTAAACCAACACAAATCAAATTTCATACCCTTTAAGTTTAACCTATTAAGTAATAACGATTCTTTGCTCACTACAAAAATTTGTAAAATTTAAAATTTGGTTAACTACAATGATGCACAACTCGCTTCTAAATTAAAGAAAAATTTTCTTAGATTCCTATTTTTCTTTCTTTTAATTTCTCTCTTTAGTTTGCCTCTTTCCTAAAACCTTAACTTGCTTTTGCACCAACATTTCTCTCCTCAATCATTCTAATAATAAAGTACAAGTTTTAAATTACATTTTTCAATTTTTCAATTTTTCAAAATCAAATTGTAAAAAACAAAAAAGAATTCCATTTTTCAATTTTTCAAACATACCAAAACGTTCTGTCAATAAAAACCTTGTCCCCTCCTTGAGTTTGTCAAGATTTCATCAATGAACATAGCTTTCACCACCGACGTGAAGAAATTTTGGTGTGGGATTGGTCGACTGTGCAAATCAAAGGAGCCATGTTTAACATGCTCATGAGAGAGGATTGAAAAATTCTCAAGCGATCCCAATTAAGAAAATTAGGTATTAAATATTTAATTTATAAATTAGTTCATTATTTAAATTATTGACTTCTTTAGTTTAAAAAAATTACAATAATTCTAAAGAAACTCCAATTAAAGTGAAATAAGTGTTGTTAGACACTTCTCAATGAGTTCTATCGAATAGTCCAACATCGGTTATTACTATTACCACCATCCTTTGGAGTAAATTTGAGTGTTGTCCTTCAATTGCTATGAGCATCATCTCTTTCGAAGAAAATCAAAGATCAAACCTTTAGATGCTACTCAAAGCTCTAAATTCATTAAATGAACTTAAAAAGCATTTGTAAAAGGTTTTGGTCACTCATTGCTTGTATTCATAACATATCTTTTACACATAATTCTTGCTTAGCCTAAGGTACCTTGGTTTTAATTTCCATTATGTTTTTTTAATTTTCTTTATTCTTTAAGGATTGTTGAGCTATAATTGTGGAAATTGATTGTAGTTAAATCCATTGTTTAAGGACATTTGAGTCTTGAAAAAATAATGAGGTTAGAATTCATTCTTCAAAAACTTAGATTAGTTTTGAGCCTACAAATAATCAGAAAGAAATAAGATTAGATTTGATGTAAAAATTTATGCAAAGATATTATTAAACCTTATAATAACAAAAGGGTTTAGTTTTAACCCACTAAAGGTGTTGAAAACGATATAACTCAACTCAAGCTTGTTAGCTTAAGCGTAGAGATAGACTTGACTGAGAAGGAGTCATACCACTTAAAAATATGATATATTCTTACTTTCCAAAATATTTAATATTTAAAATTGTATGCTTTAATTTAATTGATAATGTTAATATCACGATTTCTACTAAAAACTTAAATGCAATAACTTGAAAAATAACTTTATTAAAAAATGGTGCTTACTTAATTTTCTTCTCCCTTTCCAGCATATATGATCGATATAATTGCTTCTCCTCAAACGTCTCTAAATTCTTAGAATGAATTAGATTTTTCATTAAGATATATCAAAGTATCTAATTCATTTTAGTTTTCGACTAATTCAATTTGGTTGGATTATAATCATTGAGAAACATTGTCTTCAATTGGATTTAATTCAAAATTGATATGAATTGATGAATTTAATATTATATTATTTCTTTTATGTATTCATTATATTATCAAAATATATAATTTAATTGGTTTTATGTAAAATTTAATTTTTAAAAAATCAATATTTGGTGATTGAAGCAACAAATGCAATAGAAGTGAGATATAACTAACAAAAGGAGTGACTAGTGGCAATCATTGATTGAAGCAGTTATGATATGAAAAAATTAGTATTCCTTTCTTTGTTACTTTTCTTTAAATAAAATTTATATTTTTAAATATTTTTTTTAATATTTTAAAATCTATAAATATAATCAACAGAATAATTCAACTCTATTGTATTCAAATCATAAAATACAATAATAAGGAATTAGATTAGTATATAACTATGGGTTCTGCCAATGATTTTTTGTTACCTCTTCATCAATGTTTTGACAAAGTTAATATAGGCTAGAACAGTTCATAATCATGGAATAAAACATCTAATTGAAGCTTTTGTTATTATTATTAAATTATTTATTTATTTTTGTAATTTATTAGCTTTAAATTATTTTTAATAGAAATACTTAATAATACTTTAAATAGATAATATAAAATGATTTGATTCGCACTAATAAGTGTTAAACATCTTTAATTGTAATTTAGCATCAAATAAACGCCAACCAAATGTAAATTAAATATAAGTATTAGTTATTATGATTGTAAGTGTTTAGTATTAATAATAAAATTCACTGAATTTTATCAAGTCAAGTCATCATATTTTTTAAAAATTATTTATAACAAATTAGGGTCAACTATTTTAATTAAAAGAGGTTATTGTTGTCATTAATGATAGACATTTTAATTCAAATAGAAATGCTATTTTTAAAATTATAAAAATAGAAATGTTTTATGTACGCATCAAATTTTGACAAGGATAAGATTTACGTAATTGTAATTGTTGATTAATAACTTTTTTTTTATAAAAATATAATTATTAAGCCATTTTGTGATATTAAAAAGTTTTGTTCAATAATATGTGCTGATAATTACTTAATAAAATAATTCGTATTATCAAAATAATTAAAATAATAATTTTTTAAAATATTATTTTGAAGGAAAACAATAATTCGTATTATCAACTGAGGGAAGAGAGAGAGAGAGAGAGAGTCTGCATGAGATAAAAGGAAGAAAGGGTACCTCAATGCGAGAGGGAAAACATAGAAACAAGAATCAAAATTCAAAAGACGAGAAAAAAAAATAAAGAAACCCTCAACAAGAAAACTCTCAAGTAAATTTCAAGAAGTTTAAGAACCAAATCATAGAACAATGCATAACAGTAGGAATTGAGGAACTTGATGTGAAAAATAAATGCATGATAAGTTTTAATCATTCCATTATTTGGAACACAAGAGGAATAATTAACATAGCCAAAATTCTTCTACTGCTCCTGCTTTGACAGACATTTCACAAACAAAGATACAAAATAGCAAATATGGTTTAAAACAAGTTGAGGATCATTATACATCACATAAAAAGAATCAACCAAAATGTAGTAATATAACATAAGCTCACTTCATAGCCCTCCATTTCATTTAGAAATATGGATAACAAGAGAAAAATAATGATGAAAAAAGGTAAGAAACAAAGATCTTTCACATAAAAGTGTTGTTTGTAACATTAATTTAAGGTTTGAGGATCTCTTATATGGTGCAAGCCTCAAAAAGGTGAAAGATGACAATGTTCCAATTGCAGCCATTGAAAATATAAGTCTTGCTTAGTTTTCTTGCTTCTTAGCCAGTTCTGGTTAGACAGCTCGCCCTTTAACAATGTCTAAGCTCATCTCACTTGGATCAGTTGCTTGTAGCTCAAATTGGATCCCATCAAGCTCTCTCTTGAAGCGATCTTTGGAGCTCGCATACAACATCTTATTTCTCACTTTGGATGCATCTGGAGACCTGTATGTTAACTAAATGAATGACCTTATTGGGAAGAGATGATTATTATATGTATACATGAATTAAAATTTTTATGAATACAATTGGTTTGAGTACTGAAAAGAGTGAATGTAAAGAAACTAAAAATTGACTAAAATTTAATGTAAATGTTTGCATGGTAGACATGAAAACGTAAAAAATTTGAATTTTATTTTAACACATAAATTTGATTTAACAAATGTATGGGTGGCAGAGGATAGTTGAACTAATCAAATGGCTCAATGACTTCAACACTTATGAGATTCCTTCTACCATTGTTCGGTGTTCATAAAAAATGTTCGAGTGTTAAACCACTTTGATTACATGGAATATAATGAATCAATGTGGATAGACTTTCATGTGAAGCAAAAATTATCATGTGCATGTTAGAATTGTCTTAAATTCTAAAATATTCATGTTAAGTTTAATCTACAAGTTTTTTTTTGTTATATAACAACAAAATTTGGATAAAGCATATTTATGTTTTCATAAACAATGTTCATTGACATAAGTAACAAAAATCTCAAACTTCACATTAAACATCTAATTCTTTAAAATTAGCTAAACAACATATGAATCTTGTCTTAGAGCTATTGTTATAGCATTCATTGACAAAATCTCAAATATTCATAAATCTCTCTCCCATCCTTTCTTTTGTCTCTTTCTACCTCATCTCTCTCTCTCTCTCTCTTACGAAGATTAGTGACTATAGTGTAGTGAAAAATGTTATCATTGAGAGAAACAGATAGATGAGAGAGAAGAAAGAGTGAGATAATATAAAAAAGAGTAAACAAGGGAAAGATGAGAGAGAAGGAAGGTAGGATGATAGCCCTTGGCCACTGATATCACCTAACATAATATGAGTATTACCAGGGTTATGATCATGACAACAAGATTGAGATTTTGTTAAGTGTTGTTGGAATAATTTTTGGAAATTAGGTAATGATTTAGATAATGTTAGAAAATAAAATATTTTACAATTGATTAGATATATGTTTTATGTTATTTGTATAAAAACTCTCATAAATAATAGGGTTTAATAATAAATTTAAAACATAAATAATCTTATTTTCAATAAAAAGCTACCTTTCAATAAATAGTTTCTCATGATGGTATACTCTTATTTTATACTTTTATGTCTTTTCACATATTTACATTAATAAATCATTTATGTAGACAAAAAATGTAAGACTAATTGATACCACAAATGTAATTAGAACACAATACAATTGGAATGTAATAATGGAAAGCATTGTTTTGTACACAATAATATTTTGTAAATTGCAATGTTTAGATAACTTTGCTAGAATTAAATAAGGCACATAAAAAAAATATCTATCAAGTTTTTGAAAGAGAGAAATAATATTAGCATAATAATTATGTTAATAGGGGATAAAGAATGTTTTATGTTTAATTTTTAAAAAATATAAAACTCTACATTAGACCTATCACTTGCCTGGGGCTGCAATGGCCTGTTTGCCTCATTCGGAGAACATACCACAAGACCAAGCCCATCATAAGTCATTGCAGATTGTACAAATTACTGATTAAGTTGGATAAAATTGGATTAATAATATCTTTTTGGTTTTTCATTTAATTTAAAAAAAAGAAAACGATATTCTTTTTATTTTTTTTATTTTTAAGAATAAATAAAAAAGTTGCCCTCAACCAAGAAGCTGATGTGACATTCCATCAAACAGGTTGTGCGCAATTTTTCCTTAACAAAACAGAGCACGCACATAAACTATAGAGGCAGCGGCACATACCAAGAAATGAAGAAGATTTTGCTCTTCTGGCAGTTCTCGTCGGTAATGAAATCGAAATCAAAGACAGCGTAACGGCAGTCGTCGAGCGGAAGGGACGCAGTGAAGTCATCGTAGCTGTCATTGGGTTCCCCTAGCTTCTCAACCATAATCTGCGGTATCTTCTCATCTATTTTGAACACAATGAATCGAAAGTTCCTCTTCGTTTTCAATTCGAGAAACTTCAGCTTACACTCGTCGTTAACCGCCATCCCCGAGGCCGAGTTCGCCTTGAGAAAAAGGACGAAAAAACAAGTTTTAGACATTTTAATCGAAACTGCAACATTTTGCTGTATGTCGGTGCTCACCATGGCTTAGCTTCTTGGTTGAAAAGATGGCACTTCGTAGATGATCTCGACAATTGAAAGGAAGAGGAAAGCAGAAAGCAGATGGGTATCTTTTGGAAGTTCGGAGGAATGCCCCTCTTACTGGAGAAGAGGTTTTTTCGGTAAAAACAGATCAACGAAGGAGTAGAGATGGAGGTTCCTAAGTTTTCCCGCCAACGTGAAGTTCGAGCCACCTCCCGTCCCTTTTGACCAGGTCAACGAAGAACTAATTTTGAGGAAAATAAATAAATTTAAAATATTAAACTTATTTAAAAAAATAAAGTTACTGCCTAGATAAAGTTAGTTGCATGTTGACTATGTGGCAATGCTCTAAGAGTCAAATGATTGTTGGATGCATGAATTGATGGGATTAGACATTGCTGCACATTGATTAGGTGAAAATTAAATTGGTCTGCTAATAAATTTAGATTATGATCCGTTCTTATCCGATTAATTTTTTATTTGACTCATAAACATAAAATATTGACTTACTATGTTTAACCTCACTAAAAAAGCTTGATTAGTAATATTTTTATGGTTAACAATTAATTTTTTTCAGTGTAACTTTTTTTATGAAATTTTTATATTAATATTTATTAGAATTTTGATATGATGTTATATACTAATCACATTTGTATTTTAAAAATTTTATATAAAATATATATTAGAATTTTTTATAATAATTATTAATTCCTAAAATAATTATTAATTTAATTAATAATCCTTTTTTAGATGTTTTATATATATATATATATATATTTCTTTTTTATTATTATAAGTTTCATTATTATTTGTTTGTTTCAACTAGGCCTTTTATTTAAGTATGTTTGATTGTTTTGATTATCATGTTGATGAGATTCTCTTCTTTCATATTAATTCTTATCCACACCATGTCACACCAAAACGTAAGTCTTAGCATCTTGTCACTCTTGCTTACTCCTCAATAGATACACTTCTATATTTGTCAAAATATTTTCCTAAATTCACTTGTTTATTTTCAATTGCTTTAATCTTCTTAAATTTTTTAGGAATTAAATGTTTATTAATGTCATTGGATCTTTATCTAATATGTCTTATTTCGATCTTAACCTTTTTATCACTTTTTTCATCGACTTATTAAATCTATCTGATCAAAATATATCATTCTCTTTTGCTTTTATATAAACTTATCCCCATCCAACAATAGATACCCCTTTTCACAAGGCGTAAGGTTCTTATTTCTTTAGCATTCATGGTTCATTGCTTAATATATTGACTAAAACTTTGCTTTTATTTTCACTTTCTTCTATAACCTTAGCTAAAGATCGGTTATTCTAACAAAATAATAAAACAAGGTTACTAATGTGAGGTCCTTTAAAGTGTAGTTTTGATCAAAATCAAAACTAAAGCATAGATCATTAGCAAGTTAAAAAATTTTAGATAAGCTTAGGCTCAAACAAATATATTAAAACTCATTAAATATGTGAATCAACATTGATCTATGCTAACCATTAACATTAACAAATGATACGTGTGAAAAGTAAAATGCAAAGGTTTCACAAATGCACAGTGCAAAGATAGTATAATGAATTCTGAAATAGTTATTCAAAACACAACATTCAACAAATATTCTAAGTGAGGAATAATCCCTACTCTAACCGAGTAGGATCCTTATCTAATAAAGTAAGAAAAAAATGTACAATGCTATTGTCTTGAGCCTGTTGCTTTGTGCAATAAGCTAGATTGCACTAGGTAGTTTTAGCATATAATACACCCCCATGTAGAAAATATTTCACTCGCAACTAATATAATTGAACCACGCTATGTTTTTTATATACTACATCAATTGGTTTAGTTTAGATCATTATTTTACACAAAAAGAGATAATTGAGACATTAATTATATGAGAAAAAGTTTGAAAAGAAAGAGTCTTCAAGAATATTTTTATTATTTTAAGTTTTTTTTTATAACAATAGGAATTCCTTTCCTCTAGATCTTATATGAGCCCACTTTGTAGGCATTACTCAAAATTGGCATCAACTAAATTTGGTTTTATTAAAGGTTTTGGCTTATGGGGTTAAGTCTAAAACTTGAATCTCACTCCTTAAATCTAGCTCATCTATATATTCAAGATTCAAAACTCCTTATACATATAGAGCTCACATATCAATTTGAAGCGGAGGCGTGTAGCGGCGGCGTGAAGCGAAGGCGTGAAGCGTTGGCGAAGTAGCGATCGGAAGGGGTTGTGGCGCTACGTTCTGTAGGGTCGTGTGGCCGGCGGGATCGCTGCCGGTGCTCCTCGTTGGGTCCTCTCCGGCCCAGGCGTGGGGGCAAGGTGGCTGCCGGAGCATCCGCAACGGACGCTGCGGCTGGTGACGGGGAAGTGGTCTCCCGTTGGGAACTCGGAAGGAAGGTCGGCGGGCGGTGAAGCACGGCTACTCGAAGTGGCGGTGGATCTTGGTGGTCAAATTGGGCGTTGACTGCGTGGTCCCGTGTCGGCGCGTGGGGCCCGGGTTCGAGCTAGTGTTCGAATTCGAATTTGGCCGGTTCGCGGGAGTGCTCGAACCGGATTAATTGCACCCTCATCCGCGGGCTTTCTTACCGCTTCGTCCCTGTGTTCGGGCTGCGTCTCCTGCAGCCCTAATGGCGGGTGGAACTACCCGGAGGAGCAGCAGAAGAGCCCGTTCTTCCCAGAGCGACTCTCCCACTCGCGAGGGTTCTTCCTCTGTAGGTGGCCAGTCGGCCCTGAAGCTTCCTCCCCGTGCGTCCGAAGTGGCTGTTGGGGATGTCCAGGAGGGAGACTCATTGTGTAAGACTGGGCAGGAGCAGCTGAAGCAGAATGGGGAGGAAGACCATGGAGTCAGGATGAGCTGACATTAACGACACCACGACCACAGATGAGGTGCGGGAGGATCGCCCAGGGGTTACTGAGGCTCTCGGCCGCAATGGGCCTGAGGGACCTGAGGATGACCGCCGGTCAGAGAGGCGGGATGTACACGGCGAGGGGCACGGTCTGGGCCCTTGGATGATTGTGCAGCGGAGGAAGAACAATCGCAAGAGCCCCGGGGGTTTGATCAAGAGGCCTCCTGTTGTCGTTCACAGCTGCACAGCCAGGGGATATGACGGGGCCAGCACATCTCGAGGTAGTAGTGGTCCGCCCAGGTTCCGGGGAAGAAGCAGAATTTCGGGGGACGGTCAAGGATGGGGTGCAGAGGCCTACGTCGGCTAAGCCTTCGCAGGCTGGGAAGCTGGCAAATGTCGACCAGGTGAATTCGCCACTTCGGCAGAGGAGTTCAGGGGCTGATGGTGCACCCATCCCGGATGGGGGTGACCATTAATCGGGACCTCTTGCTGACCGTGTTTCGTGGGGCACGGAGGCCAGCAGCTGCTTGCTGGAAAGCAGTTTTTGTTTGGTTGGGGATGCCGGAAGCTAATAACCATATGACTACTATGCGGATCATCACGTGGAACATAAGAGGTGCTAAGAAGAGCAAATCGAGGGCCTACTTACAGCGTCTAGTTCGGGAGTACAATGTTAAGGTTGTTGTGCTACTGGAGATCAAGATGCAATCTTTTTCCCGGCGCGATGCTAACTGGATCCTTGGGAAAGATTGGAATTTTGGGTTTCATCCATCTTTGGGTATGTCGGCTGGAATTATTGTGCTGTGGAAGGAAGAGATCAAGTTAGCTCTCACGGCGGTCTCGGCCTTTATGGTGGCCTGTTCGATTACTCCTCGGCAGGATTGCACCCTCAACTGCTGCTTTGTTTATGGTCTAAAGGTGCCTCAGGGACGCCGCGCAATCTGGGACGCTATCCGCACAACATACTATGACAATTCCCCTCTCTTGGTGGCTGGTGACTTCAACTTGATTATGGGCCAGGAGGAGAAGCGGGGAGGTCGGACTTTCTTCTATGACAGTGAGCAACAGAGCTTCGCTGATTTTATGCAGGACCTTCAGCTTGCTGATATGGGTTTTTCGGGGAACCAATTTACCTGGTACAATGGGAAGAAGGGGGGAGCACGCATTCTGGAGCGGCTTGATGGCGCCCTCCTCAATTCTGCCGGCCTGATTGCTTTTCCCAACTGTTTGGTACATCACCTGGGTCGCCTTGGCTCGGACCACTGCCCGCTGTTAATCAATCTGGGTGGTGACAGGATCCGGCCGAAATCCAGCAGGCTCCTATTTGAGAGCATTTGGCTCCACTATCCCTAGTCCTACCGTGTGGTGCAGCAGGCGTGGAGCAGACGTGCGTTGGGGGACCCTAGGGAGATGGTTTCGATGAAGTTCAAGCGGTCACTTATGGCGTTGCGTAGTTGGAGCTGCAGAGAACTGGGGAGTTTGATTAACCGAAACCAAGTACTTTTACGTGACATTGAGGAGCTGCAGGCAAGAGAATCGAGGATGGGACTCACTGAGGAGGACCATGGGCGTCTTGCGGATTTGATCACTGCCTTTCACAGGGGTTGTGCCCATGAGGAGCAGTGGTGGTGGCAGCGTGCCAAGGTCCACTGGGCACAGGTCGGGGACACCAACACGCGCTTCTTCCACAACATGGCTTCGTCTCGGGCACGCATGAACCGCATCTCCATGATCCAGGGCTTTGATGACCGGGTGGTGGATTCCCCGGACGGTATCGGACAGGTCTTAACTGAGTATTTTGAGAGTAAGTGGCGGGGCGGTAGATCCAGGATAATGCCGCAAGTCATCTCCCCCCCGGTGGTTGTTAATGCTGATGTGGCTTCCAGGCTGGGAGCTAGGGTCACCGAGGAAGAGATCATCGAGGCTTTGCGGGGCATCAAAAGGAAGAGGGCGCCCGGATGTGACGGGATCTCGGCTGAATTCTTGTACGGCTACTGGACCATTGCGCGCCATGATGTCATTAATGCTGTGCTGGCTTTTTTCGAGGACTGCAGTCTCCCGAATGAGTGGAAGGACACCCTTATTATCCTGATTCCAAAGAAGTAGGGCGCGTGCAAGCCGGAGCATTACAGACCTATTAGTCTCTGCAATACTGTGTACAAGGTGGTAGCACGGGTCCTTATTGGGAGACTGAAGCCCGTTCTGCCGGACCTCATTTCGCGGGAGCAGGCGGCATTCATTCCCGGCCGTAGTATTTCTGATAATATCAACATCGCGCAGGAGATGGTTGCTAGGATGCGGACTTGCAAGGGTGCTGCTGGTCTTATGGCAGTGAAGCTCGATATGGAACAGGCCTATGACCGTGTCTGTTGGGACTTTCTTCAGGAGATGTTGTTGGCTATGGGTTTCCCTCTCATCTGGCGGGACTGGATTGCTGCTTGTATCAGAAGCCCTAGATTCAGCGTCCTCTTCAATAGTATTCGCCTCCCGTGGGCGGTGGCTCAGAGGGGTCTTCGGCAGGGCTGCCCGCTTTCCCCGTACCTTTATGTCATGGCTTCTGAATATCTCTCTTGCTTGGTAAGGAATCATGAATCCCGGCAGCTTTTGGGGTTCCGGCCGGGGAGGCATGCGCCTTGCATCTCGCACCTCCTCTTCGCCGACGATGTCATCCTTTTTGCTCCTGCCTCCCGCATTGCTGCCCGTCTTATCAGGAGGATCATTCGTGAGTTCGGGAAGGCTGCTGGCCTGCAGGTAAATCTTGCAAAATCCAGGGTCTTCTTTAGCACTAACCTTTGCAGGAAGAAGTCCAGGTTAATCCTCAGGAAGCTCAGCATGGAGGAGGGAAGCACTTTTACATATTTGGGGATCCCCATCACTGCCAAGCGCCTGTCCAAGACTGATCTCAGTTTCTTGCTTCAGCGGTTGGATGCTATGCTGCTCAGCTGGAGAGTCAAGCCTCTTTCACTGGCGGGCAGGGCTATTTTGGCTTCGTCGGTCCTTAGTGTCATCCCCTGCCACGTGCTGAGGCATTGTGTTGTGCCGGCGGGGATTATTGAGGCAATGGAGATGCGCATCAGAAGATTTTTGTGGGGAGGGACTAATAGTGAGAGGGCCATTCATTATGCAGCTTGGGAGTGCATCACGCTGCCTAAACCTGCGGGTGGCCTGGGCCTCCGGGACCTCCGCGTGTGGCACCGTGTTCTCCACATGGAGGGTTGCCGTTGTATTCTTAATCGGGAGCCTAGTCTATGGGTGGATTTGATGCGGAGAAGGTATGATTTGGAGGATCCACGGATGAAGGCCCCCCGCAACGCATCCCCGGTCTGCAAAATGGTGCTTGGGGCTATGCCGGAGGCCATTTCCCTCTTTGTTTGGCGCATTGGGGATGGGCGGACGACGAGATTTTTGGAAGATAATTGGCTGGGGGTCCTTCCGCTGAGTTGTTGGCCCACTTTCATCAACGTGCACACCTACTGGCCAGCCAGCGTCGCCGAATGTCTCCTGCCCGACGGGAATTGGAATTGGGATCTTATCAGCGCTTGGGCAGATGGGGAGCTTCAGGACCGCATCTCGCATCTTCCGAGAGCCTTGAGGTCCTCACAGGATGTATTGCTTCTCTCCCTCACGGAGAAGCCCCGGGCGGCCAACGGCAATATTTACTCGAGCATCGTCTGCAATGCTCGAAAGGGAGGAAATGGCAGCAGGCCCTTGGAGGAATTTCGTGGCATCTGGAAGCTCAGGGTCACTCCCAGGGTCTACGTATTCATGTGGAGGCTCGCCGGTGATCACCTTCCGTCGGCGGTGTGGCTGACTAGTCGCAGGCTTTGCAATTCTCCCACCTGCCAGCAGGGCTGTGAGGAAGACGAGTCCTTGCAGCACGTTTTCTGGCGCTACTCGAAAGCCCAAGAAATTTGGGCTGACCGCACTGTTCGGGCAGCGTTGACCTGCTTGGACCAGCATTCCAGGTTTGACCAGTCTACCGGCACCGATTTACTGTTCATTGACCGGGTCCTCCGGTTCGTTGGATCTCCTACTGCTCGCCAGGGTGCCGGGCAATTGGTTGCGGCCACCATTGCGACTACGCTGTACTATAGTTGGTCGAGGAGGAATTCAGCAAGACACAACACCCCGATGCCTCTCCCGGGTTCTACTATTCGGACCATCTTCCTTGAGGTTCACTCGTCTCTCAACCGACATCTCTCTCTCTCCTCCTTGTCCTGCGGGAACCCTGGCAAGTCCACGGACTTGCTTGTTACGCATAACTGGATTCCCCCCTACAGGTTGGATCAGAGTGAACTGCGATGCGACGATTGGTGATTTGGTGGCCGGGTTGGGGGTGGTTGTGCAGGATTGTTTGGGTAGACCTCTCCCGGTGGCTGGTAGACGGTTGTTGTCTCAGGCTGTTGATATGATGGAGACCCAGGCATTGCTTATGGCGCTTGACATGATCAGGGATCTTCTTCCCCTGTACCGGGCTGTGGAACTCTAATCTGACTCTATGATGGCCATTCAGGAGGTTCGCGAATTGATGTCTTTACCCCCGGGATCGGGTGTCTTTGCTGCTACCATCCAGTACGCTTCGGGTCTTGAGGCCCTTCGCTTCTTACACATACTCAGAGACGGGAACAAGCCTGCTGATTGGGCTGCTCGGGCTGCGTGCTCTAACGATTTCATCTGGGGCCTTGAGGATCCTATTCTTAAGCCCCTGCTTGACCTCATGTTATCTGATTTCATGTTCGATCCCCCTTGAGGGTCCTTTTGTAATTTGGCATTAGCCTTGATATAATAGATATTATATCCTCTTCAAAAAAAAAAATATAGAGCTCACATATAAGCCATTGATGCTCTTAATATATAAGATAAAAATGTACTATGCATGAAGAAAAATCTCAAGCCATGCTACTTTATAAAGAGGCCTTCCATTGGTCAAGAGATACTTCATTGGTGCGAGACTACAGTGAAGATAATGGAACAAAATGGGAAGAAACAAGAAAACTGTAAAACCATATATGACGATGTGATGACCTTCTTGCCACCAATTATGTTTGATTTAAAACATTCATTTCCCTTAAAATCCTTATTTTCTCTCAATTTTTAAATCTCAAATAGAAATAAATTTTTTAAATTTTTAAATCTCAAATAGACATAAATCTCTCAATTCTATATTTTGGTTTTCGTTTTCAATTCGATTGTAGAGATGTAGCGATTTTTGTTTTTATACGATATCAATTATTTCATTTAAATGAAGAACCATAGAATAGCAATGCAGCTTATATTCATAATTATCAACTAAATAACTAAAAACCATCACCAGAATTTGTGTTGACATTCATAATATATTACAATACTAATTTCATAGCTTCATTCAAATCTTTATAACACAAGTATTTCATAAATATTTTAGTATAGGATTACATAACTATTTATCTCAAAATTTTAACATTTCTTAACTTATTTAATAGATATGCTTGTTGTTGTCCTTCATAATGTTGTGACTTCAATGCACCTAAAATATTAGTACTAAAATATGCTGAGTCAATTGTCACTAAGTTGACAAATAAAATATAATAATAAATATACGTGTAATCATAATTTAACCTATTGTAAGTAGAATTATCATATAATATAGTCATAAGTAATAATTGAAATAAGTAGTGCACAACTTAGATTGAATAATATATTATAAATAGTTATTTCATATGTAAACGAATAACAAGCACATCCAAATTTGAATTAATTTATTTCTTTTTTAATGCAATTTTATTAAACAATTCTTATTTCCACTTAACTACTTTAACCTTAAATAGTTGTGTTATTACTTTCATTCTCTCTCTTAAGATAATCAATTAGTAGTTTCTTTTTAATTTAGCTAGTTATAATAGAAAACTTATTATTTTTTCTATCAAAATTTTGAAGCACGCACATGTTCTTTTCCTTTCAATATTCAATTGAATAAACTATTTGTGATAAAACTTAATAATGTAGCCCACTGACCTGTAACATAGATCACAATGACAAATCTCAATTATGTGATCTATTGGTCACTAGTTATTTCATTGTGATCAATATCAACTTGCAACCCATTAGCTACTAGTTTATTGCAAAAGCAATATAATCATGTGATCCATTAGCCATTGGTAGCAAAAACAATATAATTTAGTTTAATTATTTCCATCATTTATTAATTTTATTGAAATTTGATGAATGTAATAACTATGCTTACTTAGCATATACATACATTTAATCCACAATTCACTAACCAAATGAAAAGCATCAAATTTAATAAACATGATGTCACTATATGAAAATTTTCAATTAATATATCAAAAAGAAATCACATAAATTATAACAAACATCATATCTAAATCTTAATTTTTTTATATTGATATTTTCACATTCATGTGTAGCACTCTTTTAATCCCTACATAGCTCTATGACTTTTTACTAAAGCAATATAACATATAATATAATTACTATGGATTTGATATATTAATCATACTAGCTAGCATGTAACAATACATCATACATATACATATAATTATGTTAAATTTTTTTACTTTGTTTTTAGAAAAAAAAATCTAAAATTCAACTCTAAATTCTTTTCTTTTCATCCCTCACAATCATATAAGAAGTGTATTTTAATATTCTAGCATTTTTATTTATTAATTCAACTTAATTGAATGCAAATTAATAACTCATGCTTTTGTATTGTCTTTCACACATAGTCATTCTTTTCTTATTTTCTATTTCTTTTATATTTCTATATTTCTCTCCCCAAAGACTCTTATCCCTCGGTTCATTCTTATTCTTTCTCTTTCTCATTGCACTTTCTTTTTCCTAGCATTATATTATGCCCATAATTCGAGTAGATTCACTATCCAAATTCCTTACAATCCAACCAACACAAAAGTGATGGTTCCATTAGGGCTTCAATACATGTAAATCTTATGATCAAGCACAAGTTTATGGAAAGTGTAATATAAATGAAGACTTAGGTCTAGAGAACTCATGAAACTTTCTTTGTTGGAAGCCAAACAATCCATTGTCTCCCTTTTTTGCAAATGGTCCAATTGTTGATCAACAATAAATGATGAGGGATGACGATGCATTACAATAAGGTTCTTGGGATAAAACTAGATTGAGCAAGCTCAAAATCATATCCTGGGGTATAGGAGCATCAACAATAGGTGGTTGAGAAAAAACTTAACTTATTTTTTGGTAATTAAAATAGGTTAATAACTATTAATAATAAATAAATAAAAAAGTTTAATCGTATTTATTTTTATTAACTTTGATAATTTGTAATAATTTCAAATGAATTCTAATCGAGCAAAATAAATATCGTTGGACTCCTCTCAATGACTTTTATTCAATTTTTTATTTTTTTTTATTTAGAAATACTTTAATTTCTAATGATTTAGATTATTTTATGAGATAGTTCGATTTATATTTGATTTAAAAATTTAAGAATGTTAAACATGGCCACCATAAGTGTTTAAATGATCATATTAAACAATTAATTAGTACACTTAGATCACTAATCTTGTGTCGTCCCATCAAACTAAAACCACAAAAGGATCTTGATAACAAACAGAGTCTGTAATGTGTCTATCTTAAATGTTGCAATCATCAGAGATACATATGTTTTATCCAACCCATACATAAAAAGTGATTATTAGAGGTGCTTAAGAGGGATGACATATCGCTTGTTTTAAAGAGAATTAAGATCATTCTTGGTAAAAAAAAATGTAATCCCTTAAGCATTAGAGGAATTATTTATTTGTGTTGTAAGTTCACTTTGACTTAAACAACAAGACTTTAAGGCCTTATAACTCCCAAAAGAAATTGAAACCATAATATATTAGACACTTAACATTTTTAGAGTTTTATTTTTTTTATTAAAATACAAACTAAGGATAGAAAATCAAATAATTGATGCCATTGGTCAATTCATGGCCTTCTTACTTATCCTGTTTGTGCTTGTCATAGGATTTAAGAGATTACTAGAGTTATATCCCAAGTGCTTTTTTTGGTCACATCTCTAGTAATCTACTAAGAGTTTAGGCCAAAGCTACAGATGATTACACTAGAAAGAGGTGGCAATTCAAAGGTTAGGAATCATAATCCTTAATATTTCTCTTATATATTTCTTATTTGGTAGTTACATTTAAAAGGTGTTAGACATTTTGGAAGAGATAAGATCATAAAGTTTGTTGAACATAGATTTTAATAGTTAGTTTTGAAGCATAATAAGGCCATGATCATTGTAATCTATACAAACATGTGTCTTAACAAAGCAATGCACCCAAAAACAATTTATTGTCCTTTGTTCATCCTTATTTGGACATGAGAATATTTTATCATGTAGTTCATCTTAGGAATACCTAAGACCATTGTGATACATGATTGCACTTTTGTAATAAAAAAACCCTAGTTCATTTTGTGTTTCAAAATATAAGATTAATTAAAAAAAATTGCATAAATGATGATATTAAGCTAATATAATAGGTCATATAATGTTTTTCCTAATTATTTAGTATTTTTAATTGAATGTGGGTTATAATGAGCTATTATTTATAAAACCTTTAGTAGTTTTTATTTATTCTTATATTTTTTTTGTATTTTTTATTATTTGATTAAATATGAGTATTTTGTTTTATTTTTAATCTATAGGTTGTTCTTTATATTTATAAATATGATTTATGAAATAAAAAAATTAGTTTACTTGGCATTACTTTTTGCTAAAAACTAAAATTTCTTTTTTATTGTACATGCATGCATATCTTTAGGTTGAAATCTAATTCTTTTGGGTAGAGATTTGAAGATATTTAAGTTATAATTTAAATTTATTTTTTCTATTGATATCATCCTTGTTATCACAGTCTTCCATCTTAAATCTTATTGTAAGATTTCATTATGTCTTGTGCTTTATCATTTTTCATATAAGAGTATTGTTCACGATATTCCAACTACTATAATAATTTGCTATCATTGCCAATTAGAAGCATCCCAAGGTTTCAACAGCTCTACCTATAGGGTACCACTTTGCTTCCCTCAATTTCTTTGCCTTCCCTACTTTTAATTATTTTAGCTGTCATTAATTTCATTGCCAACATGTTGCTTGAGAAAAAGAAAAATGAATACAAAAATTGCAGCATGTTATGCATTGTCGATTGTCACCGTCACACTACATTAGACTATACTTACCTTTTGTAGGACTACTGTTACATTTAACCCCACGTCCGACATCTTGCATAGTGTGTAGAATGCTCGCATGCGCAATACCACCCTCTATTGCATCATCTCCCTTTCAAGTTGCAGATGCACACACCTTTATCCATCTCTTCAAGCACTGTAACTATAATCTCTCATTGCTTAGTGCACATTATACTTAACCACTTGTGCGATTATTAGCAAACTCTCGTCATTGTGCCATTTTTTTTACCGCAACTATTGAAATAGAGAGGAAAGAAGTTCAATGTCGTTGAATTGACACACTATTATACTCAATTAAGCCCTTAACCAAATTGGCATCATGTATGAACCAATCTAGTGCATGACACGTGCATGGCTTGATTAGAGCTAGTGCTATATGTGAATTGAATTAGCCACCTGATTAAATTGAACCACCAACAATTTGAGCAAAAAAAAAAAACTTATTTTCGATTCAAAGTGTTTTTTAATAAATTTTGGGTCATAATTGATACAAAATTTGGATCATTCAATATCTTAATAACAACATTTTTATGAATTTAAATATAATATTATTTTTAAATGTTATATAAACAATATAAGATATTTGATAATCAATAAGTTTTAAAAAAGATAACATAAAATTTTATTACAATATAATTTTCTTTTATTTAGTAGAGTTTTTCAACTTCAAGATTATTATATTAAGTTACAAATTCATAAATTATTATTAAAGTATTCATTAAATTTTTATTTGAAGTTTTAACATAACCTGATTGAATATATCTTTAAACTTGTGAATGACACTTAAGAGAATATTCTATTTTAATTTTTTTTAAGTTACCAAGAATACCATTAATTTTGATGCTCAAATTAAACTTTTAAGAAGGACTTATTTGGTAGCTATACTAATACTTTATATTATTATTATTATTATTAAACTTTGCTTATAAGAAAATACATTTTTTAAAGAACTATCTAATTAATTTAATTATGTATGAACCAGTTTATTTGTGTTATTATTTTAATTGAGCAATGCATGAAAAAATATTTTAATATTTGAATTATATCTTATATTTGTCATGACTCTTAGACATAACTAAATAAAAAATTTAAAATATATTGAGAATAAGTTATATATTTAATATTTTTAAAAATAAAAAAGAGATAATTTTAAAGTTATAATGATTAAGTGTATAAAATTGTCAAATAAAATATTGTTACATACACCATTCCTTCTTAAATTCCATGATATGAGATTATATGAATAATTTTATGCATTAAAGTATTGTGAATTTATTGTAATACAAATGTTAAATAAAATTATACAACAAAAACATTTTATTAGATAAATAATTTAAATCCATTCTTATTTTCAAATTTTAATTGGAAAAAATGATTAAGATTATTAAGTGAAAAATCACTGCCAAATAGTCATTTAGTTCATTAGATAAACAAATAAAAATACAACAGAAAATAAATAACATTCAATTAGTTCATTCGTACAAATAATATTTGGTTAATTTTCCACTATAATTTTATATAAAAAAGTTATATTTTAATTTTTTTTTATAACTAAAAATATGAAATATAACAAGTACATGTTTTAATTGCCCCATTTATTTACCGTCATGATTCCTACTATTTTATTTGGCAAACAAGCTATCGATATTGCAACATTTATAAAAGCCAAAGAATGGCACTTTTCATTTAAATCTTTGGAGTTCATTTAATAAGACAATTTTTTATTTCATCTTTCATATTTTAAACCTGTCGAAGTGTTGTATTTAAAAGAATAGTTTTAGTTGGACATTGTTCATTGATGCATACTTCAACTTAACTAAGGGTGGCGTGAAGCGGAGGCGTGAGTGGTGGCGTGAAGCGGCGGCGTGAAGCGGAGGCGTGAGTGGTGGCGAAGTAGCGATCGGAAGGGGTTGCGGCGCTACGTATTGAAGGGTCGTGTGGCCGGCGGGATCGCGGACTGAGCTCCTCGCTGGGTCCTCTCCGGCCCCGGCGCGGGGGCAAGGTGGTAGCCGGAGCATCAGCAACGGACGCTGCGGCTGGTGACGGGGGAGTGGTCTCCCATCAGGAACCCGGAAGGAAGGCCGGCGGGCGGTGAAGCACGGCAACTTGAAGCGGCGGCGAATCTTGGTGGTCAAATTGGGCGTTGACCGCGTGGTCCCGAGTCGGCGCGTGGGGCCCGGGTTCGAGCTCGTGTTCAATTCGAATTTGGCCGGTTCGCGGGAGTACTCGAACCGGATTAGTTGCACCTTAATCCGCGGGTTATCTTACCTCTTCGTCCCTGAGCTCGGGCTGCGTCTCCTGCAGCCCTAATGGCGGGAGGAACTACCCGGAGGAGCAGCAGAAGAGCCCGATCTTCCCAGAGCGACTCTCCCACTCGCAAGGGTTCCTCTTCTTCTGTAGGTGGCTTGTCGGCCTTGAAGCTTCCCCCCCGTGTGTCCGAAGTGGCTGTTGGGGATGACCAGGAGGGAGACTCGTTGTGTAAGACTGTGCAGGAGCAGCTGAAGCATATTAGGGAGGAAGCCCATGGAGTCAGGATTGGAGCTGAGGATCCTTATATCCCTGAGGAGACCTGTCCTGTCGTTGCGAATAGGGTGAGCTTCCGGGAGGCCTTAACTGCCAACAGCGCTCCCACACACAGTGACAAGGTGATTTTGCACGTGCGGCCGACGGATGTTGATGTCAAATTGCGCGCGGCGGATATCCCAGAGTATGTGGAGGGAGGGGACGTGATTATGTCATCAGAAGCTTGCTTGAGGCGCCTGGATTTCCACAAGTTTGACCTAGTGGGCCGTCTCTATGGAAATACCCTTCCTTTCCATGTCATTGAGAGGGTTTTACTCA
The DNA here is from genome assembly GCA_023846275.1 of Vanilla planifolia. Taxonomy (NCBI): domain Eukaryota; kingdom Viridiplantae; phylum Streptophyta; class Magnoliopsida; order Asparagales; family Orchidaceae; genus Vanilla; species Vanilla planifolia. Next base: position 4,037,757 of record CM043870.1, read on the forward strand.
AACGATGGGGCCATATTAACAACTTCAAGATTTTTGATCTCACGACCAACTGCTTTTTGCCTTCATTTTGCGTCGATGAGTGAGAGGAATGACATCTGGTTGGGCGGGCCCTGGCAGATCGCCGGCCAAGCCATGGGTCTTGATCTGTGGTCGCCAGAATTCAACCCTAACTCCACATCTGTAATGCGCGCCCCTGTCTGGGTAAGGCTTCCTGGTCTCCCCCTTATCTACTGGGATGTAGACAATATTCTTCGAATTGCTAAAGCTATTGGCGATCCGTTTCTTCTTGATGGCTGGACGGCGGGCTTAGAGCGCTCTTCCTTTGCGTGAGTTTGTGTTCGGGTGGACCTTGCGAAACCTCTCAAGCCGGGCATCTGGATCTCCGGGGACTACGGGAGGGTCTTTTAACCCTTTGAATACGAAGGGCTGCCGCGCATTTGCTTCGCTTGCGGTCATGTCGGACATTTGGAGAATTCCTGCAAGTCGGTCAAAGCTGGAGGAGCTGACATCAACGACCACAGATGAGGCGCTGGAGGAACGCCCAGGGGTTACTGAGGCTCTCGGCCGCAATGTGCCTGAGGGACCAGAGGATGACCGCCGGTCAGATAGGCGGGATGTACACGGCGAGGGGCACGGTCTGGGCCCTTGGATGATTGTGCAGTGGAGGAAGAACAATCGCAAGAGCCCTGGGGGTTTGATCAAGAGGCCTCCTGATGTCGTTCATAGCCGCACAGCCAGGGGATATGACGGGGTCGGCACATCTCAGGGTAGTAAGGGTCCGCCCAGGTTCCGGGGGAGAAGCAGAGTTCGTGGGATGGTCAAGGATGGGGCGCAGAGTCCTACGCCGGCTAAGCCTTCGCAGGCTGGGAATTTTGCCAATGTCGACCAGGCGAATTCGCCATTTCGACAGAGGGGATCAGGGGTTGATGGTGCACCCATCCCGGTTGGGGGTGACCATTAATCAGAACTTCTTGCTGACCGTGCTAAATGGGGCATGGAGGCCAGCAGCTGTTTGCTGGAAAGCTGTTTTAGTTTGGGTGGGGATGCCGGAAGCAAATAACCATATGACTACTATGCGGATCATCACGTGGAACATAAGAGGTGCTAAGAAGAGCAAATCGAGGGCCTACTTGCAGCATCTGGTTCGGGAGTGGAATGTCAAGGTTGTTGTGCTACTGGAGATCAAGATGCAATCTTTTTCCCAGCACGATACTAACTGGATCCTTGGGAAGGATTGGGATTTTGTGTTTCATCCATCTTTGGGTATGTCGGTTGGAATTATTGTGCTGTGGAAGGAAGAGATCAAGTTAGCACTCACGGCGGCCTCAGCCTTTATGGTGGCTTGTTCGATTACCCCTCGGCAGGATTGCACCCTCCACTGCTGCTTTGTTTATGGTCCAAGGGTGTCTCAGGGATGCCGCACGATCTGGGACGCTATCCGCACATCATACTGTGACAATTCCCCTCTCCTGGTGGCTGGTGACTTTAACTTGATTATGGGCCAGGAGGAGAAGCTGGGAGGTCGGCCTTTCTTCTATGGCAGTGAGCAGCAGTGCTTTGCTGATTTTATGTAGGACCTTCAGCTCGCTAATATGGGTTTTTCTGGCAACCAATTTACCTGGTGCAATGGGAAGAAGGGGGGCGCGCGCATTCTGGAGCGGCTTGATCGCGCCCTGCTCAATTCTGCCAGCCTGATTGCTTTTCCCAACTGTTCGGTACATCATCTAGGCCGCCTTGGCTCGGACCACTGCCCGTTGTTAATCAATCTGGGTGGCGACAGGATCTGGCCGAAATCCAGCAGGCTCCTATTCGAGAGCATTTGGCTCCACTATCCCCAGTCCTACTGTGTGGTGCAGCAGGCTTGGAGCAGACGTGCGTTGGGGGACCCTAGGGAGATGGTTTCGATGAAGTTCAAGCGATCACTTATGGCGTTGCGCAATTGGAGCCGCAGAGAACTGGGGAGTTTGATTAACCGAAACCAAGTACTTTTACGTGACATTGAGGAGCTGCAGGCAAGAGAATCGAGGGTGGGACTCACTGAGGAGGACCATGGGCGTCTTGCGGATTTGATCACTACCTTTCACGGGGGTTGTGCCCATGAGGAGCAGTGGTGGTGGCAGCGTGCCAAAGTCCACTGGGCACAAGTCGGGGACACCAACACGCGCTTCTTCCACAACATGGCTTCGTCTCGGACCGCATGAACCGCATATCCATGATCCAGGTCGTTGATGACCGGGTGGTGGATTCCCCGGACAGCATCGGACAGGTCTTAACTGAGTATTTTGAGAGTAAGCGGCGTGACGGCATCTCCAGGGTAATGCCGCAAGTCATCTCCCCCCCGGTGGTTGTTAACGCTGATGTGGCTTCCAGGCTGGGAGCTAGGGTCACCGAGGAAGAGATCATCGAGGCTTTGCGGGGCATCAAAAGGAATAGGGCGCCGGGATGTGACGGGATCTCGGCTGAATTCTTGCACGGCTACTGGACCATTGTGCGTCATGATGTCATTAATGCTGTGCTGGCTTTTTTTGAGGACTGCAGGCTCCCGAATAAGTGGAAGGACACCCTTATCATCCTGATTCCAAAGAAGCAGGGCGCGAGCAAGCCGGAGCATTATAGACCTATTAGTCTCTGAAACACTGTGTACAAGGTGGTAGCACGGGTCCTTGTCGGGAGACTGAAGCCCGTTTTGTCGGACCTCATTTCGTGGGAGCAGGCAGCATTCATCCCTGGCCGTAGTATTTCTGATAACATCAACATCGCGCAGGAGATGGTTGCTAGGATGAGGACTTGCAAGGCGGCTGGACTTATGGCAGTGAAGCTCGATATGGAACTGGCCTATGATCGTGTCTGTTGGGACTTTCTTCTGGAGATGTTGATGGCTATGGGTTTCCCTCCCATCTGGCGGGACTGGATTGCTGCTTGCATCAGAAGCCCTAGATTCAGCGTCCTCTTCAATGGTATTCGCCTCCCGTGGGTGGAGGCTCAGAGGGGTCTCCGGCAGGGCTGCCCGCTCTCCCCGTATCTCTATGTCATGGCTTCTGAATATCTCTCTTGCTTGGTGAGGAATCATGAATCCCGGCAGCTTTTGGGGTTCCGGCCGGTGAGGCATGCGCCTTGCATCTCGCACCTCCTCTTCGCCGACGATGTCATCCTTTTTGCTCCTGCCTCCCGCATCGCTGCCCGTCTTATCAGGAGGATTATCCGTGAGTTCGGGAAGGCCGCTGGTATGCAGGTAAATCTTGCAAAATCCAGGGTCTTCTTTAGCACTAACCTTTGTAGGAAGAAGTCCAGGTTAATTCTCAGGAAGCTCAGCATGGAGGAGGGAAGTTCTTTTACATATTTGGGGATCCCCATAACTGCCAAGCGCCTGCCCAAGACTGACCTCAGCTTCTTGCGTCAGCGGTTGGATGCCATGCTGCTCAATTGGAGAGTTAGGCCTCTTTCACTGGCGGGCAGGGCCATTTTGGCTTCGTCGGTCCTTAGTGCCATCCCCTGCCACATCCTGAGGCATTGTGTTGTGCCGGCGGGGATTATTGAGGCCATGGAGATGCACATCAGAAGATTTTTGTGGGGAGGGACTAATAGTGCGAAGGCCATTCATTATGCGGCTTGGGAGTGCATCACGCTGCCTAAATCTGCTGGTGGCATGGGCCTCCGGGACCTCCGCGTTTGGCACCGTGTTCTCCACATGGAGGGATGCCGACGTATTCTCAATCGGGAGCCTAGTCTATGGGTGGATTTGATGCGGAGAAGATATGCTTTGGAGGATCCATGGATGAAGGCCCCCCGCAACGCGTCCCCGGTCTGCAAAATGGTGCTTGGGGCTATGCTGGAGGCCATTTCCCTTTTTGTTTGGCGTATTGGGGATGGGCGGACGATGAGATTTTTGGAAGATAATTGGCTAGGGGTCCTTCCACTGAGTTGCTGGCCCACTTTCATCAATGTGTACACCTACTGGCCAGCCAGCGTCGCCGAATGTCTCCTGCCCGACGGGAATTGGAATTGGGATCTTATCAGCGCTTGGGCAGATGGGGAGCTTCAGGACCGCATCTCGCATCTTCCGAGAGCCTTGCGGTCCTCACAGGACGTATTGCTTCTCTCCCTCACGGAGAGGCCTCGGGCGGCCAGCGGCAAGATTTACTCGAGCATCGTCTGTAATGCTCGGAAGGGAGGAAATGACAGCAGGCCCTTGGAGGAATTTCGTGGCATCTGGAAGCTTAGGGTCACTCCCAGGGTTAGCGTCTTCATGCGGAGGGTCGTCGGTGATCACCTTCCATCGGCGGTGTGGTTGACCAGCCGCACGCTTTGCAATTCTCCCACCTGCCAGCAGGGCTGCGAGGAAGACGAGTCCTTGCAGCACGTTTTCTGGCGCTGCTCGAAAGCCCAAGAAATTTGGGCTGACCGCACTGTTCGGGCAGCGTTGACCTGCTTGGACCAGCATTCCAGGTTTGACCAGTCTACCGGGGCCAATTTACTGTTCATTGACCGGATCCTGTTGTTCGTCGGATCTCCTGCTGCTCGCCAGGGTGCCGGGCAATTGGTTGCGACCACCATTGCCACTACGTTGTACTATATTTGGTCGAGGAGGAATGCAGCAAGACACAACATCCCGATGCCTCTCCCGGGTTCTACTATTCGGACCATCTTGCTTGAGGTTCACTCGTCTCTCAACCGACATCTCTCTCTCTCCTCCCTATCCTGCGGGAACCCTGGCAAGTCCACGGACTTGCTTGTTACGCATAGTTGGATTTCCCCCCTACAGGTTGGATCAGAGTGAACTGCGGTGCGGCGGTTGGTGATTCGGTGGCCGGGTTGGGGGTGGTTGTGCGGGATTGTTTGGGTAGACCTCTCCTGGTGGCTGGCAAACGGTTGTTGTCCCAGGCTGTTGACATGATGGAGACCCAGGCTTTGCTTATGGCACTTGACATGATTAGGGATCTTCTTCCCCTGCACCGGGCTGTGGAACTCCAATCTGACTCTATGATGGCCATTCAGGAGGTACGCGAATTGATGTATTTACCCCCGGGATCGGGTGTCTTTGCTGCTACCATCCAGTACGCTTCGGGTCTTGAGGCCGTTCGCTTCTTACACATTCTCAGAGACGGGAATAAGCCTGCTGATTGGGCTGCTTGGGCTGCGTGCTCTAACGACTTCGTCTGGGGCCTTGAGGATCCTATTCCTAAGCCTCTGCTTGACCTCATGTTATTTGATTTCACTTTCGATCCCCCTTGAGGGTCCTTTTGTAATTTGGCATTGGCCTTGATATAATAGATATTATATCCTCTTCAAAAAAAAAAGAAAGAATAGTTTTAGTTTTTATGTCAAAAAAAAAAAAAAAAAAAGATAGTGTACAAACAATTAAACAAGGTATGACAACAATTGAAATTGTAAAAAACTTTACATTCAAATGTGATCTAAATCTTGAAAATTTATTTATTTGAATAAATATAAAACTGATTTATCCAAATTAATTTTAAAAAACATATTATATTATGATAAATATTTTTAAACAAATGTTCAAAATTTATTGAACTGCATTTTGATATGATATCAAGGCTTTACATATGATTTCTCACTAAAGTTTTTAAAACTATAAGATAATAAAATATTATTAAATAATTATAATGATTGAATTTAATTTTTCTTATTTAAAAAAATAATTTTAATGTTATACATATTTTTTTTAAAAATACATTTGAACTATTATTTATCAAAAAAAATATAAAAACTAGAGTGCTTGTACTTTACCAATCTGACTGCTAATACAAAGATGCCGAAATCTGAACCGTAGGGGACTGAAAACCCTAAACCCTAAACATTCTCATAAATTTACATGAATTTTGTCCTTCCGCCGTGACTGGAGGACCGTTATCCCTGTTTTTCTCCATTTTTGTTCTTCGAAGCGGAGATGAGACCTCCAAGAGGTGCTTACTCGATTTCACTGAGCGGTTTCCCTATTCTTTTCTAAAGAGTTTTTTCTTTTGAACTTACTGGCGGAAAATTTTCTCTAACTCTACTGAGCTGGGATCTTCGTTTTTAGGCGGAGGACGAGGCGGTGGCTTCAGAGGCCGGGGTGATGGCGGAGGTGGTAGAGGTAGGGGAAGGGGCGGTGGAGGCAGGGGCGAAGGGAGAGGTGGCGGTAGAGGCCGTGGAGGTGGACGCGGAGCGAGGGGGCGTGGAGGAATGAAGGGTGGAAGCAAGGTTGTGGTGCAGCCCCATCGGCATGATGGTGTTTTCGTGGCCAAGGGAAAAGAAGACGCCCTTTGCACGAAGAACATGGTTCTCGGAGAATCTGTTTATGGAGAGAAGCGTGTTGCCGTTCAGGTGATCGACTTAAGGAAGCTTAATTAAAGTTTTTTGTGCGAATGTTGAAAAAGTTTTTTGTGCGAATCGTGAATCTAATTCTATGTGTCTGATGATTTTTTTAACAGAATGAAGATGGAACGAAGGTTGAATACCGAGTATGGAATCCTTTTCGTTCTAAGCTGGCCGCTGCAATTCTTGGTGGCGTTGACAATATATGGATTGTGAGTATTGTTCATATTATTCAATTGCTATTTGTACAGGTTCTTAAAGGGTTTATTTGGTGACTGATTGTGGTTGTGATAAAGTGTTTTAAATTTGCCTAAGAAGCTGTTATATATTATGTAAGGAAAAACTTTTTTGAGTTTGCTGTTTAATGTGGTATTGTGGCAGGATCAGGAAAACGTGCTTTTGAAAAATAATGGCAGATATAATATTCTTATGTGAGGAAAAACTTTTAAATATGAATGTGCCTCCTTCCTATTTGATATAATATTCTTGCTACATTCTGGTATCACTGTTGGAAATTTGCCGTTAATATATTATTTTCTACAGAGCAATGATTAGCTGAAATTATTTATTTATTTATTTTTGAAATTTTATTGAGCATCTATGAGTTCATTTGTACTGTACCATTGTCTCAAACTGATTTATTTTTTATATTCTTCCATTATGGTACGAGCATTCTCTGCGTATTGATTTTATTCTAGTTTTTCTATCCATGTCTCAATTTTATATTTTGTAAATGACAAGTTCCGTTTTTAGTTCCTTTGTATAATCAACAATAATTTGTTAGAAATGTTGTTTGGGTCATATGATTTTTTTTTTCTCCCTATTTTGTGTTTTGGGTTGATTGAATACTGTCATTAAATGCTTTATGTTTTGTGTTTCACTTTGAAGGCTCCTGGTTCACGAATACTCTACCTAGGTGCGGCTTCAGGGACTACTGTGTCACATGTTTCTGACATCGTTGGCCCGGTAAATTTCTTCAATTGTTTTTTAGTTATTTAGTGCATAATCTTACAACCATTTGGAACTTGGCAGACTGGAATGGTCTATGCTGTTGAATTTTCGCACAGAAGTGGTAGGGACCTTGTTAATATGGCAAAGAAGCGTACTAATGTTATCCCAATTATTGAGGATGCTAGGCATCCAGCCAAATACCGTATGCTAGTAGGAATGGTGGATGTTATTTTCTCTGATGTTGCGCAACCTGATCAGGTATATGTTTTTATGTTTACCAATTACAATTGAGGATTTTTTGTTGCCTTTGAACATACTGGAATTTATGGTACTTCTAATCTGTTATTTGTTTATTTCTCATGTACATGATCATAATTTTTTTGGTATTTCCATGCCTTTTACTTGAATAATATGTTGTGGTGAGTTAGGCTCTAAGCATACCAGCAGTGGGTTTATATTTTATTGATGTTTTGTCTACATATTATTTCTATATCAGTCTATTCTATGAAAATATATTAAAAATGATGAATTTGTCATTCCTTCGTTCTGTAGGATAATGCTAATTTGCTATTGTATTGAGCCTATGTTAGATTAATAATTCAATGCTGTTGGGATGCTTTTGAATCTGGCTTTCTTGTAATGATTCTCTTTGTTATGCATTTCAAGCTTATTGGTAACGTTATGACTTCTTTTTTTTTTTTTTTACTTTTCTTGTTGTTACTCCATCTTCCAAACGGATTCTCATATTGTGAATGCTGTGTGTTCACAGCTTTCTTTAAACCATGTCATTGTAAAGATGATTTTAGCATTTATATGTTTTCCTTGCTTTTGATATTTTTGCTTATTTTTTTTATTTTAAGCTGTTTTGTAAATTCTTTCCTTTCCAAATTTTTTGTTAAACATTGTTGTTGGTCCTCTCACACTTGTTGTACTGGGTGCTTTGTGTTTTGTTTTTGTTTTTTGTTGTTTGGAAGTAATGATATTCTTTATTTCTGAAGTTTTTGTTGATAAGTTATATCTAGACGAATTACCTGTATGCCAATGACATCTAGTGAATTAGGTGAAATACATGCAGAGATACATGTGTATATATATATATATATATATATATATATATATATATATATGTATGTATATATATATATATATACGTATACACATACATACATATATATATATATATTAGGTGAAATACATGCAGAGATACATGTGTATACTTATATATATATATATATATATGTATGCCATTGTTACAATAAGCTTTATTCTTACCTCATGACTGCATGGCTGTGGTTGTCATGCATGTTGCTTGTTCTTTTATGTATGCCATTGTTACAATAAGCTTTATTCTTACCTCATGACTGCATGGCTGTGGTTGTCACGCATGTTGCTTGCTCTTTTATGTATGCCATTGTTATAATAAGCTTTATTCTTACCTCATGGCTGCATGGCTGTGGTTGTCATGCATTTTGTTTGCTCTTTTATGCTTGTGGCGATTTGGTATTTTGCTGCTTTTCCAGGATCATTAATATGGCAAGCATATGACAAATTACTTGGATTCAGGATGATGTGATTTCAAGTTTCTGATGCATAAAATTGTTTTCAAACAGTTCTCTTTTCAAGTTTTTCTGATGCATGTTGCTTGCTGTTTTATGCTTGTGGCGATTTGGCATTTTGCTGCTTTTCTAGGATCATTAATATGTTAAGCATATGATGAATTTCTCGGATTCCCCTTCAGGACGTCATCAGGATGATGTGATTTCGAGTATCTGATGCATAAAATTGTTTTCAAACAGTTCTCTTTTCGATTTTTTTTTTTATATATTTTGGTAGTTTTGTTTCAGTATGTTTTTATTGGTATTTTGCTGCTTTTCCATGATCATTAATATGGCAAGCATATGATGAATTACTCGGATTCCCCTTCGGGACATCATGATGATGTGATTTCGAGTATCTGATGCATAAAATTGTTTTCAAACAGTTCTCTTTCCAAGTTTTTTTGTATATTTTGGGTAGTTTTGTTTTCAATATTCTTTTATATGTTTTATAGATGCTATAAATTTAATTGTGTTTGTTTTCCTGTGTATTTTTGGTTTGATCATATTCGTGTTATCAAAGTGTTTGTTAGTGACTAGTACAAATTAAAATTGCAGTGACTATAAAATTTTGTTTTAATGCTTTTGAAAATTTTCCCTATAATGAATAAAGGCCATGCTTTAGGATGGGAATTCAGATTTCTTGCTCACTGAGTTTGAAAAGTAGTTGGCTAACAATAAGTTGAAATTTAGATTATATAGGTGTAGGTGTACTTGCCCCAAATCTATATGCTTTTGTGTTTTGTGAAAAGGTAATTAATATGTGGTATGGTTCATGGATTGTGTGAATTTTAACTACTGCACTTCGTTGATGAAAGATCATCCAAGGAATCTAACATTTTTTTTTTGTTTGTAAAGTGTCTTTCAAAGTTTCTATTTGCAACATGTTTAGCATGAATGAAGATATTCTCATTGCATGCGTAGCTTGCCATGTTGTGGTATAGTTTATATTATGAAATTTGTGTGAGCATCCTTTTTTATTATATCCTTGTGGGCTAGTATGTTAGTTTTGCTCAACAATTTATTGATGAATATGTTTGAATTTCAAATCGAGGACTTCACTTATTTGATATAACCTCTTGAATAATTTCAAACTTCTTGAATGTTGATTGAATTTTTAAATTAATTAATTCAAACCTCTATACATTAGCTTGATTCTCCATTTTTATTTTTGATCTTGAGTGTGTATTATGTACCACATATATCACAAATAAATATGACATTTTTGGAAATTAGGTTCAAGGAATGTTTGATAAGTGATGTTGTTTTATTTGGCAGATTTAGCCTAGTTAGACCTCTAATGATGTTGAATTTATTTTTATGACTCGAAGGCAATCCAATCAGTTCATTCAAATCTCAATGTGTTGATTCTCCCAAACTGAGCGGGTCTTAGATTGCTAAAAGCATTCATAATCAGTTTTGACTTGTATCAAAATCTGGCCTTAGCTGTTAGTATTTGCTTGTCCAAGTAATATCTTGATATGCATGGCGATCTAATATGCTAAGTTTTCTCCTAAGTTGATCTATACCTTTTGCAAATATGAATATGTGCATTTTAGCTTGCCTGTATGAATTAACTGAGCAAGATGTAGCATTCTTGAGGTTCTTGTGAGAGTGTGCAATGAAATCAATATTTCTTTTTGTTGGATATTATAAGCAAGTTTAAGAATCTGTGTGTTAGTCATTGGAGCAACACTCAGTTTACCTTATAGAATCATCCTTGACAAATAAATTGAATTGAAATCTTTCAGAATTGATGAGAAACTCAACAAGTAGAAGTAAATAAAACATGGAAGTTGTATACAACCACTGTATGGTGATTAGTTGTGACAAAATTAACAATACTATCATGTTGGGGAATCTGTAAAAATGGACATGCATAGGAAAATTAATCATTTAAAGAGTTTTGTGATTAGAAATCATATAAGAATGTGGTAAAAATGGCTAGTATGCCATTGTCACTAGATCAACAGAGTTGGGAAAGAACTATGTTGTACATGACATAGACTAAAAGTATGGCCATGCCATGGAAATATGACACAGATGTCTTAACACGACTGCATAACAGGAAGTCCAACTTGATTTGGTCATATAAAAGGCAAGAAAGGGAAGTCATTCTAGGAGTCATGCAATCTAGATGGGAATCAGGCTATGATAATTGAAAAAACTAACAACATCATTACCTCTAGGAATCTTTTGAGGATGGAGATTCAAAAGAACTCGAATCTTCAAAAAAGTTTGTAATAAGGGGTCATTCAATTCAGGTTCAAATGAGCAACTTGTAATATAGAAGGATTATGGAGTTGGGAAATAACATCGTTGAACACAGCATCATTGTAGGCTAAAAGTATTAACATTTCATAGAAAGTATGATGAATGATAAGGAATAGCATAAATGCTCATCATCGTGTTGAATTTGATTTAGTTGTAGAAATTGCTATTTAAAAGATAGATTCATGACTAAGGTGAGTTGAACAATGGCATCAAGAACAATTTCCAAGAGGGATTTGGAACTTGTAAATTTACAACTTAATCAAAGAGCATGTAGGGAATAACATTATTAGGTTGTGAAACGTCCCTTAAATTAGGAATTTTTCTTGCACATGACACTCTTGGGGAATCTATGATTACTGACCACAATAATCCACTTCTCTAAGAGAATCACAACAATTCATAGCATTGAGTGAACCACCACAGAGGCAATTAGAGATGATTTTCTTTCAAAGGTAGTAAGAGTTTTACATAATGTTTTGAAAACATTATAGTGATTTTGATCAACTTGGAGTTGGCAAATACAATTGAAAGTTTTGGAATGGCTAGAATTCATTGTCATATATTGTGTTGGGTAATGTGCCTTAGGGAATGTGCAAGGACATGGCATTTTAGAGTTTTTCATAGGATGCATCTTAGGGAATGTACAACAACAAGGCATTTTATGGTTTTCATAGAATTGTTTTCGTTTGAAGCTTTTTTGGATTTCTTGCCTATACAAGTATTGATTTACTTGAAAAAATGCAATCTATAAATTCAAATTGTTTAAGGAAGATGTCATAAAGAAAAGAAACGAGGGAAGAACTTTTAGCTTGTCTTTGTCTATATTCCTTATCTTCCTTCCGTCTTGATGTGAATGTTCATTTACTTTGATGTACGTTTGGGGAATGATCGAGCAAGTTGCATGCTCTGATAAGAAAGAGGGAATGACATGGGAAATGCTACTACAATATCCTGTGCTTATTATTTATCTAGAAAGTTGAAGCTTTCGTTGTTTTTCTTGTATTGTTAGCAAGTTCCTAGCTCCAGGTGGTTAAGTGCTCATCTTAAGGATTGAGTCAAGGCTGTAGTACCATCTCATCATCCTTCAAAACAACCTATGGTGCATCATATTCTTTAAGAATTAATATTGTTTGATATCTAGCTTGTGACAATTTAGTTGGGATACATGTTCAATAAAAATTTGATATTATTTTGATCAAGTTCATGAAAATGAGTTTGGCTTTTATACTTCTGAAAATGAGATTGAAATATGTGTTCAATATAATACAATGCACATTGAATCTAACTTTTTAACACAAGTTAATGCTATGTTTTACGAAGAATTGAAGCTATTTGAGTTTTGGTTACTCAAAATGAGTTCATGACATGTCAATCTTCTAAATTGCAGTTCAAGATACATGTTTCATAAAAACTTGATATCTTTTGTTGTTTGGCATGTTAACATGAGACTGACTATATGCTTTGTGAAGATTTGATTCTTCTCAAGGTCTAGCCCATGAATATGAGATGGTGAGATATATGCTCAGTATATACTTATGTTGCAAAGTTTATCAGCCCTTCAAAACATGTGATTGACTTGGCAATGTAGCATTTTGATTATTGTGGCAGGGCTTGGCAATTTTTTGCAATATAGTTTGCTTTTTTATTTTGGCGTTATCTCATTGATCTGTTTTTAATTTGTTTTGTCCTAAAGTTTTTTGTTGTATGGATCATGTTCGTTGTTTTAGTAAATTCATGTGTTCTGGTTTTATTGTATTGACAAATTCTTAGTACCTAAGTGATTGGTTTCTTTGATGACTTTGATTAGACAATTTGATGTCTTACTGGGTTGCCATATTGTTTGATTGAAAGTTTATGATAGAAGAGATTTTGTTGGTTTGAATTGTGTAGATCATTTGATGTATTGATTGCATGATGAGAATCAAAAGTTATGTTTTTTGCAGGGTATTTATGGATCATTTGATCATCATGAATTTGAGATGCTGACTTTTTTCTCATTCTTGTTGAACGTTGTGTGGTTTATTTTATGAAACATTAGAAATAGGCCTCTAAAATTGCAAAACATTTATATGATTATAATTTTTTTGCTTTGATGAGGATTGACTATGATGATTTCATTCATCAACTTTAGTGGACTTTACTAATAACTTCTGCATGGACTTGTGGTGCAAAATGCTCCTTTTGTTTAGTTAAATGGCTTTTTTCTTATGCTTTTGTTTTTTTGGTTTAATTTTTCTTACTTTTGATTTTGATGACATTTAGATTTTTACACAAGTTTTAAAAGTATGCATATCAATGATGTTATTGATTTTCTATGAGTGTGTTTCAAACGTAGTTATGAGAAATTATAGAAGATTAATTGCATTTGGCTTTCAAACTTAGTTTTTGAATTCGGATTTCATAGGCATGTTGTAACCATTGCGATTTGCACAACAAAGAATGTTCTAATTCTATGATCGATCTCACAGCAAAATTTGTTGTGTGAATTGCGATGGTTATGTTGTCCTTATGAAATGTGAATTCACTTTGTATTGTGCTTGTATTATTTTTTTAACGTTTACATTGATCATATTATTTAATCTAGATTAAGAAACGTAGGTTGTGCTTATGAAATGTGAATTCACTTTGTATTGTGCTTGTATTATTTTTTTAACATTTACATTGATCATATCATTTAATCTAGATTAAGAAATGTATCGTTGATGCAATGTTTGATACACTTGTACATGTCATGCCATCAGAATTTTTGTTATTGGATGTTGTAGTAGTTTTTGCAGTCTGCTGATTGGGTTGTATAAATCATTTTTATTGCATGTTCAAAACATGAGGCATGGGCTAGGTTATCATAGCTCAAATCTCTCAATATGAATTTGACTAATTCTATAGACAAAGCAGCGCTAGATGAACTAAAGATATTTGAAGGGGAGGTTTTGGATTTTAGATAACATATGGTGGTCCGTAGAGATCTATAATTTCAAGTCCTTCAACCTGTCTTGGTAACAAATTGCTCCACATTTACCACTTAGGATGCATTGGGCTATTCTTTCACATTATGTGCAGGGAATAAACATAATAAAAAGGTAAAATTAGAGGGCCCTACTTTACGTGGCATTTTAAATGCCAGTCTTTAGTGATTGGCCTGTAGTCATGAAAAATAAAATATTTTGTTAGGTACGATTTACAATGTAGAGTTAGGTTGGCTGTATTGGAGCTCATGGGTTAGTCTAGGGTGTTTTGGCTAAGGAGGAATGCCAATGGGAGAGACTTGACTTTCAATTAGTTATGACTTCGGATTGGCTTATAGCCATGAAAAAATTATTTTGATTAGTATTATATGAGAGTGTTTTAGATATCAAGGTTTTTAATGTTGTTTTATAGACAATTATTTTGATTAATACTACATTTCTTAGTAACATAGGATTAGGTTGGCTAAAATTAAGCTGACGGACCAAGCTAGAATTTTGACTGCTGTTGGGAAATGTCATAGTGAGACTTTCCTTTAATTGGTTATGACATGGGTTGAAATAAAAATCATCCTTAAACGGTCAGTATGTTTAGGAAAATTGTAACAATTGCATGGGTCTAGGATAGTACTCAAGCAGCATATGAAAGAATTTTGTGTCACTTCTTCAACGTGAGATTTATGAAGATGATTATTTCATTTAGTGTAGTCATGTGAGAGGTCTTGGATAGAAGATTCAAAAAGTGTTACATTAATAAGGGTACATTGAACTTAACCAATCCATTATTATAGCTTTAGATATTGATTCATATAGAAGCTTTTAAAATCTTTTGCAGTGGTTTCACAAAGGGATAGTGACTGGGGTAGCTGGGGTTTCTGGGGTCTCAACTGCAGTTTTATGATTACTTGAAATTTGGATATATGAACAATTGTCTTGACAAACAAAGCAATTTAAGAATTGTGTTTGTTGAGGTTAAGGGATAGCGACTGGGGTAGCTGGGTTTCTCTGATTTATAGCAAAATACAGGCAAAGCCTACAAAGTTCCCTCCTATGGAGGTTCAAATACAAAATCAACCAACAAAAGCTTCCTCAAATACTCTGGGAGAAGAGCACCCCTTTCCCAAACAAAAGTCGTAAAACAAGCCTTCTTGGCAATCCAGTCCGCGGGGCCATTGCCCTCCCGCAAAATGTGAGTAAGCCGAAACGCAAGCTTCCTCCTAACATAGTGGATGGCATTAGAGCAAGTAATTCCCTCCACAGGGTAGCGAATGAGCTGCATCACCTCCTGCCATGCAGTAGTAGAATCAGTCTGAATCTCAATAGCGGAGTAGTTCTGGAGCTTAGTCATAGTCAAGAGAATAGCCTCAAGGATCGCCATAACCTCCATGGCATGTGAGGACTGAGAAATAGCACTCATCCCCATAGCATAAATAGGAGCACCTCCATGGTCCCGAACCATCATACCAATCCCAGCCCTCTCACCAACAACAGCCGCATCACAATTAATAATAATCCACCCAGTGGGGGGAGGAAGCCAAGTAAGGGTAGAGAACCCCGAAGGGTAAAGTGACTTCCCGCAGTACAAGGATGAATCATCAGTAGTGTTGTTGTTGGTAACGGCCGCCTCAAACCTGATTTTCCTGATAAGAGTGCAGCTGCTATAAGTAGGCTCCTTATGCTTCTTGTGATTCCTATTCTCCCATAAGTAATACATGGTAGTAGCAACTAAAGCCAAATCCACGGCAGCCTTACCATGGGCCTTACCTTGCGTCGCAACACCAGCAAAGAGCCGAGCCACTTTCATATCCCGCGCCGCCTCACCAAGTATGGGGTCAGCCCAAACACGCTGCGCTTCCCTGCAATCCCATAACACATGCTGCAGGGTCTCCTCAACACTGCAGCCCCAAGCACAATCACTGCAGTCCCCAATATGTCTCTTCATGCACCAAGCAGCCGTAGGTACAATATCCCTCACAACCCTCCACATAAATGTATGAACCCGAGGCATAGTTTTCATGTTCCACACCCAATCAATTCCGTTTTTGAACAACCCACTGCGCACATGGGCAATAAGAGTTTTATAGAATACCCCGCAGGTCACCCTGCAAGAGTCAGTGGTAGCTTGCACAAGCTGATCCCCAGCCCCATTATTCTTCCAAGGCAAAAGAAGGATACGATCTCTTAACATGTCATTGCCCCACTCCATGAGAGAATCCACATTCCAAGTCCCATGAGTATGAACGCACTCCTTAACCAAGGAAGGCCAGTGAGTGTCCATGTTAATATATGTGGGCCATCACCTAAGTGGAAGAAAGCCCAACCAATTGTCCTCATAAAATCTGATGTCACCTCCATCACCAACCTTCCAGGTGAGCCCACCAATCGCCCACGGCATGGCATCCACAATGAAACGGTATGCGTGAGAAACACCGCGAGGTCTTATGCAAAGATTGTTCCCCAAAGGATACTTGCTTCTCATAACGTGTCCCCAAAGACTATCATCATGTTGCAGAAATCTTCTACAGTGTTTCATGACTAACGCATGCTTCCATATTCTAAGGTCAAACAAGCCCAAGCCTCCCATCTCCTTGGGGAGGGTGACAATGTCCCAATCGGTATAATGAATAGAATGAGTGTGACTTGTGCCACTCCACAAAAATCTCCTCAAAATCTGCCCAATTGTATCCAATGTCCTGTGAGGAATAACACAGAGGCTAAGGAAGTAATTGGGGATAGCACACAGCATAGCTTTGATCAGGAGAATACGGCCAGCAAGGGAGAGGTGTTTCACACTCCATTTTGCAACCTGAGACTCAATCCGCTGAATGATAAAGTTGTAGTCCCCTTTCCTAAGTAGCGTGGCCGAAATGGGAATGCCAAGGTAAATAAATCTAGTACCCCTCGGGATATTGAGTTTCCTAGCCACACAACACTTCCGCTTCTGCTTCATACCTTTGCTAAAGAAATGCTGGATTTCATTAGATTGACCCTCAGCCCAGATAACTGCCTGAAATGCAACCATAATTCTTTTATAGTCTTAATAAAGCGAGAAGAAGCAGGAGCATAAACCACAACATCATCAGCATACAAAAGATGAGAAATGATAGGAGCCATAGGGGCCACACGAAAACCAATCAAAGCTTGCGCCTCATACTTACGGGCCAGAATAGAGAAACATTCCGTGACCATGGTAAAAAGATATGGGGATAAGGGACACCCTTGCCGAAGTCCTCTGAAAGCATATATCCATGGGAGCCTGTTCCCATTTAACAGAACACCAAATCTGGGAGTCTCAATACATGCCCTCACCCACTTGCACCAGGTATCAGGAAATCCCATAAGTAACATCATGTCAATGATAAACTGCCAGTGGACACTGTCATACGCCTGCTCCATATCCAGCTTAATAGCCATCAAACTAGACCTAGCCGATGACCTATGCATACGAACCGCCATCTCCTGTGCCAGAAAAATATTATCAGAAATGCACCTACTAGGCACAAAAGCACCTTGCTCCCTGGCAATGATACTGGGTAACACCTCCTTGAGTCTCTGCACCATGATCTTAGCAACAATCTTGTAGATCATATTACAAAGACTAATAGGGCGAAAATGCTCAGGATGCGAGGCACCTTGCCTCTTAGGAATCAGGACCACCAAGGTATCCTTCCAAGCAATAGGCATACAGTAATCCTTGAAGAAAGAAAGAACAGCATTAATAATATCTTCCTGCGTAATAGACCAATATCCTGTAACAAACTCGGAAGTAATCTTGTCCGGACCAGGTGCCCTATTCCTCTTGCAAGCCCTAATAGCAGTCATGACCTCATCTGCTGTGGGACTTTGGCATAATAACGATTGCTGCTGCGAGTCAATACAGCAATGAGATAAGTGACTAAGAGAATGGAACTCCAAAGACATCGATCCCCACTTCCTGTTGAAGTACTCAATAAGGATATTGCCCATCTCCCCCGAGTTGTGAACGTTCTTGCCAGTCTCATCAGTTAACATAATAATACGATTTTCCCTCCACCTTGAGGTAGCAGCAGCATGAAAGAACGTAGTGTTCCTATCCCCCAAGTGCGCCCAATGGACCTTAGCCTTTTGCCACCACCACTTCTCCTCCATTGCACATCCCCTGTGAAAGTCCACAATAAGGTTCCCTAAAAGGGAATTCTCCTGTTCACTGAGTCCCTGATCAGACTCCTTCCCTTGAAGGTAAGCAATCATCTCCTCCTTCTCCTTGTTCTTCATCATAACACCCTGTAATTCCTTCTTACTCCACATACGAAGAGCCACAAGACATCTACGAAATTTCATAGTAACTGATGTCATAACATTATTGGTAGCCCATCTCCCCCAAACCTATCTGACAATACCATTAGAATGTGGAAGATCAAGCCAAACATTTTTGAACCGATATCTCATTTCCAAGGGTCTATAACACCGCGATCCAAGCTCAATCATCAAGGGGCAATGGTCCGACCCAATGCGAGCCAAATGAGTCACCAGCATAGTAGGAAGCAGACGCAATCCATCCATATTAATAAGGGCTCTATCCAATCTTTCCCAAATCCGAGCCGCACCTTGCCTGCCATTACACCATGTGAATCTATTGCCCACAAACCCAAGATCCGTCATCCTAAGCACCTGCATAGGATGAAAGAACTCTTGCTGGCCAAGGCCACAGGTGAACGCCCTCCCACCTCGTTTCTCATCCTGGGATAGCACAATGTTAAAATCCCCTCCAGTCATCATCGGACCTCCCCTAGCCTCCTCCTCAGTGAGAATCTTCCAGATAGCCCTACGCCTATAGGGATCCTTAGGGGAATATACAACACAGCACCTCAAAGACAAGCCATCTCCCACATCAACCGCAGTGACAACCACGTGAGGAGATAGGCGGGAAATACAAAGGTTGAGCGACCCCGACCAGAGAATAACCATACCACCAGATTTCCTCATAGAAGGCTGAACAATAAACTACCAATCCCTGCCCAGAGTAAATCAGCATCCTTGCGGTTGAAAGTCTCAACTCTAGTTTCTACCAACGCAACAATCCCAATGTTGGATTCCCTAACAAATCTTTGTAAATACCATCTTGACTTCTTGTCCAGAATTCCCCGAATGTTCCATACAGCGATCTTCATTACATGTAACAACTACCAAGGAGTAAGGAATAAACCTGCCACAATTTAAGAATTGTGTTTGTTGAGGTTATGGGTGCTTTGGAGGCAAAAGAAATGTTAGTTGATGAATGGGATTAATATTGGTGTGGTGGATAATAGTTATAATGATAGAGCAAAACCATCTTTTGTGATGAGATATTTTGTGATCTCGGCCTTGACTATTTCTACCTTTTGCATCTGTTATGTTTGGAGAGAAAACTTGCAAGTTATCGATAGTTTTGAACGTATGGACAATGATTGTTTCGAGGAGCACAAGAATATAAGAATTGTGTTTAAGGTTGTGAGTGATTTGGAGATAGAAGAAGAGTTTGTTGATCAATGGGATTAATTTTGGTGTTGTGGATTATAGGTTTAAGGATAGAAGAGAACCATCTTTTGTTGATGAGATGCTTTGTGAACTTGATCCTGACTATGTTAACTTTCCTTTGCATCTTTTAGTTCTGGATAGGAAACTTGCAAGTTATCAATGGAGAAAGTTGCATGGATGTATTGTCAGCTTTAAGTTTCAAGTATGGTTGAGTTTTTGTTTTTGTTACTTTTGAACACCTCAATTTTCATTTTTTGTTTATTTGAGAGTATCAACAATTTCTATTGTTGTGGTCTTTTGTTTTGTCTTTGATTTTGATTCTGACTAATTTTTATATTTAAAGTTCGAGAAAACATTTTTTACTTGAATTATAACAACTACTTTATTAATTCATTTTCATAAGAACTTAAATCTTAGTTAAAATACAAAGTTATAAGTAATTGTTTGATTATAATAGTTCACATTTCAATTCAAATCTATCTAAAAAATTTGCAATGTTAAATTGGATGTTCATAAAAAAATAAGTAAAAAGTAGGTGCAATGTTAAATTGTTGTGGTCTTTTGTTTTATCTTTGATTTTGATTCTGTTTGAGTTTTCCATATAAAGTTTGAGAAAACAAAAAATATTGAAAAAATATAATAAAGAACTCAGGTCTAGCTAAAAAATATTGAAAAAATATTGAAAAAATATAATAAGAAATTAAAGCTTAGTTAAATAGAAAGTGATAAGTACTTGGTTGATTATAATTCTTCACATTTCAATTCAGGTCTAGCTAAAAAATTTGCAATGTTAAATTGGATGTTCCTCAAAAAAAAAAAAATAACAAGTAAAAAACTAGGTGCAACTACCAAAGTTATTCAAAGCTTACTCACAGCTCGCAGTTTCTATTATTGTCAGATCAAAACCATTGTACTTTGTTTGAAACAATTAAAAGCGCTTAAAACCCATTTTTATTGTTGGGTTTCAAATCAGGTTCCTTAAAACAATTTGAAATGATTGATGCATAATGGTTTGGACTAAATGTCCTATATATGTAGAAGACTGCTACTGGAGTGTATTCTTATAAGATCTGTTGTGATATCTTGCTTATGAGCGTGTCTTATGCATTATCAGGGAGACATGGTTGATATGACTTGGATCTCACTCACTCATAATGTTAAGGACATCGTGAGTTTCTTTAAATATGTTGTGAAATGGGTTGCCTTGGAACCATATAAGCATGTCTTTGACCAGAAGGTCTCACTTACTGATGCTGAGAAAGAAGTCATTTAATATTTTTGATTGGAAGGAGTTTGAGTAAGTTTAAGCAATGGGATTGAAGTTTAAATACTAGAATTAGTTCGGCTGTTATTATATGGGAGTTTTGGAAGCGAGAGCACTTTGTTAGATTATACAAAATGAATTAAGTATAATGATATACATCTAGATGAATTGCCTTCTCCTCTTATGGGAAGCGATAAATATCCCTTTTGGTTCTAGAATTGTCCTTACTGAATTTTCCCTCCATATTGTGAATCCTTGTATGCACATTGAATTCTAAAGAGGAGTGTTTGCTTGAGAGAGGTTTGATTCAAGATAGTTTAGCCTTTGCCTTGCTTGCTCTACTAACACAAAAGAAAGATGGATGATGATGGATGCCTATTGATAATATTGCTATTAATAAAATTACCATCAAGTTTACATCTCCAATTTTTAGGTTGAAATGATGTGTGGGATGTGTGGAGTTATTTTTTCTTAAGTAGATTTGTGAAAGGGATATTAACATATTAAGATTAGTGAGGGGGATTAGTAGAAAACGCAATCTAAAATAAATCAAAGAAATATATGAATGATTAGTAATGCTATTTGTTTTGTCTAATGTTTTTAATACTTTTTTAAGATGATGACATACGTTTTTTAGATCGTACATGCTGAACTTTGTTGTAGTTTATCTTGATGGTATTTTGATTGTAGGCCAAAAAAAAGATCATATTGTGCAGTTAAGGAATATTTTTAAAGCTTTTATGGGGTGGAGAAGCTTTACATGAATACGAAGAAATGCACAATTAGAGTGATATTTCTAGGATATGTGGTTTTAGTTTAAGGTATTGAGCTGAATTCTATGAAAGTTGAGACAATCAGACAATAGTCAGATTCAACTATTATTTATGTTCATTGTTAATGGCATTGCAATGTTCTATTGGAGAGGTGCCTTTTAAGTTTTTAGTTAATTATGGCACATATAGCAGGCTGTCTTAAGAATTAGTTTAGGTGAATATAATCAGTGATGAGAGTTTTTGAAGATGTAAAGAAAAGAATGATGCATGCTCTTGTGTAAAGGTTTTCTTTAAGGTGTTTGAAGTTTCTTGTGACAACTCTAATATATTGGTAGATGGTATTCTATACATACAAGAAGGCCATCTTGTTGCTTATTATAATGACAAACTTATAGGATCAAGACTTAATTATACTATGGGTGAGAAATTTTTTCTTGAGCATAGGCCTTGAGGTATTGGCACCATTATTTTGTGCTTATTGGATTTAGTTTATAAGACCACCATTATCTACACCAATTTGAAACTCAAGTTGTCACTCGAGCATGCATTTTGTTTGTTTTGTTGTGCACCAACTTATTGGATCGAATAGCTTGCAATCTTTATACCATATTGATCAAAGTTATTGAATTTTATAGGGTAATGGACACTTATGCAAAATGATAGGATTTTGGAGGCAAAATTGTCAACCAAGAATCATCTGATCTCATTCGTCATTATATTTTGAGAGATGGGTATCATATAAAGGAATGAAACTATGTATTCTTTATTTGCCTTTGGTAGAGGATAGATTTCATTGTTCTTGTTTTAATAAATGAATTGCAAGAATATTGTTTAGGTGTAGGACTCAAATTTCAAATGTTATATTGTTGAGTATTGGATTGTAGCTGGGAAATTCAAACATTTAATTATGTCAACCTCATGCATTGTTACAGGCAAGAATATTAGCTTTGAATGCTTCCTTCTTCCTCAAAAATGGTGGCCATTTTGTCATATCAATTAAGGTACCCGTTTCTTTTAACCTGCTTCTCAACAAGAAGCATCTTGCCGTTAATTGCTCTTGTTCTTTGCTGCAGGCGAACTGCATCGACTCGACGGTCCCGGCAGAGGCGGTCTTCGCTCAGGAAGTGAAGAAGCTGCAGGCCGAGCAGTTTAAACCCTCGGAGCAGGTTACTCTCGAGCCTTTTGAACGCGACCATGCGTGTGTCGTTGGAGGTTACAGAATGCCCAAGAAGCAGAAGGCTGCTCCATGAAGCCATTTGTTCGAGGTAACTATGGTCTCCTAATTGTGACATTTTAAAAATGATGGTTATTATGAGTTCCAAATGCCTAAAAAGAGACCCACTGGACTCGTATGCTGTGCTGAGCTTAGCAAAGTATGTTCTTTTAACCATCTGTTTGTTAATTAATGGGAACTTATTTGATTTTTTTTTTGTATTTTTATAATTTATCATTGGTACGGATGAAAATACAAATACAATAAAAATTTGAGGCACGGCCCGGCGTTGGAGATTGGCTGAGTAGGCTAGAAGATGGCGCATTTGTTGGGAAACCATTGGCTTTCAACATGTGGCATAACGATTATAAACATACAACTGAAGTTTTTTTAATTTAAAAAGTATAGTGCAATTTAATATTCACAAATGGAAAAATTTAAATAAAAATTATTTTAAAATGAATCATGTTTAAATTTTAATATTATGGAGTTGTATTTACTGTATATGTTTTTTTTTTTTTTTTTTTTTTTTGAAATAATTGATGAATGATGTACATGTGTTATTCTAGAGTGAACCTATAGGTAATGAAATATGGAATTTTGGATGCTGTTTTTTACTAGTTTAGATAAACAATAGTGCTTATGTCGATGCTTGTCTATGATGTTAATCTGTTTAGATGTAGGATGGTAGAAGATTAAGAAGTGTAATCATGCTCGTTTTGCCAAACATTGTTATTTTGATTAACCTAATTTTGTAGTTTGAATACCAATGTAACGGTGTTTTAACAAATGATGACCTAATTTATGATGGTTGTTCTTGCGATCACTTTAATCTGTTACTTATTTCAAGGCATGCCTCCATCCACACTCTCTTAAGACTCCTTAGATTTTGTTACCATCTATTATAGGTATTTCTGTTTTCTTTGTCTTAATTACAATTATGCTTGAAACATTAGTTAATTTACCCATTGTAAGGCCCCATCTCGGTTAAGTTGGCCGTGGAGGCATCATTGACGATGGATAAAATGTTGGCTTTATAGCCAAGAGCCTAGATAAATTGAGGAAGAATGTGCCTAGTGTAGTTAGTGTATCCTTGATGAGTGTTTTTCTCTTGTATACAAGATTCGCCTTAGTCAATTCTATCGAAGGAAGATGAATTTTGACTCTTTAATTATAGAATTAAAAGCTAAATTTGTAACAACCCTCATTTTGACTCCGATCAGGTTAGAAGAATTTATTTTATTATACATAATTATATTAAAATGATAATAAGTGTTAGAGAGTGTGTCATAAGTTTAAACTTATTAAAAAAAATATTATTTAAATATATCAATAGAAATAGTCTTATGAGATGAGCCTAATAACACTTAGTTTATACTTTTTGAAGACTTATATAATTAATTATAAACATTTAAAGTTTTGAATATATTTGTAAATATTAAAATTATGTGTAAGGTATATATACAATTTTAAGAATTTTAACTTATGTCAAATTCGATTGATAGAAGATAGATTTATAAATATTAGAACGTCTGGATAGATTTACAATTTTAGAAATTTTGACTTGTTTAATACATTTATAGATGATAAATTTGTTAATATTAGAATTTTTAATTATTGTAAAGTGTATTTACAATTTTTGAATTTCAAAGCAAAAGGAAATAAAAAGGATGTACTAACTTTGTAAATAGTGGAGTTGCAGGGTATTTTGTGCAAATATCATGTCAAAACACTTGGTGTAAGGATTTTTGAATTTTCAATAGTGGTGGTGAGTAAATTAAAAGTTTGATTTTTTGACAACCATTGCTTCCTAAGTTGATCCAACAAAGTCCAACAAAGTCTAAAAATGAGACAAGATTGTGTGAAGCTCAGTTACACTAGTAGGCCAACAGTTTTTTGGAATTAAATGTGGTAAGCAAACTCAAGTATTGTTGTCTCCATTGGTGTCATTGCGAACTTAAGAACACCTTGTCAATGTGCTTAGATCAAGAGGGAAGCATTCTGACATCTCGATGAGATTGTCTTAAGGTTTAATTAAGTTGATTTTGTTTTAAATTTTGCATGTTTTGGGTTGATACTAGAAAATATGATAAAAAAAAAGTCAATTTTGTCGGCAAATAAGCCAAGGAATGTTGGGGCACCACTAAGAAAAGGTGATGGGCATTAAGAGGATACCAAGAAACTTTTGTACAAGTACAATAGCATACAATGTATGTTACAAGAAGCTTGGGTCATAAGGTTATGACAGAGTTATGCAAGGGTTGACTAAAGGTATCATACTAAGTGATTTCTTATATCATACTAGTACAAGGAAAACTAAGCTATTATTGAATTATAGAGTTAATTGTATAAGGATAATATCAGTATTGTATTTGTATGATTGTTTTGAGTTTAGGTGAGAAATTTTGGTTGTCTGAGAGGTCAGGCTGGTATGATGTAATTGATCATATGGTGTAATTATATTGATCTTAAGATACATTTATAAGTGATAAGAATAATAAATGATCAAATAGTACAATTAAGGGGATTATTTTGTATGAAGATAAAACCATCATAAGAATATCATTTTTTTGATTTATATGGGAATATATGATTCAATATGGTGAATTATATCTTGTAGAACATCACCATTGTAGTTTCTACAAATTTGAAAAATGCAATCAACGGCTACCTATGCGATGACTAAGAATCCTAATGTAGCACAGCTTTACCAAAACACAAAAATGCACAAAATAAGTGAACTTACAGTTTGAAAAACACTTTCCCTTTGCTGGATTTCATAAGAGAAAAAACATAAAAAGCAAGATATATATATATATATATATATATATATATATATATATATATATATATATATATATATATATATATATATATATATATATATAAATGCATGAGTTATTTCCCAAAAGCTCTTTTACAGTGATTTATAGCCTTAAATGTAGTGGATAGTTGCTAAATCTAGCACTAAATAATAGTTCCTTAACTTCCCAACTATCGTTCAAAGGACAATATTTGCATTTTTGGAATTTGCTTTGAATCTACTGAAGTTAAGGACATGAAAAACCACCCCTTTAGAATAATTTTACTCCCTTATTAGTAAGTACTTAATAACCTACCTCTCAAATTGCCAGAGTAGTATCCTTCTCTCATGAAGTTTCACTAACAAGTTTCCCTTTTTATTAAACCAAAAACTCATTTATGCATATCTTGTAGCTCTTACAAGGTCTGATGGTCCAAGATCTTGTTCACAGCCTAATTAAACTATTGTCATACAACATGTGGAGCATTTTAGTTTGGCTCCTTGAGGGGTCCACCTCATCTTGTTCACATCATGATTAAACTATTGTCATACAATAGGTGGAGCATGCTTAGTTTGGCTCCTTAAGGGCTCTACCTCATCTTCATGATCCTTCTTTAAGAAGCTCCAATGAAAGGTTGGGTGGATCCTAATTTTGTTCAACAAATTCAGTCGATGAGACACATTGCCCACCTTTTGAACTACTTCAAATGGCCCATCATACTTTGGGTTAATCCACAATGCATAGGTTGGTTATCAAATTCCTCCAAATATATGGAGTTAACTTCAACAACATTTTGTCACTTGCTTTGAACTCCAATTACCTATGCTTCTATTCAACATACTTTTTCATTCTTCTTGTAACTTTCCTTAAGATGTCATGGGCTTCCTCAAGCATCTCTTGCTTGTATTTGGAATACTCATTTACTGTCGAACACTTCTCACTAGATGTTTTCTATGCAATCTTTAAGGGACTTTGTTTTTTCAAAACTAGCTCAAAAGAACTTTGTTTTATTACTAATAACTTGTATAAGTGATAACAAAACTGCATAATGTCCAATAAATCCAACAAATTCTTTTGACTTGTTATGATGTAATGCCTCAAAGTTTTCTTCTAGTAATTGGTTTATCCTTTTCGTTTGCCCATCATATTGTAGGTAACTGGTTGTAGAAAATTTCGAATTGGTTTCTATGAAGTTGAACAATACAGTATAGAATCATCTTATAAATCTTGCTTCCCAATCACTCTCAATGTCTTATGGAATGCCAAAGTACTTGACAACATGCTAATAAAATAAATTAGTAGCTTGATATCAAGTAGTGTTGACATAAGGAAACAACTTTAATAGCAATGAACTCGAGTCTAGCACCTAAGTTGTTGAGGACGTAGTTCAATTGGGTTTGCTCTTACTTGAGTCAATGTAAAAGAATCCATTATCTATAAGATTTATTTACATTATTTCTTATGCCAAACCCTCTACACCTAGAAAAAAAGCCAATCTAAGTATGGTCAGAGAAAAATCCCTCGTTAAGGCTTCAAAGAATCCCTCAACACTAGTCACCTTCTCTCCAAGGATCCCTTGCTCCCTGGCAATCAATATGATGATGCCATTATCATCACCATCAAATCACTAACCTCAAGGTCTAGGGGATCCTCATGAACTCCATAAGCAATGTTGATATTTACTTAAGGTCTTAAAAATGTAGTTCTCTCAAGCTCCATCTTTGACAAAAAAATACTTAAAATATTTAATACAAGTCTTAAGTAGCAATCTGACTACATTGTTATCATCAAGAATAATTCTTGAATATTTGCTAATATCAAAAGTTATGTTGCCAATCAAATCATGAAATATTGAAGGGGATAATTCTTTCTCTAGTTAATGTATCACTCTAGGACTTGGATTTGAAGAACCCCAAAATAAGAATGCATGGATCTTATGGATGAAAGAGAGCATCAAGATTGGGATCTAGTTGGAATCAAGAAATCTTTAATACAGAAGTTGATTTAGAGTTCCTTAGGCAAAAGTGAATCTTTACATCAAGCCAAGTGTCTTGGCAATGATAAAACCTTTAAACCATGGGCTTTCTTTGGCATAATAGTAAAGCTTGTATTTCTTGAAGGTTGTCAAAATTGTTTCTTAGACTACCACACTAATCTTAAACAATTCTTAGATATCTTCCTCTCTAAGCAAACAAATTTCATAATCCATCTCAAAAACAGGCTAATTTAAAGACAAGCAATAGCTTAAGGTTCCCTTTCAAAACTACTCATCATAATACTTATGGAGCAATTTAAAATTCATTTAGATGGTTGATCTGATTTGTTCAAGTCTAAATGAAGGTTGACCTAAGGAAAAAAAATAAAAGGAGAGGCCCTAACACATGGTGCCCTTATCCCAAGATTGATCTAAAAAAACTTTTTGATAACAAAGGCCACATGGAAAGGCTATGGCTTAAAGGCTCCTTAGTCCTAAGATTTATCTTAAAAAACATTTGACAAAAAAGAACCTAGAAAGATTTTCCAAGCTATGGTTTCCCTGGTCTTGTATTTTATTTGGAAAAATATTTCAATATAAAGGTCTTAGTTCAATGTTATAGCCCATGAGTGCCTTAGTTCTAAGATACATCTAGAAAAACAATTTGACGAGTGTTCTACTAATGCCTTAATCTCCTTTTGAAAAATATTTTGATAAGGAGAGGCTTTAATTAGTGGTGCATTAATTTTGAGTTTCATCTTGAAAAATATGTTGATTACAAAAGTCATAATGGAAAGGTTTATCTTTTGAGTTGCTTGGTTCCAAATTTGCTTAGAAAAATAATTTAATGACAATGGCCTCTCCATAGATACTCTCGTCCATGGGTGCCCTAATCCTAAGATCTGTATTAGAAAACATTTCAACAATAAAGGGCCCGAGAAAAGGCTCTAATGCACATGTGCCTTAGTCTTGTGATCTTCCTTAGAAGGTATGTCAATAAGAAAGGCCTCATAAAGAAACTCCAACCATTGGGTGTTATGGGCTCGAGATTCATTTTACAAAACAATTTGATACCTTAAGGAGAGGCTTTAACCCATGGGTTCCCTGGTCTGAGATTCTTCTCAAAAAAATTTTTTGATAAAAAAGCTACATAGTCTTTATCCTAAGGTTGCATTAGTCTTTGACGCCATAGGTGCCATTGTCTTGATATTTGATTTAGAAGACACTTCAATAGTAAAGTACACAAGGAGTGGCTTTAAGCTATGGGTTCCCTAGTATTGAGATCCATATTGATAAACATTTCAATGACAAATACCTTAGGAAGAGATTCAATTAGTGGATGCTATATCAACCTTAAATTTTTCTTATTGAATGACTTATTTTTTTAAAGTAATTTTATTGCAAGTTGGAGGTTATAGTAAGTGAAGTTGTAAACTTGACCAAACTTTGGTTCTACAAGCAAAACTGAAAAGATTGTGACAAAGACTCAGATGCTTAACTTTCATTTCATCTAATAAACTAGTATACAATAACACTTTATGTAATATGGTTATTATTGCACATAATGGAGAGCCCCACAATAATACAAGTACAACCCCAATGATCATAATAATATAAAATTCAAAAGAGTCCATAGTGATCTTGGTCGATGCCACCTAAAGATGTATCGAAACTGAGGTGTACGAAGATTGACATGAATCGAGGAACAACCATACACTACAAAGGGAAGATGTTGATGTAATATTAGACCAGATCGATAGAGGTTCAAATCATCAAGTTGATTTTGATGATATTTTGTTTGCAAATGTTAAAACTAAAATAAATTATTTATGATTTTTTATAGGAGTTATAATTGGATGCATTATTTGAAGGTGGATTAAGAAAGCTAGTGATCATTAAGCTTAATTAAGCGTTATTAATGGGTGCCTTGTCTTCCCACCTCAAATATGCAATATATTTGGTTTGGGGTTTTGTGGTTGATTTAGAAGAAATAATTGAGCAAGGAAGAAAGTTGAGAGGTAGAAAGGGAGGAGAGAAAAAGAGGAAAGCAAGAAAAAGAGCTTAAGATGCTTAATGAAAACTTTGGAAAATAGAGAATCTATAAACTATGGAGAAAACAAGAAAAGTAAGCTTTCAAAAAAGTTCTTAGTTCTTATTTTATATCTACTTTTGCCTTTAAAAATTTGTAAATAATAGTGTTAGAGAGTTTTTTTTATAAAATAATGGAATTGGAATAAATTCATTTTGCAAATCTTGGTAGTTTTGTGGAATCAAAGGAATTATTATATTTCAAATGAACAGATGATTTATTTCCTTAAAAGGGAAATTATGAGATGATTTATGATTATAAATGGAAATTTTAATTTTTATACTCCCATTTTGGATCAAATGTCAAGTCACATGATTCAATTTTCTTTCAATCAGTTATTGGACCAATGATTTTCATATTGAACAAATTAGTAAGACAATTTGTTGGTTTGTTCGATGGCATAATGTTTGGAGATTGGATGCTACCTACCAAAGAGTTTGGTTGATAGATTAGATGATCAGATATGGGTGATGAGGTGATCTAATTATAGATTAGATATTTTATTGGAGCTATGAAATGAATTTATAAATAAAAGACAAATAAAATACAAAATAATAATAATAATAAGAACGTGGAATTAATGGGTATGTATGCAATTAATATTGTATAAAAACATATAGGAAGAGGCAAGCATGAATAACATTAAATGGAATTATTATATAAATTTAATAATTATGATGTATGTTTAATAATATTATTTTATCCTTATAAGATATACTAATATAATTGAAAAGATAAACGTGTCATTATACGATGGGCTATGCTATATTTATGGCTATAGAATCTGGTATATTATGAAATTATGATTTCTATTATTAACATAACAATAAAGGATGGTAAATGATAAAACGAAAAAGAAAATAATAATACATGGTTTCATAGGGAAATGATTGCACTCTTGACGAAGCAGTGATTTGCATCTTATTTAGTGACTAAGATCTATGATTTCTTATCCAGACTTAATCAAAACACAAAATGCAGAGTATGCATCAAACAAAGTTGGGAAAAATTTCTCTTTCTTTGGATTTCATTAATAAGGTAATAAAATACAAAGTCGTGGGAAGTACAAAGACACAATGATGGTTCTAAAGAACCCTTTCAAAGAAATACACCCTCCAAATTTGAATGCAATGCACAACTATAATCATTTCTTTTTTATGTGCTAAATACTTTTGCTCTTTAGCATTCAACTTCTTACTTTCAAAAGAAATGAGATTGCCTTCCTACACCAAGACTTTGCCAATAGCCATGTTTGACACTTCTATATGTTTCTCAATGTTTGACACTTCTATATGTTTCTCAAAAGCTAGCTCAAAATTAGGTAGGCACAACATTAATTCAAAGAAAATGGTAGCCTTTAGTTTGTCAAATGACTCTTGACAAACATCAGACTAAATCCACTGCTTACTCTTTTTCAAGAGATCTGTCAATGGGGTGGAATTTTTTGAGCATCCAACAATGAATTTGTCATAGTAATTGGCTAAACTAAGAAAAGATATTAACTTGGAAACCTTTACTGAAGCTTGCTAGTGCATAACAGCTTGTACGTTCCTTGTGTCCATCTTTTCTTAGTGATTGCTAACCAAGCGCCAAAGAATTATGATTTTTTTCTTAATAAATTCACACTTTTTCATCATTACATAGATATAAAATTCTCTTAACCAAGACAACACTTTTCACAAATGCACCACATATTCTTCAAAAAGTTTGTTGTAAATAATGATATCACTTAGATATAATACAACAAACTCATCAAGATACTCATAAAAATGTTATTTATTAAATTGTAGAATTTAACTAGGACATTTGTTAAACCAAAGCATGTCTAAGAACTCAAAAGAGTCATATCAAATCACACAAGTGGTCTTACCTTCATCTTTAGCTTGACTCTTACCAATATCCTGATTGTAAATCCAACTTGGCGAATCTTGTTGTCTTGCACAATAATACAAGCAAATTTTGCATTAAAGGGATTGGATACTTATTCTTAATTATCACCTTGTTCAATGCACGATCATCCCTATACATCTACAAGGAATCTTCTTGCCTTCTTTGAAATAGCATCGAGGAACCAAATGAAACTTTAGTTGGTTGAATGAATCAAACTTCTAGCAAATCATTCTATTCTTTGCACAATTCTACCAAATCCAATGATAACATATGATATGGGTGGTGTGTATGGGGAATAACACCAAACAATAACTCAATATTATGATCAATCTTTTCAATTGGAGGCAAATTTGTAGACAACATTGAAGTCATGACATCACAAATTCTTTAATAACTTCTACAATTGCGTCAGGTACATCCATGACCTAATCCTCCTTAGTCTTGATTAATGCAACAAGATATGTATCGTATCAATTTCCAACCCTTTGCTCAGCTAAACTGGTGAAATACATTATGTTTTTCTCTTCCATTCAGTTGTCTTCTTCCTATATTGATGGTAGCAAGGGACAAAGCAAGGAGTCCCTTCTTCATGACCATTATCCCATCAAGGTAAGCATCAGACTTGTCTTAGACTTTAAACAAAAATCAACTCCAAGAATCAAATAAAATCATCCAAAAGAACCACCAACAAATTGGTCTTTCTTATTCAGCTTCTCAAAGTCAGAGGTACTCCATAAGCCACTCCAATTACTTTGGGGCTTTTGCATTACTATTTTAAAAAATAAGATATTTTCTCACCTACAACTCATACTTCTAAACAGACCTAACAGTCATGAATGTATGTGTCTCACCCATGTCTCTTGTGACCACAATCTATTGACCATTCACTTTCATTAGGACTTGCATCAACATAAAGTGTGCACCTGCCACATAAATACTCATTATATTCAACATTTCAATTGAATTAACCACCAAAGGAATGAGTAATTGAAAAGATTAACAAGTGCAACAAGTTATTTATCAAATTTTTCACTAGATTTCTTAACCATGGGAGCATTAAGCTTCTCACACTTGTAACAATCTAGAGCACAATGAGGTCCATTGTATAAGAAACAACATTATTAATTACTAAAGTTACTCATACCTTAGAAAGAAGACGACTCTTGCTTTTGTTTACTTTTGTTATTCTTCTCACTTCCACCATGCTTCTTAACATCCTACTTCCA
Source organism: Vanilla planifolia (assembly GCA_023846275.1). NCBI lineage: Eukaryota > Viridiplantae > Streptophyta > Magnoliopsida > Asparagales > Orchidaceae > Vanilla > Vanilla planifolia. Next base: position 4,070,585 of record CM043870.1, read on the forward strand.
TTCCCTTTTATTATCTTTACCATTTTCACAAGTTTTTGAAGGGGCATCTATGACTTTGGAGGCTCTCAAGTCTACAAGAACATTTTTAGTGGTGATTATGCTTGTCAATTCTTTCATGTTTTTTAGACAAAGTTCTACTTGTGCCCAAGATTATAACCCAGACAAGAAGTTGAAGAGCTGGTCTTCCTAGGTCATATTTTGAATATCCATCGTCAACAAACTAAATTCCTTGACATAATCATGCAAGAATCTATTGTGCTTCAGGTTCTTCGAGACTTCATAAGCCACCCACAAAGGCGTTGTAAAGGAGAATTGATCCTTCATTTCTTTCTTGAATTTTTCTCATGTATCAATTTTTTATCCATTATGTTTTAGCTTCTTCAAGGCTTCACAAGCTACCCATAAGCATTGTAAGAGAGAAATCGATCCATCATTTCTCTCTGGAGCTTTTGCATGTATCAATTTTTGGCATCCTAATATTTACTTCATCAACACTTTGCTTTTTTTGCCACAATTTTGCATATCCCACGAGATACATGCTAGAAATTGTCAACTTCTCTACATTTAGTACATGAGCAACAATCATGACTCCATGTCTCACAAGAAGTTCTCTAACTCCACATTTTTAGTTACATTGAAGCACTTTAGCTTATGAACCTTCACAAAGTGCTCATTTTCTTCTTACACATTTGTACTAGTGATTGCCTTGTGTATCATGGCCAACTCACAATATAGATTGCCTTTCTTGTGGCTAAATCTCTTAAAATCTTCAACAAAGGTACATTGAAGGCTTCTATGCACAAAATTCTTTCTCTGAGTTTGTTGTTGCCTCTAGCCATCTCAATGAATGGGGCTCTGATACTGATTGCCATAGGGATATTATTGTACTCTTGGCCAAGTTGTACTTCATATCCTATATGACAACAAGGATATCTGCTTTCTAGTCTAGCCTTTAATAAAAATGCAAAATGCAGAGTATGGACCAAACAAAAGTACAGAAAAACTTCTCTTTCTCTGGATTTTCCTAATAAGGCAACAAAATACAAGGTTGTGGGAAGTACAAAGACACAATGGTGGTTCCAAAAGGAATCCATTCAACATATATTTTATAAGTTATAAATGCAGTTAGTTCAAATGGTTGCAAGATAATAAGCAGTTTTAACTTGTCTAAAAGTCAATCATTGCATAATCATCGATTTCTACAAATCCACCTAGTCGCTTTTGTGTTTGATGGCACTGGTAGTTGACACTTACATGCTAGTTTGGCTCAATGCTAAGGAGCATTATGCCTCTCTCCACTACACATAGGAAAACCAAGTTGAAGCTAAATAATGTAACACATGGCATGATATTTTAGGATATATGAATCTTATGATATACATCAATTATGATGATATTATATATAAGATATGATATAATATATGACTTATGTTGGAAACATAATACAATATAAAGAGATAAATGGGTTCCTTATAACATTGTTTCACAACTTAAGTATTGTATGCTATTTTTTTTCATTTGTATATTGTGAAAGTCCAATAAGGCACAAGCAAAGGATCATTTTGAGATAATATATAACATCATATATGATGATAAGGTCTCCTATGTTGTTAGTAGTTTGTATAGAGTTTGATGAGTGTAGATCAGAGACCATGTTTTGATATAAAATATCATTAAAATTTTGTGTAGTATTAAAAAAATGTGATTATAGAGGCATACTAAGTTATATATTATCAATTATGATTAATATATTTATGCATGACTATAGTTGAATGCTTATGGCCATGTGATATAATATGTTGATATGAGCCATCAGATGTTGATATATAGGATATGATATATTGATACGAGATAGGATATGTTGTGGAGTTAGGATAATAGTCATATGAGAGAAATAATTTTCTAAATATGAAAAATCTTTATAAATATTAAATAACATATTATGAGAAAAGAGAAAAGAGAATTATGAATGAGAAATAAATGAAAACTTTTATTTACAAATATTCTTACTTGATTATATACTTATTCTTATTATTGATGCTATCATATTATATTACTTATATGGTATTAGATATATTAGTATTATTATTTTATAATTGAGATATTATGCTATTTATATAACATTTTATTAATCAACCTCTTTAAAGTTCATTCATTACTTGTATCATAGGTTGTGCCATTGATGTGGACTTAGTTGGAGATTATAGTGAGACTGAAGATGACAAAGTTTGATGTGTTATTATCATATGATAAGGAGGTTGGTTTTATTTTCATATGGTTATATGTTATATTTGTGTTTATATTAATCCTTATGAGAGATTTATGTATGTTATATGATATATTTTACAATTTTCTTTGTTTAAATAGCTTAGGTTATCTATTATTTATATATGCTATGAGATGATTTATGATTTTTTTATGAGGTTATGAAGTGGTTTTATAGTTTCCCTCATTGAGATGGTATTTATATTATATTTGTTTATTATTATGATCGCAAAGTTAGTATTTTTATGAAATCATTGAATTTAGGTTTGTGCTAGGTGTGACATATTCAATGGTTTTAAGATTTACCTTAAAAAGATTTTTTTCTAACCTTATAGTTGCAAATGTGAAGCATAGAACCAAGAAAGTTAAAGATGTCTTAGGATTCTAATAGTACTTGAGGGTACTCCATCGACCAACTAACAATATCAACTACTAAGAATCAATGTTTCTCTTTTAGTTTTTATAATATATTTAATTATATTACTTTGATTATCAAGAAACTTCTGTTTGCTCAAGGTTAGCTATTTTGAGTATTTTCCTTTATTCTTTGAGGATGTTTCACACTTGGGGAACTAAGTCAAATTTGGATAACTAAATCTAAGTTGATTGTTGGTATTCTTTGATTTATTTTTTTGTGGATGTTCAAGGATTCAAGACAAAGTTCAAATTTGGTTTATCAAAGTAAAAATTGATTACTTTGGGATTTTTCAATTTATTTTTCAAGGGCATTTGACATTTGATGACCTAGAGTTGAATTTGTTTTATTAAAGGAGTTGTGTGTATATGCAAATAAGATAAATCTAGGCTTACCATGTGAAATCATTTTTAACTCACAAATCTTCTCTTTTCATAAAAAATTTGGATCAAATAATAGGTTAATAATGAAGATGCAATTTAATGTGCTTATGATCTTGATTGCTTATGTGACACCCAGGACTTAAGAGTAGAGGAAGTGACCTTTGGGTGATATCCACACATAGAATTACTAAATAATGAATATTCTTAATAAGCTTTTAAGTTTTATTTATGAGATCATAATCTTAAGATGTAATGTGAATTTTGAGAACAAAACCCACTTTAGTTAAAATAGTCACCTAAATGGATTGGCATAGTGAAATCGTCTCATAAGATTATGATATCATAGAGATACCTCCTATAGTGGATGCGGATCGAGAATGAACCAAGAAAAAGCTAGTGATCCTATAACATTTAAGATTAAAAATGGTTAAGAGTGATTTCTAAGTGATTTCCCATGTGAGGAATCGCTAGACAAGGAGTGACTTCTATCAGGCTTCTTGGTGGAATGATATATAGATTACTAATCCTACATTGAAAAAAAGATAATAATTTTAGGATTTATATATGAGACAATGGTTTTAAGATGCCAAGATAACTTTTATGGATAAATCTATTTTTTTTAACATGAAACTACCAAAAGGGGATAATATTTAAACATAGGAAAACCAAATCGTGTTAACTTATCCCAAGCACTATTGGATTACTATTATGTTTGCATTAAACTTGATTTCCAAATTTTCTATTTTGAGGCATTTAGCCTTCAAGCTATTCTTCAACCACTTCTTGGCATTTCTTAATCCACCTTTGAGAGATACTTGATGAGTCTCTGGACTGGTTTTTGTGACACTTTTGGGTCTTGTTCAAGCATATTAGTAATTTTGACAGTGCATTTTGATAGTTTTTTAAGGTAAATTTTGTGGATCAAATTCATGGAGGATGACCAAAAGACTTCTAAAACTTTAATTATTATAATTATTATAAATTATATAATTGGTTGTAATTAAAATTTTCATTGAAGCTTGTTTATAAAGTTCGTCATAAGAGAACAAGCAAGAGACTTTAGGATCTTTTCAATAGATTGTCTTGGGTTAGTTCGTTTCCTCCAATTATGTACATTGCGATTTCTCTTCTTATCTCTCATAGCCACACATACATCAATGCTATCTTTCCTTCAAAATCCCCTTAATACTCTATATAACATCCCTTACATGAAAAGTCTTTTTTTACTTTTATATTTGAATTATAGTAACTTAATTTAGAGATTATTATTGAGCTTGATGAATCTAACTTATTATTTCAAAGCTTAATATTTATTGTATTAGATCTAAATATGATATCAATATTGTTAAATATATTGTTATCACTAAAATCGATATATAACATATTGATTTCATGATTCACATTGTTAAATCTTTTCTTTTATTGTCTTTTATCTTTCTCTCTTCTTTATTGTATTCTTGATATTTTATCATTTCCTTTATTAATTTTTATTTTAGACTTTTTTCTTCTCTTTTTCTTTTGATTGTACATTTTGTTCTTCTAACATAGATATTATGTGATTATTTAAAGGACTCCATGGTTTGATCTCTCATCATAAAAATCAACAATCTTGCATTACATGAAAAACTTATCATATATTATAACATTCTTAGCCTTCCTTTGAAAGATGATCTTAACTACTCAAATTTCGTTATTTTACTTTTAAAAGTGCATTTCATTGGTGGTTCTCAAAGGATTTTTTTGTCAATTATCTTAATACTATTCTCAATCAAACGTGCTTAATTATAGAATTCTTATAATATTTAATACTATTTATAACCAACATTAAGATAATTTATCACATAAAAACTAAGAGTGGCATTAGGATAGGTGATTAAAGGGAAACACCATCTAAGAGGCATTAATGTGATACTCTTTCGACAACAAAAAGACAAAATTCAAATTGTCGGGATGATATCTTTAAATAAAAATATTGAATGTTATACATATATATATATATAAATAATGACGCCTAACAAATGAGGTTAATTATATATAAAATCCACTTATTTGTTGTAATCTCACTTATATATCAATTCCACATTTATCCAACATTCACACATTACATTGTCATCTCAACTAGATTTGACCTTAGCTCAAGATCACAATGAAGGCATTTGATTTGGGTTTTAGCTAATCCAAGCTTTGTATGAGTATTTGATCTAATCTCGATTCAAGTTAGTTATGGCTCATTTGATATATAGATTTTGGCTAACAAGTTTGATCTGGCTTAATATTGGCTAGAGCTATGATCTAAACTAATTATTTTTCTAATGCCTCATCTTAATTTCTTCAAATTTTAGTTAAAAGTCTCACTATAAAATAAAGAAAAGGACTAGGTGGATTCATTGGAATTCCTTAAAAAGGTCTCATGTTTTAAACACCCATTAATTTTTTTCCAATAAATATAAATATAATTTTTTTTTTACTTACATTAATTAATTTATTTTTTTTCGAAATTTTTTATTTTTTTAATTATATAACTAAAATGGCAAACGAACCAATGGCGTGTTACGCTAACCCCCGCCCACGGGCGGCGGTGAAAATGAATATAAAATTATTTTCCTAATTATAGCCACCAAAAAAACAACGTGACCGTTTCATTGACCCAACCGGTTCAGCCAATATCAGCAAAAAATTGACTCTTCACGAGCGGATGTAAGAAAGAAAATAAAATTAGATAATTAAACCAGAAACAGAAAGCATGGGACCGCTTCATTGACCTGAGCGGTCCAACAAAACCAGTTTGATTGTTCTCAACGGCCTTATCTTTATTGGATGAGGCCGCATCTCGGAGGTGTAGCTTTCGGCACGCCGATCTCCAGCGCAGCTGGCAATGGACTCCTCCCCGGTTCGGGCCGACCCATCCGGGCTGGGCCGGTTATCTCTCTAATTATTTTTTTCTCCTCTCGCTTTTTGAAAATAATAAAATATATGGTATAGTACGATTTTGTATCTACGTAAAGTATGTGAAATTAAATATATTTCTGAGCCATGCTTATTTTTCTATTTGGAAAAAATTGACGTTTATATGTGTATTAAGAAATTGGTGGCGACTTTCCAGCTTTCATTTGTCCATTTATTAGCCTCTTCTAACCTCCTAATGTGTTGGTTTGTTCTTTAGAGAGGATCTCTATTCGTTGAATTATCTTTATTTTTAAAATATTAAAATATATACAAATTTCTTTAGGTTTTATCCTCATCTTTACTTGTTGATAGTCATTGAGGACCTTTGTGTAGTATAAGGGTGACAATTGCCTTTGATCACTTTGACAAAATCCTCTCTTTTGCCTTTTACAAATATGCCTTTTTATATCCATTCCTATCATATTAACATTTTAACTTTGTAACATCACAAATCATTTTGTTCAAAGTGTCAAATAATATTCTCGTGGAGTTGAAAACAATGATGACAAATCGAACAAAGCAATATTTTAGATGAAAATTCATAGATGAACTCTATTATTTATGTGACATGAAGGATAAAAGATGTTTGATTATGTAATTGTAGAGGAGGTTGGAGAGAATAATTGAGCATACTTATAGAAGAAATCTTCCACATTCTTCAGATATTATTTAATAAAGACTTTTTTTAAGCTTTCAATCTCTAATCTATTTAAGATCTCATTATATAGAATGAAAGAAACCTTTTTTTGTTATGAAAATTTGAGACTATCGAAGTGAAGTGTTCTTTCTCATGCATGTACATAAGAAATTCACAAGAAAGTATAAGCTAGCCTTCTTATTTATATTTTGATCTAACTTCATTCTTGTCTCACGTGTTTGTTGCCTTGCCTCTGGCCACTAAATTCTACACCATTCACCTTTCCATAATCGATTGACTTTGCTTTAACATCAAAACCCTAAAATTACCATGCCTTTGACCATTGATTATCACGTTAGCCAAGCCTGACCACGCCATCATAGCTGCATCTTTTACTTGATCCTCATCATTGCCCATCCCATCAACCTTTGTTGCCTTGTTTGCATTGCCCATCTCATCAATCACAACCTTCAAGCTTGTGGTTGCCTCCTATCCCATTAGCTCCCCATGATGCAAACAATGCAACTAAGGTTGTAAAAGAACTCAAATATTGATTATGCCAAATTGTTGTCAAAGAATGTTGATTATAACTTAAGTATTCTCCTTTCAATACATCATATTAAAAAAAGTTAAATCCATTAATTTTCCAACTCCACCCAAAGTTTCCATAGTCTTGTAAAATATATATCTATTACCTATTTAGCTCAAAGAATGTTGATTATAACTTAAGTATTTTCCTTTCAATTCATTATATTGAAAAAAGTTAAATCCTTCCAACTCCACCCAAAGTTTCTATAGTCTTGTAAAGTATATATCTATTACCTATTTAGCTCAACCACCGTCATAAGCTCAAAAAGTATACATAATTATGCACACAATATAATATATATTTCAAGTTATGCCATATGTTAAGTTCTCTATATATATAAAGGCAAATGGCAAAATAATAGTGTATTTTTATTATTGAAAAGAAATATATCATTATGTCAATGTAATGCATCCAACACTTTTAAAGCTAAATTCATTATTTTCCCTAAATTTATCATTTTAATTTTTTTTTCTTTTTGTCTCTTATTTTCTTGAGACTTTTTTGTTAATCAATATTCATTATTAAGAATTAGACCTAAAGTTAAGCCATTACCAAACTAAATCATATTGTGTTAACATATTAAGGTACATCTTTATAGATTATTTTTTGAATCAAGTTACACACAACTTCATTATTCTTATATTCAAGTGTATTTTCATGGATTATTTTTTGAATTAGTTTATAATATTTTTGGAAAACAATGATACTAATATTAGTACATCCTCACAAACTATCTTTTATTTAAATTGAGTTACACCAATTGTTATTATTTTTATATTAAGGTGCATCCTTGTATACTATTTTTTGATTGATTATATGTTTATGGGACCCAATGTATCAATTTGTTATCCCTTAGGATCTAGTTCTTTATTATGAGATTTTTCTAATTTATATGCCTTTATTTATTGGTGACTAACTCTAGTTTTTAAATTTTAAAAGACCTTGTTTATTTATTTTTACCAAAATAGCATATTCCTTTTTTATTCCATAAAATCATAATAAATGTATGTAACACCATGTCAATTACATAATATAATTTGATAAGATTTATTAATAGTAATTGTGACTTGAAATAAAACCTAAAATTGGGCCAATAAATTTCATTTGATTACACATTAAAGCAAATATGCTATGATGTACTTTGCTTTCCTACACATTCATGAGTTCTAAATTTATTTCTACTAATGCCAATTATTGCATATATCAAACATCAATAAAACATATTATTAAGCTACATATAATGACTATAATAGTAAAATTCAAATTTATCCTACTCTTTCAATAATTTAACCATTGCATATAAAAGATATTTGTTTGCATCACATCATACATCAAATCAAATTAGCACAATAAGCAAAGATACTAAGATGTACATTGCTTTCCTACTCATTAACGACTCTAAATTTATATTCACTAAAACTAATTATTACATATATCAAACATGAATTAGATGAATTATTGAGTTACATATAATCATCTTCCCCACAACCACCCCACTACCATAAAAGGATGTTGACGATCAAGTTGGTTTGAGTACATTGTAACTAGCCAATGTGATGATAGCATCCCTAGGATGATGTGGCTATTATCGTTGCTCATATGATGGATGAAATGCTCAAAATATATTATAATTTTAAAATCAATGAACTATATAATTAAATTAATTAATTTTTAATAATGATTATTTTAATAATTTATCTTATTTAAATAAGTCTAATTACTTTGAAAAATAAATAACTAATTCTGAAGATATAGGTTAATATTTATACTAAACAATTAGATCTTATACCATTATTGTACTTTGGTAAGCCAAAATTACTCTTTCTAATATTATCCGTTCTACTTGCATTTTTGTCACCATACTAGACCTATTAACTACAAAGATCTTAGCCTCACTTTGTCAACAACAAAATTCTTTAAATTGATGCAAAATTCCATGACAAACCTTGGACATTGATTGAAGAAAATTAGATGTATGTGCCAAATGGAGATTGTATGCTTTGTAATGCATTGCCACTTAGATGTCATTGAAGTTTACAAGTGATTTATGCATACTAGTAATTATGCATTGAGCTTATTGTTACTTATCATATTGTTTTTGTGTCTCTTTACTTGGTGAGAATATTATTTTGATAGAGATTTCGTGTGGTAATGAAAATCGAATTTGTGATTTATTTTTGCGCTCATTGTAGTGGTGATTTCTAAATACAACAAAGTGCATCCTTAAATTTATGCATGGTTTAATATTGAAGAGTTATTTCTCATTTTCAAAGAAGATGCATATCAATTTGTGAAAGTTTTAAAAAATTCAAGGATATAATAGACCTTCTTAATGATGTGTTCAAATTGTAGATGAAATGGGCTAACTTAAGATATTTATTACTTCCTTTGATATCACAATGGTCCTACATTTATATTGCGATAAAGTTTTTTTAGCAATGTCAAGAAGATGAAGGTGTGATAGATGAAATTGAAGGTAAAAATCTACAAGGAGATCGAGAAGAATTCCAAATTACATAAGTTGTTAACAACGATTATTTAGCATAATCAAAATTTGTGATTAACGAGGATGAGCCCAAAATTAGTAGTGGTGAGGACATTGATGTAAAGAATACTCTAGACATATGTTCTAAATGCTTTCAATGCATTAACATAAATGGAGGGCATGGATAACATGAAATATCCACTGATGAAACCTTATAATGAAAAGAAGAAAGAAGAAAATATATAAATGACAACTCTAATAACTCAAATTTGATAGATAGAATAAAAATTAAGTATATTGTTGATCTTCAAAATATAATATATTTTTTGTGTCTTCTCAAGAAGTTTAAAAAAATAACAATTTGAGGTGTATTACAATTTATTTAAGCATGTTTTGTAATTGAAAATTGCATGTTAGTGTCCTTTCTAATAAAATCTTATTTGAGATATACACTAACAAAGACAACAATTTTAAGTGGTTAAATTGAAATAATATGGCCACTGAACATATTGTGGTTGATAAGTTCGATGTTCAATCTATGTTAGTCTTAAGTTAAATTATAAACTTATGAGGCACGAGTTGAAGAAAAGTTATGATTTAGATAAGACTAATATAAGAGTTGTTAGAATATTAAATAAGGGACATGTTGACAACAATAATGTTTTCCCACTTTGTAGAGTACTTATGTTTAACAAAACTAATGCATTCATTTATATTAGTTATAAACCTAGGTTTACTTAATATGTCAAATTTTTTCAAATGATGAATAAATGTTGTCCCTCTTGTTACGATATAACCAATAAATTTAACAATTAATTAATTGGTGCATAGACATCACACAAGTTTGAATAGAAATGAACAAGATAGAGCTCTTGTTCCAAATGCACACATGCAATTAATGAATCTCAACTTAGAACTTCAAAAAAGGACAAGGCATAAATAATACGAAAGATTCAATAATTGGAATGTTATAGTGAAGAAATTAACTATTTTTTTCTTTTTAGAAGAATTCTATGAATGAGTTAATTAAGCTAACACATTATGGAAGACAACTTCATGATGTTAGATAAAGCGTGATAATAGTAGCTCAATTTTGAACTTAACTAAATATTGGATTGAAGATGTTTAATCTTAATTCTATTAAAACTTTGCTAAGGTATGTTCTAATTTCGACTTAATAAGGGATAGTTTCAAGATCAAATTAAACAAAAAAATATTGGACATTTGATACTTTTTTTTTTCATTTTGCAATCATTTTTGGTATCATAGATAATTTTGTATATTCTTGTAAATTAAATGTGTCATCTCAGATAAAATAAATATGTTGCTTTTTGCCATTAACCAGTAGATTAAAGCATCTAAGTGTGTAAAATAATATAATAATAATAATAATAATAATAATAATAATAATAATAATAATAATAAATATTATTACATATTTGTTTAAAATTTTACTAAAAAAATAAGTTTTTAAAAATAATTTAATTTTAAAATCTAAACCCATCTTAGCCTCTCACATTGTCACTATAAAAGCCTATCACTCATAACTGAGTTGATTAGACTTGATGAGCCCATGCACTATGCCACTGTTATATCTATTATTGTCTATAATATCTTCACTAAAGAGAGATTAAAGAATAAGAAGAAAAAGATAAACTTGTCCCTTACTTTTTCCATTCCCAAACTCATAAATAAAGCTCTGAAAGACCCCAAGTAGAAGAGCATTGAGTTGCAACATTTCCAATGAGAAAGAAGAGAGGGAAAATAACTATGGTAAGGATAAAGAAATTCAAATGGAGAGTGCCCATGAAGACAAGAGAAGCTCCATAGAGTGGATAACAACAAAAGTAGAAGTAATGTGACATCCCAAATTAAAAAAAAAGAGATTGACTTTTCAAAACCTATTGTCAAACAATTGTATTCTTCAATTTTATTAGCCTTGTTTAAGTCTATTAGCCTTAGTGATCATTAGTTTCTTATAAAAACAAGAATTACATATGATACGATTATTCACCAAAACACTTATAAGAGAAATTTTATTGTAAAATTGATGAGTTTGAAGAAAGACTAAGGTTTAACAAAAACTCATTCAAGTAGATAGTCATGATTCAACAATAGCTTTGATTACACAAAACCTTTTACATTTATACACAAAAAAGTAATGTCATAATTACTCTATTAGTGAAAAAGCACACTTAAAGGAAATGAAATGCATATCATTAATGTCGAATGCACTATTGTGCCTCCATTCAAAATGCATTTTTGTATCTCCATTCAAACTAGTATTGAACTATGATTAGATAAGTAGGATTTTAAAATATTTTTTGATGGACTATTCTTTATGAATATTGAGTTATAGGTCATTAGATAGTTGGTTTATCATAGTGATTATTAAGATTTAGATTTCCAAATGATTGGTTTGCAATTGTGGTCACTTTAAGATCTTTGAAACATACATCTAAATAAGAATGTTAGACAATTATTGTATTTTTGAAAAAATTAGGACCCTTTTGATAAAAAAGGTGATAAATAACAATTTTTAATTGTTGATTAGCTTACAATATTTTGTTCTTAGATTTAGCTATGGTACATGATAACATATAATAGTTTTTCCTTTCATATTTAGAGATTACTGATTCAACCATGGTTTATTTGTTTGTTCATTTATTTATATTCGATATTCATTATATGATATAAAATGTAATATTCATTCTTCATATATTCTATATATTAGTTTACGTTAAATTTATTTACTAAGCCAATAGTTAACTCTTACTTATTTACTAAGGTTAAATAAACTATGAATATTTTCATTTTTATATATCATAAAAAGAAAATAAAATGACATGGTATATGATAAATATATGATCAGTATAACTAAAATAAATAAAGAATGTATAATAAATACATTATTTTTATAATAAATTTTCATCAATATTTTGATATTTTATTTATTTTACTATTAAATATAATGTAATTTAATGAGAAATGTAATTAAAAATTCGATCTTTGAGATAAATATCTCCATGAGCTAGTGGAGAACTTGTGCAGAGTTTGAACAAAAATATTTTTGAATAATTTATCATGAAATATATTTACTTACATGTGATTTAGGGCAGCACCTGATGACCTACCTGTAATTTGTACTTATACTATTGTCTTGTTATGATTTCTTTTTTTTCCAACGGATTAAACAGTCAAAGAATGCGTCGGAAAACAATACAAAATATTTGACATGGTTAATATCCGCCAAATATTAAAATATTTTATTTTAAATTAATTATTATCTCCCATCGGAATGTAGTGGATTTCCTCGCTGGTCGAAATACTATTCTTTATTTTGCCTCCTTTTGGAATGTATTCTGATTGTAGCGTAACTTTCTGGCTTAGCCAAATACGGGTGATAAGACGTATATATCACTTGACAATAAACTAAACGTACGTATTGTTTATTTGTGTCACGTATTGTACGAACGTGGCTTTTTCCCAAAAGATCCACAATCTGGATAGCCGGCGTTAGTTAAGAGCTCGAGGCTCCTTTAGATGTTGATCTCCATATAATTTAATCTCAACTATTTTTATTTGTTGTATATTATTTTATTATATGTTTTACTATAAATAAGTTTGGCATTTAGATGTTCAAATTAGGTAATGTATATATATGCAGTTTTTAATAAATTAATATATAACTTTAAGGTTATTATATAGTCAAATTATCCATCCAATATCTTAAAAAATGTTAAGGGCATGACAATATTTTTAAAACAAACGTTTCTAAATTTTAAAATAGTATTAATGAATTAGTTGAGCCAATAATTCTTACCATAAATAATTTGATGAAGGATTGTGACAATTATATATCTTGAAATATATAGAGATGATTATAAAGTTATTGATTAAACTTTCACAAATCTTAATTTATTCATTGATTTGATTTCTATAGTCAGTCAAGCATCTAAACAAGTATGTTGAAAAGCAATTTGGATGAGGAGCGCCGAAGGAGCGGAAGGTGGTAAGCGGTAAGTGCGATCAGAAGGTAGGAGCGCCGGAGGCCGTGGTCTGCTGGGACGCGCCGGGAGGGGGTCGCGGATCGTCTTGGACGGGACGAGAAGGGATTCGGGAGCTTGACCCGAGGTGTAGCCCATCCTTGTAAAGGGACCGAAGGCGCAGGCGGAGGCGGAGATTGAGAGGCCGCGGGGTGGGCCTGACATTGGCTCCACCACGTGGCCGGTGCGGAGGCCAGTGGCGGGAGACGGTCTTTCGGTCAAACTGCACGTGGCCGGGTTTGAATTTGAAATTTGGTCACGCGGGGTGTGCTGGGACACGATTAATCAGCTCGAGATCCTGCGGGATACCTGAACCTTCATCCCTGCCGTCGCGCCAAGGACCCTGCAGCCCTAATCAATGGCGGGAAGTACATTACGAAGGAGCAGCCGGCGTGCAAGGACCACTGCTAGCAACTCCCCGGCGAGGGAGTGTGTTTCATCATCGTCCGAAGAAGGACAACCACTTTACGGGGATCATCCACATCCTGAAGGTGCTGCACTGGTGGTCGATCACAGGGTGACGAGAGATGGGGTCACGGAGGAGAATAATATCACCGGAGAAGCGGAGACTCATAGGGATGCGGAACATTTACCTACTAAGGCTAGCTTCAGAGAGGTTTTGACAGCCCGCAACTTCCAGAATGGTAACTTGGTGAATACGTTCGCGCGGCCGGCTAATGTTGATGTTAAGGAACGCGCTGCTGCTGTTCCGGACGTGGCGGAGGATGGTGAAGTCCTCGTTTCTTCTGAAGCATGCCAACGACGAATCGAGTTTCACAAATATGACTTGGTGGGCCGTATATTCGGGAACACGCTGCCTTTTCCGATGATCGCCAGAGTATTGCTCAAACGCTGGGGCCACCATAAGAACTTCAGAGTGTTTGATCTGTCCGCGAATTGCTTCTGCTTACACTTCGAATCGAAGGAGGCACGGAATGAAGTGTGGCTCGGGGGGCCGTGGCAAATTGCCAGCCAAGCCATGGGCCTGGATGTTTGGTCGCATGAATTCAATCCCGGTGACTCCCACGCTATGTGCGCACCGATTTGGGTGCGGTTTCCCGGTCTTCCCCTGATTTACTGGGATACGGACAACATCTTGCGGATTGCGAAGGCTATAGGGGATCCGTTCCTTCTCGATGGGTGGACGGCGGCAATGGAGAGATCGTCCTATGCACGGGTATGTATTCGCACAGACCTTTCGAAACCCTTGAAGCCGGGGGTTTGGCTAAAAGGGGACTATGGGAGAATTTACCAAAATTTCGAATATGAGGGACTGCCGAGGATTTGTTTCTCATGCGGGCGCGTGGGTCATCTTGCAAGCCAGTGCAATGTGCAGGCTACGAAGGAGGTGTCTCAGCCCGGACAGAGTGAATGCTCTGGAATGAAGGCGAACGGGGAACAGAGGAATGGAGGAGATATTCTCACCGAGGCTACGGAAGAAGCGCATAAACTTGGGCCTTGGATGCTAGTCCAACACAAACGGAGGAAGACGGGTGCTGATGCTCGTAGGGGTCTGGCGGCCATGGCTACTCACGGACCCAGGAAAGACACTCAAAGAACACGTGGGAGGATGCATGCCGGCTCATCCAGGGGGGTTAGTTGCTCCTCGAGGGAACGCGGGAGGAGCAGATCAAGGCGAGGCTCACCAACCAGGAGTCGAGCTCAACACGGGACGGACCCTGGTGACCGAAGCTTGGGGGCGGAAGGCACGAAGCTGGTAGCTCGGAGGGGCGGAGTTAAGGGAAAGCTGACAGGGTCTATGACGGCTCGGGAGAAGGAGCCGCCCACTGGTGTGGGGGGCGGTGCGGCCTAAGAATGTGGCTTGCGGCTGCGCTTCGTGGGGCGCAGCGGCCACCTCTGGTGGTGGCGGAAGGCAGGGAAATGCAGCAGCTTGGCTAGGGGCCCCTTGATGACATTATCAATGAACATTATTGTGTGGAATATAAGAGGCGTCAAAAAGAAGAAGTCCAGGAGCTATTTGCGCAGGTTGATCCGTGAAAGGAATGTTGTTGTTGTGGCGTTAATGGAGGCAAAGGCTGTGGAATTCTCTAGACAAGATGCTAATTTGGTGCTTGAGGGAGGATGGGACTTTGAGGCACATCCCTCAGAGGGACTTTCTGCTGGACTTCTTATTCTGTGGAGGAAGGAGGTGGAACTTGTGGTTTCTGGTGCTACATCTCATACTATGGCTTGCACAATCAAAACCTCACATGATGGTAGGTTGAACTGCTACTTTATCTACGGCCCGAAGTGCCATCACAGACGACGGATTATTTGGGAGGATGTCCGAAATTTCTGCGACAGTAATGAGCCTTTGCTAGTTGCTGGAGACTTTAACTTGATCTTGGCACCGGAAGAAAAGCAGGGGGGTCGGCGCTTCTTTTATGGCAAGGATCAACAGGAATTTGCGGAACTTTTGCAGGAGCTTCAACTTATGGATTTGGGGTTTTCCGGCAACAGGTTTACTTGGAGCAATGGGAAGCAGGGGGGAGCGCGTATTCTTGAACGCCTGGACCGGGCTCTTATGAAATCGGAGGGGCTGATTGCATTTCCCAATTGTTCGGTTCATCACCTCAGCAGGCTAGGTTCAGATCATTGTCCATTGTTGGTTAAGGTGGGAGGCGGAGATCAGTGGCAGCAGTCAAGCAGGCCATTGTTCGACAGTGTGTGGCTGGAATTCCCTCAATCATTCCAGGTGATGGAAAAGGCTTGGAGGAGGACTGTTCAGGGCGATAGTATGGAGATTGTGATGACAAAATTTAAGCGGTCGATGTGGGCACTGCGCAGGTGGAGCCGTCAGGAGGTGGGGAATATTGTTGATCGGAATAAGGTGCTGGAGCAGGATATTGATGAGCTCCAAAATAGGGAATCTAGCGACGGTCTGTCGGAAGAGGACCATAAGTGGCTTGGTGATTTGGTTGCTGCCTTTCACAGGGGGTGTGCTCTCGAGGAACAATGGTGGTGGCAACGTGCTAAGGTGCATTGGGCGCAGCTTGGGGATTGCAATTCGAGGTTTTTCCACATCGCGGCATTGGCTCGGAATAGGGGGAACCGTATTACATCCTTGCGGGACGCTGACGGCAACACTGTGGACTCTCCCGACAACATTAGACGGCTTGTCTTCGAGTTTTTTGAACGGAAATGGGGTGATAGCAACATGGCGCCATTGCCTCCAATCTCCCCGTTTTCCGGTTTCGTCAGTGAGGAGGCTGGCTCCGACCTTTGCCGAAGGGTGACGGAAGATGACATTTTGGTGGCTATGCGGGGAATCAAAAGGAATCGCGCCCCGGGTATCGACGGCATTACTATGGATTTCGTCAATGGATATTGGAGGGTCACACAGCGGGACATTATCAAGGCTGTCTTGGCATTCTTTGAGGAGTGTAGAATGCCGGAGAGTTGGAAGGATACTCTTGTGGTCCTTATCCCGAAGAAGCAAGGTGCCTGCCGGCCGGAGCATTTTAGGCCGATTAGTCTGTGTAACACAATCTATAAATTGGTGGCTCGAATTCTTGTTGGCAGGCTGAAAATGCTGCTGCCTAGTCTCGTGTCTCAGGAACAGGCGGCCTTTGTCCCGGGGAGGAGTATATCGGATAACATAAATATTGCCCAGGAGATGGTAACGAGAATGCGGTCCTGCACCGCTGCTTCCGGCCTTATGGCAGTGAAAGTCGACATGGAGCAGGCCTATGATAGGGTTCGCTGGGATTTTTTGTTCGAAACCATGAAGGCTATGCGGTTTCCTGCTACTTGTTGTAACTGGATCACTGCATGTATTTCTGGTCCTAGGTACGCTGTACTCATTAATGGAGCGCGTCTTCCCTGGGGGTCGGCGCATCGTGGTCTCCGGCAAGGCTGCCCATTATCCCCCTTCCTATTTGTCATGTCCATGGAATACCTATCGTGCATGATGCGGGAATATGAGTCCCGGCAGTTGCTCGGGTTTAGGCCGGGAATGCATACACCGCTGGTCTCCCACCTCTTGTTCGCGGATGATGTGTTGATTTTTGCTCCAGCATCCAGGGAGGCTGCGCGCGCTGTTCGCCGCATTTTGCGGACGTTTGAGGGCAGTGCTGGATTGAGGGCCAACTTGTCCAAATCCAATGTCTACTTTAGCAGCAGATTAAGCAAGAAGCAGTCCAGCTTAATCTCACGGAAGTTCGGAATGACAATCGGCCGCGCCTTGGTGTACTTGGGGGTCCCCATTACTGCGCGCCGAGTGACTAAGGAGGATCTGAGCGCCATAATCCAAAGAATTGATAACACAGTGATCAGCTGGCGCGGACGGGTTCTGTTGCTTGCTGGTAGGGCTGTGTTGGCGTCCTCGGTTCTGTGTGTAATCCCCAACCATATTTTGCGCCACTGTTGGGTGCCGGCGGGAACCATTGCAACAATTGAACGCAGAATCAGGCAATTTCTATGGGGCGGCACGAGTAGTGTTCGGAAGCTGCACTATGCTTCCTGGGACTGTGTGTCGTCGCCGAAGGTGGCCGGCGGGCTCGGGCTGCGGGACCTTCGCATTTGGCACCAGGCCCTGCAGATGGGAAATTGTAAGCGCATCTTGGGGCGCGAAGGCGGACTATGGGCCGAGATGATGAGAAGGAAGTACGGGTTCATTGACCCGTTGATGAAGACACCCAGGAATGCCTCGGCCGTTTGCAAGATGATCCTGGGAGCCATGCCGACGGCGATTTCGTGCTTCGTGTGGCGCATCGGTGACGGGCGGAGGGTGAGATTTATGGAGGATAATTGGCTTGGAGTGCTTCCTATCAGCTGTTGGCCCACGTTCATTAATGTCCGCACAAGATAGCCGGAAAGCGTTGTCGAATGCATCAGGGACGACGGTGCTTGGAATGTTGAGGCGATTTCCAGCTGGGCGGGTGAGGAGCTTGTTGAAAGAATTAGACACCTCCCGCGTGCTCGAGACTCCGTCCAGGACTGCTTGGTCCAGACGCATACGGAAAAGGAGAAGGCTCACAGTGGTCTAGTCTATGCACAGATCAAACGCGAATCGTCCTCTGCGGGAGGCGGCGACCGGCGGCGTGATGAAGCTACGGGGAGAATTTGGAAATTAAAGGTGTTGCCGAGGGTTCGGATCTTCCTATGGCGGGCTGCCGGCGATTTTCTGCCAACGGCGACATGGAAGGCTCGCCGGGGTATAAGCCGCGATCCCCTGTGCCCGTTCGGTTGCATGGAGGAGGAAACCCTGCAGCATGCGTTGTGGGAATGGCCACGTGCCCGGGACGTGTGGGGGACCAGTCACGCACGTCATGTGCTAAGGGAGCTGGGCTGGCCCACGGGCGTGGCGTCCGGGCTTGGCATTTTGGAGATGTTGATCAAATTCTTAAGCTCTCCTGCGGCGCGGCGCGACGGTGCGGTACAGCATGTGGCGACTATTGCTACCACCTTGTATTACATTTGGTCGAGGAGGAATGCGCTTATACACAACGGCTTCATGCCCACTCTTTGCTCAGTGTCTCGGACGGTTAGGTTCGAGGTAAGCACAACCCTCAGGAGGCATCTTATCTATTCATCTCTGTCCAGCGGGAATCCCGGCAAATCCTAGGATTTGCTTGCGAACGGTTGGCTTCCCCCCTACAGGATGGATCAAGGTTAATTGTGATGCCGCGGTTGGTGATTCCATAGCTGGTCTTGGTGTCGTTGTTAGAGACTGCTCTGGCAAACCTCTCATGGTGGCCGGTAGGAGGATGTTCTCTGTGGCAGCTGATATGATGGAGGTCCAGGCCATAATTATGGCCTTTGACCTTCTGAGGGAGTTTCTCTCCCAGTATCGTGCAGTTGAGTTCCAGTCTGATTCGATGGCTGCACTTCTGGAGGCTCGGGATATGGTTACTAAACCCAGTGGGGAGGGGATGCTTGCTGTTACTCTGCAGTATGTCAAGGCCGTGGAGGCTTGCCGGTTTTCTCATATCCACAGGGAGGGAAATAAGCCTGCTGACTGGGCTGCTCGCAGAGCTTGCACTCATGAGTTCATTTGGGGTCCTGGGGAATCTCTTCCTCAGCCTCTCATCCAACTCATGCTGTCTGATTTCTGTTTGATCCCCCTTGAGGATCTAACTGTAAAACCTGTGTGGCTTTGCCACTTTTGATATAATGATATATCCTTTTAAAAAAAAATGATTATAGAGTTATTCACTTCTAAATGACACTAGAAGTTGGTTGGGCTCTACCTCTTCGAGTACTAAAGAAGAGTCTTCTCTTTAACAAAGTTTACTATCACTTTAGAGATGAATTCAAGACGATCAAAATAATGCTTTAAAGTTTAAAATCTTAGATATAACTATTTGTTTTTATTTTAAATTCAAGCATGTTTTAAATTAAATTATTTTTACTTTAAATTTAGGTAGACTTAAAATTTTGAATTAATTTGAACTATCTTTATGTTTTATGAAAATAGATTAATATTGTAAATCTATTTAAACTGATTATAAAATTTATAAAAACTATATTATTTTGAATAAATTTTGGTTTGTATGAATGTAAGTTATCTCTTACAAGACCCATGATAAGAGATTGTCACTCTATAATGATTTTCTCTTTTTGCCCCTCTCCTTTCTCTCTTTAGCCATTTATCTTACTCTTCTCTCTAAGCTCTCGTCCAATTCTTATAATTGAGTTTTTCTCTCCTCTCTCCCTTCAATTGATATTACTCTTCTATGTTTAACCATAACCTAATTCCTTTCTCTCTCCACTCCATAATTTTTTCAAAAAACCCTAAAATTGAGTTATCCCCTCTCTCTCCATTTATTTGACACTCTTTTCTCTCTCCTGCCTCTACATCCTTGAAAACACCTCTACTGAAGTCATTCTCTTCCATTTTTTTCTCTTTCTAATTGAAACTTCTTTATGTAGACTAACTCTCAAACCTTAAATTTTCAAAGTCAAAAACCATTTTAAAGAAGAAGGGATACTAAAATTAAGTGTACATTCTTTACTCACAAAGATAGAAGAATACAAATAAGAAAATTTTTTATTTATCAATAATTATTTTATAATAAGGGAGCATCTCCTATTTATAGATGAAAAAGAGTTCAATTTATGAAAAAAATACACTTTTGAAAAATATTATAAACATAAAAAATATAATTTTAGACTTAAATCACTTAAGAATCCAAAAAAAATATATTTTGAATTTCATAATATTAACTTTCAATGGGTCAATCATATTAAATACAAAATATATAAGAAAGGATTATTTTAAAGTTAAAAATCACTTAAGAATCTAAAAAGTTCTTTAGAGTTATATAGCATTAACTCAAAGTGGGTCAATCATATTAAATATAAAAATAAAAATGCATGGAAAAATTATGACATACAAAAATTTATGCAATTATATAAGATGATATGCCATCAATAATGATGCAACTATAATGTTAGTAATAGACAAGACGAATGACTATAATTGATGGTGATCAAAGCTTGGTAGCTGATGGGTGCCTAGGTAATGGTTGGCAATCAGGGAGTTGTGGTAGCCTAACGATAGTGGGTGAGAAGATGATGTTGGGTTACTAAGAAGCAATGATTGAGAGTAGCAAACGAACAAGTGATAACAGACAACTAATGATAACTGACAAAGCATGCATAAGAATTGATGTCAATGATGACATATAGTACTGTAAAATATATTTGGACGAATAGAGCAAAAATAATGAAGATAATCATATGAAAAAATAAAATGTTATATAGTTGACCTCTATGGTTAACAAAAATGATTAATTGAAATAAGACTCGACTTAAGTACAACCCAAAGTGGAGACTGGTGCGATGCCAATGGATATGTGTTTGTGAGCTAACACAAGGTGCTCCTACAACAAGTTTCTAAGTCTCATAAGATTTTCTTTTTTTAGATTATTGTGTGTGACATTTCTTCTCTCATTATCTATTTCTCTTATATGATTTGATTCATACTACTAGTTTAAGAGGATTTGTCCAATCATTTAGGTGAGTTAGATTATTGATCATAATATTTCTAGTATGAGGTCTTTGTTCAAGTTTTATCTTTGATTTTGAGTTGATTCTTAATTTTAATTTATCATTTGATAAGACCTATTTAATCTTGTGGTCATATAAATACTTCTCATAAAAGGGGATATTAATGAAGAAAAGTAAAGTAGAATATCTTCATTTTTTTAATATTTTTTTAAAATTATGAAAGCAAAGTGACCTCAATTATAGACAACCAAAGTTGAGATAAAGTGTGCTTCTAAAGCAATTATGAGTGATCATGGTCTCGCTTATACCAGATCACCTCCTAAGCAAAATCAAATGGTCCTTAAGAAATATGGTGGAGAGTCATATCATTGCTTTTATACCACCTCCTAAGATAAAATTTATTTAAAATCATCTAATAGTTATTTAATAGAAAAATTAAGAAAAAGAAATATTTTTTATGTTAAGTAAAAAACTATCTTTGATATCAAAGTTGATGCAAAGTAAATTTAGATTTCTACTCGAGTTTAATTTAAAGTTTATAATATTAGATATGCTTAATAAATTATAAAGAAATATGAAAAGATATTATATACTAATTAGGGTCAAGTGACATGTCTGATATTTTAAAATTGTTTAAAGATTGGTGCCCAAAATTGTAGCATAAATTATTAAGTAGAGTAGGTGACGACATATTAAGCATTAAGCAGAAAGTTGTAGCAGTTTTTGTCACATCTAATTTCACATATAAAAAATAGAGAATTTAAGATAAACTCTATGTAAAATATTTTAATAGAAGAAAGAGTAACTCTAATTTTAGATTATTATCTAAAAAATAAAAATTATTAAAAGAGTATACATTTTTGGTGATGATGTCTTGTAGTTTCATAAGAGTTAGTTATGGATCACAAAAACTAGAAAATGGCAACAATGTAATGGTTTGGCTTAAATAAGAAGCTTTGCTAAAAGGGTAATTAGATGATATATTAGGATTTGAAACCTTGTTGAGGGGGTGGCAGTTCAATGATTTAATCAAAAGACTTAAAGGATGAGTGAAGACTTACAAGTGTTGGAGAACACAATAATTTATTTGCTTGCTCACTCTCCTGGTGGAATGTCTCTTATCTTTGATCATTATCTCTTACAAGTAAATGGGAAGTTGAAATCTTTTTAATTAAAGTTAAATGCATATTTTTTGTTCACAAGGTGGAAGAAAATAAACTAGAGAAGTTTTTGTTCTAGAATATTTATCTTTATTTTTTATAACATAGTAAGTATCTCTATTTATAAAAATGTCAAAGGTGTAATCATAATTAGCTAATCTAAAAATATAAAATGATATTTAAAAATACCAAATAACATATTTTGAAATACTAAAACATATTCCATAATTCCAAAATTCAACACAAATAAAAAATATATTTTAAATAAAAATTAACTTGAAAACTATAAAATTAATTGAATTAAGAAGTTATAAAAAGACTTTGTATTGTCAACAACGATAAAGATGAGTGAGAAACAATGGGGCATGATTGTTGAGGTGCGGATGGAGCTTCTAGTCCAATTTGTGAGTAAGTATAGGCTGCGTGGAACAGTATAGGTTGATGAGGATTGGTGGGGATTGACGTGGGTAAAAATGGATAGAGCGGGCATCACAGGTGACGGGTCAATGTAGGTCGAGCAGATCAGCTAGGTTCTCGAGTCAATATGGATCATGTTGATGCTCAGGTCAACTTGGGCAGCAGCTACGGCTACTAACAACGACGATAGATGTGGTAGACGATAGATGTGGTAGACGATAGATGTGGTAGATGATAGCAGATGACTATAGAAATAGCAAAAATTCAATTTCAAGCATTTTTTAAGGTAATTTTTAATCAAATTTATATTAACAAACTTATGAAACTGATGCAATGGTAATAGATTTATGTTTGTGAGCTAAAATTAGACACTCATGCATTAGCAATAGTTAATAGGTTAATAAAATTATCTCATTTTATTACTATAAAGAAAACATATTTTATTGAGAAGTCACCTAAAATTTATATATAATAAATTATTAAATTACATGGGATGTCAAAGATAATTATTTTCTTTTGAGATACGTGGTTTAACTCATAATTTTAGAAAAGCATGCATCAAGCATTGGCACTAATTTAATTTTCAATATAACATTTCAACCCTAAACTTAAGGCCACAGAAAGCGTAGTCAAAATAATATAAGATTTATTGAAGTTATGTATAATAGACTTCGGAGTAGATTGTGAAACTTATTTTTCTTTGGTTTAATTTTCTTATAATAATAATTATGAGTTGTGTATTGGCAAGAAGTTGTATAAAATTTTATGCAAAAGAAAGTGCCAATCACATTTATATTAGCATGATAGTAAAGAAAGAAGTATATTAGGTCCAAAATTTATGATACATTGAAAATAATTTAATATCACAAAAGAAAATATTTTGATAAAACATATAAAAATGTTGAATTTCAAGAAGTTCATGTGCTTATTAACCTAGATCCAACAAAAGGCATAATACAATATAGAAAAATGAGAATGTTAAAACCTAGATTTTTTTTGTCCATTTTAAATTTTGAAAAAGATTGGAAAAATGACATCATATAGCTCTACCATCATAATTATCTAAATTCATAGTATATTTTATGTTTTACTTTTAAGAAAATATGTTGTAGATCTTTCTTATAGTATTATTTATAAAGTTTAATCAGATCTAACTTATTCAAAAATGCTAATATAGATCTTATACACAAAAAAGTATTATGTAACAAAATGATATCAATGACCAAGATGTTGTGATAAAATTAGATAGAACAATAAGCTACTTAAATGGTGAAATCAAATATGATTATTAAATACTTATGTTTGTCAACTTTGGGATAAAAGTTTTATAAAATGGAAAAATTATGACATCCCAAGATTCTTTTTGTACAATATACTTTGTAAATTTGAAACTAAGATGTTGTGAATATGATTATAAATTATTTAGAAATCAAAGATTATATTTTAGAATTTTAAGTAAGTTTGATTAAAATATTAAAATTTAGTTTATTTCAAAATCATGCTACTTTACAAAGGCATGTCAAAAAATTTTAAATTAAATATATTTTAAAATGGGCTCTTTAAGGGAAATTTAATGATGCTTTATTTGTAATTTTCAAAGATCTAATTATTTTGTTTTGAGTGTTTGAAATAAAAAGCATAAGTATATATTTTGTAATTTAATGAGGCCATTGTGATGAGTTGTAAAGTTTAAGCCACCACTTATGATTTATTTAATATATAAATAAAGGAATTGGGAAATTAAAGGGAGATGTAAGGATGTCAAAGTGAAGAAAAGAAAAAAAATAAAGTAAAAGAGGAGAAAACGATTAGCTACTTGTGTAGAAGAAGTAGGAGAATTGAGAAGAAGAAGAGAAGAGTGAAATATTAAGTAGTAATATAAAAATAAAGGAAGAAAAAGCTACTATTATTTTTTAGAATATAAAGAATAAGGAAGAATTACAATCATAACTAGAAATATGAGACCTAAGGAAAGAAAGAGAAAGTTAAGGATTCTTTGGTACTTCTTAGTTATTATATGTTATTATTAATGGTTATAGTTTGTATTAATTTATAATATTGACAATGTTCTAAAGAAGTTTGAGATTATATTTTAGAGAAAATAGCAGTTTTGTAACGTCTTAATCTTTCATCCCATCATTAAATTTGATATGCAAAGTTTGATGTATAGTAAATTAAGTCATATGCAGTGTACATTAACCATAATGTGTGGAATTGAGCTGAGAGACAACATGATATGGTAAATGTATAGTGAAATAATTTGGAAGTATTTTATAAAATTGTTAGACATATAATACATTAACTAAGAGTTATGATATATCTAGGCAAAGGAATTTTGGAATTTTACATATTTAAGAAATTATGAAAATGATGCATATTATGGATAGAGAAAATGAATATATAATTATGAAGTTTTGAATAAATTTATTCTATAAGAAGTAATAGGTCAAACTAAAAATACAATATTCTTAGCAAAATCAGGTTGATAAATCTTGGAAATAAGATACAGGTATAATATAAAAATATTATTTTTTTGAAATTTTTTTAAGATATCGCTTTAATATATAATAATTTATTTTATATTATGTTTTATTTATTATTAGTATTCATAAATATATTATATATATTAATGTTTAGCATGTTTTAATCATACTTATAAAATATTATGAATGATAATCATATTTAGACAAAATACTTGGAAAAAATATAAAAAAATTTAGTATAATATTATGATATTATGGCATGATACTTGATTCAAAAAAAATATGAAATAATATATCATACACAACATGAGTTTTGTGAGATATTATCCTAAACTTCATGATGTATATTTAGGATTATTGGTAGATCATCATTAATAGTCTATGTAAAGTAATATAAATTAATTTATACTATATCTTGAAATTAGATAATGCCATATATGCTATGTCTTTCTTAGATTTTCTTAATATTTTATGAAATGGTGGTGTATATAATTTAGAATATACATTTATTTGTTGCGGATTCATCTTTAATTCTTTGTGCATGGAGGGGGTGTGATTATCAGAGTCATACTTTTATATGATTTATATGCTAACTATATTAATGCTATAAGTTAATGTTTACGTACATGAGATATAATTTGCTTGGAAGTAAGGATAATGGTTATAAGAAAAATAGGACCCTAGAGAATAAGTATTGATATCATTGAGTACTTTTATTATGTTATTTATCAAGAAATGATTTATTTTGGTATTCTTATGTTACTTTAATTACTATATCATGCTTTAACAATTGATTTTATACATGAAAATTTTTTGTGTCGTAATGGCATAGATTGGATGATATTTTTTTACACAAAATTATGACAACAAAGATTAAGAGATATCTCCATAGAGAGAATTACGAGATCAATAAATAATAAAATACTTAATAGTTAGAATGCTACTAATCTCAAGTCATACAAATTTCATAATGGGAAAGAAATCAACTAGGCAAAGAAAGGTGCCAAAAAGAACTTAGACATATTGGACATAATACATACGAACAAGAATGATTAGATGGTTAAAAGTGCTCCATCTCCTTTATAAATAATTATTCATGATACCTATATTTACTTCACCAATAAGAACATAATGTAAAAGGTTTTTAAGACATTTAAAGAAATATAGAACTTTTATAATCTAACATTATCATGTCGAGATATTATCCCTTTTTTGTTATCCTATAGTAATAAAAGTAAGTTTTGACTTCAAAGGATATTTAAAAATTTAAAATCATAATTTCACACATATAATTCATCATTCTCATAATTTTAAACATGAGACTATTTATCTTTTATCTTTTTTTCCAAAAGCATGCTATTATAAGTTGTTATAATTTTGAGAAAATCTTTTTTAGTTAATTTATCCTTTATCTTTTTTTTTCCAAAAGCATGCTATTATAAGTTGTTATAATTTTAAGAATATCTTTTTTAACTATTATTATTATTATTTTGAGTTATTAATTATTTTGTTGTATATTAGCAATAAAGGATAATCAGTAGGTGCCAACCCTGCGACAGGTATTTGATAATGTCAGCCAATTTAGGTTTATAAGTCGCACAAAGAGATATGCTAAGAAAATGTGATATCCATGATGTGTGAGATATTCTTAATACTAATGAGTGAAAATTGGCTAATATTTTGCAAGATTGTATGTATTATTGACATTATGTGAATTATAAGTTATTTATGAATCTATGACTATATGTATGACATTATATGACTTTATATATGATCCATGAATATAAGATTGTATGTTTTGGCACTAGTCATGTTTCTCACTTATTTTTCATTATAATTTTTTATTTTATTTGAATAATTTAGATATATAATTTTTTAATATGTCTATGAAACATTGAAAGCCAACTATGGCTTTAAAAAGGGCCAAATAAGGACACCTATTTTGCACATATGTATATCCCTTTTAATCATAATAAAATCTCTTTTATATTAAAATTTCTCCAAATTTCAATTGATTAGCAATCAAAATCTTTGGATAATGAAAATAAGAGTTACTATATGCAATAAGAAAATTACCATACTCAAAAGAGCTTATTATTTAAATAATATATTTTGCAATATAAATGTAATGTCACTAAAGTAAACTAATATGACCTCTTATGTTGCACAAAAAAAACTCTTGACTCACCTAACTACTATACCTTATCTCTCTTCACTATGGTGCATGTTGATAACCTAGATTGATATAAATAATGCATG
Source organism: Vanilla planifolia (assembly GCA_023846275.1). Lineage (NCBI taxonomy): Eukaryota > Viridiplantae > Streptophyta > Magnoliopsida > Asparagales > Orchidaceae > Vanilla > Vanilla planifolia. The sequence goes on from CM043870.1 coordinate 4,098,623, forward strand.
AGCTAATTATCGATTCAACAAGAAAAATGAATACACCATAATGCTCAAATAATAATATGTTTCAAATGATAAACGAATATCCAACTTATACTAAACATTATAAAATATGTTGTCATGTATAAAAGGAATAATAAGATGTTAAATTAAAATGGCAACATTATTTATAAAATAATTCCATTCTATTTTATTTTTTATTCTTTAATTATTTTGCCTAATTTTCATAATGTGATTATTATGTGTCTTACATAACTATATACTCCTTCACCAGATAATTCAAACAAATCACATTATCATTGGGACATGCATAACTAGCAGTTAAATCACAAAATTTCCTTTGGTATATGCACATCTTGGTGAGCAACATGTCTGACTACAATTAGACAATTCCATTGTGCTATAAGTAGACAATCTCAAGGTCTTAGATTGTAGCTTACATCATATCATAGCAACTAAATCACAATTATCTATTAAGTGTGTGCATATCCTCTTAATAACTTATATCATATCACATAATAACTATTAGAGTATGCATATCCCTTAGCTTGTAAACTCATATCATTTCGTATTGATTGTATCACATATCATAATAACTCAAGCTTAGGATAAATAGCCATAAAAAAATCAATATCTTTTTATATTTTCATAACTCATATTATATCATAGCATATTATTTCATTTGAATTTATTTCTTATAATTCTATTTTTATCATATCCATCATGATGTTATTCCATAATTTCATGTGTGAAACCATGTGTTACATAATATTATCACAATAGAAAGTTCATATAAGACATAATATGTGCATAATAATAAGAGCTTATAAACTATAATAGGACATATAACACAAAGTAATAAAAATAATGAAAACACTAGCTCAAAATTGTTAATCTAAATTTTTGTAATAAAACATGTTCTTTTTATCAATCACTTAAAATCACCCATTTGAACATTATAAATTCTCTTTTTTTAAATATCAAATTTTCTTTTTAATTATTTTTTCATTTTTAAAATATCTTTAAAATTTAATTTTTCTTAAAAACAAAACTAATCACATCTTTATTTGGATTGTATGATCCACTAATTGGACCATCCAATTAAAGTTCAAATTGTTTAATCAATATAAAATAGTTATTACTTTATAATTATATGTAAATAGCATTAACAGTTGTAATTGAATGATCAATAAAATTGTTTGATTGATGGAATAGACATGATTCTAGTTATGCTCTTTATTTGTATTAGCAATTCAAATAGAAAATTTGACACATCAGTCTCAACCATTCAAGTATAAAGAGCTAAGTAATGTCATTAATGATAATCAAATCTCTCCCAATTCTTTCAAAACTTAATTTTTAAGCAAAAAAGAATGTAAAGTCACATGGAAGTACACATAATCATTTATTTTACATATCAAACTATAATACTCATAATTAAAAATTAATTATTGATATTTTCATTCATGATTTTAGGACTTCACAAGATATTTCCCATGGATAGCAATGTGTTTACTCTTGGTAGAGGTGAACTCTCTTAGAAATATTTTAAACAATTATATATAGCTAGATTGATCAAAGAGTAGAGTTTATTGTGTTACAATAAGCAAATTAAGACTAAATTACTCAAAAATATTTTTAGAAATTTTCTTATAGAAAATAACATTATCATTAGTATGTCTATATCATCATTCTTATGCTAAATAATATAAAATAAATAATAAATCATAGGTTTCTTAAAAGATAGTCTCCAATAATCTTTATATTTACATATCATCTCCAAAAACTAAAAACAATTATTGAAATAGTGTTAAATTTAGCTTAGAATTCAAAAGATTAACTATTTTTTCTTGCATCAAATAATGAGTTAGACACTCCTTTTACACCATATATAACATTTGAAAGAAACAAATGACTCAAAACAAATTGACACAAACTAATACTTAAGTTTTTTGATAGTCCATCATACAATACAGCTTATACAGTGCAAAAGAAAAACCCAAAGATACTCAATATACAAAACAATAAACTTGACCAAAAAAGAAAACTGAAACAGGGCATATCATATGCCCTCCAAATATACAACAGATGCAAAAGAAAGTGTGACCTTCAACAATTATCGTTTGACTCTATAAGTCAGTTTATTTTGGTTTTTCAAATTTATTTCTTTCTTTTTTTTTTTTAAATTCCATTTTCAACAAATGTTTTAATCAATGTTTTATTATTTTTGTTTTTTCTATTTTTCACACATTATAACTCGAACGCAAAAGTTGGACACAAACATACATGCAAGTGGACTGTTGACGTCCACTAACCAAGTCGAAGTTCCAAATCCAATTCAGTGGCTTCTCGTTCCTCCTCCTCCTTGCCATTCCTCAAGCGCTTCTCTCCGCCGACGGCACCTCCACCGTACATCCTCAACCAGCCTTCATTCTCAAAGAGCCTTAGCTCTCGGATTCTTCGCTGACTGAGTTTGTCCTCGGTGACGACCCTCAGGTCTCTGGCCCCAGAGGTGGAAGCCGGGAAGCAGATGGAGTAGGGTTTGCGTGGCGGCACCTCCGGAGTGTAAAAGGACAAACCGGCGTATGGGATGCTGTAACTGTAACTAGTTGGGTAGAGTATACCGCCCTCGGCGACAAGAGAGAAGATCGGCGTTGGCCGTGTCATCTTGGCTCGATGCTTGCGGTGAATGTTCATGTGGCCGCCGAGGGCCTGCGCTGTGGTGAACCCTCGTTTGCAGAAGATGCAGTCGTAGGAGCGGCCAGTGGTGGCGGTGAAATCGGAATAGGCGCGGGCCGAAGAGTCAGCGACATCAACGGTGGTCATGGAGGATTTTGGTCACTGGGAGGAATAGGAGGAGGGGAAAGCGGCGAATGGAATGATGGCGGGCGGTTCTTAGAGATATAAAAAGGCAGGATTGATGGGGATGGTTTGTGGAGGCTTGTCTTCTTTCTCGGCCGGCTGGAGAAGCTGTCTGGGTTGGGCCGGGTTGGACTGAACGGGTGGCCCACCTACTTGGACCAATTTATTGAAATTTTTTTATTTAAACTATATTAACAGTAATGAACTAAGTCTGAAAGGAAATTGATCGCAAGTATTTTATTAAAATTCATAAAGTTCTGCCAAGAAAAATGATAAACTGTTTTACTATATTGAACATTCATCTAAAAAACTCGACTAATTTCTGTCTAAAAAAGTACTTTTAAATTTGTATTTCATATAATTAAATTAAATATTTAATTAATCAAAACAATATGTTAAAAATATGTTTTTGTTAAGTATTGTTAAAAACTATGTATTTTATAATATGTTATTTATGAACAATTAAAAAAATTTAATTACTAAAATAATCTTTAGAATTTTAATAAAAAAATAATGTAATTTTTTATATTATTTTATAATGACAAAAGTTATCGTTTTATTTTTTGGATTAAAAAACTATGCTTTGAAAGCATTTTTTCAAAAAAAAAATCAAAAAATGATAGACCAAATGGAGCCTAAATCATTGTAATTGTAAAGTATAAATTAATTATTTAGATAACTATTGAAACAAAGTTTTCAAATATATCTCTGTATAAAACAAGTTATATTTGAAACTGGAAAAACTATTTAATGATTGATCAAACATCAACTAAAAATATAAATTTCATAAAAAACTATTATAAAACCTTCAAAATGAATTATTCAAATATATTGGATTATCATTTTAGCAAATTATATGTTAATTCTAATATTTAGATTAATCATGTAATATCCTAAATTATAGAAACTAAATATTTTTATTTTATTACTATTTTTGTGAATTTTAAATTTTTTAGGATTTATTTTAAAATTTAGAAAAATCATATACTACTAAAAGTGATAAGATTACATAAAGGAAGGGGTGACCTGAGGGACTTGGTACATAGATTATCAGAAAGGCAATGACACCAAGTTGTCACAATTTGAATTTTTAAGAAACTAAAATAAAAAATCTAAAATATATATGAATTTAATTATCAGTTGTAAAAAATATTAAAATTCTTTAAAATTATTAAATAGACTCAAAAAATTACAAAACCTAAAACTTAAAAGAATAAGTTTAAATCTTTCTTATCACAAGAAGAAGGTGTGATAATTATGAAATTACAAGTGGAAGGGAGTGTAAAGAAAAATTATAAATAATGATTTTTAAGAATTATAAGTTTATAAAATTATTTAAAACACTAATTGTATAAAAATTTTGGAATTATCAGATGGGTAGAGTTCATAAAAAACATTTAAATAAAATTTATGGGCAAATATTTGAAGCTCAAGATTGTAATAAAATATAGAAAAATAATGAATCACATAAGTTTGAATTAATTAAGAATTTAATTAATTTTTGAAAATCCCTAATTTATTGAATCCCCATTACTTGAATCGATAGTGAAAACTCAATTATCGATAACCCAAAATGCACGATTCTGGAGATGAGGAGGAGAGTGTGCCATTTGAAAGGATATGATTAGTTGGAGGAGATGAGAGGCTATGAATACAAAGGGGCATCAATCAAGTATAAAAAGTAAGGGAAACTCTGAGAATCAGGATTTTGAAAAAAATTTGAGGGAGAACTCATGGCTAAGAGATTAGAGGAAGTGAGAGAAACTATTGCCAAAGAATTTTTGCAACCTAACAAGAGAATTGAGAAGAGAAATCTAATGATTTGGTAAAGATTTTGTTGTTGTAGGTGCTATAGTAGTATTGTAGCAATTAAGACAAAAGAAAAAAAATACACATTTCAAGATCTTTTTTAGAATGTGATCAATGAAATCAGAAAAGTAGTAAGCATGTTATGTGTAGATTTATTTGATTGAAATAATATTATTTAAAGCTTAATTACTCTAGTAAGAAAAGAATTAGATCAATCAATATGAGGATGAATTATTTTTATGTTTACTTGATGTATTGCCAATACTTGATTTGACATGAGATGTGTTATGTATTAGAACTTATTATTATTATAATTATTTAAATTGTTAATCTATAATATGCTATTAAATAATAAAATTTGTGATAATGATCACATAAAGAAATTAAAATAATATGAAGTTGGGAATAGAAAATGAAAAGAGAAGTTGATAAAATAAGGGTTGAAAAAAGAAAGGTAATATTTGAAATGTGAAAGATGAATGATTATAAAAAATAATATTATGACTATTTATTTGAAATAATATTTTCTAGGAAATATACCCAATATGCTTATCTTAAGGCAATTCTAAGATAAAATAATTTTAATAATTTTAAATAAAAATTAATATTTTATTTATATTATTCATTCTCATGCTATGTTATGTTACATGTATAATATTAATTCATCATGTGACATAACCTAAAGCTTATATTGGCTGACATATTTATACATAATGTTGCAACTGATTCAATGTTGGTTGGACGACTTGCTTATGATCTAATATTTGTAGGTTAAGATGAGACAACACAAGACTACCAGAAAGTAACGAGAGATAACATTAGGAGAACTCAGTCTAGTTATTACTTTCCTTACATTATTGGTTGTATCAACTATTACATCACTTAGATATCTACTTGCTTACTTCGAATATTTTAGTTTTCTATTATACTTGGTTTGGACATGTTTAGCTTTTCTTTAATAATCGAATGAATAATGTATTTTAAACAATGTTAAGTGCTTTTATTGAGATTTAAAAATAAATAAATGTTTTAAAATGCTTTTGATATGTTTTAAAATAAATTTCATAATTGAACTTGTAATTAGTTTTCAAATATTTTATTATAATTTTACTCATAAAAAACGAAATCCAAAAAAACGAACAAGATTATTACAAATCCATCTCAATAATTTTATCATTGACTCAATTAACCGTGATAATATCAAAAGTATCTCACTTCTCCTCTTCAATATAAGCTATCAAGCCATTTAAGCCTCTAAAGGGCTATTCCCTCAAATTTTAATAAAGTCAAATTCAATGTGGATTTCACACCAGTGTAAGTGTGAGATAATTTAGGAACATCTATACCAAAATTGATATTGATACAAAAATAATTTACAATGTGTAAAAATAAAAAAAATCCATATCTTTGACATGACATCTACTATCGTTACAATCCAATATGATTAATTCAAAATATCATGACGAGATCTATTACATGGATCTAAACTTTTCTTAGAAATAATGATAGGAAAATTTGAGTTCAAGCCAAGTACAATGATTGGAATGATTTACTACTCAACTAGAACTTAATTCAATCATCAAACTCATCTCATCAAGTTAAGGTAGATCGTTAAAATAAACAATCAATGTTATGCAATCCCAAACCTTAATTGACTTATCTGAAATTGTTTAAATGTGTATGCATTATTTAATTTTTTTAGTACAACTTATGTTTAGTTAGATGAGCCCAACATTGTGTTTATTGATAACAACAAAAGAGCAAAGTTATTAATTACTCATTTAATGATTTTAGGTATTTGCATTTTGTAAAGAAATATCTTAGAGAAAAAAACTTGACAACAAAGTTGCTTAAAGGACAATTCATGTTCAATAACAAAGAATGTGAGGTTCATGATTCATGCTTGAATTATGTTTAGAATGTTAATTATGTTATGAGCCACTTTAAATGTTAAGCTCCAAGTTTAAAACAGGTTAAATCTTAAGATAAGATGAGATATTTTATAAGTTCAAACCCTATTTTTAAGTTTGTTAAAAAGATAAAAAAAAACTTAATAACATTAAGGTAATACTTCAAATTTATCATATTTTAATTATCCAAAACTTTTCCCAATTTAAAAAAATTATTCAACAACTTTTTAAATTATATTTAACACATGGTCTATATGGAATGCACAATACTAAAATCAGATGATTTGATTCATACTTAGACAACCTCGTATCATTCGTGCACAAACTATTTTACATATTTATTTTACTATTTAAGCATACATGCACACTCATATAGAATGAGTATTATATCCTTATAATGCAATCAAATATTACATATCTCAAATAATTTTTTTGTTAAAAACAACATAATTTTCTTTTATACATACATACATTAAACATCTCAAATTTTGACATATTATTTTATTGTTATAATTAGGTCTAATTTAGGATGAATAAAGGGGTTAATATAATAATAAGATCCATTTGAATAAAATTATTTTTTTAAGTAAAAAGATCATAATCATAAAAATATGTAAATATCATATTTTTATTGAAGGTTTAAGTCAATGGAGTTTAATTATCATAATTTTTTTCATAAGAATGTTGTCTTTATGATTTTATTTGTTATCTAAATTTTGATATTTTACCAAAATAGTTATTTATGTGATCTTAGTATTTCTACTGAGATTCCTGATGTGGCACATCATTAGAGGCACCCATTCACTTCACCAATGCTCTTATTAAAGCCTATTTATTTTATGTCGAGTTCAATTGAGAATGCATTTTGTCACAGAACATTATCTAAGAGTATATTAGATCTTTAATGTACAATTAATATGTCATTGTAAAATATAGTTTTTAAGTTATTCGATATCAACTTAAGTATATTAAACTTAGGCATATACTTTTTAACTCTCCCTAACAAGTAAAATCAAAACAAACATATAGTTTGATTGAGAATAAGTAGTGTGATATAGCAAAAAAAAAGTGATGCAAATTTGAAAGGCATAAGAAAACAAATTTGTACTATGAAGGCAATATGGATGATAAAATTTATTGAGTATAATAGTCTTTATAGGAGAAATGGAGTGCACTTAGTGTAATAAAGCCAAAAAGGCAACTAAATTTGTATGGCATAGTATAGTAGATAAGGTGATAGAACTATTTTGTTGCGATAAAGTAGATATAACCATAAAGTCAATGACAAACAACATAATTGAATGATAGTTTAAGAGAATTCATTAAGATTATTGAGCTCACAACAATAAGCAAATGGTGATAATTTCATAAGAGTTGATAGGGCAACGTAGTCAATTTGTTTCTATTATGTAGATTAGGGTGACAAAACCAACAAGATTATTTGAATTGATGATGATTCTGATAGAGTTGGTACCATGATATTGTAACATTCTAAATTTTTTCATATAATATATTGTAAATATTAAAGTTAAGACATTATGAATATGAATATAGATAATTTGAAAATGAAATTGATATTTTGAAATTTTAATTGAGATAGATTAAAATATTAATACTTAATAATATGTTGAAAAGCATGTCAATTTGCAGAAGCTAAGTACTTGCATTCTTGCTTCATTGTCGGAACTGGTTACATTTCTCAATTCCATTTTTACATTTTGACCAAAAATATATTTAATATATTTGTATTTAAATTGCTTATAAGTTAAAAATATTAAATAACATGCCAAATATATCAAATCACTCTCTCTAACATTTCTTTCATATGTTAAGCAACCAATAATGCATTATAATCATTAAAAATCCAATTTGAATTTTTTTTAATTATCAAATTAACTATTTTTATCATTTTTCTTACCATCAAATTTCTTTAGATATCCTCTAAAGGTCCTTTAAAAATTCTTTTTTTGAATTTCTATATTTCTAGCTCTTCAGACTCCTTCAAATTCACCAAAACATTCTTATCACTTTTCCCTTAGAATGAAATTCCTTTAGATTATATTTTCAATTTATTGATTTTTTTCATCTTCTAGCTTTGCTTTGCATTATTTTCTTTTTGTAAAGACATCTTGAATAGTAATTAACTTAAAACCCAATCAAATATTGCCCCTAATCATAGACATTGTCAGACATCTTGCTTCTCAATCAACAAGCAATGTGGGTTTAGTGGTCATAGTTGTATGCAAGGATGTGAAGTTGGATCCTTCATCCCAAAATAATAGATTTTTATTATTATTATTTTGCAATGTCTCTCAAAAAATCATCAAATTATTTCCATAATTTCTCTCAATTTTTTTTCATTATAATGTACCATAAATCTCCCTTCACATACTACACATCTGCATCTCTTAGTGGACCTTCTTCCATGCAGGAAATTGAACCTCTACCATAACTTTACTTAACATACATTCCTATTAACGTATCATACATATGTTCCTTACTATAGCTTCAACAATTTGTCCAACCAAGTGACAAACCAGGTAATTTGTAAAGCCAATATATAGTATGTCAATTTTAGACATGATATATATTATCTTTGATTTACTTTAACTGGCATACATATTGTTTATTTGTGGTTAAAATAGTACACATTAGTCTCGAGCTTAGCTTATTTGTGTTTATTTTAAGTTTGACATACTCTACAAGAATCCTTATGTACCATACGTGGACATAAATATATGATACACCATTATTAACATATTATATCCAAACCTTTATTTTAGTTCATTTTTTAAGCTATTTATATCTCATGCATAATATATTGGGTTCCATTTTCCTATGAGTTATATATCAACATGATCATATAACATCAACAAATATATAATAACAATTAATAGTAAAAATAAACATGTATTTCTTATTATGATGTCTACCCATGCTCATTATCATAAAATGTCTCATTTTGCTAATTCATCCAACCTAGGTTTATTCATCTTTAGGTTGACATTTGAGACTTGTTTATGTTAGGTTTTTATCATAGGTTTATTTTTTAAAGTTTTACATTTTAAGTTGTATGCTTTTCTACAATTCTCCTCCCTATGACTTCAATTGTTTTAATGCTACTTCTATATGATCTTTGATTTTTTTTTATTTATAAAAATAGACAAAAGATAAAAAAATTGCCACTTAAAAAATTCTTTTTAATTTCTTTACTTAAAAAATGCCATCACTTATTTCATTGTAAAAATACAAAATCCATATAAATAAATAAGAAAATATTATGAATGTTTGTAAAATCATTTTTTCTTATTTTGAAAAGAGAAAATATTTTTATTTGTAACTTAAATAATACCCTTCAATCAGTTTCTCATATAACTTAGCTATAAATCCTTTTCTCTAAGAAATCCTACAAAGATTTTTCTTGTTCTTAAGTTTTCCTTATTTATGCTAGCAATCATGAGAAAAATTAACATAAGTTAAATCTCATGTGATGCAAAGAATTGTATATAAATTAATTTTTCAAAGCTAAGCATGTGAAGTAAACCATAATGATTCTCAATCGAAGTCAATAAACAATATTTGATTATCATCACCCATGTAACCAATTCTCTTAACATAAATTTTTTGTAAAAATACATAGCTCACTTTTCCCATGCATAGGATCCTTGCCATCTTTTGGAGTTACACAGGAGTGAAGAAAAATTCTTCATAGGACCACCTCCATAGTTGGTCAGATTCCATTTCCTATACCTCATATATCTCTTACAAATGCATATGCAATCCTTTAATTAGAGGATTGTAGATTGCTTGGTGCCTTGTCATTGGAACTTTGCCTTGTCCCTCATGGTTGGGCTCTCTAATAGCATCAATGTCCTCCAGAACCAACCTTATGTCGGTATGGCTTCACCATGAAACCAAACAAGTCATCTCATTTGCAATTTCTTATGTTAATAACTTCATATGACTTTTCTTTGTGGTTTGTGCTAGCTATGCTATTTACCTCTATGTCCCCTCTGAAAGCTACTCAAGAATGTCCTTGAAGGGGCTTCCCTAAAGTTTGTTAGTGGTGACTTCAACTTCATCCTCTCCCAAGAAGACCATCACAAGGGGGAGTTGTTCTATTTTTAGGCAACTACTTAATAGTTTATTGACTTCCTCTCTAATAAGGCATTGCATGACCTTTTCTTCAAGGGCACACAATACAAGTGATGTAATAGCAAGCTAAGATGCACCAGAGTGTGGTATAGACTTGACCTAATGTTTATGAATTCTAAAGTCCTTATGTTTTTATTCATTACCCTCCTTCTCCTCTATCTTATTATATAATTAAATAATTATATAATAATTTTTAAAAATTCTCTATTAGTCATATTTGATAAATTTCAAGATAATTATGCCTTATATGAGGGAAAAGAAATTACAAATATTACTAAAATATATAAGTTTATCATTTTAAACCTTACTAAGTGATTATTAGACTTGATGAATTACACGATAACAAAGTTAGAAATAATATCAAAAGGTGCTATGAGTTGTAAAAACAAGAAGGTAAACTTTAAATAGCGAAGCATTAATTGTTATGAAACTAAAGGAACAAATTTTATGAAAGTAAAACTTGATTTGATCATAAAATCAAGAGTCTAAGTTATAGAAAAATATTACAAGTTAAGTCATATGATTTTTAAAGTAGAGAAAAATCATTAAATTATCAAATATTATACAAAATTACAAAAACAAAATTATCACAAATAGTGCATAAATGTTGGAATCCAATGATTTAATTTTTGTGACATTCGAAAGTGTGCCAATCATAAATGAGATATCAAACTCATAAAATAATATTAATTATTTAATAATTAAATACTTTTTAAAAAGAGAAAATTTTTAAAAATACTAAATGATATAAAAAAAACTATGAAATGTTTATCTATAGTAAAGATTGAAGGATAGAAAATATTAAATATGCTAAAAAAAATTGGAGGTTATTTAGATAAAAAAAAATTTAAATAATTTGATTATGCTTAAAGCTTTAATGTAATTTTGATTAAATTTTTTATTTATTTCTAGTTTTTTTTATCTTTAATAGCATCAAGAAAGAGAAATGCACTAAATCATGGTGAAGGGGAAGGGAATAGATGGGAAAATGAAGAGTTAAGAGGAAATCACTAAGAATGTTCCATTAAAGGAAGAAGGGAGAAACAATGAGTTTTTTGTGGTTTCAAAAGAAGGAAGAAAGAAATGAATAGTGGGAAGTCCAGAAGTGATTGAGAAATTATATAAGGACTCTGATAGTCATAAGATGGATTTCTACAAAGGACTTTAAGTGAGTTCTCATAAAGGGAGAAGAGGAAGTTTTGCAACAACATGGGAAGGATTTGAGAGAATTTGGTTTAGGATTTTGGGAGCAAGTCGAGAGGAGGTTGGGCCTCATTGTGCAGCCAAGCAAATTTATTTTTGGGAAATTCAAATATTGTAGTCATGTAAAGTGAAGATAAGACTTAAGCTTTGGTGAAGTTTGGGAGAGGCAACGTAAGTGAGAAAATACCCATTTGGCCTAACCACTACTCAAAATTTAAAGGTAGCAATATTATGTATTCTTAGTTCATGTGTTTGATGATTATTGTATTACCAATAATGGCTTTCACTTAACCACTACTCAAAATTTAAAGGTAGCCATACTAAGTATTCTTAGTACATGTGCTTGATGATCATTATATCTTTAATAGTGGCTTATTATTATTATCACAAAAAAATTTATGCTAAGATAATTGGTTACTTGGGTCATAATTATTTGATGCAAATCATATTTATATGATAATTGAGCATGGTTGAGAATCATGTTTTTCTTGGCATGCTTATCTTTGGGAAATGGCTTATGTACATTACTTAGCATAGCATGAGAATGTATCAACTTTTAGTATGGTCACTAGCATAAACAAGAAAATAATTATTATAAATGAAATTTTTAATAAGGCTCCATAAAAGAAAAAAAAGGTTAAATTTATATTCATGGCTACATCATCTTGGAAAATTATTAAAAGGTGTTTGTTTAAGATTGTAGGGTCCACAATAATGCATTCCATATTTTATTAATTTGTTAAAGGGTACTCAAGCTAGTTAAGACTCAAAGAGTACATCTTATGATATATTTGATAAAGCAAAAAAAAAAACTAATAGAGAATTATAGATTAAAGTTCAAGGAACCAATAAAAATGACAATGGACTAATTGAGAAATAATACAAGGGAATAAGGAATCAAGAGTTCCAATAAACTATTACATTGAAATTTTTGTTTAACTATTATTTTATTATTATGCAATTCTTATTCTTTTACTATTTCACAAGGATGTTTTAATAGACTTAGAATGCAGAATTACTCTAAATGTGTAATGTTTTGCATTGAGATATGTAGATGTTACACCCTAAGCATGTGTGGCTAAGTCCATTCTTGGTGTGAAATATTTCAAGTTATATTATTATTATTATCAGGGCCTCAATTAATCAAATGACAAGAAGCAATAATCAAATATTAAACATAAATAATTCAACATGTGAGGACATATAAACTAAGTGGGGACTTGTTTGTGAAACAAAATCAAAATTCAACTAATATCAATATAAACCATGTAATCAACCCAAAATAAATCATCTAAAAAATATAAATATAGCCAATAGATTTTGAACTACAGAACCCTATATATAAATAACTTATAAAATATAAAGTATTGAACTAAGTACATTAAAAAATCATCTTGTGAGCAAAACCATAGAAAACAAACTCCACATAATTCTCCATCCATTATCCTATCTAAGGAGTAGAATCCCCCTTTTTATATTATAATCTCTATTTTTCTATGTGATGAAAATATGACCTATAATATAAATATTAATAAAACTCTAAAATGCTCAACAAATAAATCATATTAGGTAACAAAATATAAAAAACATATATAACTAGACAAAACATGAATAAGAAGATGATAACTAATAACCATGAAAATTAAAGCCATAAATGTAACAACTCTCATTTTACTTAGATCAAAATGAGAGAGACCTTGCAATATAGATAATGGGATAGTGATTTAATATGGTTGAATTTGATAAAACTAATTTATTAAAATACAATATTATACATAAAAATATTAAAGTATTAATAGAATCTTGGAAACAATGTCATTATTTCAAATTTTGTCAAAAACCTTATTTGAGTATATAAGTAGGAAGAATTTCTAAGATGAGTCTAATGGTAGTAAGTTTATAAATTTTAAAAGTTTAAGTAATTAGTTATAAATTTTTAAATAATCAATATATAAATATAATTTTAGAATTTCAACTTTGGGTATATTTTTAATTTTTAAAGACTTGGAAGGTAAGATTATAATTTAGTGAATCTTAGTGTGGGTATAATCCATTTAATGGAAGATAAATTTGTAAATAAGGAAACTATCATCTATTTTATGCACAAAGAATGCCATGTCTCATATGAATAGAATATTAATTTACAACAATGGCTAAATTGATAAGTAGTTGATTAATTTACTTAATACTGTGTGTGTGTGTATGTGTGTGTGTGGCTAAACATGTCCCCATTCAATGCATAAGATCTCTCTTTGCGTGAGTTGGGTTCAGGCTTGGTAATGGCAACTGGTCGAGAACCCATGTCGATTACTATGTGAAGCAGTCGTTGGGGTTGTGAGATGCTATCTTCTTATCACAGTGTTGTCAACTAAGTAAACTCCATAGTTTCTTTGCTTTATGGAGAGCTTCGAGTGCTAGAGGAATAAAAGATATAGAATAGAGGAGAGCTTTAGTTTGTTGAATGGTTTACTTTAAATGGAAGGGGATTAGATCACAACAAGTGCTTAAATAGAGAGGTTGGATCTATTCACACACACATGTGGACCACAACAGGTGTTTATATAATACAGGTTAATTAAACCCTAAGCTAATTAATTTAGACATTAAACTATCTTATTGACACAATTTAGGCAAAGGAGAGAGAAAACAATAAATTGAATAATTAAATAAAATAAAAAAATAAAAGATTTTAAAATAAAAATAAATAATAAATAAAATATAAATTAAAATAATAAAATAATAAAAAATATATGAAAATTTTAGTAAAGAATTAAAAAAATAAGGAAAAGCTAATATAGTAAAATAGAAAGCATTTGGAAGAGCTTGGGAAGGTAATTTTTAAGGATTTAATTTGTTTAATTTGCATGGAAGTAAGGGTGTGTAGATAGAAAAGTATTAGATAATTTATAAAAAAAAATTATGTAATAATTAATGTACATATATTTTGTTGTTGAATGCTTAAAAAAAAGAGATAATCAAATAATAAAACTTTTTCTTAGATTTAAGTAGATAAATCTAATAACGTGTGAGGTAGTATAAGAATATAATTCATATATTTTTATATGATTTTATTTTGGATAACATTTTATCATATTATATTGGAAACACTTATGGCTTTTTTTTATATAGTTTAACATGATTTATATGATATTTAGCTTTATTTGTTACATGTTAACATAAAAAATTAAGGAATAACTAAATATCATAGAATGAAAATGGCTTTTTAATTAATATATGGATTTGCATGTTTATTTTACATATGAAATTATATATATATATATATATATATATATATAGAGAGAGAGAGAGAGAGGGAGAGAGAGAGAGAGAGTTGGATTGTAGGGTATAGATATCGTAGCTACCTTGTGGCACTAGAACCAACATGTTATATTATAAGGTATAGTCTTTGAATCATACCTACTTATTGTTATTTGGATGGATTTAATAGATGTTGGTAAATGTCATTAATAAATATGATTATTATTAAATTTAGAGAGAATAATAATTTGAAGAGATTTGCACATAATAATTATATAAAATATTGGTAATTAAAATATAAAAAGAAAAACTAGTAGTTTCATATTATCTAGTTTCTATAGTATATGCACGACATTTGATATTATTCTGTCTTATGTGGTTTATCATTGTATTTATATTTTATCTTTTATATTATATTACTTTTATATAATTTATTTGATATGATTATTATCTTATTATTATTATATCACAAGTCAAGCATCTACTATACCAAGAGTTGTTTTTTAAATTAT
Source organism: Vanilla planifolia (assembly GCA_023846275.1). Classification (NCBI taxonomy): domain Eukaryota; kingdom Viridiplantae; phylum Streptophyta; class Magnoliopsida; order Asparagales; family Orchidaceae; genus Vanilla; species Vanilla planifolia. The sequence continues at coordinate 4,114,326 of CM043870.1, forward strand.
AGGAGAGGACCCACCTCTAAAATGTGAGAGTGGACAAGATTTTGTTAGAGTAAGGTTTTAATATTTTTATGTCATAATAGATTTAGCTTTGTAAATATTTTATATAATATTATATTAAGATTTTGTATTATATTAATAACCATATAATATTGCTAATGGCTTATAGCATATCATAAGGATAATATCTTAAGGAAAGCTCATTATTGTTTTTTGTTCTACCATTTATAAATAATAATTTATAAACCTTGTTATATATAAATATCATCAATTATTTCTTTAACCATGGCTTAGATACCATATCACATTATGTAAATATTTTCAAGTGGATACCTTTATTTCCAAGTGAATTAAGTAAACATGTAATGCAAAAATAAAATCACATCTAACTAAAATTCTAAATAATCACACTATATAAATTTATCAAAATAATCAATAAAATAATCACATGAGAAATCACTTAGTTTATTATCATATTTACATCACCATTGTTAAATCTATTTATCTGAATTTGAGATGAAAGTATTTTGTATAATTTCTTTATCTTCTTCGTTTCCCATAATGTCATGCATGTACATAAATCACTAATTATTTCTTTTAATATATATATTTATATAACACCAAAATTAATAATTATAAATCTCACAAAAGAATTTCCTCCTCATTTCTTCATATTTAACCATTAATGTACCATTTATTAACCTCTATGCATGGTACGTTTCTCTCAAAATGTTTCAGCTATACCATATAATTTTGCTATAATTCTTCTATTGCCTACTACAAGTATCATTCTTTCCTTGAGCTTTGACTATCCTTAGTTTGACATGCCATCATTTGCATCTTTTATATTTTATATTATCTTCTCAATCTAGTTTCCTTATTCTGCCTCGTTTAATATATGGTTCTTTGACTTCACCATATAATATGTTTAATTATATTAAACATTTCATCAGAAGAAAGGACTATCTTTAGCTCCTAATGACTCTAAGTAATATATTTTACTTTGAAGACAGCATCCCTTACATTCACTTTAACCAATCGAATTAATAATTGACTTCAATTATATGAACTGTATGTCCAATCCAATATATGGTACATTGCTACACAAATGTGAGTGAATTCACAAAAATACGATCCTTTTTTGATCCAAATAGTTTCTAAACTCTGAAACTATCAAAATCATATTTCTTTGAATTAAAATAATTATAACTCTATATGAGTTTTTATATAAAACCAAAAATCAAATTAAAATACATTTAATCCCTTGGTTACCTCAATTGGCTCGTTATCCTCCTATGTTTCTTTTGTTGTATCACCTCTCCACTATTTTTTCTTCTTCTCATGATTTTCTATCTTCTTTTTGGAGTTGCAACAATGGATTCCAAGCTATTGTGCATCCTCTCCTCTCTTTTTCCTAGTCCTTTTTTCTCTAGTCAAGCCTTCCTTCTTTATTCTTTTTTTCTCCTTTTCTTAATAACTTCTTCATTAACTCTATATTTATTGTATCATGCATCTAGTTGAAATTCCTTTTAATTCTATCCCACATATAATAGTTATGATAAAATTAAAAACCCCTAATACATCTTAAAATTGTTTCATACCTTTTTTTTCTTAAAAATGCATAACTAATTATCCAAACATTATAAACTCAACATATTTGAAATCCTCTAGAGAAGTTCTTTCTAATGATACACTCAAATAAAATTTTTAACTTCATTTTAAATGGTAAAACACTTTTAAAGATTATTTTAATATTTAATATTTTAAACAATAGATATAATGTTTCAGACAATTTTATTATATTAACATATACATAATTACCACATTATTGGCTTATTGTGATTTGTGACATATTATAAATAACAAAATTTTTGGTCGTTATAATTGCACTCCATAAGAATTTGAGAAATGTGGAGTGGTGATGATAACTTGTATTATATGGATTTGTTTTATATTATGATAAAAAGCATTGCTAAGATTAGATCATTGGGATGTATGTTTTGTTTCTATGGCAACAAGAGTTTATCATAAGATGGGTTGTTATAGTTGCACTCCAAAAAAATTTGAGAAATGTAGAGTGGTGATAATAACTTAGTATTGTATGAATTTCTTATATATTATGTTAACAAGCATGTGCTAAGATTAGATCATTAGGATATATGTTTTATTTCTATAGTAACAGGAGTTTATCATAAGATATAGTATGGGTTAAATATTTCATTTTTGTTATAATATAATATTAATAAAAGTTGGTATTGCTTCTATTTTCAATGAATAATGATTTCCTTCATCTCAAACCCTCATGCCATTCAATTTATTTTAATAGAGTATCCTCAACAAAAGTGAGGGCAATCTTTATCACCCTTGCTCCACTTTCCTTACTTCCCTCGACTTGTACTTTTCTTATAGTAGATCAAACTAACATTATTTGCTCCTTAATTTAGGCCTCAAAATCATGAAATTTGTGAATGTCCTTCTAAGTTAATTATGCCCCCAATGTGAATGTGATCACCATTTCATTCATTGAAGGCATTGGGATGTGGTTGAGAGAAATCTCATTTTAACTTAACATAATTTCTTTGATTTTAGTGGGATGTCTTAATGTTTAAGAGATACTATCATGACCCTTATCTCTAAGGTCATGAAAGCCTCCTATATTGATTAGTTTTAGCTCATTAGTTTGTGCACTATCACATATAAAGTTTCACAAGAATCTTAGTAAATAGAATAAAACCTCTTTAAAACATGGTGTTCCATGAGTGAGAAGTGTTCTTTCACATAAGGATATTTCTGATAATTATATTTTGGCTTAGGAGCTCTTCCATAAGTTGGGATCCTTTTCATTTTCCTTTGGGCTTTTTTTAAATAAAAGTATTTATTGATAGCATAAAAGTGTATGGATATCATTGTAAAATGCATGAAACAAGTGGCCAAAGGTTCCAACAGCATATTGCATTGGAACAATGATGATAATGTACAAAAATAATAAGGTAAATTACCTTCATCCCTTGGGTTAATGTAACTAAAGGTGCACGTAGAGTGGACATATGATCAAGTCAGTTAACCATTCCTCTTATTCATACTTCATTATCTTGGGTTTCCTAATTGGTGATGCACATGGATCTTTGGATGCATTGCACACCTTATACACTTTATTATAATTAATGATAGTATGTTTAACTAGATTATTAAGAAGCATAAGCTCAAGAAAGGGTGTCCTCTGTCACCTTACTTATTCAATATCTATTCTAAGCCTCCTCTCCCTCCTCTTTTAGTATCGTTTTACATTTAGGTCAATTATGGCATTTGAGTGGCCCTGAATATTTTATTATCACTCACCTTTTGTATATTAATGATATTTCACTCTTTAAGCCAGCCCTTATTTCCTACACTAATGTACAAATTTGGTTGCTTGATGTTTATTATAATATATCTAGCTAGCAAGTCAAATTGTAAAAGTCTATTTTTTTTAACAAAAGAACTAGCTCTTCGAGAAAGGCTAGTGTTGTCTCTATCTTTTGGTGTCACTTGTAAAGATAAGGGAAAGTACCTTGGCATCCATAGTCTTTACAGACTTTCACAATATCATTGACATGGTTTAGGATTGAATTTTTGGTTAGGGTATTAGAGTCTTATCATTTGCTGATAAAGTTACCCTTATTAATGATGTCATGGCCTTAATTCTTTAATACTCTATGCTCTATGTTCTCCTATTTAAGACCTTGAATACAATTGAAAACCTAATGTAAGGTTTTCATTGGGATTCATCTTGCCATCAATTACCTTGATGGGAAAAGGTCTACCAAAACAAGTCTTTTGGTGGTTTAATGTTACACCCCATTTTTTCCTAGGCTGATTTTTGGCATATATATTTTTTTTTTTTTTTACATATAGACAGCTCAGATCGTCCCATACCAACCTGAGTAGCCTACGAAAAACATAGGATATAACACATCATTACACACCTACTTTCCTTAACAATGTGGATCCCATCTCCCGGGTACACCGTCAAATCAGGATTCATGACTCCTGAATTAACTGATGAACTCGCGCAATGTTACTCCTACTAGACCCAATACTCCTAACCCATACTGGTAGGAGAACTGATCTAATAGAAGTCTGAACCCCCACGGTTAAGTTCCATAGTCATGTAATGACCTCACCATCAAAAATAAAATACATAACATCCTCAGATAAAATATGGCACTCCACACACTATACTACCAAGGCAATAAAGTAAAACAGTGAATGGAAACTACATCACAAGAATAAGATCCAAGTCCAACAAATACAATATCATCCAACTAGATACATAAGTCAGAATCACCCTCACATATTACATGACATAAGGATAACAGTCTCCCTGAATACATCCAATAGTATCAATCACACTAACCAAAATGTCTCAGAAAATCACAGATCAGATATCCTCCATTAGCCTGCTGACCACGATCCCACCTAATCTGGGTGGCGTCAAGGCTGTCGAGCCGCTGGAAAAATATAGATAATAAAGGAGTGAGCTACGCCCAGTAGGAAAGACAGCTAGTAAAAACTCACATGCAAGAGAAGGATAATAGCAAGAGTATAGGAATACAGCATAACAATGTAGGGTGGAAAGACACTCTCAGTTCCAGACTCCGACCAACCACAGTCACCCCAGTCACACCAGAGTAGCTCTCCTCTGGGCTTCCAAGTAGCATGCCAGTGGGATCGCCCATCTCGAAACATGCATGGCGCTTAGGCAAAGCATGCCAGTGGGATACGCCCATCTCGAAACACGCATCATAACGCCTAGCACCCGACACCTCAGCGTCTATGTAGCATGCCAGTGGGATTGCCCATCTCGAAACACGCATGGCGCCTAGGCAAAGCATGCCAGTGGGATTGCCCATCTCGAAACACGCATGGCGCCTACCAGTCACATGTATACTGTGGAAGCTAAGTCTGAACCGCACAGTTACCTACCACAACTACCCTAAAACATCATATAGGGTCTATAGTAGTCCGGTCCAATATGCCAATCCGTGAAATATGCCAACACTGAGTAAACTGACTCAAACCATGCCATTGCCATCCAAGCAACACAAACTGTACCAAAATTCTGACTATTCCGGTAGCACTTACCCGAGTGTCACACTTCCTTCCAACTAATCCAGCTGCACTGAATTTATGGATAATTTCCAACAGTCAATTTCAACTTGGCTATGTGATTTCCTAAAATCACCTTTTTCTCACTTCAGGAAATTTTTAAATTCCAAAATCAATTTCCGCCCTTTATCCATTCTCCGAAATTCGGAATAAATTTCCGAATAAAATTTAAATTCCACATATATCCTTTTTCCAAAAATTCGGATTAATTTCCGAAATTAAATTTTCCTCCGCGCCACGCCGTTCGTCTGCGCCGAATCTCCTGAACCGGATCTCGCCACCGGTTCGGGTCTTCGCGCTGAATCGAGAACCCACCGGCCGAATATTTAATCCAAATTTCCAGCCGACGTTTAGCATTTAATTATTAATAAATATTGAATAATTACAATTACTTAATTAACTAGACCGTAATTAATCTAATCCATCTCCTTCCTCCGCCCGGCGCCCGCGAAATCCTAGCTGACGATTCCTCCGAGAAAATTCCGTTTTCCCTGTCGATTTCCGGCGACCGAGATCAAGGAGAAACAAAATCCGATGTTCGTTCTATCCTAATGTTTCAATAATGCCACTAATTTCTAAGGTTCAATCAAAATTTCCGCCGAAGTTTCATCCGATCCCCATTTTAACAATCTATGAAATTAAACAAATTTCAGCATTTGATACTATCTTAACATGATTAAAGCACATAATCGAATCAACACATGCTCGGTAAAATTTCCGAATTCGGCGGGTATAATTTTCCGAAAACCCTAAAATGCTAAAATCAATAATTTGCATTAATCAATTTCAAAAAACCACAATCCGCATGCTCCGGTAGCTATTTGCAAAATAATCCATATTTTTAATTTGCTAAATAACTAATTTAAATCTGAATTTCCTACCATTCGCAAAATAATCCATATTTTAATTTGCTAATTAATTAATTTAGACTGAATTTCCTACCTTTCTTCTCCGGCGACGGTGAAGCTCGCAAGCGACCAACCGCTGCTCCTCGCCGAACGAAACCGGTACCAATCGATTCTCCTCGGTCCCGTGAACCTCCAGGTACAAAAAGCCCCTTGAAAGGCTGCCGGAAAGTATCGCCGTTCGCCGCGAACACTTCGTCTCCGGCCAACGCTTGAAACCCTAACAGCCGAACAGTTTCGGTTAAATACCCCGCTTAAACCGGTAATAACCCGTTAAGAACCCATTAAGCGCCGGTTGACCTTCTAATAACGCCGCTTAACCCCGATCAGCCGGTTAATCTCCACCGCTGTTCTCGTCCGTCCGATCCGCTTATCCGCGGCTTATCCAACCGCACGTGCAAACTACTCGGCGAACCGCCCCTGCCTTCGCTGAACCGCTCCGGTCCGGTTCACGCGCGGTAAAAAACCAAATTCCGATTTAAAAATCTAATGGACCGATTTAAATAGATTTTCGAATTTCCAAAAATCTAATTAAACAGGGAAAATTACTTAAAAATTTTCTCGGTGCTTCGAAAAATCCCCAGAAAATTTCAGAAATTCCAACAGCCTCCAATTGAGCTCCTGGCTCATCCTACTGTCGATCTGAAATCATCCAAGCCACAATTGAATTATTGAAGATTAAACATATAATATTTTACCGGTTATAACATTTAAGGATCCATTGTTTTATTTAACTAGTGATGGGTCCTTGTGGCAAAATTCCAAATGCAATTTCTCAAAAGTGACCACTCGCTTTTTGTTGAGTGTTTAGCTATCAAGTATGGTGGCAAGTACAACCCATTTTCCATCAAAAAGGGATTTTTAGATCTAGCATCCCATTTTGGTTGTGGAAAGGGGAATTTGTTAGAGAGAACACCTAGTGGAAAATTGGGGAGGTCAATCTTGTGATCTTTTTTATGGCTATTTGCTTAGCCTCCTTCCTCTTCTCGATGGCCTACCTACATTAACATGAATCTCGACTAGTTAAACACTATTTTTAGCCTCCTAAATGATAATGTGAGTTGGTACCTTGATCTCTTGTATGTGTTTTTTAGCATTGCCTTGTATACTCATGCACGTGGCTTGATGCCCCTTTACCTATCCTTTAATTCCCTTTGTGTGAGGTTGATAGATTCTACTCATGTCCAATCTTCAATTCTTTATGTGACTCTTTTTGAGTCTCAATCTAGCTAGGGTAGTTGAATCTAAAAAAATCAAGTCCTAAACGAAGTATGTCTTATTATTTTAGATAATTTGCAATAATGTTATGATTACTACTCTCATTTGCTCTACTATCATGGAATTGCTTAATCTCTCCTCTGTCTTTATGGTCATAATTGCTAAGAGAAATTGAACCATGTCTTATGCCTTGTTACTTAACATGGTGTCTCTCTTGGTATTCCAATGGGTGTTAGTTTAGTTTGAAATTTTGCAATTCTCATATTGATGTAAGATATGGTGAAGAAAAATATGAATGACAATTGGCTTAAGATCTTGTGCATTACCTTCTATTGGTTGAATCACAATAATTGTGTTTATGGTGGTTAGATTTACCTCACCTTAATTTTTTGCCTTACTTCTTCGAATGATTGCTCTCCATTAGTCCTCCTTTCCCTACTAAGAGGTTTAAGATTCCATTAGCCTTTCGTGCTGTAAAATCTAATTAATTTTTGTTGGGATCCCCACTCCTTGTTAGGTGAAAGATATTTTTGATGGGGAAATCTATCTTTTTGGCTTGGCTAGGGTTGCCTATTAATTCGTGACCACGATTGCCATTTTCTAGCCATTATTGGAGTTTACCTCTGCACATTTATTGCCTTTAATGCAAAACTCCATAGTGCTATGGATTCTCTCCTATCCTTCTCCTCTTGTTGACTATTATGATGATACTTGCCTCCAAGGAGGTTTTGTTTTCTGTCTCGAAGTGCATGCTTTTGCATGATGACTATGCTATGCTTTGGTTACATCATCTGTTTTTGACACTTACAACTTCTGATCATGTTATATTTTCTTGCATATTTTGATTGGCTAATGTGTCATTGATTTCTTTGTCGATAGGATCTCTTTAGGAAAGTTTCACATAAAGAAGGACAATACCATTCTCACAAAATTTTACTACTATTCTAAATACAACTCTCTAGTTTTATAGTTATTTGTAATGTTTATGTCTTAATTGTATGTTAAAAAAATAATAATTTTAGAAATTATTTGAATTGTTCATAAAAGTATCATGCTTTGAGAAGTTTATGACATTTAGAATTTTGGATGTTTACTTATCATTAATTGCTTTTAAATAATCTTAAACAAGCTAATTACATATATTATAAATTGTTTCTTGCATTGTGAGTTAATTTCTATATATTAATTTCAAAGTCATATTTTTTGAATAAATAATTATTTTAAATAAAGAAATTTAATTGTGTCCGGTTAACCTTTTTAATGTTATATATTGCCTTAAACAAAGTATTGTTAAGAAAATAGGATAGTAAAATGTTTATATATGTGGTAATACATTATTAAAAAACGTTTATTATAATTATTTATAATAAATAATTAAATTATATAATCAACTTTTTAAGAACAAATTTATACTTTGTTTTGATTGCAACATATGAATCAAGAAAATATGTTTTTAAAATGTTTTTAAAAACTTTTGACGGATAAAAAAAGTTGATGAAAAATATTAATTAAAAATAAAATTTAAGAAAATTATAATGAATTTTAAAAAATTACTACCAAACACTACCGTTCATGTTTCTTTAATTTTTTTTTTTTTGGATCATTAGATGAGTTCGCCTCCAACAATGCTTTTCAATTCTGTCTTCCCCATTTTAGTCGTTCGAATCCCACTGTGGAGCGGTTGGTTAAACGACGGGTTCCCAATCTCTCTTCGTGTAATGGATGACGAGGAAAATGAGGTTCAGCACTGTCACAGACGAACTTGGAAGTGCCTATGGAAAAAATTAATGTGCAGTCGGCAAGAAGCTACGCGAGCGAAACCTAAAATTAGCATGATTTCATCTTCTGTTCTTCCGTCAGTTATAATCAAAATCAAGGTTATTTTCTATTTCATGCATTTTTTTCATTAATTTAGTTGAAGGCTATTTCACATTGTGTCAAAACTTTGTGTTAATACACTAGTAAATAGCTAGCCTAGTGATCCAAATAACATGACCTATATCTCATTAACCTTCATTTGATTGAGTGCCTACATAAGATGTTCATTAAGCTTAGTAGAAGGGGAAGAAATATTTCAATAATAAATTCTGACTTGGACCTTTCCTTAAGGTGAATTTCTTCGGTGTAAACTTGAGCCAATAGACATTAAGAAAGGATCATAAATTAGTGCTTAATTTGGAGGGCTATGTGCATAGAGGTCATTGTTCCTATTAGTTTCATGAGTTCAAATTGATTCAATGTGATTTTGATGATAACAATTCAATCAAGTGTATTACTAATAAATCATTTAGTTTATATAGAGTTTATTAGATACGTGATCAAAAGGTGCTTCATGGAACTTCAAAGATTTATATTACTTTCAAAGGAAGGTGCTCAAGTATGTTTATACATCAAAAGAATTATGAAACCTTTGCATAATGATATTACACGAAGTTTTGGAAGCAATGATAGCTTGGATCAAGCTTGAAGATCACAATAGCAAGGATTAATTTTAGGGGATTATTTATGTGAATTGATCTAGCATTGGGTTATTACATTTCATTCATTCATCTGTGTTACAAAGAAAAATGTGAGTTTTTGTATATTTTTTTAAGTTATTATGTGCATTACTTAAAAGACTTAGTTTAGGCTCCTCAAAAAATCACGATGTTAGAAATTCTTCTTCATGTGTGATATGTCGCTATTAACATGCAGTACGTCATATATATGCGAACGTACATTGATAGTCAGTGAACATCATTAAACTTGAGATTTACGTATGACATATCATATTTCGTGTATGGTATGATAGAAAAAATGCACGATACACCACTGATAAAGTACAACATGCTAAGTAAATTGGTTTTTATATGAGATTTGTACACGGTATGTTAATATTTATATATAGTACATTTAGTTCAAATGGTTAATGTTTTTTTGAATGTTCTATGCTTCCTATCATTCTAAATGTCTTTTTGAATGTTAATAAGAATCAAGTCTGGTTTGAGCTGATCCTGAATATGTGGTAAAATAATTTGAGAGATTTTAGAGAATGTTAACTACTTGTAACATCTATAAGGAGGATTCATGCATATGACACAACGCTTCACTTGTAAAGCTTCATTTGACATTCTATTTTGCTCAAGAAAAGATTTAATTTGTTAGAACTTCGTGTTGCCATTTTGGAGAAGCTTTAGGGTTTAATATTATATATCCTTTTAAGCTTCAAAATCTGCAAGATTATTGCTGCATATATTTATCACACGAGCCATATGCTTTCAATCTAGGTTCTTATAAAGATATGCTGTTGTAAGAGTTTATGAGTTTTTTTTACTCTTAATTGTCATAAAGCCCCATTCCAAGCCTTTAAGGTGTATAGTTGAAGAGCTTAGTTCATGCTTTTGGAGTATGGATTATGTGATTTTTTTGATGACAATAAAATCATTCTTTAGTATTTTGATAATTTTTTAAGTATTTTTAAATCATGCATCTCAAGGTTACTTAATAAAAATTTGGAGAGCATTGATTTTTAACTCAGAGCTTATTAAGGTATTTTATGAGAACGAAAATAACACCAGACATAAAGTTTGAGTAATTTGGTAAAACAATTGAGAAGTCTTCTTTATTTTTTCAATGTATAAACTTATGACGATTTATCATGAGATGCTTGGAATAAACTTGTGAGGTTTTGAGTATGTGTTTAAATCAATTAAAGGCTTTTCAAAATCACACATCTTATTATAGTTGTAAATATGCATTCAATATGATCTCATGCTCTTAGTTATAATTGGAAAACATAAAAATGTTATTTTGTATTTATAAAACATATCTATCATATTTCGAATGTATAACCTTAAAGATGTTTGAAAATGAGCATAATATACAATAATTGTTCACGTACTATACGTGAGCCATACGTATAGTAATTGGAAGCTCATGGACTAGATGATTGACATTACATTGCTAAGAGAATGTCTAGAAATGAAGAACATCTTCCAAGCCCAGCTTGACACACCAAAAAAGGTCCGTTTTAGAATTAATGTCCAATTGAGAGTCAAGCTCTCATTTGACATGTCTGTGAAGGTGTTATACCATTGAAAAGTAGGTTGCTCCAATGACAAATTGTTGTGGATGTCTCTTGCCCATGAGGATGCACAATTGACGACACAATGAATCATTTGTTTTGGGATTATCATATGGTAGTTAGTTTGGAGCAACTTTTTAAGATTCAACCACTACAATGCACAATTTGACATGGTTTCCTTTGTCCTCTAATTGGATTAAAATCAATTGCTCGGTCACCATTTTTGAGGATGATTGTATCAAAATTGGCATTGTTGTTTTTATTATTTGATCTTTTTGTGAAGTGTCTCTCTTAGAGTCTTGGACGACAGATCTTGTTTTTAGATTTGCAACAATGGAATTAAAGTATGAGAATAATAAAAGAACTAAAGAAGAAAGAAGAGAAAGTTTTTGTCAAATATTGTCATTCTTTCTCTTTTAAATAGAGGTTTAGATATAATATTTATTACAAAATATATATTATTATGAGATTTTGACCAAACAAATCCATGGTCACAAAATCCGAGTTACAAAGGCTCATTTGTAAGTGTGTGCGTGTGTGAACCACTTGCGACAGTAGGTGCCGTGGCGTGCATGCATGTGCGTAGTGGGTATAAATATGGGCTCTACACATGCGACGGCCTTGCCAGGCGTCTTATGTGTTGCTCCTTCCTGCGTGTGCATTAGAATCTTCACGCGCAGCCGCATGCACTCCGACGCACATGCAATGAGCCTCCATATGCGATTATCTCTGTATCGTGTTGTTTGGCAGTTTTTTTTGTTTTGACTTCTCCCTTGAGTTGTTTCTTAATTTTGGATTTTTTTGATGATTTAATGAATTTATAATTGAGTTCTTGATTATAATCATTATTAGAAAGGCTATTTGTTTAGTGACCCAACTATAATGGAAAAACATGTAATTTCATAAGCTATCAACTAGGTTACTACTTGGTTTCTTTTTTCTATGGGCATTTAGATTGAATTGGACTCACATTGCTATCATCGCATTGTTCGATGCTATGATAAACCTGACGATGGATTTTGAATTCTTTTAAGAGACATCACTTTTACGGTTACTTGCAAATATCAGGACCACTCACATTTACAGAAAGGGGAACAAGGCTACAAACTAGACTGCACATAAAACTTTATTTCATGATTTGTTTGGGATTGAGATATACCTCTTCTTACTTCTTTAATGTCTATTTTGCATGACAATCTTGTGTATGAGCTTCCTTAGGGAGAGTACTTTGTAACCTTCAACCAATATTTTATCAAAAAAAAGAATGCCCATTTCATTTTCATTTGAAAAAGGAAAGACTTGAGCCTGTTTATTATAGATTGTTGTGGGCATTTTATAGTTCCTTGGAGGCAGCCCCCTCTTTCTAGAAGAGGATTCATTATTTTGTAAAGATCCTTAGACTAGTGGTTAGCTTAGTGATTAAGAAACACTTCTAATGTGGAGGTACCCGAGTTAGAAACTTGCATATGATACTTATACTGTAATGATTCAGTACGTAGGTGAGCTAATGGTACACTTAGTGAAAAATTAGGAATCCAAGCTTTGCATACGATACATTAATTTTAATGTACGATATATATAGTTCAAATAACATAGTATGCAGTAAGGCAGACATTTTGCTCAGAGAATATCTTGGAACCCCAACTCTGCGTACTGCACATTAGTTTTGGCATACGACATGTATATGCCATTTGGATTAATAGGCTATAATAGAAAACCTGAACTTGTGGATTGCATATGATATGTATAGGTCCTTTTTGGAATCATATATGATCTTTAACGTTTGATATGCCTAATGCATTTTAGTGAGTAATACATAGTTTGACCAGAATCTGAATTTTGTGATATAGTTGTTAGAAAGCTATTGGGAATGTTTGGGGACATTGGAGAGCATTTTAAGAATTTATAAAAGACACCTAAATTTAAAGAAAAGACTAATTATCATTTGCAAATAATTTAAGAGTATTTACATTTGAATATCATTTTATTGCTCAAAATTTGATTAAGACAATTGGCTGGAAGTAAGAAGCAACTGCACAAATTTGTTTCCATCCATATAAGCAAATATTTTTTTGTGACCTAAGTTGAGTATCCTTCATCTTTTCTTATATCGATCTGTTGTGTCTCTTGAACTTATTATTGGGTTGTAAGATTTTATAATTAAGCTTTGCTTTGTTTTCTTGTTCTTATGAAACTTTGTATTTAAGTCTCTTTTAATCAATCTTTGTAGGGTTCTCTAACCTAGTGATTTTTAAGCTCAAATGGGCTGGCACTACAAGGTTATCTGATCTTATATTATTGATTTGTTTAGGCTGGTGTTATAGAGTCCTTTAATACAGTATTTTAGTCTCATATCGGCTAGTGTTATACGATTCTCTAACATGGTGTTATAGATTTATTTGGGCTGATGATTATAAGGTTATTTGACTTAATGTTTTGGGTCTTCTGGGTTAATGTGAGGGATTTTCTTACCTACATTTGAAAAAGGCTTTGTTGGTACAAGCTAATCTTTATGATCAAGAGAGGATGATATTATTGCGTATTTATTTTACTACATTACTTACACAAAGGCTTTAAATATTAGATCTTTTAAAATAAGGCTCAGAATGATTATATTGAAAAGTTGTATAAGATTTCTTCGTTTTACTTTGTATACTTTAGTTTATAGTTTTTATAATGCATCCCCTTGTGTGGATATTCTTGCACTCCTGTTTTCTACAAAAACCTACTTTGAGTCTTTAGATTGTTGAGGAGAGAGGCCTACTTTGAGTCTTTAGAGTGTAGAGTTGAGAGGTCTACTTAGAGTCTTTAAAGTATAGAGTTGAGGAGGTTGAGTCTTAGTTTAAAAAGAAAAGACTCGGGTGTAAGTGTTTTCTCCATTAGTTATAATGAAAGAGGGGAAGAAAGAGATGAAAACTTAGTTCGTTTGGATTGTAAGTCGAGATAGGTTCATTAAGTATCCAATTCTCTAAAAAAATTGAGATGGTATTTCCTTTCCTACATTTTAATTTCTACATTTACATTCTTATTGCGCTTTAAATGTTATCATTCATTGCATTGTGAATTGGGTTTTATTTTTAAGGTTTGGTTTTGCAAAATGTTAATGCTCAATTCACCCACACTCTTGAGTGTGTCCTGGGACAATAGCTTTTATGCTTATTAGCTTCAAACAATGGAAGAATATTGTATTATGTTTGGAGTAATAATAATTTAAAATTGATTTATCTTTATTGATAAAGTGTGAATGATTGGTATCATTGCTATTTTGTTAACCTTTCTTAATTTTTTGAAGTTTGATTGCAATATTTTTTTGTTTGTACAAGGCAATATATCCTCTATAAGATGTGTAAACTATTGAGCATTTTAGTAAAATAATCCTCAACAAATTTCTTATACTCTTAAAAGTTTCATTTGATATATTTGATTTTGTAGATCTTTGGAGTTTCCCTTAGAGATAATTGAACCTCTTTTTGGCATCAAGCATCAATTTTAGGTTAGAACCCTCTTTTTTCTTAGCATGAATGATGACTTCGTTCTGTTGATGTTTAAGCTCTATTGCTCCTTTTGTGCGAGTTAGTCTTGTTGTGCTTAGCATTCGTGGCCTAAACTTCATCATGATGCCAACATTTCCCTTAGCATATTATTATTGATAGACTTCTATCGTTTTAATGTGCTCAACTACTGCTTGAATGGTTGTTGGGCATCTCGTTGGTCTATAGCATTGCTACTCCAGTCAGAGTGTTTAGTTTCATCATCTTCAAGGGAGGTTTCATAGACGATCTATCATTTGTAATTTCATTAACCATTCCTTCTTTATGGGAAGCTAATTCAACCTTAACAGTCTTAAGCATTGCCAAATGTGACTCATGTGTCAAGGTTATGGCTCTTTTGAAGAGACAAAGATCTAACAATCTTCCCAAGAAGTGAAGCCAATAGTTGTTGCCTTTGTTATTCTATGCCTCTTGTGTGTGGAAGAGATACCTGTAAGGCTGATGCTCTTAAGCCTTCTTAAGCCTTATAAGCATCTTCTTTGCTGAATTATATTTCACCATTAATTATTTAAGATAGATTTAGATATTTTGGAAATGAAAAAGCCAAGAAATGGAAAGTAAAATGTGAACATTTCTTTCCCTTTAATTTCTTGGAATCTACAATTCTTCGAAAGAACAAATGATTCTACTCATTTGGCCAAAAGAATGGTGGCGAACAGGAAGCTTAGGATTGGGTATGTGAGTGACGGTGATAATGTAATGCCCCGTCTATCATTTATTATAATTATTAACTAGTAGTACAGTAAATCAAAGCATCCCAATATAATTTGAGGACAAAACCATTATAGATGAAGATGACAAAAATAATAAAACAGATCATCTTTATATTCAATAGTTTCATTATATCAAAAAAAAGTATAGTATACCTATTCTTTCTCTATTCAGAGACATGATATTTATAATATCATTAATATATACAGAATATTAAACTCATAACCCTCATATATTATTCTAAACATTATCTTTGTGTGAATATATATATATATATATATATGTATTTATATATATAATATGACTATTGTATAAAAAAAAGGGCAACTAATAAGAAAAAAGATGTAGTGACTTTATTTTACTAAACAAATTAGCAAAGATAATTGTAGTGGTTGTTGTGAGCTATTTAATAAATGTTTATAAAAGCTTATTGCAAATAAATAATTTTATAGTTATTTTTGTGCAAAAAAAATGCAATTTTAAAGGTTGTAAGTCAGAAAGAAAAAGTTTCTATCAGTTGAGAATAAGTTTCACCTAAGATGAGTTTAATTACAATATTACTTAGCAAAGAATTTAAATACAGTAATTGATGAGTTTATTTGAAAAATATTTTGCTGTATATTTTTAGCAAATGGAAAACTAAAATAACTAAAAAGTGTTATTGACTAGTGATATAAATAAAAAATATATATATATAATGTCAGTATTTCAATGTTATTCATATTGATGTTGATATTTGCACAGTGCTATGAATTACAACAATTAATTTGAGATTATAAATTCTTTACAAGAAATGAAATGAAAAGATAAAAGAATTAAGAAGTCGTCGAGAACCAAGGTAGGTGGATTATATTAATTATGATGTAAATAGGTATGATTTATTTTTAGCATGACATGATATTCATGATATATGATTTGCATGTACTAATATTATGATACATAATGAAAAAAAGATAAAGATAAGAATATGGTATAATATATGATAAATGTAATAGAATTAAATATTTTGTTGAAAAAGAAAAGTGAACAAAAAGTGAAATTTCTTTGTACTTGTTCTGATGATTTCATGATATATGATGAGTGTCGACATAGAATGTTGGGCATAATAGATATTGGTTTTATACTAGGTCATTAGATGGCATTAGAGGTTTGTTTCACTGCCATTCGCACTTGTTGTGGGGTTGGTGTTCAGAGATGATATATGATTGATATAGTTGGTCAGTTATGATATGTATATGAGTAGAGTCTAGAGATGAAGATTATATGAGGTATAATTACAATATAATTATAGTTTTATAAGAAACATCTAGGCCTAGTTAAAAACAAAATGAGTGAAATGTGAAAAATGAAATGGAAAAGATAAGTTATGTGACATGTAAAAAGAATAAAGATATGTGCATACTTTGATTTATCTAGCATGTTGCTTATTTCTAATTTTAGTACGCTAAATATAAGTATTGTCGATGTGTCTTGCTGATACTATGCCTATCGTATTTGATATTGTTCTTTTATCATACATTATTATTTATTCATGTAGAACTCATATACTAGACATTTTATACTCACTTTTCGTATTTTATTACATGATATGTTAAAGATTTTTACAGAGAAGATGCTTAAATTGATATATGATATTTATGAGTTTGATATCTTATATATATTGATATTATTGTAAATATCATGTTCTTGAATAAAGAAAAAAACATATATATATGTACTTCATTTTAATGTAATAAAATTAGTTGAATATTATTATAATATTTTTTATTATTTTTGTTATCTTCGTCTATTATGGTTTTATGTCTTCACATTATGCTACGATATTCTTACTGTATTGTTATTCAATAATTATAGTAAATGATAGATGGGGTGTGAAATGGTAGTATAAAAGACAAAATTATTAGAATTAGGAAATTGAGTGAGGACATTAGCACTATATGTCAATGACATATCTATTCTAAAGTAAAATATTTTACGTAAATGTGATATTTGTTGAGAATATTGAATATTGATATATCAAAATTTATTAAATCAAGATTCAAGAACAAAGAGATCAGAAAAAAAGAGATCTCTAAATATGTAGTGATTTGATATTCTTAATATCTTAATATATGTGACATCAATGTCCTCACAACATATGAGGGAGTAGAAACAAAGTTTCTTGTTAGATAAAATTTTTTATCAGCTCCATCATATATATATCCCTCACTTTGTTAGTGGCTCAGATTCTCTGGTAGTAGAAAGGTAGATCAATAATATGAATAGGATTTTGATGGTATGGACTGTCTAAAGTATATAAGAGTTCCTTTAACTATCTTAGAGTTGGAAGATGATACTATAAGTTGATGAGGATCATGTCATCGGATTAGATTTCGCAGCAGGCCTGTGAAGGAAATTGCATGATAAGAATTTATAGAAAATTTTAAAAAATACTATATTACTATGTCTATATAATAAAAGAAGAGGGTAGATCTAGTAGAATTGACTTAAAATGACCTTATAGTATTTGAATATAAGAAAACATTTAGTACTTTGGCACATGTTCTTAACATGATTGATTCAGAAGAATAATGTTGTTTTATGTTTCCCAAAGGCTTATGGCATACAGAACTTATTTTTTTTATTTAGTTGAGAATGCCAGACTAGTAGAACAAAATTTACAAATGTTTGAATCTTATAAAAAGGAAGAGAACAAGAAAAGAAACTCAAATAGGAAATGACACAACTCCTTATAACAAAATTTTTAAAAGTTTCAAGGTGGCAAAAAATTGAAGTGTAGAAAATCAGGATCTAACATTAACAGAAATAAAATAAATATAGAAGTTACTGGAAAGACCCCTTAGTATTCTGAATATGAAAAATTTCATAAAGGGATTTGTTGGTACAGGCATAACGGGACAATTTAATATTTGACATGTGGGGAAGGTAAGTTAAATTGCTAGGTTATGCCCCCTTGTTAGAACTGTATTTGAGGTGGTTTAAGCATCTGTTAGTTTTATTGGTAGTAGAGATGAATAGACGAAGATAAAGACAGAGGCACTATATTTACCTCAAGATTTGGAGGTATTGGTAGGGGACAATTAGTAAATAGAAGTGATCCGTTGGGAGTTAACGCAATATCACAACAAGATACACCCCTACATTGATGTTATGTCAAATATTATACATTTTAATGTATTTGAGTATCAGTTCTTTTTTATAGTAGAACATCCAACTTATTTATCTCTCAGTATGTATGTAATACTCTATTTATGAATTTATATCTTATTTGATGATATTAAAAATAGAGTTAAAAAATGCTTCAATGAGTATATAAATATACAGAGGAAAGACTTTTTATTAAATTAATAATCTTACTTTTGAAAGGATTTGATATTATTTTGGACATGAATTGATTGATAAAACATTAAGCTAAAATTGATTGTGTAGAGAAAAGAATAAAGTTACAAACTTAAGCTGATGAAGAAGTGATTTATTATAAAAAATCAAAGAAATTTTTTATCTTTGTATTAAAAGCTCACAAATTGATATGAAAAGGATATAAATAATTCTTGTTATCTATGATTATCATAGATAATAAATTTAGAAAGCCTCAGCCCATTTCTATTTTTTATGAATATCTTGATATGTTTTTAGAAGAATTGTCAGCATTATCTCCAGATGGAGAAATAGAACTTGAAATCCAGCTTATGTTTAGAGTAGAACCTATATCTAAAGCATCACACAGAATGACAAATGTAGAACTATAAGAAGTGAAAATATAAATTCAGGAATTGTTAGATAAGAGTTTTATTAGAACTAATGTGTCTCCGTGGGGAACACTTATTTTATTTGTAAAGAAGAAAGACAATATTTTATGAATATGTATTAATTACATGAAATAAATGAAACCACTATAAAAAATTGATATTAGTTACGTCTTATCTATGATTTATTTTATCAATTACAGGGTATTGGAGTATTTTATAAAATAGATTGAGGTGTAGTTATTACTAGTTGAAAATAAAGAAAAAAAACATATCTAAGATTGCCTTTAGACTAAATTTGGACATTATAAATTTCTAGTGTTATCGTTTGACCTAACAAATGTATTTACAACATTCGTGGATTTGATAAATAAAATATTTAAAGAATATTTAGATCAATTTGTGATTGTGTTTATTGATAGTATTTTAATATATTTCAAAAGAATTGAAGATCATATTGAGCATCTGCATGCTATGTTACAAACATTGCATGTACATCAATTGTATTTTAAAATTTTGAAATATAAATTTTGGTTATCCAAAATCTTATTTTTAGGTTACATTGTTAGTGTAGCAGAGCTCTCTGTAGATTCTACTATTATAAATTGGCTTCAACTCTGAGATTAGAAGTTTTTTGGATTTGGTAGATTATTACCAAATATTTGTGCATGATTTTGAACAAATTGTTATATTTTTGTCTAGGCTAACTAAGAAAATTGTGAAATTTTAATGAGATTTTTCTTATAAGAAGAATTTTTAGAAGTTGGTAGAAAAATTAAATGCAGCTCTTGTGTTGATTTTGTTTGAAGAAATTAATGATTATTAGATTTATAGTGATGTATCATTAAAAAAATTGGATTGTATTTTAATGCAATTTTAGAAAGTAATAAAATATCATTCTAAGCAACTGAAATCATATGAAAAATATTATTCAATTTAAGATCTGAAATTGACAGCAATTGTGTTTGTTTTGAAAATATGAAGATATTATCTCCATAGAGTAAAATTTGAAATATTAACTGACCATCAAAATTTAAAATATATTTTTAGTCAAAAATAATAAATTTAAGAATTAAATATCATATCTTATCATTTGCTATAATTATTGACTAATAATATAGTAAATTAGAGCTTTACAACATATGATGACATAGAATTATCATAGACTAGGGTGACAAAAATAATTAAACAAATTATCTTGATATTTATTCAATTTTATTGCATAAAAAATGAAGTACATGTATGTCTATTCTTCATTTACTTAGATATACGATATTTACAACATCAATATGTATGATATATCAAACTCAAAAATCTCATATGCCACTCGTAATCTCTTTTTTGTATGATTTTATGGTATGTCCTATAGTGTAAGAGATGGGTATAAAATATTTTACAATTAAATTTTACATGAATAAATAATAAAATATGATAAAAAAAGATGAAATCATTATAGTGATACATCATCACAAGAATTATCCTGTGTATTAATACAATTTTAGAAAATAATAATATATATACTTTCAGATAACTAAAATCATATGAAAAAATTATTTAGTTCGCGATCTGGAATTAACAACAATTGTATTTATTTTGAAAGTATAAAGGTATTATTTTATAAAGAAATGTAAAATATTGATTGGCCATCAAAGCTTGAAATATAGTTTTATTAAAAAAAATTAAACTTGAGACAAAAAAGATAGTTGAAATTTATTGAAGATTATGATTTAGAAATCATTTATCATTTAAGTAAAACAAATATAGTTATTGATGGCCTGAGCTGGAAAGCATGTGTTAATTTAATTATGGCTCAAGTTGATTAAAAAAAAGATTACATTTAAAATTAATAATTTGTTGTTAGATAAAAAAATGTAGAGGAATATACAGTTGTTTCAATTATCTATTAAGCCTAATTGGATAGAATCTATTAAAGAAGATTAGCTTTAAGATGAAAAATATTAAAAATTAATTTAGAAAATCAAAGATGATTGGATTTCTAATTTTACTTTAGATGAAAATGATGTTTTAAAATTTCATGGCCGTTTATGTATTTCTAATCACCAACAATTGAAACAATTATTGTTAAAAGAACTTCACAATTCTAAATATATTATTCATCTTAGAAGGATAAAAATGTATCAAGAATTAAAATATAAATATTGGTAACCTGGTTTGAAAAAAAAGTGATAAAATGGGTTAGAAAATAACTAATATACCATTAGGTAAAAGCAGAATAACAAAAGTTTAATGGGTTATTATAACTTTTGCCTCTTTTTGAATAGAAATGGGAAAGTATTATTATAGATTCTGTTGTGGGATTGCCTTGATTATCAATAAGACGATTATATATGGATGATAATTGACATTGTTAGCAAGGTCTACTCATTTCTTAATCATAAAGGTGACATATGCAACAGAAAGGTTAGCTCATATATATTTATAGCAAATTATGAAATTGTATAGCGTGTTGAAAGAAATTATATCTGGCAGGGATTTGAAATTTATATTTCATTTCTAAAAAAAGTACATCAAATTTTTAGTATATAGTTAAAATCTAGTACAACATTTCACCCACAAATAGATGGCTAAACAAAATTAGCAATTAAAGTGTTAAAAAATTCATTGAGATTATTTATTCTAGGTTTTGGAGAAGATTTGGGAATTATCTTCCTTTAGTTGAATTTGTATACAATAATAACTATAGAATTACTTATGGGATGAAGTTCATCTTTTTTTATCATACCTTATTATTTATTTATGTAGAATTTATCTGTTGAATATTTTGATATTCATCTTTTACTTATATTATAAGACATATTATAGAATCACATAGATCACATAGAGAGGGTATTAAGAGTGACATGTGAGGTTTGTGAGTTTGATATTTTATACATATTGATGATGCAAATATTGTATTTTTGAATAAAGAAAGAACAGACATGCATGTGCTTCATTTTGATGCAATAAAATTAGTTGAATATCAAGGTAATTTGTTTTATTATTTTTGTCACATTTGTTTATGGTGATTTTATGTCCTTATATTATACTACAATGCTTTAATTTATTATACTATTAATTAGTAGTGATAGTAAATGATAGATGGAGTATGATATTTTTGTCTTGAATTTAGTTCTTTTTAAGTAAAAATATATTTCAAGCTTTTGGCAGTCAGTCAATATTTTATATTTCACTGAATAGAGATAATGTCTTTATATTTTCAAAGCAAACATAATTGCTGTCAATTATAAACTGTGAACTAAACAAATTTTTTCAGGTGATTTCAATTGCTTGAAAACATATGTTGTTACTTACCCAAACTATATTAAAATATAACACAATCATTGTAATGATGTATTATTATCTATCTAATAACCTTTAGCTCTTTCAGACAAAGTTAGCATTGGAGTTGACGATAATTTTTTTTAGCTTTTAAAAACCCTTCTCACAAGAGAAATTCTATTTCAATTTTATAACTTTTTGAGTTAGTCTGAACAAATGTGCATCAATTTGTTAAAACTCTTACACAAGTTTTTTGTAATAACTTATCAAACCCAAAAACTTCTAATCTTAGTTACATTTATAGATTGAGACCAAATTTATAATAGCCTTTATTTTTTGATGCTTCATAGAAATTTTTTCTACACTCACAATGTATCTTAAAAAAGAGATTTTAAATAGCCGAAATTCACGTTTTGAAAATTTAATATACAATTGATGTGCACGTAATTTTTGTAGCATAGTATGTAGATGCTTAACATGATCTTCAATGTTTCTAGAATTTATTAAAATATCATTAATAAACACACAAATTGATCTTAATAATAATATTGTTTGAATATTCTATTAATCAAGTTTATAAATACTATAAGTTATATTTTTTAGACCAAATGATAACATCAGGAATTTATAATTCCATATCTAGTCCTAAAAGTAGTCTTAGACATTTTTTTTTATTTTCATTTGGTGATAATTAGACCTCAATTTTTTTTTGAAAATATTGCAACTCCTTCTAATCGACCAAATAAATCATCAATATAAGATAAATGTATCAATTTTTTTTAATGATTTTGTTTAATTATTTGTAATCAATGCATATTCATAAATTGTTATCTTTTTTGCTGTACAAATAAAATAAGTGCTTCTCATGGAGTTCTAATAAAATCTTTATTTGACAATTCTTAAATTTAGATTTTTATTTCTTGTAATTCTGTAGGTGTCATTTTGTATGGTGTTTTAGATATTAGTTCTGCTTTTAGCATAAATTAGATTGTAAACTTTATTTTTCTATTAGGAGTTAATTAAGGTAATTGTTTTAGAAATACACCAGTATATTCATAGATAATAAAGATATCTTAAGATTTCTTAAATTTTTTATCTATAACCATCATAGATAATAAGAATTATTCACATCTTTTTGATATAAATTTGTGCTTTTAATATAAGTATAAAAGAAAGTTTATTCATTTTTTTCATAATAAATCATTTTTTTATTAACTTGAGTTTTCAACTTTACCCTTTTCTCTACACAGTTAATTTTAACTTTGTATTTTGCTAATTAATCTATATCCAAAATAATATCAAATTTTTTCCAATATAAGATTATTAATTCAACAGAAAACTCTTTCTCCTGTATATTTATATGTCCATGAATGCATTATTTAGCTTTACTTTCAGTACCATCGAGTAATTTAGCCAAAAATGTAATTTTCAAATATATAAATTCACAAATAAAGTATTATATACTTGTTGAGAGATAATGAGTAGGATGCTCTGTTATTAAAAAGAACTGATACTAGAATATGTTAAAAAATGTATGGTACCTGACATAATATTAGTAGAGTTGGGTGCCTCCTACTGTGATATTGCATAAACTTTTGGCTAATCACTTATGTCTATTGATTACCTCTTACTAGTACCTCTAGACCTTGATATAGATATAATATCTTTGTCTTTATTTTTGCTTTCTCCGTCTCTACCACCAACAAAACTAATAGGTGCCAAAGCTACCTTAAATACAATTTCAGCTTTGGGACATAACCTAGTAACTTGACCTACATCTTCACATATAAAATATTGAATTGTCTTGTTATGCCTGTACCAACTAGTCCTTTTATAAAATTTGCTATATTCAGAACTCTTAGGGATTTTTCTAGTAGCTTTTGTAATTGCTTTGCTTTTGTTAGTGCCAGATCTTGATTTTCTATAACCAAATTGTCTTCGAAAATTTTTGGAAACTTTCTTATAAGGAGTTTTATTATTTCTTACTTGAGTTTTTTCTTTCCTTTTCTCTTTCTTTTTATAAGATTCCAATATTTGTAAATTTTGCTATATCGGTTTGGTATTCTCAACTAAATCAAATATTTCAAAAATTTTGTATGAAACTAGAACAATTTTAATATCATGTCTTAAGTCTTTACTAAGTATAAAATTTTATTCTTATGAACCAATCATGTTAGGAATATGTCATACTAGAGTATTGGATTTGTTTTAATATTTAGATATTGTAAGGTCATTTTGAGTTAACTTTGACAGGTCTACTTTCATCTTTTCTCATGTAAACATAGGAATATAATATTTTCGAAATCCTCTACAAATGTTTGCTATGTAATTTCTTTCATAGGCCTACTGTGAAATCTTATATGGTAGCGTGATTCTCACTAGCTTATGGTATCATCCATCAATACTAGGGTAATTAAAGGAACTATTTTATGTTCTAAGCAATCCATATCATAAAAAATTCTATTCATGTGTTTGATCTATCTTTTTGTTACCAGAGAATCGGAGCTACTAACAAATTAGGGAAATATGATGGAATTGATAAAAAAAACTTATCTAGTAAGAAACTTTTTTCTTACACCCTCCTATATTTTGAGGATAACAATGTCATATGTATTGTGATATTAAGATTATGAAATCCTAGCACATTTGGAGATATCTCTTGTTTTGATGTCTTTGTTTTTAAATCTTGATTTAATAAATTTTTTACATATCAATATTCAATATTTTCATTAAATATCATATTTATGCAAAATATTTTACTTTTGAATAGATTTGTCATTTACATACAGTGCTAATATACTCACTTAATTTCTTGGTTCTAATATCATTGTCTTTGATAATATCTTGTCATGCCTAGCCCATCATTTATTACTATTATTGAGTAATACTACAGTAAGTCAGAGTATCGTAGCATAATATAAGGACATAAAATCATTATAGATGGTAGTGATGAAAATAATAAAACATATTATCTTGATATTTAACTAATTTCATTGTATCAAAATGAAGTACATACATGTTTTTCTTTACTTAGAGATATGATATTTATAATATTATCAATATATATAGGATATCAAACTCACAAACATCACATGCTATTCTAAGTATTCTTGCGATATGAATCTTTAGTATGTCCTATAATGTAAATAGGGGAGGTGAATATTAAGTGTTCTATATGAATAAATAACAAGGTATGACAAAAATATAATATCAAATGCGATAAACATAATATTAACATGACATATCAACAATGCTCATATTTATTGAACTAAAAATAAAAAAAAACAACATGTTAGATAAATCGAAGTGCACAAATATTTTTTATCTTTTTACATATTGCATAACTTACCTTTTTCATTCTCTTTTTTACATGTCTTTTTTTAATACCAAGCTTAAATGTTTCCCATAAGACTTTATCCTATATTCCAATTATATGTGATCTCATTTGTAGTATCTTATCACATAAGCTTTAGACCTCTGCCTGTTGGAATATCATAGTTGGCTAATTGTATCAATCATATATCATCTTCGTACATTGACCATGCACCAAGTGTTAGTGGTAATGAAAGTGTCTGATGCTATCTCATGACCTAGTATAAAATTAATGCTTATCATGCAAAGCATCCTGTGTCGAAGCTTATCACCTATCATAGAAACATAGGGATAAGTCCAAAAAAATTTCGTTTTTTGTTCTTTTTTTTTCAATAAAATATTTAATCATTTTATCTTTATCACATATCATGTTATATGCTTATTTTTTCTATCTTTTTTTTTATTATGTATCATAATATTAAATCATACATCATGAATGTCATGTCATATTGAAATTAAATGATAGCTATATACATCGCAATTACTTAAATCCATCTACCTTGGTTCTGATGATCTCTTGATTCTTATATCTTTCTTCATCCACTTCATTTTTTACTAAAAAATTATAATCTAAAATCAATTCCTACAGTTCGTGACACTACATATATTAGTATCGAAGATAAATCATATGGAGAAATTGACCTTATATATGTTCTTGTCAATTACTATTACAGTTCAATAACACTTTTTAGTTCTTTCAATTTTCTATTTGTTGAAAATACAACAGTAAAAGATTTTTCAAATAAATCTATCAACTATTGTATTTAAATACTTTATTAAGTAACATTATAATTAAACTTATTTCAAATAGAGCTTATTATTTCTATCTGATAGAAGTTTTTTCTTTCTAACTTAGAGCCTTTAAGGTGGTCTTTTCTTTCCATAGAAATAACCATAAAAATATTTTTTTAGCAATAACTTTTTTTAAATATTTATTAAATAACTTACAATTGCTACAATCATCTTTGTCATTTTTTTCCTTTTTGTAAAATAAATTCACCACATCCTTTTCCTTGGTGGTTGTCTTTTTTCTTTTTTTATATAACAGTTATATATATATATATATATATATAATATATATATATGCTATTCAATTGAACTCTCTCCTTGCACTCTTTAGATGCTTCCCATCGTCCTCTTATCGTTGTTCCTTTTTTTTCTTTTTTTTCCTTTGTTTGTTCACAAAAGTAAAAAACCACATGCATGTAGGCAAACGAGACCATAAGGGAAACCATATTGTAACCCTTGCTTGTTGAAGCAATGATGACCGAAGAAAATTAGGAAATCCTTGATTGCCTATTGTTCTTGAGGATGGGAAGAATCGACGGTTACCTTCTTCTCCTTACCTTGAAATCATTGCATGAAGGCTTCTAATTTTTCCTTTTCACTAGCTTCATCGTCTACGATAGTTGTTTGGTAATGGGATTTCCCCAATCCCCTCCCAAAATTGTCTCTTTTTGCAAACATTTGATAGAATTGAGAACGCCCGAGGCTTTTAGGAATAATAACCTTATTTTTATATTTATTTATTTATTATTTATTGTTTATTTATTTATTTTTTATTTTTTTAATAACTTTGAAATTAATTAAAATTAAGCAAGGGCTCTAAAAATTATGCAACAAAAACCAAAATTAGTTGCTAAATTAGTTGAATTCAAATTTGCATTCATATCTCAATTTCAACTACATGGAGTTTATTTTGACAAATGCTAACAATTCATACATTAAAGTGTTTATGGGTGTTAGGGCAGGACATATAGATGAGCTAAAGATAATTTAAAAAAATGTCAAACAAGTAGTAGTCAATGTACTACAATAAAAATTTATTGATTGGATATATCAAGTTAAGTACACAACTCAACAGCAAGCTTCTAAAACATGTTGGCAATATTTATTCCCAAACTTCTATTTCATTTAAAAAATATTTGGTCCCTTTGCTCAAGCTCTAGCCTATTACAATGCAGTTGGAAGCAACATTTGAAATCAACGATATAATGGTCATTAGAATTAGGACAAAATATTCTTAATAATATACTTTTTTGTCTCATCTATTATGTACCAATGTTCTCTCTGTCTTGACATTAAGTTATGAGTTTTTTTTTTGTGCAACCAAACCATTTTTTAGATAATAAGGCAACTTGTTCCTTTTTATCTATTGCACTTCCATTTCTTTTGGTTTATTTGTGTTTGTGTGTGGGGTGGGTGAGGGGTTGTAGTAAGAAGAAATTTAACAAACTCTCTAATGGACTTACAATGATGCACGAATTAGTTCTTTCGTCAATCAAATCGAGGTTCCCTCAAGATATGAAGGGAGAAGCATAAAAAATTGAGAATAGTTAACAAAAGGAGAGCTCTATGTAGAGGCAAGTCGTAATGGAATGGTAGCAGATAGAGAAGGTGATGGTGACATTTTAGTAATAATCCTCTAAGCAAAAGAATTAAGATAAATTTGTTGCAATATATGATGCTCGTCAAGCAAATAAGAGAGGACAAATTGTGATATTTTAATAACTTTGTGATTTGATGTAAATCTTTTCTTAAAAATCTTAATATAATTGAGATTCAAATATTTTAAAAGGCTTTTTAATTAATTTTTAACTCAATTGTGTGAGAAATACAATAAGTAAAAACAAATTTTTAGGTGGTTTGGCCTCTCACAATGAGGTTATTCCAGCCCCAATTTATAGCCAATTTGCGGCTTAGTAATTTAGTAATGGCATTAAGACCGTTTGAGCTTAATTTAAAATGAATTTAAGGTGGTTTGGGAATCCTAGTTGAGTGTTACATGCTATAGGTTTACTGACATCAAAAAGTCCTATCAAAACTTTACAAAACCATCAAGTCAAACATGATCATCTCGAAACAATAGGCGGTATATCAGTGGCTTAATAATTAATCTTTTGACCATTGGATTATCCCTCAAATGGTTAAATTGTCATCTAACAGAACTTGTGTTTTTAAGTGAAAATTATGATATTAGCATTAGATGGTCTGGTACTAATTTGACCCATATCAAACCCACATCTAATAGTCTAATACCTGTCCGACAATTCACCAAAATCATGGCTCAAAATAGATAGAAGATTAGATCTTCTATCAGATGGTGTAATGCCCATCCGATAAAGACTCTAATTGAAACTTGAATATTTATTTCTATAGAACGAATCATCTGTCGGATGGTTTGATACTTATTAGATAACTATTAGACGAATTATTGGACGGTCTGATGACCATCCTACGAAGATCCTTTTTCTCTTTAATTTCTTTATCGTTATGCATTAAATTATATGCCAACATTAAAACTTTAGATCCAAACATGTAAAGAAACTTGTTTGTAAATAAAAATATTTTGCAATAAGTTGATCAGATTGTAGAAAATGTTATGCTTTTAACTAAGTTTACATGATAAGCATAGAAATGCAATATCCTGTGAACACACTCATAAACTTATCGTTTAATGAACTTAGAACCTCTTATGATTGAGTCATAGGATTTAGTTAAGAAAATACTGTGGGTGACTCAAGAAGCACATTCAATCAATCGTCTTCAAATGACTAGCCAAATAAGCTCAAATGTCTACATCTAGATTATAGGTTTGGACTTTGCCAATTAGCTCTTGAGTCACATACTAAGACTCCAAGACTTGATACCAATTAAACATAGAGTCAATATATAAGTCATTCAAAGTAAAGGATATAAAGTTACACAAATTTTGATTTTGTTATCATTAAACTATCTACATGGGCTTATAAGGTTAATAGAATTCCATCATTGAAAGTAGCTATTGAGTTAACCAAATATTCATTGAGTTCTCGACATTAAAGCGAGTTATTTATAGTAGTGCCCATACTAGTTAAAGGTTTCTTTGGATGAAAAAAAAAAGAAACTAATAAACTAAGACTACAAAATTTGAATCCTAATAAATTAAAATGCATTGTAATAAAAAAGAGCAAAGTTACTAAATTTGATAAACTTAGAATAAATCTATCTTCATGCAAAAGATTGTTTTGTTAAACCAGGCCTTTGATCAAATGCTTGAATTATATCGAATAAAGAAATCAATTGAATGATTGACAAATAGCTTTTGTCAGCCAGATACAATGGAGTAGTTGTATCTAGGATTTGATTGAATTAGGAATCTCTGAAAGGATGAAGCGTGGTCTAAGTCATATCTTTGTTTAAAAATGCTTCGATCGATTTGAGAAATGCTCTAGGTGGTTTGCTTTAAACTCTCATGGGTTGTCTTCATAATATCCAACATCACTTTAAACTCATTCACTTCTCATTCTCCTAGGAGAGATAGCCATAACCTAAGTTTAATTAATTTCCTAATTGACGCTTTTGAGAATCCCCACTTCAAATCACTTTCGAAATGCATTTTTATAAATTGTTTCAATGTTTGACACTACCTCTGTCATCATGCTTAGTAACGAAGATTCTTGGCTTTCCTTACAATTAGTCTTCTTGTTCCTAGAGAAACCGCATTGTTCTTTTAAATACTCATTGTTCTTTTAAATAATTATATACATGATTCTAATAACTAGTCAGAATGTTAGTATTTGACATTTTTACCCCTTGAAGTATCTCTATTGATGACTTCAAGCTTGTTAGAAATTATTCCAATTAGCTCAAATTCAAATTGTTTTGTGTCTAGCAAATTGCCTCAAACAATAATTGAGCTTTAATTTGTCTCGAATGCACTTTAAACTCAACTTGATGACATATTCAAGTGTGTCTACCTTTTGTGCATCAAAGTGTGTTGGCATCTTCTCGGTTGACATGTATTATCGGTTCAAGCAGCCCTTGCATAATTCCTATTGAATCCTAATTAAGATTTTTTTTTACTAGAATTGGCCCAAATATGATTATAATGTTGTAGTAAAATCAAATGTCAATTTTTTTGAGGTGAAACAAAAGTGAAACTTTAAAATCTTTCTTTAAGTTGTGTAATTTTGTTTTTAATTTGGATGATAGGTTTAGAGTAAAAACAAATGCTTATCCCTAAACTAAAGGGTATCTAGATATTGAAATTTATCATTTACTAAAATTTAAAATGTAGATTTGACTAAATATTAAAATTATTCCATGCAAACATGCTTGATATCACTAGATAGTTAAACTTGTGTGAGAGATTAGAACCTATATATCATATCCCAACCAAGGAATATACAATTTAATGATGTATGCTCAGTAATATCACAAGATAGGAGTTTAAAGATTTTGTTGATGTTGGAGTCTTGGAGTAGGAGAATCTCATGCATGCTTTTCTTGATAAATAAATCACTTTTAGCGAAGTCGTATTGGAACTCGTTGCTATGACCACTTATCTTGTTTGTTTTATTCCTCAACCCAACATTCCCCACATGTGCCCTAAAATAGGGGATAGCTTGTGATGTGGTAGGTGAATAAATGAAAATTAAAATAATTTTTTGGCATTCTACTAAAACTATTTTTTTTAAAGATATGGATCAATGATGCAATAGGCTATGATGAAACTAACTTTTATGATGAATGAGATCAACAAGAACTTTTTGTTGCATGATTTTTTTTATTAAAAAAATAACAATAAAGTAGTATAATAAGTGTATATTTTGAAATGATAATGAAATAATTACTAAAGATTTTGGATTCGCAATATGCTATTGTTTGAAGCTTTGTTTTAGGGGATATTTCACTAGCAAGCTAATGAGAAACATTATATCACTAATGATTCAAAGAACAAAAAGTTTGATGCATGTAGAATGCAATTGTGAAGTGCTGAAGTGTATGTTGTTTGAGCCTAAAATGCTTGAATGATTAAATCATGAGCATTGAAAACCACTTTCCCTAGCAAGCTCCACATCTTGAAACTTAAGAGTACAAATAAGGAGGATATGAGAAAAGTAATGGGCTCTTATGAGGCTCTTCAATGGAGTAAGAAGGAAAGGTGGAGCATAAGGATAAGCTAATGTGTAGAGCAAGCTACTCACCAATAATATCTATTTGAATTGGATATACAATCATGGCAATAAGAAGGTGAGTTAACTATAATCACAATGTTGTGTTGGGGAGGGAAGGGTAGAGCCACTTGCTCCTTGGAATTTAAACTCCTTCAATGGAACTTCACCAAGAGAATGATTAGTAGAGCTTCCTACTCCTTGATATGTCACTCCTCTCTCCTTTACTCTCCTCCCCCTGACCATGGGAATCCTTTCAAGGATCTTATTTAGATACTAGCACCAATCATATCCATTCGAAAAACTATGGCTGTAATAATCAGAAGGAGAAATTAGTATAGTCAAAGGTGTTGAACTAATGATGTGGAGGGTAAGGCTACTTGCTTCTTGTGCTTTGCTCTCTTCTGATCAAGCCTTTACAAAGATAATAGTTGACTTGGCTGCTCACTACTTGAGGCATCACACCTCTTCTTATTTGAAATCCTCTCATGGTTCTTGTTGGAGAACAAGATGGAAATCATACTTCAAATTTTACTTTAACAATAGGTGTGCTTACATCTTAAGTAACCGACTTATATTATGGTTGTCCATACTAAGACAACAATTTGTAGTTCTCAAAATTGGAATCATGAAAACTTTTACACCTTCTAAATACAAATTATTGATAGATGTAAGAATTTAGTTTTTGCAACTATTGTTCAACATGTAAGTGGTTAGAGACATAGGCATGCATGTTATTAAGCAAGCTGGTCCAGTGCCCACGTGGTAGTCGTGGGGGTGACTGAAGGAGTGATTGATTTGTAGTGTTGAGCTAGTGTTGAAATCACAGTTGAGTTAACGCAGATGCTCCTATTAAATTTTTGTCAATGGTAGAAGTCATGGAAATGGTTGTTGTCTTTGAAGTGAATCATATGACCAAGCATTGATGTTGAAAGAATAATCTGTGGTTATGGAACTTTTTGGTGCATCAAAGGATGTTAGGAAAAACAATTGGCTTCCTTTTGACACTTGATTCTATCAAGTGATTTGGCATTTGCAACCATAAAGATCAAAGATTTTTTTATTGAGGTAGTGTTGGAGATTTTACCAAGCTATGAGATGAGAAACCAAGAATGAAGAGGTCAAGGGGTAAGAACCTTATGTGTAATGTGAGAATGATGAAGAGGTTAGGACTAAGGATTGTAAATTTAGGTCCAACTAATGTTTGATGACATACTATGTGGTATGATGGCCAATGGCAAGGATTCTCAAATAAGAAGTTGGAAGGATACAAACAAAGATGTAGCAAACTATTAATGGCTTTGGGTTTATAAGAAAATAATATCTCGTTGATCTCCATTGTGAAAGAACAATTCTTCATAAAGTATGGAGAGCTCTGCCCCACATTTAGTGGAGGTTTGATAATACTAGTTTTTGATGTTGAGAAGGAGAAAGGATTGTAGTCCTACCAAATCTCTGATCTCTTCTTATCAAATGATCACATCATGGTTACTGGATTCTTATAGTCCCTTGATCAGGATTGGTACTCTTATTATCTCATCAAATATGCTTAAGTACCCCATCTTTTTCATTGTAGTTGATATACTTTGTTAAATTATAGGGATGTGGGTTCTAATACGACATTATCTAAACATGGATTTGACTATTTATACTCTTCTCTTTTAGTTGTCTTTAAAAAACATGTAAGGCAGTCTTCAACAAAAAGCCTTGTTCTCCTTTTCTTTTTCTCATCAAGTATTTACTTTAATAAAGGTTAACTTCTCTACTATATCTACTTTTTCCCTTTTTGTTTCTCCTTAAATCAACTTCTCCCTTCATTATCAATCACCAAATATTTTCTGCATTAGTGATCTTTGTTCTTTCTTACCGAACCTATAGACTATAGGGTTATGATGTGTATAGACTATAGGGTTATGATGTGTAGGCTACCAATTTAGAGTATTAAAGATGAAGCTAAGAGCATTGGTCATATGAGTGTATAGAACTATGAAGAGATTATTGGCAGTAGAACATTAGCTTCCTTTATTTATTGCTTTGATAGCATTCAAAAGATTCTCTCTTGATTGAGAATGCAGGGGGTGTGCCTTCTAATTTTGAAGAGGTCTGAGAGGGCTTATTTAATGATTTATAAAGGAATAATTTGAATGGACTTATAAAGAAATGATCTGAATAGTTTTTATTTCTATTTTAAATGCCTATATATTGTAACAAGTTAGCTTAAAAATTTGTTTAAATTATAAAATTGAAACGGTTACAACACCTCTTATTTTAGGATAAGCATACTAGTAAGTATATCTTTATTTCTTATCTAAAGCCTTGTCCAAATGTTGATGACAAATGCTCTATATGTTATGTGTTTGACATTGATAAAAAATATACATCTGATTGTAGTTTGGTATTAATTTTAGATATTGTTTGTACATGGTCCAATAGATTAGGTGTTTGCCCCTGTTGGTTAGAAAGCACTAAACATAAGGATACATGTACATGACACAAGCGCAAACTTTTCAAAAATACAAGATACTAACATTACATGATACTGTAAATAAAATACTGGTATAGATTATATGTTTAATAGTACAAATAGCAATTTATATTTAAGAAAATACATAAAGCATAGAATAAGCTTGATTTTATGAATAAAATCAAAGAATAAAAAATATTTAAATATATTTATAATGGTGTAATTTGGCATAGCTTTGATCAATGCCATAGAAGCATGTAGTTCAAATTTCTGGGTCATTAAATATCAAATGGAATAGTGAAAACAGAGTATATTTTACATGACACAACATATATCATCAATTATAATCAATCATTCAACAACATATAGTTTAATAGCAAAGAAGTAAATTGAAGTACATAAATACCGTTGATAATGCAAGGATGACATCAGATTGTCAAACATGTACCAATTTTTAAGTTTAATCTATGATGGTATCTTCTTCATCGCCATCTTTTCAATCCATTCCTTTTCATCGTCATCTGCAAGCATAAACTCAAGCTCAGGTGCAGCGAGAGATTATTTAGCCACTCAAAACATACATTAGACTTATTCTCCACTGTTGGCTTTGTTTCTGGAGCAATTTCCATAGTTAAGAATCTCTTCCATATAGTTTTTGTTCTTTTTGGATAAAACACTGGAAGTTGTTGTGAACATAGAATTAATATTGAGCATGTTCTGAGTTTATTTTATTCGTTCTCATTTAATGTTGAACGAGTATGTTCTTCAATACTTTTTATTACAAGATGATAAAGGTTGGCTGAGTGCTCTTATAGCCAACTTTAAAAATATTAAGCATCAGCACCATAGATAGAAGTTCATGCCTGAAGATCAATTGTTGCCATCTCAATCACACAATCAGCATCAACAAAAATTCCTTGTTGCAAGTAGTATTTTGCAAATCTGGCATTTGCAAGCTTTCTCTCGTTGTCTGGGAATAGTTTCTTCAAGCATTTGATTCTTTCTTGTATTTAGAATCCTGAAAACCACCATTTTTAGCTACAAATTCTACTTCCAAAAAGGATGTAAGATAAATTGGTAATATATGATGACCATATAAAAAAACCTATTGTTAATTGTTTTGTGTTCAATGAATTTATTAGACAATGTAGTTAATTGTTGCTTTTTCCAAAATCTTCATTAGGTCATCACGTCATTGGGACATCATGATCAACATTGAGAAAGTGAAATCCTCTTTTTCTCTTTTTCCCTACATGTCTAAAAATAATTGTATTCATTTTCTTGATCTCACCATCCCACATATCTTATAGGTGATGAAAATATGGTACATTAGTGTCAAAACCTCTCAACATTTTGTAAACGGGCTCTGTAAGTCAAGAATGAAATTAACTTCATCTAAATATCATACAAAATTTTTTCCTTATTGAATCTAGTCTTCTTGGCATCATCTTCCATGTTATGTCTCCAATTCTCCAAACAACCAAGGTGACTAAACCTTTCGTAATCCTTTTAAACATTTTGAGCTTGACGACCATTGATGCTAATGAGTTTCATGTACTAAAACTCCAGGAGACTTTTTTTCTAAAAAAAATTCTATCGTAAGCTTAACAAAAAGAAAGGAAACATTCGGACCTAGTTTTTGCGTTGGCAATAAATAACTATATGCAGCAGGCACATCAAGGAGAGGAGGGGGAAGGTTAAAAAATGAGAAGAAACTGGTGGTTAACAAGGAAATTTGTGGCAGCCTTTATTTTAGGCCTTTAGGGCAGGTGATGGCAATGGTGTCTGTAAGAAAGTGGCTCACTGCAGTGTGGTAAAATAGAGGAGAGCCAAAAGAGGGGAGGGTAAAAGGAGTTTAACAGTGGCTCTTCGGCAAAAACATAGAGAGCTAGAGGAGAACCATGGTGTGAAGAGAGATGTCATGCGAGTCGCAGCGTGAGTTAGAGATTTTCAGCTTTAGTATCATTGTTTGCTCATCAATGGAACATGGCCTCCTCTAGGTTCAGTTTCTCTGGTTGCTGGTTTCCTACCATGTTTCTCATGCTAGAATTTGACAGGCAATACTTTTCTGCAGCTTGTCAAAACGGCTAATAGACCAATCCAAATCTTTGCTTTTATTTACGGATTCGGTTCCTTGATGGAAGCAACGTGAATGGTCAAATGGATTGGATTCTGGAAATGCTATTTTTTTTATGAGGTATTTAGTTATGCCTCTCTCATTGAGAAGTGCCGAGCCCCATTTAAAAGACTTCTGTTCGGGATTCTGCTTATAAAAATTTTTAATTCTCTATATGCTTTCTTATGGGGATTCTGTGTCAAAGAACATAAAATCAGATGTTTTGGAGTGGGGTCATTCTACTGTGCATGTCACTACCGATCATTGGATTTCACAATCCTTCTTCCTTGTCTTGCTGCAGTTTATGAGATCAAAAAGTTTTATCCAGTTATATCCTAGCATCTGATACAGAGAGATTTATTCCAGATTGTACTATTCTTTTACCTTCTTGTGTTTCCTAGATCTGTTGCTTCATATTCTGTGCCCATTTATGTTAACCTCTAGTTTTATGCTGGTCTATTTATTTTTTGTTTTGCGAGATGGGTTATGACTAATGCTTAATTGAGTTCAACTTGATCCCTCAAGTGACAGAAGCTGTTAAAATGACCCAAGTGATCAGCAAGTGACGGGATGTTGAAGATCATTTACTCTTTATGTAAAGATACTCTTCCATGTGCATCTTAACAAGCTAAATACAAGCTTGGGTGACTGAAAGCAGACAAAAAGTATCGCGTGGGACTTTTTTTCATATGTTATTAGTTTCCTTTAAATTACCCAAAGCTCAAAAGTTGAAAAGAGATGCAAAACAGTTACAAATATTTAAGAAGTTTAAGGACTGTCCATCAATGAAAGGATTGATGCCATTCTTTTACTGTTTTAATAAATCATCGATAGAATTGTTTTAGGTGCCAAATAAATGATATCTAAAAGTGGGCCAATTGTGACAATTGGGTTCCTCTTTCATGAAGGTTTTAGGGGAGAAGAGATCTGCTTGTAACTGAGAAATTTTTACCTCCTAATCGACAGTCCTACCATTGCCCCTCTTGGCTTCCTTCAATTATTGAATGGTTGATTCATATTTGCTTCTTTTTTATTTTATAGGCTTGATGGGTGTTGTGAGTTTTGGGAATCAGGTTCAGCAGAACTACTATGATTTAGGAAGCAGCAATCTTTTAATTGGTGGAAAATACAATGTATCTCAATCCTTTCTAATGGAGGAAAACCTAGTGTGCTGAGAGAAGAATGTAGTGACTTCTTGATGATGGTTTATGTTGATTCCATTTTTCATTGGCTAAGGGAAGTATTTATATGTGTTGACAAAGCATTGAGTTGCATGGTCGAGAAGGATGTCAAGTTAGTCGCCTAGTTGGTTGCAAGTGTCTATTGCCATCACAACCATGTCAATATTCATGGATTTAGGATTGCCATTCTTACTCTTTGCTTTGCAAGAAAAGAATGATGTAGAGTCATAGAGCTCTTATACCAAATGATGTAAGAAGCATTTACAAAATCACTTCTTAAGGAGTTCATATATATAATTATGAACAAAATAGAATATAATGATTTAGAAAAGGGCATACCTTAATCCTATACAAAATCATGAAATAAAACATATTAAGTTGTTTAGTCTACAATTGCATTTCCTTTTTTATATATATGAGTGATTGTGATATTCACCTACAAATAAAGAGTTATCGTCTCATGATGGAACTTCGAATCAGTAGCATGATTGTTGATTGCCTCCAAGAGTGAAAAGACTACAGTAAAAGTGTCCAATTCCAACCATACTCTCATGAATTGCGAAACATGTTGGAGACAGATATGTATGACATGATGGATGGCTAGTTTTTCCATAGCGTGAGGTGTCGCAGAGAGATGAGACTTACTAGCAATGAGTTGTGGCCGACTCCTATGGTCCTTAAAAATAATTCTAATTCCTCCTTGATCATCACCTAGAATTGCTGCATTATAATTAATTTTAATCAAACTAGAGGGACGAGACCACGTCATAGACAAGGTTACATTCAGCCCAACCAGGCTTTGGTGGTTCCTGCTGTCTCTAGCAGAGTAATTAAAGTTTGTTGACACCATATAAATGATTAGTTGAACTAATGACTAGTTAGTATTAATGTGTCTTGAATGTATCTTGTCATTCCTATTTTTCAGAAGTAATATAAAATAATAGCAGTAACCCTCATTATTACATCATTACAGTGTATTTTAGCTTTTGATAATAATGATTCATTGATTATAATAAGGTTAGAATAGAGGAACGAGTAACGTGAAGTTTGATGGAATACTAAGTGAAATGTTGGATGACTAGATTCCAAGCAGGCATAGTTATTGAAATTTTCAAAGGAAGATGGTTAAGAGTTTCATCCTGTAGATATCCCCATGGGCACCAACGCTCCATAGAAATGCCCCTATTGTACAACCAATTTCTCAAAAGTATCTCAATATGGCAAACTCTCCAAACAAATATCTAAATCCTTGTTTGAATTTGAATTTTTCATAACTAAACACCTACTAAAATATATTGCTAAATAGGGCATACCATAGAGTTGTAGATATGCTTAATATTAGGAACAATACTTTCGATATTCTTCTAAATAAGCAAGTCTTCACCATTGTGAGAAATATGCATGTTATTAATGATTCTATAGATTAAATCAGGGCAACAAAATTGCTAAAGTTGTTTCAAATTTTAGCTAACTGAGCAATCCATAAAGCAATCAATGTGCTGTGATAACTCTTCATTTGAACTAACATAAGTTAGCCATTTATGCAACGCTTAAGAGTCTATCTAATTTTTGTGCAATACTAAAGAAGTTCGACCATTTTCAAATTTCTAAACGTTGTGTAGTTTAGTTAATAGTGTAGTATAATAAGAGTTTTCAAATTTGAGAGTCACCTCTTTTCTATTTGTAGTCATATTATCTCATACTATACTTTGTCATGAATGTATAAAGTCATAAATGCTCTTTGACAATGATAAGCAAATAGAGCCATTGGTCAAGCTTGCAACCTTACAGCAAATCCATCATAGTCTTTAGGGAGAGTGACCTGATCCTAAGAGAAGGAATAACATTAAGCTCCATGGATCCACTCCAGATAAATCAATGCATGATTACTTTCATCTAAGAGATGGTTCTAGCCAAAATTATACAGTGGTCTAAGCAATAAGTTGAAATTGTTTATAATACAGAGTTTACCATGGTAATCTTGCCTGTCATTGATATGAAATGTGCAGCTCATGTTGAGATTCTTTTGATTAAATGTTGAATAAAAAAGTTGAAATCTTTTTTTTTTAGGTCTATGCATAGAGATCAGAATGTTGTGATATTTGATCTGTTTAGTTTTACTTGTGTGCAACTTATTAATAATTATCTTTTTTTGTTTGTGTTTCATACCTTTGCTAAACATAATATTAGATTTTTGAAGGTTGATTACTTATCCCTATTGATCGCTATACAATCGCATAATTTTATGGAAGGTTGCTGGCTTTATCATGTATGAATTTTAGGTTATGCAGTTGTATAAAGATTAATCAGGATAGATAATCAATCTTAAAAAATCTAATGTAATGTTTAGCAAAGGTATAAAGCACAAATATAAGAAGATGATTGTTAATAAGTTACACATAAGTTAGACTAAATATATCAAATATTTAGGCATTTTGATATCTATGCATAGGTTTAAAATGTAGGATTTTAATTTTTTTTATTCAAAAGTTATTGAAAATAATCTCGACATGGACTACATATATTACTTCTAAATAGTGGGCAAGATTACCATGGTAAACTTTGTCTTGTCAACAATTCTAGTTTATTGCTTGAGCCACTACATGATTCCAATTAGAACCATCTTTGAGATGGAAGCAATCATGTGTTGGTTTATCTAGAGTGGATCGAGCAAAAGAGCACAATGTTGTTCATTATGTGTCTTGGGATCACTTTACTCTCCTTAAAGACTATAGTGAACTTGTTGTAAGAAGGTTGCAAGCTTGTTAAATGGCTTTGTTTGCTCTACGTCAAAGGCTTATTGCAAATAAAAAGAGTTTATGACTTCATACATTCTTGGCGAAGTATAGTATGAGGCTATGATTATAAATGGATAAGAGTTGACTAAAAGATTTGGAAGCTCTTTTGTCTTGCTGCACCGTTGATTCAACTTACGCACTATTTGGAGAATTGGAAGTGGTCAAACTTGTTTAGGCTCTCAAACATTGCATAAATGATCGACTTATATTAATTCAAATGAAGAGTTATCATTGTATGTTGATTGTTTTATGGAATACTTAGGTAACTAGAGTTTGGAGCTTTTTGAACAATTTTTAGCCCCGATTTAATATGTAGAATCACTAATAGCATGTGTGTTTCTCATGATGATAAAGACTTACTTGTATAGAAGAATACATCAAAAACTATTCTTAATACTAAGCATATCTTCAATCCATGGTGTCTTGTTCGACTGCATGTTTTGGTAAGTTTTTAGGTGTGAAAAATTTAGATTTAGCTATGAATTTAGGTGTTTTTTTGGAGTGCATTCCTTTGTGCAATTACTTCAAGAAGTTGGCTACATAATAAGGATATTCTATGGAGTTTCAATGCTCTTAAGATGTCCACATGATGAAACTCTTAACTATCTCTTTTTGGAATGCTCAATGATTTTGCTTGTTTGGAATCTAATCATCTAACATTTCACTTCTCAGTATACAGTCAACTTTATAATTAACTATTCCTTTATTTTAGTCTTATGACAATAAATGAATCATCATCAAAAATCAAAATAGACTATAATGGTGAGGATGGCTATTCCTATTCTATATTACTTACAAAAAAAACATGACTGATAAGATTCATTAATTCAGCTAATTCTTTATATAGCATCACCAACTTTTAGTTGCTTGGCCAAAGATAGTAGGAACTACCAAAGCCTAAGTGGGCTTAATGTAACATCATCCTTAATGTGGTCTTTCCCCCTAGTTAGATTAAGATCAATTACGGTATAGCCATTCTTGGTGATGAACAGGGAGGAATTGGACTTGTTTTTAGGGACCATAAAGGTGGGCCTCTAATCATTGCAGGCAAATTTCATTTCTCTATAATACCTCATGTTATGGAAAAACTAGCAATCTATCAAGCCATAAATATCTATCTCCAACGTGTTTCATAATTCATGGGAGTGTAGTTGGAATTAGACTATTATGCTTTTATTTTTTCACTCTTAGAGGCAATCAACAATAATGCTACTAATTCAGAGTTTTATCATGAGGTGATTCCTCTTCATTCACAATCACTCATATCTATAGAAAGAGAAATATTGTTACAAATTGGATAGCTTAGCATGCTTTGTTTTGTGATTTTGTATGGGACTTAGGTATGCTCCTTAAATTATTATGTTCTATTTTGTTTCATGATCACATATCTAAACCTCCTTAAGGAGTTATATTATAAAAGAATAAGAATGAAATAAATTATATTAGAGCTTTGGGTATGCCTTTTTCCCAAATCTTTATGTTTTATTTTGTTTCCTTGTTTTTGGAATGCCACTTGTTGCCTTTCTTGGTATATGTATTATCATTCACTTTACAAGGTTCTCTTTTTGGTGCATTGGGTTGG
The DNA here is from genome assembly GCA_023846275.1 of Vanilla planifolia. NCBI lineage: Eukaryota > Viridiplantae > Streptophyta > Magnoliopsida > Asparagales > Orchidaceae > Vanilla > Vanilla planifolia. The sequence continues at coordinate 4,156,393 of CM043870.1, forward strand.
TGAAGGGGCTCGTGCCTAGTTGATGGAGGCTAGTGTAGGCCCTTAGACAAATGTGAAATTGTGCGAGCAAATACTTGCGTGGAAAAGAGCAAAGAGTAAAAGGTCTTGATGGTTTGTGTGTGAGAGAGTTGCACAAACAAATGCATGGCAAGCACAGGTGCAACATAGGTGCGAGGAGGGTGCACAAGTAATAAGCAAATGTGCATGTAGATGCGAGTTGATGTAGACAGGCACACGAGCGTTGACCTAGCTAAGCAGTTGCATGACTGCAAAAGCTATAATATTGTGGGAGAGGTGAAGGAGAATAAACCAAGGGAAGTGGAGAAAAGGAAAATAGGCGATGTGTAAACATTGAAGTTAAGGAATGAGGAAAACGGATGAAGAGAGGATGGGCAATACGTAATAAAGTATCACCGACAATACCGACTTTAAGTGTCACAAAGGAAAATAATATCACTAAAAGGAGGGCCAACACTCACAAAAGCTTCTCCAATAAAGGGGACAACATTTACCAAATTACCATCAATGAAGGGGAAGCTACCAAGCCTCACACTAAAGATCCATTTATTCTAGATTTTATCATTATTTATACATGAGTTTCGACAAAAAGAACATGTCTATTCATCGATGGTCATGACTTGATTTCCACCAACAATCGTTACTCTTAATCTCATGCCTCTATACTATTTTAATAGCACATTTACATATCATTTGGAAGTCTCCAAAGATGCACATGTTACTTTTGTGGGCCAACCAAAAACTACCATTAGACTTTATGTTACTTATCATATTTCATGTGACAAGGCTAGTGGTTCATATGCTAGCTTTGTAATTGTTGTCCAAATTTTACTTAGTTTTTATGCATTTCACTAACGGCATGGTCATTCTCATTGACCTTTTCATGCCTTTCATCAAAGAATCGTTCAATCTCGAAATGGAGATATCAACCTATAGAGTCTTTAAGGTTGAACATGGTGTCGAGAAAACTTATTGATCTCAATTATGTTTAGGGAGGCTTGATCAATCTCAAAGGTAGGTTGGAATTCCTCCTTGAGTTAAGATACAATTTCTTGTGCTTACAAGTTGAGAGCTTTTACCAAAGGAGAGTGAGAACATGGATTTGAAGGAAGATGTTTTATCTTTAGGAATTAAAATTTACAAATACTAGATGATCTTTTCCCCTTTGACAAACATGCAAGTCCCAAAATAAAGAAAGATACAAAATATAATAAAATATTTCTTAAGTTGCATGCCTAAATATTCTTAAGGGAAATCATATGCAAATCTTCTATCTTGGGCTACAAGGTTGAATCACATTTGTGAATTAGTCACATGGAAGCGCTTGGGTGATTTCGAGATATGCCCGATTGCTAGGGCAGGAGTGATGGCCATGTTGGTTGTTTCGTATTCACTAAGACAAAGAACACGTTAACTTTGATCAGTAGATTGATCTATTGGATTATACAGTCAATTTTAATTCAGTTAAGCTGAATTTGATCAATCATTCAAGACTTCCTTTACACTAGTACTTGATTTGGTTGTCCTTGGAATGCCAACCTTGACATGATCCTTAGGTCATAGCTCCTTCCTTTAATAAAGGATTCACTCATGAGAATCAAATTTGAAGTGGGGAAGTTGAAGGCACCATATGTTTCATTTATCACCCTTTGAAATCCTCTGCATCTCTTGATGTTTGGTAGGAGTTGACATCTTGCTTTGTTGGCATTAAAACAGTTCTATTTATTTTCTCATCAAGTCTTGGCACTCCTACAACTTGTATGGCTCTTGTGGTTCGTTATTGATGATTGAGCAACCTAATTTGAGAGATGGAGCATTGTTGAAGTTCTGTCTCTTCATTTTCTCTTGACGTGACATGACATCAAACTTGGTGTTCTTGTCATTTACATTTTTGAAGGAGGTAGAATGAGGCTAAATCTAGTACAAGTGCTCTTCATGTGCTTCATTTGTCCAATATATACAAAATCCATCAATGGAGAACTATTGTCTCCATGCAAGTTGTAGGTACACTCTTAGAGAAACAATACTAGAACTTGGAAGCCTAAAGGCCAAGCCTTTTCTCTAAGAGATTGTTTGATTGTCTAATTTTTAAAAGACAAACACTTCTTTTAATAACTAGTTCTTTTTATGGTAGTTGTTTGGTTTATTGACTAAGAAAATTTTTTTGTTTTGACTTCCTAACAACTATGGACCTCTTTGTTTATTTTATGCATTTGTGAAATTATCCCACTTCGTTATCTAAAAACATATTATAATATGTTATCTTAACACACTATTTATGCATGAATCAATATCCTTTAGATTGTTAAGTGTAGGCTTCAAGCTGTAGATAGGATTTATTTCTCACTCTCTATGTTTTGAATTCTTAGGATGAAGAAGAAATGTATGGAAAAGCAGAACACGAGAAAGAATGAATGCAAAGTTTTACATGGAGAAACCCAAGGAAATGCTCATCACAGTCGACTACAACCCTTCATCTACATGCTTTGAATGCTCCTCCAATGATCCTTACTCATCTTATCGTTGTCCATTTGAGCCATCGAACTACTTTGCATATCTTCTTGGGCATTCATCTATAATTAGCCAATTATAGGTCGGCTCACCACTTGGCCACGTGGGATTTCGATTGGCACTCGATTGTGCATGTAGCCGAAGCCTGCACTTGGCAACCTCTTGTGAATAGTTGCCATCACTGTGCCAAACGACCTCGTTGTCCAAACCCTATGCAAACACTAGCCGCTGTGCAACACCTAAACCAAGCACCTTATGACAAATCCATTTGTGGCGCTAAGCTAGATTGGCCCAATCGAAACCAAACCAGACCTGATTATGCAACTTTCTATCTATCTATTTAGGGACTGAGTTTAAAGCTACTTATCAAGAGCTTTAGACTAAATTCTACACCAAACACTAGCCATTAGCTATGGTACAAAGTACTACCTTCGCTTTAATTATCTTTTGATATCAAAGCCTGGTCTATATCCAATTATAGGAGTTCCTTTCTGCCTCATTCTTCATTAAGGAATCTTTGCTACTTCTAGTTTAGGCTTTTAACAAACTAGTGAACCAAGAAGTCCTACATGATTGCTCAATGCAGGAACATGCATGCTTGACCATGTCGAACAAGGGTAAATAGGTGATGTAGGCAAACTATACAATGGTTTTGGCCTTGCCATGCACCTCTCTTTTGTTGGAGGATAATGAAGATGGGGAGGAATTCCTAACCATCAAACCAACAATGAAGCAGGCAATTAGGAGTTAAAGGACTTGCACCATGTTTTGGTGGTAAGGAGAAAGAGAAGCTGTTCTCCTGGCCACGGGGGAGGTAATGCCTCTATCTTTACTTTGTCCTCATGATCGGCACTCTATTGTGCAAATTTGTGGGGTCAGATCCTCAATCTTAAGGTACTACTTTCAAGATATTGCTAGATAGAATGATATCTTTCTCATGGCTTTAGTGAAAACTAAGAGTTTCAACTTTCTCCGATCAGGATGTAGATAAGCTTCTTGAGAGGAAATACAACTTTGTTAATGAGCCCTTTATGGGCAATTTTGCTAGTACTATTTTACTCTGGAGGAATTTCATTAAAATATGTATTATCCATCAATTTTGGTAGGTCATTGTTATCGAGATCGATGCAGTTGGGCATTTGCCTTGGATTTTATGTTCTATTTATGCCTCCAAAAACTATGCAAAATTAAAAGATCTTTCAGCTTCATTCAAACCTACGACATTAATATCCCTACACTTGTTGAGAGGGACACTAATGTTATGCTTTCCCAATCTGAGAAGGGTGGGAAGGGCTTCCACTTCTCCATTGATAAAGAGAAATTCTCCCAGTTTATTAATGTCGTTGAGCTGTATGACTTGGGATTCATTTGAAACATTTACATTTGGTGCAATGATAAAGGTGGTTGAACCTGTATTTTTGAGAGATTGGATAGTACTTTTTGTACTTAGTTTTTCCTTAACACAATAATATATCACTTATCCCATATTCGGTCAAACCATTGTCTACTTCTGATCCAATTTCAACATCTTGACTTTCTTGCCTTATACTAGAGGCTAAAATTTGATGTGTGACGTAATTGTTCGGAGGTGAGATGTGTAATTTCTTCGACACGGTGTAAGCAAACCAAAGATGGGCCCTTTCCTGTCTGTTTACCAAATTTGTCAGATAACTCAATACCCATAGTGAATAATACAAATAGAAATTTAGGAAGCCAATCAAGTCCAATTAAAGCATTGAATAGGAGATTAACGTGCTTCAACACAAGGATATGCAATAGGGTTATCTCTTGCTTGAAAAGCATCAACATCTTGATCTCATTACTCAGCATGATAACCTCCTTAATCGCATTAAAATATGATGATAACAACCAATTAAGGCCACATGGTTGAAACTCGACAATCACAACACTAACTTCTTTCACAATACTGCTATGGATCATCGTCATGGGAAATTTGTATATTGGCTTATTGATCCATTAGGAGTTGAGGGGCCCAAGTACAAATCATTGAGATTTTGCTTGATCTCTTTATAAATAAATGGTCTTTGTTGTTGCATACATCTACTATATTCTTTCCATTTAAATAACTCACTTTGGCACAAATGACATTGTTGGCTACCCCAGGTTATTGTTGCAAAAAGTTAGCATGCTATTTCGCTCATAGGCTCTAACTGTGTGCTTGGCTCAGATGTTATTATTGCATCCTTTCTAAAAAGCTTCTAAGACATCATGAGGATAGATGTGTTGAAGGTTATTGAGCAAGTTTTCACTAATGCATATATGCAACCTTAGTGTTGTGATACGCTATTGGCGCTCATCCCCAAGGTTGTTAGTGCCTCTTCACTAAGACAATTCTATCCTATCATCCTTTGCAGCACTATTTATAATTTCATGGTAAATGTGTTAATGTATAGATTGTAACTTATGTTACCTGATCTTTTCTCTCTTGAGCAAAGGGCATTCATGAAGGGCCAATCTATCTCTGATAATGTACTCTTGGCTCAAGAGATTAGCCACTTCACTTCTTTGTCCTTTGAGGATGGCTATCAAATCGATATGGAGCAAGCTTATGATTGTGTCAATTGGGATTTCCCTCTACCATGCTCTGTCACATGGGGTTTCCAAATACATGGTGTACATGGATCGAGGCCTATGAAGCCCAGGCATGACATCTTATGTTAATAGCAAGTGTCTCCCGTGGATTACCGCGATGTGTGGACTTCAGCAAGTTTGTCGACTCTCCCCTTATATGTTTATCATTTGTTCTATGTATCTCTCTTTATTGATTTAGCTCCCATCAGTGTGATGACCCTTCTCACTACAAATTTTTTTTTAAATTTAAATCATTTCATTTTCTTAAAATTTTGATTTGTACATATATCTCTAATTGCAAATGGATAAATTATCTCTTAGATTTTGTTTATTTTTTTATTATACAGCATCAATTATTTCACATATATATAATAATAAAACATCTACATAATTTATATCCACAATTAGAAACTATCACCAAAACATGTGTCTTTATGTACAATATTTATAGTACTAATTTCATAGGTACATTCAAATTTTACAACACAAATATTCCATAGTATCTCAATATAAGATTACATAACTATTTATTTAAAAATTTTTAACATTTTTAAACTTGTTTAGCAACTATTCTTACTAATGTACCTCTTGACGTTATGACTTCAGTGTACTTGAAATGTTAGTATTAAAATTGGCTGAGCCAATCGTCACCGGCTTAATAGACAAAACATAACAATAAGATATATGCTTATAAATATAATTTAAACTACTGTAAACAAAGCTATCATATAATTAAGTAGTAGGCAATAAATGAAACATCTAGTGTATATCTTAAATAAAATAAGATGCTATAAGAAATTATCTTATGTGTAAATAAATAACATGCATATGCAAATCAGAATCATTTTATTTCTTTTTTTTAATGTGATCTTTATTTAACAATACATGTTTTTATTTAATTAAATATATACTATTGCTCTCACTCTTTCTCAGGGTAGTCTATTAATACTCTTTTTTTAATTTACTTAATTATAACGAAAATCTCATTTATTATTTGTTTATCAAAATCTTTATGCACACCCGCAAAAGAAAACGACAACTTAAATAGACATGATATCATTATATTGGCAATTGCAGCTAGCATCCCAAATGATAACACATAAACTCATAACAAATAGAGATTTTTTTATACATAGTAGTTATAAATTCATGTGTAGTAATCTTTTAATCTTTGCACATCTCTATAAGTTTTTCATTACAATAATGCAACATACATCATAATCATTGTGCATGGTTCATTATAATTGTCCTAACAACTAGCAGGCAATAATATCTTATACATACGTATACAATTATGTTAAATACGCTTACCTCTTAATTTTTCTCGTTGTTTGGGGCTGACCTATAGCTATTCAACTTTTCTTTTTTTCAATTGCAATCTGTCAATTACAATTTCTTTAACACAATTTACATATTTTTACACAAATTAAAATTTTTCAAATTATAAATATAGAATTGCATAATTCACTTCTTAGATCGTGAAATTTTCCTTTTTCCTCTCTTTCCTCGATTTACCCCTTTTCCAAAATCTTAATTTTCTTGTTGCCTATAGTTTTCCCTCAATCTTTTAAATAACAATGTGAAATCCTAATTAGAATATTATATATTGATTTTTGTTAAAAATCTCGTGAATTCCAAGTTTAATTTTGTGAAAATGGATTTAGGGTTTTGACTTTTTCAACTTACGCAAATTTCTTGTGAGTAAAAATCGATTGCTAATCCTTGATTCTTTTGAAAGGTTGGTGGCAACAAAGGTCCTCACTATTGGCTAGGAAGCTCTTTGACGAAATTCTGGCCGACAAGCGTGAAATCCTACCGTTGGGAATGGGACCGTTGGGAATGGGACCATTGGGCAGAGATTGGGGAAGAAGGAAATAAACCTATTTTTCCAAAAAAACAAAAAATGGATTAATAAATATATATGTTAAATATAAAAAATAATATATTAATATTTATAATCATTAACTTTAATAATTTACAATAATTCTAAACTAACTCCGATTGTGACAAAAAAAATATTAATAAGCTTATCTTGACAAGCTTTATCCAATTCTATATTCATTTTTATACTTTAAAATGTTTTATTTTTTAGTGTTTGATACATTTTGTGGGATAGTTCGATTCATATACAATTTCAAGATTTAAGGATGTTACAACCAAGTCACCCATAAAGTTCATGTTCTCTTTGGCATCTCCCACCCCTAGGATGGATTAAGGTTTATTGGGACTCTTCTTGCACTATGAGCGAAAGGGAGGGGATTGATACGTGCTCTGTGACTCGAAATGGCATCTCCTTCACGTTGTGGTGAAAGGGGAATGCTTTACTATTGCTTTTGTCATGGAATACATTATTTTTTGTAGCTATTGATCTTTTATTAAGACTCTTTGATCCTTTTGCAATTTTGGTTGGAATAAGACTTTGCGACTATTATCAACTAGTTCCTCTTCTCACTCAACAAGAAAGACATTGGTGTTTGTTTTCTTCAACCATTCTTTACCTTACAATCAGTTGTGGGGTTCAGACTTTTTCATATCCCAAGAGAAGACAATGCTACATCCATCTGGGTGGCTAATTATGTTTTATTATGTGATTGCATGTCTCTAATAGCTAATCTTGACTCTGTTTTATCGCATTATCATTTGTATGATCCTCCTTAAAACTCGTTAATATAATGTATATGCTCATTTCAATAAAAAAAAGTGATGGCCCTAAATATGTCAATTATGCAAGATTTAAACTTAGCCAAATCATGTCTTAGAGAGTGTCATAGGATATAAGAATAATTAATATAATATTGAAAATACCAAATGCTATTGCTTTAAACTCTACCTGACACTAATAAAAATAGACATGGATAAGTGCATTGCATTGCATCACATGTTTTGTGGGCCTTTTAAATGACGACAAAATTGTGGAAAGTCTTTCCTCAATTAGGCAATGGAAGATGTGCAAGATTGATTAGTTTGAAGTATGCAACTTTGGCCAACCATGCCTAGTAGGCCAGTTAATATTTGGGCCAGCATAACATTTGGGCCAATCATTCCCATTTTAATGTCAAAATTTTATGGTCAATAAGTCAAATAAAAATTAATGATTATTATTGCTTGACATATTACTCATAGTGATGATCCTTTGTTGATTATAGCTTTGTAGGGCCTAACTAATCATCGAAACATAGCTGATCATCTTGTGCAAAGTCTTGACTTCAAAGTCTCAAATATGAGAAGGAGACACACTTCTTAAGCATCAATGATAATCTCTTCTAAGAATTTTGGCCTCTCCATCATGTTACAACAATTGGAGGGATAATGACTAACTGAAACATGAAGCTTGCATGTGTAGGATAGAAATGTTGTGAGCAAGAATTGAGGACATTAACAATGTTGATGTTGGTGGAATAGTTATTGAAATTACAAGCCTAGTGCATGTATCCATTAGCTATGGTGTTATTCTTGCTTATTTTTGTACTTGTTGTAGGGGAAGGTCATAAAAGCTAGAGCCCCATTTATGTATGAAAGCTGAACATAGAAGGCAACCTTGGGAATAAGAAGCTATGTTACTAATCTTTACACAATCTGAGTGATAGTCCCCATCTTTATGATCACAAGTAAAAAAAGGCTCAACATCAAGATGTTATATATATATATATATATATATATATCTCAATGATAGCACAAAGAAATGTTGACAAGAAATATTTAGATATAAGAAGGAAAAAAATAGGAAAATGAAAAGTGTACAAGATTTTATGATAGAAAACCTTTAAAATAAAGAGAATTCATGTTGGTAGCATGTTTTAAAACTTCACTAACTGATTGATGATTACATGAGTGAAGGAATTACGAGATCTCTCAACTTGCCCTCTTAGGCTTCCCTTTTTACAAGAGAAATACAACACCCCTTAAAAATAATGTACTTTCATTGTTGAATGCTCCACCAATTTTCTTGACACAGTGATACACATCTTCTTGACACATTTTGAGTTCTTCCTTTGATGGTTTCAAATTGTTTCTTGCCTGTTTTCCATTAGAAACGTTAATCACCATGGACTAAAATTATGTGCCAAATAGACAAGTTTGTACCTTTAATTTACTTGTCAAGAGCTGATACTCCTCTCCAAGGTAACCCTGCTCTTCTAGTTCGTATTGCCCATATGCCCTCGAGTCATGTTTGTTGTACCATTATGACTTAGGGACCACAAGTGCTTATTATTTCAAGAGTTTGGTGCATTCCATAATGCACATGTTCATAAGGAAATTAGGAACCTTGCATAGCAAAATAATAAAGTATTTATCCAAAGTAAAATCATTGTGTGAAAGATTTGCATGCATATGTCTTTATGTAGATTCTTAATAGAGTTTATGTGCATACAACATTATAAGTTCTTCATATAAACTTAGTTGTGAATTTTTCTAGTGCTTTCGATACATGGCCCAATGGTGTTAAAAGTTTTCTTGGATTGTGGGTAAAAAGTACATCTCACATTGAATGACATTCTGAAATGCAGCTGGTTGCTCTGATTCAAAAAGAGTTAATAGGAAGATGAATGAAAAATGAAAAACAAAAAAAGAAAACTTTTTTTAAAACAATTCTTCAAAAAAATTTGTTCAGTGAATTTTTATTACTAGTGAGTTTGTTTTGGATAATTTTGATTTTTTTTTTTTTTTTTTTTTTGCCTGCACACCAAATCATCTCTTAAGGTTTTAGATGACATCAAATTAGTACACAAATGTTCTTCTTTTACCCAAAAAAAAATAGAGATGATAGCTTTCACCAAGGCTCGGGGGCTGCATTTGGGCTCATTATTCTCGCAAACACGACCCCATTAGAAAAAAGTGTCATCATACACATGATATCAGGAATAATTATAACAATTTGTCAATAAATTTGTACAACTTTATGAACTAATAAAAAAAAAGTTGTTGTTTTCCATACAGAAAACATAACAACCAAGCATTAACCAATGGAAAGCACAAGTTGTTGCAATGCAACAACATATCTACTACTGTTTGCACTCTTGCTTTTGGACAATATAAGCCAACTGCTTTTCCTCCACCTGCTATGGTTTTTAACTTTTTAACTTTACGGATATTTCCATTTCAGGAAATCCGAGGGCATCTCCCATGGTGCGTGCAACACAGTTGAAGATCTACCCTCATTATTTCCATATATAGTGAAACCACACCTGGAGCAGGTACTCATCTCATATGATTAGCAATCAATAGAAACTTCTTACAACTATTAAATCCCTTCATAGCCTATGCCGCTTTTAATATTTTTTCCACTCATTGTTTTTATTATATATTTTTTGAAAAATAAAATCTTGAATATAAATTGAACAATATATATATTTTTTTTACTTAAATTTCAGTAAAAACAGAAGAATCAAAAAAGTGAATAGACGTTTTGTCTACATCCTGTAGCTTTATTTTCTTTTGACCTTTATCAAAGTGGTTGCTCGCTTGTTTGGCTCTCACTGAACAGATATGACAAGTAAACCACTTCCTGCCTCCACCTTTATTAAAAGAATATAGCCAAGAACAATGAATCGGTTCTTATCAACAAAGAGTGCAAATAAAGTGAAGCAGCCTCTCATTACTCTTGCCACCAAAGCTTAACTGATGCATTCACAGATGCTCTTCAAGAGAAAGAGCATAGATTTGCTCACTAATGGAAATCTAAAAGAAGGGAACCATGTGATGATTCTTTTTCATTGAGGTACAAAAATGGCGTTAAGGGACATCATGTTTTAAATTAATTTTTGCAGTCAATAGAAGATAATTGGCCAGATAGATCTGTTCAGGTGAACCCACTCGTTTGCCCTAAATTTTCCTCACCAACTTTTTAAATTTAAATTTTATGGCTCAACTGTACTTTCTGATTTAGCTGTTGGGTTCAATGAACTGCAGGTTTTTGGGTTTTTTTATTGGTAGTTGTTTGTGGGGTAGTATAGCTTCAGACTTCAGCATTTCAACCTCCTGGAGTGTGGGAATTTTTAATTAGGCATGTTGTCTAAGGCCATGATCTTATGCCAAGTTTAATTTTTTTTTTCTATGTTGAGAGTATATATAATACAAGTAATATGTGCTAAGAATTGAATAGCCCATTTGTTTAAGTCATTGCTGATGGAATAAAGTGGCATTTGATAAAAAGAAAAAAATAATTTTGACTTTTTAAAAGAAGGATAAAGTTGTAATAATTGTATAGTCTTTTGGGTGAACCGTAATGGAGCTTGTGACCTCTGTTTGGGATCGAGTTCCTGTCTTCTTAGCATTTTTTATTTTTATTTTCTTTTACTTTTTGAGATATGTATTAAAAATATTATCAAATTCATTTTTTCAATGTGTATTACCTTAAGATTGTGATGTATTAAGGGCTTATGTCAGTTTGCTACCATTACAAAATATGCTGAGTTTGATTAAATTGTGGGTTTATCCAAATCTAGTGGTCTTATCTTTATAAATATCATATATAGCATAGAACAATAGTTGTATTAATCAACCAAGACATCTCATCATGGTTCTTTCTCCATTATGTTAATGTAGAATTTATTGCTTGGTTTTCCATATTGGCACAAGAAGGGAAACAATATGTTATTGCAAACAAAAAATTATATATATTTTTTTTTCTATTTCATAAGGTAAATATCTTCAAACATTTCATGTTGTATAATAAACATTTTTTCTTTGATTTATTAACATGATACAATAAATGGTAGCATTTTTTGTTGTAGATTATACGATGTTGTGAAGATTGGACAACATAAATGCCAAAATATAAAATGCTGAAATTTAAAAAAAAAACCATTTGCATAAATAAAAAAATATTATATTATATGCTGAATTGCAAAGTTCGAATGCCCTTGACAAAAGTTTTCTAAGTCTTAATGTCTATCGGTTGCATAATCTATTATAGGTCTCTAGAATTTGTATGTTGTGTCATATCATTTATAATTTGTTGGTTTAATAGGAATTCATCTATGGGTCTAACTTATGAGGTCTCAAATGGAAGTTTTAAAGATGAATGTCATATGATTAAAATAAGTGTTTATTTCTTTGTTTTTTTTTTTTTTTGAAACACAGGTTTACATTATCTAAAAAAGGATTATAACGCATTAGCTATATTACAATTTTTGCCCAAATGTCTGTAAAACCACCCTATCATGATCGAACTACTATTTTTGAATTGTTGAAGCCAATTGGAAAACGTCTTGACGTGATACAAAAAAGCCAATTTCTTCATTATGATACAATAACACTTTTATACTCATCTGATGTTTTTGATCGTCTTGGTTTGATTTTGCTCTTGTGTGAATAGTAAATTGTTAAAACAAGTGGTGGGGGGGATGTACTCTCATTTGATAAAATAAAATGTTTTGCTAGCTTGTATAAATCAATGGATAACACTTGAATGCATTAAAATATGAAGTATTAATATTATAAATGATTTATGAAGCTAAAGCAATGAATTCTTCATAGATCTTTTTGTTTCTCATCTTCCAAAGATTCTTGCATATCAATAGTTGGGTGTATTGCATGATTTTCTAAAATGTGGAGCTCCTAAATATATTTTACCACCATTGTTTTAGTGTGGCAATGATTAAAACCTTCCTTTGAAAATAAATCTTGAAAGTCCTAGCATAAAATCCTAGATTTCTTACTCAAGTTATAAGCACTAAAAACATAATCAATTATATCCTCCTTAGGTCAATGAGGATAGTTTGAGACCAAGCACACGTTCAACTTCTTGAACCATTTAGGAAAAGATAGCAATTTGTTAATGATCCTCCAAAGTAGTATTAATATCTTAGTTGGATGTTTAGAATCCTATATCATCTTACAAAACTTGTTCTCTAATGCTTTTTGTCTAATTATCTTCTATTAGATTTAAGATTGAATTGTCCCTCATTGCTTTCTTTTTAGAAAGTGTAAAAAGTTATTTTTTTATATGAATATCAAATTTTCTACTAGTTTTCTCATTTTTTCAAAGTAATTGTATTTGTTTGAATTTCTTATCCTTTGGTTACCATATTACAATGTTGTATTCATGACATTTACCTATAAGTTTGCTCTATCATCAACTTTCAATTACTTTTTATTTCATAAACTTGAGTAACATCATGTAGACTTCTAATACTTAACCCATTTTCTTCAATCATGTAGCATAATTTATCTCATTTCAACCAATGATGTGTTTGAATATTGACTTGGTCTCCCCAAAGAAAAGAGTTCATCATTAGCTTCTATCTATAAATAATTTTTTTAGAGGGTGTATAAACATAAGTGAGTGCAATGGTATGCAATTTAAAACATGTTTGACAAGTAACAATTTACCTATCATTTTCCAGTCAACCACTTTTTTTTACACCTTTTCAATGATATGTCAAAAATGTCAACATTTCTTTCTCACATTGAAGATTAGATTTCTCTAATAAATATTTGGTAACTTATCTTCCTTAAAACTTAATATCTTGCCTATCCTTTGAATTATAGTTGATGACATTATGCTGCAAGGTAGAATCCATACTTAATTAGTTTAGTGACATTCCTATCATTAGCTAAAAGTGATTTAGGAATCTATGAGTATATTTTATAGATTTAAGTTCTTCTCTACTAAAGATAATCACATCATCCACATAGCTAAGGTATGTTCTTATAGCAAATCCACAAAAAGTAGCATAATGTTGAATTTTCTTCCTCTCAAATTGTTGTTTGAAAGCCTTGTAGAATGCTTCTATTATAATGATGAAAAGCTATGGAAAAATTAAGTTTCCTTCTTGCAAGCCTCTTAAATGTTGGAAGAAGATGCTAGGGGAACCGTTGATTATTATAGATATCCATGTATTGCCAATAATATTTTTAATTAAACCTAAGAACTTGGATGAAAATTGAAACATTTCTAAACCTTAAATAAAAACTCCCAATATCTACTATCAATGGAATTTTTAATGTCTAGTTTGATGAACTAATTTTTACCTCTAATTTTTTGGTTAATTGACCTCCTCAATTCTTAAGTCATAAGATTGTTATCATTGGAGTCTCTTCCATGAATGAATCTTATTTGCTCTGATGAAATAATCTTAGGTAGGATTACTTCCATGAATGAATCATTTGTATAAAAATTTGAGTGCAAAATTACATATACTTATGGATATGAAGTCTTGTAAGAGATTACATTTTTGGGATAAGGATTAGCTTGATATTGGAAAGGTCCTTAGGAATTAAATTTTCCATTAAGAAATTGTTAGCTATCTCAAGGAGATCTAGTATAATTATATTCAAACAATTTCTAAAAAAAATCCATTAAAGTCATCTAGACCAGAAGAACTCTCTTTGTCTAATTGAAAGATAATATCTTTGATCCCCTCTAAGGTGACCTCCTTCATAAGCAGTCTATTGTCCTCCTCTGAAAGTATTTGAATAATATTGGTTTAGAAATACTCATTATGCATGATTTCATTATTAGAGAGGAGGAATTTGAATAACCTCAATTTACCTTCCCGTATCTATTTATTCCTCAAGAGATTAACTCCATTAGAATCAATAAGCACTAACATGCATAGGTGATTTATCTTCTCCTTTACCAACTCATGAAAAAAAAAATTCACCCTTTTTCAACCATTTTACAGACCTTCTGGTGCCAATAAGCTTCTTCTTTGACAAGTTCATCTAGAAGGGTTTGACTTGCCTCACTGAGCTTGATTCTACCTTCCTCATAAGTGTTCTCTTGAAATCTAATTTTACATTCCTTCACATTTTCTTTTACTTATTTGATTGATTTGAGTATATCCTTGAATGTGTTTTGTTCTAATGTCTTAGGTAATTCTTTAAACACCTTAATTAGAATTTCAATGCTTTCATTCTAGTTTGATAAGAAGGAATTATCCAATTTTTCTCGACAATTTTGAAGAAAGTTGGGTATGAAGTCCACATGTTTTGGAACCTTAATTGCCTAGGTTCAATTCGTTGATCCTTAAGAGGAAATGTAGTAGCATTGGAGAAGAAGATAGTTAGAGATGATAAGGGTTCATAATGATGAGCTTAGTTGTGATAGTGGCACAAATAAACTCTATGCAAACAAAAAAGTTGTAAGTGGCACATGGGATAATAGGAAAGGAAGGCCCATAATGGCCCAAAACTATGACAAGTATTGATTGAATAATAACAAACTTGTGCCAATTACTATTCAATAGCCAATTCATGATTATTTGTCTTTAGAGATGAAGGAGATAATTCTTGTTATTGGTTTAAGTGATTGATACTTACATGCAATTGATAATTAATCCCTAATTAGTTTTCCAAGAGGGCACCAACAAAAATTCCTTGGCTAGAAATCCTTAGATTACTCATTAATAACTAACAATAGTCAATTGCTAATCATTATTCCCTAATGCCTATTTTGATGTAATGCCCATTTTGATCTAATGAACTAGCAAGGGGCTCCTCATATTCTCATTAATAACATGAGAAACATTTATGTAGTTGATTTATCAATTTCATAAAACAAATTGTATTTGAATTGGTGTATTGATGCTATTTTTGGAGTGAATTATTTAACTTGGTGTGTTGATGTGATTTTTGGAGTAAAATAGAATATTTGAAATGGAACCTTTTAAAAGTAATTTTAAAAATGAGTTCTTTTTTTAAAATAGTTTCTAGCAAAAGAATTATTGGAATTTTTTGAATAGCAAAGACTAGATAAATCTTTAATTTTATAAAAATATTTTTTGTAATATTTTAGGAGAACAAAAGCATCTTTTCTGTCACAATTTTTTAAGTAAATATAGGACTCATAAGGTTGTAATCATATATCGTAGTCAACCAAGAATTTGGTAGCACCATTGTTGGACAAATAAAACCTTATTTAGAACCTTCCAATAGAATTGTCTTTATGTTTTAACTCTTACTTATGAGAAAGTATCTTAATAAAAGTTTATCAATTTAATTTAAGATTAAAAAACTCATATAAACACTAAAATATAATTCACAATAAAAAAATCAATCTAAATTTATCTTTTTGAGAAACAAATTCATGTAAATAATACAATAAGTTGATTTGTGTATGTGAGTCTGTATGTTCATATATATTTTTTATTTATTTAATTATTTAAATTGATATAATTTTTAATAAAAATTTAAATTAAAACTAAACATCAAAATTATTAAAAAAAAAAACAAAATATTGAACAACTTCACCAATACCATCTCATACTTCACAATTGCTCAATCCTAACACCCAATTCTCCTAACCTCATTAAATAGAAACACATTACAAAATTTAACAATCCATCAAAAAACTTTACTTCACATAAAAATATTATCATTTTTTATAAACATGTTAATACTTTAATCTAATTTATTAAAATTCTTTCTTGTAAAATTAATAAGATGATAGAAAATATTAACATGTTGAATATGAAAATAAACTTTTTAACAATGCTTCACTGAATAATACCTATTTTATCTATTTGTCTCTCTTTCTCTCTCTTTAATTCACTATTATTTAAATCACAAATATACAAGCTAACAGGTTCCTTTTTCTTTTGATTAGCAGTGTAATCATATATATATATATATATATATATATATATATATATATATATATATATATATATATAATGTCACATTGTGTTTGATATAAGCACAAATGTGATGTCATGATTCCTTGATGCAGTTTTCCACCATTAGCCCTTAAACACTAAATAATAGAGGAGATATACCTCCCTTACAAAGGTAGGCCTGGATTAGCTGTACTAAACATTTTTTATTTGCTTTGTTTTAGTTGATTCCTTTGCAGCTGTAACGTTATATGCTCCTTGGCCTGGTCAAAATGCACAAATCTAGGTTCAAGGGATACGAAAAAAAAAGAATATTTGAAATGGGGAATCATTCTCTTTGAATTAAGAGATAAAGAATCTAATAAAAATCTTAAAATAAGATCTAGCTAATTATATAATGAGACATAACATGTATCTCATTTGTCGTATCTAATGACTATAATTATTGATTGATAGGTATAAAAAAAATATGAGATATAAACATATATGAAAAAGACTATTAAAAAGATGAATCCGACTTGTTTGTATGTTATTTCAATGATATTATGTGATATATATAAAATGAGATAACAATTGTTTTAGTAAGAGAATAGAATGTGAATTTAAATTTAAGAAATCTTAATGAATATGATCTTTTTGTATTGTACTAATATATTAAACATAACCTTTCTTTGTAATTGTATTGTAACCATTACAAATAAATTAGGCATTAACGATCGATAATTGGCCAACGAAAAATCCATGATCTAATATGTAGGATAAAAGGACGATCGTTGTTGTCCTTGTAGAGGAATAATCAGTGATTCATCATCAATAACTCTTAAGTATATGTCACAAAAGTCAATGATGAGAATTCTCACATTTAGCTTTTTCTATAATTGGTCTTAAATGGGTTATTATATGGCAAGCAAAGTGCATCGATTGTTATTAAGTTAACACTTTTCTTGACTAATGCTTGCACAAGCTCTCCCTCCTTACTCTCAATCATGTGCTTGCTCTCTTTTGCACAACCTGTCACCCTTTTCTTTATGCAAAGTCTAGTTAGCATGTTGCCACTCTCTATCATATATGTAGTCCCTCTCTGTTGTGTCTCTAATCACACTCTTCTTATGTTAATTATAATGATGTCACCATCACAACTACCTATTGTTGTCATTAAATCATATATTTATCTTTTATCTTTGTTGAATTGAGGTCTCTACTAACCATTGAAATTTCTTTACTTTTTGGCTCATTCATAATATGCATCACCAACCAAATCAATTCAACCTTCAATTTTCTCTCATCATTACCTTTAAAAAGAGCAATATTTTGCATCCATTAAATGAATGTGAATATGACTTATAATGCAACAAAATAAAATGAACTAGAAGAGCCTAAGATATACCAAAGTTTGATAGGTCATAAATAAGATTCAAACAAGAGCCAAAAATAGGGGTAAGAAATAAAGATTTAAAGAATTTAATTATATTATTAGGTTATAATGAGTAATTATGAGATCAAAAACTTATTTTGTTCTTGCTGTGTCTTCCTATTCAATTTTTTTTGTATTATTTATTATTATATTTTATTAGTTTTTAGGTTAGAAGATCTTTTGTCTTTATAGTTTTACATAGGATATCCTTTCTAACCTATTTTAGTTCTTGTCATGTGAATAAGAAAGATGATTTTTTATTTGTCTTCAATTTGAGAATCGTTAAGATTTTTATTGCACACACATGCACAAGAAGAATCCTCCAAAATGGCATAAGATAGCCTTTTTTTACTCAAATTGTGATATATCCTGTGTGTCTTCATCACATTGCACCACCACAACCTTCATCATTCAAAAACTCCTTTGGCCTTCATTCACCTTGTCACCTCTTATCTAACCACCAACAACTCTATCCCTCATCAACACAAGCCTTCTCCTCTCGCCTTCTTTGACAATCGATGCCATTAAGGACACTATTGCGAGCCCCATCAAAGCATTTTTCTCTAGCCTATTGTTGCTTTGTCATTTTCTTGCTAACATCAACTTTGCCATTTTCTTCGAAGCTCCCTCACCAAAGCCTATTGACCCACCTCATGTAGCCTCTCAACTAGTTCATTAATGCCTTACAATAGAAGCCACAACATCCTTTATAGATTTATCCAAGACTTTGCTAACTCATTACCACTTCTGAATAAGGCTACCACCAACCCTTTTCCCAATAGTCAATCATAACATGCCTCGTCCACAACACCATGCCTTAACTACCTCAAGAAGTTCACCATTGTGATGCTTTAATGCTTCTACCACGAGTTGGCCATGAACGTTATTAGTTGGTGCTCAACCCAATCTAGTCATGTCTTAATCTAGCACAGCCACCCAACACTCATTGCTCATTATCACTTAGATTATTTGCTCACGTACATCAAGTTATGGTATAAGAACATTCCCCTAACTACATCAATTTTGTTACCAAAGTCAACTTCATCCTCAAATCTGTATCAACTTATTGATATTAAAACTAAGACTTTATAATATTCCAACCACTCAGATGGTCCAATTCCATATTGGGATTTAAGGGCATAAATTTTATTACATTAGAAATGATCTATTATGATAAAAGACCAAAATAAAAGTTAAAAATATTACATATTAAGGCTATTAATGACAGGTCTATAAAAATCAAAATATTTTTCATTCTTTAATATAAATTTAATTTTCTATATAAAGTTCAACATGATAGGTATTATTGGTTGCAACTACAATAAATGGAATGTGTTCGACTTAATCTTCTTCAATTAACAAGCCTTAAATTAATTAGGCCTATCATTACCCCTAAACAACAATTGAGCGAGACATTTATATATTTCTTTTAGCCCACTTATAATACAAACTATTCATTTATGATCATAATTTCGTTTTTATAAAAACTATTTTTGTTAATGCTTAAGTAATTTAGTTTATCTAATATCAATCTTTCATAGCTTTTTTTGTAAAAAAAATACATAATTTTCTTTTTATTATTATTATTTAATTGATTTTGTTTTCTCGTTTTTTACTTATTTTTGAATATTGAAATTTCATAATATTACTAATGTAAAATCAAGTAAATAACCTAAAAACGTTTAGGAATGAGATGAAAATATTATATTATGTAGTAAAGAATTTATTAATAGATTGGATATGATTGAAGCCACCATGAATGACTTTATTTCCCATAAAAGATTAACATAGAACCTATTCTCTCCACCCCCAATGAACCTTTAGAAGAAGATCATCATATACCTTGGGAAAATAAGTTGAATAGAAAACCATTGCCTTCCAAGAACCATAGAAATGTTCATCTCAAAATTTATAATAAGTTTAAAGTTGAAGTATCAATATTTGATAGTTTTTATGACCCTAACAAACTATTAGAATGATTAACCAATACTGAATATTTTTTTAACTGATATGACTATGATGATCATCAAATGACTAACATTACTAAAATAAAGTTAATAAGATAATCCAAAATATTTTAGAATAATACTCTAGCCAAGGAATAATGATTATGAAGAAAAGAATTTACTTGAGAAGCAATAAAAGAGATGTTGAGCTTGACTTATTATCCAAAAAAAAATAATAAGATTGCATAGATAGCTACATACCATGAGGCAAGAGAATTTTACTATTATCGAATACCTAAAATATTTTAAAGATTTAGTGACTATGATAGATTTTTTGAATGCAAATTATGATTGATCAGTAAATTTATTTTATTCCTATGATTTAAAATTCGGTAAGGAGGTTGAATGTAGAGCTACATGAGTCTCAATAACTAGAGAAGACAATTAAAAAAGACCAATTTGTGGGTAGACTTAGGAAGTCAATACTTATGAATACTAGGATAAAAACACAAAGTCTAACTATTAGGGCACCCAAGGTTATCACTAAGCTTAGATTGCTTTCATCTTCATCTAATACTTAGATTGCTAGTGAAAACTAATCCTCATAACAAAGTTGAGTATTATTAATTATAAATAGCCTAGTCATAAGAAATATCAATATAATGTTATCTTGAACATTAAAGAGGAAAATCAATGTGAACCAAAATATGAGAAAATAGAAGAAAAAGAAGGTTACATCATCCCCATTGATAAACAATGACAATGTGGCACCTTGTTCTATTAACTCCTAATATTTTTCAATAATTTTTCTTTGAACTTATAGAAAACTTTTATAAAAAAACCTTTGTATATTGAAAACTTTTGTCTCATAAATAAAATTATTCTTTTAAATCAAGAAAACCAATTTTAAATATCTGTTTACAAAGGCTAAGTATACACAAAAATAGTTCTCACAATGAAAATTAAATTAATAATACTATCAAATGTTAAACTAATATATATATATAATTGTTAAATTAGCTTTCCATGCACCACATATGCTCCAAACCTTAATACAATCATTTAAGCTAAAGTAAGAAATCATTAAGACTAGTACCCTAGTCATTACTCTTTTTATTTCTTTATGAAGTGTATTCTTATTTCTTGAAATTATTAAACAATAAATAGGTTGAGCTAAAGGATATAAGCTCACTAAGCAAAAGCTATATAATAAGAATGTAAAGTAGTATAAAGATTGAGTCATGTCATATGTTAGGTCCAAATTAATAAGCATATCATAATAAAAGTAAATCAAATCTTTTTAGAATAAGATTAATATGTCAATGAAATGCTGCCACCCTTGAAGTTAAGTTCTTTTATAATTTTGACCAATCTTCTAAATTTGCATTCAACCTATGGTTATTTAACACTTTGTTTCAACATTTTCCTTTTATTCATCATTTTCCCTTCCTTTTCTGTTATTAATTGTAGTTTAGTTCTCAAAATAAAGGATAAATATCTTTTTAAAATTGGGTTCTATCTCTAGATAATACCTTAGAGCAAGATATACCGTATCATTGGTTCTGTTATTAGGATCTATTTTAATATAATATTCTAAAATAAGATACACCCATTTGGCAATATAATAGCTTTTCCTTTTAATACAAAAGTCTTCTTCTTAAGAACAAAATTTGTTTAGCATTTAACTCTCTTTTAATATCTTAAAAATATTTTATTTATTTAAGAAAAAAAAATAGCATTTTTTTCTTTCTTTTAGTTTAATGCAACTAAGTATGATATGCTTTAAAAGATAAAATGCTATAAAGCAAAAGTACAAATAATATGTTTTTGCACAAGAGTAAATTTTTAAGGAATTTTAATTAATCAATTGAGGTTCTATAATAAAGTATCTAATCATGCAATGCTAATCAATTAAGATCAAAATTTTGAAATTCAAGAATTTAAAATTTTCCCTTTGCTTAACTACACCAAGGAAATTCCTCATTCCCTTCCCTTTTCTTTGGTTGCACCTTCACCTCACAAGCTTTTTGTTTTTTCTCAAATCTCTTATGACAAGATTATTTTTATATCTTAATTGAGCCTTATTTGATCCACCTCTACTGCTTGATTGATGCAGTTACCATTTATTAACACACTCATGGTTCTAAAAATCACTTTCATTATTTGTTAGAGATTTAGAAATTTTAGGAATTTAAAAAATTAATTCTGTTTTAATTAAATTTTAGCCTTGTAAATATTTCTTAAATTTTATGATCCAAATTACCTTCAAAAAATTATATGCTACTTTTATATGAAACTACTCAACCAAGTTATAGACATAATCTAATTTGTGATGATGAATAAAATACAACTTTTAAGAATCCTAATACGGAGTATGAATGATTAATTATTATGATAGTCTGATTTATTTAATCATGAAATAACTTTCATTATGAATTTTTTTATTATAAGCTATGTAGACTTAGAAATAAGAATTTTATGAATTTCAATATACCTTGAAAAACATGTCACATTATTTATAGTTATGCTTGTGATTTGAACATATTGTTAAGAATGTCTCGAATACTATTTATAAGTTTTTGAAATCAATTGAATTTTTTATAATTTTTTAAGAGAAAAAAACAAAAAGAATATTTATTTAATCCTTTATTTATTAAAAAAGGATAAACTTACCTATTTCTCTTGGGACTCAATTCAACTACGTTTGCATAATAGGAGAACTCAAGGGTTTTGATACTAAAGGAAAGGAAAGCTTGGGAAGAAGGAGAGAAGAAGATTCTAAGAAAGCTTTTGCTAGATCACTATTGTATGATAAAGGCATTACTTATATATAGAAGTGTTCACTAATTATCAAAATCTAAAATATATTTTCACCCAAAAAGAATTGAAAATAAGAGAAAAGAAGTGGCTAAAAGTTACTAAAGACAATGACATGACAGTAAGATATTATGTAAAGAGAGCCAATATTATTACAAATGCACTAAGCTAGAAAGTTGTTTTGTGTTATTTTGGAACAACATAATCAAAAATTACTTTCTTGAAATTGAAAAAGTACAATTAGGAAGAGCTATGTATAGAAATTTGGGCTTTCTTTTTCAACTCTCTTTAAGACTAGATTAGCTTGATTTTATTAGATAAGATAATTCCTTAGTTCATTAGATAAAATCTATATACATTTAATATAAAACATTACAAGTTTAGGATATTAACATGTTGAGGTCAATAAAAATACACATGGCATAAATAATACTAACATAATTTAAAGGAAATGAAAGCATATAAGCAAACCATGCTATGCCATAACTGATTATGATTCTTTAATTTCTTATTTCATTTTATTTTCTTTAGTTACTTATTCATTTCAATTTCTAGATAATTTTTTATTTACACTTATATGTTAGGTCTCGTCATCTACAAGGAATACACAAGTCATTTAACTCTACTAAGTTGAATCATTGATTCTCGTATGGGACTTTCCTAATTAGGAATACCTTGTGAGTTAAAATGAGTAAATATTTATCTCAATTTTGAGTATATCACTAGTGAGTTTTATCTAGAGATATCTCTAAGATAGGATGTAGTAATGAGCATATGAGGCCCTTACTTTTTTTTCTTTAGATAATTCTTTCTTAATCCCCTTTTTTACCATTTGTAAGCATATTTCTCTTTCAATTTAAATTCCTAATATTCCATTAAATGTTGCTCAAATTTAGATGTTCATATGCACTATTTTCTTTTCACATCAATATAACCATATCATGTTGAGAAGAGCATCAGATAACATGTGATTCTCAAAATTTGTAAGAAGTTTTAACCATATATAATATGTGCCCTATTAATTTTTCAACACAAAAGCAACATTTATGCACCAATATGCTAAGAAATTTGTACTATTTTTTAAAATATTTTTCCTAATTTACCCAATAATTAAAATCATCTATACATCAAACATATGCATGAAACGTGTAAAACACGTATGCATTTTCTTTTTAAAGTAGTGGTCACACCAAAAAGATTTAATTTTTTCCTCTATCTTCCTTAGCTCAAATATTAATGAATTTCTTCTAATTACATTCAATTATTAAAATAACAATAGCCTCTCTCCTCGTTTTCTTTCTTTTGCATGATAATCTCAAAATCCTCCATAAAGTTTCTATGAAGTTTTTCCAAAATTCTCTTTTTATATTCTTCTCCCTCTCTCTCCATTGTTTTCCTTGCAAATTAGTCACCAAAACTCCCACAACTCTTCTCCCTTCACTTAGGCTCTTATGCTAACCCCTTCCCATTCTCATTCATTTGCTCCCTTGGGAAGGCCAAAATTCGTGCACATAGCTTCTCATAAGTTGCCCCTTCATATTTGTAACCTTTGATTACTGAAAATTAAGCTCGATTACTACTTCATTTCTCTTGAATTGTCGATGCACCATATAAGGTTAAGGATTTATGATTAATAAAAAGCATTAAATTGTTTTTATTAAACCTTACAGTTAATGAAATTTTTAAATTTTTTAATCAATTTATTATGCAAAATTTGTCAGCTAATTTTATATAATTATTCTCCATGAGTTTTACCTATCTTCTATTTTTTATATTTTTTGTATCATTTACTATTTTTAATATTTTTAATTTATAAATATTTAAAATAATTATTTTATAATTCCTCCTTCTTAATGTTTAAACTCTAATTTTATAATCATAACACTTTCTTTTTTTTCACAATAATTTTGTATTAAAGATCTCTATAAATCCTATGTCTTAATCTAGTTTCATAATTTTTTTATTTAAATTTTTATTATATTCAAAATATCTTAGTTTTATAACTTAAATGATTATTTAATTTTCATAAATCTCTAACTTCCATTTTGTAGATTAAGTATATTCTATTTTCACCAACTTATTATTGTTGAATTTTTAATAAATTGTACACTTATTTTTATAATTCATCTCTCTTCTTTTATGTGTCATACCTCATTTTGATAATATATGATTTTAAAAATATATATAATAAATTTTAGAATTTTATAATAACCATAAAAATTAGAAATAGATATAACTGGTTAATTATGAGGATACTTAGGATTTTTTTCTCAAGATCACAAGTCAACTCTATGGTTATTATTTTTTTTTATCAAATTAAACACTTGAATAATTCAAAATTTTAAAAATAATTATTTAAATAATTTACCCACTTTTAGGATGTTATAATATAAGAGCATTCCAACACCTACATTAGCTTTGATATTAGATCTTGATTCAACTCCACACCTCCATAAGCTTATATCAAAAGAAATGAATGTGATGCAAAGTTTCTTTTGCTTGAATTTAGAGAAAAAAAAGCGATGTGTTATCAATTAGTGTTTGACTAAGTTCTCATATATTGATTGTTTATTGTCATAAAGGAGACTAAAGTATAACACAATGATTCAACTCGTATTAACTTACCAATCAAATGTACAACTATTGATGCCTTTCTAACACATTATTGAATGAAGCACATATTTCCAATTGATAAATTATAAATTATTTAGCAAATGCCTTGGTTGATTGACTTTTAATGTCATCATTATTCTTTTGGTGCAACATACTAACCACTTGGTTTTTAACAACAAAATGTATAGTCATAATATTATTGATATATGGATGATATTTTGTTTTTGGTTTACAAATACTAGTTGTTCCATTAATAGAAGAATAAGTGCTTAAACAAATGTCATCAATTTAGGTCACGAACTTTTTGGATGATAATTAACTTCAAAGACTCAAAAAAAAATTTATTACCAATTTATCTATCATAAAATACCATTATTATTATAGCATCACTTCACTCTCTTGTGTAATTTTTGGTTTCTTAATCTACAATTGAGATCTCTAGGTTGTATCTAAGGGATAGTATAAACAAAGCCAAGAGATCTTGTAACATGATAAGGTAACATAAGAGGACTTGTTGTATTTAGTATCACTACAAATGCAACAACAAATGGAGCACATAGTGTATCGTGTCATGTCACTCATTGCATATCTACCACCTCGTGTCTCATAAAAGAAAAATTCAAGAGTGATTGTGTTTTGGCTCTTTATATGTTTCTTAAATTCATTTTTTCTATGACACGATTTGAATTAACTTCACAAGAGTTACAAATAGGAGTTCATTTTTATTTCTTGATTCTTATTCATACATTTACATGGTTGTCATTTGTTGGATAGATATTATATGTCATGGTCATGAATCAAAAGGTGAGCGTTTGAGTATTTCAAGTTATTTGATGCCATAAGGAACCAATGGACTTCTGTTATACAAGAAATATTAAAACCAAACAAATTTGTGACAGTGATGAAACAACAAGCAGCCAACCAAAAGACACCTAACGAGACTGATTGTACACAAAAGAACCAAACAGCTATCAATTGATGCTTGTCCATGCAGAGGATGAGAAAAAGATGATCAAATTGGCTATTGTTTGCAGAAATAGTGACCAAACAACGATAAACTGAGAACCAAGCTCCGTTTTGGAACAAACGATAATGGCATCACTGTTTGTTCGTTGTTCGACCAGTGAAAGCTGAGGGCCTTGCTTGCTTTGTGTACCATGACGGATGAAGATATTAATGCTGGCCAAAGGGGTTCAACAAGATCAAATAGATGAGTATATTAGTGGGTGTAATTGTTCCAACAGTAAGATGTCAGAACTATAAAATTAGGGCAAACAATGCATCATGTGAACCCATGTGAAAGTAAAAGTCCATCTGATTACTTAAATAAGATCTTTCAAAATCCTAGAAAGGTGAAAACCCTAACTCTAGTCACACAAAAATCCAAGACTCTTTAACTTATTTTCTTCGGTATCTATTGTTTTCATCACTGGCCATTAAAAGACTATAACTGGTCAGTTGATCTGCATTATTTTATGCTAATTTACAAGTTAAGTATAACCATGAAGCTGTTACTATACTTCTCTAATATTAAACAATTCTAAATCATTGCAGGTATTTTAAGACAATCTAATTGCCATGTGTTTTCCTTAAGCATAAGACCTCGTATGTACTAATTAAAATAAGGATGAAACCTTGGGATTAATTATCCTTAATTATTGTGATGAGTATTAAAAAAATAATGCATTCTGGATTCAGTTCATTGATTGAGTTTGGAACCACTTTAGCTTACATCACTTGAAATAATTAACACACAAGCCCATAAAATCCATCTTAAAATAATGTATGACTGAACTATGGCCTTGGTTGGAGGTCTTTCAATTGTCGGTTTCAAACCTCAAGACCCAAATTTTAGAACTAATCTCTTAATTAATTAGCAATTAATCAAATTAAATATTGTAATTTAAAAACATTGTCTATGCCAGCAAGTTGTTTGGTGAATGAGCAAGCTTTTGACGTCTATAAGATTAATATTAGTTCAATGATTCAATGAATCATTGTTTTGGTTCAATGCATAATGTTTTATAAGAAAGATTGAGTTATTGAAATTCTACTATACAATGAACATTGCATATTACTTGAGTATCGTGTCTTATCATTTCATGATTGTTTTCCTTAACTACAATTAAGTACTATAATATGACAAAAGAAATTTAATCATAAAGTATTCTAGTTATTAGCATTAAATGATTAGTACTATAACCTTAATATTTATGTAGCCTTATGAATAATCTTGAAGATTAGCATATTCATTTACAGGTATACAATTGATGGAGTTGTCAATACATAGATACAAGTTGTAAAGCTTTCTATTTTGATTTTGAGTTACCCAAGGTTAGAGACTCTAACATTGTTTAATCTTGTATTGTTGTGTTCTTTTAACTAAATTAAAGAAAATAAAAATGACATAAATTAAATTAATTTTGCCACCATTTTGCATATTAAATGTAAAATCATAAAAATGCCTTAACCTTAGGCATTAATATATTAATTACTATATATTAAAATTTTAAAATTTATATTTACTTCGTTATCTACATCTTCTCAATCTCGACATGTGATGTCGATAAGAAAAGTCTCACAGCATTGATAGGTTAAACTTTGTTTCACATTTAACCATAACGAAATGAACAAACTATTACAACTGGAAACCCTTGATCTGATGTTGACAAAGAAGTAGAAAGCTTCGCCCGGCTTATCACTCAGTAAAGGAGGAAAGCAACAAAAGGTTGATCAAATTAAAAAAACACATAAAAATAATATATATATATATATATATATATATATATATATATATATATATATATATATATATATGATGAAATATGGATAATTTTTGTTAATATTTTAGGTTTTTCACTTTAAGAAATTAAACAAAATTAAGTAAGCTTAAGAAGAAGAAATTCAAAACAAGGCTGAAGAATAATGTAAACTAGGGTAAGCTTAAGAACAGCTAAAACATCCAGAGAAGCAAACTAAACAGAATGAAGCCATAAGCATCTGCTGAGGGAGTTTTCATAAACATTAAACGCTACCAAATTGAGAGAACAGAAGAAACCAAGGTAATTAATTAAGCTCACCCCATTTATGGAAACCTCTACATGTTTCATGCAGGCCATCGATGTACAACAGGTCTTTATGGGTTCAGTTTGTTTCCGCTTTTTCTCTTTTCTAGAATAGCGGTGGCCGGCCCGGCGGCCAGCTGGCTGCGAAGGAATCGAGATGGCTGGCGCCTGGCATCAGATTCGGGGGAAGGTTGAACATGGGCATCCCCGAGTCGGAAAGCCCGCCCGGGCCCCGTGGCGAACAGGGAGGCATCGGCGGCCCGCCGCCCCCGCCGCCACTTCCTCCTCCATGCCCGTCGTCGTCCTCCTCTTCCTCTTCTAAGGGGAGCCTCTCGTAGGTCGCGTTGGAGAACGTAGCGGCGACTACCATCACCGGCCCGGCCGCGACCAGGGAGCCCACAACGCTTCCACCGACGACCTGCCCCTGCCCGCCGGCCAGGTAGACAGTCAGCCCAGTGGAACCAGGCGGGGCTGGACCGGGTAGGAAGGTCCCGGTAAGCGAGAGAATCTCGAAGCGGCCCTGGAGGGCGACGACTGCGCCGGGGGCGGAGGGCTGCCGAAGGGTAACGTTGGCGACGGCGCCGGTGCCGGAGAGGACACAAACACCTCGCTGGCGGCGGCGGGCGAACTGGGCTATAGAGTCGGCGACGTCGGCGCCTCCGGCGACCTCCATGACGTGGCTTCGGAGGGCGTTTGGGCTGTCTCGGGTGACGAAGATGGGTGGCTTCGGCTTGTTTTTCGATCCCGGCGGGCGACCACGTGGGCGACGATTGCCGACCTCGACGGCGCCCTCGCGGGGCTCATCGTCCTCATCGGGGAGCGTGGAGCCGCCGCGGGGATCGGAAGAGTCCTTAAGCCCGATGCTCATCTCGTGGGTGGGCTTGCCGGGGCCGGAGGAGTTGGAGGATGACGGCTCCACTCCCGAGAAGCCTCCGGCGAGGCCTAGCTGCCCAGCCCACCAACGGTTCGCCAGATTTGCTTTCTTTTCTTCTTGTTTGGTTGTAACCCAATTGGAAGGAATCAATCGAGCCGACGCGGAGAGATAAGAATATAGTCGAGAGAGTGAGGTTATCTTATCTACAGCTGGCTTTCTATGGGGTGATGTTAAGAGTAGATCGCCAAATGGAAGGGAGTTGAAGCCGAGTCTTCTGTTATTTCTTGGACAAGAGCGAAGAAACTGTAAGACTGGCCTATGGAAAACAGAGGGAGAGAGGGAGAGAGAGAGAGAGAGAGAGAGAGAGAGAGAGAGAGAGAGAGAGAGGAGGGCCGGCGATTGAGGGTTTTGGATTTAGGAGAGGGGTAAGGTGCAAATAATAAGAATTCTTTATTAGTAAATAAAAATTCAGTAGTGTAAGATTAAATTAAATTATCAAGGAACACCATAGAATAGAAAGAGGGTATAATTATTTTCAATTATATGAAATTATTTAGATCTATCGATATTTTTTCATCAAAATTTTTACATGTGCAAATAATCATGGATTACCACAAGGAGTATCTTCTATTTTAATTGACTTAATATTTTTTATCTTAATTTTTTTTTATTCTCATGCAATCATGAAATATTATCATTGTTTTTATTCAACATCATCAATAAGACTAAGCTTTTTTTTTGTCCTCATTAATGGGGTTAGATATGCTATTTTAATAACACCTAATGTTTGTGCAAGTAGCTTAATTTTGATTAGCCTCTGACATTTACATTAATTCACTATTAAAGTTATCCATGATTAACGATAGATTTTTCTTTATTTTAAAATCGTTTTCAAGACATTGAAGAATGTAATAATATATTTAGATAATAAAACCCACTTGTCTATAAAATTGTAATATAATTTAGTTAAAAGTATGAGAATATGATACAAATAGGTATTCCTAATATAAACTATGATACCAATTTTGTTGCAAAGCAAGTCATGTTTGATATATAAAATTGAGCCAAGTTATCACAAATACTCATAAAACAAGTTTTAATTCATTTAGAAAGTAAATGTAATATAATAATATTTTTAAAATAAATAATAAAAACATTATATTTGAGAAAAAACTAATCAAACTAAAATATAGACAATTGTTAAATGATCGAAGATAATATGATATGAGATTTTGACGAGTGAGAATAGATATCATATAAGAAAATTAAAATCCTAAGAAAAGAATTAATAAAAAAAAGAAACAAAAAAATTGAAAAGAACATAAATATGAAAACTAGAAAAGAAAAAAATTTGATATGAGTGTTATAAGATGATTATTCATATTAATATCATATGATGACTATATACATTATAAGCAGATATATATATAATGATTCATTGTTTTATATCTTTTAACAATTTCATATATTATACTTATTTATTATTTTATCTTTATTCATTTATATTTATTGTATATTATACATTCTTTTTTTTATCAATTTATAATCAATGATTTGTCTATTGAGCTTATTATTTTTATTATAAATTTACATTATAAGACAAAATGTAGATATATATATATAATTGGTTTATTGAATTGATTTTCATAAGCTTTATTATGACCATTAAAAGCCTTAACCTTAATCTTGAGAAGATAAATGAAGTAGTGGATTGTCTTATAATAAGAAATTTCATGAATGTCTATAGTTTCAATGAGCTAATAATCATCTATAGAAAATTTATTATGGATTTTAGTATACTGTAACTCCCACAATTGATTTGTTAAAGAAAGACATATTTTCTTAGAATAATGAAAAAATAATCCTATACTCAAATTAAAATCTTAATAATTTTTTCATTAAGTTTAAAATTATCAGATTTTTCTAAAGAATTTAAAGTTACTTTTGATATATTAAAAATCTAAATTTATGAAATTTCAAATCAAGAAGAGCAAACTATAATTTATTATGTTGAATACTTAAATGATTATAAATGAAGATATTCAACATATGAGATAAATGTTTATATTATTAACAAACTCTGAGACATTATAAATAGTATTTGTATTATAACAAATTTATTTTGTCCACTAATCACCATAGCCTTGAAATATATCAATAACAAGATAATGAAACCATACACATGCAAAATGGGTTGAATTTTTAATAAATGACTCCTTTCTCTTGAAACACAATCTTGGAAATTAAAAAAAACAACTATTTTTTTTTCTCTCATTTGGTAGTATCACCATAAAAAGTTTATATTATATGTTTTCAAAAATTAAAATTTTATTATTTTACTTATCTTAACTTTTATGTGATGTATGACGAATTAAGGGACAAGGTTATATTTCTACATTACCTTTTTGCTTTGATTAATTGGTACCTACTTAGAGAAAACTTTAACCATTCCTAATACCACATTTCATGAATTTTTTTAGTTGAATTACATTCTAGAAAAAGAGCAATACATGCATATTATGATAAAAGTATTAACTGAGTAGAAACAAAATTTTAAAGGCCTTCACTAAAGAGGGATATAAACTAAATGATCTCTCAATATAAAGTTTATTAGCAAAAATTATTAATCAATGATTTGGTAAATATATGTCTTTTTCAATTTTAAGTAAACTTTTGAAGCTCTTTCAATATTTTTTTTGTTAAGACTACCATGTATTACTTAAACTATTTTCAAGAAATTGTTAAACTACATAGGTTGCTTATCAATATGGTGTCAAATAAGTATATGTAATTTATAAAGACATATGAAAGTTGTTTGGGGCAACTGATTCTCATCTATATTTCACTTTTAATTAAATGGTAAAATTGAGGTAGTTAATAAAAAGATGAAAAACCTTTTAAAAAGTTAGGTTAAAAAGAGCACAAGAAATTAAAATTTTTTACTTGCTCACAACTAAGTTTTCTTATAATAACACTATTTCTAATGTTACAAAATTATCATCTTTATAAATAATATATATATATATATAACGTTTAATAGAATCTATTTTTTGAAAAAATTTAATAAGGGAAGGTATGTGTTTGCATGTATTTCTATTGAGAGTTTTTTCACCATCAAAATACAAAAAATTAAGCACTATTATGACTTACATGAAAAAAATTAATTTAAAATCATTATAAGGTTGAATCTAAATACTCATCTCCTAGAGTTGTCAACCAGTAATGCCTTTAATATTAATGATTTATTATCATATAAGTGTGATTTACCTGATAATAGTTTGTTTGCTAACTCTTTTATAAATAACTTAATTGATGACCAATCTATCCCACCTTTTAATATAAATTCTTTATTATTAGTAATATCTTTATTAATGTATATCTTCTAATCATGATATTCATTGCATTTTTTTGGTTCATTGATGAGATCAACAACCATTAGAGGATTCTTGGCTTATAATGTATGGCTAGAGAGGTTATCATTGAACCTAATGAAGGATTACATGTACTTCAATTATATAGAACAAATTTTATTTGATAATAGAGAGAGGGAAAAATTGATTCAACACAACAAAAAAACCAAAACAACTTGAGCTACAAAAGTAGAAGTTCATCGTAGACTATAAATTAAATATCAAGCAAAGCTAAAGAAATAGGATCATAATAGGTTTAATTAAATTAGTGGGTTATATTGGGTCATTAATGAGACATGTAGATATTTCTTATTTTGATCCTAGCATGCCTTCTTTTTAAACTTTCATTCTTATTTTTTTAATTATTATTTTATTAGGTTTTAAGTTAAGATGTGTTTTCAGCATTTACAATTCTAGCTCGATAATTCTTTATAACTATTTAAATTCTTGTTATGTGAATGAGAAAAGCTTTTTATTTATCATTAATATGAGAATCTTTAAGGTTTCTATATGATGTATGTGTGTACGTGAAAAATCC
The DNA here is from genome assembly GCA_023846275.1 of Vanilla planifolia. Lineage (NCBI taxonomy): Eukaryota > Viridiplantae > Streptophyta > Magnoliopsida > Asparagales > Orchidaceae > Vanilla > Vanilla planifolia. The sequence continues at coordinate 4,189,749 of CM043870.1, forward strand.
TTCAAGAAAATATAAGATAGTCTTCTCCCTACCTAATGTATAATTTGATCTCTCTATTTCCATCGTCATTGTGTACATCACACTATTGGGACCTTTATTGTTGAGAACCTCATTTGTCCTTTTTTTTATTCATCCTCTTTTTATTTGTCTTCATTGCATCCTTGCTTTGGTCTAGCTTCCTCACCAAAAAAGACACCAAAGCCATTATTAAGGACATTGCCATAAGACTTATCTACACCCTCTTCTCCAACTCGTTGTTGTGCCACCATTGACCATACATTCTAACTCACTGATCGTCAACCCTCATTTCCCGACTTGGCCACCTCTCAATGCCTCATTCGTTAGAAGTAGTCAACCAGCCTCGCACTACCCATTAATTCATTTATTGCTATCTCACTGTTAAGTTCCTTATGTCAATCAACTAAGAGGGTTTAATATCAAGATTAGAAAAAACAAATCCTCTTTGATTCTTAAGGCATGAAATATTTTTGTTTTGTCATTATAATAATATATTATTATTAATATAAATCTATTACAACAATATCTTCCTTTATAGTGAGGGTTTATAATGAATTATTTGAAAAATGAGTAATCACTAAAAACTTACATTAAGACTATTTTTATTGTTTTATTTTATTTTTAAAAATAATTAAGTTTTTTTATTTTAATCATTTGAGTGAGTTCAATTATAAGATATTTGGTTGTTAGAATTAGGAAAGTCCTCGACATATGCGATTTTAATTTATTTTAGACTTGAATCCTACTAGTGCCTAGACAATTTTTGTTTATTTCTTTCAGTTTTTGGTCAATTTCTAAATCTTTGGATATTTTTCACAACCCTAATTATAGGCTTGATCATGAAAGATTGTAGGCAAGAACTAAGAACTCACATGACATGCTTTACTTGTTGAAATTAACCTTCTTCAAGCTGTCATATTTTATAATTAAGAATCATATCATATTTTTACTTCATTATTTTGAAATTAAATTCGAAAGATAGAACTAATAATAATATTAGTAGTAAGTAAAGAATAATAAAAACGAATTAATTTAATAGTTGAAAAGAAATAAAGAAGAAAGTTGCTCAAACAAATGATCATCAATTCATGTCATTAGAATGGACATCAAGAACGTTGAGCACCACACTCGGTGCTCTCATCTCTTTCCTAATGCTCCCAATGAAGGCATTCAAATCTTTTTATGAAAGATTTAAAGCTCTTATTAACTTTATAGACAAAAAAAAAAGTTGTTTACATGATAATTACTTTTAAATCATAATGATATCAAGATATTAATGTTATCTAAAATTTATCAATATTTTTTATTATTTAATATAATTCTATCTAAATAATCATATATTCTTATTTTTAGCAATTAGGCTACCAAATTTTAGATATTGCTAAAAATTGTATTGACATGTCTATGTTACATATTAGTGACAAAACTATAACTTTTGATAATATTATTTAATTATATTTTCAAACCAAATATTTAATATTTATAAATAATATTACATTACATAAAAATATTATTAGACTATCTCCTAAAGTTTAACTCTTCGTCTTGATCTTTATTGCTTATTGTAAAGACATTCACCATTTATTGATGTTACATGGATGATGTTAATCCCATTGTTATTGGACCAAACCTTAGTATGATGGTCACAAACAATTCTATAACCATTATTGATGCACCTTAGCATTTCTTTTTTTGATTTTGATATTAATATTTTTATTGATCAAGTATGTCAACATATGCAATGATTTTCTAACACTCATTGGGTTGGAGCTAAACACTTTTCATATTCAACTTGTTTTATCAAAAAATCCACTTAATACTTCACGTGCATTCTTTGAATTGAATTGATGAAAGAGTCTTATTGGTTGTCACTTCATAATCAACTAAACTATACCATTATCTGAGAAGTAAAAGTAAACGCCCACTCAAGTATTGAATTTTAATAAAAGAAAATTAACAACACAAATTGTCACCTCATTTGAATTCAAGTCTTATTAGTGGTCTAGTCATTTCTCATAAAATGTGCTTTTATCCAATGGTGCTACGATTTATTTGATATGTATTTTATGATTAACTTTGTTTTCCTAGAACAAGGGGCCTTATTTCTATCATTTCATTGTGAGAATAAAAAAATATTTTACACTTATAAAATATAATCATTTTTTTATGTCATAACTATAAAGTTAAATGACAATTTAATCAATTTTCTCAAATAATCTGATTAATTTTATCAAGTAAACAAGTTTTGATGCCAAAATTTTGGACACAATTTATTAATTGTATTTGACTATGCTGACTTTTCAATTTAATCATTCCAAAAAAATGTATTTAAATAGTTTTTCAAGCAATAAATAAAGCAGACAAACAATAGAAGATTCATATTGTGAATCTAAAATATCAAGTCGTATTCTCATCTCATATTAGGACTTTACCCTACATGAAAGCCAAAGTTCATACCTTAGATAACATGTCTCACATAAAACCTTTCACCAAATTTCACATAATAATTTTTTATATAATAATTACTTTTATATTTTATTAATATTAAAAAAATAAGTATATCTTTATCTAATAGATCTATTTTTAATATTATGTTTCAATCTTATCAATCATTACTTCATTCTAATATCAATTATAATTTCACCAAATGGTATTTTGGTGGTGCAAGAAATCCTTTTAAAAGACAATGAAGAGATAATATAGAGATGTTTTCCAACTTGTCCCGCCTTCATAATTTTTTAATAATTTAAATAATTTTAATATATTTTAGAATGATGTGTCATTTTTATTTATGAACACAATAAATGAGAAATAAATAACCTTTAAATCTACTGACTTAATAATACAAAATGCTCATTTAAATACGTACCTATCTCTTAAAACAAACGCTTAGATAGTACGGCCCATATCTCTTTAAAGCCCAAATAAGTTCATTTAGTCGGATTAAAATGTGTATCCATTGAGGAATTCCTGATTTTTTTTTAATTTGCTTAAAAAATATATTTATTTATGTTAAAAATAATTTCGTTTGTTTGTACTATTTGTTTTTCATGATATCATATAAAATATTTATAATTTATAGATATGATGACCAAAAAGATCATAAATGACAATTGTTGCAAATGTTGTTGAATAATTTAAATTTTAAAATTTAAGTTAATGTTTTTTTAATGGGTCAATATTAGAAAAAATTATGAATGAGTTAACATTAGATAATATTTTTTAAAAAAATTAAAATTTAGTTAATTGTAATGTTTTTTTGTGAAACATTTGTTCAATGTTCAAGTTTATTATTGAGCTTTGTAGAAGTTATCATATATGGAGAGAGACAATTTTATCTTTTAAGAATTAAGAAGTTTTTAATCAAATCATTGTTTCTAACTTGTTTTCTATCTTTCATGAGAAAAGTACTCCCTTTATATTTTACTTCATCCTTTGGGATTATTTTAGTATTAAAATCATGTCTTGATGAAGCTACACATAGTCTTACGACTTATTTGATGAGAGATATTAAGAAGTTGTTGTATTAAGTTTCGTGCATTTTTGGAATGAAAAAAATTATTTTTGGATTATAATTAGTATTAAATCAATAAATATTTCTCAATCTATTGACAAATTTTTTATAATAAAAATAATATATTTTAATATAACATTTTACAAATTTTGTTTAAATTATTTTGCTAAATAATATTTCATTTATTGATTACATATATTTAAGTTCTAAAATCTAGTAATATATTTTTTAATGGATATCTCAAAAAACATGTTCAAAAGAAGCTAATTGGATCTCGATTTTGAACATAACTTTGCAAATATTTTGTCTCAATAAATTTGCAACTATGCAGGTAACATTTTTTTAGATGTCATATGAATATTCTAAGAATTTTTTAAATTTGATATTATACAAAAAAGATTTAATATATTAAAGTTTATCATATTCTTATTAAATAAAAGGCTAACTAAGAAATCAATTGTGATGTTTGCTTTGTGAGAGAAAACAATGAAACAAAGAGAAGAGGATCTCTAAGAGAAATGGAGCCTTGTTGAGCATCGATTGTTGTTTTTGCACCAGTCTACTATTGCATCTATATAAATGAAACAAATACTAGCAAATGTTGAAATAAAAGCATCCTACTATTGCATTTGTCAAGTGTTGGGTCTCCTGCTAGGTGATGGTGTACAACCTGGGCTATGCACCATGACCTACAGACTATTTTTGGCTCACACTCCCAAAGGCTATCACTAAAGCACTACACCTATCTTTACCATGGTCATATTTGCTAGCAGTATAACAACACTTGGTAGGAACGAAGCCATCTCTGAAGCGATTTTCCAACTCCCCACAATTAAAGCATTTGAGTCAGTCTACCATCCTAGTCCAATAAACTCTATAATGGAATTATCCACATTCTAGATATTGATATATCTTCCCACTATATTATGTATCTCTCTTGATACTATTAGCACCAAAGTCTTATTGATTAGGATGGAAACAACCAAATCCCTTACCACATTTAACTTTCTCGAAGATCTCATTGAAGGGGTTAGAACCCTTCCTTTTCACAACAACTAATTTGTAGGCTTCCAGTATTTCCAATTCTTGTTCGATTGTCTTGATACTTTTCACATGCTCAATAAAATTGATAATCTTGTATGTAATCAAAGCAGCTTTAATATATTCTTTTAGTCCAAGGTAAAAGATAAAGTATATATGGTCCTAAATTTCATGCCTATTAACTCCTTATCTATTCTCTAAGAGATAGAAGAACAAATCATCTTTTAAAATCCTTAGTAGAATCTTCTCACAAGATTTTTTTTGCTAATTAACTCCTAAAATAAATGTAATGATGAGATTACTAACACAAAAGGTAGTCCAATCTAATATACACAAGGTAGTCAATTCCATCAAATATTTGCCTACCTAATAAATTCAATTATTAGCCTCAAAGTGATTTGACTGTTTAGCAAAAAAGGAATTCGTATTTTATAGAATCGTTTTATCAATTTGTTAACCTAAAAATTTCTCTTGGGGATTTTCTAGGAATAGGGGAAGAGGATTTCATCCTAGCTAGTAGACACTTATCTCATTCTAATTTGTTTCCTTTTTTTTGCACTTGTTTGGGATTATATTTTTTTAGATCCTCTTATGACTCTTCTCCAAGAAAATAGAAAACTATTAGTTTTTTTCATATCCATAATTTAACTATTTAATAATAAAATAGCATAATTATAAAATCATATTTATGTGCTTATTATTCTAGTATCCTTTCTTAAAAACACAACTTAATTTCTCAACCTTGCATCCTAATACTATTTTTTCATGCACTACCTAGCTTAAATCTAATAAAAGTCAATAAAATATACTTTATTCCTAATTTATCAAACAAAATAAAGTATGTATCAAAATAAAAAGTACATCTAGAATGTTTGAGAGTGATGAAGAAAATTTTCAATTTATTATCATCTAAATTAGTATAACAAAATAAAAAACAATGCATAAAATCTTAACTTTCGTACAATATGAAAAGTTGTAACAAAAGTATTGATATAATATTTGTCATGAAATATAAGTAGTCTTCACAAATAAAATGTCACTTAAAAAACTCACATAATATAACACTATCTCTTCCTTAAGAATCTAAGTTATCATTTAATAACTCCTAATTTTGTGAATGTTTAAATCCTAATCTACAATATAAATAAGAACCGAATATAACATGCTCAATAAACAAATAATTAGTTAGAGTTAATAAAATAATATTAAAATATAATAATATAGTTGATAAATAAAATAAAGTAATACATAAATGATGCATAAAAATTTGTAAAGATACAAAAACATGTAATTAATACATATATGCTCATATGAATCTAGTTATGTATGTACATATTCATCATTATAGAACTCATATTATATCACATTAGTTATAGTTAATTATTGTACGTGTCGCTACCTCTTTTTTGGAAGTTTTCTTGCTACCTCAACCTACACTTGCGGACATTGGCAGCCTTTCTTATGCTCTTTTTCAACAACCTCCTCATCATGTCCTCCCTAACCCTTCAAACTTTGCAACTCATCTCATTTACCCAAGTTTATTGGGTCGAGCTATATATCCTCCTTATAGCACATCTATAGTTGGACCTTCATTTTCAATCCTAATCTAATCATTTCATAATCTTTGACTTTAACATGTATTTTATTTATTTATTTTTGTCAATTTTTTGGCATTAAAGTATATTCAATTTCATGTGAATTAATTTATTGACAATAAAAGTTTGACATATAATCAATTGTTAAATGATTTTAAGCTAAAACTTTATGTAACAACATTATTTATTAGAGTATCAAATTAAAGAAGTAAAATTCGTTTTCATGACATTACATTCATCTTTTAATTGAATACTCTCCACTAATTAGATCATGTCAATTTCATCTTGTCTTTCCAAAGTAATAAGTAACATATTTTGATAATGTGGGCTAAAATAGTATTCAACATTTTCTATTAACATGGTCTTACCAACCAAGGTTCAATTTTCACATGTTTCAATATACATAAGAGTTTTGTTGTGGTCTAAATCTTCCAAAAACAAACTTTATAGTTGATTTTGCTATAATGATAAGAATGGATTAACGTCTCATAACACAAGAAAACTTTGTAAGCGCTTGACCTTTAGTTTACCAACAAATTCATATTTTGGGTCAAGCCTTGACTGACAATTTAGGCCATACCATGGAGAAATTTGTACCTCTGAAAAACAAACATTTTAATCTTTTTTTACTTTATTGATAATAATCAAAGGTCAATTATCACTATTTCTTAGATTCATCCACAAGGCCAGACACAAGAATGATGGATAGGATTGGTTTAACATCATTCTGCATACTAGATAGTATTTTATATAATATGTTGCTCATCTGATCATTTGGAAGGGCCATGTTGAGCTCAATGGTAGCCAAATATTGTTTATCTAAATTTGGTTTTTTTTTCATAAGACTCAAAAATTGTCTCAAGCATCTTCAACTTATAACATAACAAGTGTAGTAAACTGTTTTGTCCATATGATAGAAAAACTTACATCATTGACTCACAAGTATATTCTCTTTGTTCTTTGGTTTTTTTTTTTTTATCTTTTTAATATCAATAATAATATTTTACATTTTTTTTTAAAGTTATGTCACTTAGCTATTTCATATTGAACAAATGAGGAAGAAGAGAGTCATATATATAAAGATAATGTTTAAACTATTTGCATCACAAACATTTCATTTTAAAGACTATTTATTAATTATCTGTTATGTTATGTTGTTGAGATGAATAAAAAACAATATTACATACATCATCACCATCAATAATCAACATGACTTGACCTAAGATATCGTCATTATCAATTTTATAATTGGGTGACAATACAGAAATATTGTTTCTCTAAAATAAATCATAAAATCATGAAATTAAATCATTAAATTTTTATGTATCCTTTATTAAAAAATTTTATCTCTAAGTTTTCCCTCACAAAAAATATATGCTACCATTATTCTTGCCTATTATTGAATTACATAATTAAAAATAGTTGTTTATTATCCACTCTATAGGTAATTTTATATTATATATAGAAACACGTTTTTATTGTGGAAAAAATAATTTAAATGAATTTGTAGTTTGATAGTTTTTATTAAACCATTTATTTTAAATTTACTGTGTTGCAGCATCCGTTATAAAAATAGATTGTTAGAGAGAGGCGAATACCTTGATTGCCAAGCAAGTAGATGGCTCTGAGATTGGTCGAGCATTCTAGGGTCTCCCCTCCTCCGTCGTCCTCGCCTCGTCCTTCTCTCCCCTTCACGATGTTCGACATCCCATGGCTAAACCTCGGCCCTGTCGAGCGCCTCTTCTTCTTCCGCTTTCCACATTCCACCTCTCATTTCCTCGACGTCCATCTCCCGATTCTCAAGTCATCCCTGTCCATGACCCTCGAACTCTTCTACCCTCTCGCCGGAACCTACCGCTGCTCCCCCGAAAATCGATTCGAGATCCACTATTCAGACGGCGACGCCGTCTCTCTCACCGTCAACGAATCGCTCGATCTCGATTTCCACGACATTGCTGGCCACCACGCTCGGTCGGTCGACAAGCTCCTGCTGCTCGTTCCCCACCTCCCCATCTCCCCTGATTCCCAGTCCCTGCTTGCCCTGCAGCTTACCCTGTTCCCAGGCCAAGGACTTTGCCTCGCACTCACGGTGCACCACGCGGCCTGTGACGGTTTCAGCTCCATCCACTTCGTCAAGTATTGGGCCGCTGCCTGTCGTGCTGCCGGATCTCTCCCTCCTTCGCTTCCACCTCCTCCGTTCCTCGACCGCTCGGTCATCGCCGACCCACGCGGGGTTTATTGGAAACTCTCCGAAATCTTTCGAAGCCCCAAAACCTCGTGGGAGAATCCAATAACACGACGCGGGAACAGCGGAGGCATGGCGTGCGCCACCTTCACTTTGGGTGCGCCGCAGATCGCAAGGCTTAAGCAGCTGGCGCAGGAAGGGAAACCCGAGTTCCACTGCTCGACTTTTGTGGTGGCCTGCGCCTACGCTTGGGTATGCCATGTGAAATCTCTAGGCTTTGACGAAGATCGAGTGGCTTACCTTCTGTTTCCCATGGATTGGCGGCAGAGGATAAGACCGAGGATTCCGCCGAACTATTTCGGGAACTGCTTGGGTTCGGCATGCCAGGCGAAGAAGAGGGTTTCTGAGATTATAGGGGAAGATGGAGTTTTGGTTGCCTGCGAGGCTATAGGGAAGTGTATCGAGGATCAGCCAGACGATGTTTCGGAAAGCATGGAGAGGTTGTTTCCATTAGTGCGAGAAGCGGCTCTCCATCAAGCTCTTTCTCTTGCTGGATCGCCCAAGCTTAGGGTATACGAGACTGATTTCGGTTGGGGAAAGCCTGAGAAGGTAGAAGTCACATCTATCAGAGAGACGGGGGCCATTTCCATGGCGGAGAGCAGAGAAGAGTTGGGTGGTGTGGAGATAGGCGTCGTTCTTCCCTTTCGTCAGATGGATGAATTCAGCAAGCAATTCTCAATTCGAAGTAAGCTTCTTGGCATTTGATGGTGAGACCTCAATTATTGGAAATGAAGAACTCCTGTCATGGATTGACCTATCTATGTTCTTTTTTTTTTTTTTTTTTCTGTGCCCTGCTTTATTAATGAGTGATGAGAATATTAGAAAATCAAATATCTTTCAGAACTTATTTAATTTTTTGTTAAAATTGAATTAAAAAAGTCAAGAATATTGGAAACTTTTTATCATAAAAATTGGCATAATTCAGCATTAGCTAACCAATTATGTTTTAAATCTTCTAGGATTAATATAAACTTTAGCATAATTATTAGAAACTCTTTTGGATTATTATGAGAATATGACATCATTAGTGGTATTGTGTAGATATGATATCATTGAGAGATTGATTATGTCCCTAATAAATGAAGTGTGATATATAATAATATATTGAAATAAAGTTAAGTATAATATTTTTTTAATATGTGAAATTTGCCTTTAGACATATGATATGTAATTGGTGTCTAGGTAGATGATGTGGTTGGAACCTTTAAATGGGGGTTAAGCTTATTGAAGCAATATAAGTTTGCCTCTAATGAATATTATTGATGAGTATAATAATCAGAAATTGAAATGGAACCTATATAAATTAAAAATATATAAAACTTATAAATTTTGAATATAAAAAATGGTTAAACTTTTACTATGTTTAACCATCTTTGAATTTTTATAAATAACATGTGATGAAACATAGAGGAGACCTCACATGTCAATACAACTTAATTGTTGGTATATGTATATTATTATGTTATTTTAATAATTTTATTGTTGAAAAGACGTTTTTAAATAAGATGATCTTATAATGTATTTCATAAAATATTTAATATGGCTAAATCGTTATGTTATACTTTTTCAAATCCAATTATCATAACAATTACAAGAAGTTGGCTAACATGTAAAATCATCTTTTAATAAAAAAGTGATTACCATATAAGCATTAGTAATTTGTATCGTTTTCAACGGAACTAGCAATTTTTTTTAAACATGTGTTACAATATTTTATTAATAAATAAAGCATTTAACAGAAATATTTTATAAGCATAAAATACAATCAATAATTAACTTTTGTTTTTTATGGGTTTTGAACAATAATTTAAAAAATAATTTTGAAAATATTTAAATTTTATTTTATTGCGAATAGTAGTAATATATTCATTTGTAAAATCTTTTTTTTTAATATTAATATTAAAAAACTTTGTAGATATTATTTAATACTATGAAAGACAAATATGTAGTGGCAGATAAAATAAATAAATGAAGAAGTGCAATCAAACCAGATATATTAAATCCAATTGCCTAATCTCATACGTCATCCCAAACACATTGTCGCCTATCTTCATGATTGTTCTGAATAAAAATAGTTCAAAAAACTCCAAAAATATTTATTATTAATTTTTATTAAAAATCTCACAGAGATGGATCCGGCCCGTTTCAAACTCGGCCCTAAACGCATCCATTTCCTCGATCGACAGAACCATTCCTATCTCCAATCCTCCGTCGTTATCTCTGCTCTCGGCCAATGACATCGCCCCTGTCTCTATAATGGAGGTCAACTCCACCTTCGTCGGTCTCCCCCACCCAAAGTCTGTCTCATAGACCCTCAGCTTCGGAGATCCGGCGACAGACAACACCCTGCTCCTTGCTAGCTCTTCGTAACTATTGATCACCATTTCAATCCCCTCGCCCACGTCCTGAGCACGCAACCCATCTATCAGCCGCCCTATCTCCACCGCCGCCATCTCCACCCCTCCCTCCGCCCCCAACTCCCCTGCCTTCATCTCCAACATACTGCTTCCTAAACAGTTTCCAAAATAGTTCTTTGGCAGTTGCGGAATCATCCTCGACCTCCAATCAACCGCGAATGCGAAAAACACCACCGTGTCGCCGCATTCTCCTCGAGATTTCACAAGACAGGCCCAAACGTATGCACTCGTCACCACAAACGCTGAGCAGTGGAGCGAACCCGCCGCCCTCTCCTCCACCCGCTTCTTGAGCAGACCAATCTCCTTTCCGCTAAGAACAAAAGTTGCGGCGACGAGCCGAGACAGCTCGGGCGGTGCAGTGCTCTGTTTCTGCTGACGCTCCTTTAGCAGATCCGCGCACCCTGGCAGGACCTTGAATAGCTTCTGCTGCAGCCCTCGTGTGTCCCGTACGAGGGACCGGTCGAGAAGTGGCGCTTCCGATTCGTCGATGGCGCCTCTAGCCCACGCCTTTATGAACTGCATCGAGCCGGTACCGTCGCAGGCGGCGTGGTGGACCGCGAAGGCCAGGCAGAGGCCTTGATTGGGGAACAAGGTGACCTGCACCGCGAGCGGCGTAATCTCACCGTCGGCGGAGATGGGTATTTTGGGAACCAACATGCGGAGTATTTTGAAGTGACGTGGGTTGTGCCCGGATAGGTTGCGAAAGTCGTCGCCATTGAACTCGGCGATGGTGACGGAGACGGAGTCGCCGTCGGAGTAGGCGATCTCGACTCGGTCCTCGGAGGCAGGGGAGCGGCGGATGGTGCCGGAAAGAGGGTAGAAGTGGCGGAGGGCGAGGGAAAGAGATCTGGTGAAGGCGGGGAGGTGGCGATCCATGAAGTGGGAGGTGGGGTGGGGAAAGTCGTAGAAGAAGAGGCGCTCTACCGGGGAGGAGAAGAGCCAAATGGAGTCCAGAAAGGAGAGGACATGGGAAGGCTGGGATGGTAGAGGTGGAGATGGAGAAACTTGTATTTCCTGGATGACTCTCAGTGCCATGGCAGGGATGCGTTGGTTGCTTTGCGACTGCCGGGGAGAAAATATCGGCGGCCGAACTCGAACAGAACAACGCTGTGTGTTCTTCTCAGCAAGCCAAAAGGCATAATATAACTTTTCAGTGGGTCTGGGTTAAAGTTACCGAATAGTAATTATCTCTATGATTGCTTTCGGAATTCATTTAAGATAACGTTGTCGTTTAAAAAAAGAGAATTTCTAAATGGGAAAAATAATTTTTAAAAGATGATTTATATGCCATAAAATATTTTCTTATATTATGATTTTGTAAAGAAAAAGTTTTTAAAATAATGTTTCAATATATCATTTTTTTATAACCATTTGTATGTATATTAAATTACAGCCTAATAGACCCAAAATATTCAAGAACAATATTCTAGAAAATCACAATGAAATGGACAATGCAAACATTTAATCACTTCATCAACTTTTTTCAAATTCCAATTTGTAAAAAGAATTGATAATAATTTATGAGCTTAAAGAACATTTTAAAATTAAATGATAACAATAAAAAAATGAGTATTGTGAAATTATGTTTCACTAGTGGGTGTTAAAAAGTTAAATATATATATATAAATAAAAAATTAAAAACTAATTTTGATTTATTTTTGAAAAATAAATATAATTGTTTTTTTATATATTTTTTATTTTTTGTTACCATTTTTTAATTGCAATTTATCGAATATAATAATTAACAAAAAAATTATATGTAAATGCTTTTCATATATATGTATATGTTTTCCATATATTTAAAACAGACATCATAAATAACAAAGTGATTTACACATTTTAGGCTACAATTAAACAGCAAATTGAAACAAAAATGAGAGTGATATAAAGAATATAATATTTTTAGGTTATGTATTACAATAGTAGTTTATATGAGACTTTTGAAAATACAATTTAAAAATATGTACATATAAATTAATTTTTTGAAAAAAAAATTATAAGATTTTGATGATTTTAAAATTAAAAACATATTTGAAAAAGTAAATTAAAATAAAATATTGTGATAATTAACTTTTAATTAGTCTCTAAAAGGTCAATACTTTTGATAGAATAATACTTCATCAAATCAAAATTTGGAAATTAGATTGTTTACACTTCAAGTCTATAATGATGTTTAGATTGAGATTAATTAAAAGAGGATTGAATCATGAGTTTAAAGTGTATCAAAATTAAAAATTGGATTTCTTATTAAACAAAATTGAGTTGGAAGGCAATGTTTGAAATGATAGGACTTGCAAACAAAATGAATTTAAATGCAAACAAAGTTGACTTGTAGGTCTGTGTGAAGCTCTATAAATCCAATGTAGATGACTTAAAAATATCAATTCAATAAAAGAAGATTTATAAGTCAAGGGATTATTATTTAGGGACATGAAAGAAATTTTAGTATTCTAAATTTTCATTTTTATGAAAAATTTTATATCTTAAAAATCTGTCGAAAAACTTCAAAATTTAGATTTAAATTATTAAAGTTCAACAATTACTTACAAGTGTCATAGAAAATGAGATAAATTTTGATATAAAAGTTGTGCATCAAACTAAAAAATTATTGTGAAAATGGAGAACAATAAGAAAAGAGAAAACATATCAAATCTTCAGCTTGGCATCACTTAGAATAACCCAAATTTGTCTCTGATAATTTCCATGAGGCATCACCATGACCATCATAAGGGAGATGAAGAGTAGTCAACTTTCATCCATAAAAACTATGATAGTTTCTCTTAAAGGAAAATATTTATTAAGTTGCCCAAAATAGATACAACATAATACACATAATTGGAATAATTAAGGAATGAGCAATGAATCTTGTCATGTTGGGTAACTAAAGTTGTAAGAGCTGCAATAAACAAACGACTAAATGTTTGAAGTTTTATGTCACACAACTCCATGTAATCAAATGATCATATTCTATGACTCACATACTACCTAATGTTATCAGTTGATCACCTAAGGCTATTAACTTATATTCAACAGTCTAAACTATGCACCTTAATCTACTACAAAAGCTGTTATACCCAGTAAAAAATTTTATGTTAATCTTTAATGAATTAATTTTTGGCTTGGATGATTTCAGATCGACAGTAGGATGAGCCAGGAGCTCAATCAGAGGCTATTGGAATTTCTGAAATTTCTAGGGATTTTTCGGAGCACCGAGGTGAATTTTAAGAAATTTTCCCTGTTTAATTAGATTTATTGGATTTTTAGAAATTCGAAAATCCATTTAAATTAAACCGGAAATTGGTTTTTACCGCGCGTGAACCGGACCGGAACGGTTCAGTAGAGGCGGAGACGGTTCGCTGAGTGAGTTTGCGCGTGCGTTCTGATAAGCGGATCGGACGGTCGTGATCGACGGTTGGGATTGAACCGGCTGATCGGGTGCTTACCGTGTCGAAAGCGTGTCAACGGCGCGTAATGGGTTTCACCGTGTCGGCCAGAAATATAAAACCCTCGCGAAATGATTAGGGTTCGTTCGGCCGACCGATAGAGAGAGTTTTTCCGGCGTACGGCGCGTGATTCCGGCAGCTTGGCAAGGGGCTTTTTGTGCCTGGAGATTCACGGGAACGAGGAGAGTCAATTCGTACCGGATTCGTTCGGCGAGGAGCTGCGGCGAGCTGCGGACGAAGTTCACCGTCGCCGGCGTCGTTGAGGTAGGAAATTCAGTTTAAATTAGTGATTTAGTAGAAAATTAAAAGCATGAAATACTTTGCTTAATGAAAACAAGCATGTGGATGAAAATCGGATTTAATTGAATGCTAATTTGTGTCTTTTGCAAATTTCGGAATTCCTGGAAAAATTCCCATTTCGCCGAAAAAAAAAATTTATTAATGCTTAGGAGCATGTTAGGAAATTGTTCTCCTTGTTCGCAGTCGCCGGAAATCGACGGAAGGATCGTATTGGTCGGCGATGGCGGCGGCTAGGGTTTCGCGGGCGCCGGGCGGAGGAAGGAGATGGATTAGGATTTAGTTAATTAGTTAATAATTAATCGTAAATTAATTAATTAACAATTATTAACTTAAATTGGTGCGGATGAGAGAGAAGCGGAAGGATTTATAATTCGGAAATTAATTCCGAATTTTCGGAAATGATTTATTTAATTTTAATGCGGCGCGGAAGAGGAAAGACGGGAGGAATTAAATTCGGAAATTTATCCCGAATTTTTGGGAAAAAGAAAATGCAGAATATTTAATTCGGAAATTAATTCGAATTTTGGAAATAAGATATATGAGGAATTAAACTCGGAAACTATTCCGAATTTCGAAAAAATGGATAAAGACGGAAATTGATGACGAAATTTAAAAATTTCCTGAAGTGGGGAAAAATGTTATCAGTGATGACAGTACAGCTGGAAACAGTCAGACAGAAGTATGGTACATGGATGCTACCAGAACAGTCAGTAATTGACAGTTGTGTTGCCTTGATGGCAACGGCATGGATTGAGTCAGTTACTCAGTGTTGGCATATTTTATGGATTGGCATACTGGACCGGACTACTATAGACCCTATATGATGTTTTAGGGTAGTTGTGGTAGGTAACTGTGCGGTTCAGACTTAGCTTCCACAGTATACATGTGACTGGTATGCGCCTTGTTGTACCTGGATACATGTTGCCGGATCTTGGAGTTAGAGATTGGCAATGACTGTAGGGGCGTGAGCTTCTATGGAAGTTGTTGGTAGAGGACTCTTTGGGACGGTGGCTGAGTCGATCTCTCCTGGTCCATGTGTGTAGGCCTGCGCGCCTGAGGGTGGCAGGGGTGTCTCGCAGTGGCAAGCCAAGTGTGTAGGCCTGCGCGCCTTAGGGTGGCAGGGGTGTCTCACGTTGGCTAGAGATTTTGTGACTGGATTTGTCTATAGTCTCCAGGAGATTGATTGACGAGAGACGCTGCGGTGTCGGGTGCTTAGGCGCCATGCGTGTTTCGAGATGGGCGTTCCCACTGGCACGCTACCTGGAAGCCCAGAGGAGAGCTACTCTGGTGTGACTAGGGGTGACTGTGGTTGGTCGGAGTCTGGGACTGAGAGTGCCTATCCACCATACATTGTTATGCTGTATTCCTATATTTTTGCTATTATCCTTCTCTTGCATGTGAGTTTTACTAGCTGTCTTTCCTACTGGGCGTAGCTCATTCCTGTATTATATATTTTCAGTGGCTCGACAGACTTGACACTACCAGATTAGGTAGGATCGTGGTCAGCAGGATTGTGGAGGATATCTGACTTGTGATTGTCTGAGATATTCTGGTTAGTTGATTGTTGCTGTTGGATGTATTTAATGAGATTGTTATTCTCATATGTCATGTAATATGTGAGGGAAATTCTGACTTATGTTTCTGGTTGGATAACATTGCACTTGTTGGACTTGGATCTTATTCTTGTAATGTAGTTTCATTCACTGTTTTATTTTATTGTCTTGGAGTATGGTGTGTGGAGTGCCATATTTTATTTGAGGATGTTATATATCTTTTTGTTTGATGGTGAGGTCATTACATGACTATGGAACTTAACCATGGGGGTTCAGACTTCTAATAGACCGGTTCTCCTACCTGTAGGGGTTAGGAGTATTGGGTCTAGTAGGAGTAACATTGCGCGAGTCCATCTGTTAATTCAGGAGTCATGAACCTGATTTGACGGTGTACCCGGGAGATGGGATCCACATTGTTAAGGGAAGTAGGTGTGTAATGATGTGTTATATCCTATGTTTTCGTAGGCTACTCAGGTTGGTATGGGACGATCTGAGCTGTCTATATAAAAAAAAAAAAAAAAATTGTATGCCAAAAATCAGCCTAGGAAAAATGGGGTGTAACAAAAGCCTTGATAGCCTAAAATAGATATATATTTTCTAAATGATTCAGTTGATTATGACAATCTTAGACTAGAGCAAAAAATAAACAAACATGACATACAATCAAATTAGATATGTCTTATAATAATGGAAAAATATATCACATAAAATACATAGCCAAAGTAGTAAAATCAGTTAATATGTTGCAAACATGATAGACCCAAATTAATTGAAGTTGTTGCACTAGATCTTACTAAATGTGCCATGTTAAATCACTTTAGACTCGAAAACCTTATCCCCAATAAGTATTTAGATGGTTACATCGCTATTCAAAGCTTTGGTAAAGCCTTTATAGTGGTAGGTAAATCATTTTAGTCTTGATGGCATAATATTAGCATATATGTTTGTTGTTAATTCTATCATGATTAAAGAAAAAATAAAGGCTGTGATCTAAGAATCTTAATAATAGAATGAACAATGAATATCCCTCTGATGCTAACATATATTTAGTACTGACTGAATAAAAAATAGATGTAATGTCATGGGTTATAACTTTTATGAATTATATATATAAATGAGTAACCCATATATGTGAGTTTTTAAGTATGTATATTAGAATAATATTAGTTTTATGAAAATTTGACATGTAAAAATAAAATAATAATATTTTGATTACATCTTACAAATGTGTAATGCTGCATGTAGCTCAAAATCTAGATTTAAGCATATAGTTAGGTACATAATTATTTTATTTTAAAAAAGAGTTATTGGAATTTTATTAAAGCTGTAGGGTTCTTTAATTATTTATTTTTTTATAACCTTATGGTGCCATTATGATAATTTCAAGAGAAGCTTCATGAAGTAGCTAAAGAAATCAAGAGAGATAAAGGAAGATAAGAGAAGTCAAGAAGAGAAAACAAAATTATTAGTAGCTAGCAAGAGGTTTTTGAAGCTTATGTTTCAATAAGGTGAAGCTCAGAGAAATAAGAGCTCTAGCCAGTATGACTTTAGCAACTTAAAACTAGAGGGGGAGATGTAGTGAAGCTTGCAACATTGTTGTTATGAATAAAACATAGAAATCGAGCGACAAAGTAAATAATAAAAGAAAATGTAAGAGAAAGATGCTTGTGGTAGTGGCAGTAACTTGGAGTCAAAGGAGAATCCTTAAACAAAAAGAGTTAAACTATTATGGTTTTAGTAAATGAAGGGTTACAGTTGGAGTAAAGGAGTGGAGAAAACTAGTTATTCTTGAAGCAAATCAAATGTTCAAAAGGAGCTATAACTATCTTTAATGAGAAGTTGTTGCTTTGAAGTGAGGAGAGATACAAACACTGACGAGCAAAATAAAGGAGTATAATCAAATGTAAGAAAAGTTTCCTTATGAAGGAGTTGTTTGACAACATAAAGAAGAAAGTTGGAAAAAAATTAATGTGAAATTATTTAAATTTGTTAGTATCATGAGAAATAGTGAGGTTGGTAGATAAAAATAGTTCTTTTAATTTGAATTTCTTAAACCATATCAAAATTATTTTAATAGGCATGTTCAAATCTTTATTTTGAAAATAATATTAATTATAATAATAATGTTAAATGTTTTACTAATATTATAAATCAAATATAATTAAGTAGAATAATATTAAAATATTAAATTTTGATGAAATGTGTATGATTTTCTTATTATAAGAAATGAAAGAAAAAAAGAATTGACTCAAATTAATCTCAAAAGATTTAAAGTAAATTCAAGTTAATTATAATGTAAGTATGATGAATTAAGTGTATTAACATGACATTCTTTATTTGTAATTGTGAGTTTTGATAATTTTTATAAAATATAATTAATATAATATGATATGGTATATGTTATGAACATAAAAAAGAGCACACACACACTCTCACACACACACACACAGATATATATATATATATATATATATATATATATATATATATATATATATATATATATATATATATATATATATATATATATATATATATATATATATATATATATATATATATATATATATATATATATATATATGACATACTTTGAGGTAAAGCTATTAGAATATAAAAATGAAAAGTATGATAAAAAAGAAAGATAAAGTATAAATAAGATAATATATTATATGAGTTTTATGTGTGTAACATCTCTAATGGTGCTATGATATGGCATATGATTTGATATAATTAAATATCATAATATGAAAAAAAAAAGTATTAAGAGTGGAATTTCTTAACATATCATCATATAATTTCATTCAACATGATGAGCTCTAATTATGATATTAGGTATGATAGACAATAAATTTAATATTAGATTATAAGAAGACATCAGAGGCCTTCTAATTATCAATAATATTATGTAGAGCTTATGCATAAAGATAATGTAATAAAGATACCTTCAAATAGAGCATAATATACTAAGGACATAATATGATTAACATGATTGACCAACTATAATATACTTTTATGCAAAGATCATATGAGAAAAATCTTGTTATAATTAAAATGAGAAATAAGAAAAGTAATGCTTTAAAGATGAGAAGAAATGGAAAAATATGTTATATGATATGTATATGAGAATTATAAAATATTTATGTACTTATATAGATTATATAGAATATGTTATTGTTTATTATGATTCTTTTATTTGAGAATAATTCTAAAATGTCATAATCATATACATACTTATCTTTATTATTGCTCATTATTATCATTAATTATTGAGTTATATACAAAATTTATATGTTCATATTTGTAAAACTTATTTTCTTAATTATATTATAAGTTATTGTATAGTTGAACAAAGAGAAGGTACTCAAAATGACATGCGAGCTAATAGTTTGATGCATACATTTAGTTTAGAAAAGTTATATCTAACATGCTTTGATAGCGATATTGAGTTTTGTTAAATTAAGTATGCATAGGTTATTTAATTATGATTTATATTTTCAAAATAGATTTAAAAATAGTTTAATCATAGTTTATGTTTTTTTATTCCATTTTAATATTATAATAATAACTTTAATTTTATTATTATATTCTAATATATCCCAACTTATCATTATTGTATATATTATCAAGTAATAAGGGTAAGTGAGGTGTGCCAGAGTGATATTAGAGCTCAATGTTGATAGATGTATAGGTTCTATGAGTAAGAACATTGGCATAAAATGCACATGACATACTCAATATTTCTTACATGTTATGTCATAAAAAATATTGAATATGTATACGTTAAATTTTTTAAAATAGGGTATAAGATAAAGAAGGAGATTAAAAAAAGATAGATCTTAAAATATGAATATCAAAAGAAATGGAACAAAAATTAGATAATAAGAATGTTCTAATGTAATTGGCTTAATCTTCTCTTTAGCATATAAGAGTCTCAAAAAAAAGTTTTTTATTAGAAAAAGTAATTATTCAATTTCAATGTGTGCATCTAGCTTACTTTGTTAGAGGACCAAATCCCTTTATTAGCAAAGTAATGGATAAAACAAATAAATAAAATTTTTAAAGAGTTAGATTATTAAGAAAATAGGAGAGTTTTTTTAATTATTTTGATACTAAAGGATGAAATAGAGTATGAGTAGGAATCTCACCATCATATTCATTTTTATAATAAGATTATTGAATAAATATCATGAAAAGAATTTATGAAAGATATTGAAACATAATACACTTTTATGTTTACAAAGGAAAAAATGAGAGAAGATTTAATAGGCTTAGCTTAGAATAATCTACAAGTTATAAAGTATGTGCAAAAAATTCAATACTTTAAAAGGCCTACTCCATATTTGATAAGCTTAAAGGAGCAATTATGATTTATGGTTTATTAACATCTTAAATATGTAATTAAAACTATTCTAGTTTTACTCAAAATAGAATTAGCAGAAAATGTAAGGTTAACTGTGTGGGACATACAAGTTTTGACATCCTAATGGAATAGAAAAAAGGAAAAAAGAATCTCTAATAGTTATAATTATCACTTTATTTAAAAAGTTTTTCAAGAACTTTAGAGAACAAAAAAAGGCTTGGTAAACCTAGTTTTAATAAAATGGGATTAGTTGTCAACAGCATTAAAACATATGTAAAATCTTACAGAAAGACACCTCAATGTCTTTAGAGTAAAAAATCTCATAAAGGTTCATGTTGGTATAAACTTTGTGAATGGATACAATATTTGACTTGTGAAGAGGTAGGCAACTTAACATTACAATTGTATCAAAGTTTGTTTTGGCATCAACTAATTTTGTTAAATAACATGAAGTAGGATAAATTAGACCCTAAAAGAAGTCTAATTTAGTTTGTATTAACTAAGTTGATGTAAGATAAATTAGATTTCTACCATGGTCTAATTTGGAGCCTACAATACTAAAATGATCAATAGATTATTACAAATGTTAAAGAATAACACACTACTTTGAGTTAAGTGGTATGATAATTATTTAAAAATTAACCTCCAAATTTATAGCATAAATTATTAAGTAGAATAGATGACAATATGTTAAGAATTAAACATAAAATCTTTTTAGCACTTTTATCACATCTAATTTGACACAAATAAAATTAAAATTTCAAGATAAACTCTATATAGAATACTTTAATAGAAGAAAAAGTAATCTTAAATTTAGATTATTACTTAGAAAATAAAAATTATAGAAAGAATGCACATATTTGATGATAATGGCTTTAGTTCTTTTTGTAGTTGGCATGTAGAATACCGAAGATAGAAAAGGATGACGAGATGGAGGTTTGGGTTAGTAAAGAAGTTGACTAAAGTGCCAACAAGATGATAGGATAAGATTTGGAGCGTTGTTAAAAAGTATAGTGGTTTGTTTGACAGAATAAAAATATAAGTGAAGACTTGAAGGTCTTGGCAGAAGAGTGAATTTGTTTGATTATTGACTCTCTTGATAGAATGTCTCTCACCTTCAATCCTTATTTCTCTTAATGAAAGAAAAAGTTAGAATCTCTATAACTAGAGTTGAGTAAATACTCTTTGCTCATAAAAGATAGAAGCACAAACATAAGAGAAATTTTATTAATCAATAATAATATTATAATAATAGAGCTTCTCATATTTATATATTAAGGAGAGCTACGTAACAATACATGAGAAAAAGAAAAATTAAATGCACAACATATAAACATAAAAAAGATGAAAGTTCAATCATAAAAAATATAATTTTAGAGTTATATTATTTGATACTTTAACAGAAATATTTAGAATTCTAAGATATTACTTCCAAGTGGGTATGCAAAAAGATAATTTTGGAATAGAATTACTTGAGAATCTAAAAGAGATCTTTAGAATTTTAAGGTATTAACTTCAAATGAATCACCTACATTAAATACAAAATATAAAAATATATACAAAAAATAATAATATTATACAAACATACAACATGATTAAACATCAATGACAATGTAATTATGATGATAGTAATGGACAAGACAGATAACGATGGTCAGTGACAGTCAAAGAGTGATGTGGCCAGTCGATGTTAAGCAATTGGGGAGCATCGGGCAACCTAACGATGGTGGGCGATGAGGTGATAATAGATGACTGGCACTAGCGGGTGAAGCATGCACAGGAACTAATGTCGATTATGACATATTTTAATACAAAATATTCTTGGACGAATAGAACAAAAACAATAGAGATAACCATAAAAAAAATAGATCATTGTAATTGACTCTTATAGTTGACAAAGATGAGTAATTGAAATAAAACTCAACTTAAGTATGACTTTTAATTCAAATAAGATTGATTTGATGCTAGCTAATATGTGTTTATGAGCTAACACAAGACACTTCTATGTTATAGAAGGTATATAAGTGGAGTAGTCAAAAGATAAACTATAGTTATGGAAGGTCAATTAAAAGTGTATGTTATCTATAGGATGACCCTTATTCTATTAACATTATATTATATACTTTATTATTTTAATATTTTTAGTAACGATCCTTTTTTATAATGAAAAATCTCTATTTTTCAACATATATGTAATGTTTTATCTATAGCATTATGACCTATGTAAAAGACGATATTAGTAAAATTACTTAACTATAATAAAATTATAGTGAAAAATATGTTTAAAGAAAAATAGAAATTCATTGAAACAAAATTTCTATTGATTGATAATGTTACCTTTAATAGAGTTTGATTTCATAGTAAGAATGAATCAATTAATTGAATATTATATTAAAATTGATTGTGCAAAGTAAAAGGTAAAATTAAGAACCAAAGTTAGGAAAGAAATATTCTACTTTAAAATAGGAAAAAAGATTCCTTTTATTTTTATGTTAAAAGCTCAAAAGGTATTATCTAAAGGAAATAAAGGGTTCCTATAATCTTTAATTACTACATATCAAAAGTTTAGCAAGTCTCTAATGGCTTTTATGATATTTGAGTATTTAAATACAATCCAAAAAGAATTACTTAGACTTTCTCAAGATAGAGAAATTAAATTTAAAATTTAATTATATCAAGAGTTGAGTTTATATTTAAAGCTTTATATAGAATAATATTATAGAAATATAAGAAGTAAAAGTATAAATTTAAAAATTGTTAGATCAATATTTTACTTTTGAAGAAGAAAAATAATAATCTAAGAATTTTGCATTGATTATAAATAATTATCATTAAAAATAAGCTTTCTTTACTTATAATGGATTATCTATTTGATTAATTGTAAGGTATTATAGTATTTTCAAAGATAAATTTGTGACCTGGTTATCACAAATTAAAAGAAAAAAAAATACATTTAAAACTGCTCTCAAAATGAGATATAGATATTATAATTTATGGTGTTGCTTTTGGCCTAACTAGTGCACTTGCTATGTTGAAAAATATTATAAATAGAATATTCAAAAGTTATCTTAATTATTTTGTGATTATATTCATTGATCATAATTCTACATACCATTATGTGGTGAACTTTGAAGTGTTAGCAAGAGTAATAGTGATGTATCTAATAGGTTTAGTTGTCAAGTAATAGAAAAACTATTAATGGTTGTAGTATTGAAGTATATGACATTATCAAATAAGCTAATCTAAAAATTTATATGATGAATTTAATGGCAATAAAAAGGGTTATGTAAAAAGAAATATTAAGGAGTCTGTTAAGAAAATGTTGTATTCCTCTAAAACAAAAATATCATATGCTTGCATAGTTGGTGATTACACAAATCTAATGCAAGCTATGTCTATCCTATTCCTTATAAATAACTAAATCTTTGGTTATGTTATCCATAGTCTCTAAGATGGATTCTATAAGCCTTTCATGATGCTTAGAATCTTAGCTTATGTTTGAGACATCATCTTATGACTTATAGTTGTGAGCCTCATTAGGCTTAACATTTCTTTGTACATAGTTGTCTAACAATGATGATTTTTATTTTTAGATATCATGTGTTTGTTATAGGTGGGAGTTCCTATCAACACATTATACAACAAGTTCCATATTTCAAAGAATTTGCGCGTGGCATCGTGTTGTGGAAAAATTGGGTCCATTTTGACATACCTAGAAGTAGAATGACCAATTATGAGAAGATGGCTCAGGTTCCTATACATTAAATGTAATAAGCATGCCTACAAGCTCACTAGGAATGTTTGAAGACTTATAGACGCACTCACATGCAACATCACACAGCCTGCTTAGCGTTTACTCGTGTTTACCTCTTAATTGCATGCATGTGGAATTTCCAATTTATTTTTCAAGGACCCACTTGATTTTTAAAACATTCCTTCTTTTATTAATGGATGAACTATATTTTTGAAATGTTCATTTTTTTCTTTTTTATAAACATAAGCTTTGTTTAAAAATAACAATTCATTCTTAAATTTAAGAAAAATCCATATTTGTTCGAAAACCATAAAGTTGGTTCTTTTAAAAATCTCAAACCAATATATTTTTATAAAAATCAATAAAAGTCATGTATATAATTTCTTTCTATTTATTTTTCAAGAACATTCACATATATAAGCCCAAGTTGAAGTGCTCATATTCAAAATTTAAAAGAAAGGCTATATTTACAACATTTCTATAAAATATTTAAAAATCATATTAATTTTTCAACTAAATCTTGACAAAAAAAAGTGAATCATTTCAACGAATTAAATATCACATCATGTGTAAATTAAACTATGACAGTCTTCTTTATCTTTTAAAAATTAGATTTTTTTTAAAAACCAAGGGCTACAATTTGAAACCTCTTAAGATGAAATATATACAATAAAAGTAAATAATTCACCTATATTTGTTCTTTGAGAATTGGTCATAACTTAGGCAAATTCTTACAAGTACAACCCTCACAAACTTTACCAAGCTCAAGTTTTGTCTATTCTTTTCCTCTCACAAGGCCTCTCAGCATTTGTCTTATTGTCTCCTTGTCTCAGCTTGTTTCCAAATTCCCTCACAACAGCTTAAATGAACTTCCCCAAAACCTCCCTCATAACACTACATCAACTTTTATTAGTTTCCTTGCTCAATGTACATGAATGCCCTGTTTTTTTAATATAAGTATGAAGATAAGCATAACAAGCTCAACAGATATTCATAACCACATACAAGTCAAATATGCTATATGATATAAATCATTTAACACAAGCTCAAACAAATAATAACGTATGCATGACATCTATGCAATAATCATATGACAACATATCCCATTAATATCATGTCAGTATATAAATATAGAAGAACATCTTAATAATATCATGTGAATTAACATGTTCTCATACATGCTTTCTTTATCACATTAATATGATAACAATAGTAATTTTTATTAATTTCATGCATATTTCAAATCATATCTTTTATATACAACTATTCTAAAAATATTTTTTTATAATAGAATTCTCAAAATATTGAGCCCTATTTTCCTTATATGACTCTTATCTTTAGGATCCACAACACCATCATAATATCTAATATTTCATCATTGCACATATTAATATCTAGACTTCGTAGTTGACTATCTTTGCATATATATTCTATCTTAGCCATGCAAGAAAAAGTTACACAAAAGTGATACTTAGGATCATAGAGTTTAAGGAGTGAACATCTGATAAAATTCTAAAAGGTGAATCACTGAACAAGGACCAACCCCTAATAAGATTCTAAAGAGCTCTAAGGATATTATGGTGTATTTTGAGGGCAAAACTCATGTCAATATAGGATGATCCAAGAGGATAATATCTTAATATAACGAGAATAAGATGTCATATTTAGTATCATATCATTTCTCTTGTGATTCAAAGATGAATTAATTGTAAAGTAATAGGCTTGTGACATCCAAGACTGAAGAAAATGATGAACGAATGCTGAGTAATGTTCTAAGAGTAGAATCACTATATAAGGAATGACTTATAGTAGACTTATAGTAAGTTTCTAAATGAATGAGCATATAGATGAATTATCCAATGTTGGCTACTAGGAGAGTGATTTTGATATTTATTTAAGATGACGTTACCTTACCATGTTAATTACCTTTTGAGGGTAAAACTTAGATATGAGACAATCTAATTGTATAATATCTTAACATAATAAGACGAATATATCATAATAACCTAAAAAATTGTAAAAATTCAAATATTAATATTATCATATCATCTTAGCCTTCTCAACATCTAGCCAATGAGTTTTTAAGAGAATGTTATTTAAAAAACTATTCTATAAAAATTTAATTTAATTAGAAAGAAATGATGTTTCTTCCAATTGCTTTGAATTACTTATGTAAGTATTATTTTATTGTTAATGATGTGATATGTGATCTAACAAAATGGTATTGCATGTTACAAAGTGATCTTTATGGTTAGGAAGATGTTTTTTCTCAAAATATTTGGTTTGTAATTTCTATTGCCATAATGATATGGTATGATACAATACTTGTTGATAAGGCATGATTTAGGTGCGATGGCATCCAGTGGTGGCCTTTGGTTGTTTTGTGAGGGTGATGACTCCAATATGATGTATAGTGGTTGACGAATTAATAGTGAATTAGTTAATAAGATTGCAGAAACAAAAATGCATTTTTTTACAAATATCATTTACGCATGTTTGGTTTACTCAATATGCATCGTTTACTCAGTGTTGTTATTTAATGTGTTCAATAATTTAACATGTTATTGCTTATTGTTCAGTATGATTTGTTGAATTTAGTATATAATTGCTTGTTATTTAGTATGTTCAATATTTTTTGAATGTATTTGTTACATGTTAAATTAGTGTTAATATGCCTAAGTGGACAATATTAAGCTCACTTTCATATTTATTTATATTTTTAGGTGGCATATAGTCATCGCATGTGGTATTTGTTGGCGTATTTTAGATATTTATATATCTTCCCACTATATTATGTATCTATCTTGATACAATTAGCACCGAAGTCTTACTGATTAGGTTGGGAACGACCAAACCTTTTACCACCTTTAACTTTCTTAAAGATCTTATTGAACGAGTTAGAACCTTTCATTAGTAAGGTTGTTTCCTTCCTTTTCACAATAACTAATTTGTAGCCTTCTAGTATTTCCAATTCTTGTTTCATTGACTTGACTTTTTCACATGTTAAATAAAATTGATGGACTTGTCTGTAATCAAAGTAGCTCTAATATATTCTTTTAGTCCAAGGTAAAACATAAAGTATATATGGTCCTTAATTCCATGCCTATTAACTCTTTCCTTATCTATCCTCTAAGGGATAGAGGAACAAACCATCTTCTAAAATCTTTACTAAAATCTTCTCACAAGATTTCCTTTGCTAATCAAATCCTAAAGGGAATGTAATGATGAGATTATCAACGCAAAAGGTAGCCTCATTTAATATACATAAGGGAGTCAATTCCATCAAATATTTGCCTACCTAACAAATTCAATTATTTGCCTCAAAGGGATTTGACTCTTTAGCAAAAAAGGAGTTCATATTTATAGAATTGTTTATCAATTTGTCGACCTAAAATCTTCTCTTAGGGATTTCCTAGGAATAGGGGAACAGGATTCCATCCTAGCTAATAGACACTTATCTCCTTCTACTCTGTTTCCTTTTTTTGGCACTTGTTTGGGATTAACTTTTTTAGATTCTCTTATGATTCTTCTCTTAGGAAATAGAAAAGTATTAGTTTCTTTTCATATCCATAATTTAACTATTTAACAATAAGTTAGCATAATTATAAAATCATATTTATGTGTGTTATTCTAGTATCCTTTAAAACACATCCTAATTTTTCACTCTTGGACTCTAATACCACTTTGTCATGCACTATCTGGCTTAAATATAATAAAGTCAATAAAATATATTTTATTCCTAATGTATCAAGTAAAATTGAGTATGTACCAAAATAAACTAGAACACAATCTAGAATGTTAGAGAGTGACGAAGAAACAATTCAATTTGTTATCATCTAAATTAGTATAACAAAATAAAAAGCAATGCATAAAATCTTAACTTTCATAAAATATGAAAATTTGTAACAAAAGTATTGATATAATATTTGTCATAAAATATAACTAGTCTTCATAAATAGAATGTCTCTTAAAAAACTCACATAATATAACCCATCTCTCATTAGGATCTTAAGTTATCATTTCAGAACTCCTAATTTTGTGAGTGTTTAAATCCTAATCTATAATATAAGTAGAAACTAAATATTACATGCTCAGTAAACAAATAATTTGTTATGATTAATGAAATAATATTAAAATATAGTAATATAATTGATAAATAAAATAGAATAGTACATAAAATGATGCATAAATTTTCTAAAGATGCAAAAACATGTAATTAATACATATATGCTCATATAGATCTAGTTATGTATATACATAGTCATCATTATAATATTCATATTATATCACATTTTTTACTTTCTTTTATATTCAAGTTATTTCATTTTTATGTTTTGTTCTTATTCTTTTCCTTTGGTTCCAAATTTTTTCATGTGATTACTATCCCCACTACTCGGGATCCCATATTATCTTACCATCCATCATGAAGTCATCGTGCCCTATTATTAATATCCTATGCTAATAAGGATAAATTCTCTACCATATTGTGACCCAATCTTTAAGTGTCCATGATAATAGAGGCGATGTCTATCTCACCTATCATAGAAATATTGCCCCTTATCAGCATCCTGTGCTAATGAGAATGAGATCCCTACTATAATGTAACCCCATCTATGATTTCTTATGACAACACGAGTGTCTCATATTAAGTACCTATAAGATAGAGTCATAGCGAAAATATTTTTATTCATCTTTTATTCTTTATGATTTTTTAATCACTAAGAGTAAATGATCATTTTTTCTCTTTCTTTTATTTTTTTTCTTTTTTTCTTATCATACAATTTGATTTTCCAAAAATAGAATGTCATAGATTAATTCAAAAAAAAAAAATAAAGTTGATATTATTTTTTAAATAGATCAATATTTTACAAGATTTTGAATAGTCAATATTAGATACGATCTTTCAAGAGAAAAAAATAAGATTTAGTTAATTGTGGAGATTTTTTTGTAGAAAGTAATTCACATTGTAATGTAAGTATATTGAATTGGGTAATGTATGGAAAAAGAAATTATTCTGCTTTTCAAATTTTAAAATTTTCATTCAAATGTTTTTCTCAAAGAGCTCTATTTGTTGTTCTTTCTCATATTTTCTAAAAGTGCATGCACGAATAACCCACAACGTGTCAACTCATGAGTTGAAATGCATTATTTTTCATAATTATTTTCATTGACTTTATAAAATAACCTCTCTCTCTCTCTCTCTCTCTCCAAATGCTATTCTTAAGTGATATTGGATGGTGACATCAAAATCATTCAATGACTAAGTTGTCAATATACCTCAATGATGTCAACCCAAAATTAAGAAATAGTATACTCTATGTTGAGCTTCTCACTATTGGTTGTGATGTCATTAAAAATTGCTCCTCATCATGAAGCTTGGCATCAAATATATAGGGATAACACTCTTTTAACCTAGAATCAAAGTTAGGTTGGTAATCATGATGAATTATTATGCCTACTACACCAAAATAGCTTTCAGTTTCACTTAATCCTTCTACCTTACTCTTGCTTCTCATTGATCCACATTACAAAAAAAAACCTTTGATGAATTGAAATCCTTAGTGACTTTTTGGATCTCAATCTTCACAACTTTAGCCAAATAATTAACAAACTCATGAATTTCTACATCATGTCATCTTGTTTTCAAGTTGTCACCATGATTTCAATAACCTAGACTCCTTATATGCAATTCATGAGGTTAAAATTTTAAACCTTAATATGTAAATCATTTTATCTTTTAATTCTTCATGGTATGTCAAGTAGAGGAATACTTAACATCATCACCTATAGATTTAAATCCATGAATTTTGAATAAAAAGAAATGGTTTTGTTTGTAAGTAAAATTTTATAGTATTACATTCAAATTTCTAAATTTTGTTTACAAAACAATCATTATCAATAGAAATATCATAACACTTTATGCTAGAATTAAATTCTTTGATAAGTTTTTCTATAAAAACTTTAATTTGTTCTCATATTTCTTATTGTAACAACAAATTTTTAAGGATTTAACCCAATTCTATTTGTACTAAGTTAGAACAACAATTTTAACCTATATTTTCCTAATTAGTGGCAACTTTTGATGTTCCAACCTAAAGCCCACAATCTTTATCATTTTAGCCTTCTTGAAGGCCATTCATACTACACACTTTTGAACCCAATGATCACCACTAATCTACTTTTGTCAAGATTTTCATTAACATCTCTTGGTGATATAAATAAAAATCTCCATTTTTCAAAGAATGTCAAAGTTGTTCGCAACCTTATCTTATTTCATTGTCTTTTATCTTTCATTAATCTCTTCTTCCTCTCAATTCCCTTCTCAACAGCAACATTTATCCAAGCACCTCACAGTTAATTATCGTACGTGTCGCTACCTCTTTTTTGGAAGTTTTCTTGCTAGCTCCACCTACACTTGCTGACATTGTCAGCCTTTCTTATGCTCTTTTTCAACAACCTCCTCATAATGTACTTCCTAACTCTTCAAACTTTGCAACTTATCTCATTTACCCATGTTTATTGGATCAAGCTATATATCCTCCTTATAGCACATCTATAGTTGGCCCTTCATTTTCAATCCTAATCTAATCATTTCATAATCTTTGACTTTAACATGTATTTTATTTATTTATTTTTGTCGATTTTTTTTGCATTAAAGTATATTCAATTTCATGTGAATTATTTTATTGACAATAAAAGTTTGTCTTATGTTCAATTGTTAAATGATTTTAAGCTAAAACTTTATGTAACAATATTATTTATTAGAGTATCAAATTAAAGAAGTAAAATTTGTTTTCATGACATTACATTCATCTTTCAATTGAATACCCACCACTAATTAGATCATGTCACTTTCATTTTCTATTTCAAAAGTAATAAGTAACATATGTTGATAATGTAGGCTAAAATAGTATTCAACATCTTCTAGTAACATGGTCTTTCTAACCAAGGTTCATGTTTCAATCTACATAACAGTTTTGTTGTGGTCTAAATCTTCCAAAACAAATATTATGGGGGATTGTATACATCTTGAAAACAAATATTTGTCTTTTTTACTTTATTGATAATATTTAAATGTCAATTATTACTGTATCTTAGATTCATCCATAAGGGCACACATAAGAATGATGGATAGGATTGGTTTATCATTTTTGCTCACTAGATTGTATTTTACATAACATGCTGCTTATCTGGTCCTTTGGAAGGGGCATGTTGAGCTCATATGGTAGCCAATTATTGTTTATCAAAATTTGGTGTAATTTTTTTCGTTAGACTTAAAAATTGTATCAAACATCTTCTACTCATAACATAATAAGTGTGGTACGATGTGATTATAATATTGTGTCCATATGATTGAAAAGCTATATCTTTTTCTTACATCATCGACAGTCACAGTACACCCTCTTTGTTTTTTTATTTTTCTTCTTTTTAATATCAATAATAATATTTGATATTTGTTTTTAAAGTTATGTCACTTGGCTATTTCATGTTGAACAAATGAGGAAGAAGAAAGTCATACACATAAAGATAATGTCTTGGCTATTTGCATCACAAACATTTCATTTTGCAGATTATTTAGTAGCTATCAATTACGTTGTTGAGAATGAATAAAAAACAACATTACACAAATCATCACCGACAATAACCAACATGACTTGACCTAAGACATCATGATTATCATCCTTATAATGGGTGACAATATAGAAATACTGCTCTCTAAAATAAACTATAAAATTAAGAAATTTAATAAAAGTTAAATTTTTATTTATCTTTTATTAAAAATATTGTTTGTTTAAGTCTCACTTTTCCTCTTACCATCATGTTAAGTTGAATATTTTAATGTGATATATTATTGATTTGTCTTACTTTTAAACCATTTGCTAATAATAATATTACAAATTATCATATGAAAACAAAAAAAACATCTATTTATTCGCCAAACTTTCCAAAAAAAAATGTGAACATAATTAAAACGAAAAAAAACAAAAATTACGACTTATTCGAAGGAAACATGCAATTATTATAAAAGCATGCTTCACAAATTGTAAATTACACGTAACTTTTTATCTATTAAATAGTCAAATTAAAAGATCAGCATTAAGTATTTTGGATTTACACTCATATCTGAATGATTTGTAATTATTCTACCATTATACTTGCCTATTGTTTAATTACATAATTAAAAATAGTTGTTTATTATCCACTGTAAAGGTAATTGTATATTATATATAGAAATACATTTTTATTGTGGAAAAAATAATTGAAATAAATTTGTAGTTCGATAGTTTTTATTAAACCATTTATTTTAAATTTACTGGGTTGCAGCAAAAAATAGATTGTTAGAGAGAAGATTGGCGAATACCTGGATTGCCAAGAAGGTAGATGGGTCTGAGATTGGTCGAGAAATCATGGGTCTCCCCTTCTCCGTCGTCCTCGCCCCGTCCTCCTGGGCAATCGCCGACCTTGCGGGGTTTATTGGAAACTCTCCGAAATCATTCGAAACCCCAGAGCCTCGTGGGAGAATCCAATAACGCAACGCGGGAACAGCGGAGGCATGGCGTGCGCCACCTTCACTTTGGGTGCGCCGCAGATCTCAAGGCTTAAGCAGCTGGCGCGGGAAGGGAAACCGGAGTTCCAATGCTTGACGTTTTTGTGGTGGCCTGCGCCTACGCTTGGGTATGCCATGTGAAATCTCTACCCATGGATTGGCGGTAGAGGGTAAGGCCGAGGATTCCGCCGAACTATTTCGGGAACTGCTTGGGTTCGGCATGCCAGGCGAAGAAGAGGGTTTCTGAGATTACAGGGGAAGATGGAGTTTTGGTGGCCTGCGAGGCTATAGAAAAGTGTATCGAGGATCAGCAAAACGATGTTTCCGAAAGCATGGAGAGGTTGTTTCCATTAGTGCGAGAAGCGTCTCTCCATCAACATCTTTCTCTTGCTGGGTCGCCCAGGGTAATTGTATACGAGAACTGATTTCGGTTGGGGGAAGCCTGACAAGGTAGAATTCACATCTATCAGAGAGACGGGGGTCATTTCCATGGCGGAGAGCAGAGAAGAGGTGGGTGGTGTGGAGATAGGCGTCGTTCTTTCCTTTCGTCAGATGGATGAATTCAGCAAGCAATTCTCAATTCAAAGTAAGCTTCTTGGCATTTGACGGTGAGACCTCAATCCATGGAAAAGAAGAACTCCTCTCATGGATCAAAAGTCTTAAGAAAAATATTTTAGCTAAATAAAAAAAATTCTCCTACGTTTGATCGATTCTCTTCCCTGATTTGTAAGTGTTCATTTACATTTTAAAAAGATGTTTTTATAAAAAATTTGAATATGATTTTTTTAAAAAAATTAATGTATATGAATAAAAAAATAACTTTTTTATTATTGTTTGATGAAAAATAAATTTGGAGTAAAGCTTTTTAAAGAAGAATTTATTAAATAGTGTGACAAACAAATCTTAGGAACAACTTTAACTACTCATAAGTATTTTATTAAGCTTTATGTACACTACTAAGTAGAAGAATATCTTATGTTACTAATATAATAATCATTTAAAATCCTCTTACGAGCTAAAGACATTGGAGCTACATTGTAACATGATGTTCATCAAAACAATTAATAGGTTTTTTTTTCTCATAATGTATGTATTACATTTAAAGTACATCACAAGTTAATGATTTATGATTTTAAATCTTCTAAGGATTAAAAATTAAGTCAAACTATAGTGCTGACTCATTATATATATATGCACACACAAACTTTTTTGGTTCATTATGTGGATATGACATCATTAGTGGTATTGTCTGGATATGACAAGTCTAGAACTTATATAAAACAGTATTAAAATCACTGAGAGATTGATTATGCTCCTCATAAATGAAGTATGATATATAGTAATATATTGAAATAAGATAACTGTAACATTTTTTAATATATGAAATTTGCCTTTAGGTATATGATGTGTAGTTGATCTCTAGGTAGATGATGTGGTTGGAACCTTTAGGTGGGGGTTAAGCTTATTGAAGCAATATAAGTTTACTTCTAATGAATATTATTGATGATTGCAGCAACAATCATAAATTGAAATGGAACTTATATAAAATAAAAATATATAAAACTTAAAATTAGAATATAAAAGGTTATTAAACTTTTAATATGTTTAATCATTTATAAACAATATTTTAGTATGATAAATCAAATTCATTATTCTAGATTACTTGTTGAATTAGCATTTAACTCACATTTGTTTTGTTTATATTTTGCAAGCAACATGTGCATGTAATGGGATTAGTTATTAAAGTAGCTGATGTATTAGATAAGAGTGATGAGCTTTGATATATGATCTTTATATTTTTTTTATGTTATGATTTGTTATTTATGGTTATTATTTTGAGAATTAAGAAACATTTTTCTTATACAATTCATATCAAAGGCTTTAGTTTAATGGACTTTATCATGTGTCCAATTATTCAAATTTTCATATTGAATTATTAGTGCATGTAGTGATTGAGCATGTTTAGCAAGTGTCTCTCTTACTCGATTTATACTTAATTAAACTCTCATAGATTGGTCAAGGTGTGATAAGTAACTTTTCATAAAAAAATTATTTAAAAATTAAAAATTTTTCCCCTTCGAGTGACATAATGTATTGTATTATATCTCATGATTTGTTGAATATGTTCTTGAGTTTTAATCAAAAAAAGTTAGTAAGAAAAATCATACTATTTTCTTACTATCTTTGACAAAAACTATTATCATAAAAAGTCTTGTTTGATTGGCCATTGGTCTATCATCTTTAGTTATCTCTCTCACTTGTATTGTTTTGTTTTTTGTCATTGATCTTGTTGTGTGCCTATTATGTCATCAAGTAAGCATTGGAGTTGTTAACTTTGTTGAGCAATCAAAACCATTAGCATTATCTTCTATTCCAGGTGCTTTTATTCCCTTGTAGTTTATTTTTATCTTTTATTTAAGCTAAGAATAATGAGTAAATAATGAGTAACGTAAATAACAATAAAGACATTGACAAGAGTTGGACATGAAAAGAGCAGTGTCATAGTGACAATCGGAATACCATGTCACTATTTTAGAATTGTAACAATTTTAATTCAACTTATGAATAAGTGCATTACAAAACTTATGAATCAGTTTTACTATAGCTAAAATATTATAACAATTTCTATCACAAAGAACCTAAGGCAAGAATTTATTTGATGTAAATTATGACCATTTTGTTTTGCTAGTAAAATCCTATACAAAATTGAGTAACATCTGATATAAATTTTTATCATCAATCCAATTGCTTTTATATCCTTGTAGTTTTCCTTCTCTAATTTTAGGGTAATTACCAATGCAAATAAGAACAAAAACATTGTCAAGATTTTGGAGCCTTAACAATAGAGTTGGTCATGGAAATAGTAGTGCCAATGGCACTAAGAGTGCCATGTTAGCTTTGTGGCATTAGTGATATTTCCAATAATAACTTGTGAATAAGTGCTTATCATGACATATGAAGCAATTTTCATTATAGCTAAAATATTGGCATAATTTTTATCACAAGACACTTACAAATAAAGATTTCTTTAATGTTAATTGTGATCATTCTTTTGTTAATAAAGACCTTTTGTAAAAAAAAAAATTAAGTCATCTCTGATGTAAAATTTTTTTATCATAAATAACTCCGTTTTATATAAACTTATCAAAATTCAACCCAAGTCTCAATACTTCATTTTATTTTTCATATATTATATCATAACAAATTTGTGGATTCTTTTGTCTAATCACTTTTGATCACTATGAAGCGACCAAACATGAGAGTGACAACCAATAAATATTCGTGAAGATATCCTCAAACCCTTAGATGTCGATCTTTTTCTTACAAATACAAGTTATAATAACTTGATTTAAAGTGACTTTTATATTCCATGGATTTTATAAAAGAAAATATTTGAATAGTCAAAAGTTAAAAAAAATTGTTCTAGTTTTTTATCGAAAAAATCATGACAATATTTAGAATATATGTTGATGAAAATTTTGAAAGAAAATGTTACTTTTTATATTTAATAATAATTAATCTCAAAACATTTTCTTAAAACTAATTAGATATTGATTATCATCATTGTATTTAGAAGCAAAGTTAAATTTGATTCATATCTTTATTTAGATGAAGATAAGAGGAACATTGAGATGTGGATTACCACTTCCATGATTATAAACATTTATAGTAGCATGCAAAAATAGTTAAAAATGTTTAATTTTGTTAAATATGTTTTATCTACCTTGTTTTATGTTATTATTATATAATTATGCTCGTGTTCATAATTACATTTGAGAAAAATAACAAAACTTACAAAATGCTAAAATATATAATAAATATAATATTTTATTAATTGGTATAAACGAAATAGAAAGTTTTTTTAGATTCTATTGCTTACACTAAAAAAAATGACAACTTGATCAAACAAAAAGACTACAATTAAAATTTTGTATTCCTTAATCTATAATTCATAAAAATTTTATATTTTTTTTAAGTTGTTTAATATTTTGAATATTTTCTGAAAAAGTACATAATTAATTATTATTTTTTAAAATTTTGAATCTGATGATAAAAAGTATTTAAAATTAATTTTAATTTGAATAATAATATACTCATTGGTTAAGCGTGTTTATTAAAATATGAATATAAAAAGACTTCGTAAACTTTATCTTTGACTATGAAGGCAAATGGAGAACAACAAACTGGAAAATAATAATTAATTAAGTACAATTTCCTCATCACTTACGTCATTCGAGTCTTGACAATTTTTATGAATAAAAAAATGTTCATAAAAACTACAAAAATATTTATTATTATTTTATTAAAAATGTCTCGACGACGGCTTGGACCCGTTCTATTATGAAGCAAAGTTATGTTTGATTGCAAAAACCGGTATTTATTTAGTTTTGTTTTTATTCATAATTATATTTAAAGAGGAATTTTTAAAATGATTAAAAAATAAATGTGTTGAATTTTCACCTTAATTATATATTTGAATATTAGCACATTATTTATTGGCTAATAATATTACCGATTTAAAAAGATTTTTTTGTAATTTATATAACAAATTATAGGATAGTTGATTCCTTCTTTAAAATCAGATTTGCATAAAAAAAAACATTATGAATCAACCAAATACATATCTAAGAATGTTTAGTTAAACATTTTTAGGCACAATATTAAACTTGGTTCTCTTACGAGTTAATATTTTAAAATGTTTTTAAAAGTATATAAATTTGACATTATTATCAAAATAATATTGTTATTGGTAAAGCTTGTTTGTTAAAATTTAATACAAAAAAAAAACTTTGTCAACAATATTTAAACCGAAAGTATTAATTAATTAAACCCAACTTCTCCGTCACTTCCATCATCCAAATCACATAGGTTCCATTTTCATTGTTTTATAAATAAAAAATAATTCAAAACAATTCATAGAAATTTATTATTATTTTTATTAAAAATGTCAGAGATGGACCCGGCCTGTTTCAAACCGGGCCCTAAACCCAGCCATATCCTCCACCGACATAACCATTCCGATCTCCAACCCACCGTCAACCTCTCTGCTCTCGGCCAACGACATTGACCCCGTCCCCGCAATGGAGATCAACTCCACCTTCGTCGGCCTCCCCCACCCAAAGTCCGTCTCATACACCCTCAGCTTCGGCGATCCGGAGACAGACAACACGCCGCTCTTCGCGGACTCTTCGTTCTTGTTCATCGCCATTTCAAGCCCCACACTCACATCCTGCCCCCGCAGCCCATCTATATGCCGTCCTATCTCCACCGCCGCCACCACCACCCCTCCCTCCGCCGTCAACTCCTCTGCTCTCATCTCCACCATACCACAACCCAAACAGTTCCCAAAATAGTTCCTGGACAACGCGGGAATCATCCTCGACCTCCAATCCACCGGGAATGCGAAACGCATCAGCGTGTCGCCGCACTGTCCTCGAGATCTCGCAAGACAAGCCCAAACATACGCACACGTGACAACAAACGCCGAGCAGTGGAGCGAACCCGCCGTCCTCTCCTCCACCAGCTTCTTGAGCAGATCAATCTCCTTTCCGGGAAGAATAAATGTTGCGGCAACGAGGCGGGACGGCTTGGTGCTCTGTTTATGCTGATGCTCCGCGCTCAGATCCGCGTACCTACGCATCGTCCCCATTAACTTCGGCTGCAGGCTGCGCGTGTCGCGCACGAGGGACCGGTCGAGAAGCGGCACCTCTGATTCGTCGATGGCGCCTCTCGCCCACGCCCTGATGAACTGCATCGAGCCCAAGCCGTCGCATGCAGCATGGTTGACCGCAAAGGCCACGCAGAGGCCTTGGTTGGGGAACAGGGTGACCTGCACCGCGAGCGCCGTGTTCCCGCCGTCGGCGGAGATGGGTAGTTTTGGAACCAAAAGCCGGAGGATTTGGACGTCGCGTGGGTCGTGCCCGGATAGCTTGCGGAAATCTTCTCCATCGAACTCGGCGATGGTGATGGAGACGGAATTGCCATCGGAGTAGGCGATCTCGATTCTGTCCTCGGAGGCAGTAGAGCGGCGGATGGTACCGCAAAGAGGGTAAAAGTGGTGGAGAGCGAGGGAGAGGTATGTGGTGAATGTGGGCAAGTGGTGGTTCATGAATTGGGAGGTGGGGTGGGGAAAGTCGTAGAAGAAAAGGCGCTCCACCGGGGAGGAAAGGAACCAGATGGAGTCGATAAAGGAGAGGGCATGCGGAGGCTGAGATGGTAGAGGTGGGAATGGAGAAACCTGTGTTTCGTGGATGAGTCTCACTGCCATGGCCGGGATGCGTTGACTGCTTTGCGGCGGCGGCCGGGAAGAAGATATCGGCAGCCGAGTTGGAAACGAGCAACGTTTTCCAAGATTTTTAGCAAGCCATTCAGGGTTATATAGACTTTTCAGTAGGCCTTTTCGATGACTTCCCGAACAGTCATTATCTCAAAAAACAAAACAAAAAATAAAAAAAATTAGATGATTCATATGAATAATAAATATTTTTTATTTTATGATTTGGTAAACAAATAATTTTTTAATAATGCCTAAACAAATATATTTTTTTAGAACCATTTCTATCAATGTTAACATAAATCAATATATATATAAATGATTTTATGAAATGTAAAATGATCACACTTTTATAATAATATTTAAAATAATTAATAATTTTATTTATTTATATCTTAGTTATTTAGTTAATTAATTTCATAATTTTAAGAGATTTTTTTATTATCTTTTTATTTTTCTATCTGTTTTTTTTTCATTTATTGCATAGTTTTCATCTTATTTTATCACTAATAGTTTAAATTATATTCTCAAATTCTAAAAAAAATTATACATTTGTTTTTTTTTGTACTTTTTACTTCTTTTATTTCACAAAAATTCTCCTTTTTATAACTAAAATACTTACAAAAATAATCACAAAAAAATTTTAAAATATTCACTAATTCTACTAAAAATCACAATTCAAAGCTACATATCAAACAATCTAATTTACTCTATTGTATATTACAATTGTTAACAAATGACTGATTAAACCTAAGTTGGACATGTTGATCTCAACTTAATATGTTTTTGTAAAGATAATTGTACCATTCGATAGTTCTTTTGGTCTATACAATTTTTAGACTTATTAATTTAACAATTCCTTAATTAAATATTCTTATTAATCAGTAAGATCAAATTATACCATTTAATCATACAATACTTGAGACAAAATTTAAAATAATGAATTGGTATTTTAACCCTAAATCTTCAACCAATCTAAAACAAGTTTTAATCTATTCAACCCTAATCCCTAATCGCCCGTCTCCACAATGGAGGTCAAGTCGACCTTTGTCGGCCTTCCCCACCCAAAGTCCATCTCATAGACCCTCAGCTTCGGAGATCGGCAACAGACAACACCCTGCTCCTTGCGAACTCTTCGTAATTAAAAAAAAAAAAAAAAAAAAAAAAAAAAAAACTCTTCGTAATTATTGATCGCCATTTCAATTCCCTCGCCTATGTCCTGAGCACGCAGCCCATCTATCTCCGCCTTATCTCCACCGCCGCCACCTCCACCCCAACCTCCGCCACCAATTCCCCTGCCTTCATCTCCAACATACTGGCTCCTAAACAGTTTCCAAAATAGTTCTTTGGCAGTGCCAGAATCATCGTCGACCTCCAATCAACCGCGAATCCGAAAAACACCACCGTGTTGCCGCATTCTCCTCGAGATTTCACCAGACAGGCCCAAACGAATGCACACGTCACCTCAAACGCTGAGCAGTGGAGCAAACCCGCTGCCCTCTCGTCCACCCGCTTCTTGAGCAGACCAATCTCCTTCCCTCTAAGAACAAAAGTTGCGGCGACGAGCCGAGACAGCTCGGGCGGTTCAGTGCTCTGCTTCTGCTGACGCTCCCTTAGCAGATCCGCGTACCACGGGATGAGCGTGAATAGCTTCTGCTGCAGGTATGAAATTTCTTAAGGTATCATCTTATGATTTCATTAAACATGATGAGCTTTAATTATGATATTAGGTATGATAGGCACAAATTTTATATTAAACTATAAGAAGACATAGAGACCTTTTTTATTATCAATAATATTATGTAGAATTGATGCATAAAGATAATATAATTAAGGTACCTTCAAATAGAGCGCAATAAACTAAGGACATAATATGATTAATTTGATCGACAAAAATATAGTATGAATATTTTGATCAATTTTGTATTTTATATTTCTCTAAAATATTTATTAAGTTTTTGCATTATTTTTTAACTCACACATCAATACAACTTAGTTGTTGGTGCTTATAAGCAACAAAAAAAAAATAAAAAAATAAAATAAAATAAAAAATCCAAATCCCTTTTATCATGCCTAACACATGGCTCATATCTTTTTCATTTTTCTGAATAAAAATAATTCAAAAACTCCATAAATATTTATTATTAAGTTTTATTAAAAATTTCACAGAGATTGATCCGGCCCGTTTCAAACTCGGCCCTAAACGCATCCATTTCCTCGATCGACAGAACCATTCCTATCTCCAATCCACCGTCGTCCTCTCTGCTCTCGGCCAATGACATCGCCCCTGTCTCCATAATGGAGGTCAACTCAACCTTCGTCGGTCTCCCCCACCCAAAGTCCGTCTCATAGACCCTCAGCTTCGGAGATCCGGCGACATACAACACCCTGCTCCTTTCTAGCTCTTCGTATCTATTGATCACCATTTCAATTCCCTCGCCCACGTCTTGAGCACGCAGCCCATCTATCCGCCGCCCTATCTCCACCGCCGCCATCTCCACCCCTCCCTCCGCCCCCAACTCCCCTGCCTTCATCTCCAACATACTGCTTCCTAAACAGTTTCCAAAATAGTTCTTTGGCAGTTGCGGAATCATCCTCGACCTCCAATCAACCGCGAATGCGAAAAACACCACCGTGTCGCCGCATTCTCCTCGAGATTTCACAAGACAGGCCCAAACGTATGCACTCGTCACCACAAACGCAGAGCAGTGGAGCGAACCCGCCGCCCTCTCCTCCACCCGCTTCTTGAGCAGACCAATCTCCTTTCCGCTAAGAACAAAAGTTGCGGCGACGAGCCGAGACAGCTCGGGCGGTGCAGTGCTCTGTTTCTGCTGACGCTCCTTTAGCAGATCCGCGCACCCTGGCAGGACCTTGAATAGCTTCTGCTGCAGCCCTCGTGTGTCCCGTACGAGGGACCGGTCGAGAAGTGGCGCTTCCGATTCGTCGATGGCGCCTCTAGCCCACACCTTTATGAACTGCATCGAGCCGGTACCGTCGCAGGCGGCGTGGTGGACCGCGAAGGCCACGCAGAGGCCTTGATTGGGGAACAGGGTGACCTGCACCGCGAGCGGCGTAATCTCACCGTCGGCGGAGATTGGTATTTTGGGAACCAACACGCGGAGTATTTTGAAGTGACGTGGGTTGTGCCCGGATAGGTTGCGAAAGTCGTCGCCATTGAACTCGGCGATGGTGACGGAGACGGAGTCGCCGTCGGAGTAGGCGATCTCGACTCGGTCCTCGGAGGCAGGGGAGCGGCGGATGGTGCCGGAAAGAGGGTAGAAGTGGCGGAGGGCGAGGGAGAGAGATCTGGTGAAGGCGGGGAGGTGGCGGTCCATGAAGTGGGAGGTGGGGTGGGGAAAGTCGTAGAAGAAGAGGCGCTCCACCGGGGAGGAGAAGAACCAAATGAAGTCCAGAAAGGAGAGGACATGGGAAGGCTGGGATGGTAGAGGTGGAGATGGAGAAACTTGTATTTCCTGGATGACTCTCAGTGCCATGGCAGGGATGCGTTGGTTGCTTTGCGACTGCCGGGGAGAAAATATCGGCGGCCGAGCTCGAACAG
The DNA here is from genome assembly GCA_023846275.1 of Vanilla planifolia. Classification (NCBI taxonomy): domain Eukaryota; kingdom Viridiplantae; phylum Streptophyta; class Magnoliopsida; order Asparagales; family Orchidaceae; genus Vanilla; species Vanilla planifolia. The sequence continues at coordinate 4,232,373 of CM043870.1, forward strand.
AACAACGCTCTGCGATCTTCTCAGCAAGCCAAAAGCCATAATATAACTTTTCAGTGGGTCTCTGAGTTAAAGTTACCGAATAGTAATTATCTCTATGATTGTTTTGGGGATTCATTTAATATAACGGTGCCTTTTAAAAAAAGAGAATTTCTAAATGGGGAAAAATAATTTTTAAAAGATGATTTATATGCCATAAAATATTTTCTTATATTATGATTTTGTAAAGAAAAAGTTTTTAAAATAATGTTTCAATATATCATTTTTTATAACCATTTGTATGTATATTAAATTACAGCCTCATAAACCCAAAATATTGAAGAACAATATTCTAGAAAATCACAATGAAAAGGACAATGCCAACATTTAATCACATCATCAACTTTTTTCAAATTCGAATTTGTAAAAAGAATTGATAATAATTTATGAGCTTAAAGAATATTTTAAAATTAAATAATAATAATAATAATAATAAAATGAGGATTGTGAAATTACTAGTGAGTGTTACAAAGTTTAAAAAATATATATAAATAAAAAATTAAAACTAATTTAGATTTATTTTTGAAAAATAGAACATAATTTTTTTTATATATATTTTATTTTTTGTTACCATTTTTTAATTTCATTTTATCTAATATAATAATTAACAAAAAATTATATGTAAATGTTTTTCATTTTTTATCATCATGGTAGGCCCAAAAGGGCCATGTTTTGTGCAGATGCATGTTGGAAAAAGTTCTGACATCATAAATAACAACTTCATTCGCGCATTTTAGGCTACAGTTAAATGGCGAATTGCAATATAATATTTTTAGGTTATGTTCAATAATTGCAATAGTATTTTATACGAGGCTTTTGAAAAAAAAACATTTAAAAAATATGTAAATATAAATTAATTTTTTGAAAAAAAAAATTATAAGATTTTGATGATTTTAAAATTGGAAAAATATTTGGAAAAGTAAATTAAAATATAATATTATCATAGTTAACTTTTAATTAATCTCTAAAAGATCAATACTCTTGATAGAAGAATACTTCATTAAACTAAAATTTAAAAATTATATTATTTACACTTCAAGTTTATAATAATGTTTAGATTGAGATTAATTAAAAGAGGGTTGAATCTTAAGTTTAAAGTGCATCAAAATTAAAAATTTGATTTCTTATCAAACAAAGTTCAGCATATAACAAAATTGAGTTGAAAGGCACTATTTGAAATGATGGGGCTTGCAAAAAAAAAATGAATTTAAATTGAAATAAAGTTGACTTATAGGTTTGAGTGAAGCTCTATAAATCCCATGTAGATGACTTAAAAATATCACTTCAATAAAAGAAGTTTTAAAAGTCAAGGGATTATTATTTAGGAATATGAAAGAAATCTTAGTATTCTAAATTTTTTATTTTTATGCAAAATTTGATATCTTAAAAATCCGTCTAAAAACTTCAAAATTTAGAATTAAATTATTAAAGTTCAACAATTACTTACAAGTCTTTACACTCAAGTGACATAGGAAATGAGATAAATTTTGATATAAAAGTTATGCATCAAACTAAAAAGTTATTGTGAAAATGATGGAGAACAAACAAGAAAAGGGAAAACATACCTAATCTCCAGCTTGGCATCACTTAGAACAACCCAAAATTGTTCCTGATAATTTCCATTGGGCATCACCAAGATTGTCCTAAGGGAGATGAAGAGTAGTCAATTTTCATGCATAAGAACTGTGGTAGTTTCTCTTAAAGGAAAATATCTATTAAGTTGCCAAAAATAGATACAACATAATACACATAATTGGAATAACTTAGTAATGAACAATGAATATTGTCATATTGGATAACTAAAATAGTAAGGCCCACAATAGACAAACGACTAAATGTTTGAAGTATTATGCCAGACAACTCCATGTAATCAAATAATCACATCGTATGATTCACATAACTATCCAATGTTATTTGTTGATCACCTAAGACGATTATCTTATATTCAACAACCCAAACTAAGCATCTTGATTTGCTACAAGAGGCTTGATAGTCGAAAATAGATAAATATATTTCAAGTGGTTCAATTGATTATGACAATCTTAGGCTATAACAAAAAATATACAAACATGACATACGATCAAATTTGATGTCTTATAATAATGCAAAAATATATCACATAAAATCAATTAATATGTTGCAAACATGATAGACCCAAGGTAATTGAAGTTATTTCACTAAATCTTGCTAGATGTGCCACGTTAAATCACCTTAGACTCAAAAACCTTATCCCTAATAAGTCTTTAGATGGTGACATCGCTATTCAAAGCTTTGGTAAAGCCTTTATAGTGGCAAATAAATCATTTTAGTCTTGATGGCATAATGTTATCCCATATGTTTGTTGTTAATTCTATCATAATCTAAAGACACAATAAAATGTTGTAATCAAAGAATCTTAGTAATAAAATGAGCAATGAATATCCCTCTAATGTTAACATATATTTAGTACTAAATGAATAAAAAAGTAAATGTAATGTTATGAGTTGTAATTTTTATGAATTGTATATATAAATGAGTAACACATGTATGTGACTTTTTAAATATATGTATTAGATATAATAATATTGATATCCTAAAAATTTGACATACAAGAATAAAATAATAATGTTTTGATTACATCTTACAAATGTGTTATGCTACATGTAATTCAAAATTTAGATTTAAGTATATAATTAGGAAGATAATTATTTTATTTTAAAAAAAAGTTTTTGGAATTTTATTAAAGTTGTATGGTTCTTTAGTTATTTATTTTTTTACAACCTTATGGTGCCATTATGATAATTTTAAGAGAAGCTTCATGAAGTAGTTAAAGAAAATCAAGAGAGATAAAGGAAGATAGAAGTCAAGAAGAGAAAAGAAAATTATTAATAGCTAAAAGGAGGATTTTGAAGCTAAAGTTTTAATAGGGTGAAGCTCAGAGAAATAAGAGGTCTAGCTAGTATGACTTTAGCAAGTTGAAACTAGAGGGGAAGATGTAGTGAAGCTTGCAACATTGTTGTTATGAATAAAACATAGAGATTGAGCAACAAAATAAATAATAAAAGAAAAGGTAAGTGAAAGATGCTTATGATAGTAGCAATAACTTGGAGTCAAAGGAGGATCATTAAACAAAAAGAGTTCAACTATTGTGGTTTAGCAAATGAAGGGTTACAATTGGAGTAAAGAAGTGGAGAGAACTATTTATTTTTGAAGCAAATCAAAAGTTGAAAAGGAGCTACAACTATCTTTAAAGAGAAGTTGTTGCTTTGAAGTGAAGAGGGAGAAGAAATAACGAAAAGCAAAATAAAGGAGTATAATCAAACGTAAGAAAAGTTTTTTTAGGAAGGGAATTGTTTGACAACATAAAGAGAAAAGTTGGAAAAAGAATTAATGTGAAATTATTTAAATTTGTTGCCATCATGAGGAATAGCAAGGTTGGTAGTTAAATATAGTTCCTTTGATTTAGGTTTCTTAAACTATATTAAAATTGTTTTAATAGGCATGTTCAAATCTTTATTTTGAAAATAATAATAATATTAAATCTTTTAATAACGTTATAAATCAAACATAATTAAGAAGAATAATATTAAAATATTTAATTTTGATGAGATGTGTATGATTTTCTTATTATAAGAAATGAAAGAAAAAATAATAGACTCAAAGTAATCTCAAAAGACTTAAAGTAAATTCAAGTGAATTATAATGTAAGTATGATGAATTAAGTATATTAGCATAGCATTCTTTATTTGTAATTGTGACTTTTGATAATAACTATAAAATACAATTAATATAATATGATATGATATATGTTATGAACATCAATAAAAACACACACACACACACACACACACACACACACATATATATATATATATATATATATATATATATATATATATATATATATATATATATATATATATATATATATATATATGACATACTTTGAAGTAGAGTTATTAGAATATAAAAATAAAAAATATGATAAAAAAAAGTCTAAAAAAGATAATATATTATATGAGCTTTATGTGTGTAACACCTCTAATAGTGTCATGATATGACATATGATATGATATAATTAAATATCATGATATGAAAAGAAAGAAGTATTAAGAGTGGAATTTCTTAAGGTATCATCTTATGATTTCATTAAACATGATGAGCTCTAATTATGATATTAGGTATAATAGGCACAAATTTTATATTAGATTATAAGAAGACATCAGAGACATTTTTTAGAATTGATGCATAAAGATAATATAATTAAGATACTTTCAAATAAAGCATAATATATTAAGGACATAATATAATTAATATGATTGACCAATTATAATATACTTTTATGTAAATATTACATGAGAAAAATCTATGTATAATTAAAATGAGAAATAAGAAAAGTAATGCTTTAAAGATGAGAAACAAATGGAAAAATATGTTATATGATATGTATATGAGAAGTATAAAATATTTATGATGTACTTATATGGATTATATAGAATATGTTACTTATTGTTTATTATGATTCTTTTATTTAAGAATACTTCTAAAATGTCATAATCATATATATGTTTATCTTTATCATTGCTCATTAGTATCATTTATTATTGAGTTATATATAGAATTCATATATTAATATAAAATTACATTATAAGTTATTGTATAGATGAACAAAGATAGGTACTCAAAATGGCATATGAGTTAGTGGTTTGATGTATAAAGATAGTTTAGAAAAGTTATATCCAACATATTTTGATAGTGATACTGAGTTTTGTTGTATTAAGTATGCATAAGTTATTTAATTATGATTTATATTTTAAGAATATATTTAAAAATAGTTTAATCATAGTTTATAGTTTTTTTATTCCATTCTAATATTATAATAATAACTTTAATATTATTAGTATACTTTAATATAACCCAACTTATCATTATTATATATACTATCAAGTAGTAAGGGTAAGTGACGAGTGATAGAGTGATATTTGAGCCTAATGTTGATAGATGTATAGGTTCTATGAGTAAAAACATTGGCATAAAATGCACATGACATACTAACTATTTCTTAGATGTCATGTCATAAAAAAATATTGAATATGTATACGCTAAATTTTCTAAAAGGGATATAAAATAAGAAGGAGATTAAAAAAAGATAGATCTTAAAATGTGAAAATTAAAAGAAATGGAACAAGAATTTGATAATAGGAATGTTCTAATGTATTTGGCTTAATTTTTTCCTTAGCATATAAGAGTCCTAAATGAAAACTTTCTATTAGACAAAGTAATTATTAAATTTCAATTTGTGCATCTACCTTACTTTGTTGGAGGATCAAATCCTCTTGTAGCAAAATAATGGATAAAACAAATGAATACAATTTTTAAAGAGTTGGATTATTTAGAAAATAGGAGAATTTCTTTAATTATTTTGATACTAAAGGATGATATAGAGTATTATAGGAATCTCACCATCATATTCATTTTCATAATAGAATTATTAAATAAATATCATGAAAAGAATTTATGAAAGATATTGAAAGATGATACACTCTTATATCTACAAAGGAAAATACAAGAGAAGATTTAATAAGCTTAGCTTAGAATAATCTACAAGTTATAAAGTATAAGTAAAAAATTTAATACTTTAGAAGGCGTACTTTATATTTGATAAGCTCAAAAGAGCAATGATGATTTATGTTTTATTGATGTCTTAAATATGCAATTAAAACTATTCTAGTTTTACTCAAAATAGAATTAGTAGAAAATATAAGGCTAACTATGTAGGACTTGTAAGTGTTAACATCCCAATGGAATAAAAAAAGGAAAAAAGAATCTCTAATAATTATAATTATCGCTTCATTTAAAAAGTTTTTCATGAAGTTTGGATAACAAAAAAGGCTTGGTAAACCCAATTTTAATAAAATGGGATTAGTTGCCAACAACATTGAAACATATGTAAAATCTTACAAAAAGACACCTCAATGTCTTGAGTATAAAAAATTTCATAGAGATTCATGCTTTTTTAGTATAAACTTGGTGAATAGATATAATGTTTGACTTGTGAGAGCCAATGCATATCCCACATTACAATTGTATCAAAGTTTGCTTTGGTATCAACTAATTTTGTTAAAGAATATGAAGTAGGATAAATTAGACCCTAAAAAAATCTAATTTTATTTGTATTAATCAAGTTGATGTAAAATAAATTAAACTTCTATCAAGGTCTAATTTGGAGCCTACAATACTAGAGATGTTCAATAGATTATTAAGAAATATTGAAGGATAACATACACTACTTAGAGTTAAGTGGTATTATAATTATTCAAAAATTAGCCTCCAAATTTGTAGTATAAATTATTAAGTAGAATAGATGATAATATGTTAAATATTAAACATAAAATCTTATGAAGCACTTTTATCCCATATAGTTTCACACAAATAAAATTAAGACTTCAAGGCACACTTTATACAAAGTACTTTAATAGAAGAATGAGTAATATTAAATTTAGATTATTACTTAGAAAATAAAAATTATAGAAAGAGTGCACATATTTGACAATAATGACTTGTAGTTCTCTTTGTAGTTGGCGTGTAGAACACCAAAGATAAAAAAATGCAATGAGATAGAGGTTTGGGTTAGTAAAAAAAGCTGACTAAAGTGATAACAAGATGATAATATAAGATTTGAAGTATTGTTAAAAAGGATAGTGGTTTAATGTTTTGGTTAACAGAATGAAAATATAGGTGAAGACTTAAAGATCTTGGAAGAAGAGTGAATTTGTTTGATTGTTGGTTCTCTTAGTAGAAGGTCTTTCACCTTCAATCGTTACCTCTAATAAGAGAAGGAAATAGTTAAAATCTCTATAATTAGAGTTGAGCGTACATCTTTGTTCATAAAGTTGAAAGCACACTAATAAGAAAAATTTTATTAATCAATAATAATATTATAATAAATGAGTTTCACATATTCATAAATTAAGAAGAGCTACAGAAATATGTATGGGAAAAAGAAAAATTAAATGCACTTTAGAAACATAAAGCATAATAAAGATAAGAAGTCAATCATAGGAAAATATAATTTTAGAGTTATATTATTTGAGAATCTAAAAGAGATATTTAGAATTCTAAGATATTACTTCTAAGTGGGCACGAGAAAAGATAATTTTGGAGTTAAATTATTTAAGAATCTAAAAAAGATCTTTAGAATTTTAAGATATTAATTTCAAATGAACCACCTACGTTAAATATAAAATATAAAAATATATGTAAAAATAATAACATTATGCAATCATAAACATAATGGTTAAACATCATTAACAATGCAATTATGATGCTAGTAATGGATAAGATAGATGACGGTGGTCGGTGACGGTCAAAGAGTGGGTGGCTAACAAGCGGCCAGTTGATGTTAAGCAACCAGGGAGCATCGAGCAGCCTAGCGATGGTAAGCAACTAGGTGATGATGGACAACTGGTAATAGCAAGTGAAGCATGCATAGAACCTAATGTTGATTATGACATATTTCACTACAAAATATGCTTGGATGAATAGAGCAAAAATAACAGATATAATCATAAAAAATAGAGCATTGTAATTGACCCCTGTTTGACAAAGATGAGTAATTGAAATAGGATTCGACTTAAGTATGACTCTAAGTTCAAATAAGACTAGTGTGATGCTAGTTAATATGTGTTTATATGCTAATACAAGACACTCCTATGTTATAAAAGGTATAGGTGGAGTAGTCAAAAGGTAAACTATAACTATGGAAGGTCAGTTAACAGTGTATGCTATTTGTAAGATGCTCCTTATTCTATTAGCATTATATTAGATACTTTATTATTTTAATATTTTTTTAGTAAAAATCCTTTTTTATTATGGAACATCTCACTCTATCTTTTAACATATATGTAATATTTTATTTATAACATTACAACCCGTTAAAAAGACGTTATTAGTTAATTTACTTGATTAAAATAAAATTATAGTGAAAAATATGTTTAAAAGAATATGGAAATTCATTGAAACAAAATTTCTATTGATTGATAATGTTACCTTTGGTAGAGTTTGATTTCATATTAAGAATAAATTAGTTAATTAAATATTATAATAAAATTGATTATGCTGAGTGAAATGTAAACTTAAGAACCAAAGTTGGGAAAGAAATATTATACTTTAAAAAAGGACAACATTCCTTTTATTTTTATGTTAAAAGCTCAAAATGTATTATCTAAAAGAAATAGAAGGTCCTTGCAATCTTTAATTATTACATATCAAAAGTTTAGCAAGTCTCTAATGGCTTTTATGATATTTGAGTATCTAAATACATTCCCAAAAGAATTATTTAGACTTTCTCAAGATAGAGAAATTGAATTTGAAATTCAATTACTATCAAGAGTTGAGTTTATATTTAAAACTTCATATAAAATGGCACTATAGAATTATAAGAAGTAAAAATATAAATTTAAAAATTATTAGATTAATATTTTACTTTTGAAGAAGAAAAATAATAGTCTAAGAATTTTGCAATGATTATAAATAATTATCATTAAAAATAAGCTTTCTTTACCTATAATTAATTATCTATTTGATTAATTGTACGGTATTGTAGTATTTTCAAAGATAAATTTGTGACATGGTTATCACAAATTAAAAGAAAAAATACATTTAAAACTGCTCTCAAAATGAGATATAGATATTATAATTTATGGTGTTTCTTTTGGCCTAACTAGTGCACTATCTATGTTGATGAATACTATAAATAGAATATTCAAAAGTTATCTTTATTAGTTTGTGATTATTTCATTGATCATAATTCTTTGCATACCATTATGTGGTGAACTTTGAAGTGTTGGCACGAGTAATAGTGATGTATCTAATAGGTTTAGTTGTCAAGTAATAGAAAAACTATTGATGGTTGTGTTGTAGAAGTGAATGGCATTATCAAATATGCTAATCTAATAAATTTATATGATGAATTTAGAGGCAACAAAAAGGGTTATGCAAAAAGAAATATTAAGGAGTCTGCTAAGGAAATGGTGTATTCCTCTAAAACAAAAATATCATACCCTTGCATAGTTGTTGATTACTCAAATCTAATGCAAGGAATGTCTATCATATTTCTCATAGATTAGTAAATCTTTGGTTAGGTTTCCTCCAATATCTAAGATGGATTTTATAAACCTTTCATGATGCTCAACATCTTAGCTTTTGTTTGAGGAATCATCTTATGACTTACACTTGTGAGCCTCATTAGGCTTAACATTTCTTTGTACATAGTTGTCTAATAATTATGATTTTTATTTCTAGGTGTCCTGTATTTGTTATAAGTGGGAGTTCTTATCAACACATTATACAGCAAGTTCTATGTTTCAAAGATGTTGCATGTGGCATTGTGTTGTGGCAAAATTGGGTCCATTTTGACATACCTAGAAGTAGAAGGACCAATTACGAGAAGATGGCTCAGGTTCCCGATACATTAAGTCTAATAGGCATGCCTACATGCCCACTAAAAATGTTTGCAGATTTATAGACGCACTCACATGCAACATCACACAACCTGCTTAGCATTTACTCACGTTTCTCTCTTAATTGCATGCATATGGAATTCCCAATTTATTTACTAAGGACCCACTTGATTTTTAAACCATTTCTTTGTTTATTAATGGATGAACTATATTTTTTAAATGTTCATTTTTTTTTCTTTTTTATAAACATAAGCTTTGTTTAAAAATCATAATTCATTCTTAAATTTAAGAAAAATCCATATTTGTTTGAAAATCATAAGATTGGTTCTTCTAAAAATCTCAAACCAATATATTTTTATAAAATCAATGGAAGTCATGGATGTATAATTTCTTTCTATTTATTTTTCAAGAAAATTCACATATATTAGGCCAAGTTGATATGCTCATATGCAAAATTTAAAGGAAAGTCTATATTTACATTATTTCTATAAAATATTTAATAACCATACTAATTTTTCAACTAAACCTTGACAAAAAAATGAATCATTTCAACAAATTAAACATCACATCATGCATAAATTAAACTATGACAATCTTCTTTATCTTTTAAAAATTAGTTTTTTTTTATAAAAAAGCAAGAGTTACAATTTAAAACCTCACAAGATGAAACATATGCAATAAGGGTAAATAATTCACCTACATTTGATCTTTGAGAAGTGGTCATAACTTAAGCAAATTCTCAGTTTTACAACCCTCACAAACTTTACCAAGCTCAAGTTTTGTCTATTCTTTTCTTCTCACAAGGCCTCTCAGCATTTGTCATATTCTTTCCTTGTCTCAGCTTGTTCCCAAATCCTCTCACAATAGCTTAAATAAACTTCCCCCAACCCTTCCTCTTAACTTGCTACCTGTATGCTTAAATATTTTTGAAAACTTTTTTCTTTTCCCACATAGCTACACCAAGTCCCTGTATATAATTTTGTACTTGATTGTAGAGCTCTTGTCATTTCTTTTTTTCTCTTTCTAAAACCATTTAATACCTTAACTTCTCAATGCCCATCCCTTTTCTTACCTTTTTCTCTTTCTCTCTTATTGCTTTGTGCTTCATCATCCAACCATTTTGATTTTGATGCCTTTAACATTTAGGAAAAATTTTTAAAAAATATTTTTATTTATGGTTAATTAAAATCTTAAACCTAAACTTATTTCTTAAATTTATTAGCTCTATTTATTTCACCTTCACTTATTAATTCCTACACCATAAGTGAGGGTTGACAAAAATAATCAATTCTCAACCAATTAATTTTAATCACAATTAATCACTAAATAATAATAAAAATATAACAATATACTCAAGCATAAGTATTTATAATCATCCACAAATAACAATAATGATTAAATAGATATACAATATCTATCATATATATAATATGAAAGTTCATAACTACACATTTGACCATCATACTCATAAAACTACCTCAATTTTTATTGGTTTTCTTGCTCAACATATGTGAATGTTCTGCTTTGTAATACAAGTATGAATATAAGTATAACAAGCTCAACAGATATTGATAACTACTTACAAGTCAAATATATTATGTGATATAAAGCATTTAACACAAGCTCAAATAAATAATAATGTATGCATAACATCTATGTAATAATCATATGACAACATATCCCATTAATATCATGTCAATATATAAATATAAAAGAACATCTTAATAGTATCATATGAATTAACATGTTCTCATACATGCTTTCTTTATCACATTCATATGATAACAATAATAACTTTCATTAATTTCATACATATTTCAAATCATATCTCTTTGTATACAACTATTCTAAAACTATTATTTTCATAATACGATTCTCAAAATATTGAGCCTTATTTTTCTTATATGACTCTTATCTTCGAGATCCACAACACCATCATAATATCTAATATTTCATCATTGCACATATTAATATCTAAACTTCATGGTTGACCATCTTCTAATATATAGTCTATCTTAATCATGCAAGCAAAAGTTACACAAATGTGATACATAGGATCACAAAGTTTAAGGAGTGAACGTCTAGTAAAATTTAAAAAGGTGAATCATTGAATAAGGACAACCTCCTAACAATATTCTAGATAGAGAGCTATATGGATATTATGATGTATTTTGAAGGCAAAACTCATGTCAATATAGGATGATTTAAAAAAATAATATCTCAACATAATGAGACTAAGATATCATATTTAGTATCATAATCATTTCTCTTATGATTCAAAGATGAATTAAGTGAAAATTAGTAGGCTTGCGACACCCAATATTGAAAAAAATAATAAATGAATACTGTGTAATACCCTAAGAGTGGAATCATTAGATAAGGAATGACTTATAATAAGTTTCTAAATGAATGATCATAGAGATGAATAATCTTATGTTGGCTATTAAGAGAGTAATTTTGATATTTATTTAAAATATTATGATCTTACAATATTAAATTACCTTTTGAAGGCAAAACTTACTTTGATATGAGATAATTTAATGGAACAATATCTTAACAAAATGAGTCCAAGATGTCATAACAACCCAATAAAAAATTATAAAACTTCAAATATTAATAGTATCATATTATCCTAGCCTTCTCAACATCTAACTTATGAGTCTTTAAGATAAGGTTATAAAAAAAAACTTTTATTTTTTTACAACTATATCATATTCAAGTACAAACATAAACAACTCAAGTAAAAGTGCATAATATGTCAAATACAATTTCTTACACATAACATCTCCATATATACTTGCATATAATAGAATACTTTTTTTTAAACATCATACATCAATAATACCATGCTTATTCTATTATCAATGAAATAAAACTATATCTAACACACATGAATAAGATAAATTATTAACTATTTATATTATAATTAATTCAATTATCTATCTGAAATATCTGAGATGATTCTTTTATCGAATTCATCTTCCTCTAATTTACTATAAAATTCAAAGAACATACCAATTAATTATTTGCTTATTTTTTTAAAATTATACAATTATATTCTTAATAAGTCACATTCATCTTCCTTATATAAATATAATCATTTTCTACATAAATTCTCTAACACCCTCTCATGACACCCTTAATGTACGGTACTCATGCTTAGATATACTAACATAAAATATGTCAAGATGAAAAATAAAATATTTTAAAATATAAATTTGAAACTATTATTAGATAGGACTGATCAAGGTTATTTTAGTGATATTTATTTCATTTTGATTGAAATTTGTTTGAAATTATTGTGAATTTTTTAAATTTAAATATTTAATTAAATTAACTATATTACCCTAAACTTAAGCCCGAGTGCGCCTTCCCATCCTGCTTTTACGGTTGCTGCTCCTTGCATTGGGCAATATCTACCCGGAAGCACTAATATTTCCCTTTAGCCGGCGATTAGCGTCTCTTTGCCGCCGATCGGCCGTCGAGACCGTTGTGATAAGCGAGTGATCTGTTTTTACAGGAGGCTTAGCTTATTCGTGAGTATTCTAAACCCCTACGCGTCCTTGCTTTCTCGATTCATCGGGTAGGAGTGTCCTGAGAGGTTTCTAGCTTGCATATCACGTGAAGATTGCGACTAAGTGAGGACTATAATATGTTAAGGTACACATTCTGATAAATTTAGTAATTTAATTGAATCGGAAAGAAATGATGTTGCATCTAATTGCTTTGAACTACTTATGTAAGTATTATTTTATTATTAGCGACGTGATATGTGATCTAACAAAATGGTATTGCATGTTACAAAGTGATGTTTATGTGATGTAATGAAATAGTTTTTCATCTTACACCATAACTGTCATGAATTACAAGATTTTTTAAGTTGTTGATTTGGAAGCTCGTTGTTAATATTATCTTAACTTATAAGCATAATGATGATTAAAATTGATGCACAATATTTAGTAATGTTTCATATAAAAACATATGTGATTGGTTTGATAGTGAAAAATGCAAAGAAATGTGGAAAAATAGGAAAATATCTTCACAAAATAATTTGAAAAGAAATGATATGAATTGGGTAATGTTTAAAGCTGAACAATGATGTGGTAATTGTACATTTGTTGGTAGTTGAAAGGAAATGGAATAAATAAATTATACTCTAAATAACATACCACTACTAACTTGAGTTGTTGATTGAGATATAATATATAGGAGCAATAACGATCAATGATAGTTTTCGGAAGATTATCTTATGTGGGTGATGACCTAATATGGTTAGGAAGATGTTTTCTCCCAAAAGATTTGGTTGGTGATTTCTATTTCCATAATGATATGGTATGATACAATACTTGTTGATAAGGTATGATTTAGGTGCAATGGCATCCAGTTGTAGCCTTTGGCTGTCTTGTGAGGGTGATGACTCCAATATGATGTACAATGGTTGATGGATTGATAGAGAATTAGGTAATAAGATTGCAAAAACAAAAATGCATTTTTTTTACAAATTTCATTTACGTATGTTTGGTTTACTCAATATGTATGGTTTACTCAGTGTTGTTATTTAATGTGTTCGATAATTTAGCATGTTATTGCTTATTGTTCAATATATGTTGAATTTAGTATATTATTGCTTGTTATTTATTATGTTCAATATTTATCGAATGTATTTGTTACATATTAAATCAGTGTTAATATGCCTACATGGACGATGTTAGGCTCACTTTCATATTTATTTATATTTTTAGATGGCATATAGCCATTGCATGTGAGATTAGTGGGGTGTGATGAGATGTTTCATTTTTTTAAATAATGTCTACTCATTAGTGGTTTTTTATGTAATAGTCTCACTTAATTTAAGGTATTTATAAATTTAGATATATGCAAGTTTTATATTTTTTTGTTACTATTATTTAGTTGTAGATATTTATGTTCAATGTGTTAGATCCTTTGATAAAGTTAAAGAAAAAAATTAGTACCAAACCAATTGTGGGGACTTCTAGCATGATAGATCCTCACAACCTTTCTTTCTAATTATAAGATTCTTGGTTAAACATATTTCCCAAGTCCATAAGGAATTGGGTTTATACTCTTTTTTTTTTACCAAGGAGACCGTCCTTTTCTTAGTTAGGTTTGTCATGTAGACCAAGATTAAAATCTGGATTCTATTAGTCCTTGGCATGCTTATTAACCAAGACAAAATACCCTAGCTCTATGCCTAGATTTAACCTTAGTTAAATGCCCTTGATCTTCAATAATTCAAAAATTTAATAATTTGAATCTTCTACAACTTATTTGTAAGATGATGGCATCCATTCTAGGTCAATCACTAACTATGATTCTTGTACACAACCTTTATGATTATGTTAATTATTAGTACAAAAGCTACTCAATTGAAAGATAAAATGATGCTTTTCTTAATGGAAGGTATGTGTTATGGGTTGTTGTATTTCTTTTGCACTGTCTTCTGAGCTCTTGCTTTTACTCCCTCTATTCTTCCTCAACCTCATGGTGAGAGTTTTGTAAGTTGAGGGAAATTTCTCTTCTACACTCGCCCAGAAAATAGAAAGACCTTCTCTTCACCAAGAAGGGTCATGATTTTCCCAACCTAGGGTATTTTACTTCTACTTTTAGTATGATTTGTTTATGTTTTTTTTTTCCTCAGCTTCAATTATTCGTTCCAATCTCACTGGTCAAATTATCCATTTCTTTCTTTCTCTTTCTCCAAATCGTGCAAATCTTTTCTGATCTTCACTAATATGTGGGACTTTCTTGCTCTCAGGAGTGGTAGAGATCATCCTTAATGTCAACAAAAACCTATTATGATATTTCTTTCAAATCTACAGTTTTTTATGGGTTGAGTGGTTGCGCAATTCAATTTGATTTGAATACTTTGTATTCATTTTGTATGTCTAGGTAATTGAGTGTTTGCACTTTATCATATTCTTGTTGTTAAGCCAAATGATGCACATTGTTACTAAGTAAACCAAATCAAATAATTAATTGAGTTTTAATTCAAACTCAAATTTAAATTGAAAAAAAAATAAATTAAAAATTTCGTGCTATAAGGATGTTATTGCATCCGCATAATTTTCACCTTATCAATTACTGTTTCTTGCCCCTCAATTAAACTTATTGAGGTTTTTAAGTGTTTGCATGCTTAGATGAAATGATTGTAACAAAGGTAATAGATCTTAATTAAGCTATTGTGGTTTTGAAGTGTGTATGAGCTGATGTGAAACAATTATAATAAAGATAATTCAAATTGATTTTGGAGAACCAAGACGTGAATTAGATCTAACTCTTTGTAAGAGATCTAAGATTTAATGATTGCTAGTCTTCTTTGTGCTTTGTAATAGCAAGCCTTCTTAATTATAAATATTATCCCCATATTATTAACTCTTACAACCAACACCAATTGATTGTAATATGATTAATTATTGTTAAATTTCATTTTAAAACTAACCCCAATAACAATTAACCTTACAATAGTTAATTCTAAGAGCAAATTTACATAACTTAAAGCAAACATGTACTAGATTATTGAAACAATACCTAATATTTAAATATTACATACATGCCACCTATCACATAATCTATTACTAAAATATAACTTTTAGTCTCTCCCTCTCTCCCTCTCCCTCTCCCTATATAAAGCCCTAACCTTAACTCTTATAGTACCAAGTTTTCATTTGTCTTGCATCATCACCCTCATTCCATGCCATTACAACCACCTCCTTCACTATCAAAACTCTTTCAACCCATCAAAAATATCTTATGGTAGAACCCTTCCTCACAACCTCTTTCATCACATCTTCTAGAGTGTCAACGGTAGCCCCATCCCATTTTGCTATCTCAAATCATCAAAATCTTTTTATCCTATTGCATCCCTTTTCTAATATCAATCCTCCTTAGATGTCGAACTCCTCTCTTATTGAGGTTATTTTTTCAAGTATTTATAATCATTTTATGAATATTTTTAGTAATTTCTATTAAAAATATGTGTGAATGTGAGTTTTTATTCAATAAAGAATAATTTGTGAGGAATATTTTTTTTATATTATAATGTAGTCTAATGGGCATTGGAGAAATGTATTAAATTCATCTAGATTAAAATATGTGAATAAAAGATGAATAAAAAAATATTAAAATTGATAGACTATATAAGTTATATTGACTAATCTAAAACAAGTTTGAAATATGTATGTGATTTACAAAACAAAGATTTATGGTAGATTTTTTTCAATTCTTACAGCTAGTCCTAAAGATTATAAGGTCGTCCAATGCAAATTAAATATTTATGGAAATGGTGAAGTTAGTAGTGCTAGATTATAGAGGTGAGATTTTGGTTGCGTAAAAACTAATGCTAAACACTCTAATCCTCAATTTAAAGTTAAAGAATCTAACATTAAGTTAGATGAAGTTGATGGACATTTGTAGGATTAAAAGATACCATATAGATTGATGGAGGTTGAAATTTTGAATGACTAAACCTTCATTCTAGGATTGATGATGTGTTCATATTAAAGATGGGATCTAACTTGATTGGTACAAAGCCTTCGAAGCAACCAATGTGATCGTCAACAACATTAAAATTAACATCAAATACAAGGATTGAAAGGGTTATTTTGCTCTAAAAAAGTTATGAATGTAGTTGGAGAGTTGGAAATTCTTTGTGTCAAGAAGACATTTAAGGTTCATTGATTTGATAATAGTTATGCATATCTAGGAATGAATAGAGGTGCATAATCTCAAGCAACAATATAATGGATAGAAAAAGGTAATGAGGGATGCAAAGACAATCTGAAGGTACTTCTAAGTGAGATAAAAATGGGTTGAGGTCAAACATGACCCTTTTTGATAAAAATTTGGGTTCTTTGATCAAATATAGTTATGTTATTTATCATATGATAGCGCGACAATCAAAGGAGATAGCAAAAAGTGAATTATTTAGGGCTATTGAAGAAAACTGTAGTTGAGTTTTGGTATTGAGAAAAGAGCTTGTTTCATGGAACCCTAATGACTACATTTGCTATTAATGTAAAACATTGGATCTTGCTTTTGAGAAAGTGTTTGTGAGCTTTAAGGTATATGTTGATGATTTTAAGATGGCATGTATACCTTTTATAGGCCCTTATACATCTCTTAAAGGCAAATATTTTGAAATATTGATGTTGCTATAGTTTTGGATGACAACAAGAAGCTTTATCCAATAGCATTTGCTATAGTTAAGAGTGAATCAAGAGTATTATTGCATTGGTTTCCAAAATATCTAATTATTGCATTGTTCAATGATGTTGATCATATATGTTTTTATTTAAACTATGCGGCAAGATTTGGAGTGACAATGCAGGAATTGTTGTGTAATTGTGAACATAGAATATTTTGACATCATTTTTTAAAAAAATCTAAAAAAGGTTATCTATGATAAAGATGGTGGTTTATTGTGTTCTTTTTTTTTTGGAAAATTGCTAATTTTATTGTCATGTATAAGAATGAATTGTATCCATTCTACTGAGAATGAGGATAAATTAATGACCTTGGTTTAGTCAAAGCATTGCGTACCTCTAAACAAAAAGGTTGACAAAATAAAAAATGTTTAAAAGATTCTTAGAGAAGTCATAAATACACTACATGTGATTACAGAAGCAATTGTAACATAGGCTTCAATATCAATGCATTTAAATTATATATTATTATTAAAAATTATATTTTATAAATATGTTATTAATTTTTCAATTAATGCCATTTATTTTGACATTCTTTGAGGGAATTAAATAATGAGGAATAATGATTAAGAAATTTTAAAGAAATATGATTAAAATTTGACAAAGAAGATGAATAATAATAGGGACCACTTTTTGATAACAATACATTTAGAATAATTTATTAGATTAAAAGTATTTTTTGGATTTGAATATTTTTTAATTTGATTATCACATAAATATCATTATGTTTTGAGAATTTAATAGATTATCTTGATTAAAAGATTATAATGCAAAATTGTTTATTTAAAATTTATTATAGATAATTATATGCTTGCATTATATATTGTTATACTATTATTTATATAAACTAATCTATGTTTCTTTTTATTTAGATAGAACTACTCATTTTCTATAATTATGATGATCATATATTGAGATAATTGTTCAACACATAAATAGTGCCATTATTCAAGTTATCCACAATTTAAATAGACTTTTATTATTTCTTGAGAGAGTAACTATTCAATATATTATATAGAATAAATTCATTATACCCATTGGAGTAATTGTTCAATATATTATATAGAATTATCATAGTGCTTGCACAATTGGCATCCAATGATAAGCTATCTTAAACTCTAATAGAAACTTGAATTGAGACTAGTAACCTATACCTAGTGTCAAATTCAATAGACTTTCATAAAGGCAAGTCTTTGGTTGGTCATTGTTAAATGATTCATCATGATTATTTTACTAATAAAGTTTGCAATCCAAGGTACATAGTTAACATTGCATAGCTGTAATGGAACACAAGGAATTTTACCCATACTAAAATGCACTTGAAGGAATCCTTTTGCAATATCATATTCGTCAACATTGTTATATAATTAAAGTTCTCCTTAGAAAACAAATCTTAGTTTGTAGGATTCTATGCAAGTCTTGTTCAAGGCTAATTTTGAAAAGGAAAAATCCTCAATGGCGGGCAAATAAATACCTCAAGAGATGCACAAGGCTTTTAAAGTCGTTTTGTAGTGTCAACCATATGAGGGTACAATGGCTTTCTCTCTATCCAATAGCTCATCAATGAGAGAGCCCACTAATCTTAGTCATAGTCAATTTCTCAACTAGAACGGTAATAAAATTAATTTATTGAAAGATGAAGTATGGGTGATACAATGAGGTCTAATAGGGTCTTCTAATCATTGGTTGTGGGGATATCGCAGTTTATTAGGGTAGGAGGTTCAAGGATTTTTTTGACAAAGAAGCTTGGGCAATAGCCATGAGGGAGGAGTAAGCAAGGAATTCAGCAAAGGAGGCAGAGGTGCAACCATAGGGGAGAGTGGTGAACCTCGGTTGGCTGATGCTAGTAGCTAGGGTTCTCTTCCCTGATCCATGACCGAGGGGCAACATTACCAGGCACAAGCAGTTCAAGTGAGCAAGCTTAGCGATTCCCATGGGTGGAAACCTTACCAACCGACAGTGCGAATGACAAACCCAATGATTGATGCTAACAAGGGCGAGCTCAATGGGCTAAATGTGCTAGGGCGAGCTTGTGGATGTGAGCTTGACTGTGAAAGTGCAACAGTGAAAACTCTAGACTGTTTTGTCTTATGTAAGCCAACTTATCAAAGTAAGAGTTATTACCATCAAAATTAATTCTAATAACTATAATTCTTTTAAGTTTTGAAGTTAAAACATGAAATGTTTTAAATTGTTTTGGTATGTATGTGAACAAATCTGCCCTATGTTATAATTTACACTTTTGCATTACTGATGTTCTTTGTATGTGCTTTGCAGAACCAGGTTGAGTTTTACTCATAATCGCTCATAGTTGTAGAGCCACAACCTTTTATCTGATTTGTACATATAATGATTATTCATGATTGTCCTTTCTCAAGGCACTTGATGTTCAGATTTGCTCAATAATATATGACAAGGAATTATTATTCATATCAATCTTGAATCATATGTTCTGACAGCAGTATTTGTCATGTTTCCCTAGTTTAATGGTCTTCCTCTCTGCATCCATGAGAGGAGCCATCACTAATAGTTTATTATCCAAATATTTTCGCTCCACTTCCTTCTCCAGAAATGTCATCTCTTTGTTCCATTGCCAACCTCCTGAAATCCCACTTGTGAAACCTTCGACATGTGCAAATTTTTTTCTACTTTCTCCTCCATTCTTCCACTTTGTCATTCCCACTCAATGGTTTTTCCTCCGACCTGTGCAAACGCTTTCAAACTACTCTATGCAATCATTGCTGAAGAGCAAACTAGTTGACCATGAAAAAGACATTGACTCCAACACCACCATCGAGGAGCTCAAGACTGCTATCGAAGCATTGCAGGCCTCTCTTGACGAGGATGATTTGAGGCTTGGTTTGGCTTGTCTAAAGGTCGGACAACATATGTACATGAATGCTTGCAATGAGCTGGAGGAGGCCCTAAGCTTTGCTATCAAGGCTTTGGAGATTTTGGGAAGGAAGGAAGGAGGGATTCTCCAGCTTGTGAAAGCATTGCACCTGGTTGGTTCGATCGGTTACAAGATGAAGAAATATGATGCGAGCTTGGATTCTTTAGAAACAGCATATCAAATTTTGGGTGACTCGAAAGAAGAGGGCTTAGTTGGTGGACAGTTTGATTCTGAAAGAATCTCCATTCTGCTCGAGCTTTCGAACACGAAAGCTGCAATGGGTCGAAGGTGGGAGGCATTGTCCAATCTCCAAAAGTCCTTGGATATGCACATGCTGATCCTAGAACCAGATAGTTTGGAGTTAGGTAGAGCTTGTAAGGATGTGGCAGAAGCCTATGCAGGGGTTTTGGAATTTGACAAGGCGTTACCATTATGCTTGAAGGCATTGAATATCTTTGAGGCAAAATTGGGCAAGGATTGTGAGGAAGTACTTCAGATTAGGCAGCTCCTTGGGGCTATTTACATTGGACTTGGTGAGAATGACAAAGCTTTGGTTCAAAATGAGCTGTGTAGAGAGTTATTACAGAGTTTGGATTTGGAAAATAAGCTTCTCGATATGGAGATTGAAGCTGCTAACATTCAGATTTCCCTTGGTAGGTTGGATGAAGCAATTTCTTCTCTGAAGTCAGTCATTCTAAAGGCAGTAAGGGGGAGTGATACCCGAGCATTGGCTTTTGTTTCTATGGCAAAAGCCTTGTTAAACCAGGAGAGGTTTGGAGACGCAAAAGGGTGTTTGGATATGTCCGTTGACATTTTAAATATGGTGGAATCTACTTCATCTGGAAAAGTTGAAGCATTGTTGGAGGTGTCCATGTTGTATGAGATGATGAATGAGTTTGAGACTGCCATATCTTTGATGAAGAAAGCACTTTCATTGCTTGAAAAAGTACCAGAAGAGCAACAGTTGTTGGGGAGTGTTTTTGCGAGGATGGGTTGGTTGCTTCTTTTGACAGGTAGAGTCCAGCATGCCGTTCCTTCTTTGGAGACTGCATTAGAGAAGCTGAAGGACAGCTTCGGGCCAAAGCATTTTGGTTTGGGTTTTGTATATAAACATTTAGGACAAGCTTATCTGGAGATGGAAAAGCGTGAGTTGGCTTTACAGATGTTTTTGTTAGCTAAGGAGATCATGGATACATCTTTTGGGCCAAACCATGAGGATTCCATTGATACTTGTCAATGCATTGCTAATGCATATGGAATGATACAAAGGTATAGTTCTTTAGTCATGTCGATATTTTAATATTTGTACTTCATATTAGAAAGAAAGGAAGGAGAATACAATATCGGGCTGTTACTTGCCAAGCCCTGGAAGTAAAAGATTATAGATTTCATTAATTTGTAATACAAGAAATTTCATTGCATCTCTGTCTTGCATAACCATATTTCGTATCTTCTGATGATCATTTTCACCAAAATTTATCATATTTTCTTCCTGTTATACTTGTTCTTTTGGACGTTTTCCCATCCTTTGTTAATCTTTTTTCCCACTCTAACTCACAGTTTTCAAGGTCTTGCAGAAAATGTTGATATTTTGATTTGTTTTAGATGGCTCAAACTGAGCTGTTCCAAGTCACAAGCTAGATTCTTTGGTTCAATGTTTTTTTCATTTGTCTTGCTCGAATTGATCTACCTGTGATCAGTTCAATTATGAAGTACAAAACATAGCAAGTAATTGCCATTAAGAGTGCTCAATCTGAGATTGAGTTGAGTTGAAATTAAAACTATTCAATCTACCACTAATCTAACTTGAACATAACTTTCGGGAATAGGTTTTGTTAATAGTAACGTTTGATGAGACATTGATTAGATCAGGATCAGAGAATAGATCTCCTGTTCCATGTGTTTTAAGTGTATGAAACTTTTCATGCACAAATCCAATGGTGATCGGCCACATCTCACAATCAAAATGGTGTTATTGTCATATCATGTTCTAAGACATGTGAGAAAGGTAATCAATGGAATGCAGGAATTAACGAATAAGCTTAACATGCCAAATAAAATTTCCATAAAGGAAATTTATGGATGTTTGGGTTGTGCAAGGGGGTGTACGACAGGTGTGCCAGAATGATGTGCCTTTCTTGGAGGTTTACTTTATTGAGGAATGAAATTTGCTGTTTATTACCATGATTAGTTTAGTTTGAAAAATACTTTTTTGTTACTTCTATAAATCCTAAGCCATTTCCCAGTTGCTTGTCACTTCAATTTTTGTGACTATTTAAGATTATTCAACGTAAAATGCTCTAAAGGTATCTTGTACAAGGGTTGTTTTGATTTATTTATTCCTATTTGAATATAACCTGGAAAGGCTTACATGTGTTACTGGGTGGGTTGTGATAAGTTTGGGGGGCATTTTAGGTTTATGAGCTCAGACCTGTATCTGCAGATACTTCAAACTTTTTTTAACCTACTGCTACTATATTGCCCGTGTCCTGGAAGTGTAATGTATTCAGGTTAGGACAGAATTTCCTATAGTTGTTAAATGCTGTGTCTGGACATGCTATACCCAATGTCTGTTAAAATATTAACGTATCCATTCAGTAATTAGGGTGATCTTTATGGCAGAATTTCACTGGCTTGGTAGAAAGTTTTCTACTTTTTTTTACGTCTCACTCTGCTTCTTTGGGTTGGTAATGTTTTTTCCATTGTGTTTTATTTGAGTGTTTACATTTCTAGCTTGCTTGATCTTGGTATAAAAAGCCATTTATTTCTGTCTTCCGGTTAACTTGTGTACTTTGAAGAGACAAGTCCCATCTTGGTCAATGAGTTATTGAAGATTAGAATTGGCAAATATTGCATTTTTTATTATTCTTTATGTTTTTGTTACAACAGTTCTGAGATTGAAATTTTGAAAGCTTCACCCCAACCAAATTGCACATTTGCATTAACCAATGAGGATGCTGATGTTTGTTATTTGCTTAAGGAGCAAAAGAAGTTACTGAAGTTTTGGCAACTGATGACGGAGAAGATTTTTGAGAGGGGTACACGATGAGGTTTTTGCTAAGGCTGGTTTTAAAGAGAGGTTGAGCTACATAGGCTTCACGGTGAAATATGCATCCTAGCTAATGTGCATGATCTGTCTACCTCCTTTGAACTTTTGTCATATTCATTGTATATGCTTTCCAACACACCCACATGTACATTAACACAGTTCTTGAACTTTGTTATAGAATCGTTATGACAACTATCATGACTTCAAAGCTACTTAATCTCTTTTGGATGCCTACTGTACAAGCTCAAGTAACGAGACACTACTACTTAACACCTTCGACAAGAACAATTGGATTCGAAGTGTCGGAGTAGCCCCCTGGAGACAAACACTATGGAAACACACCACATTTTGGTTTGTTAATCATGAGTAGGGGTGATCAAAATATTCAATGATAAAAGTCATTCGAAATTTTTTGTTGCTTAGAATTGAAATAAGTCGAACTAACCTTGAGGAGTCTCAAATTATCGAAACCTGTTTTTTAACCAATTTTGACTTGAGCTTTGCTCAATGAAAAAATGATGAGGTCGGCTCAAGACTAATATATGGATAGTAAATGAACAAATTATTAAAATAAGTTAATGACGCAATGTTTGATTCTTCATTTTTATCCTTTATCTGAAACTGAGTTTTTGCAACTTCTTACAGGAGTGCATAACATTCTACAAGTATTATTTAATTTATTTTCACACAATTTATACTTGCACATAGTTGGATAGCTATGCCCATACAAAATTATATGCAAGCTATTTTAATGATGCATGCCTAAAATTTTAGATGTATTATTTAGTGAATGCATAAATAAAGTTATGCATGTATTATTATTTATTTCTTGCACAAATAATTTGTTTGTGTGCATTTAGGTTGTTACATATACATAAAATTATATGCACGTTATTTAAATAATACATATATAATTTCACGTGTACATAAAATTCTACAAAAATATTATTTAATTTATTTCACACAATTTTATGATTGTATATAGTTAGATAGCTATCCCCATACAAGATTATATGCATGGTATTTTAATAATACATGCCTAAAATTTTAGTTGTATTATCTAGCAAATGCATAAATAAAATTATGCATGTATTATTATTTATTTTATGCACAGATAATTTGTTTGTGTGTGCATTTAGGTAGTTACATATACATAAAATTATATGCACATTATTTAAATGATACATATATAATTTAATGTTTGTGTTACTTTTGTTAGTACGTGAGAATAGAATTATATGTACATTATTTAAATAATTCACATATAGAAGTGTTGGACAATATAGAGCAAGAAGTTTGGCACAGTGGTTGTTTTCTCTCGTTGAGGGTTTTTTTAAATTGAAATAAATTAATTCTGAGTTAACCCAGGCTCACTCGGATTCATGTCATTATCAGCCCAAGCCTAGACCAGCAGCTGCAATTTTTTTTTTTTGTAAGAACCGTTCTCAATCAGCATAAGCCTCTTTCCTGGAGCTTTTGTTATAAATTTTTGAAGTACATTTACTCAAGTTTTTCAGTGCACTGTTTAAGTTGTTACCTCTTCTTGCATTTTGCTTACATGGACACAGCAAATCAACAAGTTTGCTCTTATTTGAATTCCAGCTATGAACCGGCAATGCAGTTCCAACAAGAAGTCATTGATAGGTGGGAAACACATGGACCTGATGCTAGGGATGAATTAAGAGAATCTGTTCGGCTTCTTCATCAGCTGAAGAAAAAGGCCCAGGGTTCTCCTTCTGCTGTTTTTCCAGCTAATTGCTTACCCCAACCTCTGCAGAAGTGAGTTCTGCCCCTAGCAATGAGTGTTTTGGAAGGTATGATCAGTGAATTTGGTAGTATGTTTTTTTGTTCTTCTTTTCTTTTGATTCTATAATGTCGTTCATTGCATCATGTGTATTGTTATTGATAAATGGTAAACACATGGACCTGATGCTAGGGATTAATTAAGAGAATCTGTACTTCTTCATGAGTTGAAGAAAAAGGCCCAGGGTTCACCTTCTGCTGTTTTTCCAACTAATTGCATACTCCAACATCTGCAGAAGTGAATTCTACCCTCAGCAATGAGTGATTTGAAGGTATTATCGGTGAATTTGGTAGCATTTTTTTTATTCCATAGTATTGTTATTTGCATCATGTGTATAGTTATTGATAGATGGGAAACACATGAACCTGATGCTAGGGATGAATTAATAGCATCTTTATGACTTCTTTATGAGATAAAAAAGGGCCCAGGGTTCACCTTCTGCTGTTTTTCCAGTTAATTGCTTGCCGCAACATTTGCAGAAGTGAGTTCTGCTACTAGCAATGAGTGATTTGAAGGTATGATGAGTGAATTTGGTATCATTTTTTTTTTTTTTTTTGATTCTATAGTATTATTAATTGCATCTTGTGTATAGTTATATGTACTAAGGGTTGTTATCCTTAGTTGATAGTATATTCATTCACTTACTATGTTTATTATACATGTTTAAAATTCTAACTAAATTCCATCTTTGTCAGTTTACCTTTTTTATGTATTTGCTAATTTTCTTAGCTCTTTATTGTGGGTAACTGGTTAGTAAAAAATCTCATGCGAGGTTAGAGTTTTAATTATCGCTTCAATCATCTGGTTGTGAAGACGTAGATCAGATAACTTAAGCTGAATAATTTTTAAGTAATTTAATGGAATAGCGTATTTTTTATATTTTTATAAGAAATTTATAATTATGAAATTATAGATAAAATGGCTGTGCAGCATGCTCCAGTGTCCTAATGGAACATGGATTCAAGCATAAATCAATCATTTGCTTGCCAAGTGGATTGATCATGCATGTGCTGAGGCGCCAAGTCTTGTGTCGAGTTTGGTTCAGTTTGGCAATATTAGTCAAAAGGGGTTGTAACCCGAAAGCTACTCTTCTGGACATCTTTCTCAGGTTTATGGTGCAGTTCTGCATAGATTAATGTTGTAGGTAATGTGTTAAGTATCCCTTCTTCCTATTCTTCAATCAATTGACTTGAGAAGGCTGAGAGCTATACCTTACCCTACTGGTTGACCGGAAGTGCTCTCTTTTCCTAGGAGATCTATCCGAAGCAATCTCCTGTACCGTGCAGACTACGTTGACAAAACTACTTCCTCCCAACATCAAAGGCGCAATGGTTCCATTCTAACTCAACCGATGGTCGATGATTTACCAAGCAGCTAGGGTTCCGGAGATATCTTAGCCTATACTTGAAGTTGTCCCCAGAGGGGGGTCGCTCTCTTCCCTCTTTGTGCACCCTTAGCATGCATCTCATGTCGGTGGTTTTGGTGCCCATGCTAGTATTGTTTCCTTATTTCTCTAGCTTCTAGGTGCATTTCCTTAACCATCGGCTAATTTGAGGAAGTTCAAAAAACATCCTTGATGGAACAAAATGTGAGTGCAAAGTCCTACTATGGAATAAAATTTGATCCTCATGCCATTATTTGTTTGAGCCTTGAAGCGGTAGAAAGATTGCTATCATCTTGTACTCAATCGAAAGGACCATACCTATTCAACCAAAAGGGCTTTGATTAGAGGGGTCTCTCGTGACAACCTTTCCCCTCTCATCTCTTCGTGGAGGGGGTACAAGTGTGGTTGGTAATCTTGGTAGTTGATTGTTGAATTAAGGTTAATCATATCTAATTTTTGAGTTGGAATATTTATGAGAAAGTAATTCTTTAGTATTTGATTTTTGATTACCAAAGTATTTTTTAATAAACTTGGTTGTTTTCAATCTTGAATTGGCATATAGTCTTGAAGGTCGTTCCTTTCGTAAGTCAACACATCGTATATGGTATGATGGCTGTTCTTTGAATGGTTCATCTTCTAGATACGGTTATACTTCTGATACAAGTCTATACCTTGTGATTGAGATTAAAAGTGAAAATAATATTGTCAAAAATTAATAAGATAATATTTTTATTTATTCATAAGCATAGTACTTCAAGTTCAATATGAATAAACAATTTTTGTTTCTAGACATGATATTTTCGATCAATTGCATAAGGGACATGGTAACAAGAAGTATGCAAATAAAGATAGTTTTTTTTATTATATTTTTTCTATTCTATTATTTTGTTAGATTACATATTCTCAACTCTGAGTGAACAAGGCTTTTCCTCTCTTTTCTCAAGCTTGATTCAGCAAGGAGCACAAGGTTGCTCTCTTTTAGACATCTTTTTTCAGCTTCATCTCAGTGATGTATGTAGGCCATTATTGTAAATAGTTTTGAAGCACAAAAGAAATGTGTTAGGGAAAATATCAAATTATAAAGTTTTCTAACATAGCCATGAGATAAAAAGCGTTTGCCTTCTTAAGGGTTGTTTGATTCATTAATATATTATACTTATGGGTTATTCAAATCTAAATAATAATATCATCTAAATGTATGCATTATTTTGTAATAATTATTTGTTTGGTTCAATGTCATTATATCTAACAATGCTATTTAAATTATTGTTCTTTGATTTAAGGTAATTCCCATTATATATTGCTAAAGAAGTCAATTACAATTCATATGCTTCGTACTATACACAAATATTAGCACATGTTATATAAACTAATTTAAAAACGCATTTTCAAAAGTATTTTTGTTATTCTAATAACAAAACCTACACATAATCACAACCTATGGTTAACATAACGTGCATTAACTATACACAAATATTTGTTGATTAAAGGGAATTGATATAAAAAAAAATAAAACTAAGTTAATTAACAAACCAAAATAGTACATTTAGTACCACCATTTTAAATGCAACAAGAACACAAATTGATTAGAACTTGCTTCAAAACATAAAAGAATGCTATTTAAAAGCTTTTACACAAGTTTTGTAACTACAAAATCTTGTAAAGAAATAAAAAGATGGGTCGTTAAGTAAAATAATCTTGGATAAATTTGACTCTTGTATATGTGAGCCTAAGCTTGTAAACTAATACATGTTTTTGGATTCCATTTTTTGAAGATTGAAGTTCACCCATCACCACTATATTTTCAGTTTCATTTCACTTCAGAAAGCAACTTGACATTTGAATCATATCCCACCTCTTCCTTTGGCTTCTTCTCAATTTACTTGATTGTCACTAATGCCAAGATTCAACAAATTAGTACTGTTCTTCCATTAACGATTATCTTTATATGAAAAATCAAAACTCATCTCTGTCATCATCTTTAACATTTCATGCATCTTTGTTGAGTTTCAAATCAAACAATTTCTTTCGTCCTTACTACCTTGAGTAACCCTTACGGCAAGTAGGCTCCTTGTCCTCATCTATTTTTAACTGAAATACATTGGAATGATTTAATGAAAAATCTTTTGTTCTATCTGACAAAGTGAAAAAGAGGCTACATACAGATAAATCATTCCTTCTAAATCTTAACATATCTTTAATTTGTGGAATTGCTGTGTAGTTGAACTGCTAGTTTTAATTGTCCAATTCTACTGCAAGCAATACTAGTACAAAAAACCTTTTCTTTAACTACAATGAAACAGTTTATGTTTTCTTTGAGCACGGCTAGAATAAAACTTGTTCTAAGTTCACTTCAAAAAGCTTGACAATTTAACTGCAGTAACCTTTTTTTGGTTAAGATAAACTCTGGAACATAATATTTTTTGACAAGGATGGATGTTTTTTTACTCTGTTATTGCTGTCCGCAAAGAGAACTGCATGTTTTAAACATTCAGAACGTATTAAGAAACTAGAGAAAGGTTTATTGTCTGCATGTACGAAACCATTTCTTGCGTAATGTACTGTACAGCATGCGTCTGAGTTGATATTTTCGTCTTACATAACATTTTCAAATCAGTTATATTTTACTTGTTATATAGTGTTCTTGAAATAAAGGTTTCTTTTTTGCAAAAACAAAACTGCTCTACAGTGCACAATGATAGTTATGAGTTGATATTTCATAATTCTATCAAATTTGTCTCCTTTGACAGAACCAAATAGTCAAACTGAAAAGCTCCTAATACAGAGTTATCAACGCATCTTTACAATTAAGACTATCATATATATATATATATATATCATGTCGAATCACGAAAAGATAGGAACAAACATTGTGGTTGCAATTTGAAAAACATGCAGGAATTTGTAATTTGAAAATGAAAATTGCAGTTGGAAAATTCATAAACATATGTGTTGAACTCAAAACAAAGCAAAAACCATTGATTATCGAGCTATCACACAAATATTGAAAGATATCCAAAATGTCCAGTTCCCCAATGCCTTGTGAATATCCAAAATGCCTTGAAAATGTCTTAAATTGATTTTTAAATGAACTGAGTGCATACTCTAATGTGGTATGCAGAGATGCATTCCTATGATTAAATAATTCTTTTCCTTTGACTATCGCATAATTTCTCCACTCCTTTAGATAATATCTTGTGACATTTTATAATGCAAGGAATCTAAACTTAATAGAGTATCCCGCAACTATTAGGTTATACTTTCTTTCATGAATTCTCATTCATTAGGCCTCTGCAATGCATCTTCCAAAGCAATTGTGTCATGTGTAGATCCTTCCTAATTGACTAATACATACACCTATTTTTGATTAAAGTTTACCATTGATAGCACATTTTGTTTTGGGTCAATGTTTCTTCCTCAAGAAGTAGACTTTTTTGGATGGAACGTAAGCTTAGCATGTGTTCCATCTAATACAATCCTGCACAAAAGAAAACAATCATGTTTAAGTTTTTAAATTATTATGTTATATCCTTTAGAGCATATTGAGGGATGCTATATTACCTTGAACCATGGCATAAACCTAGCATTCATGGAAATTTTTTCATATCATAAACCTAACATTTATGATAATTGTTTCTATCTCTTTGAACTTCGATGAATATAACACCATAGGTCATGTGCAGATATTTGAAAGACTAATCCTCCATAACTAGTATTCAAATATAAGGATAGAAAAATAAATTTTTAATACAAAATCTTGTTAAAGACAAAAAAAGTTATGCAAAATCTTGTTAACGACAAAAAAAGTTATGTAATGATAAAAGTTTTAAGAACTTAAGAAACAAAAAAAAACATATTGTTATACAAAAAGAATAAAAAGTCATAAATAAGCAGACTAATTGTAGAAAAAAAAAAGATGGATTTTGAAGCCATACAAGGTTCACACCAATGAAGGCACATCATGTCGTGACAAGATAAAGCAAATGGATATTAAATTAAATCAATTAGAGATTAGAAAAAATGAATATTCATAGCAGATTTTTTTGCTTTTCAAAGAAATTAACTCAAAAAACTAGCAGGAGAGGCCATTAAATAACTGCTCAACCACTATGATATTCATAGTAGATTGCATCCATCGACTTAGATTATATGAAATAAAATCTAAGGTGCCGTGCATAAGAATGCAATAATTATGTCTTCAGGTATTTGATCATTTTGGACTATTATAGCAGATGTTTATGGATAAAGAAGTTGTACAGCTTCATTTTGCATACAACCTTAAAGCAATATACATTGGCTCTGTGATGATGAAAAGGGAGCTTTAGAATTCAAAGAATCAGGATATTATACCAATGGAAAAGAATAGTTGGAAATGAAAAAAAATAAGCAAAAGGAAGAAATGCAGGAGGAAGGTTTACCTGTAAATTTACTGATAGAAAGAAGGAAAGCCATAAAGAAGCCAAATAAATATCTAAGCTGTATGAAAATAGCAAAAGAGATCTCCCAAATTAGAAAATCTTTGAAAAATTGGCACATCAACAAAAAATCAAAATGCCTATTCCATTCGAGTATGTGAGTGACAAATATTATTCCACATAACTTTTGTTAGAAAAAACTTACAGTTTAAAACAACAAAAAAAATGGTTTAATACTTTATTAAGACCTTAGATTTAACTTAATACGATCACGATATTCCTTGTCGGTGAGATGACACCACAACAGAAGCATGAACATGATAGTTATGACGAGGAAGATGCTAATAGGGCTCTCTTTAATGGCTATGGCATGATAATATACACAATAAAAAATATTTTAGGTGACATCTAGATATTACTTTGTATTAACGATTGTGTAATTTTTTATAATATTGTGTGTATTTCATCAAACCTAATAAATGATACCTTCCTATAACATTATATAACATTATAATAATCATGAACCAAATGCCTTCTTAATTAAGTCTTTTACTTTTACTTTTTCATATTCTCCATGGCTTCATTAATAGAACATAAGTCAATTATTGAAAATAAAATTGCCCTTTGGAGAAACAAAGCAAGAGCACAAAGATGCACAATGACATCAAATGGAACCTTGTTTTGCCATGTCGTTGGAAAATCACTCTACCAATTGACTTACAATATCCATGTATTATAATTAAATCCTTTCATGTTACGTAATCCCAGTTAGGTGCAGAACTTTGGGAGAATCTGAACTTGTTGAATAATCATCGATTATCTTGTGCTTTCACACGGTTGACTTGGCAAAGCAGGAAATGATTAGTGGTGAACAAGCTAAACTTTAAAAAGCTTCGGACAGAGCTGTAAAGTTTGTTATTTTGTTTGCAAGTTGTAGTTATCTTATCTTCATTATGGTGATCAGACAGCCAACATCTGTCACACATCTAATTTTATAGAAAAATTACTTTGGAGTTGGAATTTTTATGTTATAAAGATTTTTTCCCAATTGTTAATAGTGCTTGAAGGAACATTTATGCTCCCTGCTTCCTCACTTAACCTAACTTTTGTAATTTTAAGTTTCACTATTTGGAATCAATTTGGCTCTTCTTTCTCTTCAATTTGCATGCTGTTCCATTCATGTTTCATTTATGTTCTGTTGTTAATGCTTTATTTGAGCGGCTAAATTGTTAGAAAAGAACTAAGGGCAGGACCTAGTAGATGTTGGTATGTTTTCTTCTCATTCATTTGTCTGTTCTTGTGAGTAAGCCCTTGTATTTATCATGCATCATGAATTCAGCAATGGATTATCTTGGAGGATCTGTAGGTGGTCAGAGATGTTCCTTATGTAATTTATTAACCTTTATGGGTTAACCCAACTAGCCCAACCACGCCTCATTTTAGCCTATATTTCCTAACCGGGTTAGCTAATATCAAACTTAAGCCATTGTTCTAGCCATTTATTAAAAGCTTGCAGTTGAGGAATCAAAAGCTTGCAGTTGCGTGATGGTTAATGCTTGTCTTCTGTATTATTCTATTAAGCATTTTGTATTGTTTAATCTGGATAAAGATGCTCTGCCATCCAACATCTCTCATGCATTTTTTTTATATTTAAAATCTGAAAGGAATCCTAGATTTGTTGAAGCTTTTTCTATGTTAGGTTTTCGTGGTAGTCTTGTTCAAAAATATTATTTGGCAATTTCATATATAAATGTATTTGGTAAAATAGTTTATGCTTGAAAATAAAAAAAATAAAAAAAAAATTCATGATTCGTGATGTTTATATTAGTGAAATCACATGTGTAGGTATATAACTGGTGCAGGTTTCACCTGCTCACATTCTAATGCAGATGTTTATTACTTGTTAATGAAGATATTTATTTAGGAATTTGCTTGGTGAGATCTAACATACTTCATTGCATTTTGTCCGTCAATTTTTTGGTTCGTAGTAATAATTACATTTAGGTTTTACTATTTGTTGTAAAAAAAAACATTTATTTTTTCGATTATTCCTCAAGATTCGTATTTTTGAAAGTAAGTCTTTATGATTCTTATTGATGCAAAGAAAAATCAAATAAGTTTAATTAAGGTTTACTTGGTAAAAAAATGATTAAAATGTACAATTAATATTGGAGGACAAGAAAATACTTGGAGTCTTATAAGTTAAAAGTTCATAGAAGAGACAATTTTGTTAGTTTAATTGTATATATTAGTATAAGAGTAAAAGTAATATTATTATAATAACATGTATTTATTTAATAGAGTCTCTAGGTTTCTAGCCTAAAACAAAGGATCTCAAGTCTTATATGTCTAATGTTTGTCATGTAAATGTATTTTAGATTGATGATTAAGATTTGTTATATATATATTTTTTTGTATCTTTAGTTGTCACCTAAAGAATGATGGTATTTAATGCTATAATGAAAGAAAAGTTGTTCATTGCTTCATTCTTCAAACTTAGTAGCAAAGGTATCGAAAACACAGAGGAGATGAGTTAAATTCTTGCAAATTGGGAACAATGCTCTTCTCCTCCATCTTTTGCTAAACTCCCCTTGATTTGTACAAATTGACGAGCGTAGCTTAAAAGCCAGTAGTTCCTTCCACAGAAAGAACAGAGCTCCTTAAGCTTGACCTTCGCCCATTTCCTTCCTCATTCTCCGGCGCACCGATCCGCCTAAGCATCTCCTGAACCGAGAGAACCACGTGCCGGTCGCCGGACGAATCCAGGGAGAGCGACCTCCTCAAGCCCTGCACCTCAAACCACTCTCCCTTTCCTCTCTCCTCCACGCTTTCATCTCCCATGCTCGCCGCGTGGTACAGCTTCTTTGCCTTCCTCTGTTTCTTCGGCTTCTTCTTACTCTGTTCCTCCTCATCGTTCATCTCCAACGCCACCGCAATACTCTGCTCCTCTCGAGGGGGAATCATCGACACGACGGTCCGGCAGATGGGGCAGCTAGCGCAGGATTGGAGCCACGTGTCAACGCAGTCGATGTGGAAGGCGTGGGAGCATACCGGGAGAAGGCGGAGCCTCTCGCCGGAGCGGATGTCGGCGAGGCAGACGGCGCATTCGCGGCAGGGGGAGAAAGGGGAAGGGGTAAAGATGAAGGTGGGTATGGAGGAAATTATGGCGGTGTCCAGGCCGGAGGTGGAGGAGGAGGAGGACCTGGGTGCCGTGGCAGGGAGGAGGCTTGAATTGGTGGTGCGGCGGAGGTGGAGACAACACTTGAGGACGAAGACGTAGTAGGCGAGAAGGAATGCGGCGGTGGTGAGGATTCCAAGAATCGCGATGAGGGGTATGTGGAGGTTCATTGAGGAGGAAGAGAAGTGCCGAGGGGAAGAAAGCGAAGGTAGCGTCGATGGGAACTTCACAAACAGGGGCTTGCAAGAGAAGGAGAAGTCGAAGAAGAATTGGTAGAAGCCAGAAACGATACCGTCGAATGCCCTATAAATGGGTATCACATAATCGTGTTTATTCAGGTTAGAACCAACACGTTTACAACCCAATTCAAACCACATATTATTAAATGAATTTAAGCCTCCTTACTTCATCATAAGTTTGTATAATAAAGGAAGCTAATTAAGAAAGGCCTTTCCAAAGAAACTTTGTCTAAAATTGATGATAAATAAATCACGTGTTAGTCATTAAAAAAATATTAACTATATTACATGTATTTCGTGTATGGAAAAGACCATCATTATAGTTTAATCCTTGTTAGATCATTAAAAAAAAGGGACATTGGCATCCCCTTGATCAATCATTTATTGATCCTTATATAGTCAAAGGTTGGCACCAATTCATCTCATCAGTAAGGGTATGCATATAGAAGAGACAATATCGTCTATCCATCTACATATAATAATATAAAAGTAAAGATAACATTATTATAACAATGTATATTTTTATAAAAATGATGATGATATTATTTTGACAATAATTTAAATACTTGAAATGGGTTTCCTCTTCAATGTCTCTTCCTCTTCAATGTCTCTTGGATCTATCATTTAAGTGCCTAGATCTCGAGTGCTTCTTTTGTAAAGATTTTGAAAATAAAAAGTATTTTATAAAAGTTTTGTATTTAAATAAATTTATTATTATTATAATCTTTTATTAAAGAAGTATTTGAAAATCGAAGTTTGAAAAAATATTTATATAAATTAAAAATTGTAAAAGCTTTTTTTGTTAATATTTTTTAAATTCTAAATTTGAAAAAACATTTAAAGTTTCTTAAATCTTGAAGTAAATATGACCTAGAAATGGAGCTAAGCTGCGCCAGTGTCCGAAACGGTCCTTAAGAAGTCACCGCCCAACCGGTCGGTAGCATGTGATTGTTGACTCTTTGTCCCCAAGACATTTGACTTCTTGTCCCAAAATAGCCTCCAAAGCAAGCACAAAAAGTACGTTCGTCGACGTTTCGCATTTCCTCCTTCAGGTTGACTAACAGAGTTCACACGCTGTCGGTTCACGGCTTTGCGTTTTTTTCATTGCATAAAATTGTTTTTAAATAAATCGAATTAACAAAAAAAAATTACATTAATTTGTGAAGTTTTTAAAAATATCTCATTTCTAAAGTCAAAATATTAAACAGAGGAAAAATAAGAGTAAAAATAAAAAAAATCAAATAATTAGAAAAAGTGATGCATAAATTCAATCTTTGTTGACTTTTTCATAAAAAAAATTACTTTTATTATATAAAAAAATTATCAAAATGAAACAAATCTCAAGGACTCATAAGTATAAATATACAATAAATCATGGAATTGTTGTGAGTTAACCTAAAATTCGAAATGATTGAAAATAAAAAAGAAGGCATCTAAGGATCTATCACCGTATAATTATCTCAAGAGATAATGATTCAACTTAGTCGAAAAATAGTTGATAGGCCAAATTAGACAATTACCCAAATGTTCTAAAGAAGAATAAATATGATCATTAGTAAAAACCAATTGTATTTGAGAGAATCAAAACTAAAATAATGAACAACAACTATTAAATTGTAGTAAATTGTACAATTAATGACATTGTTATTGTAGTAAGAAAAAAAAGTAAATAAAAATATAATTTTTAAAATTTCATTATAGAAAAAAAAACCATAAGTTATTGCTTTTTTGTCTGTTGAAAATTAACTTCAAAAATTTTTATTTGTTCAACAATTAATTTAGTTTTAGTCATATGCAAAAGTATTATTTAACATGCAATCATTATTTTATCTTGTAATATTAAGAAATAAAAAGCTTCAACACAGTCATAAATTAAATTTTATCTTTTATTAAAAAAAAACTAATTATATATTTTACTTAAAAATAAATATTATTTGTCATTACATAATAATAATAATTATTTTAGTAAATAATTATCAACAAATATATTTATGAAACACATTTTTTTAATAGTATTGAAAAAAAGCACTTTTGTAAACTATTCTTTGTTAATGAACTTAATCAACATTAAGAATTCTAGAAAACATAGTTTTTATTTAGACAAATTTTGAAGTTTTGATTTTAGTATATTAGAATATCACTTTCAATAATTTTTGATACATTTTATTTAATTTGTATTATCAAAATAAGTTCTTATTTTAAAATGATTTTAAAAAATTTAAGAAAATAAAAATATAACTAGATATAATTGGATAATGAAAACCTAGCATCCTTATAGCAAAAATAATACAACTCCTTAATATAAGTTATATTATATTTGAATTAATTTTATTAAAAAAATAAAATTACATTCTCATTAATTCATTTAAAAATAAATTTTTAAAAAATGATATTTAAAAACTAAAATAAAAAATCTTGAAAAAGAAGACAACACAACAAATAAAGGTGATAAACATTTTAATAAGAGTTAGTTTGTATTATTGTTTTAAACATTTAAAAATTAACAATCGATTTTATAAATAATACTAATAATAATAGTTTTAAATAAAACGAAAAAAAACTTGTTTTTATAAACAAATGCAATAATTTCTTTCAAAAAAAAAAAATTATTATATAAAAAATTCTTTTCTTAAAAAATAAACGATTCTATAAGAAGTGCGTTTGTTTAATTCTATGATGATACTTGCGTCAAATCTATGTCTGATATATATGCTTGACACGAGACTAGTTAAAAATAATTGAGAGACAAAGAGTATAAATTCTCCATTATTATCATCATTATATTCTAATATGTATCGCAACATCGCATTCAACGTCAACACATCTTTTAAAATAATATAACTAGAAAAAAAAATATAGATGATGACCAAAACAAATTGTATTAGGAGCTCACTTAGGAGATTCATTTTAAGAAACATATCAAGCTAAGTGTCGAGATAAATTCCTTTATCCAAATATACAAAATCTACAAAAGATAACTTTTAAAAAAAGTTTATATATTTTAATATAGTTGCCATCATACATTTTTTTACTTAAAAAATTTTTTTAAAAAAATTGCAACCAAATAAATACAAATAGTTAATAAAAAATTTTAATTAAAATTTTTTATTTACTAAAAAAATTGTTACAATTTTCTTCAAAAAGATTTTTTCTTTTTTAAAGTTAATATTTTTCCGATACAAAGGCCCTCATTTGAATAATTAGGCCCACTGGGCCATAAAAGCCTTAAATAAAATGTCCTTAGAAGCAATTGGGAGGAAAAACTTTTATTCGGTCAGAGCAATTTTTATATCATTTATAAGTGAATTTCCAATGCATTTTTGGTGATAATTAAATGTCACATATTGTTCTTAGTTTTTTCGATTATTTTTTTTTTTTTAATTTTTCACTTAGTTGTACAACATTGTTATAATGGACATTTTAAGTTTATAGATATTAGGGTAATTGTCATTTGGATAATAATAGTATTTATATGTTAGTATTATTTAAATTATGATGATATTTTTTATAGTTAAGTTTAATAATATCTAAATGATATTTTATTTTTAATTTTAATATCAATTTGTTTAATATCTAGATATCATCCAAATTTTAAAGACGTCTTGATAGTATTTTCTACTAACAAAATGATAATTTGTTTAATAATAATATATATAAAATATATGTAAATCAAATACTCAAAATTATTGAGTAATATTAAATAATATAACAATACCATGAAACAAAAATCCTATAATTTTTTTGATAGTTAATTGGATAATTTTATTTAGGTTTTAACATTGTTAGATATCAAATAACTTAATATCTAGATATTATCTAAATTTGAGTAATATCATATCATTTTTTATAACACATAAATATTATTAATAATATATCATTTTTATTTATTTATATAAATGAAAAATTTATAAATATTGATAATTATAATGACTAATATAATGATGATTATTTTGATGATAAATTAGTCTGAGTGACCCATAAATGAGTCAATGAGATACAAATTATTATAATAAAAAATGATTATTTTTTATTATAAATTTTAAAATAGATTATGTCACATGTATGGGGTATATCCATCAATGTAGTGAATATTTTGTTTGTTTCAACAAGGTCCTTAGATATACAATTAGTCCTTGGAGAAGACATGAAGCTTCCTTGGTCTTCTACACTTATGGCAAAGTTGAGGAAGGTTCAACATTCACACGCTTAAGCAAACCAACCTCCACCAGTATTCAACGTTTGCTATTCCCCATCCAATGGCCTAAAAGACCGCACGTAGCAATGAAAGGTCATTTGTTGTATACTGGCTAAGGTTTATTTTATTTATTTTTCTAATTTGGGTGAGCTGATTTTTGTTTCTAATTTTTTTAATTTTATTTTATTAAATTTTTTTTCTAAAATTGTATTATATGTATATAAATATAAAATTATTTTTTAAAATACTTTATCTAAATTCACAAATAATATGCAGAAGAAACTTTGGTTTTTAAGATATTTCAAAATTTTCAATTTAAAAATATTAAAATTTAACAATTATTTTCAGAGAATTAATTTTTTTGTTTATTAAACTAAATTTTAGTTCCATAAAGACATTTTAAAATATATCTTTTTAAAATTCTTAAATTATTATCAAATAAAGACAATAAAAAATTCCAAACATGTAATAGAACAGTTTGTAATTGAATCAAATGTGTGCTGCCCAATTTACCATTTCTATTTTTATTTTTTATACCAAAAATTATGAAAACGATGTAATTCTTATAAACACGAAATATAAAATTATTTAATAAATTTTGTAACGTATTTTTTTAATCAAAAGTTACCAAAGGACAATAAAAAAATCAAGACTTACTAACTAACCATAGCTCCAATTTAAAATTTTTTAAAATAAAAATATTCAACACTTATAATTATTATTAAAAAATATGTTCCACTACAAAAGTCAAACAAACTATCCTCATTTTAAAAGTTTAATAATAGTGTCAAGCAAGACTCCAAGCCAGGAGAAAAGCTAATCGGAGTGCGCACATAAAATAAATAAAATACTTTTAAAAGTTAGTATTACATATATTATTAATAATTTTATTAAAAAAATATTTATTGAAACAATAATGCGTGAAGAGCACGCGATCGAGAGCAGATGCCCCCTCGAACAAACCTCGGGACAGTAACCGGCTCTCAACACCTCGGGGACATGACGTCACCAAATGCATCACCGCCGCTCTATCCCACGTGTTGATTGTCTCCACGTGGGTCCCACGGTCTCTCGGTCTTCCACGCTATAAATCCCACGTCATCCCACTCCAAGGTAGAACACCTCCTCTATTTTCCTTTGAAATGGATCTCTCCTCCCTTTTCGACTTCCCAACCACCCAACTCTCACCGCCGTTCGCGCCGCCGCAGCCCGACCCCCTCCTTCTGTTCAACTTCAACAACTCCGATGGGATGCTCCTCTTCCGCGTTGTCCCCAAGCCTTCCAATTCCGAGTCCTACTCTGACTCCGACGCCGGCGCCGGCGCCTCTCGCCCCTCGGAAGAAGAGATGGAATCCTCTCCTCCGGGGAGAAGAAAGCCTATGAAGAAAGGTTATCGGGGTGTCCGCCGCCGGCCGTGGGGGACCTTCGCTTCGGAAATCAGGGACTCGACGCGCCGGGGAGCAAGGGTGTGGCTGGGGACCTTCGACACGCCGGAGGCCGCGGCTCTGGCGTACGACCAGGCCGCTTTTTCGATGCGCGGGGCCTCGGCCGTGCTGAATTTTCCAGTGGAGAGGGTGCGGGACTCGCTCCGGGGGATGGGGGATGTCCCCCAGGGGTGCTCGCCCGTTCTGGCGCTCAAGAGGCGGCACGGAGTTCGGAGGAAGTCGGCGGCGGCCAGAAAGGGGGAGGAGAGGACGAGTGGCGGCGTGGTGGAGTTGGAGGACTTGGGAGCGGAATACTTGGAGGAGCTGCTTAGAGACTCTTGTTACTGAGCCGTACACCTTCTCTTTTATTGTAATAATCTTTGAATTATTCAGTGAACCTCGAGTTCTCCCAACTCTTTGTGCACCATTAACGTTTCGGCACGTGGCACCTAAATGGGCTCATTTGAAGAAAATCTTTCCAACTTTGATCTATGTTCATGATAACATAGATATTATGTGAAGTATTGACCTTAGATTAGGTTATCTGGGAAATAATAATACGATGCTCTCTCAAAAACTTTACTTAAGCTCTCATCTGCTCTGTTGTAGGGTTCATCATACCACTCGACAAGGTTAATCAATCAGTTCTTTGAGCATCACATATGAGATTTTTTTCCTTGTTCCATTGAGCATTTACTAAACATCCACTTCTAACTCATACACATCTTCTATTTCTATTTACTAAACCCAAGTCTCTTTGGAATGCAATTGAGAAGTTGGAGGTCATCATCCTTATAGAAATTAACAAAGATAGTCAAGCATTTAAGCTGTTAAATAGGTGTTTTTTTTTATTATTTTTGTGATTTTTTATGTTATCATTTGATTCTATGATTAGTAAATCTTAAATAAATTTTTTTTCCTTCAAGTAATTCTCCATGAGAAGTTCCTAGGATGCTTGCAACTTGACATTATCACATGCATAATAATGACAACTTTCTAAATGCTTAATCGATGCCATAAAACATCAATCTAAATTAGTCTATCTGGTTGATCAAATGTTCTGGCTATTTAGTTGTATAAGTTAGACAAAATAGGCACAAATATTCCACTATATAGCAACAATATAATGCAATCAAGGTCGACAAAATAAAGTTGAAAAATATAAACTATCATTGAAAAATGTAAAACATATCCCAAACAATCGTAAATTAACCTAGACCTCACAACTATAATTTAGTATGTGTAATAATTAGGACCAAAGATTATAGAGAGTAATCACTGGATAATATTATAGAGAAGAGAATCATTAGATAAAAAGACATTATTAACAAATTTTTAAGTAGAAAGAAATATAAATAAATAAATTTCATATTGACTATAAGAAGACAAATCTTAAAATTTATAAATCATAAATCTACAAATGATTAGATGTCTTTTGGATGCAACTCAAGTTTAAATGTCATGAGAACTCACTGTTAAACACATTAAAATTAAAATAATTTTGAAATAGATGGCTAAACAAGAAAGGTCTTCCTAGATAAGTACAAAATCTAATTGGTTTGAGATCTAATGAAAACTGAAATGTTAAAATATGGTATTAGAGAGAAACCTTCTCTAATTTGATGTAAAGATGAGTCAAACAGAAACTAATGAGTCTATAACACTTGGGATTGAAGATGGCAATGAATGATTGTCAAATGATGTCTTAGAGAGGAGATTCATTGTTTGAGAAAGACCGTCTCTTACCGTACTTTTAGGAAAAATGGTATAAGGATGAATAAGTTTTATATTAACTACCAAAAGATAGATCATGAACTTTATAAGTAATAAGTTTTGAAATACTAAAAGACATTTTGAGAGCATCCTAGACTTAGATTCATGAGAACTCCAACATTAAGTATGCTAGAGTTAGAATAATTTATGCTAAGTGACGAAACAAGAAAAGACATCTCGTGTAAGGGCAAAACCTAATCGATTCAAGACAATACCTTACCGATAACTGTTAGAATATTATCATATGAAAAAAAAAAATAATATCTCATATAACTCAATACATCTTGGTCTTGGTGTGCCAAAGGGATCAAAATATAAAAAACTAAAAAATACAATAATATTATGTATATCTCTTGAAAATGATTAAACTAAAAAACTATGTAATAATTTTCAAAAACTAATAGTAGTCCAAGATTATTATGGAACATGCATGTCTATTATAATAGTATTCAAATAATGAAGTTAACACCCTTTAAACTCTAGACCAATGAAATATTAATTGCTATAAAATGTTGTCTATGCATCATTCATAGATATCTATAG
The DNA here is from genome assembly GCA_023846275.1 of Vanilla planifolia. NCBI lineage: Eukaryota > Viridiplantae > Streptophyta > Magnoliopsida > Asparagales > Orchidaceae > Vanilla > Vanilla planifolia. Next base: position 4,274,968 of record CM043870.1, read on the forward strand.
ATACCTTAGTCCTCCATATACATGCCAAATATATGATACAAATGCAAATACAGAAGGATACAATAGAAAAAAAAATCATTCGACGTTCGACATGATTCGTGAAATATCTGATGAGCGATAGAATTAACAAACCTAAAGGCATAGTCATAGCTCATGCAATAATATAATAAGATGCATCATATGCTAAAAGATAATCACAATTGAAAACTAAAAAAATGTTCACATATATAGAATGAGTCAAACAATGTGCTATTGAAAATAACTAAGACTGCCAAATATAAATAACCCATAATTATAACACATAGGAACAAAGAAAGTACTAAGCAATTGTTAGGTAATTTTGAATAGAAGAACCTGCTGAACATCGAACTAAATTGGACTGAATTCTAGGTAAAATACATGGAGAAATAGTCTTACAATAAAAAATAAAAGAATCATCTTCAAATTTAAATGTGAGACCATGATATTAAAATATTGATATATTTTTTTATAATTTAAACTCATTTTAATTAGAATGAATAAACTAAACAAAGATAATACATTAACATAATAATATCAATTCATGCCATCAATTCCATCGTTGATGATCAATATTGTTAGTCAAAGGTACATCCAACTTCGCCTTGCAAATCTTGCAACCACAATCAGCGGGTTTAGGTTGACTGGAGATACGGTTAAAAGGTTAAATTTTTTGGGCTATGTTATCTTGTCTCCTCATGATGAAATCAAGCTTGACAAGTAAATTGAACTACCGTTTGATGGATGTTAAAAAGGGAATCAATATTATCTCACATTTTAACTTAGGTTTTGCAATCTATAATCCTCGTTCTTCATCTAACCTTATTGACAATGGGAAGAGATTCCTCCTACGCTGAAGAATCCATTCGCTTCAGTAGCTTTTTCAGTAAAGCGAAAACTAATTTAAAAAATTGATCAATACATAAATCCACATCACAAGCTTCAATCAGATATGAATAATACATGAGATCTCCAACTGAATAAAGACGTAGAACTCACCAAATAGATAGAAAGATTTGTACAGAAGATTTGGACATCCAACAAGGAGAAAACGACTGCATCGCCATCGGCCATCTAATGCGAGGGCGGGGCCCAAGCGGGGGCAAATTTGGGGGCGAAGACTGGATCATCGCTGCGGTAATGAGAGGAATCGTCATGATCGGAGAGCATCAGCGGCCGATCCTTGGTCTCATTCTCGATCTCGTCATCGGGATCGCTGGTGACCAGATTGATGCACGAGAAACGCTCCAGAGAGGCGAAGAAGGCGGAGGAAAGGCTCGTCCCGATCCAGTTCACCATGCCCTCGATCTTTTCGTAGGAGGACGCGACGACGTTCTCCGTGATCGGTTCCGCGTTTGCCATCGCCGCCGAGATCGAGATCTGGGATCGGCAGAGCGATCGCCTTCGAGATGAGGGAGGAGAATATTCGACGGAGAGGCGGCGTGAATCTTGGTGACAAATTTGATTTTTTTTTAGGTTTTTATAGGCGAAATATTAAAAAAACAATCTATATATTATCAAATTTAGTGAATTAAAATATTAGAATCTTAATACTAAGACAAATAAGTTAAAATAGAGGAATAAAAATAAATTTTAAATTTGAATTGAAAATTATAAAATAAAATAAAAATAACGGTATTAAATATATTATATATATTCGGCCATTTGGAAATTGGGATGCACGGAAGACGGGTAGAAAGGATAAAGCAAATGCCGACGCTCTCTCTAGCCGGCTCCTTCTGCTTCTCCTTCTCCGATGCCAAATGCTGTCGGTTGCTGGGGGCGAGAAGGCCTCGATCCCTTAATCGAGTCATCATCCGATGCACTGGTATGGTTCCTCTCTCATTCGAGAGCTCTTTCTAGTAAAGATTTTTCTTGCGAGGGGTGTCCATGTCATTCTTCAATTTCTATGGTGTTTTCAGAGCACGAGGAGAGGTCTAGCTTCATAGATTTCTGTTGTTCGTCCAAAGAGATGAGAAAAATTGCTTGTGGGTTTCTTGCTGCTTGTGCACTAGTAGCTTCTTCTCCTGCTGTTGCTGCAGGCCAGGTAGGGCACTGAATGCTTATTATTTCTGCTAGCTTTAATTTCTGGAATAGAACAAACCTGTGGCAATCGTAGAGAAGAAAATTCCAGGAAATTTTTGTTTCAATAATCATTTCTTTACCTTGATAATTGCTGCTTATTTCTTCTGCTGGTATATGAGTACAAACTCCCTGTTGTTTCTCTAGAGGCTTCCACCCTTATCGATAGAACCTAATAGATGTGAGCGTGCATTTGTTGGAAACACAATTGGTCAAGCTAATGGAGTATATGACAAGCCACTTGATCTAAGGTTCTGTGATTACACCAATGACAGAACAAATTTAAAGGGTAAATCACTTGCAGCAGCTCTAATGTCTGAAGCTAAATTTGATGGAGCTGATATGTCAGAAGTAGTTATGTCCAAAGCTTATGCAGTGGGTGCAAGCTTCAAGGGTAATTTTTCTTTTGTTTTCCTGATTAGTTGGATAGCTATGTTTTGTTCGTCAAGTTGCATTAAGGAATGTGAAAGGCACTTATCAAGTTTTTTATTTGTGCTTGCTCTGATTTCTGTGAATTCATTTATGTTCGAGACGTGTCATAAGTAAAGAAGAGCACTTACAACTTGCATCACATTATGAGATAAATAATTGTTCTTTGGTTATCTTGTAATGTTAAACTTAGAATTGACATACTTAATCTAGATTATCTGTGTGACATTTATTTATCATTATGCAACAACTATTCTATCCTCTATGATATTTCAATAGTTTACATATGCCAAAGTCATTGATGACTATTACGAGGCAATCAAAGCCATCACTTGTCCTATCTTATGACCAAATAAGGTTATATGTGGCCACCTTTTCCTAACCAAGTTAATTGAAAGAGAAGAAATATAAGACAACGATTCTTATGAAAGAGAGAAGATGTCATTTAGGGTGAGGGGGCTATCTTAGACTCTTTCTCCACATAATTTTATCAAAAAGTTTATAGCCTAGGTTTAGTTATTATAAGAAAAATTGACATATATGTGCTAAAGTTTTAACTTGATCAAATGTGATGAACAACAAAATGGTTATCTGTAGAGATCATAAACATAGAAGAAGACACCAAGATAAAAGAGATGTAACAAATTAGGCTTATATTTACGAGGAAAGTAGAGAATATTTCATTGATCAAAGTAGTCACAATAAGGATATAAAAAATAGAGCAAAGAATATTCTTTCTCAAATGTCAACTTACATATAAAATCTCATCACAAAAAGTTTTTCATATTTTTATCTAATCAAATAAATTCAACAAAGAGAAAAAATATCTAAATAAAGAACATGTCACATATCTCAGTTCTCACATCAACAAAAGAATCACCAATATGCATTATAATAGTACCAAAAAATTCCAAATACTAAAACGAATATTGTCAAATTGCTTTCTTAAAAAATTCTATGAATGTTATGTTATTATGTTCATCTCTATTAAAATATTTTTTATAAGTAAAAACAATGAATATTTTAGAGATATATCGCAAAACATTATTAAATTAACATCTTTCGAACTTATTATAATAAATTCAATTTTAAATATTCAAACATTAAATTTATTTTTTAAAACAAATAATATCTTAAATATCAATTTTGGATAATCAATTTTAAGACAAATCTTATCGAGTTATCAAGTATTTCTCGAACTGTTAAGCTAATAAAGAATTATTTTGTGGTGGCCCTCTCAGGTATTTCCCATGGAGTAGCATTCTTTTTTGTTTTGCAGCTTTCTTCCAGCCCTAAATGCTTTGCTGCTTTACTGCATCTCACAGTTTTTCTATTCAACATATTGCTAGCATTCTAATTTATCTTGAAACCCCACTTAAGTCAGTATGTTTCGTGATTTGCTGCTTTACTGCATCTCACTGTTTTTCTATTCAACATATTGCTAGCATTCTAATTTATCTTGAAACCCCACTTAAGTCAGTATGTTTCGTGACGTACCGAAAAAGTTGAAGGTTTCTTGTGCTGAAAGCTGATTTTGGAAACATCAGGCAGCCCTTAAGTTGATGATAGGAGAATGTTTGATAGTGAAGTAGATGGGATACTTCATAAGTTTTAGAATGAAAGAGGAATTCTTACCATTTCCCTGTGTTCTTTTGATGTCATGATTAAGATAGCTTGGTTACATGGTTGTTTGAATTCACTTCATGTTGGGCTCTTCCATGAAAAAATTGGGAACTCTTTTCCATCCTTGTTACGAGAGATGCATCATATGAAGACCCAAGGAGAATGTTTGATAGTGAAGTAGATGAGATGCTTCATAAGTTTTGGAACGAAAGAGGAATTCTTACTATTTTCCTGTGTTCTCTTGATGATAGGAGAATGTTTGATAGTGAAAGTAGATGAGACACTCAATAAGTTTTGGAACGAAAGAGGAATTCTTACCATTTTCCTATGTTCTTTTGATGTCGTGATTAAGGTAACTTGGTCACATGGTTGTTTGAATTCACTTCATGTTGAGCTCTTCCATGAAAACATTGGAAACTCTTTTTCATCCTTGTTAAGAGAGATGCATATATGAAGACCCGAGGATAAACCCAAATATTCTTAATTGGAGAACATCCAATAATCTTATAACTAATTCTATGATAAAATCCAAGAGCTAATAAGGGTGATAGAGTCAACAATGATGATAGAACTGATAGTTGATAAGACGAAGCAACATGTGGATTGATAGATAAAGAAGATAGTTTTATTTGTGAAAAAATTTGTTGATTGTAATTGAGAATGAGTTTATTTTTGTATGATAACTTGAAAATGATGTTATAATTTTAATATTTGATTATTGTAACTTTTATTTATATTATTAAAATTTTATATTATTGAATGTCTATTTAAATATATATAAAGATTATATTCATTTAAAAGGATATTAGACAAAACATTGACTCATATATTGTAATTATCCCTCTAACATTAAGGTCAAATATTGGTTTCATTATATACGCCTTTAGGTAAATACCTTATAACTCAAATGCTTAATTGTAGTTTGGAGTCTTTATTCTTTTTAGTGCCTCATTTAATTTCATATGAAGTCATAAATGTTTAGAAACTACTAATTGCTTTCTTTGGTTTTTTTTTTTTTTAACTACGTAGAACCAAGTGCTTCATTTATTGATTCTTGCTACATTAAAATTATAAAAATTGATTTATTATTTAAAAAATCATACCAAAATAGCTTTCCAAAGGCGATTTTCAAACCTAATTATTTCAGATGCTTGGCAACCTTACCTTGCAGGTGTGGATTTTTCAAACGCAGTAATTGATCGGGTTAACTTCGGGAAAGCCAATCTACAGGGAGCAGTATTCAAGAACACAGTTTTGTCGGGCTCCACATTTGAGGACGCTCAACTCCAGGATGCAGTGTTTGAAGATACCATAATAGGGTACGTCGATCTCCAGAAGCTATGCGCAAATCCCACCATTACTGAGGTCGGAAGAGCAGAGTTGGGATGCAGGTAAGCGTCGCAAGATTCTGTTTGTGCTTCTTTAGGTTGGTTGAAGTTACAATTGGATATTGAGGAAGGTCAACAGATTAGTATTTCGCAAATCATATGCATTAGGGCGTTTGGTCTAGTGGTATGATTCTTGCTTTGGGTGCAAGAGGTCGCGAGTTCGATTCTCGCAACGCCCCATATTTTTTTCTTACATCAATTTATTATATCTGATATTATAATACTTAAAAACCATTTTAACCAATAAATATTTTCTTAACTGAGAAGCAAGTTTATATGGACGTGTTTCAACAATTATAATAACATTTGCAGTAAAAGAATAGAATATTTTGATAACATTCTATTTTTTTTGCTTTTATAAGTTACATCATTTTATATATGATATTATAATACTTAAAGCCTTTTTTAACTAATGAATATTTACTTAATCGTGAAATAAATTAATAGGAATGTGTTTAAACTATTATAATAAAATTTGCATTAAGCGAATAGAATATTTTTATAGCATTTTTTTTGTTTTTATAAGCTTATTGAAATTTTTCAAGAAATAATTTTAACTAGTTTTGATGACTTGATTGACTTCTTCCCAAAGTTTTTTATAAATAAGTTAGAAAAAAAATAGTTTTTCTAAATATAATTTAAGGATATATTTATTATTTTGTTTAATAAATGATATTTGATATTTAAATTAATCTTTTATATTTATATTTCACATTATTTAGATGATAAAATTATATATTTATTTTTTCATTAGTAATAAAATGAGTAACACAACGAGAATAATAATTGATAATTTTATGAATGTGATGTTCTTAATAACCTAACAATGTTAGAAAATGAAGTTTATAATAGGAAAGATTAATAAATATATCTTCAAGTTTTATCGGTACATAATTAATAATTAAAAAAAGTTTTTGAAGGTGAAATTTTATGCAAAAGTAATTAAAGATTATATTTGTAATTTCAGTTTTAAAATAATTTTTTAAAAGTTTTTTACAAACTAAAAGTCATATAAAAATATGTTTTACAAAAATTTTATTTTCTCACATTGAACATTTTTTTAAATAATAAATTACATATAAAAAAACATTGAATGTATGATATATATATATATATATATAAAACTGCCTAAAATAATATCTGAAATTTAAATAATACAAAGAAATTCAACCATCTGCATAATAATATTTTAACAACTAAATGACCAACCATAAACTCCTCTTTGGATGTTGGCACGTGAATGCTGGAATCCGAAAACCCTAAACTCCAGTTTTGGAATCTACTCCTCTTCCAACTAGGTTAACCAAATCCATCGGCGATGATAGTCAAACTGTCCCCTTGGACGCTCGGTGGTTTTCGCTGCTGTTAGTCATCGGAGCGTATCGTCTGCGAACCTTCTTTTTTGGGCTGCATCTCCCTTCCTACTTTCTCAGCAGGGGGGAGAGCTACAGAGTTCAGGGGAGAGGACGGTATGGAAGAAAAGTTTAGTTTCACTTGAATGTGATTGGATGCTAAGTTTTTAAGCTCCGCAGTTGTTTAGCCTTTTGGCGGATAACTATGTTATTCACCAAAAGCTTAGTATTTTTGATAGATTTTTTTGGTTTCCGTAAGTTGATGAATAGTTTGTTGCTTCACCAGATACTTCCTATCAATCATCAAATGCATCGGTAATAGAAAATGAGCATAAGAGTAGCCTTTAGGAGCTTTATGCGCCCTCTGTCAGCAAGAAGGCTCCTTCCATTTTCTGGCAGATCACCTGATGCAGGGGCCCTTTTGTCGCAAGCAGAACATTCCCAATTCTTTCGAACGCCTATCGTCTGCAGTTGGCCTTTGGGAACCTCTTGGAAAGAATTTTTCTCTACTTCAACAGGGGGTGCTGCTTTTCAAGGCTTAACTGATAATCGTTTTCCCAAGAGGAGGCCTGGAACGAAGCCTAAAAGAAAGAGAGCAAGCTTCAAACCTCCAGGTCTAAAGGTTTTCAGCTCATTGCAATATTATTATGGAAAACTGATGTTAGAAACGCCTTTATGCGCTTTTCCAGCTGTTTGCAGTGCTTACTGGAACGAACTTGCTTGACTGCAAATATTTTGATATGTGTAATCATGTTGTTATGCTCTAAGTTTCTCCTGTATTTATTGCATATCTCAGGAAAAGATCCTGAAACTTTAAAACAACAGAAAAATTCTTATCATCCCTTAAATTTGTGTGCAGCCTCTTGGCGATTCTTGAAATCTCTCTTCAGATGGTCACAGCATTTAAAGCACCTTCAGCTTAATAACCCCTGCTTATATGACTAACTAATGCTTCCCACTCCATGCTTGTTAGATCTAGTGTGCTCTCGAGAAGGTTTTGTGAACAACAAAGCTTGTTGTTATCATGTTCTAACTCAATGTCTGAGTTGTAATCAGTGTCAATGACTATTTTCCTTGAACCCTTCCTGCCAAGCAAACTACAGTCACTCCATGATTTCTGAAAACTCAGTGTCAACTATATGGCAGCTTCCAATTTTTATTCAAAAGTTGGCTCTAAACATGAGTTCAGAATGCCAAGTGACAACCCAAACCGTGGAATTGCCTGTGAAATTTTAATTGTTCTAATGGCTAATGCAAGAGTTCTGAGAGGCACTACTACTTGTTTAGTTCCTACATATAATTATTATGATTCTCTTTTGTGTCAAATAATTCCTATGGCTTGTGCATAGATTATTCTTGGAAAATATTAGATGATATGGCCTTCACTCATTGATTGCACCATGCATGAAATTGTTTTTAACAGCTTGTTGGTCTCTTAAGTTTTATTTATAAAAAATATGAAATAGTTGAGTTTGAGTTGAATCTCGATCCTTTCATTAGAAAGTTGGTATTAATGAAATTTTTCTAATTTTTTTAGTTGAAAATAGAAGGAGAGCCTTGGAGGTTGTAGGTTCAAAACAACCTCTTGTAGAAATGAGGGAGTTTTGTAACGTCAAGCGACCTTGTTTAATTAAAAATCAACATCATTTGTAATTTTTTTGAAGTGTCCATAATGAAATTGATTTTGTTTGTAACGTTGGTTTGCTGTTCCCCTTTGTAAATGTAGGTATGTTTACACCTATCAAGTTTTTCTTGAGCCAAGATGGAAAAATTGTAATTATACAAATTTTTTATTTGTTTAACATGCTAATATACCCAAGTTATATGAATAGTTATTTCTTAAAAGATTGCTGAATTGATAGTCCAAGGGCATCGTAGAAGGATGAAATGCTTATAGCAACCGATCAATTTTCTAGCTGATATTGTAAGCATGTGGCATTCCTCAACTTAGGCATTCTTAGGCATAGTGGTGCCTAAGACTTAGCAGGAGGAATGTAGCAAGAATTTTGTAGATGCAACTTTAGGGGCATATGAACAATTGATGTGGTGTTTTATAGTGCAAAAAGAAGATGTTATTACTCATCAAGTGATTCATTGAGTTAATAGTGTTTTCAAGTTAATTCATGGTAGATGTTAAGTAGTGAATTTGATAAATGTCTATCAAGATGGTGACTGATTGGTTGGCACACATTTTCAAATATTATGGTATGTTGGCTCAATAAGTATTGTTTGAGTATGCCATACATGAAAGGCATCTATGTTACATCATGTCAAAAAGTTTATAACTTATGATAAGGAAGGACATCATATTATGTCTGATGTGTACCGTGCATGCATTATGATTAGTTATTGCCATAAAGTGTTTGTTTTTCTTTTCTAATGATGGGATGGCTTGGGGGATTTATTTTCTATAGTTAACTAGATTTGTGAAGTTTGTATAAGTACTACCAGACAAGTTATTTGTCAGTAACAAGGTATATCTGGATGACGAATCTGTTGCCGTTAGTTGATACCTCTTGAAAACCAACACCTTAAGAATCCCACACTCATCTCCAACTCTAATGGAATTACTGGTCACCTTGTTCTGCTTCCTTCATCGATTTGTAAGCAAGACCCACGGCTCAACTTCACCTCCATTCGTGTCTTGTTGTTGGACAAATAAAAAAATGGTGTTCACCTTTTTACTAGTATTCACAATAAACTTTGTCCTTGATCAACTACCCAAGCTAGTGGGAGGGGGTGGCCTTGCTGTGGAGCACTTAACATTACCAACTGAGCTAGGGGGAACCCTCATTAGCTGCCAAGGAGGAAGCAAATTGCCAACTAGGGCACTGTGAGTCGTAATGGCCAACCTTACCATAAAATAAATAAATAACAATACTGCATGGAGTGGCTCCTATTAGGTGTCCTCATCCCAATTCCTACCTTCAACTGCTTATTGAAATCCACTTTAACACAATCCCTCTCATGTGGTCTACTCATTTAAGTTCTAACCTTAAAGAGCTTATTGAGATTCACCTCACCTCTCTTCATGCAAGATGTTAGCGAGCAACTGATAATGGAGTCTCTACTAATGACACAATCCTCACAATATTGTTGAACCCTAACAATAAAATGGTGGCCCCTGAAGTCTGGTCTATATTGGATGGACATATAAGTCAATGAAGGACATGTAAATTCTGAAAGTGAAAGGACGTGTAGATTCAGGAGGCCACGAATGCAACCTGAGGACTTAATCTGCAACAGTCCACAGCCCTCCCATAAGGACCTCATCCCTACCCTTTACTTTCCCAAATTGACAAATGAAACAATTGCTTCTTACATCAAGCAGCTTGCAAAAGTCGAAGTACCCCAATTTCATGTGGTTTTCTGATGATAGGAAGTGGTAATGCATTCTTCTTCCAAACAGACACTCCACCAACGTTGTTTCTAATTTGGCCTGTACAAGTGTAATCTGATCCTTCAAAGCACCAGAGTTCCATCCATCGCGTGGTTGCACGATATGTTTACTGCTGTGAAATTCTCATAAAATTTCTATTTCCAAGGTCCATTTGAGGGTGGCCTCACCCGCCTTCCCCTTCATAAGTATATTAACGGTCACGAGCATAGCAAATTTTGAAAAGATAATAACATTAATTTTGTGAAAGGCCATTAAAAGCATTTAATTGCAGGAACTTTGATTCACCTGGTCTCTTATCTTTTGTAATAAGAGACGAATACCTCTTCTAGCAAAGCAGTTATTTGACCTAGAGAAAGCGGCACTTTTGTGAACATGCAATTGTCTTAATGCCTGCCTGAGGCAGAGAATAGTGCTGTGCACTGTAAGCTGGAATGATCTAGTTCTTCACTTTCCCATGTCAAAGTGTTTTGTAAAATATTGCATAAAGGTATAAAAGAAGCATTATAAGAGTAAATAATTGCTCATGCGTATACCTAGGAGAAAATTTATAGAGTTTGGCATCAGAAATTAGACTGAAGTTTGGAAAGTTTTGTAGATAAGCATCATGATAGTTATCAAGAAATGTTTTTACTGGTTTTATTTCGGGAATTCTTTAATTGAATGAAGTGATGCAGGCCCACATGCTTGGATACAATATGTTCCTGGGGAACCAATACCTAGCAGTCGTCCCAATGAAGGAAGTGTCACGGGAAGAAAACGGAGGAAGCGTATCATGCAAAGAAAGGCTTTTATATTGGTTTGTTTTATGTGAATCCCTTCTTCACAATTGTTAAGAGTTATGCAGTTATATGTTGCATTCTTTTGTTTAAGTGAATTCTCCTGCTGTCAGTCTTGTTTTTATTGTTTTATTGAATCAGTATGGAATTCTCTTTGAGATGTACTTGCAAGCCTAAACTTGTACGGAGTAGATGCGATCGATTATGTATTTTGGTGAAAACAGTTTTAACTTGTTCATTAACATTGGGGCATTCTGCCTTTAATTTCACAATTGATTGTCTGGATCTTTTAGTCCTTCAGGTTTTTTGTGGTTCTCAGTTATATGCAAACAAATAAAACAGTCATTTGTTTCAATCTTTAGAAGTCTGACTTTTTATATATTCACTTAATCAAACCTGACTCTTGCATGCTGCCATTTTGTTTGGCTTCTTTTCTAATGCATTTTTCTTCGTTTTTCAATTGATAGTACTAATAGCTCTTTTTGGTAAACAGACTGAGAAGAAGAAGAAACAAGAAGAGTGGAAAGTAGCCAAAAGGAAAAAGCGTATGGAGAGGATAGAAAGGAAAATGGCAGCAGTAGCTCGTGAAAAGGCATGGGCTGAAAGGCTGAAGGAACTTCAGCAGATAGATGCTCAAAAGAAGGCTGCAATGTCTTCATAACAAAGCACACTTTGGCAAGGTGACTTAAGAACTTTTTTTTTTAACATGGCCTTAGATTTTAATCTAAATCCGCAGTAGTGATCGTGATTCTTGTTTTCAGTTGGAAACATTCTGAAATTATGTTAACCAAGATTGAATTCCATCATCAAAACCACCAAAATCGTACGACTGAAACCAGAATGTCTTCCTTTGTCGAACTGTTCACCCTTGTAACCCGGTTGCTTTGTTGGCTTTTTAATGGCAGACACCCTGCACGAAATTGCTTAAAAAAAACATTATTTGTTAAACATTTGGGTTAAAGCTGATGAAAAGATTCTGCAATTTAGCCCTGTAAGAAAACTTGACATTATTGAGCTCTGTAGACTTGGCAAATTTCTGCTGCTACCTTAGTTGGTAATGTGTTTTTCAGCCCTCATAATTTGACCTTCGAGCTGCTGAATTCTGGGAAGATGCTATTCTATTGAAAAATCTAGGACCATTGAACTAGAAACTGAAGCCATCAAAGTTCTCATTTACTACTAACATTGTGTTTGCTATATTGTCATTCGCTGCATAGTTCTTTAAAAAGCAGTTTTTTGTTCCACAAAAGAAAAAAAGGCTAGTAATAAAACCTTAACTGATATAAATGCTATGTTATCATAAGTGCTTATTTTGGCATTCGGCTACTAGTTTCTGTTTGTTTTCATACATATACTAAAGCTTCTTTCCACTTAGTTGCAGATGTTCAATCACAGAAAAGAACCGTTGCAATGCTTCATTTCTTGGGTGAAGTCTTAGTTTTCTATTGTTTCTGTTGTTCCTATTGTTCTCTGAAAGGAAACATGATGTAGATTATTTGAAAACATATCAGCAAATCCTTTCAAACAAAAAGAAAGAAATAATTTGAACTGTTTGAGCTAATTGTATTAGTGAATTGTTCAAAAATTTGGAAGCATGATTGTATTGCAGTGGGTTAAGATTTGTTAGATTTAGAAACTTTTTCTTCTTTGTACACTTAAAATAATTAGAAAGCATGTTTAATCCGAGTGATAGAAGTGATTTTACAGTTGAATCCTCTGTTTAGATTGCATGTTAATTGGTTTTTGAACGTTAGACAGCCTACTCCAAAAGGTTTTTTTGAGGAATTTCTAAATATAAAATGATATATGTTTAGATTATTGATAATAAAGTCTGTGTTAGATCAAATCTTTAGAAATATTTATCATTGTTATTACAAGTATCAACTAATTTTCTTGAAAATGTTTTTGACATGCTTCAAGTTATCCAACATTCTTTCTTGTTATGGGCTCTCAGCATCGGCTTTGTTTCTTTACTCTTTCAATTCTAATTTTAATCTTCAAATTTTGTTGATATTGTACTTCTTTTTTAACAGATCTTTTCTTTGCAATTAAAATAGATAATTAATTTTTTTCTCCTATTTTTGTTTATAATTTTTTTATCCCTTGGTGTTTTTATGAAAAAAAAATTTGTTTATGTTGTTTGATGTTTATACTCTTTTTTTTTTCTCTATTTTTATTTTTCTCTTCTTTTTTTCACAATTCATAGATATAACATAGAATGCCTTTGCCAATTTATGTAGGGTTAGCATTTATATATGTATTGAAGACTATTTTTAATGTCAAACAATTAGTTTAATATAATCAAATTAACTTGATTTTAGTTCACAAGATTAAAAAATTTCTTGTTTAAGGATATAACAATGTCAGTTAATTTTAGAGATAACATCAAAATTAAATTATGGAACAATTGCTTGTTACTAATACTATCTATTATTACAATTTGTCATAATGAGTCACCATTATCATTTTTTATCACATCATTGAAGTATTTAATTGTAATGTTAGATGGTAGAATCTCTAGCTTCTTGTTAACCTACCAATCAAAAATTCAAAGTAAATCTTATAAATTTAGCAAGATCTTATAGTTTATTTGAGATACTTATAAAAAACAATAATTTTCAACCAAATGACTCTTTTTTTTTAATTTTTTTGAATTTTTTTAAAAATAATTCCTTTTAAAAACAACCTTTTAATAAAAATTCAAATCATACCAATAAGCTTAATTTAGCAACAAAACAAAAATTTCCCCCCAACAAAAAGCTTACCCATCATTAACCAACTATACTAATCCATTTTTATTCATAATATCCATTTTTTTATTTTCTTAATTTTTATAAATACTTTTTCGAATACCAACCACACAGATGTTTAATTTTAAAAATAATTTTATATAAATAGAAAATTTCTTTCGTTTATTAATTAATACAGCTTGGTCGGTTTTTTCTTAGGGAAGTTGCATTGCCGAAATGTGGGATTTTAGTCCCACATTGCCCATTCGAAGTAAGATGGTCGAACGCAGAGCTATAAAAGTTAGGCATCGCATAAGAAGAACTCATACCTTTCTCGGCCTTTTGGCTAAGATCAAGTGTAGTATCTGTTCTTATCAGTTTAATATCTGATACGTGGGCCATTGGCCCACTATGATATTAAATTAATTTTTGGTGGGGGAAGGTCCGCATCAATAGCTTGCTATTGGGGCCTTCAGGCGTCGCCCATGCGTTGCACTGTTGCTTGGGCCGGCGCACCCCTATCAAAGCTATTATAAACTTTTATTGTGAACAAGAGAATATCTTATAGATTTTAACTAAAATGTCTTAAAGAAATTAGATAAATTTAATAGGGGAAAAATTGAGTGTAATGTATAAATAAGTGAATTGTGATTATGAACATTTGCAGCAACCATTATTCTTGTCTTGTTTGTTTTTTTGTTTGTTTGAGTATTTTACAAATTTTTTATTTAATAACTTTTTTTATTTTGATAATTTTTTTATTTTAAATAAAATTTTATTTTTAAAGTCAAATTAATACTAAAAAAGTCTCAATCTAAATATTTTTTTTCATAAAAATAAAAGTCATTTATAAAATTATTTCTTACAACAAAAATTTAAGTTTTCAAATCAAAGCAAATATCAAATCCCAATATATATGTTGTCGCAACATATCAAGTAATACATCCATGCACAAAAAAAAAAAAAAAAAAAAAAAAAAAAAAAAAAAAAAAAAAAAAAAAAAAAACCTGTAATGCTTAATATCGCTCTTATTGTTCTCTTAAAAGCTTGTGACATTCATAATAGCCACATCCTTGTCTACACCAACCCAACCTTTCTTCTCCAATCCTCTATTAAACATACAATAGACATTGATTCCCACTTTATTTGTATTGTTGATTGATGTTGAGCTAATGAACCATTTGCACTCATATATAATTATTATGCATTAGTATATTATCTTATATCTTCATAGGGATATCAACCCAATCACCATTTTCTATGTTTCTAAACATTATAAGATTGTCATAAAATTGATATCTTAAACTCAAAATGTACCTAAAATAATTTAGAATGATCCAAAGAGCTTCTCATCTAAATTGGATAAGTCGTAAGGTACCACATAGATAGAAATATGCCCAAATATTAAAATAAAACATGTTATAATAAAAAAAAAGATAAATTAAAATACTATTATGACAATGATAATACTATATGTATGTGCTACAACACTATCCAAGAGATCGTAGAGATCGTTGATAGGGTCTTGGGTGCTACCAATGTTAAATCCATCTCTAGAAACAACTCATTAAGTAATTGTAAAACTACATGATGGGTGTTGAAATCTATGTTAGTCATCTTACATTTGCAATGGTAAGGAGCACTCTAGAACATGATGGGAGCATATCCCACATTATAAAGCAAACCATGAGTTTTACAAAGTGTGTAGGTCACATAGAAAGCATGTAAGATAATCTCAAAAAAGTAATTATAGCAACAATGCACAGAAGTAGAAGAAAGCACTACAAGAATGAAAGTGGAAGTTGGTCAAGCAAGGGATTGGTAACTCGTCAAAGATCATGAATAACTAAAGGAGATACCATATCACTTTCTTAAATGCAAATTTGCGAAGGTAAGAAACCTCTTGGTGAATGCATCTCTATGCTTTGAATGACGATTAGTCATTGCGATGATAATGGTAGGCTATAAACACAAAGGAAATGATAAAAGGAAAATTAAAACGTCAAAAAGCCTAGACAACAACGTCATAAGCGGGTTAAATTTTTTGATATGAATGGAGGATGAATCTAAAAGACTAATGAACATAAAAATTTTAGGTCTATAGGCAATATAATAACATGTGAAATTTTATAACAATTAAAGTGTTTCGAAGGACAAATCGGCTGAATATCAAAGCTATATATGAAACCCCACAAATGTAGATTAGTTTTCATTTGGGCTTCCAAATGCAAACCCAATGTTATAATTTTGAGGATTTCAAAAAAATAATATTAATGGACTTGAGTTTGGAAGTATGGAAAGGCGAAAAAATAGACAGTGAATTTAGAAGAGGTGAGATTCAAAGGAATTCACACAAATATTTCATAGTCGTGAGTCAAGAGGGCACCATATTTCCCTTAAATCCTACATGAACATCCTTGGAGAAATAAAAAGATGTCCATGACCCATTTGAAGGGCTTCAAAGCACACAACATGCTCCCCAAAATCCCATGTCCAAAAAGTTTCTTGAATAACCCTTTAATGGGTTTCAATACAAAGGCAAAATTAAAGTTGAAGAGATGTCCTAATCAACTAACATTAAAGTGGACCATTTGGTTTGATAGCCAAAATACTGGGGCAATTTGGGTCTAACCACTTGGTGTGATTCACAAAAACCTCAAGATGTTAAAATCAATTTTACCATTGTCAATGATGATATGACTTATCTACTAGTCACTAATGGAGATAAAACACATGCCTTAGCATTTGTTCAAACCATCCTTGTAGTTTGTAAGGGATTGTGGGATAAGTCAAAACATTATCATCAATTGTGCCTTCAAGTACCCATACCTAACCTAATAAATCCAAATTCATACCAAAAAAAAAAAAATGTGACTCATTCAGATCCCCTGATCCCTAGTATTCCAACTCTAAGCAGCACAAAATAATACACCAAAAGTGCTTCATACCTATCTACCATAACATAACTAATCATAAAACTTAAACAAATCCCATGCAAACTGCTTCTACTTGCATTTAAGTTAACAGTGAAATCAGCTGTAGCTGCATTTCTCACCTTTGTTCCATTTTTGAGAAACATCCCAAAAGAAAAGTTCCTACAAAATCATTATTATCCAACTCATGAGATTTGGTAATGATTTATACATCTAACATTGTTTTGAAGGAAAAGTTGCCCACTATGTTTAATAGTAAAGCATTAATTTCTCTGCTGAATAATCTGAAATAACAAAGGTTCCTAACATCATTATCCCACTTCAAATTCTGCAAAAGGAATTTTAATCCCTAAAACATGTGATTCGCTTTTGTAAGATGTAACGAATAAAATTAATAATACGTTCCAATGATAAATGGAATGCCATTTTTAATACAAATAAAACAAAAAATATTCATCCAAGGCAAAATTTAATGGCAAAAAACCTATTCCTCAATGGATCAAAAAAAAAAAAAAAAAAAAAAAGAAAACATTGAAGGAGAGTTCAATAGCGCAGGAATATTATGACGTTTACTGTAATGGAAAAAGCTGTTCGGGCCATTTGGGGTATACGCGTTTATATAAGCTCATGCAGACTGTATCATGCTGTTGTATAACACCATTAAAAAGGCACTTCATAGCTCCTGATGAACACACGAGAAAAATCACCAATCATAAACAAATATTTCTTAAAAAATAAAAATACAGTTTCGATTGAGTTGCATTGAGTAGAAAAATCCTACCTGAACTCATATTATTTCATATACTAAGAAGTAGGATGATTGTGAAATCCATCTCTAACTCCCAAAATCTCTTTTTATTATCCCAAATATTGTGTTGACACAAAAATTACACTAAAAAAAATCAATCAAAAGTTTACTTCAATTGAAAACTTTAAGAAAAACTAACTTAAATCAAGAGAAGTCCTCTATTTTTATTTTATCTTTAATCCTAAACCTCAAAATTTCTCAATTAAAATAACCTTCTGTTTAATCAATGAGTCAATTTTTGCAATAATATTATGCAAAATCCATTAAGGATAAAAGAAACCTCGTTTAAGCCAAATAGTTTATTAATCTTTATTTGAGACCTTAAAAAGACTCCAAATTAACATTATTACTTTATTTTTTTTTGAAGTCTATAAAGAAGATTCCCTAAAATACCCAAAAAGATTATTTTTGACCCTATCAAATCATAATTGGCTTCATTCTGAAAACAAGACATCTAATTTGAATTGAAAGATCTCACCTAAACTCCAATAATACTCTGAAGCCGACTAACTTCTCTCTCCCTATGTCTCTCTACCCACTACATGGTGTGCAAATCCTATTATAATTCACATGTAATTTATCGCCCATAGCTTTGAAAGCCCAAAACTTAAGTCGATATAAAGAGGAGTTCTACATGAAGAATCAGGAATGCTGTAAGGATTTTACCATGAGTTCCCACAGAGTCCTTAATTCGTCCCCGACGACCACATTTAGTGTACAATTCAACCGGCTGAAGAGAAAGAAGGCAAAAGAGGATCAATTTCAGTAATCTAACATGCTCAGATCGAATTAACACTTGGGACAGAAAGAGGTAGAAGAAGCTTTACCTTGAACCATCCGACGTCTTCAGGGGTGTGAAACATATATCGCACTGTCGCTTTCTTCTTTGAAACCCTAAGGGGATAACTGCATCATGAAGATAAACCTAATTGGTTAATAAACCTTTTTGAAATGGAACAAGCAAAGAGAATGATACGAATGAGTAACATAATTGATGAAACGAATCACCACGTGATGGTGTAGCAAAAAGAAAATATCAAAAAGAACTTGAAGCCTTAGGCCCCAAAAAAAGATGAAGTAATCAGAACATACTTCAGTCATTAGTTAAAAAAAGGAACTAAGCAGCTAATTACTACCACTAAAAACGTACAGAATGAGCACCATAAAAACCAATACTCTTTGAGTTATCAATACCACTTGGGTTTGGCTGGATGTAGTATCATATTAAGTAGGATAGGATTAATCAATAATTTCCAAATTGTTGACGAAAAATCAATAGGAAATTGATAAGAGAACGCAACATAATTGATTAAAGAATCACATTGTGCAATAATGTGATAGAAAATTAAAAAGAAAGAGCAGAAATTAGAAGCTGTGCCTCCCAAAATAGACACAGAAATTGCAATGATTTCCAACAACATCAGAAATTGCAGACAAATTAAAATGTAAGAAAATTATCAATCAAAAAATAAATAAAAAATGCTCGGAATGAGTTCAACATAAAAGTGACAATATCTAGAGCTAAGCTGCTAAATAGAGCAGAAGCCATGAGAAAGCAGTATCAATGAAGTAAAGCAGCATTCATCAGAGCATCTATTCTTCTAATATCTCAATTTCTAGAACAATTATCGAAGTATTTAACAAGTGGTAAAGTTTTATAAGATAAAAAAAATTATATGATAAATCAAAGAGACAAGTAAACAAGGAGATCAATTTAAGCATGTAAATTAACTCTTACCCAGTTAAAATTATTCTTTTAAGGATTATACTGTAAGGATCTACGGTTCTTAATGAACCAACAGCCGCAACAGCTGGAGCATCCCCATGCATGTTCTTCAAGATGACAACAGGCATTGGAGGGAAACTGATGGGTGCATATATGGAAGCAATTGAAAAACGACCTGGGTGCAAAAATCTCTCCATTTTGTGCTTATCCGAGTTGATGTTATCAGAAGAAAACACTGGTCTGTTAAACAGAAAACATGCAAAGATTATTTAGTTCGAGTGGCAAAAGTTCTTCAAAATTTAAAGTTTGATAAAAAATTTGGTTACCTTGCAACGAACTGGCGAAATCCAACATGGAAAATAAAAGTTTCCTTGGATTTAATAGGAGCATCATATGAATCATGCCTTTTGACGCTGCAAAGCATAAAAACACATAAAAGACTGATAAAATTTTGCAAATCAGATTGATCATGTCATAAAATAAGATGTAAATGAAACTAGGATAAGCAATGTTTAATAATAGAAACTTTAATTGACAAGGAGTTCTTAAGCAGGGGAGCTTCTACACTTAAGAGTGCAATAATAACTCTTCTTCTCTGTTTAAGCCCCAAAATTTGAAGAGCCACTGGGCCATTCAAGCTTGAATGTTCACATATATTATAGAAGCTTTCTCCTACTGTTTAGATGTTTCCATTTTCTAATTGTATTACTTTCCTTTGACAAACTCTAAATTGAACACTAACATTTCAGAAATGTCAGCCTATCCATGGAGGTCTTTAACAATTCTTGGAAGTCTTAAACATAAAAACACCAATACACTCACAAGATAGATATGTGTTCTATTTTTTAAAACTTTGCAACTGACATCTTGATAACAATTTGAAAGATATTAAATTTATTTTTATCAACAAATCAATTAAAGGAGGTGAGAGAAAATTTGATGAAGTCGAAATGTGAATGTGATTGGTTCAGAAGTCGTTTCCACAGACGTGAAAATGTATAGGAAAACAAGATTCTTCCTGAATTACCAAATGATTCAATCTTATTTTGAAGACAAAATATTTTTCATAAGTGGATGGAAAGTACTTTATTATCATTTTAAACAATGTAAATGTCCAAAATTGTGTAACTAACGGAAAACTATGTGCTTTTTTAGCACAGTCGTAGCAATACAAATTGTTGAAAAAAACTATTGATAAAAAGATGATTTTAGAAAGTTAGAAGTATTATTTCATAGGAGTTACTAAACTCAAATTTTGTGCTTAAATACAAGAGAGAATTGTGGTTAAAACATACAAAAGAGAATTGTGCTTAAACATACTGCTTTTAAAAAGTTGTAGCCACAGAGAACTTTCTAAAAGCAGTTTCAAAAGAAACCAAAGTTGATCATGCATGTTTTGAAACTTTGGGAGAGACTAATGGAAGACAAATCAAAAAATGAAATCAAAGGAACATATTCATTTTATAACAGAAAGTTTGTTACATTGACTAAACTCTTGTTGAGAGCTTTAGTAAAGAAATTTAAGCAAGCAAAGAATTTCTTTTGCATTTTAATGGATTAAGTTTTAATTAAAAAGTTTTGATCCAATCTTCAGCCGATGTAGAATCGACTTGATCATTGGCCTTAAGAAGAGATATACTGGGAGAGAGAAGGGGGGAGAGAGTAGAAGAGATATCACCAATGATTTTCAAAATTTAATTCAAAATGTAACTGCATAGAAAGAAAAGCAAATCTAGAATGACTAGCAAACCTCAGATCAAGATGAGTTAAGGAAGAATGGACCTGAATAACTTGTCTTTTAGACCTCTCAGTCTATCTAAAAAGCAGAATTTAACACTAGCTATTAATGGAGTATTATAGCAAATAGATCAAACATTTGGCAAAAGGCATGAAATCAATTGAAAAAAAAAGTGGTAATGAAATCATTTGAAGTAAATAGGCAAGTTAGAAAAAAAAAAAAAAAAGCCAAGCCGATATACCTAAAGTGAATGACAGACATTTTGGACTCATGTTGCAAAAGGCCACAAGCTACCACTGGAGCACTTCTAGACAGTTGAGAGAGTTTAGATGCAACAGCAACAGGGACATCCTTAACATGAAGCCTCACAAATGATCCAACTTTCACTGAGCCGTCCACATGTTCATGGTCCTGCTCCAGAACTTTAGCAAGGACATGCTTCTGAGTTCTCGTAAAATTATCAAAATTAAAAATTCTTGCATAATCAGGTGGTAAAGATTCCTGTCATTGGAAATAAATCAATAAGATCTTGAAAGTACATTATGGAAAAAGTTTAAGAAACAAAAAAAAAAATTAAAACAAAAAAATTTAGCAAACTCACTTGAGGGTCCCATAAAGAGATCCTAAAAGACTTCAGTCCTCTGTATTTGGCAAAACGCTTCTTAGCCGAAACATTTAATGGAGTATCCACTTCATCTGGAAACTCTGAAAGCCCAAAAGGTAATCAGTATAATAAGGCCAGAGTTAATACCAAATCTGGCACAATATTTCTGATCATGTAAATTTCATGAGGCATGAAGGGATGGCAACTATTATTTCAATCTTTTGAACATCAAGGAATAAAAATAAATCATCAAGTGGAATCAGTATCCAATGCAAATTTCAGAGGAAAAAGTAGTCCATATAGCAAGGCTAGAGTTAATAAAAAGTCTGGCACAATATTACCGATCATGTAAATCTCACAAGACATAAAAGGGATGTGGCAACTATTATTTCAATCTTTTATAGAATGGAAAGTGTCGTGATGCAAAAACCAGAACCTACCAGAAAAAGTTAAACACCATATAAATAATTAAGGGATGCAAACTGTTGGAGTAACACTATGGGGGCCAACAAGTGACACTCATCAACCAAATACTCAAGCTATTGGGTTAACATCATCATTTTGTTTATCAACAAAATTTATAAATAACTAATATAGGACAATTCTTCATGCATATATATCCAAACAAACCTCCTATTAACATGAAAATTCCTTCATATTGGATCCGCTCCTTTCTAATGGAATTGTGTTTTAAATATCAAGTGCAGAATCATTGGCCAAATTGTACTCCATCCCACCCTTTAGCTCCAAACCAATGCATTCATCTTCATCCAGTGTGAACTTTGGAAGGCAGAGATACTTGCTGTGATATCTTTATCCAGTGTGAACTTTGGAAGGCAAAAATACTTTTGATATCTTTGGTCATGCTGGCAAACAACAGTTTGTCTTTTTGTTGCCAACAATCTAGCCTCCTTGAGGAAAGCAAGTTTCACAAATCATGGCTTAGTTGTCTTCACGTCCCAAGTGACTAGCTGGTTTTCCAAGAAACTAGCCACCAAATTGACCTGTGGAGAAAACAATTGTTTCGATGGGGAGGACGGCCTTATCTCCATATAGGAGGGAGAATGGTGTTTGGTTGGTCATGGTGGAGGGAGTAATGTAATATGCTCAAAGCACATCGCACAATTCATTTGCCCACCTTGACTTCCTTTTGTTCAAATTTGAGTAAAGTATATCCAAAAGCTAACGATTGGTTGCTTTGGTCTAGCTATTTTTGCATGGGTGGTAAATCGTAGAATACTTGAGGGCAATCTCATCCCTCCCATAGAAGTTTTGGATCTTAACATTGTCAATTGATTGGCTATAATCTATGATGACGGCTAAGTGAAGGCCAAATCTACACAATATCAAACCAAATCTACACAATATGTGAAAAAGTTTGACCAAATCAAACAAGTTAATCATTGCTAGAACCAAGAGGACATCATTCTAAGTAACAAAGTTGCCTTTGACCTAATTAACAAAAAGTTGGGAGCTGTGCACAACTTGTAATATCCTAATACTCGTAAGCACTTTTATATACGAATTTTATCAGTATGCAAAATAAACTCCACATAACTTAAAACTGAGATGTGAATATAAATTTGAATATATCTAATTAAGCAATGAATTTTGGTTTTTGTCACATAATTTTCAGAGCACTCATTAAATTTTAATTAATTTTCAAAATTATTGTAAAAAAAATGAAATAAAATTTATTAAATTTATCTATTTCTAATAAACTGAATGGTTTCCCAAAGCTTCCCAACTAATATGCAATGGTGTTGCAAGGAGCATCCTCGAGGCGATTGAGATGGGCGAATGGATGGAATCTTGTTACCAGAAGACTATCATAAAAGGCGAAGCTAAGGCAAAGGAAAAGCTGCAGGCTAAGTTGCTGTGATTTTGAGGTACAAAGAAGAGGGTGACCTATTAGTTTTCCCATCCAAGAGAACGTGAGGCAATTGAGGGTTCTTCCATTATTCTTCAGCCTTCATTGGTTCAATAGGTAAGGCTTAATGCATGATTTCCCGTATGCATTAGGTTTCCTTGAGGTAGTTTATTACAAACAATGAAAAAAAGAGAAAATTTAAAGCAACTAACAAAATAAATAAACCAGCTGTTTGTTTAAAAAAATTTGGCAAGGATGGTTTTAGAAAGTTGTTACTAGTAAGAAATTCTATGAATATTTTTATGCAAAGAAAACGTTACCCCAAAGGCTATAACAAGCAAGACAAGCTTCTATCAATTGGGAAGGAAAGCTCCAACTGAGTTGAGCTTTAATTTCAATTATAAATTAATAAATTATTTTATTAAATTGTCAAGCAATTCTAAGTATGTGAAGGATTGTGGCTAGTTTCCAGCAAATAAAAAACTGAAAAAAAACAAGATTTGTCAAATTATTGTAGAATACGAAAAAAAGTATATAAGATCAGTGTTTAAATATGATTCTTTTCTATTACCAATATATATATATATGTATATACATACATATATATATGTATATATATATATATATGTATATACATACATATATATATGTATATGTATATGTATATGTATATGTATATGTATATGTATATGTATATGTATATATATATGTATATACATACATATATATATGTATATGTATATGTATATGTATATGTATATGTATATGTATATGTATATGTATATGTATATGTATATGTATATATATATATATAGTACTACCAACAATAAAAATTGATTTGACATAGAACTTCAATTCCTTGTATTAAATGAAAGAGAAAAAAAAAGATAAGGAATCGAGAGATCATTGGGAACCCAAGTGAATTCAATTAAAATGTAATATAAATAAGTATGATTTATTTCAGAATGGCATAACATTCATGGTGCATGATTTACATGTTCCAATATAATGAAATACAATGCTAAAAAAGACAAAAGATAAGTATACGACTTATTCCCATGATTTTCATAATACGTGATGAGCTCCGACTCATGATACTAAGCATGATAGACACTAGTTTTATACCATGTCATGAGATAACGTCAGATATCTCTTTCGTTACCATTAGCATTTAATGTAAGGTCGATATACAGAGATAATATGTGATTGATATGACTAACCAATTATGATATGCCTATGAGCAGAGGTCTAGAAATGATGTGATGAGATGCCAGAGATAAGATAAGATATAATTGGAATATGAGATATGATCATATGAAAAACATCTAAGTCCAATTAAAAAGAAAAAGAAAAATACAAAAGAGAAATAAATATATATATATATATACAACATATAAAAAGAAAAATGTAGATTACAAATATTGCTTATTTCTATTGCTTATATATATAATATATTGCTTATTTCTATTTTTAGTTCATTGTATTATGAATATTACTGATATGTCATATTAATATTAATTTATCGTATTTGATATTATACTTTTATCATACTTTAATATTTATTTATGTAAAATTCACCTATTGAGTATTATATGTTCACTCCTTATCTACATTATAGGACATGTCATAGATTCATAGAAAAATGATGCTTAGAATGACATGTGAGATTTGTAAGTTTAATATTCTATACATACTGATGATGTTAATATTGTGTCTCTAAATTAGATGAAATAGATAGGCATATAAGATATTTTTGTTATAATGTTGTTAATGAAAATGATTAGAATATAAAAATAATCAATTATTTTTTCATGACCCTCATCCATAATGATATTTGTGCCCTCAAATTATGTTGTCATGCTCTGATGTTATTGTATTGTTAGTCAATAATTGTAGTAATTGATAGATAGGGAGTGACATTAGTCCCCAAGAAAAAAAAACCATTGAGTGGGACCTTATATTTTGCTCGATTATTGGTGGTCAGGAACAAAAGGTGTAGCACATGCATAAAAACAACTAAAAAGTGCTGACTATTAGGACAACCATCCCATGATGCTTGTTGAAAGCTCCATCAACAAGTAACTGCCATGCCTTCAATTGCTTTTGGACGAGGTGAAGCTTCAACGATTGTGAACTTGACTACATAATCAACAACCTACTTCTGGACCTTTGATGGTAGCTTGACAAGTATTCAATATCAAACTTTCTTAACTCACTAACTTGCTTTTATAGTAGCTTAAAACATTAGGGTAAGGAGGATGATCATCATTCTAATTGAATGGGCCTGGAAGTACGAGCAACAAGATTGTTGATCATTGCAACAATAGCAAGAGCTAGCTTTTCGAGAACAAGATGGCGAACCTCTCTAGAACATGGTTTTTGTAATTTATAGGCTTCTAGACAACGTGTTCTTCACAAACAAGGACAACATTGGATAATCAAATGTACTTCAGTAAATAGGAAGGACCTCACTTGGTTAAGGAGAGCTCAACAATGAGGCAAAGATTAGACTCCTTTAGCGATTAAAAGGTTGTCTCCATCAAACTAACCCTAGTGGCCATATAACAACTTGAAAGGGTGACACCTTGCCACTAAGGAAGAGACCAAGTGGGCCAAGGTTTATATACAAATGGTTAACTTCTAGTCCTCCTGAACTAATCTAAGAAAAAGTTAAGTCTAAGAGAGCCTTAATCTTCTCTAAGGTTGCTTCTATTCCCTTGCCAAGATTAGGTAACCTAAGAACTTCTTGAACGAGTTGTTGAAGGTAGACTTAGCTAGATTGAGCTTCATCTGATAATTCAGAAACACTAAGAAGATATCAACCAGATCCTATTGATTATGTTCAAAGGATGAACCTATACCAAGACGTCATCTTTATATGCTTCTAAATTCCTCCCCTTTTAAGCATGGAAGGCCATGTTAGATCCCCCTTTATTACATCGCACCTATATATTTTAAACCAAAAAGCATCATTTTATAATATAATGTAGCAAATCATTGACAAAAAAGAGCTTTTTCTTTGTTCATCTCAGTCATATGAATTTATTGGTAGTAAGAGACTCATGATGATATGACAACCAATATGTCAACTATTGCATCAATCTTGGCCAAATTGTAAGGTATGTGATTTCTCAGAAACTTGCCTAGAGAAACTTAACCATCTTGTTTAAAATAGTTGTATGACACTTCAAATAGACTTTATTGAGGTTGCTGAAGTCAACACACATTCATCATTTTCCATTACTCTTCTTGATCATGATGACATTGGTCAAAAAATTGTAGTATGTGACTTTTCGAATGAAGCCCCGCCAAAAGAATCATGGTCATCTTGTCTAGAATGGCTACCTAAGACAATTGCTACTCCTATGCTTGTCGAAAATTTGAGATAGGAGATAATATAGCATAAAAGAAATTAAGAGATGGCCACCCAAGGATGGCTTGTTGGCATCATAACGCAAAACACAGCAAAGTACATCTAATGCATCTCCTGTTCAATCCACCATTAAAGTTAATGAGAAGAGATATGGTCCCTTTTGGGAGGAGGCTCTTTCCCAACAACCTATACAAGTGTCTTCCAATGGGAATTAATTGATCAAGCAAGAAGTTCATATATTCAAAACATGATAAAAATAGAAAATTAGAACTTCCTATTTTGACTAGAATTCATCTTACACTTAAGAGTTTGTGATCATGTCCCTCATGACAAGGGTATCATCACACAAATTTCCTTGCAAAGAAAAATCATCCCCCCAAAGGATACAAGGATGGACCCCCCAGGTTGGCCCACAACATCATTCACGGATTCAAAATTAATTGTCAAAGGGTTATATCAATGAGTGGCCATTTCATAACGACTATAGATGATAAAGACGATCAAAATTGAGGCAACTAACACTTGGACTGTTAAAGTACGAAGAGGTACTTAATTAGGAGGTTGCAATAACGCGATGGGTTGCACGAACACTAAAGCAGGATTTTGAATTGAATTATTCTTAGTCAACCATTATTGCCGTTTGCATTGAGGCAACATTTTAGCCATCCCATTGAGGGATATTGTTCTATCAAACCCAGCCTTAGTGTGGTGGTTGTTTATAGCCACACTCTACCTCTAAGCAATGGGTTGGTCATTCAGCAGCCCTGCCCACAAACTCGCATAAGTGGCCAGATTGGACAAGATAGTTGATGATTATGCTTATCATTCAACACTCAGCAGTGATATGCCTGATGCCCAAGTGGAAAGAAGGGCTAACTTGGATCCTCCTTTATCATTGTCAACACCTCCAACTTTGACTAGGTCAGAATCAACCTTTTTGTTTGTCCAGGAAGATGTTGTCCACATGCCCAGACACTAGCTATAGAAGGAAAGTAGCTTCAACATCGCCCTGATGCTTGGATGATGCCTTTGGAGATCTCCATCAACTCAATTAGAGATCTTATAGGTGGCCAGGGGAGTTGATGTCAAAGGGGTAGCAAACTCAACCCCTTGCTCAACACAATGTAGGCCACATAACAGTTACATCATCATACCTACACAATGACTCCTTAATATAATTGTTCAAAGATTAGCCCTCACTTTACATTACATCAAAGTGCTCTTGGTTTTGTTGATGAGTGTGGCTAGTGATGGCAAATTCAGTAAGAAAGTTCCACCAAATCTACTTGAAGAATCATTTTAAGGTCCTACTAGCAAATGTCAAAACCATTCTTAAGCAATACCCGCTAGACTAAATGCCCATCAGCAGGTGGAATAGGTCAATGATGCCTTCAAATCTAATGCAATGGTCATCCAAATCTGAGTAGAGGGTGCTTTCATTTAGATGGGGATCTACTCGCAGGTCATCGGACAAATGAGATGGATGATGTTTCAGACGGTGATTGCAGCCATGTTCCTGCAGCTTTCAGTCTAGTGGCTATATGTTGTACTGTCAAGATGCCACAAAGCAGTGCTTAGAAGAGGAACTGCTTCCCCCCCACACCCAACCTAGGAAGATGTTTCAAGCCCCAGTTGGGTTGGAGGCTGTTGAACGAGGACCACTTGCAACTGGACCATTTGGAGAATGATTAGCACAAACGAAGCCATTGAAGTTTCAATGATGGCATGCTTAGAGGGCAACACGATGGTGAGTTCCTGGATTGACTAGCCCATGGCCATAGGAGATGGACCATTAACACGAATGGTAGATAGACAGTTGATGGGCTGAACAAATCTTGACAAAGAGAGTTTAAGTAATTTGTCACCAGGCAAATCTGCTTAGCTATGCAATCAACAAGATACTCAAACTCATCCCTGGTGATAAAGTCCCCTCACCTGGAGGAGCTGCAAATGCAATGCTCCATCGCCATATCGCAATTTACATTTTCAGACATGGATCTAACATTCCTATGACGAACCATCAAGTCTAGAGAGCTGAAATCTCCACAAGAGTGCAAAAAGAATGTTAACAACAGAGATTATTCCCCGTACGTGTAGGAACGGTGCCACATTGGAGTTGTGAACTGCAAGGGAAATGGGGAAAAACTAAGAAAAATATATAATACAACTTTTGGTAATGTGAAAAAAGCCTCAAAATGGCAAACATTGTAGACAACAAAAACGGGGCTCCAATGTCCCTTTGATTATAAAAAGGACCTTGTTGTTAAAATAATTTTTTCAATTCAGGTAAAAAAAAGTAAAGTTTCAACGAACTTCGATGATTGAACTTGTAATTGAAGGAGCAAAAAACCCTAGCAAAAAAAGCGCACACAATGAAATCAGGGGAGCATGCATAAGTATGGAGCCAAAAGTCATTCTCTATCAGGTAGAGATTGTTTTTTATGGAGACAATGAGGATGACGAGACTTGCCAAGCAGATTGACAAATGGTGAGTTAAGATAAGGCTGAGAGGCAGTGAATCCAATAAATAGAGGGAACTTTGGCGGATGACTACTGGCCTTAAATAAGCATTTAATATCTCAGATTGTAAGGAGAAGTAGGATGACGGTCAAGAAATTACAAAAAGATGAACTGAGTGCTTCGACAAAAATGAGATAAGAGACAACCAAAGAGACGACAAGATCATCCCCACTTGAAGGAGACTAACAGGTCTTCATCTAAGCGACAACAGACCTCTAGCTTAGTTAAAGACCAAATCGAAAGGTCTTTATCCAAAGAAAGCGAAAGGCCCAACGAGCCAAATGGATTAGCTACCAATGCAAACTTAGGACAAAAAACCTTGTTGAGATGCCTAGGTGAAACAACCAAAGAATAGTGGAAAAAGCATATGAACATCATCTAACAAGGGCTAAGTTAACAGATATGCTAGAGACAGATAAGGAGGTAGAGACCCGTACGTTTCAAGTAACAAAAAGAGGAAAGTAAAAAGTCATTCTAAAAGAAGTTCTCAATAAGGCCCTTATTCTAGTACATGCTGTCTTGAGTTCAAGAAAGAATTAATAATCAGGTTAATATTTACCATTTAGGAATAGGAAATTACAAAATCATTTCACCTGACATTATTCTAGAAATAGCCAAAACTAGTCACAGTTGACAAACATGCCTAAGTTCATTCCACATAACAAATGTGGAGAATATTTGCAATATTTTAAAGAATTGCATAATAAGCAAGTTGGATATCACAATATGACAAATGGCAAAAAATAGAAAATGGATCACTTAAGATACAAATAAAAAAAAACAAAATCATTAAATACAAATATAAAAAATAATAGATATATGATATTATCATATAAAAAAGAGGTGTAGCTCATTTTGTCAAGCACAAATTTTCTATAAGACACATGCAGATTGAATCTTTACATCTCAATCAAGACTATCTTTTAAATCTTTTTAAATAATTCTAATATAAATATGTCATAGAGCAAGATTTTTCTTTTGAATTACCTATGATTCAAAAATGTGCCAAAAAACGAAGAATTGTGCCAATTCTAATCCAAAACTAGAAAAGAATTTCATTCACAACATCAAAGGAATTTGATTTTTCATTATCTGAACTTTAGTAAAAGAATGATCTAGAAGTGTTTGAACTATATCAAGAAAATATTTATGCATTTATTTTCGTCAAACTAATAAACCACATGAGTATCAAATACAAATAGAACAAGTATTAATGAAATGTAAACTTTAGAGAAATACTAATGCTTCTTGCCTAAGAAAACATTTTTATCGTGACAATAGTAAAGAACATCACTCAAATTGTCATGGGTTCAAGTTGTGCAAACAAGATTTAACAACATATAGAATAAACTTGCATAAAGTAAGTCCATTGGGTCTAGGGATTGTAGACATGCTACCCTTTCAGTATAGAACACCACAAGAAATTGCAAACCATAGAAGTTGGGAAAGGAATTTATTCCCATTATTGCATTGAGAATTTGAACCATGAAAGCCCATTGTCGTCAATAAGACTAAGTAGCATGTCATAAATATGCAATCATCTAAGATCATACTCCACTTTTCCTCCAAAGGCAATGTCAGAAACTATTTGGTACCCTTTCGTTGTTCTATATTAAATCGTGCAACAAATGTTATGGCACTACAAACTCTTAGGTACGACACATGTCATCTTAAAATTATTTAACAGGCAGTGTTTGCTACAATGGGGTTAGGCACTGTCATGAGCATTTTAAGCAGCCTACGTAGGATTTTACAAAGAGGGCATTTTGACAAGTTTAATCAGCTTAAAAAAGAAAGCTTAATGTTACATGCATCTATGCATCTGTGACACACCATGTTATCAAAAGGAAAGATACCTTCATCAAGACCACTTGCATCTTTATGTTTCTTTATCTCTGCCTCTATCTGCTCCCTTGTCAAGTTCTCATCATCCTACAAAGGATTCCCCAAATTATATAATCGTACAGGAAAGAAAAATTTGTTTATTTTTGAATTCAGGAAGAATTTGGCATGAAAAAGATTATATTCCCGACGTGAGTGCCTGCCAGCTTTAGTTGGTAAAGGCTTCAAAAGTTACGACCAAGGTCTATTCTCACAGACATGCTATTTGGGTTCTACCCCACTTAATTCAAAACATATGACTAAATCCCAAGGTGAAAAAGTATGGTGATCCTTGAACTGAAATAAGTTTCTACCTTTGGAGAAGCTAAAAAAAATAACCTAGAAATTTTGGACAGTCAAACAAACTACAATGATGATACTACTACATTTATAGCATGTTATAGGTGCAATATATTACCTGATTGTCCAAAATGTTTGCAGGTGAACTAAGAAAAGATATGCATAAATTAACAAGGTCGAGACTTGTAACAATAAAACAGACAAGGAATTTATCAAGTAGCATTGCATTAACAGATATCAAACGAGAACATGTCCTCTAAAACTCACAGCCATTTCTGTATCGGCCTCTGTTTCTTCATCAAAACTTTCCCTGTTGTGTTCATTCTCATTGTCCGATTGATCAGATCCTTCTTGCAAAGAAATATCTTTCTGCCCATCCAACACCATCCTATCATCTTCCTCCACACTACCATCAGAAAGTTCATCGTCATCTTCAACAATCCAAGCAGCCTGTATGTAACCTTGTCAAAAAAAGGTTCATCCCAATAAAAACAACTAAGCAAATACAAGTGTAACCTGATAGTTTGAGGTTCCCTGAGGAAGCTTCTTTCTTTTTGCCCTCCTAGTTTTATTGTCTGCATCAGCTTTAGCCATCTCTGCTTCGGTTGGCCAAGTCTGGATTTTTTTAAACAATAGGAAATTTACGAAAATGAAAAAATGGAGAACAACAATCAATTCTAAAAATCATAACAATGGCTTCAAAAAAGATAGTAGGATAAAGAAAAGACTCCAAGAGACACGCTGAAGTGTAAATTCCTAGTAAAGGACATTCGTGACCCATTGCTCAGAAGAATGAAACAAGAGTCCGCAAGCTCACCTGTTCCCCAGTAAGGGGGTCCGGTATATTCTCAACAACCAGAGGTGTCTGCTTTGCGGTGTCTGGTTTTAACGTGCGAACAATCTGAAGATTACAATATAAGAAAATAAGTTATGAATGATAATCAAATTGCTTTCAAGACAAAAATTAATTATGGAATATTGTACCTGTATAGCATTCAAATTATCAGTGTCCATCAAGTCAGAATCTTTTCTCTCATTCAAAGGTACAGGGTCCTGGAGAACATCAATCTTATCTAACTGAAAATCCCCAGCACCTGAGACGTGTACCTGCAGGAAAAAGTGGATATGTCACAACACTGTCTAGTTAAATCAACACCAGGATGGATATTCAGGATAAGCATCTCACCAGCTGGTGCACTAAAAGATTATGAGCGCGCACATAGCCAGATAGAAGTAAAGTACATTTGCCAGGGTTTTCACTGTGATGCTCCACACCAACCTAACAAATTAAAATCATTAAAGAACTCCAAGCAATGCAAAATCTAGGCAATCCATATGACAATGAAAAGTACAAAAATCGACAGCATATAAGACTCATATGGCTTATGCTAAACTACTATTAAAAAGCCATACAAAACAAGCTTCAACCATTGGTACACTCTCTTTATAGTACCCATATTTAGACGCTTTAGTGTGTTCTTTTAATACATTATATGTTATTCAATTTCTTTGAACATGACTTACAAAATAATATTGCAATTTATTTTTTAATCTAAAATGGCCACTCAAACATAAAAATAATGCAGCATACTAGCAACAATATCATAAAAATTGCCAGAATGGACGGAATACAAGGAAAATGCACATTCTACCGCCCGGTATCAAATAGCCCTATTTAATTGTCTCCATAGATTGTTTCATTATGGCCAATGTAAAAAAAAACAAAAAGAAACAAACAGTAACCGGCTGCAGACTATATATCTAATGCTAGGACTGATGAGTTTGAAGAGGTATGCGTTCCCAACTTAATAACTAAAACTGCAGCAGTTACAAACCTCTGCCATGCTTCTCCCAGTCCATCTAATGGGCAATGAATTTGCATTTTCAAAGATGTATTTAGTTGTCGCAATGTCATCAAAAACTTGAACTTGCAAATAATTTGAAAGCTTGGGTGTCATACATAAGAGAATGTGAATGCCACATTTTATACAAAAACCACAGGAATACAAGAAGTGATGCAGCAAACTCATTTATTCAGCATTTTTAAATTCATAGACATCATATGGTTGACGGAATTGTTAATTAAAAGCAAAAAACCAAAATTTATGTGCAGCCACAGGTTCAAAACACTACAATGCTATAAACAACAATTGGGCCATACAGAATCACTAGAAACTTAATTCACCCCATTCAAAAGGATAACATTTATCTAAACGCCACAAATCTGGTTAGCATGAGAAGATGGACAAATTGTAAGATAATTGACAAGGACATCCCAAGCAAGAGAATGCAAAATTTAAGCCAATAATAAGTTGGATTAGTCGAGTTTCATATCAATTACATTGTAAAAGTGCCTTAAGATTAGAATGCTTGCAAAAGTTCATAAATGTTTGATAGATAAGCTTCGAATTAATTACAGCATAAGATTCCCTAAAGGTTTGAAAGCTCGCGAACTTCATACATATAAGAAGCAATAGTCAAAGGAATAAGATCGTCATACATATAAGCAATAGTCAAAGGAATAAGATTGTCCAAACAGCTGTACAGCACCAAATAATACATTAAATCCATTCATGCAGGTGAAGTGTTCGATTGACAACACAAGACCAAATCCAATGCTAACTCGTTTGGTTCATTGAAGTTTTTGGAGAACTGAAATTACCTCCTGGGACATAATGAATGGTCTATGACTTCTCCAATGAGGAATAGAAAGGTGTTGCCCCTTGAAAAGCCACATGAACTGCAGACCAAAAGCACATGAAATATCTTAAGTGAGATACTAATGAGAAAATAAAAAACATGAACAAGCTGCCAAGTAGCACTTCCAATTTTTTTCTAATTCAGAAAGAAACTACAGCTGTTGGTACTACCTTGTGCAAGTCATCCTTTGTGTCTGCTGGGTAAAATCTACAATCCTTAGGCAATTCAGATGCAAGAACTGAAGTAGCAATTTTCTTCACATTCTGCTTTTCCCTCGTGCCAGATGGAAGATCCTACAGTAATAAATGAAGAATATCAAATCACCTATTGCCTCAAGATGTAAGTTTGAGTAAGATTTACTGTAATCAACCCGAATAAGGACGCTGGTACTGGGTAAACCAATGGCTCTCAAAACAGAAAGGCACTGAATTCCAAACTTATCAATAAGGTTGCCTGCATTGCGATCATCATCTAAGGAATTTGCTGATACCACAAAAGCAATTAAATCCGCAACCTAAGCAGATTATAGTTGAATTAGTTCTCAAAACAACAGCCTTAGTGAAAGTAAACAGAACAAAAACAGCATTTCACACTACATTACATACCTTGGCCATTTCCATGCAAGAAACCAAATCACCATATGGAGCCATCAGCACCTGCACGTATGTGAAAAAGATTAGTGCAATCATGAGATTAAATGCAATAATACAGGATGCTAAGAACATTCATATGCCAATAATTCTATAAAAGAACAAAAACAAGGCGAGACAATGACCCACAAGTAAATCATCACCAGCCAAGACAATCCTCATTCTTATGATGAACAAAAATAAGATAACAACTGCTTATATAGATATGGAAGCAACCCACTGTTCTCCTTGGGTTCAACCTAACGGCCCCTCCCCTTAATCTCCTTCCCCATCCCATCTTCTCCCCTTAATCTCCTTCCCCATCCCATCTTTCCCATCCTTCCTAGCAACCACATCATTCCCTCTCTTCTAGATGGCTCATGCCAATATCAATCAAGAGCCTTCCTACCTCACCTAGCCACCTCATCTCACCGATGTGCCTTCCTTGGCCTCTTCCTTCCCAAAAGCTTGTTCAGCTGTTACCCAGTAGCCTTTTTACTTCCTATCATAGCATGGTACTACCCGCTGCCATCACCCCTTTCTAAAACTAATTGCCACTACTGTTACTGACCGAGTAGCAAACCCTCTTCATCTAATTCCAGCCTAGATAAGAGATATTACTCACCTTCCAAATCCCCTCCCTGTCTGCCTTCTTGAAGCCCCACCCTCTCGGCCTTCGTCTATGTTAGCAAAATTTAGACACCAATAGGTTTTCTTGACCACACATCGATTGCTCAATCTCTCGACCTCCTTATATTATTTCTCCTGTTTGTTTTACTATCACCCATCTTGACATTGGATGGTGTGGTTTGTGCTGATTCGATTGTCCAGGGTAGTATTGGTTTGGCTGGAGCCACTTTTCAATACTCATTCTTCCTGCTCCAAGGCCTAGGCCATTATGCCTCCCTTATCTCTCACAAAGCTCCAATTCTACCCCAGTTGCTTTTGTCAATTTCTCCTGTTAGCTTTAAGAACTCTCATGACTAGATCCCTCCCCCACCACACCTCCCATCCCATGCAGCAAATTTTCTACACTACTAATTCATGGTGCAAACACATGTTCTACCCTCCTCCTTGGACAAAATTGCAATATTTCCCACTCCATAGCACTAAACTCTAGACCTTTGTTTTTTGCTCTTGACATTGCTCGTCTACTAGACGTCCCATTGGTTAGAAAGCATGGCAAAGAAATCCAAACCAACAAATTTTATTTATATCATTTTATATTGCTTTTCATTTTTAGATTTTTTGAAAGCTTACCTATTTCGCCCAACATTCTAGATATTAAAAACTCCCACTAGAATGTTCAACTTTCAAATAAAATCTTTTTATCCTATTTTTATAAGAAAGATATTGGACTATCCTTGCCTCCTTAAAAAAACACTTCTTACAAACAACAAGGTCTAATAAAATAGCTTTCAAAAAAAAGATTATTTCATCAAATGGGATTTTTTTTTTGGTACCACCACATAATTTTAGCTTTTGGTACCACCATACCCATATAGCTTCAATAGCATTAGAAAGCATAAAGTGCAAAAAAAAAAGAAAAAAAAATTTAAAGAGTATAATTAGGATCCATTAGAGTTTTTTGGAAGACTATGAATGACTGGACATTGTTAGAATAAACTTTGTCAAGAAACTAACTTCCAAAAAAAACACTAATAAAAACTAGACCCACCATAACTGAAAATGAAGTTCCAAAGAAAAATAATTTCATAATGTTCAAACAAAATTCTGAGTAGATAAAAAGACATACCAATCAATGAATGCCTTTATAACAGTTAAATATGCTGAAAAGTATATTCCATTAAAAAGTATCTAGGAGGACTTAAGATGAATAAAGGAGAGAAAAACTGATCCTTTTTATAAGGATTGTGATACAAATATTTTATAAATAGTACGTACCAGCACATTTCAACAAATTTACCAAAAAAAAGAGATCCTACCTTAGATATATCAAATGCTACTACTACTACCTCTATCAATAGGTTGCCTCTATCTCATTCAGCATTAATCACTCAATAATATTGACCTTCCTTCATATGTCCAATACTCATTTAGCAATAGTCAAACAAAAACAAAGGTATATAAATATAGATAAATATGATATATAGATTGAATGTTAACATAGTAGAATTTTTCATCATCATATCTTAACTTTCCATGCAAACCATTATTCCTTTACCACTTTTCAACCAAGCTTTGCACTATGCATTTGCCACAAACCAAATGGTAGATTACATGATAAACATAGACCTTAGAGCAGCTCCTACACACTTTAAAGCAGTCCCTATCCAACTTCCCAATATACCTAAGGCAAAATTGCATGCAATAAAGTTGCAGCACTTGGAACTGAAAAAAATAGGGGCAAAAGACATATTTTGTACCTGAAGTAGTTATTTTATTGTTTCATTTATCCATGCTCTTAACTGCTATTCACAGAGCAGCTTATGATATTAAGATATCATTTAAGACAGTAATGTCACTAGGAAATAGCATGAGGGAAGCATATGCCAAACCCAATAACCAATTCATTCCATTTTCTTTTTGCAATGCGTTAGTACCATTATTCTTGACTTGGTATGCACATGTAGAACAGAACCATTATTTTCAGCTCCTAAATTTAACAATGTAAGCTTATTCACAACAACTATCACCTTCATAATGACAAGTTGAAGGAATTGGCTGATATCAACATTCATAAGATATATATATATATATATATTCACAAAACAAGATGCTGGGTGAGAAGATTAACGATAGGATTCAAACTTAGATATTCAAGTAAAAATCAAGATAAAAATGAAATTGGTAAACTAGTGGATTAAAACTTGATGATATGATAGGGTTGACGACGAAATCACATATTTAAATATTTGTTATAATAAGACAAACAAACAATGTTTTTAGTGTCTAAGCCCTTCAAATAAGATCTCATAATAATATTATAAGAAAAGTTTTGGAATGATTAGGAAGATTTAATATTAGGTTTTCCTTCTTGTCAAAAAACATTTATTGAAAGAGATTTAAATAGGCATGTCAATTTTTAGATAAACCTTGTTAATAAGGCTATATAATGCCACATGATAACTATTTTAGAATTTGCTTTAATGTATGATCTTAGCATTATCAATACTTTCTTAAAGAGAAAAAAAGAGTACTTCATTACTTATAAGAGTGGAGCTTTTAGAACACAAATTGATTATTTCTTTATTAAAAAAAGATTTATCTAAATTGTAAAAATGGTAAAGTCATACAAAGAAAATGTTTTATTACTCAACATCAAGTAATGGTTTAAGATGTTCAACCAGAAAATTGAAAAAGGAAGAACAATTCCAAATAATATCCTAGGATTATGTAATAGAAACTTAAGGATGAAATCATGTTCTTGGGATACAGCTAAGGGAGCAAATCTTATGTGAAATAGTGTTGTTGGTTGTACTTTTAATAATGCAATTGGAGAATCTAAAAAGAATGCCTCAAATTGAAAATAAAAAAACTTGCCAATCAAAACAAGAAGTATAATAAAAGGTTAAAGAGAAGAAATTCTATTATAAAAAATGATTCAATTATAAAAGCATGTGTAATTGAGAGACATTAACAACATAAGAATGTTATTACTAGTACAAAAAAAATAGATAACCAGAAATACAAAGGTTGTCTTATGCAAAACCCTAATTATTGCATCTCTTCTCTCCCATTTCATGCATCGGAATGCAGCATTATTCTAGGGATAAAGGTGCTTTATTTTGTGGAGAAGGTTATGATAGAAAAAGTTATTCATTAAAATTTTAATTATTCTAAAGGAAGAATATGATGAAGTACCCAAAATCATTTTAAAAATCTTAGTTAGGAAACATGCTATCATTGCATATACTAAAGTCAATAAAGATATGTGTAATAAAATAATAAATGGCATGTGTACGCACTCAAAGAAAATTGAATAAAATGTTAACTCAACTTTAAGTCTTTTATCTTTTTGAGCTAGTTTAAGTGCTCTTAGAAATCAAAAGATAAATTGTCATGTTATATGCAATGTGCTGATTATATTGTACTTGATAAAACAAGACAAACAAGTAAAACTAAACTAGACCTATGGAGAACAACTTTGGAATTCAAGGAAGTTCATCTTAGTAGATCTAAAATAAAGTATAAATAATACAAATTTAGTCAGAATAAGAGTGTAATTGATATTGCAATTACTAATATGATCATAAAATAATAAATAATGTGATTCATTGTCTTGGATTTATACTCAAAAATCATGATGAAATTAATTTGAATGTTAATAACAGATCCAAGCATACTAGAATAAAAATAATATTACTTCTTGTGTAATGTGCTATGAAAACATCTTAATATTAAAGAAACATTTAATGAGACTACAGAAAAATTAATAATTTTATATGATACAAAATGTCAAGTTGTAAAATCCAAAAATGCTAATAAAACAAGCATTGTAAAGATGAATGGATCAAGATGGATGAGTTGCCATACACGAAAAAATATGATTAAAAATGAATAACTAAAAAGAAAACCTGAATAACAACAGTTGAAAATAAGCTGAAGGACAAATGGCTTTGATGGTTTTATTTAAACATTTTAAACAAAAGACACTTAACATCCCTTTAAGAGATGCAAGTTATTGAAATATCCCCTATGCATAGAGTAATTAATAGTTAAACCCTGCAAGATGAAGCAAGAAACTTTTTAAAGGACTAAATGTGCTTTGATGCAAATGAAGAGTTTTAATAAAAAAGTGTTTAATGATATTTATGGTAAGATTAAGAACCGTTGTTGTTGCATTCTATTCAATAAACCTAGTAGATCTACATGCACTCCCTGCTATACACCTTACCAAATCCTTTTGGCAACAAAATCAATCACCAGATCCTATTTTCAAGGTGGAATCAAGTTACCCATGGCTTTCACTAATATCAATCACAAATGAGCAAGAATTTTGGCTAAACTTCAAATTTTATTTCAAAATTTAGGCTTACTCAGACAAAAAGACTTAATCTTTAAATTTTTCCACTTGTCCTTGCATACATTCATTTCATTCAATAAAATCAAATACAAGAGCACTTTATCTATATAAACACAAAAAGATGAATGCTATGATCCTTAATGTAAACCAATCATGACCAAAAGTTATTCAACTGATACTTAACATTTGATAGAAATCAACCATCTTTAACACAAACTCCTCCCTTTTTGAGAAAATCTCAAATTTCTTTAAAAACTCTATTACATGCTGCAATGAAAACCAATTAAGGTACCTTCCTATGACGTTGAACTTATTTGCTAACCAAATGAAGAAATCTCTAACCTCCATAAAAAAGATAATTTTTTCACTAATATTTTGTGTTAACTTTTGTTCAATCATCCTCCCTTTACATTATATGTTGAGCTAGATGAATGACTATACTTCAAAGACACAAAAAAAGGTTGGAATAGCAACAATTAAGAAAAGTATTAAGAAAAACTAAGACACGTTGAATATGCTAAACTTGACTCATTTAACACTAATTAAGAGATGAGTTATTTAACTTTTCTCATGTTAATAGAAGGAGAAAAAGAAACAAAAAAATACATAACAAGAGACTACTAGAAAGGTACTATATACCTGGGTCATAAGAAACAACTACCAATGGACAGAACATGGTAACATTAGAGGATTCAAGTAGTTGATTTCAATTTGTAAAATTGTTGTTCTTCCCTCTCTAAAATTCTAGCACTTATGCCAATATAGTTAAAAGTGTCAATCCTCTATTCATCTAGTGTGTTCAAGCTTACAAATTAAATAAATTAGTAAACCAAATAATCCATCCTCTCTCATGTTAAAACATCATATAAATTGCCTCAAGCCCTAAAATGGTTCAAATTTTAATTCTTTCAAAAATTTTCTGATCTCCATTTTATATTCTTTAACAAAAATAAAATCATCACATTTTTTGAAAAAAATTGCTGTCATTCTCAGGGTAAAAAACTCGTGCATCTAAAATTTAGAGTTTCCAGAACAATACGTTTGATCATCATATAAGAAGCCCTTTATTAAGGAAAAGTATGAAGGATGAAGCAAATTTAAAATTGTTACTATAGACGTATATGACAACAAAAAAAGTACTATCTTTAATCATCAAACATTCAATTGGCACCTCAAGTGCAAAATTATATCAGATTATTGCTGGAAATAGTGATAATATTGCAATATGAGCAAATAGCTTGGTGCAGTTTCATCTAAGGTCATTACAATGTGTAATAACTGAAACAAGAAAAAGGTAGCAACATATGATGGACCAATCACGCTTATATTTCATCAAATAACTTAAAGAATTAACATAATAATGCTAATATTTTGTGATCTCAAATGAACATGTAATCAAGAATAGAGTTGAGAGAAATCAAGAACAGTGAACACTACTGCTCCAGATGACTATAAAGGTGGATACAACCAGTAACTAAAAGGTTAATCCATACCACCTGTAGCAGAGCCTAAGGAAATCAGTTTATTTTTATCAGTAATTACAAAACAAGGTCGCTTTTATACAATGAAACGTCTGTCATTTTACTTGTATACAAAGTGCAAATAGGAAGCACAGCAAACTTTCAAAACACTTTACTTCCCATACTTGTATGCAGTATTATAAGTAAATATTCCATGTTCTATAATTCTGATGTTAAAATTGTACATATGTAACTGGAAGAGGAATATAATGCCTTCAAAAAAATTTTTAAGTATTAAAAATTTGAAGATATGCAAAGGCAGATGGAAAACATGAAGCAACAAAGGAATTATACTAGTGCAGACACCAAAACCACAATTGATAATTCACTGTTACAAGAGAAAACAACCGTTGTTCTGAGTTTGTAAGCTTGAGAAGCCACTGTTGTTGAACTGACTCCAGATTCCTCCCCAGATAACAATTCTAAAAGATCCTTCGTAAGCAAATCCAGATTCACAGATGAGGAAAGACCAAGAAGAACCTACGCATTGCAAAAAAAAAAAAAAAAAAGAATCAGAAAAATTACATTCTAACAAGACAAATTCCAAAAAATAATTAAATCAAGATCAAGTAAATCAAACAAGGATACATCAAACAATTAAACATCAAATTTTAAACCAAACAAGCAGATGTCATAAAGATCTAAACATTTTAGAAATAAGAATTTCTGAAAATTTGAACAGTGCAAAGAAATGTGAAGTCCAAAAATCAGATAATCAAGATATTATTTTGAATTTCTACTAATTTTTAATTGAAGGAACTTAATCCAGTGAGTTTTATAAGAGCTCATTATAGTTTATAAAATAGTATGGAAAAGTCGAATAACAAGCAAGTGGGATTCAAACCAAAACCTACAACAACTTCCAAGGTCGTTATTATTACATTAGTTGGCACCCATGGTTCACCAAACCAATAACCTACAACAACGTCCAAGGTCTTCACTAATTACATTAATTGGCCAACTTTAAGGCTGAACATGTCCCAAATAGTAAAAAATTGCAGTACCAACAGAATCCGTAAAATAGTCACATAGTTCTGCTGAACAACAAACACTTCACCGTTATCATTTGGCATTTCCAATATTTCTGAGGCAGCTTGATGAGTCTTTTAAACCACCATTTTAAGAGATGCACACTAAAGTCTATCTAAATCCTTGGTTTCTGTAGTCCATCAGGGCCTTTCATATTTTATCTAACTCTTCCCCATAAAGTGCTTCCCTACTTGTTCAATCATCTAACTCAATTACATATTCTTATCATTCTAAAAAATGTACACTTGCTTTCTCTGATATATATTCTTTAAGATAAATCTACCCTTATGTTCTCAACTTTATTACATTCTTAATCTTGCCAGTGCCCTTTGTTTTTCCTGCTCCCATATTTATACACATTTTAAGGGTTGCTAGATGGCAAACAGATTTCAAACTGAGTTTTTCATCTATATCCATGTTGGAAAATCATTCAGTGTGCTTCAGCAGATGTTGGAACAATTAGAATAACAAAAATATTTTTGACATAATACTAAACCAGATGATTCAACAGATATCTTATAAGAGAAGCTTCTTGCCGGAGGGTGACTTCTACAATAAAAAGGGAGTCAATAAAAAACCACTTACAAGGACACGTGGAGAGCTAGATGGCCCACTGAAGGCCCTCTTCATTTTCAATAGGGCAGCCCGTTTCTGATCCCGAACCTAGAAAAAGTTTAAAAGAAACAATTGAACATAATCACAATGAAAGGCTTATCAACAAAAAAGAGAGTTTTGTACTTTAGCATAAAAAAGGAAGTGGTGAACTGTCAACGAATAAGTTAAACTTGGCATGCTACTCATTCTATCGAAAAAATAATGTATATGGAAAAAAAAGTATCATCTCCATCAATTTGTTATATATCAACTATTCAGAGGAGGCATTATGAATCATCCCCAACCTGTTTCAAAAGAATGCAAAATGAGTTACCGAGAGTCATTTAGATATGTGCGACCATTTTCCCATTTCATTTGCCCAAACATTTACAACAAAATCTTCTAGAATCCACTCATTATAACCTTATAAACCTACACTAACCCCTCATCTAATGTGACCAAATGCCTTCTTGTTAAAAACAAAAAAAAATGATATTATCTTTAGGCCAAACTATATTATATCACTTTCAATCTCAACCAATATTGCAAATAATTGAATATTATCAAATGCTAGTAGTACAATTTGAAAAATCTTGAAGCTAAATCTAGGTTTAAAATCAAATCAAACATTTCAAGATTGATACCTGATGATTGTTTCAAGCTTTGAAACATAATGCATCTAATATCTTCAGAAAAACTTGTACCAGAACTATTTGGTGTTGCCTGAATTAGCACATATAACAAATCAATACAAACTCATATTAACTAATTTCAACAC
The DNA here is from genome assembly GCA_023846275.1 of Vanilla planifolia. NCBI lineage: Eukaryota > Viridiplantae > Streptophyta > Magnoliopsida > Asparagales > Orchidaceae > Vanilla > Vanilla planifolia. The sequence goes on from CM043870.1 coordinate 4,318,755, forward strand.
TAGTTGATGGTTGTATTGTTGCAGGGTGTATTTCCTCCTTATATGAATTTAATACGACAACCAATAAAAGAATAATGATTAAAGAAGAGCCTTTGCAAGACAATAAAGGTCGTTTCCATAAACTTTTGTGGTTGTTTGCTTAAGCAATGAAAATAAACTCCTATAAAGTATAGAATAAGGCTACAAGCAGTACCCCTTGCATGCATTACAAGAGAAGCAATAACATAAAAGGGTTTCAATAAAAGCTTTTTAATATAGCATACCCTCCAGGAATCCTCCATCTACACAACATGACCTCCATGAGAAATGGGAGACAAATACACCTTGAATACAACCTAATCAAACAAAATTCACTTAGCTAAATCTGAGATTCTCTCAATCTTCTTTCCAAGCACCAGTTCCAGAACTTTCCATATGATTCCATTTCTGGAGGCCACTTGCAAACTCAGCAGTTTCCCTGGATGTAACTGCAAATCATGGAAGCCATCAGGCCTTGTCATACCCTCTACTGGAGGTTTGTGATGACCCTAAGGGTAGCATGATTAGAAACTCTGAGGAGGAATACCTAAAGATTATACCCAATTTTATTCCATATAAGCCAAGTTTTAAGGCAAGATGACCCCTTGATTGAGATCAGAATTAAATCGAATAATTTAAATTTCCTTAATCTCTCAATAAAATTTAAGCATTTAATACAAAAGTCTACACAAATAAAATGCTGTGAAATATATAGTCCATAAGAAAATCTCTTAACAAATTCCATTTACAAAATGCATCTCTTTGTCTTGCTTAGTAGACTATATCTGAAATATTCTATTTCAAGATCCCAAATACTCACAACTTAATCAAATCTTACAAGGCCCAAAAATTAAATTCTTACATTATCTCAGTAAAGATCTTCCTATGGCTTTTTATAAATTATATAGAAAGATCAAGATAATTTTGAGATCGGTTTGAATACAGCTGCCTTTGCTTTGGTGTTTCAACTCCTGACCCTTAGATCTTTAAGTCCTCACACAAGCCCGGGACTGTTTCTCATCTTAAGATTTTATCTTGAAAGCAATAATTCAATCACCAGATCAAGGTGACCAGCCAAGAATGATTATTTTAATATGCAGACCACACACTAATGCTTTTCCTAAGTTAAGCATCACAAATCATAACAGCTACATAAAACAGAAAATATCACCAAAGCTCAAACTTTTTTAATAAAAAACCACCCACTTACAAGATGTAGACCTAAAGTAGCCAATCGCTAGATTTAAACTAGAATAGTTAAATTCCTAAACTATAAAAATATGAGAATTACAAAATTAAACCAAAATAACATAAAGCCATATATAAGAAAATGTATGAATAACCAAAATAGTTAGTAGGCAGTAGTTAGCATAAAAATCTACATGAAATTCTACCAACACAAATGAATGCTCCAAAAGCACAACATGACCTAGATCACGGATAAGAACAGACAGATGAACATCCTCAAATCACCAAATCATAGTAGGCTCAGGGCTAAATTTATTAATAGCCCATCTAGAGCAGGTACAACAAAAATGTTATTTTTAGTTCAGTTAGGAAGGATGAATCAATAACCAAGAATCAATCCAAAATTATGAAATCATGTTGATTTTGCATGAATAGATCTCTTAAAATTAGAGAAATCATAAGGTTGGTCCTAAATTCCTATTGTTGGAAAACCCAAAACCAACTTGACCCAAATAATTGAAAAAAAACATATACAGCTATAATCCAAGCCTACGCATAGACCTCGAGCTGCAAAATAGTGACACAATGTCCCGCATCTTTAACATAAAAAAAAATTATCCTTTATGTACAGACCAAGAGTTGAATTGATTTTATCAATTTAGTACATGGCAAGTTCCTCCATGTCTCGATTCAATTATGATTCTTAGACATGAGGAACCAAAACAAATCAATCTGTGTGAGCTTTCCAATGAACTAACCTGAACCACATTGTAATCCTAGCACATAACATCAATTCTAAAGGAAAATGTTCATATTTAATTATTAGAGAATATAAAGCATCAAAAAATTACAGCTAGTGAAGCATTTTGCACATTGATAGAGTTGTTAATAATTCAATCTTAAGCAAATTCAACTCTAACTTGAGATCAAATCAAAACTTTACAACTCAATCTCAATCCAAGTTTTGAGAGACGACAATTAGATTTAAGACAAGCTTGCTTGTTCGGTTGTTTATTGAAACTTGATCAAGCCAAGGCCAATCAAACCTTTAATTAATTTTCAATCTTCAAGCAAAAACTTTATGCACAAATGTGTTTAAACTTTGAGACATCCAAATATACATATTGTTACATAAAATAATTATTTAAATGCATTTTTCATGGATATTGAAAGCTATGCTCACCTCTACTTGGGATGGCAAACTCATAACACATGAACTACAACTCATTGACTTATTTATATGCTTAAACATAAAATAACGAATAGAAAATCATATACACAATAAAATAATTATTTCAAGCATGATCCAAAAACATGACTCAAAAGAATATCGATCCAATTTTTGCCTAAATTGTAGATAATAGAGCTAGCTTCCAGCCATAATTGCAAATGTTATCAAATCTTGCAAATGAGATGAATCACACATTCTCATCAGAATAAATAAACAAAGTTATATCAATTAAAAGAAATGACTTTCTTTCTTCAATATACGATAAAGAAGATTTAGATTTTATTTACAAGTACATTTTCAATTTTCCAATTATTATCTTTTAACAAATTATTGACATAAACATTTGCAATTAGGTAGGTGTACTCTACGATACATTTTTTGAAAATTAAACAGTGAAATCATGAATCTTATGATGATCGGTTCGAATACAGTTGTATCTTACATCATTCCTTACGTAATAACATACCCAGCCATAGTACAATTTATGAACAATGCATTTTTTGAAAACAACATTTTCTACTCTGAGCTTCAATAATGTACAAAACATTGCAAAAAAAAAGTATTTGTTCCATACAATTGACTATAACAATTATCTACACACTAATAATTATAATTTCACGGTTAGAAATTTTTGGTATCAATTTGCCTACTATTTAATTAAAAAGTTTTTGAAAAAATGTTATTATTTTTCCTAGTTTATATAAAAAGTTTGTTATTCGAGATCACTCAAAATTGATGTCAACCATGGATAAGAATTCAATAACAAAATTATATTAAAAGCTTTATAAAAGAAGTAAATAATCAATAAAACATATTTTCTTAATATTTTAGATAATAAAAAGAGTTCTCTAAAAAAAACTAAAAGCTTGAATGAAGTTCCTTATTAGTGTACTCAAAAAATGGCATTAACAATAAGTTACATAACTAATAATTTTATTCCATGTTTTAAGAAACATTTATCATCCAAAAAGAAAAGCATTGCAATGAAGTAGATGTATGGAAACTTGAACAAATTTGTTTAAATCTCTCAAGATGGAATCTATTTCAAGCATACTTGCCACCACTTATGTTTTTCAACTCAATGCAAATAAACTTACTTGACTGCATATAGTGAAGGATTCCAAGAAAAAAAATCAAACAATAGCACTACAATGGTATATTTAAGAATTAAAATATTTAGTTATGATTTATTAGATACTTAATCTATTAGAGTTATTTGAACTTCCTTTTCAACTTTTCTTCTCAAAATAAAGTTTTATTTATCTTTTCCAAACTTCTCAAATGATGTTTAATATGATGTTGAATATTTCAAAAACACAGAACTTTTGTTTCTAAATTACATTTAAAAATTTTGAAAATATTTTTATTTCAAGATTTTATGAAACAAAGCAAAACACACTATAATTTCTTATAGAAATATACTCAATAACAGTTCCAATTATCAACACATATACAAAAAATTTAATTTTTTTACTTATAACATTCTATAAAAGTTCAAAATTTTCATTATTTTGAGTTCAAAATAAAACTTATAAAACTTGATCTTGGTATTCAATTTTATTCTTGATATTTGTTTTCATTTCCAAGTAAACTTAAAATATGAGCAAAATCCATAACTGAAGATTAAAGATTTAAGAATATTTCAAATGTTTCATCATAAAACCAATTCCTTTTTGAGCTTGAAAAAAGTTGCATAACAATAACAAAACTAAAATAAGATATTTTACAATTTAAATGCAATTAATGTGGAAATTTATTTTCAAAAAGTTCAATGCAGATGCAATTGAACTAAATAATCATGGTAAGAACAAAAAAAAAGTATAACAACACTTTTGGCTCAAAATATAGATTCATAGGCAAAAAACAAATCTATTTCAATGACTCCATTAGGTCAAGCTTTTTGTTGTTCTACTTCAAATTTTCATTTGTCACAATTTATATTTTTAAGGAGATACATAATGGAAAATCCAACACTGATGTGAACCCTCGATGATTTCATAAGCACGAGTAATCCAATACATGAAAATTATGTTCATCATGAGATGGAGGGAAAATTTTTTTTCAATGATACAATAAAAAATGTGCTTTACATTTACATGTGGAATGTGCAAAGCCTAAAAGAGGGCAGTTGTAGCATTAAAAATTTAGTGACACTTCTACATATATGTACAATATAAGATTATTTAGAAATTTGAGGCCTAAAATGTACACAACATTGCATGCCTATAGTAAGACAACCACATATGCATGGCAAAGAAAATCATGTGTTATCAAGACGAGATACCAAAACAAGAATCTGAATAGATATAGCATTCAACATGGGTATATCCCTAAAAAATGAGATCAAAAGTCTTAAAGAAAACAAAATAAAATGGTTCACCAAGAACAACGTTTTAGTTCCCACTAAAAATAAGTATGAATCATTGGTTTTGGAACTATTTTGGCTATAACCACTCAAAAATAGGCGCCAAAACTCAATTTCAGACAATTTTGGTTATTATATTTATTTGGATAGCAGACTTAAATCCTTTTCACTTATTAGTTGTACATATGCATAGACATGATTATTTTGTGCAATCAATACAAGTGCAACAACCATTACTTAGTCAATCAAATTCAACAGTTTTTATTGTTTAACATTCAACTACGTAATGAAATGGACCAAGCTTCTAAACAAGTACAAAACCAAGACTTGATCAATAGGACACTCCACAACCCCCACTAATAGATCAATGGAGATGGTGGTTGCCATGGATGTCATGATGTGGTGAAGAGATTAAGGTATTCATTCAACACAAATGTTATTGGATGGCAAAGAAAGTTGGAATAAGTTTACTAAATTATTATAATAAAATGTTAAAAAGTTGTATTTTATATTCTATTGTAAAAAAACTTATTCAAAAAAATTGATCAAACTTTCCTTCAACTTTTAGGTAGAAAAGAAAAATAAAAAATTGCAATTATATATTGTCAAGATTAAATAATCTTTTGTTTCGATATGATACTACTATGACACATGATTTGGGGATTATGTAAGTTTTGTTAAGTCATTTGACAAGGCTTAATAATTACACTTTTGATCACAGATATTTTTATTACGATTGATCAAACAAATCCTAAATCCTATTTAGGGTTGTTTTCTTCAAGAAAGAAAGGCTTTCGATGACTAGCAACTGGAGAAAACTTTTGAACTATTTTTGGAGTTCAAATCAAGTATTCAAAGCTTGTAATAGACTAAGATCTTATCCTTAGTTTCTAGAGTGCTTGGATGTACTACACACAAAAGACATTTTATCCAAAAAATTTCTCACAAATATTTTTTAAATTTTCAATTGTTCTATGAATTCAAATTTATCTAAGTATTCTCGTAGATTGTACTTTTCCTAAATGTTAATATGGAGCATTCATGCTTACTTCTCTTGACTCATATTGTAAAGTTGTGTTTTCAAATGCTTCTTATGTTAAATGAAATCCAAGAGTTACCCATTCTAATAAGCTTCAATTTCAAGAACCTAATATAACCAAAACCAAATTTTGCTGTTTGGCATTCATGTTGATTTGAGTAGCTTACTTTTTAGGAATTAACTCTAAAGGATTTTAGTATGGCTTTAATTCAAGATTGCTGTTTCTATTGGTTCATAAGGAACAAAGAGTAATCATTTCATGAATTCTTCAAATTGCCATGACTCCACTGGAATATCTTAGTATAATCCTTTGATTCCCAACGACCACATTTGAACTTTTGTATTAGATATTGGATGTGCATTATTTTTTTATGCGTGTGACTTATTTACATGTTCATTACATTGTTGTTGAGAAATAATTGTAGATAGTTAAATCTTAATTGTGTCTTTTAGCCCACCTACTACTTAGCTAAGCAGGTGAACCGAACAATAAACATGGCCAACCTTCCAAAAACTTGATTGTAGTCAATTTGCTTTCTTGTGATGATTTGACCATTTTGAGTGAGAAAATATGCCACTTTTAATGTTATCCAGCATGCAAAAGCTCGTATCCTAGCAGGCGGGACCAAACCATGGATCATGAAATCCCATAATGAAGAACATAATTTATACATGCATGATGGCAACTATTATCATCAACAAAACATTTGTAATGACTACTCTATCTATGTACAACAAAAAAAACAAAAAAACATTTTCAAACAACACTCACAATAACACAACAAGCAAAAGGTTATCATATGTAACCTTACTCTTAACGATTATGTTATTGTAGGCTGCACTTTTTCTTCATATATGAATTCCCAAGTCTAACAGTTTACATTATGGATATAATAAATGTCTAAGCATCCTCATATCCCAAAATGCATATTCCATTGAAAATGCCCATTGTATAGCTAAAGCAATATATGAAAATTTCTCCTAAAAAATACAATAATGATCACTCCATGTTCTAAGAATAATTATAATCTTACCATCTTATTGTGTTGGATCCGAGCATCACGGGCACCCTTCACCATGTTCTTATCAGGTTTAGCAATTCTGATCTTATCTACAAAACAAAAGTAAGCATGTAAAACGATAATGAAATTCGGTGTTGATAAAGTGTGAAATTGGATGATGGTGAAGCAAATACCATTGTGAGAGATTTTGTGAACTTGACGAGAAGACTTAGAGGAGAAGCGACTCTTGTGAGCCTTATTCACTTGAACTCGAGACCCTCCCATAATGTCGCACCGTTATAACCTACATATCATAAAATACTAAATAAAGCAACTTTGTTTGATAAGAGAACAAAAGTACCCTTGCAATGTGAACAATTCATATCTTTATTCTAAGGCTCATATCATAATATTGGAATTGGAAATAAAAAATATTTTATCATGAAAACAATTTCCAATACCTATACCTAGTATCTAATGTATTGCCAACGTTTGAATGAACATAACGTACCAATCAAGTAAGTTGGGTACCAATAATAATTAACATGGTTCTTGCAAAACAAATTTGAAAGTAAAACACCCAGCTAAAGCATGAACGAAGTCAAAAAATGAAAACATAAAATACATGATAACAACGTCTCTAGATTCATACTTGTACTCCACAAAATGTAATAAAAGCAGTAGAAGAACACGAGTTTACAACTCTCTACCATGCTTGATACTTATTAATAATAAAAGTAAAAGTATAGATCAACTATTGAATTCTATTTTAAACTAATTAAACAAATCAAATATTTCAATTGACATAATCTAATATAGCATAAATATCCATGTAGTCCAAGAAAAAGTCATGAAAATCAAAACCATCAACACCCCTAAAGATTAAAATTGTCAAATTGTGATATATGCCACAATCATATTGACGATATAGCGAGCGACATAAGTGTGTATCATCAATACAATGCATTTATGTAATGCATCCATATAAATTAAGTCATACATCTCGCCATCAACTTAACACAAGTCATGGGTGATATAATTATTTTGTCAATATATTATGGTCACCTTGAGAGAAAAAGAAATTATCCCTAAAACAGAAGAACAACCATCACTATGGGCTCGTCAACCCGATTATTCAATCATATATATATAGCAGGAGAACATCACCAACTACCACATCTATCAACACAAAGTCACGCAAATAATATAAACGTCTTAAGAAACTATTATCATTCACATATCATAAATATGAATGATCGACACAAATGCCATAAAGGTAACATCGACAATCCATAACATGAAAAACACATGAATAGTAGGATATCAAAATATGCACGGAGATAGACATTTCTCAAGACATGCCACAATAATAATGCAACCAAAATAATTCATAGTATGCAAAATGATCATAAATTATAGATGATAATAATAAATTTTAATATAATGAACTAATCAATATATGACCATGTATTTCACCAATAGATTACATATCTACACATGACATGTAAATAACAAGAGAATGCAATTAACAAATCAAATAAAACCTAAATAATATTGCTAAACACAAAGCCCAAGTCATGATTACCATTATATGATTAACAAAATATGCAATAATAAGAAAGAAATTATATAACAACCAACCAAAGACAAATTATCATCAAAATAATCTAAATTATGTTTGAAATTAACATTATCAAGAATTTCATCTAATCAATTCTAGGTAAAACCACACATGCTTTCAACAAGTCACATACTTGTATTTTACAACAATAATATAGCAATAACATTTAAAATAAATGAATCCAAACTGCTAATAGGACATATTAAACTTAACATCACAACATTGTCACAAAGGCATAAAGAGACTACTACAAAACAATATTGAGCATGAAAAATAACATAAACATGTAAAAAAGGCCAAAGATCCCCCAACAACAAAAGGCATGCTCAACCTCGAATGGGAAAAAACTGTCTAGCGGGAGATACAAAAGCCAAATCCAACCTCCTTTAAGATACACCAAGCAAATTGATCTATAGCCTAACTCGAACTACCTTAACCATAACATTTAAATCGACAAATATTCTATGCAGGCATACCATATAATTTACATAACAACCCTTGGTAGAAACAAGGGTAACATAACTAGCTTAACCAATATTTATTCATGAAAATAGCATCTTTCATAAGGTTAATCATTTGAAAAAGTACATAATGTTCCAAGCCTCCTAGTCCAATTCAGTTGAATTTAGCAACAAAGAAAAAAACAACGAAAAACATTCAAAAGAAACTATTAAAAAATAGACAAATGAAAAGGACATGCTATTCACCGAAGGGAAGGAGGGGAATGATTTGGATTAGGAGCAACAGGAGACGATCCTGTTAGGAGTGCCGAATTCCTGCCGTATCACAATTCTCAAGGATGAGAGAGAAGCGTCTGAGAATGGGAGAAGTACGCTGCCTTGCGGACAATCCGGAAGTGCGCCGAAGGGGGGAGGAGGCATGTAAAACCGACGACTGTTGAGAGGAGCAACGGCGTCTATTGCTGTGCAAGAGAAAGAGAAGAGAAAGAACAAAGAGAAAGAGAGATGAGAAGAACGTGGCGTCCGTCGACGGCGGGATGTATGCGATCGATATTCAGCTGACCTCCACGAATATCAAATCGAGGTTGAAGTAAACAGCGGCATCGCGAGGAGCAGCCCAAGGCAGGATGCGGAATTTTATGGAATAATAATTTTTAATTATTAGGTCATGGAAATTCAAATCTACGAGATATCTTTTATTGATATTAAATAAAAATTTATTTAGATCATTCTTTTCTATTATTCACTTTAATATAAATTTTTTATGCTGACAATATACCATTTTATAATGAAGTAGCAATATTCAAGAAATTGCCCGGCTAAATTTGCGATTATTTATAACCCCCATTTTGGTTTAAAAAATTATTTGATTATATTTAAATTTGTTTTGCCTATTTTGATTTTGTATTTTAAAAATAAAAATAATATTATAAATAAAAAATTAAGACAAAATTAATTCCCATCTTTTTTTTCAAATTAATTAAAATCTTTTAGTCTCAACAAAAATATGTTTTTTTCATTAGTTTCAATTTGGCATCACTTTATCAAATATGTAATATGCAAAATGAATCAATTTCACTAAAAGCTTAAAATCATGTAATTGTAGAACTTAACAATTATGGATAATTTTCTACATAAAAGTCTAACATTACTATTTGACAATAAAAGACTCATTGTGATTCAAGCATCATAACTTCCTTTTATTCTTTTCAATTCTTAGTTGTTAAATATTTGATAATCTATTCTAAAAAGAAAGAAAATGAATTAATGCTGAGAAAAATCTACTTCAGAACTAATTTCATATAGATTAAGTGCATAGTAATAAATACAAGAAATGTTATATTAAAAAAAAGATTATTGTAATAGAGCAAAAATTCAAGAAAAGTGGATGCATGTCCTTGGTTGGATCAAGATATAAATTTATAAAGATGATCAATATAAAATTATTTAAAAATGAAAAACAAATATTATAATTATAAAGTCAAACGAATAATTTCAAAAAACTAATAAATTACTTATTATAAGAAATTTTAGATTTTAAAATATATTAAAAATACTAAGTAACATAAAAATATAAATTTAGATGATAAGTAAAATTCATTAAGAAAAATCATATAAACTTAGTTGATGAATTTTTAGAGGTCAATTTGATAAAAAAATAATAAAAATATTAGAATATCTAAAGTTTTAATTTAATTTAATTAAATCATAAATTCCTAATTTTTAACCTAAAGACTAACGAAAATAAGTGGGTAGTAAGGAATTGAAATCTTAAGCTAAAAGTTAGTAATATAAAGGTCAAAAAGGTGAGGTACATATATTAAAAGTTCAAATAACTTGCATGATTATTTAATGAAAGAAAAGAGTCAAGAAAAAGAATAAGTGTAATAGAAATATAAGCATGTATTATATTATGAAAGGGATTTTTTGGAGATAATTAAAAGAATTTTTTAAGAGAAAAATATGTGAGAAAAGTGATAGAAAATGTGTATTTAAAGCTAGGAGAAGGTACTAATTTGGTAGATACCCACTTTTCTAAGTGATGGCATAGCTTTTCTTTTTTGTCTTTTTCTGAAAACATTTTATATATATCGAAAGCTAGAGTTAAAATAAAAAAATACAATATCTAGTATAGCTAAAAATAAAACTAATACATATTTATGGTTATATAATTATGTTTAGCTAGCATAAAAACTTATAGAATATGATATAAAACAAGCAAAAGCAACTATAATAAAAAAGTCATATGTAATATACAATATCTCAAAATTTTGCTAATATAAGACACTATAAACATTAAGATTAAACCAATACAAATATAAATGTGATTATTACAATAAAAAAAATTTAATTTTTCAGAATATTATCATTATAAATTAAATTATTATTATATTAATATTATCCTTAGATATGTTTTATATTTTCAAATGAAGTCAATAATTTTTATTTGAATATATCATTAGCAAGAACTCTTTAAAAGAATCTCAATGATGGTTAGTTCATAATTTTTAAAAATCTAGATAAGTAATTATAAATCCTTAAAATGACAAATATTATCATATGAAATGTTAAACACAAATTGATAATTTTTCAAACTTAAGATTATCATCTCAATTAAGTTGAACAATAATAGGATTTCAACTTACGGTAATGTAACATCACAAATTATGAAACAAAATGTAGTTATTGTCACTTGGAGATTAATTAGAGTTTTGGAGATTTTTCTTTTAATTTTAGTATCATTTTATAAAGTTGTAAACAAACTTGTATATAATAAAAAAGATGCATAATATCTCAAATGAGAGTTATGAGTTATTTGAAATTTAGCAAGACCAAGTTAATGAAAATAAGACTTTGCTAAACATTAAAATGAAAGATTTGAAAATCCTAGAATTAAAAGTTGAAGTTGATATACTTTATAAGGATTCTTAGGCTTGGGAATTTATTAAAAAATTAAATGAAGCAAAAAATTATGATAATTGGAGGCCAATTAGAGCATCAAGTAAATTACAAAAATAGCTAACAAATTTTTAGAGATTATTTGGATCAAAATATTTAAAGAATTAAAGTGAATATAAGGGTTTAAATAATTTATAAAATATTGATTGTGTCCTTAATACCAAAAAAATTTGATGATGAAGCCCAAAGTGGAGGTAATGCAAGTATTGGAGGAAGCAAAAGGATAAATAGTTGATAAGGTGCATTTGTTAAAGGAATTTAAGAATTAAGAGAGAGATAGAGATGATGAGATGCAAGGAATCAATCAAAAGACTTTAAAAAAGGAATTTGGTAGCCATGTAGGAGATTTTAGAAATTAAGAAAAAATTTTGAAGAGACAACAATGAGCAAAAGAAGAACAAGAAGAAAATAAAAAGAGAGAGAAAGTGAGAGAGAGGAAGGGCTACCCAAGCTACTAAGGAATTTGAAGAGAATTTACTTGTGTAGCTTGAGAAAGAAAAAAAGAAGTTGGAGAGAACTCAAATTTGAGGGGAGAGAGTCATGAATAGAGCAATCATAAGGCATGACCACAATATTGAACAAAGATAAGCATCTAATATAGCTTAAGGTCATCTATTTGTTGAGACGATGAATACAATTTAAAGACTTAGAAATTTAAAAAATATATTAAGCTAAGTAGGAGATGATTTCATTCTTGCTTCACGTGCTCCATATACTTGTTGGTTACTTATAAGCTTAACATGTGTTACATGCTTACTATATTATTATTAGTGGTCTTTTATTGGAAATGATTAATGTTAATCAAAGGGGTTTCATGGGTGAAACTTTTTTAAATGCAAACCATATTTATATACCTATTGATCATTATCGAGAATATTATATTTTACTTCATCTACTTATTATTGTGAATTTAATTTATAAATATAACTTGTCATCACATGAGGATAAATTATAGCATTTCACATAAGCATTAAAATGAATAAGAGAAATAAAACAAAATGGGTATTAAATATAAGTTTTCTTAAGAAAAATATATAATTCATATAATAAAGTAAATTAAGTGAGTTACTTAGGTTGAAAAGAGTCTACAAGAGTATCCTATACTTATTATCACATAAAAGAAATTTAAATCCAAAAAATTGATTAAAAGGTGTTACTTATGCTAAGAGGGACCTATGAGAATGAATCTCAATATTTGCCAAAATATTATAAGATGTTACTTATACTATATGAGACTATTGAGAATGCACCTTATGATTTGATAAGTGAAATCAATATAACAAAAGAAATTTGTAAACTTAAATATTAATGGATCGTTGATAACAAAGAAAAAAAATAAATGAATTAATGAAAATAATAAATGTGCAATAAGTATGCTTGTTTATAAGATATAATGCATTACATTGGGACATAAAGTGAAAGTATTTTATAGCTATGCTTGTTTATAAGCTTAATTTTATGATATTATATATGTTATGATATGTTGATTGAGCACATGACATGACTTCAAGATATAATGCCTTGTATGAATGTTATACAATTTTTGCCTATTAAGCTACTACCAATTAGCTTAGTCTTTTGTTGGCATTAATAATTTTAGGAAAAATAGAATATATTTCATATGACTACAAGAAAGCATTAAGAGAGCATTGTTATTAGTTCACCTAGTTTGTTTGTTTTTATTTTGGCTTTGTTTGCATTAATAATACTATATTATTCTTTTTATAATAGCAGTTACATGAGTTATATTCTGATTCTTTTATTTTATTTTGATATGATGGTTATAAGTTGAACTCAATCTTAAAAAACAATTATAATATCTTTTATGCTATTTTATTTATATTCAATATTTGATTGTTAAAAAAAATTAAAAAAAAGTCAATAACACCAAAATAAGCATCATATGCGAGGTAATAAGGAGGTTAGTAAAGGACAATAATGATAAAAAAAGAGAAAGAAGATAATAGGGACTAAAGAGACAAGAGAAAGGAGTAAGATAGGTGATGTTGGGCTCAAAAGAAAAAGCAAGAAAAAAGAGGATAGAAGAGGCTAAAGGATGCAAAGTTCAAGAATAATAAAAGAGAGAAGAAAATATCCTACAATTAAGCAAATAAGATTGTGATCATGTTTAGTTGAATTTAAATAACTCTATTTCTTAAAAGTTATTATTTATATATAAAGATATTAAAATAATAATAATATATTATGAAGTGTATTATAAGCTCAAATTTTGTTAAAAATATTATTTGAGCATATAAATAAGAAAAATTCTAAAGATGAGTCTAATATCATTAAGTTTGTAGTTTCTGGAGATCTAAAAAAATTATTATAAATTTTATAAGATTTAGATATAATTTTAATTAAAAAATAACATTTAAGATATATTTATAATTTCTTAAATTTTGAATTTCAATTTATGTTAAAATTGATTGGAGGAGAATAGATTTATAAATAAGAAAAAATTCACTATTTTAGGGTAGATATATAATTATGAGAATGCCAATATAATTATAATTGGCTTGATGGATAATATATTTACAAAAAAAATAAAATGTTAGAGGGGTAGAATATTAATTTTTACTCTTATGATTTCCACCAACCTATTATGACCAATTGGCACTGCTACAAAAGTGTATTTCAACAACAAATATTTGGCTAAAGTAAATGCAACACCGATAATTGATTATAAAAATTATTTTTCTAATGCTTATGCACATAATCCAATCAAACTCATGTTTTTCCAAATCTTGTGAATTATGTATTAAGATTCTTATAAAAGCTAATGATGAGATATCAGGTTCAAGTCTTTACGTGAGGTTGTCGGGAGCTCAAGTGTGTAGGAACCTTTGGAGAACTAAGCAGTGTCAATGAAAACTATTAAGAGGAGGTAAGCCTATGAGGTTATCGATTATTGCCTTACAATTTTTGGCTAGTAAAGGAGATGAAGCAGCTTGGGTAGAAAAATAAAATTGTTAAAAAGAAGGAGAAGCTACAAAACCTTTGGGGAAAGCTTTGTTGTAGCTTGAGGACGAAAAGAAGAACTATAAGGAAAAAACAAAGGAAAAAAACAGTAGCTAATTAAGAAGAGGTATGCATTTAAAAAATTATTTGTCAAATTTCTTTTTATTTTTAAGTAAATAATAGCATGGTTGCATTTAGGTTTAAGTAACAATCGTATCTACAATAATATGGATTCAAAATTAAGTGAATTAATTTGCTTTGAATTGAAACTAAGAGGTTGAGAAAACTAATTGTTTATGTGTAATATACTAATACATCATACGAACAACTAAAAGCCTAACAAGGATAAGAGTTGTAAGGCCATGATGATGGGGTTGTATGAGATTTTTAATGGAATCATACTATAGCAATACCATTGGGTGTACCAGTATAAGAATAATTAAGTTATTGTTCAGCTATTAAGTTTATCACACATGAACGATGTGGGTATAATACTCTAGTGAGCATTTATTACTCATACCTTTCAACTGAGTCAAAAATCTTTTTCTCTTGATCATACTTGTATGATAACTGATGTTATATCTTACGATCAATTTTTTCTCTATCTCTCTATCAGACTCATCTCATCTCTTGTGGCAATGCACTGTGCAATACTTGGTCATACTAATATAATGTTCCAAATCATACTATGCGATCCTTTTCAACTTATTTAGCTCACTTACACATTTTATTGTATTATATAATTTACTTCATTATAGTGTATAATGACTTTACAAAAATTTCAAATTCTACAATAAATTTATAAAAAGTTTTCTAAAAATTCTAAAGCTATAAGTAACTTATTTTTTTCGTTTTACAATCGAAGATGTTATACCTAGTTTAAATTTATACATGTTTCTTACAAACATATAACAAAACATATATTTTCTTGAAAGTTAGTAGACAATCATATGTTATCTTGTGCCTACTTAATTAGTGAACATACAAATCATGTGTATCATTTAATGCAAGTAATATAGGTATAGCTTACGAAATGATATAACTTGATAACAAACATATCTAACTTAGATCATGCCGGCACTTTATAATACATCATATTATTAATTGTAAGCACATATATAAACATGCTAAGATGCCAACATAATGTCATGCTATTAAATATCAACACATTAAATATATGCACATATAATTTTGTCAAAAGTCTACCTTAATGTTTTATACATACCTCTTTCTCTTTCATTGATGTTTTTGCAAAATTACAAAGAACAATTGTTGATTTCCTCATTTCCCTAATCCATCCTAATGAAGAAGAGGTAATAATTATTATTCTTTGAACCCTAGATCTTATGACCATACAAGGAGACGTAATAATGCAAGAACAAGATAATTTCTAAGCCTAAGAGAAACTTACTAAATCACCACATCAGTTAGAAAGAATCTTTATTTGCTTTTTTTGTTGTTTCATTTCTTTCTTTTTTGGTTCCAAGCTCCAACTCTTTCAAAGTCATTTAATTCTTCTCATTCCCCCCAAATAAACATATCAAGAAGGTAGTGAGCTTGGTTTGGTTTAATAACTATTAGATGCATGTCAAAAATTGCAAATTGAAATCACAAATAAAAAAAATCTAATTCTAGGGTTTAAGGAACCCACCCAAAAGCTTCACATCAGAAGAAAATGTTAGTCCTCCTCTTCCTCTGCATAATATATCTTCTTTCACAACTTTGTTTCCCCTATTTTTCTTCTCACAACACAAATCTCTCAGCTTAATTCTGGAATTCCATATCATAGGGCCCCTCCTCACAATGATCTGCTAGTGTTCAAAAATAAGAAAGCCTCAATAGAAGGTGAAAGAAAAATTAGAGTTCCACAAAGGTATCCAACTAATGCACATGAGTGGAAGGAGAAGATTCATCGACAAGTTTGAGTTAGCATTGGAAAATTAAGGTAGATAATTACGGATTTATATCTTTTTAAGGTAATTATTTGTGTGGTATTAATCCTTAGTTATAATAATTTATTTGATGATAATAAATCTTAATTATTTTTAATAAACTTGGTTTAGTAAATTTTTAGATTCAAAATAGTTTGTGCTCGTATTCATGAGATAATTTTAAATAGAAGAGAAGCAAAAGTAAATTCTTGTCAAGATCATCTTAGTTAGAGTGACAAATTACCATGAGATATTTTTTTATATTACTTTATGTTACTTCAATTTTATTTTTAGAAAGTTAATTTAATTAAATTATTCCTTCAAGACACATAAAAACTTAAATTAATTAAATTATATTCTAATAAACATATCCAATATATTTGATCCAATATGCTAAATTTGCATTTCTTAATTATTTAGTCAACATCCCAAAATTGTTTTTCATAAATAATTAAAAAAAGAAATAAGTAAATAATAATAATAACCTAGTTCTAAGACACCTAAACTATTTTTAATTACCACTCATTGTTTGTCATTTTCTATAGTAATCATGTCGGGGCATCACTCTTGAACCCTTTTAGAATAATTTCAGATGAGAGCATTAATCTCAAAATCAACATTTTTTAACATGTTACTAGTAAGCGTGAGTGATTAAATCCCAAACATACAAGGGGGTAGCCAACCTTGAAATTAGGCTATCCCTAAAACACATTAGAATTCTTATATGGAGAAAATAGCTTGGCAAATACACCAAGTGAGACTAAAACTAGTTGTTTTTTACACGACAAACTTGTGAATTACGGGAGTGATATAAGCTATCTAATTGCACATTCCATGATTGAACTATCACCACCTTATCTGATTTTTCAAAGGTGCTAATTCTATTAGCCATCCGATCGCTCAATTTTATGATCGCATGTCCGAATTTCATTCTCTCAAAAATTTAAATCTTGTATTTAGATCAATTTAGATCTAATGACCTATATTGATTTCATATTTCTAAAAAAACATTTGTTAAATCACATTCATTTGATTGCACAATCTTTTGGATCAATTTGTCATGGTTTCTTTTTGATCTAATGGCTCAAGTGCAACAATTTGTTTAGCCATTATTTCAAGTAATTAGGATATATTATTTAAATATTAATTTCCAAAAAAATTATACTAAAATTGGAGAATGTTAATGACTTATTGGGTGTTTGGTAAGTGCTTTTCGTCATTACAAAATGCATATAAATAGGGGAATTCTTGAACAATTTTTAGTTGATGAAAATTGATGCATCTTATATTAAGATTTCTATTAAGGTCTAAATTAGAGCCTATAATACTAAAGATGCTTAATAGATTATTAAAAAAATATGAAAACATATTATATACTAATCAGGGTTAGATGACATGTGTGATATTTTAGTTATTCAAATATTAACTTTTCAAAACTTGTAGTATAAATTATTAAGTTGATTAAGTAACAACACCTTAAGTATTAAGTATAAAATTCTATAAAATAATTTCTTTTATATTTAATTTCATACATATAAAATAGATAATTTAAGATAAACTCTATTTATATTACTTCAATAAAAAATAACAACTCTAACTTTAGATTATTATTTAGAAAATAGAAGTTGCTGAAAGGGCACACCTTTTGATGACGATGTCTTATAGTTCCGTAAGTATTGATGTTTGGATCTCCTAAGGATAAAAAGATAATATGATGATGATTTTAGATAGTAGAGAAGCTTGGGGTGTTAATAAAAGCAAGAATGTGTTTGTTTACTGGCTCTTTTGAAGGAAGGACTCTCACATTCAATCCTTGTCTCTCATAAGAGATATGGTTTGTGGCTCTCTCGGTGGAAGGTCTCTCATCTTCGATCTTTGTCTCTCACAAGAAAAGTTAGAATTTCTCTAACTAGAGTTGAACATGCACATTTTGTTCATAAAGGAAAAAATACACAAATAAAATAAATTTTAATTCCATTATTTTTCATCTTCTACAGTATGTTGAGATTTTTAATTTTTAGAGACCAAAAAGATTTATTAGTAGTTTTTT
The DNA here is from genome assembly GCA_023846275.1 of Vanilla planifolia. Lineage (NCBI taxonomy): Eukaryota > Viridiplantae > Streptophyta > Magnoliopsida > Asparagales > Orchidaceae > Vanilla > Vanilla planifolia. The sequence goes on from CM043870.1 coordinate 4,337,579, forward strand.
TTAAGAAATGAAAAAAATAAAAAAAATAAAAAAATATAATTAAATTAAGTAGTTTTCAAATTGGTCATGCATTTAGGGTAACGATAACAATGAGTAGCAAAATAGTGGGTGCAAAATGACGGGGCGAGCGATGTGGTAGAGTAGTTGATTTGATTTTTGGGTTGGCATAGGTGAGGCAGAATAGAATGGATCGATTGGACTAATGGGTTGGTGTGGGTTGTCTTAGGTCGAGCATGGGTCAAAAGTGTTCTCAGGTCAATTTGGGTCACACAGATGCACCGACACTTAGATAATGACAATGATTACTAATGGTGACAGTAGGCAACAGTGGATGATGGTAAGTGACAAAATCGATAAAAAGTTTAATTTTAAGCATTGTTTAAATAATTTTTAACAAAAATTTGTACTAGTGGATTTTTGGAACTTGGCAATACTAGTGGAAATGTGCTTGTGAGCTAATGTTAGGTGCTCTTACATCATCCTTCTTATGCTTGAGAGAGCTCAGCTCGATAGTATCGAGGTGATGGGCACAGTAGTGTTCTAACAGGTGTGGCGTAATATAATTTAGGTCATCATAAATGAGGAATTCTTGATTGGAGGTTTAGCTTTCAATGATTTAAAATATTTTTAAGTTTACAATATTTGATTAGAATTATCTCATGATCTAAAATTTTCTTCACATTTATCTTTTTTTACTCTCAAAGCTAATATGGTGATAATAATAGATTCTCTCAACATAAGAGAATCTAACTCAAATGACTCACTAGGTATTGCATATGGTATATTATAAGGGACTAAATATTTAATATTAAAGGTTGTATTAATCTCATACACTTTTAACAAATCCAACATATATACATTAGTTCCTAGTTTTTGAATATTCTTAAAAACTTCAGCTTCACATATTTGTAATTTTTTATAAGCTTTGAGAAAGAATTATTCTAACATAACTCTAATTATAATATAATATCTTTTATAAAATTTCTTAATATTTCTTTGAATATTTATTAGTCTTTTGTATATTTTTTTTGTTTAGATTAATTTTTTCAAATATTGTTTTAGGTTGAAAAAGAGATATGAGCAAAGATAAAAGTCTAAAAGTTTATTGGTAAGAAAATAAGATCAATAGACGACATTGACTTATTACCATAATTCTGTATCATAAGTAATATGTCTAGTAAGTTAGTGGCTAACTTTTGAATTACTAAAAACCAAACTAAGTCTTCTTGATCAAGAGTCTTCATAACTTGGGGTGATGTAATTAAGCTTAAAATCTTTTTCTTTTCCTTTTCTTTATCCATGGGCTTAGAATTTTCTATAGATTTGTTATGCTTAAGTGATTAGGGTTTCTTATGAGATGGAGCAGGGCATAATGTGATAGTCTTTCTTTCATAAATAAAAGCACACTTGTTAGTCTTACCCTTCAAAGTTGCATTCTTATCAAAAAGCCATGGTCTTACAAGGATAAGATGACTTGTACAGATATAACAACCTTGTTGATATACCTCCCAATTTTAATAATACATAACATCAGTGCTTAATGGGTGTAGAGGTTTTATTTATCTATAAAATAGGGTAAAGGTTTGTGTATTCTAATAAAGAAGTTTCAATTTGCTTAACAACCTGAGAGGTTATCGCATTAATGTAATTGCCATTATATGTGATCATCTTATATGATTTTTTTTCTTAATTTTTATACTGATACTAAAGATATTGGCACACTTCTAATCATCTTATGGTTATAGGTTTGTAAGGGTATGCCTAACCATGTAATTTTTTATGTTTTTTAATTCTGGCTTAACTTTCTCATTATGTAGTATATTTTCTTCTTATTTTGACTCTTCTTAGTCATTAATACTTTTTAGGTTCATAGTCATGGATCTCTTTAGATACTTTGCAATTATATATCCCTTTTCATGACACTTAAAATAGATGGTTCTAGATTTTATCAGTTAACTTAAAAAAGATTATGAAAAAGTGGGTGGTAATTAAGGTTTGAGAGGATTAAAAACTATGGTGGATGAGGTAGATGAAGTGCGACTATGAGTGGGTAAAGAAATTATGGTGCAAGCCTTTAAAAGGAATAGCTCATCATTTCTCTTAAAATAGAAAGTTCTACTTTTTTCAAATTTCTAACTATGTGATAAGCTTTCTCTGAATTAGTAATATTTCTCAAGTCAAGCTTAGCCTATATTTATTCCTTTAAACCTACCTAAAATAAGATAATACTATACACTTAGGTTCATTTATATCATACATAAGTTTATAATCTTCAAACTTATTAATATATTTCTTAATAAATCGACCACATTAGGAAAACCTTTGCTATTTATCTAATATTTTGAGATTATAGGTTATTGGAACAAACCTATTGTACGATCTAACTTTAAAATTTCTAAGTTTGGGGTACCTCTTCATCATTGCTAGTATATTATCGTTCTAAGTTTTTAAGAAACCTATGAGTAACATTAGTGAGTTTAGTCTTAATAAATTGATATTTGTTTACTCACTCATTTGGTACAAATCTAAATAATCATCTATATTAGTTTGTCAATCTATGTAATCCTTAGGATCATAACTATCATAAAAAATTGAGACATCCAATTTTACATTAAAGATATACTCTCTATCTCAATACATCTTAAGTATTTTTTTCTCACTAGATATATCTAAATCATCATTTTAGTCTAACTCATTAGAAGTTTTATTTCTTCTTTAATAGTCATGATTTCTCTTATGAATTTCTTGATCAGATTCACTAGAAGAATAATTATGTCTTTTATGATTTATACATCTTTTAGGATTTTTTTTCTTCTAAATCATTGGATGTGTCTCTTCTTTTGTTATTATCTCTTTCTCTTATAGGATTTTGGTCTATATTGTTTGTTTAAGAAGATTTTTCTAAGCATCTAAGTGAGTTGTGCTGGTGATTAGGATATTTTTAACATGGGATTTTAGTTTAATTTTTATTTTTGATTTTAAATCAATTCTTAACTTGATTTATCATTTGATAAAACATACCAGATCTTATGATCATAAAAAGATTTATCAAATAAGGAGATATCAAGGAAAATAAAGTGAGAATCTTTTTTAAATAAAAAGTTATGAAAGTAAAGTTATCATAGTTATAGACCACCAAAGATAAGATAGATTGTGCTTCTAGAAAAATAACAAGTGATCAATGTCTCATTTTTGCTAGAGCACCTCCTAAAAAGAATAAAAAAGTTCTCCAAGAAATATAATAAAGAGTCATATGATTACTTTTATACCACATTCTAAGACAAAAGTTTATCCAAAATTAGTTAAGGATTTTTTAATGGATAAACTAAGCAAAAAAAATTTCTCTTTTTAGTAAAAAATAATATTATCTAATACCAAAGTTGATATAGAATAAAAAATTATATTCTATAATACCAAAATGAAATATACTAAAAAAATTTTATTACAAAACTATAAGCTTTGATACCAAAGTTAATGCAGTGTAGACTTTGATTTTTATCAAGATCTAAATTGAAGCTTATAATACTAGATACGTTTAATAGATTATTAAAATATATAAAAAGATAGTATACTCTAATCAATATTAGATAACATATATGATAATTTAGAATTATTCAAGATTAGTATTCTAAAACTATAACGTGGATCATTAAGTTAAGTAGGTGACAATACCTTAAACAATAAATATAAAATCCTATAAAATAGTTCTTATCACCTCCAATTTTACACATAAAATATATAATTTAAGAAAAAATTTATGTATAATATTTAATAAAAAATATCAACTCTAACTTTAGATTATTATTTAAAAAATAAAAGTTACTAAAAGGGTACACCTTTTTGGTGTTGATACCTTATAGTTCCATAAACATTGACTTTTGAAGCACCAAAGGGTAAAAAGATAATGTGGTGGTGATTAGGCTTAGTAGGGAAGCTTGAAGGTGTTTGTGAAAATAAGAATTTATTTGGTTATCGACTCTCCTGAAGGAAGGTCTTCCATCTTTGATATTTGTCTCTCACAAGAGATTTGGTTGTTGTCGCTTCTAATAGAAGGTCTCTCACCTTCAATTCTTATCTCTCACAAGAAAAATTAGAAACTCTCAAACTAAAGTTTGGTACACATATTTTATTTATGAAGGTAGAAGTACAAAAAAATAAATTTTTATTTCATTATTTTGCATCTTCTATAATCCAGTGAACATTCTTATTTATAGAGACCTAAAAGGATCATTAGTAATTTAAAAAAATAATAAAATTAAAAAAGTTAAAAAATTAAATGAATTAAGTAGTTTTCAAACTGGTCATGCACTTTGGGTGGTGGTAATAGCGAGTGAGGAAACGATAATCGACGAAACAACTCGGTAAGCAATGTGACGAAGGTATCAGTTTGATTTTTGGGTTGGTGCAAGTTGGGTAGAACATAATGGATTAGTTGGACTAACAGTTTGGCACAGGTCATCGTGGGTTATCATAGATAATTTGTTGAAGTGGGTCAAATAGTATTCATGAGTCAATTTAGGTCACATGAGATTGCCAATTAGCTTGCGTGCCAGCAATGGCTGCTCACGATAATGATGATGACGGCAGATGATGATAGGTAATGAAATTAATAAAAAAAATTCAATTTTATGCATTTTAAAGTAATTTTCAACCAAAATTTGTACCAATGGACTTGTTAAACTGGTGTCATGCTTGAATATATATGTTTTTAAGGTAATTTTAACCGCTTCTGTGTAAAAAAGTTTTACAAAGTTCTAAAGAAAAATTCTCACATCATGACTTCAAAGCAATTCGCAACCAGTGCTTATCATAGCTTCCTAGCTACACTTTTCTTCAACAAACTCAATTCCTTGTTCTTCTTTTAATTGACTCATATTTTCTCATTTTTTAACTGATTAAATTAAATTAATGGTTCTTTCTTTAGTATTTTGTCAAGTACAAGAACTTTCTTGTATAGATTTTCATTTTCATATTCTTTTCTCTTTTTACTAATTCTATTTTGATAAAAATCTTGCATTGTTTCTTTTACATGTAAATTTGATTCTAAGCCAAACTACTTAAAAATTGATTATATACATGCTTAAATTTTTATGTATTTCTATTTCATGATTCCTTAAAACTTTATTATTAAAATTTAAATTAAGATATTTTAAAAAAATTAAATTTTTTATTTCTAATAATTCATCTCTCTTATTGAACTATATTATAATTATATAATAATATAATTACATAATTTATTTATTTGTTAAACCCTTAACTTTAAAAATTTTTAGAAATTTTAAACAAACTCAAACTATGACAAAACAAGTACTATCTAACTTATCTCAATTAATTTTATCCAATCATTTATTTCTATATTTTGAAATATTTTATTTCTCAAATATTTTTGACACATGTTACAAGATAGTTAACATGTGTAATAAAATTTGAAATATTAATGCCGCTTTGTCATAAAAGTTTTAGGATGTTACATCTTGTAAGCAAACTATCTCTTTATTAATCTTTATTGTTCTTGGATCTCAATATTTAGTAGTCTTTTGAAAGTACTTTTATAATCCATAGATGTCCATGATTTATGGCATAACAATTACTAATGAGATTTTATATTAGGGCCCACTTTACTAATCATACAACAAAATATAAAAAAATTAAATACAAATAAATAAATATTTAAGAATACAAAACTCCATAAGCAAGGACCAAATAGTGAGACGAAATCTAAATCATGCCAAATATAATATAATTTCTCATAATAATCTAAAATATAAGCATACATAAATTAAAATTCTATCAAAAGATCCAAGTATAAAAATTGTATTATGAAAGCCCACATTAAATCATAAGATACTAAAATAATAGGGATCGATATAAATAAGACAATATATATAATATAATGTTATCAAAGAGATCACATTTGTACATACACTTTATCCATTAAATCATGTAATAAGATCATCATCCATGGCCTCATAATCTCCAACTCATTGTATAGTAGATACATGACTTATAATATAAGTACTAGTAGAACCCTATAGAGTTGAGCATAAAAATCAATAAGGTAACTAAGTAAAAAAGGTGTGATAATAGAATGAGTAATCATAATAGCAATAACATGTATCCAATGGTAATGATATGCAACCATCAAAGTATGCAAACATGTTTTTCTATTTTTATTGAATTATTATTTTTTTATTTCCATGAGGTCCTACTTTTTCTTTAACGGTTATCCAATATATCTAACAATATTTATATCTATATCTAAATAACTTATACCTATAAACATAAATAAACCAACATCAATTCATAAAAATATGATCTTTAGACCTATATCTAGCTATCTTATATAACGTACTAACTATCAAATAACATATAAGGTAAGACCTTCAAATTTCTATTAGGACTCAACAAGTAACATTAATATATCTAACGATGTTTTATCATAACCCAAATATCCAATCAAGTACATCCTCAAAACTTATATTATATCCATATAAATTGAAAACAATATTTCAAGAAAATTCAATTTTATTATTTGCATTCCAAACCATAAATTATATTTGTTTTAAATATTACACAAAAACTCAAAAAAAATATCCACATTCCTTTTTTAATATAAGCCAGTTTTCATATGATATACATAATTCCATTGATGTACCTTGATGTGCCTTATTCATCATATAAAAAATAAATAGAACATTAACTAAAATATAAAATCATGTGTTAATGAGATGAATAACTTTTTTAAAGATAAGTATGTCATATTTCAAAATATATAATATTAAATAATATATAAATATATCTCAATTTATGAATAAATCATGTATTAATTTAATATCATATTTATATTTCAATTATCATATTTACTTACTTAAATATGAGATCAATATATTTTGTCTAATTCTCTTGTTCTCTTAATTTCTTATAATATCATACATATAAATGAATTATTATACAATCGCTTTTAATATAAATGTTTAATGCTTCTTATGATTACATCGTCCAAAGCATCTTTTTTATTTTTCTCTCACCATAATAGCATTATAAAATCCTTTATTGTTATTATACAATATAATTTTCACATCATTAAACCTTCATTAGTGATCCTATATTTATCACACTGTATGATTTTTCTTATTATACAATATGATCAATTCAACTCATTGTATGATACCCTATTAAGCTATCCAAACCTTACGATACTCTTTGACCCCAAAATAATTGTACTAAATGATGAGCTGATCATATGATATGATTAATTAAAAAACTATATGATGACAATATCAAACCTTTCATTAACCCTCTTTCTTGAATTGACCTAACTCTAATCATAAATTATATTGGATCCAATCGTATGATAAGTTCCTCTCCATATTGAAATAAGAAACATGAAATCAATCATTTTCCACTTCAATCAATCCTAACTCCTACAAAACACATAATCTATATTTTGATGCATACAATAATTAAAATACTAACTAAATCTATACAAAACTAAAAAAAAATTAATAAAAATAAACTTAAGCTTCTTTCACCTCAACTAACTAGATCTCTTCCTTTATTTATAACAAATGTAGCCCTTTACAACACCCTTTCTCCTCTTCTTGTTATGTTCATGTAGCACTTTAAGACTGGCTCTCACTACATTCCCTTGCTCTTTTTATTCCTGCTCTTCTTTCGAAATCAACACCATCTCTTTCCTCCATCCTTCTCCTTCTTAATTATTTTTCTTCTCCTCTCTTACTACCTTTTTATTTTTAATCCTTGTATTTCATATAATCAATAAAATAATTTTATTAAAGAAACTATGCACACACACGCGCGAGCACACACTCACAAACACACGCGCACACGCACACACACACACACACACACACACACACACACACACACATATATATATATATGTCAAGATGTTTTAGATATTTGATAAAGAAAAAGAGGGAGAGTGTAGTGGAAAAAGGTAAGTTTGATGGATTGACATTGAGATAAGGGTCCATAAGGAAAAGTGGAGAAAGAAGTGTAAAATATGGTTCATATAAAAAAGCTTTGAATGAAAAAATTACTTATTTTAAAAATCTAAAATGTAAAATAAAAAATTTAGTTCTATATAATACAATATAAATTTCAAATTTATGTCAACAAAATTATAATCATGAGTTTTTTAATGAAATAAAATAAAATATTGTTCTTCGTTATTATTGGAGTGGAGTTTACAATATGCTCAAAAGGTGTTGGTTGAATCATATGAGTTTGATAGAGTATGCATGATGGCATCATATCAATGTGATGAAATACTAAAATAAACGTAACATCTAAAGAATATAAAAAGTCGAGATAGGAAGTATCTTTGTTCGACAATCCAACAATGTGAAAAATACCCAAAGGAGCACTTGTCAAAAGAGACGAGTTATTATAGTAATGATACAATTGGGACAATGTTCCTAGGATGGGTGCCCAGAATTTAAAAAAACATAAAGTGCAATGGAGGCTGAGATATTATACAAATGTATAACATACTAAACTTGATCATTGATTTTGAAAGTCATAGTTCTGTTTTGTCCACACAATTAGCTTTTGTATCTTGTACAATATTCTAATATAGGGTATTATAGCTTTTCCATTATTATATTGGTCATGCATCTATTAACTATGGTTGTTTTTCTCATTTTTAATGTATTCCATATAATTAGGAGCTACTTTTTGATATGATTGATCTACTAGACCTATTCACAATACTCGAGTGTGGTGTTATGATACATATTATTATTTTGATCAAAGTAGTGCATTCAAGATCAATGAATGTCTTTAAAAATTTATAGTTGAAGCATCATTATATACTTTTGATAATGCCAAAAACTATAACCTCTAATGCTAAGTTTAATCCAACTGGTTGAGCAAAATCTTAAAGTAGATTTAAGTCATTGTTTCTAATGAGGCTTGCCACTATGGCTCAGTTTCGCTTGTTGATCCTATGCATTTTCATTTTAATTGCATTTATGGGGAAAATATTCTAAAAGAGATTTTCAAAAAACCTAACTTACCTTAACTTGAATGAAGGAAGTAAGCCAAATTGAATTAGGATTTGATCTATCTACTATGTTTATACCATTGATTAAGCCTTGAAAATGCTTGTGCATTGTCCATTTATGTTTTGAATGACTCCTATTTTTAATTCAGTTATTAATTCATATTTCTTTCTTTTTATCAACATATTAGGAAAGGTATTAATTTCATAACTTCATGATAAGCTAAATTATTTTTTATACCTTACCACCATCACTATTTTAAGAGAAATAACTAATTTATTTACCTTGACATTATTGTCTAAATAATTATCATTAAAGGACCAAAGACATTGTACAAGGTGACATTCAGTAAAAGTATATTCAACATTGTTCTCATTAAAGTAGTGAAGGCACCTAAAAGCATGTTGAATGTGTAGTCTTTTTCAACTGGTTTGAGAAAGGAAGTATAAATTTTCTACTAATTGTTGATAATATGTTAATTTTTTGTCATTGTATATTAGGCACCCCAAATAGGTCATAGGTATTGACCCTTGCTTAAATCTCAAAAGTTTTTCAATTCTTCTACTTGCAATTATTTTTAACTTGTTAGATGCATAAAATTTGCATTTTTTTCTTATTCATTTGCTAGTTAAAGATTTGTTAAATAATATCAAGATGCTCTTTAATACTTTTTAAGGACCTTAAGCCCCTCTACTAAAGACTATGATTTCTATTTACATAGTTGAAATGAGTTATTTGTTGGATTACTCTTTTTTGTGGCATAACACATAATTTTCCTATTATTAAAGTTTATTTTTAAAACTTTAATTGAATACTTCCATTATAATGATAAAAGAAGCAGGGAGATTGGGTACCTTTCATTAAACCCCTTTTTTGTTGAAAATACCCAAGTAAAGAGTCATTCATCAAGATGGATATCCATGTGCTACTTAAAGGGTTCTTAATTAAAAGTGTTAAACTTAGCAAAACAATTGAATTTGTTTAAAACCTTAAAGAAGAAATCCCATTAGATATTGTTAAAAGTATTATTTATATTTAATTTTATTATGTAATTCCTTCCCTTGATTTTCTTATTTAATGATGCCATGAGTTCTTGTGTAATGAATACATTATCTATAATAGCTTGTTCTAGTGATATAATCTTGTTTAGAAATTTTTATATTCTATTGGCCAAGAGTTTGAGGACCAAGAGTTTGTTAAAGATCCTCTTTATAACATACTAAAAAATATTAGTCTAAAATCATAAAAAGTAATTAGATTATTAGATTTTAGTATGAGAACTATAATGAGCTAACAATTATTTTAAGAATAATACCACCAACAATGAAATCTACTATAACATCCTTAATATTTGAAGCAATAATATTCTAACAATTGGTAACAAACACACCATTAAAATCATATGCATATCCTCTTCCATGTATACATTTTTACAAGAAATTTGTTCTCTTCCTTAGTGATTAGTTGGAGAATATGATTTAGAACTTCATCACTAATAAGAATTTAGTTTTAAACAAGGAGCTCCTTAAAATAAAAAGCCATTTTGTCTTTTACTAGAGTATGAAAAAAATTTTGTGTTTTTGCCATCTTTTAGCTATTTTACTTTTGTTTTTTGATGTTAGTCAATTTTCTTTTTGTTTAGTTTTTCCATGAGTTATTGATTGGTTATATTAAGACTTATCTTCTCCTAAGCTATTTTCTAAGAATTGTTTTTCTCTAATTCTAATTATCTCTTTTCTCTCTTAATATTTTACAATGTATACCAAAATTGTTTTTGTCCATTTCCTTAGATAGTCCTTCAGTCGTCTGGGTTTGAAAATTATAATTTGCTTTTTAGTTAGATGAGTACTGAATGACTACTTGTTCTCTATCAGTTTATAAAAATTAGGATGTAATATTCACATATTTTGAAATTTAAATTACTTTAGATTATGAATTGCTTAGTTGAATGATAGAATAATAGAGAGAAATGATCGTACTCTATTCTACATAAGTTTTTAATGATTGTAAATGAAACATTCTTAAGCCATTATTTGTTCACCATTATCTTGTCTAAATACTTCCAAACCCATTTGTCTCTTTTTTCCAACCTAGGTAAAAAAACCCTTTAATGAAATTTCAGATAACCACATTGGTTTATACAATCAACAAACTTATTAATTACAACAAGATTAGAAGTTGAACCTCCCTTGAATTCATTCATGAAAATTATAACATTGAAATCCCCTCATAAGCCATGGTGCATTCTAATTAGTTATAATTTCAATAATCTTGTTTCACAAGTTTTATCTTAAAGTTTTGTGCATTTGGCATAAACAAAAGTATAATTAGATGTTACTTAATGATCATTCACGATTACTATAAGATGAATAAATTGACCATTCGTATATAAAGTACTGTATTGAATGTTGTGCTTTTAGAGCATTCAAAATTTATTAGATTTGTTAAAACATGTAATTTTCTTACTTGTTTCATAGGTTCAATCAAGCTATTAGCATTATTTTATTGATTCTATGTAATATATTAAGTCAAGCAATAGATTTAGGGTTCAAAAGCTCTTTTAATGTTTTATATAAGCATATTATCCAGTAATATATTTAACAATTTGGGTAGATTTGGCTCTCCTATAATTTCTTTTCATATTAGTATTTTGCTTAGTATCTTTTTTGTCTTCTTTTTTGATATTCTAATTTGAACAAAAATAAAGTCATCATGCTCCATTGAGATTAAACCCAATTTAGTTGCATTTTCGTGAAATTTAGTTCAAAAATCCTTAAGCATCTAAACTTTCAGAAAGTCTTTTTTTGTTATTATGTTTCTGAATCCAATAATAATCCTTTATTAGATCGTGCTTACTTTTTAATCAGTTCTTGATCATCTACTAGCTTAGTTTGTATTTTTCATGTTAAATGTAGTATTGAGTTGAGTGTTTTCCCAAACCAAATTTCATCTTCGCATCACACCGAGTATTACTTATTAGCCCATCACACCAAGCTTCCAACACCCTTTCTATATCAAATTCTAAGCTCAACATTTCTATACTCGTTTTGATATTACTTTAGGTATCCCAATACAATATAACTACATAAATACACATAAACATTTAAGTTAAATGTTGAAGGGAAAACATAAACTAAATGTGACCTGATCAATTTAATAACTTGCAAAATGATCTTAGTTAATAAATTAAACATTTTACAATTAATTAATAATTAACTCCAAATAAAGAAGTCACCTTCATTTTATATCTATTAATTAAGTATTATTCTCATTAAACAAGCCCAAGACTCCCTTCTCCATAGTCATTAATTAAATTAGAAAAAAAAATTTAAAAAAAACTTTTTAAAAATATTAATCTGAATATAAACATAATTTTAATAAAAAAAATATTTATTAAATACGTAATATTAAAAAAAAATAAAAAAAAAATAATCCTTGTGATTAGACTTCCCCTTCTCAAAGTAGGCATGAAGTTTCCTACTTTGTGTGGTTGCTTTGTTGAATTCTTTAGCTTAAGATAAGCTTAGCCCCATCATCAAAGAATCCATTTCGTCACCCTGCGCTGGCGCAGGGAATGCCCATTGCTCAGTGCTTTTGCGTCAATAAAGTAACATAGCTTGCGAACGATGTGAACATTTTGGATCAGAAGCCTTTTCCATGTTGTCCCCCCATTTTGTTTGTTTGCGCTTTTTTAAACACTATTTTTCTTTTAGTGATCGTGAAAAAAGAAGTGTAGTATACAACCAGGTGATCTCATCATAGTAGTATTTAATAAAATGTAATAAAAATATAATATTATAAATAAATTAGTTATATAAATACATAATATTGTTTTATTTTTTAAAAAAGGTGAGGGGATTCAATATTCAAAATAAAGTATAGCATAAAAGAATTAGTGTATTGTGGATTTATTGGAAGTAGTTGTTGTTTAATATTAGATAGTTTAATTAGGAAGTTGATTTTAAAAATATTTTTATTTAGTATTGTTAAAAAATTAAGTATTTGTTGAATATGTTTAAAAAATATTATAAATATAATTAAATGAAATAGATTTTTTAATTATTTTTGATATATATATATATATGTATTTTTTTTTGTTTATTTTGAAATGATTTTTTATGGTAAAAGAACTTTTGTACTAAATTTCATAAAACATTTTAATAGAAAATAAAATTTTAAATTTTTTATTTTAAAATTCTATTTTAAACTTAAGAAAGTTATCTAACAATACTTGACACTTGAATAAATAGTTTCAAGATTGATTAAATGATTGCATATCTTAAAGATTTCATTCAATACTCATAAAAATCTTGAGTTTATTCTCATAAAAGAATGTTTAGTAAATTATTTTTTTAATTTTGAATTAACAATTGTATGTTTATCAAGTGTAATCTATAATAGATATGATTTGGGTCATATTTGTCTATAGTTTAAAAGATTATTTTTTTAAAAAAAGATAAAAAATTGAATGATAAATTTAATGAGAATAAAAATAAAAGTCTTATGAAAATTATTTAATAAATTTTGATTTTCCAGATTTGAAAAAACAAATTGAAGAATACCTTACAAATGAGATGCATCATAGTGAAATTAATAATTTATTTTTTTATAGTTTAATAATTATGCATTGTGATTCGATTTTTATAGAAAATCATTTTATTTTACTGATCAAAAACTTGTTTTTACTAAATTGAATAATTTAAGATGTCATCATTTTTTTCTTTTAATTGATAAAGTATCATTTGTTATAAAAAAAAAAGAGATGTAGTATAGAACCATGTGATCTCATCATAATAGTATTTAATAAAATGTAATAAAAATATAATATTATAAATAAATTAGTTATATAAATACATAATATCATTTTTTTTTAAAAAAGGTGAGGGGATTCAATCTTCAAAATAAAGTATAGCATAAAAGAATAAGTGTATTGTGGTTTATTGGAAGTAGTTGTTGTTTAATATTAGATAGGTTAATTAGGAAGTTAATTTTAAAAATAGTTTTATTAAGTATTGTTAAAAAATTAAGTATTTGTTCAATATGTTTAAAAAATACTATAAATATAATTAAATGAAATAGATTTTTTTAATTATTTTTAATATATATATATATATATATATATATATATATATATATATATATATATATATTGTTTATTTTGAAATTATTTTTTATGGTAAAAGAACTTTTGTATTAAATTTCATAAAACATTTTAATAGAAAATAAAATTTTAAATTTTTTATTTTAAAAATTCTATTTTAAACTTAAGAAAGTTATGTAACAATACTTGACACTTGAATAAATAGTGTCAAGATTGATTCAATGATTGCATATCTTAAAAATTTCATTCGCCACTCATAAAAATCTAGTGTTTATTCTCATAAAATAATGTTTAGTAAATTATTTCTTTTTTAATTTTGAATTAACAATTATATGTTTATCAAGTGTAATCTATAATACATACGATTTGGGTCATATTTGTTTATAGTTTGAAAGATTATTTTTTTAAAAAAAGAAGATTAAAAATTTGAATGATAAATTTAGTGAGAATAAAAATAAAATTCTTATGAAAATTATTTAATAAATTTTGATTTTCTAGATTTGAAAAAAAAATTAAGAATAGCTTACAAATGAGGTGCATCACAATGAAATTAATAATTTATTCTTTTATAGTTTAATAATTATGCATTGTGATTCGATTTTTATAGAGAATATTTTTATTTTATTGATCAAAAACTTGTTTTTACTAATTGAATAATTTAAGATATCATCTTTTCTTTTACTTGATAAAGTATCATTTGTTATAAAAAAAAATGGTCGACATCATAAGAAAAAAACATATATATATATCATCTATGTATATGTACATAATGATGACTCATACATAATTGACAAAAATATCTTAATCATCCATTTGCAGGGGCCATTGGAGTCTAAGCATACGGGGGAGGCGGCCATTGGGTTCATGTCTAGCGCTAGGGACCCTAAACTTTCGGAGGCGGAGAATCGCATAGCTGCAGCAAACAAGGTGAGCTTCAGGGATGCCTTAACCGCTAATAATGCTGTCAGTTACAGCAACAGGGTGACCTCGCATGTGAGGCCGGTGAACATCGATGTCAAAGAGCGTGCGGCGGAGATCCCCGACTACGTGGAGGGAGGTGACGTACTTATGTCTTTGGACGCATGTCAACGGCGCATCGAATACCATAAATTCGATCTTGTTGGCCGTATCTATAGGAATACTCTCCCCTTTCCCGTCATTGCGCGAGTTCTGCTTAAGCGCTAGGGCCATTACAAGAATTTCAAGATCTTTGATTTATCTGCAAGCTGCTTCTACCTGCACTTTGAGTCAATCAGCGATCGGAACGACGTCTGGCTTGGCGGGCCTTGGCAAATCGCAGGCCAAGCCTTGGGGCTCGATACTTGGACGCCTGAGTTTAGCCCTAACTTTGCCTCTGCGATGCGCGCTCCCGTCTGGGTACAGCTCCCAGGCCTCCCACTTATATATTGGGACGTAGATAACATTCTACGCATAGCCAAGGCCATTGGTGAACCATTCCTCCTCGATGGCTAGACGGCTGGCTTAGAGCGTTCCTCCTATGCGCGTGTCTGTGTTCGTGTGGATCTTTCGAAGCCACTTAAGCCGGGCATTTGGCTTAACGGAGACTATAGGAGGGTCTATCAATCCTTTGAGTACGAGGGGCTGCCGTGAATCTGCTTCGCCTGAGGCCATGTCGGACACCTGGAGAGCCACTGTAAGCTTGTCAAGTCAGGGGGTGTTGACCTTGGCGGGCACCCAACCACGACTGAGGTGCGGGAGAAGCATCCGGGGGAGATAGAGAAGGCCCTTGGTAGAGACAATCCTGAGGAGCTAGAGGGAGCCGGCAGGCCGTGCAAGCTGGATGAACAGGCAAAAGCCATACATGGAGAGGAGCACGGGTTAGGGCCTTGGATGATCGTGCAGTGTAGGAAACTCAGCCGCCCACGCCCTGAGGGAATGACCAAACTGCCTCCCGGTAAAGACGCCAGCCGAATAACTCGGGGCCGTGATGGGGCCAGCACGTCTCAAGGAACCAGAAGTCCATCCAGGGATCGCGGTAGAAGCAGAGTAAGGTGGGCTTCCCAGACTGGGAAGCAGAATTACCTGAAGAGCAACCCCCTGTCGACGTGGCATTCGGACAATGTGGCACGTGCTGAGGGGAGCAACGCGAACTCATCCTTGCTGCAGGTGGAGATCGCGGGTGATTGTGCTTCCAACCCTGATGGGGTTGATTCTTAACTCAAAAGTTTTTGTTGTCTGCGCTTCGTGGGGCACAGAGGCCGACATGCTGGCAGATGGCAGGGGCTGGTCCTCGGTCAATGAGCTGGTGCATCGAAGCAAATAATCTTTGCTATCACCAAATGCAGATCATCATCTGGAATATTAGAGGAGCTAAGAAAGGCAAATCGAGGAGCTATCTGCAGTGCCTGGCACGCGAGTGGAATGTGGAGGTCGTGGTGCTTATGGAAACGAAGGCGCAGACATTCTCCCGACGCGACGTGAACTGGATCTTAGGGAAGGACTGGGAATTTGCGGCCCAACCCTCTTTGGGTATGCCAGCTGGCATCATCTTACTGTGGAAGAAGGAGATCAAGCTTGCGATCACGGCGGCATCGGCATTTATGGTGGCTTGTTCGATCATTCCTCGGCAGGACTACATCCTTAATTGTTTTTTGTGTATGGTCTAAGAGACTCTCACAAACGTCAGGCGATCTGGGATGCCATCCGAACATCTCACTGCGATAATTCCCCCCTCTTGGTGGCAAGAGACTTCAATTTGATCATGACCCAGGAGGAGAAATAGGGGGGCGCCAATTCATCTATGGCAAAGAGCAGCAGAACTTTGCTGAATTCATGCAAGATCTTCAGCTCACTGACATGGGCTTCTCCGGCAACCAATTCACTTGGTGAAATGGGAAGAAGGGTGGTGCGCGCATTCTAAAGCTGCTTGATCGTGCTCTGTTGAATTCAGCTGGACTGTGTGCTTTCCCTGAGAGCTCTATACATCACATTTGCCATCTCGGCTCGGACCACTACCCACTGCTGCTCAACTTGGGCGGCAGTAACATGTGGCCGAAATCCTGCAGACTTCTATTCAAAAGCATTTGGCTCCACTACCCTCAATCCTTTCAGGTGGTGCACCAGGCTTGGCGCAGGCGGGCGAAGGGTAACCCCATGGAGATTGTCTCAACGAAGTTTAAGCGTTCGCTGCTGGCGCTGCGCAATTGGAGCCGGAAGGAGGTGGGGAGCCTGGTCAACCAGAATCAGGTGCTGATGCGGGATATTAATGAGCTGCAGGCCAGAGAATCAAGGGAGGGACTCTCTGAGGAGGACCATGAGCACCTTGGGAACTTGATCACTGCCTTCCACCGTGGCTGTGCCCACGAGGAGCAGTGGTGGTGGCAGCGCGCCAAAGTTCACTGGGCGCAGGTCGGGGATGCCAACACAAGGTTCTTTCACAACATGGCTACGTCTCGGGCCCGTATGAATAGCATCACCATGCTCCGAGGCGATGACGAACCGGGTGGCAGACTCCCCAGACAGCATCGGGTAAGTCCTATTGGAGTTCTTTGAGCGTAAATGGAGGAGTGGCGATCCCGGGAATATGCCGCAAATTATCTCGCCTCCATCTGGTGTGAACGCTGTAGCGGCTTCCATGCTGGGAGACAGGGTCACTGAGGAGGAAGTTAACGTGGCTCTGCAGGGTATTAAGAGGAATAGGGCTCCGAGGAGCGACGGGATTACGGAGGAATTCCTGCATAGCTACTGGGCTATCGCGCGCCATGACGTTATCAAAGCAGTGCTAGCGTTCTTTTAGGAGTGCAAGCTCCCGGATAATTGGAAGGACACCCTCATCATCCTTATTCCAAAGAAACAGGGCGCGTGTAGGCCGGAGCACTACCGGCCTATCAACCTCTGCAACACCATATATAAAGTGGTGGCGCGGGTCCTCGTCGAGAGGCTGAAGCCTTTAATGCCGAACCTTATCTCGCGTGAGCAGGCGGCGTTCATCCCGGGACGCAGCATATCCGACAACATCAATATCGTGCAGGAGATGGCCGCAAAGATGCGCACTTGCAATGCCGCGTCGGGCCTCATGGTCGTGAAGCTTGACATGGAATAGGCCTATGACCGTGTTCGCTGGGACTTCCTTCTCGAGATGATGCTGGCTATGGGCTTCCCCCCATTTGGCGCGACTGGATTGCGCTTGCATCAGCAGTCTGAGGTTTAGGGTCCTCATCAACGGCGTTCGCCTCCCATGGGTTGTTGCTCAGCGGGGTCTCCGGCAGGGCTTCCCGCTATCCTCTTATCTCTATGTCCTGGCCACTGAATATCTCTCGTGCTTGGTGAGGAACTATGAATCTCGACAGCATTTGGGGTTCAGGCAGGGGCAGCATGTGCCATGTGTCTCGCATCTCCTCTTCGCCGATGACATCCTCCTCTTTGCTCCTGCCACCCGCGTCGCTGCCCGCGCCATCTGGAGCATTATGCTGGAGTTCGGGAATGCTTCTGGGCTGCGAGTCAATCTCGCGAAGTCCAGGGTCTTCTTCAGCTCTAACTTCAGCAGGAAAAAAGTCCTGGCTGATCCTCAGGAAGCTCCGCATGGAGCAAGGCCGGTCCTTTACATACCTGGGGATCCCTATCGCCACAAAGCGCCTCTCCAAGGCTGATCTTAGCTTCCTGGTTCAGAGGCTGGACGCCATGATGATCAGCTGGAGGGTTCGGCCTCTTTCGCTGGTGAGCAGGGCCGTCTTGGCCTCTTCAGTCCTCAGCGCCATCCCCTGCCACGTGCTGAGGCACTGTGCAGTGCCGGCGGGGATCATTGAAGACATGGAGAAGTGCATCAGGAAGTTTCTTTGGGGAGGTGTTATAACCGGTAAAATATTATATGTTTAATCTTCAATAATTCAATTGTGGCTTGGATGATTTCAGATCGACAGTAGGATGAGCCAGGAGCTCAATTGGAGGCTGTTGGAATTTCTGAAATTTTCTGGGGATTTTTCGGAGCACCGAGGAAATTTTTAAGTAATTTTCCCTGTTTAATTGGATTTTTGGAAATTCAAAAATCTCTTTAAATCGGTCCATTAGATTTTTAAACCGGAATTTGGTTTTTACCGCGCGTGAACCGGACCGGAGCGGTTCAGCGAAGGCGGGGGCGGTTCGCCGAGTGCGTTTGCACGTGCGGTTGGATAAGCCGCGGATAAGCGGATCGGACGGATGAGAACAGCGGTGGAGATTAACCGGCTGATCGAGGTTAAGCGGCGTTATTAGAAAGTCAACCGGCGCTTAATGGATTCTTAACGGGTTATTACCGGTTTAAGCTGGGTATTTAACCTGAACTGTTTCGGACTTTAGGGTTTCAAACGGCGGTTAGAGGCGAAGCGTTCGCGGCGAACGGCGGTGATTTTCGGCAGCCTTCCAAGGGGCTTTTGGTAACCGGAGATTCGCGGGACAGAGGCGAGCATTTTGGTACCGGTTTCGTTCGGCGAGGAGCAGCGGTTGGTCGCGTGCGAGCTTCACCGTCGCCGGAGAAGAAAGGTAGGAAATTCAGATTTAAATTAGTTATTTAGCAAATTAAAAATATGGATTATTTTGCAAATAGCTACCGGAGCATGCGGATTGTGGTTTTTGAAATTGATTAATGCAAATTATTGATTTTAGCATTTTAGGGTTTTCGGAAAATTGTACCCGCCGAATTCGGAAATTTTACCGAGCATGTGTTGATTCGATTATGTGCTTTAATCATGTTAAGATAGTATCAAATGCTGAAATTTGTTTAATTTCATAGATTGTTAAAATGGGGATCGGATGAAACTTCGGCGGAAATTTTGATTGAACCTTAGAAATTAGTGGCATTATTGAAACATTAGGATAGTACGAACATCGGATTTTGTTTCTCCTTGATCTCGGTCGCCGGAAATCGACGGGGAAAACGGAATTTTCCGGAGGAATCGTCGGCTAGGGTTTCGCGGGCGCCGGGCGGAGGAAGGAGATGGATTAGATTAATTACGGTCTAGTTAATTAAGTAATTGTAATTATTCAATATTTATTAATAATTAAATGCTAAACGTCGGCTGGAAATTTGGATTAAATATTCGGCCGGTGGGTTCTCGATTCAGCGCGAAGACCCGAACCGGTGGCGAGATCCGGTTCAGGAGATTCAGCGCGGACGAACGGCGCGGCGCCGAGGAAAATTTAATTTCGGAAATTAATCCGAATTTTTGGAAAAAGGATATATGTGGAATTTAAATTTTATTCGAAAATTTATTCCGAATTTCGGAGAATGGATAAAGGGCGGAAATTGATTTTGGAATTTAAAAATTTCCTGAAGTGAGAAAAAGGTGATTTTAGGAAATCACATAGCCAAGTTGAAATTGACTGTTGGAAATTATCCATAAATTCAGTGCAGCTGGATTAGTTGGAAGGAAGTGTGACACTTGGGTAAGTGCTATCAGAATAGTCAGAATTTTGGTACAGTTTGTGTTGCTTGGATGGCAATGGCATGGTTTGAGTCAGTTTACTCAGTGTTGGCATATTTCACGGATTGGCATATTGGACCGGACTACTATAGACCCTATATGATGTTTTAGGGTAGTTGTGGTAGGTAACTGTGCGGTTCAGACTTAGCTTCCACAGTATACATGTGACTGGTAGGCGCCATGCGTGTTTCGAGATGGGCAATCCCACTGGCATGCTTTGCCTAGGCGCCATGCGTGTTTCGAGATGGGCAATCCCACTGGCATGCTACATAGACGCTGAGGTGTCGGGTGCTAGGCGTTATGATGCGTGTTTCGAGATGGGCGTATCCCACTGGCATGCTTTGCCTAAGCGCCATGCATGTTTCGAGATGGGCGATCCCACTGGCATGCTACCTGGAAGCTCAGAGGAGAGCTACTCTGGTGTGACTGGGGTGACTGTGGTTGGTCGGAGTCTGGAACTGAGAGTGCCTTTCCACCCTACATTGTTATGCTGTATTCCTATACTCTTGCTATTATCCTTCTCTTGCATGTGAGTTTTTACTAGCTGTCTTTCCTACTGGGCGTAGCTCACTCCTTTATTATCTATATTTTTCCAGCGGCTCGACAGCCTTGACGCCACCCAGATTAGGTGGGATCGTGGTCAGCAGGCTAGTGGAGGATATCTAATCTGTGATTTTCTGAGACATTTTGGTTAGTGTGATTGATACTATTGGATGTATTCAGGGAGACTGTTATTCTTATGTCATGTAATATGTGAGGGTGATTCTGACTTATGTATCTAGTTGGATGATATTGTATTTGTTGGACTTGGATCTTATTCCTGTGATGTAGTTCCATTCACTGTTTTACTTTATTGTCTTGGTGATATAGTGTGTGGAGTGCCATATTTTATCTGAGGATGTTATGTATTTTATTTTTGATGGTGAGGTCATTACATGACTATGGAACTTAACCGTGGGGATTCAGACTTCTATTAGATCGGTTCTCCTACCGGTATGGGTTAGGAGTATGGGGTCTAGTAGGAGTAACATTGCGCGAGTCCATCTGTTAATTCAGGAGTCATGAACCTGATTTGACGGTGTACCCAGGAGATGGGATCCACATTGTTAAGGAAAGTAGGTGTGTAATGATGTGTTATATCCTATGTTTTTCGTAGGCTACTCAGGTTGGTATGGGACGATCTGAGCTGTCTATATGCAAAAAAAAAAAAAAAATATGCCAAAAAATCAGCCTAGGAAAAAAAAGGGGTGTAACAGGAGGGACCAACTGCGCAAAAGCCATGCACTACGCGGCCTGGGAGTGCATCACGTTGCCGAAAGCTGCGGGCGGGCTGGGCCTCCGCCATCTCCGAGTTTGGCACCGGGTGCTCCATATGGAGAGCTGTAGACGTATCCTCAACCGAGAACCTAGTCTTTGGGTTGATTTGATGCGAAGGAAATACGCCATGGATGATCCTTTCATGAAGGCCCCTCGCAATGCTTCCCCAGTGTGCAAAATGGTGATGGGAGCGATGCTAGAGGTCATCTCTCTCTTTGTCTGGCACATTGGTGATGGGCGGTCGGTGAGGTTTTTGGAGGACAATTGGCTGGGCGTTCTTCCTCTGATTTGCTGGCCAACCTTCATCAATATGGACTCCCAGTGGCCGGCCAGCGTCGCTGAGTGCCTTCAGCCCGTCGGGGATTGGAACTTGGAGGCCATTCGTTCGTGGGCGGGGGGGGGGGGGGTGGGGGGGGAGCTTTTGGACTGCATCATGCATCTCCCGAGAGCTCTGTGGTCATCGCAGGACGTCTTGCACCAGGCCCACACCGAGAAGACCCGGGCTGACTGCGGTCAGCTTTACTCTAGCATTATCTGCAATGCTCGGAAGGATGGCAAGCGTGATGGCAGTCGGCCTATGGAGGAATACTGCGGCATCTGGAAGCTCAAGGTCACTCCTAGAGTCCGCTTCTTCATGTGGAGGGTCGCCGACGACTACCTTCCTTGTTACACCCCATTTTTCCTAGGCTGATTTTTGGCATACAATTTTTTTTTTTTATATAGACAGCTCAGATCGTCCCATACCAACCTGAGTAGCCTACGAAAACATAGGATATAACACATCATTACACACCTACTTCCCTTAACAATGTGGATCCCATCTCCCGGGTACACCGTCAAATCAGGTTCATGACTCCTGAATTAACAGATGGACTCGCGCAATGTTACTCCTACTAGACCCAATACTCCTAACCCCTACG
Source organism: Vanilla planifolia (assembly GCA_023846275.1). Classification (NCBI taxonomy): domain Eukaryota; kingdom Viridiplantae; phylum Streptophyta; class Magnoliopsida; order Asparagales; family Orchidaceae; genus Vanilla; species Vanilla planifolia. Next base: position 4,360,362 of record CM043870.1, read on the forward strand.
GTAGGAGAATCGGTCTATTAGAAGTCTGAACCCCCATGGTTAAGTTCCATAGTCATGTAATGACCTCACCATCAAACAAAAAGATATATAACATCCTCAGATAAAATATGGCACTCCACACACCATACTCCAAGACAATAAAATAAAACAGTAAATGAAACTACATTACAAGAATAAGATCCAAGTCCAACAAGTGCAATATTATCCAACCAGAAACATAAATCAGAATTTCCCTCACATATTACATGACATATGAGAATAACAATCTCATTAAATACATCCAACAGCAACAATCAACTAACCAGAATATCTCAGACAATCACAAGTCAGATATCCTCCACAATCCTGCTGACCACGATCCCACCTAATCTGGTAGCGTCAAGTCTGCCGAGCCACTGAAAATATATAATACAGGAATGAGCTACGCCCAGTAGGAAAGACAGCTAGTAAAACTCACATGCAAGAGAAGGATAATAGCAAAAATATAGGAATACAGCATAACAATGTATGGTGGATAGGCACTCTCAGTCCCAGACTCCGACCAACCACAGTCACCCCTAGTCACACCAGAGTAGCTCTCCTCTGGGCTTCCAGGTAGCGTGCCAGTGGGAACGCCCATCTCGAAACACGCATGGCGCCTAAGCACCCGACACCGCAGCGTCTCTCGTCAATCAATCTCCTGGAGACTATAGACAGATCTAGTCACAAAATCTCTAGCCAACGTGAGACACCCCTGCCACCCTAAGGCGCGCAGGCCTACACACTTGGCTAGCCACTGCGAGACACCCCTGCCACCCTCAGGCGCGCAGGCGTACACACATGGACCAGGAGAGACCGACTCAGCCACCGTCCCAAAGAGTCCTCTACCAACAACTTCCATAGAAGCTCACACCCCTACAGTCATTGCCAATCTCTAACTCCAAGATCCGGCAACATGTGTCCAGGTACAATAAGGCGCATACCAGTCCACATGTATACTGTGGAAGCTAAGTCTGAACCGCATAGTTACCTACCACAACTACCCTAAAACATCATATAGGGTCTATAGTAGTCCGGTCCGGTATGCCAATCCGTGAAATATGCCAACACTGAGTAAACTGACTCAATCCATACCATTGCCATCCAAGCAATACAACTGTCAATTACTGACTGTTCTGGTAGCATCCATGTACCATACCTCTGTCTGACTGTTTCCAGCTGTACTGTCATCACTGATAACATTTTTCCCCACTTCAGGCAATTTTTTTCTTTACCCACGGATCTCCAGAATTTTCGAAATTTCTCATTTCCAAATTTTCTGATTTTTCTTGAATTTTCTAAAATATAATAATCCCTAAAACTCAATTATCGAATTTTTCCTAAATTCGAAATATCAAATTTTGCAATTTTATCCATTTTCCGAAATTCGGAATAATTACCGAATTTAAAAATTCCGTTATTCCAATTACCGCGCCGTACTTCCGTGAACCCGGTTCTCGCCGCCGGTTTGGCCTTCGCGCTGAGCCGAGAACCGCTTCTCACTGAACCGCGCCGAATCCCCTGAACCGGATCTCGCCACCGGTTCGGGCCTTCGCGCTGAACCAAACCCCCGCCGATCAAAGTTATTAACCCGAATTCGGCCGACGCTTAATATATACTCTTAATAATTAATATAATTATTCTCTTAATAAATCAACTAATCCCTAATTAACCCTTAATTCGTCTCCTTCCTTCGCCCGTCGTCCGCGAAACCCTAGCCGCCGCAATCGCCGACCAATACTCGATTTCCGGCAACTGCGAACAAGGAGAACATGTTCGTACTATCCTAACATTCCAAAGATGTCATTAATTCCTAAGATTCAATCAAAATATCCGTCGAAGGAGTTTCATCCGATCCCTAATTGACAATTTATGAAATTAATGATTCCAGCATTTGCAAACCACCTTAACATGATTAAGCACAAAATCAACTCAACATATGCTTGGTAAAATTTCCGAATTCGACGGTATAATTTTTTTTTTTTTTTCGAAAACCCTAAACATGCTAAAATCAATAATTGCATTAATCAATTCCAAAAAACCCACATTCGCATGCTCAGGTAGTAATTTGCAAAATAATCCATATTTTTAACTTGCTAATTAACTGATTTAAATCTGAATTTCCTACCTCAAAGTCGCCGACGACGGTGATCCTCGTCCGCAGCTCGCCGCAGCTCCTCACCGAACGAATCCGGTATCAATCGACTCTCCTCGGTCCCGTGAATCTCCAGACACAAAAAGCCCCTTGCCAGGCCGCCGGAATCACGCGCCGTACGCCGGAAAATTCCTCTCTATCGGTCGGTCGAACGAAACCCTGATCGTTCGCGAGGGTTTTATATTCCTGGCCGACACGGTGAAAACCCGTTACGCACCGTTGACACGCTTTCGACACGGTAAGCACCCGATACGCGCTGTCGACACGCTATTGACACGGTAAGCACCCGATCAGCCGGTTCAATCCCAACCGTCGATCACGACCGTCCGATCCGCTTATCAGAACGCACGTGCAAACTCACTCGGCGAACCGCCTCCGCCTCCGCTGAACCGTTCCGGTCCGGTTCACACGCGGTAAAACCAATTTCCGGTTTTAATTTAAATGGATTTTCGAATTTCTAAAAATCCAATAAATCTAATTAAACAGGGAAAATTTCTTAAAATTCACCTCGGTGCTCCGAAAAATCCCTAGAAATTTCAGAAATTCCAATAGCCTCCAATTGAGCTCCTGGCTCATCCTACTGTCGATCTGAAATCATCCAAGCCAAAAATTAATTTATTAAAGATTAACATAAAAACTTTTACTGGGTATAACAATCTCCCCACCTTATCAGGAATTTCGCCCTCGAAATTCAGCAAGAAGTTCCGGCCACTTCTCCGCAACATCCTGCTCTAGCTCCCAGGTTGCCTCCCTTTCGTCATGTCTATTCCACAGAACCTTGACCCTAGGAAACGACCTGTTCCTCAGCTGTCTGCTGCTCTCCTCGAGGATGCGAACTGGTAGTTCCACATAAGAAGAATCTGGTGTCACTTGCAAACCAGGAAGATCATCGCTGATACAATGAGAAGGATCTGGCACATATCTCTTGAGATTCGAAACATGAAACACATTGTGAATCCCAATCAGATGTTCAGGAAGTGCCAACCTGTAAGCCACTTCACCAATCCTCTCTAGAATAGGATAGGGTCCAATGTAACGAGGTCGAAGCTTAGAAGGCTTCCCGAACCGGAATAGACCTCGCATAGGACTGATCTTCAGGAATACCCTATCTCCCACAGAAAACTCAACAGCTCTGTGCTTAGGATCATAATATTTCGTCTGGCGATCTTGCACAATACGTAATCTGTCTTGCAATAACTTGACTTCAGCTGTGGTCTCCTGCACAATCTGAGGTCCCCACACTCTCCTGGAATCACCCTCCTCCCAACAAAGAGGGGATCTGCACCTACGCCCATACAATGCCTCGTAAGGTGCCATACCAATCGACGCCTGGAAGCTGTTATTGTACACAAACTCTACCAAGGGTAACCGTCTGGCCCAATCTGTTGAGTAAGTTTGTATGCTCAAGCGTAGCAAATCCTCCAAGGTCCGAATAGTCCGCTCAGACTGTCCATCTGTCTGAGGATGATAAGCAGTACTGAACTTCAACTGTGTACCCATGGCAGTGTGTAAGCTCCTCCAAAACTGTGATGTGAACTTGGCGTCTCTGTCAGAAATAATAGATCGGGGAATTCCATGCAATCTGACAATCTGCTGAATATATACCTCTGCCAATTGTGCCGCTGAATCCGTCTTCTTAATTGATAAGAAATGGGCTGACTTGGTCAATCGATCCACGATGACCCAAATGGCGTCAAAACCTTGTCTGGTACGAGGAAGACCAGTTACAAAGTCCATAGTGATGTCATCCCATTTCCACTCCGGAATCGGCAATCTCTGCAGCAATCCCCCAGGTCTCTGGTGCTCGGCCTTAACTTGCTAACATGTAAGGCACTTCTTAACAAAAGCAGCAACATCTGCCTTCAACCCTCTCCACCAGAAAATACTCCTCAAATTCCTATACATCTTGACTTCTCCAGGGTGCATAGCCAAAGTTCCATAATGAGCCTCCCGAAGGATCCTCTCCCTGAACTCCTGATGTGATGGCACACACCAGCGACCCCTGAAAGTCAAAATGTCGTCTCTGAGAGCAAAGTCTCCTCCCAATCCCTGTGATGCCAACTCAAACTTCTCCTTCAGCTCTTCATCACAAAGCTGAAGGTCACGCATCTCAGATAACCAGTCAGCCCGTATAGTCAACGAACTGAGTCTGTGAGCCAGTCTCTGAACAGACAACTGTTCCTGACATCTCTCAACATCCCAATCCAAGTCTGCTATAGAGTCGCAAGCTATCACAGTATGCACAACTGCGTGTCTGCTCAAGGCATCAGCCACTGGATTAGCCTTCCCCTCGCAGTAGTTTATTGTCAGCTCGTAATCTTTTATCAGTTCCAACCACCTCCTCTGCCTCAAGTTCAGTTCCTTCTGAGTGAACAGATACTTAAGACTTTTGTGGTCGGAGAAGCAATCTACAGGAACTCCGTACAAATAATGTCTCCATATCTTCAAGGCAAAAATGACAGCAGCTAACTCCAAATCATGAGTGGGATAATTCTTCTCATGATCCTTCAGTTGCCTCGAAGCATATGCTATAACTCTACTATCCTGCATCAGTACGGCTCCCAAGCCTATATGTGAAGCATCAGTATACATCTGATACGGCTTCTCCTGTGTAGGTAACATCAATACTGGAGCGATGCTAAGCCTCTGCTTCAGCTCTAGGAAACTGTTCTCACAACTCTCTGACCACTCAAAAGATTTTCCCTTCCGGGTCAACTGTGTTAGTGGAGCGGCCAGTCTAGAAAAGTGAGGAACAAATTTCCTATAGTATCCAGCCAAACCAAGGAAACTCCGGATCTCAGTGACAGAAGATGGCCGTTTCCAATCAACAATAGCTCGTATCTTGCTAGGATCAACAGCCACGCCTTCTGCACTGACAATGTGTCCCAAGAATGCTACTGAGTCCAGCCAAAAGGAACACTTGGAGAATTTTGCATACAGCTCATTCTCCCGCAACACTGTAAGCACAGTCCTCAACTGATCTGCATGAGTTTCCCTATCTCTGGAATAAATCAATATATCATCTATAAAGATGATCACAAACCGATCCAGAAAGGCATGAAACACTCGATGCATCAGGTTCATAAATACTGCTGGTGCATTAGTCAATCCAAAAGGTAACACTGTGAACTCGTAATGCCCATACCTAGTATGGAACGCTGTTTTGGGTACATCAGAACCTCTAATCTGGATCTGGTGATAACCCGAGCGTAAATCAATCTTGGAGAACACAGTTGCTCCCTGAAGCTGATCCAACAAATCATCGATGCGTGGTAAAGGGTATCGGTTACGGATAGTAACCTTATTCAATTCCCTATAATCTACACACAGCCTCATACTACCATCTTTCTTCTTGACGAATAAGACAGGGGCACCCCAAGGTGAACAACTGGGGCGTATGAGTCCCTTGTCTAATAAATCCTGTAACTGAGTCTTCAACTCTGCTAGCTCGGCTGGAGCCATCCTGTAAGGAGCTCTAGCAATAGGAGCTACTCCTGCCTCCAAATCAATCGAAAACTCCACTTCCCTAGTTGGTGGAAGTCCAGGCAGCTCCTCTGGAAAAACCATAGGGAAGTCTCTCACCACTGGAATATCTGACATAGGGGTAGTGGTGGCTTGGCTATCGGTCACATAGGCCAACCAACCAGTACAACCCTTACTTACTAACCTCTCTGCCTGAAGAACTGAGATCAGAGGGATCTGCCTGTTCAGACCAAAATATATCACTTCCCCCGAACCAGGCACTCTGATCCTGACCTTCTTCTCCCAACAATCCAGCACCACTGCATGGTAGCACAACCAATCCATTCCCAAAATGATGTCGAACTCTGCTAGTGGCACACATATCAACTCTGTCACGAACTCGTGACCACTAATCAGAATAGATCCGTCAATCTTCTGAACAGTGAGAATCTCCTTCCCATCAGGAAGCCTAACCAGTAAGGGTTCCTTCAAGTAACCCTTGGATCCTGATATCTGATTCCAGATCCTCTCAGCAACAAAAAGAATGAGATGCACCAGTATCAAACAAAGTCATGCACTGCACGTTGCCAAAATAAAGCATACCTGTGATCACCTCTGGTGACTCTGAAGCCTGCTGCCGAGTCAGTGCAAACACTCTGGGCTGTCCCCCAGATGAACCAACCGGTCCTGTGATCCTCTGTTTCTTCAACTCTGGGCAGTCGCACTTCTTGTGTCCGGGCTGTCGACAATGGTAGCAGATAATCCCCCCAGTCCGGGTACCTGTCTGCTGCACGGGTCTCTCAGAGATAGGTCGTGGCTGGACCACGCCCTCCTGAGTACCACGGTGATCTCTGTGTCTCTTGTCCTTTTTGTTTTGTTGGACATTTCTGAATTCCTTCCTCTTGTTGTGAGTCTCTCTCTGGGCCTCCATCCGGGTGTCAATAAGCTCAACGGATCTCGCAGCCTCCACCAAGTCACGAAACCTGGCAAACCGACTCACAACTAGCTGGCGCTGCAGCATAGGACGAAGTCCCTCCAGGAACATCTCACATCTGCGCTCCTCAGAAGGCACCAGCTCTGCGGCGTACCTCGCCAAATAAGTGAACCTCGATAAGTAATCGTTCACTGACATCTGGCCCTGCCTGAGGTGTATAAGTTCCCTCCTGAACTGAGACATGGCAGAAGCCGGAATGTAGCACTCCCTTAATGCCTCAACAAAGTCTTCCCATGCTATTTCGCTGTTCTGGGCCTCCCCAAACATAGCGCGCCGCTGGCCTCTCCACCAGGTAGCAGCCTCTCCCTCCAACACTAGAGCAGCAAGTACTACCCTCCTGCCGAATGGACATCCCAAGGCATCAAACAGCTCAAGCATATGAGCCATCCAGTCATCTGCCACCGCTGGGTCAGCCGACCCACTGAAGCTCCGCGGACGCAACCGCATGAAGGCATCGATCCAACGATCCACGGCTGGCTCAACTGGCAATGTTGGGCTCGTCTCCGGGGTAGGAGTAGTAGATACAGGTCTGCCTCTAACTGCTCCACGAGCGGAAAGTCTCCTGGTACCAGCCATACTGTCAAAAGCAACTAATCTGGCATTAGAGTCGTCATTTGGCAATTGGCATATGGACTACTATAGTAAACAAAAGAATCAACAGTTCTCCCCACCTTGGGTTGAACTCCTATACATGTCTAGCCCCGCTATCTCACCTAGGGCTCTTATATGTCTAGCCCCACTATCTTAACCTAGGGCTCTGATACCACTCCTGTTACACCCCATTTTTCCTAGGCTGATTTTTGGCATACAATTTTTTTTTTTTATATAGACAGCTCAGATCGTCCCATACCAACCTGAGTAGCCTACGAAAACATAGGATATAACACATCATTACACACCTACTTCCTTTAACAATGTGGATCCCATCTCCCGGGTACACCGTCAAATCAGGTTCATGACTCCTGAATTAACAGATGGACTCGCGCAATGTTACTCCTACTAGACCCAATACTCCTAACCCCTACGGTAGGAGAACCGGTCTATTAGAAGTCTGAACCCCCATGGTTAAGTTCCATAGTCATGTAATGACCTCACCATCAAACAAAAAGATATATAACATCCTCAGATAAAATATGGCACTCCACACACCATACTCCAAGACAATAAAATAAAATAGTGAATGAAACTACATTACAAGAATAAGATCCAAGTCCAACAAGTGCAATATTATCCAACCAGAAACATAAATCAGAATTTCCCTCACATATTACATGACATATGAGAATAACAATCTCATTAAATACATCCAACAGCAACAATCAACTAACCAGAATATCTCAGACAATCACAAGTCAGATATCCTCCACAATCCTGCTGACCACGATCCCACCTAATCTGGTAGCGTCAAGTCTGCCGAGCCACTGAAAATATATAATACAGGAATGAGCTACGCCCAGTAGGAAAGACAGCTAGTAAAACTCACATGCAAGAGAAGGATAATAGCAAAAATATAGGAATACAGCATAACAATGTATGGTGGATAGGCACTCTCAGTCCCAGACTCCGACCAACCACAGTCACCCCTAGTCACACCAGAGTAGCTCTCCTCTGGGCTTCCAGGTAGCGTGCCAGTGGGAACGCCCATCTCGAAACACGCATGGCGCCTAAGCACCCGACACCGCAGCGTCTCTCGTCAATCAATCTCCTGGAGACTATAGACAGATCTAGTCACAAAATCTCTAGCCAACGTGAGACACCCCTGCCACCCTAAGGCGCGCAGGCCTACACACTTGGCTAGCCACTGCGAGACACCCCTGCCACCCTCAGGCGCGCAGGCGTACACACATGGACCAGGAGAGACCGACTCAGCCACCGTCCCAAAGAGTCCTCTACCAACAACTTCCATAGAAGCTCACACCCCTACAGTCATTGCCAATCTCTAACTCCAAGATCCGGCAACATGTGTCCAGGTACAATAAGGCGCATACCAGTCCACATGTATACTGTGAAAGCTAAGTCTGAACCGCATAGTTACCTACCACAACTACCCTAAAACATCATATAGGGTCTATAGTAGTCCGGTCCGGTATGCCAATCCGTGAAATATGCCAACACTGAGTAAACTGACTCAATCCATACCATTGCCATCCAAGCAATACAACTGTCAATTACTGACTGTTCTGGTAGCATCCATGTACCATACCTCTGTCTGACTGTTTCCAGCTGTACTGTCATCACTGATAACATTTTTCCCCACTTCAGGCAATTTTTTTCTTTACCCACGGATCTCCAGAATTTTCGAAATTTCTCATTTCCAAATTTTCTGATTTTTCTTGAATTTTCTAAAATATAATAATCCCTAAAACTCAATTATCGAATTTTTCCTAAATTCGAAATATCAAATTTTGCAATTTTATCCATTTTCCGAAATTCGGAATAATTACCGAATTTAAAAATTCCGTTATTCCAATTACCGCGCCGTACTTCCGTGAACCCGGTTCTCGCCGCCGGTTTGGCCTTCGCGCTGAGCCGAGAACCGCTTCTCACTGAACCGCGCCGAATCCCCTGAACCGGATCTCGCCACCGGTTCGGGCCTTCGCGCTGAACCAAACCCCCGCCGATCAAAGTTATTAACCCGAATTCGGCCGACGCTTAATATATACTCTTAATAATTAATATAATTATTCTCTTAATAAATCAACTAATCCCTAATTAACCCTTAATTCGTCTCCTTCCTTCGCCCGTCGTCCGCGAAACCCTAGCCGCCGCAATCGCCGACCAATACTCGATTTCCGGCAACTGCGAACAAGGAGAACATGTTCGTACTATCCTAACATTCCAAAGATGTCATTAATTCCTAAGATTCAATCAAAATATCCGTCGAAGGAGTTTCATCCGATCCCTAATTGACAATTTATGAAATTAATGATTCCAGCATTTGCAAACCACCTTAACATGATTAAGCACAAAATCAACTCAACATATGCTTGGTAAAATTTCCGAATTCGACGGTATAATTTTTTTTTTTTTTTTTCGAAAACCCTAAACATGCTAAAATCAATAATTGCATTAATCAATTCCAAAAAACCCACATTCGCATGCTCAGGTAGTAATTTGCAAAATAATCCATATTTTTAACTTGCTAATTAACTGATTTAAATCTGAATTTCCTACCTCAAAGTCGCCGACGACGGTGATCCTCGTCCGCAGCTCGCCGCAGCTCCTCACCGAACGAATCCGGTATCAATCGACTCTCCTCGGTCCCGTGAATCTCCAGACACAAAAAGCCCCTTGCCAGGCCGCCGGAATCACGCGCCGTACGCCGGAAAATTCCTCTCTATCGGTCGGTCGAACGAAACCCTGATCGTTCGCGAGGGTTTTATATTCCTGGCCGACACGGTGAAAACCCGTTACGCACCGTTGACACGCTTTCGACACGGTAAGCACCCGATACGCGCTGTCGACACGCTATTGACACGGTAAGCACCCGATCAGCCGGTTCAATCCCAACCGTCGATCACGACCGTCCGATCCGCTTATCAGAACGCACGTGCAAACTCACTCGGCGAACCGCCTCCGCCTCCGCTGAACCGTTCCGGTCCGGTTCACACGCGGTAAAACCAATTTCCGGTTTTAATTTAAATGGATTTTCGAATTTCTAAAAATCCAATAAATCTAATTAAACAGGGAAAATTTCTTAAAATTCACCTCGGTGCTCCGAAAAATCCCTAGAAATTTCAGAAATTCCAATAGCCTCCAATTGAGCTCCTGGCTCATCCTACTGTCGATCTGAAATCATCCAAGCCAAAAATTAATTTATTAAAGATTAACATAAAAACTTTTACTGGGTATAACAATCTCCCCACCTTATCAGGAATTTCGCCCTCGAAATTCAGCAAGAAGTTCCGGCCACTTCTCCGCAACATCCTGCTCTAGCTCCCAGGTTGCCTCCCTTTCGTCATGTCTATTCCACAGAACCTTGACCCTAGGAAACGACCTGTTCCTCAGCTGTCTGCTGCTCTCCTCGAGGATGCGAACTGGTAGTTCCACATAAGAAGAATCTGGTGTCACTTGCAAACCAGGAAGATCATCGCTGATACAATGAGAAGGATCTGGCACATATCTCTTGAGATTCGAAACATGAAACACATTGTGAATCCCAATCAGATGTTCAGGAAGTGCCAACCTGTAAGCCACTTCACCAATCCTCTCTAGAATAGGATAGGGTCCAATGTAACGAGGTCGAAGCTTAGAAGGCTTCCCGAACCGGAATAGACCTCGCATAGGACTGATCTTCAGGAATACCCTATCTCCCACAGAAAACTCAACAGCTCTGTGCTTAGGATCATAATATTTCGTCTGGCGATCTTGCACAATACGTAATCTGTCTTGCAATAACTTGACTTCAGCTGTGGTCTCCTGCACAATCTGAGGTCCCCACACTCTCCTGGAATCACCCTCCTCCCAACAAAGAGGGGATCTGCACCTACGCCCATACAATGCCTCGTAAGGTGCCATACCAATCGACGCCTGGAAGCTGTTATTGTACACAAACTCTACCAAGGGTAACCGTCTGGCCCAATCTGTTGAGTAAGTTTGTATGCTCAAGCGTAGCAAATCCTCCAAGGTCCGAATAGTCCGCTCAGACTGTCCATCTGTCTGAGGATGATAAGCAGTACTGAACTTCAACTGTGTACCCATGGCAGTGTGTAAGCTCCTCCAAAACTGTGATGTGAACTTGGCGTCTCTGTCAGAAATAATAGATCGGGGAATTCCATGCAATCTGACAATCTGCTGAATATATACCTCTGCCAATTGTGCCGCTGAATCCGTCTTCTTAATTGATAAGAAATGGGCTGACTTGGTCAATCGATCCACGATGACCCAAATGGCGTCAAAACCTTGTCTGGTACGAGGAAGACCAGTTACAAAGTCCATAGTGATGTCATCCCATTTCCACTCCGGAATCGGCAATCTCTGCAGCAATCCCCCAGGTCTCTGGTGCTCGGCCTTAACTTGCTAACATGTAAGGCACTTCTTAACAAAAGCAGCAACATCTGCCTTCAACCCTCTCCACCAGAAAATACTCCTCAAATTCCTATACATCTTGACTTCTCCAGGGTGCATAGCCAAAGTTCCATAATGAGCCTCCCGAAGGATCCTCTCCCTGAACTCCTGATGTGATGGCACACACCAGCGACCCCTGAAAGTCAAAATGTCGTCTCTGAGAGCAAAGTCTCCTCCCAATCCCTGTGATGCCAACTCAAACTTCTCCTTCAGCTCTTCATCACAAAGCTGAAGGTCACGCATCTCAGATAACCAGTCAGCCCGTATAGTCAACGAACTGAGTCTGTGAGCCAGTCTCTGAACAGACAACTGTTCCTGACATCTCTCAACATCCCAATCCAAGTCTGCTATAGAGTCGCAAGCTATCACAGTATGCACAACTGCGTGTCTGCTCAAGGCATCAGCCACTGGATTAGCCTTCCCCTCGCAGTAGTTTATTGTCAGCTCGTAATCTTTTATCAGTTCCAACCACCTCCTCTGCCTCAAGTTCAGTTCCTTCTGAGTGAACAGATACTTAAGACTTTTGTGGTCGGAGAAGCAATCTACAGGAACTCCGTACAAATAATGTCTCCATATCTTCAAGGCAAAAATGACAGCAGCTAACTCCAAATCATGAGTGGGATAATTCTTCTCATGATCCTTCAGTTGCCTCGAAGCATATGCTATAACTCTACTATCCTGCATCAGTACGGCTCCCAAGCCTATATGTGAAGCATCAGTATACATCTGATACGGCTTCTCCTGTGTAGGTAACATCAATACTGGAGCGATGCTAAGCCTCTGCTTCAGCTCTAGGAAACTGTTCTCACAACTCTCTGACCACTCAAAAGATTTTCCCTTCCGGGTCAACTGTGTTAGTGGAGCGGCCAGTCTAGAAAAGTGAGGAACAAATTTCCTATAGTATCCAGCCAAACCAAGGAAACTCCGGATCTCAGTGACAGAAGATGGCCGTTTCCAATCAACAATAGCTCGTATCTTGCTAGGATCAACAGCCACGCCTTCTGCACTGACAATGTGTCCCAAGAATGCTACTGAGTCCAGCCAAAAGGAACACTTGGAGAATTTTGCATACAGCTCATTCTCCCGCAACACTGTAAGCACAGTCCTCAACTGATCTGCATGAGTTTCCCTATCTCTGGAATAAATCAATATATCATCTATAAAGATGATCACAAACCGATCCAGAAAGGCATGAAACACTCGATGCATCAGGTTCATAAATACTGCTGGTGCATTAGTCAATCCAAAAGGTAACACTGTGAACTCGTAATGCCCATACCTAGTATGGAACGCTGTTTTGGGTACATCAGAACCTCTAATCTGGATCTGGTGATAACCCGAGCGTAAATCAATCTTGGAGAACACAGTTGCTCCCTGAAGCTGATCCAACAAATCATCGATGCGTGGTAAAGGGTATCGGTTACGGATAGTAACCTTATTCAATTCCCTATAATCTACACACAGCCTCATACTACCATCTTTCTTCTTGACGAATAAGACAGGGGCACCCCAAGGTGAACAACTGGGGCGTATGAGTCCCTTGTCTAATAAATCCTGTAACTGAGTCTTCAACTCTGCTAGCTCGGCTGGAGCCATCCTGTAAGGAGCTCTAGCAATAGGAGCTACTCCTGCCTCCAAATCAATCGAAAACTCCACTTCCCTAGTTGGTGGAAGTCCAGGCAGCTCCTCTGGAAAAACCATAGGGAAGTCTCTCACCACTGGAATATCTGACATAGGGGTAGTGGTGGCTTGGCTATCGGTCACATAGGCCAACCAACCAGTACAACCCTTACTTACTAACCTCTCTGCCTGAAGAACTGAGATCAGAGGGATCTGCCTGTTCAGACCAAAATATATCACTTCCCCCGAACCAGGCACTCTGATCCTGACCTTCTTCTCCCAACAATCCAGCACCACTGCATGGTAGCACAACCAATCCATTCCCAAAATGATGTCGAACTCTGCTAGTGGCACACATATCAACTCTGTCACGAACTCGTGACCACTAATCAGAATAGATCCGTCAATCTTCTGAACAGTGAGAATCTCCTTCCCATCAGGAAGCCTAACCAGTAAGGGTTCCTTCAAGTAACCCTTGGATCCTGATATCTGATTCCAGATCCTCTCAGCAACAAAAAGAATGAGATGCACCAGTATCAAACAAAGTCATGCACTGCACGTTGCCAAAATAAAGCATACCTGTGATCACCTCTGGTGACTCTGAAGCCTGCTGCCGAGTCAGTGCAAACACTCTGGGCTGTCCCCCAGATGAACCAACCGGTCCTGTGATCCTCTGTTTCTTCAACTCTGGGCAGTCGCACTTCTTGTGTCCGGGCTGTCGACAATGGTAGCAGATAATCCCCCCAGTCCGGGTACCTGTCTGCTGCACGGGTCTCTCAGAGATAGGTCGTGGCTGGACCACGCCCTCCTGAGTACCACGGTGATCTCTGTGTCTCTTGTCCTTTTTGTTTTGTTGGACATTTCTGAATTCCTTCCTCTTGTTGTGAGTCTCTCTCTGGGCCTCCATCCGGGTGTCAATAAGCTCAACGGATCTCGCAGCCTCCACCAAGTCACGAAACCTGGCAAACCGACTCACAACTAGCTGGCGCTGCAGCATAGGACGAAGTCCCTCCAGGAACATCTCACATCTGCGCTCCTCAGAAGGCACCAGCTCTGCGGCGTACCTCGCCAAATAAGTGAACCTCGATAAGTAATCGTTCACTGACATCTGGCCCTGCCTGAGGTGTATAAGTTCCCTCCTGAACTGAGACATGGCAGAAGCCGGAATGTAGCACTCCCTTAATGCCTCAACAAAGTCTTCCCATGCTATTTCGCTGTTCTGGGCCTCCCCAAACATAGCGCGCCGCTGGCCTCTCCACCAGGTAGCAGCCTCTCCCTCCAACACTAGAGCAGCAAGTACTACCCTCCTGCCGAATGGACATCCCAAGGCATCAAACAGCTCAAGCATATGAGCCATCCAGTCATCTGCCACCGCTGGGTCAGCCGACCCACTGAAGCTCCGCGGACGCAACCGCATGAAGGCATCGATCCAACGATCCACGGCTGGCTCAACTGGCAATGTTGGGCTCGTCTCCGGGGTAGGAGTAGTAGATACAGGTCTGCCTCTAACTGCTCCACGAGCGGAAAGTCTCCTGGTACCAGCCATACTGTCAAAAGCAACTAATCTGGCATTAGAGTCGTCATTTGGCAATTGGCATATGGACTACTATAGTAAACAAAAGAATCAACAGTTCTCCCCACCTTGGGTTGAACTCCTATACATGTCTAGCCCCGCTATCTCACCTAGGGCTCTTATATGTCTAGCCCCACTATCTTAACCTAGGGCTCTGATACCACTCCTGTTACACCCCATTTTTCCTAGGCTGATTTTTGGCATACAATTTTTTTTTTTTATATAGACAGCTCAGATCGTCCCATACCAACCTGAGTAGCCTACGAAAACATAGGATATAACACATCATTACACACCTACTTCCTTTAACAATGTGGATCCCATCTCCCGGGTACACCGTCAAATCAGGTTCATGACTCCTGAATTAACAGATGGACTCGCGCAATGTTACTCCTACTAGACCCAATACTCCTAACCCCTACGGTAGGAGAACCGGTCTATTAGAAGTCTGAACCCCCATGGTTAAGTTCCATAGTCATGTAATGACCTCACCATCAAACAAAAAGATATATAACATCCTCAGATAAAATATGGCACTCCACACACCATACTCCAAGACAATAAAATAAAATAGTGAATGAAACTACATTACAAGAATAAGATCCAAGTCCAACAAGTGCAATATTATCCAACCAGAAACATAAATCAGAATTTCCCTCACATATTACATGACATATGAGAATAACAATCTCATTAAATACATCCAACAGCAACAATCAACTAACCAGAATATCTCAGACAATCACAAGTCAGATATCCTCCACAATCCTGCTGACCACGATCCCACCTAATCTGGTAGCGTCAAGTCTGCCGAGCCACTGAAAATATATAATACAGGAATGAGCTACGCCCAGTAGGAAAGACAGCTAGTAAAACTCACATGCAAGAGAAGGATAATAGCAAAAATATAGGAATACAGCATAACAATGTATGGTGGATAGGCACTCTCAGTCCCAGACTCCGACCAACCACAGTCACCCCTAGTCACACCAGAGTAGCTCTCCTCTGGGCTTCCAGGTAGCGTGCCAGTGGGAACGCCCATCTCGAAACACGCATGGCGCCTAAGCACCCGACACCGCAGCGTCTCTCGTCAATCAATCTCCTGGAGACTATAGACAGATCTAGTCACAAAATCTCTAGCCAACGTGAGACACCCCTGCCACCCTAAGGCGCGCAGGCCTACACACTTGGCTAGCCACTGCGAGACACCCCTGCCACCCTCAGGCGCGCAGGCGTACACACATGGACCAGGAGAGACCGACTCAGCCACCGTCCCAAAGAGTCCTCTACCAACAACTTCCATAGAAGCTCACACCCCTACAGTCATTGCCAATCTCTAACTCCAAGATCCGGCAACATGTGTCCAGGTACAATAAGGCGCATACCAGTCCACATGTATACTGTGAAAGCTAAGTCTGAACCGCATAGTTACCTACCACAACTACCCTAAAACATCATATAGGGTCTATAGTAGTCCGGTCCGGTATGCCAATCCGTGAAATATGCCAACACTGAGTAAACTGACTCAATCCATACCATTGCCATCCAAGCAATACAACTGTCAATTACTGACTGTTCTGGTAGCATCCATGTACCATACCTCTGTCTGACTGTTTCCAGCTGTACTGTCATCACTGATAACATTTTTCCCCACTTCAGGCAATTTTTTTCTTTACCCACGGATCTCCAGAATTTTCGAAATTTCTCATTTCCAAATTTTCTGATTTTTCTTGAATTTTCTAAAATATAATAATCCCTAAAACTCAATTATCGAATTTTTCCTAAATTCGAAATATCAAATTTTGCAATTTTATCCATTTTCCGAAATTCGGAATAATTACCGAATTTAAAAATTCCGTTATTCCAATTACCGCGCCGTACTTCCGTGAACCCGGTTCTCGCCGCCGGTTTGGCCTTCGCGCTGAGCCGAGAACCGCTTCTCACTGAACCGCGCCGAATCCCCTGAACCGGATCTCGCCACCGGTTCGGGCCTTCGCGCTGAACCAAACCCCCGCCGATCAAAGTTATTAACCCGAATTCGGCCGACGCTTAATATATACTCTTAATAATTAATATAATTATTCTCTTAATAAATCAACTAATCCCTAATTAACCCTTAATTCGTCTCCTTCCTTCGCCCGTCGTCCGCGAAACCCTAGCCGCCGCAATCGCCGACCAATACTCGATTTCCGGCAACTGCGAACAAGGAGAACATGTTCGTACTATCCTAACATTCCAAAGATGTCATTAATTCCTAAGATTCAATCAAAATATCCGTCGAAGGAGTTTCATCCGATCCCTAATTGACAATTTATGAAATTAATGATTCCAGCATTTGCAAACCACCTTAACATGATTAAGCACAAAATCAACTCAACATATGCTTGGTAAAATTTCCGAATTCGACGGTATAATTTTTTTTTTTTTTTTTCGAAAACCCTAAACATGCTAAAATCAATAATTGCATTAATCAATTCCAAAAAACCCACATTCGCATGCTCAGGTAGTAATTTGCAAAATAATCCATATTTTTAACTTGCTAATTAACTGATTTAAATCTGAATTTCCTACCTCAAAGTCGCCGACGACGGTGATCCTCGTCCGCAGCTCGCCGCAGCTCCTCACCGAACGAATCCGGTATCAATCGACTCTCCTCGGTCCCGTGAATCTCCAGACACAAAAAGCCCCTTGCCAGGCCGCCGGAATCACGCGCCGTACGCCGGAAAATTCCTCTCTATCGGTCGGTCGAACGAAACCCTGATCGTTCGCGAGGGTTTTATATTCCTGGCCGACACGGTGAAAACCCGTTACGCACCGTTGACACGCTTTCGACACGGTAAGCACCCGATACGCGCTGTCGACACGCTATTGACACGGTAAGCACCCGATCAGCCGGTTCAATCCCAACCGTCGATCACGACCGTCCGATCCGCTTATCAGAACGCACGTGCAAACTCACTCGGCGAACCGCCTCCGCCTCCGCTGAACCGTTCCAGTCCGGTTCACACGCGGTAAAACCAATTTCCGGTTTTAATTTAAATGGATTTTCGAATTTCTAAAAATCCAATAAATCTAATTAAACAGGGAAAATTTCTTAAAATTCACCTCGGTGCTCCGAAAAATCCCTAGAAATTTCAGAAATTCCAATAGCCTCCAATTGAGCTCCTGGCTCATCCTACTGTCAATCTGAAATCATCCAAGCCAAAAATTAATTTATTAAAGATTAACATAAAAACTTTTACTGGGTATAACATTCCTTCGGCGATGTGGCTGGCCCGCCGGGGGCTCTACAGCTATACTTTCTACCAGCAGGGCTGTGTGGAGGAGGAAACCATGCAGCACCTCTTCTGGGATTGCCCGAGTGCCCAAGATCTTTAGGCTGACTTCACGACTCGTGCGGCATTGACCGGGTTGGGCCAGTCAACTGGGGCCGGTCTACTGTTCATTGACCGTGTCCTCCGGTTTGTCGGCTCACCTGACGTGCATCGTGGTGCCGGGCAGTCGCATGCGGCCATTCTTGCTACTACGATGTACTATATTTGGTCGAGGAGGAACGCTGTCAAACACAACATCCCGGTGCCTGTGTCGTACTCTATCATCCAGACTATTAAGATTGAGGTACAGTCTGTTCTCAACCGGCAATCATCTCTCTCCTCCTTGTCCAGCGGGAATCCTGGCAATTCTTCGGACTTGCTTGTTGCGCATGGTTGGCTTCCCCCCCCCCCCCCAACAGGATAGATCAGAGTGAATTGCGATACTGCAGTTCGTGACTCTATTGCCGGGCTGGGCATGGTTGTGAGGGATTGCATGGGCAAAACCCTCCTGGCTGTTGGTAAAATGATGCTCTCCCAGGCGATGGACATGATGGAGACCCAGGCTTTGCTTATGGCATTTGATATGATTAGGGAATACCTTCCCCTGCACCGTGCCGTGGAATTCCAAACTGACTCTATGCTGGCGCTTCAGGTGGTGCGTGAGATGATGTCCCACCCTTCTGGGACGGGCGCTTATGCTGCGGCCATTCAGTTTGCTATGGGTCTTAAGGCTATCCGGTTCTCCCACATCCTTAGAGACGGGAATGCACCTGCTGATTGGGCTGCACGAGCTGCTTGCCTTAAGGAGTTCATCTGGGCCCCTGGGGTTCCCATCCCTAATCCCCTGCTCAAGCTTATGTTATCTGATTTCACTTTCGATCC
The DNA here is from genome assembly GCA_023846275.1 of Vanilla planifolia. Classification (NCBI taxonomy): domain Eukaryota; kingdom Viridiplantae; phylum Streptophyta; class Magnoliopsida; order Asparagales; family Orchidaceae; genus Vanilla; species Vanilla planifolia. The sequence goes on from CM043870.1 coordinate 4,379,447, forward strand.
CCATTGAGGATCCTTTTGTAACTCTGGCATAGCTAGGCCATCTTGATATAATAGATATTATATCCACTTCAAAAAAAGATTACTATACATTTTGCCTATTTGCTCGATACACTTCATAAAAAAACTACATCTTTAAAATCAAAATAGTTGGCATCTATTTGTAGCACTCATGACTAAAGATGATGAGATGTGATTGTAGAATGATACTCTAAGAGATGAATAACTAAAAAATGAGTTATTTTTAATAAATTTTAGGTAGAAAGATATAAAAATAAATTATTTTATATCAAATTTTTAAACAAGATATCATAATCTTAATAAAATGATAATTTTAAAAACAAAACTTACTTGAATCAATATGAAATAATTCAATAAAACAATACTTAAACATTATGCGATAAAATGTCAAACAATCCAAAAAAAAATACAAAAAAGTTATAATTTATCAACTTATTATTATCACAATAGAAGATAATTAACATAATTTTTTTTCATTTAAAAGAAATGTCAAAATAAAATTTGTTTTCTTTTTTTTTCTAATTTTATTTGCTTTAATATGTTTTTTATGTCAACAAGTTTGTTGATAAGATTTCAAACGATAGATTTCTGGTCACAGATGTCGTGTTAGCAGCAGCTTTTGCCGATTTGCATGTTGGCTTTTGGCGATGGTATGAAAGGTAAACCAACCAAAGTTTACTTAAAGAAGAAACTTTTCCGTGATTCCTCTGCATGTTGTTGACGTTTCTGCATCAATTCGAATTATTTTTATTTTTCTAATTATTAATTATTAACCTCTTATTTTTTGAGCTTTAAAAAAATCTCTAATTCTAAATATTACTTTTGATCAATACTATACATTGAAGTTTCATTCTTGTTTTTAAAATAATCAAACATATTTATATGTTTTAAAATAAAAATAAAAAAATAAAAAAGGCCTTGATTGCAAAGTGGCATTATGAAGTAGAATGAGGTCATCATTCTTCTTCAGTTCAGTTACTGCTTACTTAAGGAGACCTTTCAGCTACCCAAGACACGATGTGAACTGCTTATTTAATCATAGGTAATGGGTTACATCATATCTATCATCTGCTGATTTGTGTTATTACACACACAATTCAAATGGTAAGTTGGTTTTTGTACATAAATAAAATTTTAAAATTATTCATATTTTTGAATTTTATGTTGTTTTATTTATTCAAATTTAATGATTCTGATATAAAAAAAGAAAAAAATTCACATTAATATTGTTGAAAAGATATAAAAATCAATAATGACAAGAAACCAAAAAAGGATGCCCTCGGCCAAATCGGTAGTTATCACGCCCACTAATGTCGGCAAGTAATCATCATTCCTATACCCAACTTACCGCTGTGGTCTCTTGAAGGGTCACTTTTTGTGGTCCTCTTATCCTGTTGATAGCCGTTGGTATGCTTATTAAGACGTGAGTCACGGAAAGCACAGACAAGCACTTTATGATAAGTGCTTTTCCCCCACAGTGGTTCCCACGTCATACATTCATCATGATATCCAACCACCATGTCATGCCTTGGAACCTCAGCAAAAGAGGATCGGTTGACCATTTACCATGTTTTGGATCCGCTAATTCCTGCCATGGCCATCGCCACCATCCATTACTACATTGGTTGTTGATAAAGTTATACTTTGATTTAAAAAAGATTAGGCTTTTTTGTATGACTTGTGAATATAAAAAAAAATTTAAAATCTTATTTAATTTATGTGACAAAAATATTTTTTATAAGAAGTATTTTTTAAAATTTTTCGTGATTTTGAATTTAAAAAGGATAAATTTTCGATAATTATGATTGAAATTTATTTTTATAGATGGGCTTAGAAATAAGATTAAAGAAAAATCAGTTTTGATATTAGAAGAAATAAAATTTATATGAAAAATATTATTGTATTTGAGTTATATTTAAAAAGAAAGGTTTTTTTTTAAAAAAAAAAAGTAATTTTAAAGTTATTTTGAAAGAAGGGTTAAATAAGTTAGTTTCAAAAGTATTATAGATAGGTATTATGAAAAGTTTTAGCTATTAAAAAATAATTATTGCTTATGTATGCAAGTGCTTTCTAAAATAGTTATTTTCTTTTCAAATTTAAAGCATAAAAATTTCATAAAACAAATTTAATAATAATATATATTTTTTGTTTCTCATAAACTAAATTTAAACATACTTTTAATATATTTTTTGAAGTTTTTTCAATCGCAAAGATTGTTATGATTAAATATAAACAATATATTTTGATTTTGTAATTAGAAAAATAAGAGAACTTATTTAATATTATTTTGAAAAATAAAAACTATATTTTCCTCTTTTAATATTTTAGTTGTTTTTTATGTTAAGACAGTGCTTCAAAGCATAAACCAATGTCTAATAACATTTTAAAACGCAATTTTATAAAAAAAAATTGTTTTCTTAAAAGTTATACCAAACAGATTCTAACATATAAACTTATAGCAACAGTACTCCTTTGTTCACATATAAAATAATAGAAAGCTTTGCAAAAAAACAAAATAAAAACAATAAGCTATTTTTTTAGTTATAATGACTTTAAAATTACTTCAATCCCCCATAAAATCATATTTTTACAACCATGCATATTGCATGAATCACCCATGCAAAATCCTATTTTACAAACAGATCCCAAAATTGTTATTCCCACTCATGTTTTCATGAGGAACGGAAGCGCGATACCCGAGAAGGCAACAAATGACGCGAGAAGGGAAGAAATCGCCACTGATTTTGGTGAGGCGTCCGATTCATACGCAAGACTTGCAAGCCAAGTGTCGCTCTCCAGCGCCAACCCACCTCCGGCCGTGGGCGAATCCCTCGACGACTTTTCGCTACACATAAAAAGAAAAAGGGATTAAATTTAAATTATTTGAAATTAATAAACCATGTGATAAATATTAAAATGATTATAATCAATATGTTGAAAAACATTTATTTGAAAATGGTAAGGTTAGGTCGAAGCTCTCTTTCAAAACTTGCAATATAAAGTAATAAAGAAGAATAACATTACGAGAATTAATAAAAATGGATTTTTAGGGTTTTGATTATTTTTTATTAAAAAGAAGATTAGGGTTGTCAATAGGTGTTATTTAATATTAGATTTTTTTTAAATAAAAAAATGGAAAAATTCCAACTTGAAACATGTTACTTAAATCATTTTGATAATTAAAAATATAAAAGATATTTATGAAGTATTGATCATAAGCATATTTATACACGTACTATTAATATATTTTTATTAATCGATTAAAAATCCAATAATTTTTAACTAAACAAAAGCTAAGGTATTATAAAAGAATAGTTTTTAAAAAATTATTATTTAAATAAAATGAAAGTTTTAATTAGAAATTAATTAGATATGGTTCTCTACGTGTGTGGTTTTTAAAAAAATAGAGTTTTAAAAACACGTCTCAAACAATCCGGCAATGTTCTACCTTGGAGTGGAGTCCGGGCAGAAGGTAATGGTGTACTCGCCGGCGGCGGAGCAAGTAAACGTCGAAGTAGCATCGTCATAAGCATAGCTGTAAGACTTCGGGCACGCCTCCTTGAACATCTTCGAGTACGCCGTCGGTCGACACGCCTGCGGGCTCGCGAAATCCCCTCTGCAGCAGTACTCCGGTTTCCCAAACGCCTCGCAGGCACTCCGGCAGGCCGCGGCCTCCCCCTCCCCCACCCTCAGCTCCGCTGGGCACCTCCGGTTCACATCGACCGCGCACCCCGTTTCCGCGCATCTCCCTCCTCCCCCCGCCACCACCAACGGAAGGTTATACCCATCCACTAAGCTCACGTCGTAGAAGTCCAACCCCCCTCCGTCGCCGAGCGTGAACTCAGCCAGCGTTACCGGCGGCGCCGCGCCGTTCCCGCTGCACTCCACTCCGCCGGCGCCACAGTCTCCCGTGGCGCACGCACCTCTGCTGGAATTGTCAAAAGCGCACCCGGTGCGAGCCCAGATGCGGCCGGACCACCCAACCGGCGAAGGGACTGACCTTGAGGCTGCGCTCGGAAGCTCGAAACCGGTAGTGGGGAGCGGCGGATGGCCGGCGTTGGAGAGGATTCCAGGCCACACCGTGAAGCCGCACTTGTTCACGAATGTGAACGTGGTCACCACCGTCCCCTTCGCTGCCATTAAGAAAAAAGTCACAACTTCTTCATTCCAGTACAAGTTTTCTCAACCTTTAACCGATCAAAAAGACATATTCCATCAGGAAAGATGGCCGCGATGTGATTTACCTATGAGGAAGCAATTGAGGAAGAGGAGAAGGGAGATAGAAGAAACCATCTGAACTCCGTTTTGCTCTAGGAAGAGACGAGGAAGGGGGAAATCTATTCCTAGCTTGTGTCCTTATTTATAATTGAAAGGAAAGCTGCTTTAGTTGTAGCTTTTGCTTGTTGTGGTCATCAATGAGTTGGGGAATGCAGAGCTTTGATTAAGCATTGGCTGCTGCTGACAATGGAGTGACTGGTTTGCAGGGTGAGATGATAACGGAAAGGGAGAGGATTGTATACCATTAAGAGAAAGTATAATTCAAAATGATTTCTTTTACTGTGATGTGGGCCTTAAGCTATTAGAGTTATATTATAAACAAAGTTAGATACAACATCACTGTTGTATTTTTCAAAGAATATTTCATAACAGAAGAAGAGGAAGAAGAAGAAAAAGAAGAAATTAGAGTTAAATGGTGAATGAATCATCAAGAAGAAGAAGAACAAGAAGATTATGAAATGGAGCAGCCCAAAGAGGGAACGATCGAATAAGGAGGTCTTGGCGAGGGTTTAACTAGATAAACAACATAAGCTCATCTGAATGGATGAAAGAGGAATCTCCTATGGAATTTCTCACCGGTCTATTAGAATTGACAAGTTGATGCGTAAAGAGTAACATTACAAGACGCAACGGGCCAGTCAAAAACTAATGGTTAAGAGCAGGTCTGGATGGCATACGAAAAATACTTACCTCAAATAATAGGACACTCTGATTTTAATAAATAAATAAATAAAAGATTAACGAGCCAATAACTGAGCAAAGCATAAAGATGATTGGCCAACCGACAGCTGTTATGATAATAAGTGTGAGATAGACCTAAGCCGTTAATTACAACAAATGGACTCATTATTTTATTGATTTATAAGCACAAATACGCAGATGCACACATGTATACTTTCTTAAACTTCTTTGTCTAAAGACACAAATGCTTGTAAATAGAGTTCGGTTCATGATTGGCTAACAATCCTTCAACCCAAGTCAAGCTAACTCATCATTGATTCATTTAGCACGATTCAAGCCCTCGACTGCACAACAAATAAAAAAAAAGAAAAATTGTGTTATTCTTAAACAAGGTTCAAACGATTATTAATTACTTTTTTATAAATATTTTTTATCATTTTCTATCTGGATCACGTGATCCCCTAATCCAATAGTAACTTACGGTTTCACGTTTTCCATTTACTAAAAAGAAAGATCTTTATTTATATACCATCGCACAGCATCTTTTATTTCTCATTGTTGAAAACTACAGGCCGCTGAGTTCCAAATCAATACAGCATTAATGGGCCTACTTCGCTTATACGTAAGCTTCACAGTTCACACTGATTGAACTGTGGCAACCAACAAAAAACTGACACAGAATGATCCAAAAAAAAAAAATCTTAATTAAAAATGAAAGCAACTTTAATGAGAAAAAAATTATTAATCGGACTTCCTAAATATCGATTATTTTTATATAAAATTTTTCATATCATTATTAAAAATCACAAATTTGTTACTAAAAAATAAACACCTTTATGTGAAAGGTATCAACTTAAAGCTAAAAGATCTATAGTTAATGAATTTCTAAAGCAAGATAATAGAATCAAAATTGGGACAAAATGAACAAACCATACCTAATACTTTTGTTTACATATCGACGTATAGAAAGAAAGCTGCATACCTTGAAAATAATAAATAAATATACTAATCAGCCCTCATTCAATCCTAACATATTTATCAAACAAGCTTCGAATTTATTTTTTTTTAAAAAATCTTTCCTTTTTTAAATCAAAAACAACAAAATTCTAATGAATGCATCTCCTACTTCTCAATGCTTAGCTTTAGGCATTGCAGCATATGAATAACAAAGCAGAAAAATAACCCAATTATAAGTAATATCATTGCTTAAGTGTAACATTTTAACAACAAAAGATTGTGAATTAATAAATCCAAGGAAAAGCAAAACAGTAAACAAAAAAATAATAATAACTATAAGAACAAGTGTGATATTAGTACATAAACCTTTTAACATCATTATGATCTATTCATTACCAACTTATCTTCAAATCCAAACAAGTTAAATATATTATTGGGCCATTGTCATGTCTATGTATACTAATGTGGCAACCAATACATCTTGGCATTAGTATCTGCGAAACTTGTTATCTTTCTAAGCATAGGCTAAACAGTAATTATCATAAAACAATACCAATCCAATTGCAAACTTATAAAATATACCTTAATATCAAGTGAAATGTACTTTTTATCATATCATACACTAAAGGTACTCTATTTCAGAAATCTTTGGATCATACAATTGATATCTCAAACAATCCAAAGTATACAATCACAATAATGACATCTAATATTTCAGTATTCTATAACACTAAGTATAATATTTATGTCATTTGCATTTCACCAAATAAGTTTAAATTTCATATATTAAATATAAAATATACTAAAACAGAACCCCATAAATCCTATGTATTTACCCATATCTAAATCATATAAAAAAAACAAGTCATCATTGATTAAAAACATAAACCACGACAATCATCAATAACTAATGCGAAAGATAAGAAGAAACAAAAAAACTTGGAGCCCAATTCTACTAAAAAAAATTATTCTCTAAAGAGTTTACACACATTATTGATCCATTGTATAATTTGATTCAAAATATACAATTTGCACCGTCTTCTTAACAAAGACAATCAAAAGTACTTCTATTAGTACTCTATCATATGCCCTTTTTATATAATTAAGAATTAAATAAAGATCTATTTTTTTCTAAGATTTATCACAAACCTCTCTATAACTTTAAAGTTCGATTGTACCCGTCATAAAAAAAAAAACTAATACAATACATCAAACACAACAAACAGATCCAATAGAGGCCAAGATGTAAGAATTCTTATTTTGTTGTATATGATAAAACATATTACGAGCAATGAGCCAAAAGAGGCTCGCATAAGATTTTCATTAAGTTTATTAGCATTTATAGATGTCATCTGGTAGCAACAAATCATTTACAAGACACAAACTTCTTATTTTATTAAGTCAGGCATGTTTGTTTGTTTTTACACATTTGAATTAGAGTTTCTCTTTGCATCTTTCTATACTTTGCAAAAAAAAAAAAAGAGAGAGAGAGAGAAATTCTGATTTGATTGTAAACTGCAAACTGAAAGGTTGTGACATGCATACATGTTGAGGAAGTTTTCTTCAACAAATGCATCGGTTAGCCTTCGTCTTCCACCCGGATTGCAACCCACAGCTATCCCTGTCGACATCGCTCCCTCCAACCAATGTTCCACACAACCTCCTATATCTCTCTCCCTATTTAGTAGGCATAACGTTTACAATGTAACAACCATAGGCATTTTTTTTTTTTTTACAAAAAATCACAAACTCAATTACTTAACTAATTACCTAATAAGTCTCACTTTAAACTAATACTTCAATATACATCCTTTTTTTAAAGATAAATTAAAAGACTCTTTGATGATACACGAAATATTTGATTTCCAATCAAGACATAAAAAATATGTAACCATCGAATGAAAACAGTAGTTAAAAGGTCATTATCAATAAAATTAATCTAAAAAAAATAGTCTCAATTAATACCAGTGTTACACACAACTGCCTACATCTCTCCCTCCCTCCATTTTGCAGGCATACCGTTTACAATGTAGCAGCCAAAGGCCTTCCCCTTCCCACCAACAACGCAGCGTTGCACTCAACTGTTAAGAGTTTGCCCTGCCTTCAACAGGAAGTCCGGCCAAATCTACTATATGCAAGCTTTGACAACTCCAACCAACTTCTCACATGACAAGTATTTGCAATACATCCCAATAGCCAACCCTTGCTGCTTCATGCCATCGCACACCCAAGCCAAATTACCTAAACACCATTAACCATATCAGGCAAAAGGAACCAACTTGCCCACATACCCTATCCCTCAATTGCTAAGGAATTGCTTATCAAACTACATATCAGAAGCTTTTGAAGAAGATTCTCACACAATTTGTGGATTGGCCATTGACCACCTCCACTCCTAATCGATGTTCTCGTTCATTCCCACTACTACACCATCATCAACTCTTTAGCATCAAAGCCAGGTTTTGCAATGTCCCACATTGCAACAATCGAAATTGCAAACTTGGATTGAAGGGCATGAAGTTTTCACATCAGAAGGGATCTGACAACAAAAAGAAGACTGACCTGAACACTGAGGAAACTATAAATTAGGAGGGCTACTAAATGGAGATAACCTTGATCATTTTTCATTCCTGAAAATAACTACAATTTTTTGTATGAAGATTGGCTTAATGTACTACAGTTAACCAGCCTTAATTAATTGACCTTATCCTTAGCACCTACGTGACACCTGAGAGAGCGATCTACAAATTGACATTTAGCCTACCTAGAATAGAAATTGCATAAACAGGATCTTAACTTTCATTCTTGATAAGTACCATTAACAATACTAGATAAGAAATAAAAGTTATTTAACATACTGCCAAGTAGGGACAGAACTTCAAGACAAAAAAAGATTGAAGCTTGATCTACTCCCTGGGTGGTGGCCATTAAAAACTTCTCTAAGAACCTCGAAGTTAATTTTTGAGAATAAACATGCTTCTCCCTTGACATTCGTACACGATTTTTATTGGAACCTTGCTCATATCTCTCCAAACATCAGTGGCAAGACTTGGTAATCTCAAAAGATTTGAGTTGAAGCAACTTTTGAGGATTTTTTACTAGAAAGAAGATCTTGACTTTCTTGCTCTATACTCTTGAAGGCAACCCTTTCTTTAGTAACCCATCAATTGTGGAATTTAGAGCACTGTATTCAAAAGTTGTACAACTAGATCCTTGTGAAATTTGTACAACTTAAATCAATATTTGTTATTCCCCAAGACAAGCCTTGGCTTTTGAAACAAGCCTTTTTTTTTTTTTGTGGAATGCAACCAATACCTTCTCATGGAAGGCATTCAAGGGAAGGAGGAGCGAGGAAGCCTCATGGGAGATGACCCGCTCAACAAATTTTTTGAGGAAAATTGTAGTCGAACTTCTACCTTTTTTTAGTCTAGTGTTGCTTGAGCTCAACTTGCTTGGGAGGTAAATTTGCCTCTCTTCATGCTTCCAGTAAGAGCAAAGTTGACTGTCTCTTCATTAAAGCAAATAACCCAATTAAAGATCTCTTAAAGCAACCTTATATGGTATCAAATTAAACACTTCCAAAAATCACCACATCAGAGTAACCTAATGAATGCAACTTACATGTGACTCCTGGTCAATTTCTTTGAAGCCACCTTTGGAATGTTGAAGAAAATATCAAAAAAAACTTGACTCAGATTGTCTTAAATCAAGTAAAGATTTTGAGAACTTTTTTAGTATTATGTAACGTGCAAAAGAAGAAATGAATAATCTCTTAAATTAATCAAAAGAAGAAATAGATTTGAAGACAATTTCCAAAATTATTCATAAACTAAACCTTTAAGAAGAATAGAAAAGAGTTTACACTTTACATGTCCAAACATTACATATAATGCAACAACCATTTCAAACTCCCTGAGAAAAATGTAGAGGCCCAAATTATATTAAAAGAAAGATGACAACTACAACTTGAGGAGATGAGAAGAAGAGAAAATTTCTTATTTGCTACAATGTGCAAGTTGTGCTGAGATGCCCAAAGGTAAAAAAGTTTCTCATTAGATCAATTCAAAAATACCATATGGGTAACTCAATATAGAATAAAATGTGGATGACCAAATAGATGTGATGATAGAGGTATCTCAAGAGTAGAAAAGAGTTTACACCTTATATGTCCAAACATTACATGTAAGCTAACAACAATTTCAAACCCCTTGAGAAGAACGTAAAGGCCCAAGTTGTCTTAAAAGAAAAAAATGGATAACTACAACTTGGGAAGGTGAGATGCAAAGAGAATTTCTTATCTGCTACAATGTGCAAGTTGCACCTGAATGTCCAAAGGTAATGAAGTTCCTCATAAGGGCAAAAAGAAAATACCATATGGGTAACTTTATATGGAATAAAAGGTGGATGACCAAATAGATGTAGAGGTGGAATTGGTAGAGCTTTGAATCCAAGTCGATGATCGAAAGACATGATGACTGATTTTGAACTAAAAGATTCCACATTACATAGATGAAGTAGAGAATGAACTTGCACTTCTGGATTTTTGGAGATGGGAGCATGGCAGAGAGGCTTAGTTACAATCAAGAGTGACTTCTTGGGCCTCTAATATAAGATTAAAGGGAGGAAGAGCAAAATAAGCTTCTTTGAAGCGAGCCATGTGTTGTTGAAACAAATGAAAGAGAGGGTTTAAGAAAGAAGGAGACGGCTTAAAGATTGATGGTAACTAAAGCAAAAAATTTAAGATCTCTACCTCTTCTTGGTCATAGAAACCAATTAGAAAAATGTCTTCTCTTTGATTCTCATTTCAATTTTACTTATTAATTTCCTACAAACAATGCCAAAAAAAGATAATACATAATTTGTTAAAGAGAGAATCGTAGGAAGATAGGAAAGCTTCAATACTCAAAAAAATCTAAAAAGACCAAAAAAGAAAAAAAAAACTAGAAAAATCTTTGTCAAGAAATGAACTAATCTTAGAACTAACAATTGATTTATGCCTCCCTCAACTTTACCCCAAAGAGTGACAAAATGGATGCCGTATGCTATCATCATTTGACATAAAGGAGAATTATAATTATCATCTTGATAATGATTAATTACCTGGGACAAACATGCTCACCTTTGTGGAACTGTTAGATAACACTTGCATCAAAAAATTGTGCTTGAAAGTCAAATCTTGCAGATTTGGCCTCATGAAACTGGACTTCGAAGGTCTAGCCTCAAACAGCTGGGTCCTAGGGGTATCGCCTCAAGCAGCTGGGTCTTAGTGGTATGACCTCAAGTAATTAAGTCATGAGGGCTTGACCTCAAGAGAATATAAAAACCTACCACTGATGCTTAACACATGGCTACCTTTTAAATCAATGATGGAGATTTTACCTTACCAATTTTGAATATTTAATCAGCGCTTTAACTAATCATACTATTATTTATGTTATAATGAAAATATATTTATGAACTTTTGCAAGAACATTACTTGACATTGAGTAAAATGCAAATTTTTAAAATTTGAAAGAAATAAAAGAGCATAACTTAATATGATGAGTGGGTTATAATCTACTTCTTTAAATAAAGCCAAGTAAGGCTTGAAGCCTTACTTAACTGTTAGAGGAAAAAAATTACTAATATGGGCTAACTCAATGCCATTCTGAGTACTTTGTATAATTCTTCAATGAATAAGGACAAATCTCTTAAAGAGGAAGGAAGAAAGATGTTAAGACTAAGGATGTCCCTTAAAAGAAACTGGCAATCATGAATGTTCTAGAACAAACATTGAAGGTAACATAGGAGGATTTGCTATAAAAAGCCCTTCCAGAACTTTCCATCACACCTTCCAAAGAGAAATTTTCTTTATCACCTCTTACAAATAGATTGGTTGGGACTACAACTATTATGCAAGCCAACATCAAGAATGCAACTAGATGGTTGGTAGATTTCTTTAGATCTTTTGATATTTCCATCCTTCCCTTCTCTATAATTTTCTCTGACATTGGCAACAAAGAGAATATCCAAATGAATACTTCAAAAAGAGATAAATACCCTTTCGAAGTAGTCATGGTTGGAATCATGAAAGTGATAGTCGAGAATTGGGAGGTGAAAAAGTTTTGGACACTTCCCAGAATGCTTAACTGGAGGCTATTGTCTTGTGACAAGAAAGACTCGAGAATGGATTTAACAAATAGTCAACCTCAAATAGCAAATATACATGCTCCTATGTCAAGAAAGACCCCAGAATTGATGTGACAAATACTTAACCTTAGATAATAAATATACAAGCTCCTCTCAAAGTTCCTACTTGCCAATAAGAGACATTTAAAATATGGTAATGACAATTTTACACGAGGTGTTGATCCCATTGATATGGATTTTGTGAAAGTCCCTAATTTTTATCACGAATGATTTGATGAACAGATTAAATCTGAAAATTAAAGAGATAAAAATGCGGCTAAAGACTAATAGATTTTTAGTGCTAGTTCATTGGTTTCCCACAATCTCCTAGATGGTACATCGAAAGAGATTAAAAAGGTTATGCAATACCAATACAATTTTAATTTAACTTCAAAGCCTCTAAAGAGAGTGTGGAGTAAGAAATTGTTTTCTAACAAAAGACGATTGCTCAACTCGAAAGCAACCTAACGCCATCTCCCCGTTCGGCTAGAAGAAATTACAGGGGTAAAACTAGCCCTGACACAAAAAATGGCACAATATGTGAGCAAATTGTTCTCTAAACAGTCTTATAAAGAACTTAAAGATGAAATTTTATAATTGGTCAAGACGAATTTTGTCTTGAGATTGTTAAATTCTCAATAGAGTATGCATTTGGTCGAGTCAAGCCTAAAAAACATAACAAATAGAGCTCACACCTATCGAGGGTCCTCAAGAGGTTAGTCCTCAAGGGGATATTTGTAATTTTATTTTTGCATATGTATTTTTCCTTTTGTAATTGTGGCAATTAGCGAAAAATGAAGTATCATTGTTTTTTTCTCTAAAAAGTTGTGCACCAATTTTAGACACTAGAATTTCTTATGCCATTTTCAAGAAAATGAGCATTTCAATTGCTTGAATTTCGACTAGTGAACCTGTCTTAACAAGATCAAGAGTGGCTCAAAGATACCAAAGATGCATTTTGAATTCCCACCATTGAATTAAAGCTTGTTTTAAGGTAGATCTAACAAAGGAACCCATTGAGGATAGCTATCTAAACCCAAAGCCCCATCTTTCAATCCTTTACCAATGCTCCTCAATTTTGCCTTGCTCTGTCTCTTATTCATTTGAGTTCCAATGACCTTAAACCCTCATTCATGCTGGCCCAAAAAAAAAGTTCAACCGACGGCAATAACAAGCCCAAAGAAGAAGTTCAATCACTAAAAACTTTTTGGAGGTAGTTCTACAAAGGACCGGCCGATTTTTCAACAAAGTCTCTATGATTTCTATGATATTGTATCAAATCATGACACAATATCCAATCTAGAGTCATGATTCTGCCCAGAATTGGTGCTACTTTTTTATATATATAAGATTCAACATTAGATCATTCCAATCCAATCACTCTTTTTGAATTCTCTAACAGGTGAGATGAAATTTGTACATTTAAGAATTTTCTTATGTACAGCCTTTTCATTCTTCTCCAACCATTTTTATTAATTTTTTTTATTACTCAAGAATTACTGCTGCTCAATTGGTGCCTAATAAGGCAGCCATAGTTTATGCATTCAACAAGATTTTGGAGAAAACTTTCCTGCAGAGGTTGATTGAAAAATTATGTTCATGTTTAAAATGGTGGTGAACCCCACTTATCTTGGTTCTGTATAATTCAAAAGGAGAGATGGGAGATGTTTTGTCACACCCACCTGTCATCTCAAGCGGTGGAGATACAATTTTGTTAAGGGAACCCAGAAAAGGTTTAATGGACACTATGATTGTTCAAAGGACAAGTTAACGAAGGTTGTCCTTCTATATATGTTGGCTGAGAGGCTTTATTTCTTTTAAGAGCCTAGTAAATATAGATGAGTTTTTAGACTTTTTTTTTGTGTAAAACTCGAGATTTTGCAGGCTTGAGAATAAACACTTAATGGCAGAAGATTGCTTGATAGGATGGTTCGAGCTTTACAGTGAAATGCAAATTCATCGAGTCAGTCCAGAAGGCAATACTTTAGTTTTCGGACACAAAAGTTGTCAAGAGAAGTAAGGCTAAGGGTAAGGCAGCTACTTCCACAACCAAGAGGAGAAAAATAATTATTTCCTTCAAGACTTCAAAGACCCCTGAAGCTGACAGTTAAAGTTTAACTGCTTTCATTGAGAAGATGAAGAAAAACATTCCTCAAGATACGAAGGAGAACTTGAAAGAGAAGGATGTCATTAAACAACCGTTTGATCCTGTATCACCCTCTAGCAATCCAAAGAAACTGTGAATTGTACCCCTTCAAATGGTATTAATAAAATGCTTTATTAGCCTCTTGTCAAGCAAATTTTTGTCTCCACATTTTCTTGAAAGCGAACCAAGTTTATAAAAAATTTCCATCTCCAACTTTTTCTAGTTTTCATCACATGTAAACATGCACAAATATACACACATCAATATTAACTAATCAATTCTAATGAAATAAAAAATAGCATAATTTATTTTTCAATGGCCATTTACTGTTACATACACAACAGCATAAGTTCCTTATCCATATACCTATATAGGTACATGCTGCAAATTTAAACATTAATTTGTGCAAATGGTACAAAAAATGAACAATACCATCATTACAAACTCATATACAATTATTCATATCAAGACCAGGAACATTAAGTAAATAAAATTCAAAAAAAGAAATTACATACAACACTACTACATCAGACATAGGAATATTTGGTACGTTTGAGCTTATTACTGTCATGCAGAAAGTTTCAGATCAAAAGCCACTAGAAGGAAGAGGGCCTTGTAGTGTGATTCATTGTCTTAAATTACTAGGGGAGTATTGTAATGTTTTTTAAATGCAAATGCCACACAAATTTTGGCACATCTAACATGATGTTTACTTGATCAAAAGTGGCATAAGCCTACAAAAGGGACCCCACTACGGGGGTTTAAATGCAAAGTCAACTAATAGGAGCATAAGTAACAGCTTGGGTAGAGGCATTCCCCTTTCCCAAACCATATCAAATGAACATGCATTTTTTGCCACCCAATCCGTCGGGACATTGCCTTCCCTCAAAACATGTGTGAGACGAAAAGCAGGCAACTTCCTCACAAAGTGGAGAGCATCAGAAACAATACCACCCTCCAAAGGACAGCGAACCCGTTGCGTCCCCTCATGTAATGCGTAAGTAGAGTCAGTCTAGATCTCAACAGCAAGGTAATCCTTGAGTTTTGTCATGATAAACACCATGGCTTCCATGATAGCCTGAAGCTCAGAGGAGTCACTTGCCTGTGAAATGAAACATCTCCCCACAACGTGCATGGGCCTTCCCTGATGGCCACGGACAACAAAGCCAATACCAGCCGTCTCATTCTTCACTGCAACGTCGCAATTGATCATTATCCAGCCCGTTGGAGGGGGAAGCCAAAAACTGGTTACCAGGGACCCCAAGAGGTTGAACTTCCCACTGGACATAGAAGGATGATGATTAATGAGCTTTATAGTGGCAGTGTTTTCCAATTTGATCCTCTGGATTAGCATGTTATTGCTGACGGTGGTCTCCTTATGCATCATACGGTTTCTATTCTCCCAAATATGGAACAAAGCAGAGGCCACAATGGCTAAATGAGCCGCGGAGATGCCGCGCACCACACCAGGCTGTGCGGCGAGGGAGAGGAAGCGCTCCAGAAAGCGGCCGCCAATGCGAGCGCACGTGCGCACAGCGCAACAGATGCCCAACGCCTCAGATAAGGAGGGCAACACAGGGTTCTCCCAAATGCTGCGTGCCACAGCACAATCACACAGCGCGTGCTGCTGTGTCTCAGCCACATCACAGCCCCAACTACAGTTGCTACAGTTAGTCAAATGCCTTCTTGTGAGCCAATCCGCCGTAGGAACAAGGTTTCTAGCCACACACCAAAGGAAAGTATGGACCCGGGGCATGACTTTCAGCTTCCATATCCAAGCAAGATCACCCGACGGTGGAGTAGGCCGAGCATTATCAGCTTTCCTAAAGGCAATGAGAGCCCGGTAGAACTTGGTAGAAGAGACCTTAGGGGATTCGGTGTGCACCTGAACAAGCTCATCATTCCCACAATTGTGACCCCATGGCAAGTGCAGGGGACTCTGTCCTCCAACAAGTGGTTCGCCCAGCAAGCAATAGAATCCCTGTTCCACTTCCTCGGCCCCAACATACACTCCCCCACGCACTTTGGCCATGAGGCCTCTATGTTAATGAATGTGGCCCACCATTTTATTGGAAGGAAACCCAGCCAACTGTCCTCATAGAAATCAGTGCACATTCCATCCACCATCCTCCAAATAAAGCCCCCAGGGCGTTTGGAAAGGCCTTAAGCAACAACCTTCTCACATGAGAGGCACCCCTAGGGACCTTGTAGGGGTTGTTGTCCAAAGGGTACCTTGTCTTCATGATATCCGCCCAAAGGCTGTCCTCACGGTGTAAAAGTCTTTTGCAATGCTTCATGACCAATGCACGGCGTCAGATCTTGAGATCAAGTAAGCCAATGCCTCCCATGTCCTTCGGGAGCGTAATAGTGTCCAAATCAGCATAATGGATAGCATGAGCCGTTCCCGCGCCACACCATAGGAATCTCCTCATTAACTGTTCCATCTGCTCCACCACCTCACATGGAACCACACAATGGCTCATCACAAAATTTGGAAACGACTCCAAAACAGCCTTGATCAATAGTATCCTTCCAGCCAAGGAGAGGGGGCGCACCCGCCATTTAGCAACCTGATACTCAATTTTCTAAATCAAAAAATTGAAATCCTCTTTCTTGAATAACTTAGCCGAAATAGGAATACCCAGGTAGGAGAGTGTATTTCCCTTTGTGATACCAAGCTTAGAGGACACAAGCTTCATCCTTCTCTTCTTCATACCTCTACTGAAAAAAATTCTAGATTTCTCATGATTAACATTGAGCCCAGCGAACTTACTAAACTTGTGGAACGTCTTCTTGATAGTAGACACAGACTTATGTGAACCAGGCATAGATAATAACATCATCAGCATATAAAAGGTGCGAAATAATAAGGCCATTGGAGGTGCATCTAAAGCCGTGTAACGCCTGAGTCTCATACTTATGAGCCAGCATAAAGAAAAATTCCGATACCAAAGTGAACAAATATGGGGATAGGGGGCAACCCTGACGAAGTCCCCTAAAGACGTCAATCCACGACAGTCTATCTCCATTCAGCAAAATACCAAATCTCGGGGAGGTAATGCAAGCAAGGACCCACTTGCACCATGTCGGTGGGAAGCCAAGGAGTTGCATCATCTCCTCAATGAATTGCCATCTCACACTATCGTACGCCTGCTCCATATCCACTTTTACAGCCATCAAGCCCACTTTTGATGAGGAGGAATGCATTCTCGCCCCCATCTCCTGCGCAATAAAGATGTTATCGAAAATGGATCTCCCGGGAAGAAAAGCTCCCTGCTCTCTAGCAATAACCTCAAATAGCACTCCTTTGAGTCATTCTACCATGATCCTGGCGGCAATTTTATAAATGACATTGTAGAGGCTAATTGGCCTGAAGTATTCTCGCTTAGAAGCACCTTGCCTCTTGGGAATAAGTACCACCAACGTATCTTTCCATGCTTTAGGCATATGATTCTCCTTGAAGAAGCAAAGAACAGCCTTTATAATATCCATATGAGTGACAGCCCAGTAGCCCGTAACAAACTCTATTGTGATGTCATCCATCCCAGGTGCTTTGTTTCTCCTACTAGTCCTAATAGCATTGGCCACCTCCTCCTCGGTGATCTCACGGATCAACCATTCCCTATTCTCTAGGCTAATGCAATTGTGTGAGAGATGTCGTAGGGACGGTGCAACCCACGAAACACCCAACCACTTTGAGCCAAAAAACTGTAATAAGATATTGCTGATATCGGCCCTCGATTCCACCATGTTCCCCTCATCATTCCTCATCTGTGATATATTGTTATTACGCCATCTAGTAGTGGCTGCAGCATGAAAAAAATCTTGTGTTCTTATCCCCCAGTTGTACCCAATGGATCTTCGCTCTTTGACACCACCACTTCTCCTCAAGTACGCACCCCTTATGGAATTCTGAAATGAGATTGCCAAGTTGGGTGTTCTCCTCCTCATTCAGACCCTGACCCGCCTCTGTCTTGCAGTTCACCAATCCTCCTCTCATACTCCCTATTTGTCCCAACAATGTCCCACATCGCCCTCTTACTCCACCTGCGCAAAGCCACCAGGCAACGACGAAACTTAGTGGAGAGGCTATCCATACAATTCCCCTTAGTACTTCTGGACCACATATGCTTCACAATGCCGACAGATTCGGAGTGGCCAAGCCAAATGTTCTCAAACTGGATCCTACTGTCTTTCGGTTTTACCACATTTGTGCCCATATCAATCATAAGAGGGCAATGATCAGACCCGATCCGAGCAAGATGAGTCACCAAGGTAGCTGGGAAAACATTCAGCCCATTCGCATTCATAAGCACCCCATCCAGCCTCTCCCAGATTCTGGCATTCCTCTGTTTGCTGTTGCACCAAGGGAACCTGCTGCCCACAAAACCCAGATCCAGAAGCTGAAGGTCCTGCAAAACCTCTGAAAACTCCTGCTGGCCAAATCCACAATTGTAGGCCTCACCCCCCCCCCCCCCCCTCTTCTCCTCTTGGGACATCACAATATCGAAATCCCCCACAATAATCATAGGGTCATCCCCCTCTGCCTCCACTCTCAACATACGCCAAATATCCCTGCGCCTATAAGGGTTATTAGGAGAGTATACCACACAGCATTTCAGATATGAGCCTCCCAAGAACCTGATGTTTCCAGCTGCTAATGATTTTCCATAGATCCTAAAGGGTAAAACTACCAACAAGAAATCCTTTTAGTCATGCTAAGCTTCAACACTACGATATCCTAGAGCATTTATGTACAAATAGTATTGTGTCAAATATGAGCACAAAGTCCTCTTGGAAGTTTTTGTACTTCACCAAAACGAGCTTACAACCTTAGGTTAAGCATAAATTAGCCTTGAGAACCGAACAACACCTTCGATCCATTGTAAAATTCAGTGGAATCAAGGTGATAAATAACAATAATGACCACTAATTAAAAACCTTGAAAACTGCATCATTCATTCATCCTTGAACATTTCAAGTACAGAATCAAGCTAAATGGCTTTGCATGGTTCAATCATGGATGTGATGTACCAATGGTGCTAAATATGCAAGGTGGAAGTATTAAGCAATGCCTGCTTTCACCATACATACAAAGGTTAAACAATGCACACTATTTTACGCACAAACAAGCATCTGGTGTGCCACTCATATCACCAACGAAGTATTGAGTGTGCTAGCCAAGCTTGCAAAGGGATTCACATGAGTCAAGTGCATATAGACATTAATGAAACAAGACCTATATACAATAGGTGCTTCACAATTGCAGCCTGAACAGAATGTGGACCTTACGTCATACAAGAACACATGCAAAGCATCTTGGTGAAAACAAAGTTTACTTTGAATGCATAATTAGCATTAGAAATGATTGTTCATGTTGGTATTGAATTACATGGCTATTGCAAACAGCTAGGAAATAGTATAAAAACTAGAAAGCTTTTATCCCTCCCACATTTCCTTAAACTATACCATAGAAAGGCCATTAAACAAGAAACAAGCTAGCCTTCATGAATCACAAGTCTAATGTTTTGACTTTATTTTGCATCGTTGCCAGCCACATGAGAAGCTTACAAGCACTTACTTGATTCAATGTAGCTTACAAGTCAAGAGATGAATCTTTACATAATTCAGCTCAAGAGTGTTTCTTCACTACAACTACTTGGCAGCCCTCCACACACTATGACTTTGCACTTTGCTTTACAACACAGCATACGGGGAGTTAAGTATGAGGATTACCTTGATTGTTCATTCTTTGAAGAATAAAGTGAGATTGTATCCTTTCAATATCTTTTTCTTTGTTTGATCATTTCCAAATAATGTTACTTTTGAAACATTTCTTATCAGCACAGACTAATTTTGTATGTTCTGCTTAATTAACCAAGTTTTTATTAACAAAAAATAATTGATTCAAGAACATATTTGTCTCTACACATTTCAAGGATCATTAGTATTGTTTAGCAATGAAGCATGCACCAATTGCAGACCTAAGTTCTAATGATTGACATTGATTAAATGATTGACGTTACAAAAATATATATTAAATCCTTGGTAAATCAATAAGGAATGAAACTATATAAGTTTTCTAAATTTTTCTTCATACCAACCAAGAAACAAATATCTAATTTGCTCAGAAAAGAGAACAAATTAAAAGGAAATTTTTCATCTTAAATTATTTGTACAATGCCAAAACAAACAAACTGATTATATGTAGTACTGCATGAAAACAAAAGAAGACATTGCACAGTACTTCTAACCACAATGTCTACAAAACTTTATAATAACGTTCATATGACTGTAAGCCATGCAATAAGAATTGATAGCTCAAAAGAATAACCAAACAAACAAGAATACACAGGAGCATACCGAGCAGTGAACAAAAAAAGAATTAAGTGAGCAGCAAATCTCCGTATCCAAAAATATTTCAATCCAGCAAAGCCAATTTTTGCAATTTATAAGGCCAACTAACGAGGCATTAAGGACCATATTAAAAACGTCTGTAAAGCACCTGAAAATGCTAATACCTTCAGATATGAAGATAATAGCACCACAATATAACAAACACACGCCAAATGATTCGCGTCCAAGCAAAAAAGCACCATATCAACGATCCTTCAGAGTCCGCAGCAGAAATATACAGAAAAAGCATCGTACCGACGGCCCAGACGAATGGCCTGAAGTAGTGGAAACAAAAGGACGGAAATCAAGCTAGATTCATCCTCACTTTGGGCCAGAAGGGCATTCTCTTGCAAAATGCCCCATCTCCCCACAGTTGTAACATCCACCACCACCTCCACCACCAACAGCTCCACCACCACCACCTCCACCACCAACAGCTCCACCACCACCACCTCCACCCCCACCACCATACCGCCCCCCACCTCCACCACTGCTCTTGTAGCAGTCCCTTGCCAGATGCCCTGGCTCACCACAGTTGTAGCACGAGCCACCACCTCCACCACCGAACCCCCCACCGTAACCACCACCTCCGCGGTAACCACCACCTCCGCCGTAACCACCATCTCCGCTGTAACCACCACCTCCACCACTCCTCCATCCTCCTCCCCTACCACCGCCGCTCCCACCGCCATTAAAACCATATGAACTTCCCCCGTATCTTCCCCCACCTCTACCGCCTCCACCTCCGTAACCGTCCCTCCGTCCACCTGCCCCACCGCCGCCACCAGGACTGCCTCCCTGAACATAGTCCCCACCGGGACCAGTGACATCCACAGCCTTAGTCCTTCCGTCATCGCCTTCAGCGACGCTGAACTCGACGGCCTCGCCCCCAGCCAGCGTCCGAAAGCCCTCCGCCTTTATAGATGACTGGTGAACGAAGAGGTCCTCCCCCCCATCGTCAGGCGTGATGAAGCCGAAACCCTTGATCTCATTAAACCATTTGACAGTGCCCTTCAATCGATCGCTCGCCATCTCACAGGAAACCCTATGCGTGAGGCGAGAAAAAGGAGGCAATGCGAAACCCTAACTCCCTCCGCGCTCTATCGGCGATGAGAGACCCTCGTTGAAGAAGCACGCGCTTTGCCTTTTTTTTAATGGTCGAAAAGGTAGTTCGATGACCCCATCACCGGAATAAAAAATCAGGTGTTTGCTGGATCGGACGGCTGCTCGTAAGAAAGGGACAAATCCCACCGTTGATCCCACGTGCTTCTCAATCGCTAGGCATTTATAATTTTTTTATAGCAAATATTAAATGATTTTTGTTTTTTTAGATGTAAGCATTTGTTAGTTTAACGAGTCATGAATGAGGGATTTATAACTTTTATTACAGCAAATATTACAAGGTTTCTTTTCGATGTGAGTTTTGATTGTTTAATGAGTCGTTAGTGAGAAGCATTAATATAGAAAAAAAATATTTACAAATAAGATCTCCCAAGGGAGGAAAAGATAAATATAATGAAATGGAGAATTTTTCTCTAAATCTAGTAAATATGAAGAAATGTAAAGGCTAGAAGTGTCAAAAAATGCTTACCAATTTACTCGTAAGAGTTACAATAGTTGAAGTTTTTTTAAGACTTTGATTACTATTTTAATGTTTAATTAAGTAATCTTTATGAATCTTTTCAAAAGTATTCTCAATAATTATTACATTATTAGCAAATATTAAATGAATCTATCAATTGTCACTAATATCCACTGTTACTATCATCATCAACTACTGTCATCATTCATCTCTGACCTGCTCGACCCATGCTGACCCTCAGAACTTGGAACCCACTCGACCAGTGCCAACTCGATCCACGAATGCACCGACTTGTCGACCCACTGATTCTCTTCAAACTATGTCAACCCCAAAAGTAGACCTAAAGCTTTAGCACCTCTCCACCTGCATCGTCTGCCAAAATTGAAACTCAAAACATCACATCTTCTGCTCGCATTACACTGATGGTGCCTCATCGTCGCCTCACTGTTTCGCCTCCCATAGCTTGGCTTTACTTATTACTGTCGCATGAAACACATGGCCTATTTGAAACTACTTAATGTGCTTAATTTTACAACTTTTGAAGTTAATTTTTATTCTGAATATTTTTTTTATAATATGTTAAATTTTGAAATTCTAAAATATCTTTAAAAATTCTAAAGTATTTTATTTGATATTTTTAGATGTCATTTTGTATTTTAGATTAACAAATTATTATTATATCACTAATGTTTCTATAAATATGTTTACCAAGATGAAGATGAATATTCTAGAATAAAAAATATATACCTAGCTCTAGTTGGAGAGATTCCAACTTCCCTTCTCATGAGAGACAAAGATCAAAATAAGAGATCTTTTATCAAAGAACTAGCAACAAAATCTCCTTTTAAGAGATAAGAATAAAAAATGAGAGACCCTTCGTAAGAAGAGCTGGCAACCAACAAAATATTTATGAGAGACAAAAATCAAAGGTAAGAGACATTTTATTGAGAGAGTTGACAATCAAATAAATTCTTGCTTCTTCTAACACCCATAAGTCTTCACACACCCTTTACTCTCTTGATCTAATCACCAAACTACCATCTTTCTCGACAAAACTCTAAATCCTAGCCTTTTACTTATCACCATTTTAATACAAGCTTCACCACTAACCCAAATCACTACTTTATTACCTTTCTTCATCTTTGATGCTCTACACACTAATAATAATAAAATTACAAGACATCATTGCTAAAAAGGTGCACATTTTGATCAATTTTTATTTTTTAGATAGTAATCTAAGATTAGAGTTACTCTTTTTTCTTTTAAAGTACTCAATATAAAATTTATCTTGAATTCTTTATTTTATGTATGAAATTGGATATGACAAAAATCGTTCTATAAAACTTTATGCTTAATACTTAATATGTTGTCACCTACTTTATCTAATAATTCATATTATAATTTTGGACATCAATCTTTGAATAATTCTAAAATATCACACTCGTCATCTAACTCTAATTAGTGTATAGGATCATTTCAGATTTTCTAATAATCTTTTGAGCATTTTTAATATTATAGGCTCCAAATTAGATCGTGATAGAAGCCTAGATTTATCTTACATCAAAAAATAAAGAAGTGTGATTATATTTGAGACTCTCTTAAGCATTTGTTTTATTTTAGTTCTTTTTACCACTCTTGATTCTTGTTGTATCAATCTTAATTTAATTAATTAAGATCTTAACTATTAAAGCATAGACAAGCACAACTTTGTGGTCTCATTTCTTTCACTTTCTCTTTGTTTATTTATTCATGCCACATTTCAATTTAGAGATCAATGAATGTCATAATTGCATTTGATGTTCTAATTACTCGTCTATTAATTGAATTTTTCTATTCAATTGTATCATGCTTGTGGTTTAATTTATTTGGTAATAATTTGTGCTTTGTATCCTTTTACCACCATGAAGCAAAAAGTAAGAGGCAATTGATTCTCTTGTGACATTGGATGTGATTGATGATTCTTTCCATGCTTCTTTGAATTTGTTGGCCTTACTTCTAGACCCATTTATATAGTGCTTCTTTATTGGTTTGATTTTGACTATCCTATTTCTCATGCCTCTACTTATTCTAAGTGAAAGAATGATAATCAAATAAACCATAACTTATTATTGATATATTTAATATCAATATTAAATAAAAATTTAACAAAATTCATAAATCAAATGAATAGAGAATTACCAATAACTTTTTCATTTCTTCATATACAACATTTACAAGAATTATATAATTTCACAAAATATGCAAGTTATGTAATATTATATGATAATTGTATTATCATTTAAACTAAAATAATGCTAAAATTACAAATCATAATAAACAAAAATTAACAGAATTCATAGTTATCAAATCCACAAAGTTAACATCTACTATTATCATGCCCCACTTAACATCTTATTTTAACATTAACCATAATAAGTTTAGGATCAAAAAACATTATAGTTTAAACATAGTTAAAGGATAATAATGATCTAAACAAGTGAGGAAAGATGTTTAGACTTGCTTTTATTTATGTTTGAATAATTAACTCTTCACATTTTTTCTACGAAAGTTATATACGTCAAAAATGAATGAACAAAATTTTTCTTAAAGCTTTCTATATTTTTTATTCATGTTTACAACTAATAATAATAATCATAAGAGAAATAACTATCATAGTAACAAAATACCACAAATATAATCTAAACAAAGATCAAGTTCATACTTCATCCACAGCCAAAAATTTCATCTACAAAAGATATCACAATCGCCAATATTATTCAATATAACAAAAATCACAACAATATCATCGATTAATAGAGTATTTATTGAAACATGCAGATCAAGCTATATATATTGATACACCAACATAAATACAACCACTCATATGTCCTTTAAAATATACAAAAAGTATTCCAAAAAGAAACATCACTAATCTTTTCAAATATAAGCTATTTAACTTAAGTGTAACTAAGGCTCTTCATCTCTTGATGTTTTAGGATTTGATTTATAAGGTAAGTACATATGAGATTGAAGAGTGAATAAATTATTATCTAAATAATAATATCAAATAAAATGTCATAATAGAATAATCTATAAAAAGGAATAATTAACCATGATATATTCTTGGCATATGTATAAGTAAGAACTTAAAATCATCATCTTTATAAATAAAATAAAATAACAAAATTATGGCATTGATGTTTAAAAATAGTAAGAATATATATAGGAGTATAAGATCAATATATAAAAATATATAAAGCAATCAACACAAATAAAAAAGATAGACGTAACTTTTATTTTTGTTCATTCTTACACATCTCTCGATCTACTGCAATCTTATTTAACTATCTGAAAACTAGTTTCTCTATATATTTTTATTTTTATTTTTAATTCTATCCTGATATTTTTTCTATCTTTTACCACTCATGATCATTATAAGTGTAAAGGTATTTCTCGAATGATTATTATTTTAATGCTATGAGATTTTATCTTATATCATATTTGCATCAAACACATAGCGTATCTCACATCATATCATATTATTTGATATCATATTAGTTGATATCATATTATATCTACATCAAGCAATCAACATGTAAATTTTATCTCATATTATGTCAATATCATAATAGAAATAGGCTCACGTCATATAGAGTTTGATGTTAATGATACTATATTATATCACATCATCGTATCATCTCGTTCATCTTCATCCTGTAGTGATAATAGGTTATGACAACGGGAGATAAGGCCACTACTTAAGATACATTTGTTCTCTTATTAAATGATCTCAACAATAGTGTGTTCATAATAAAATAATATCATCATTAATATAATCAACATTATAAGGAACATATAATTAGAGTCAAATCAAGTACTATGTGATCTTATGTCACAAGCATATATTTTTTATCTTTATTTTTTAGTTCTTATTTCTTATATAATTTTTATCTTTTTATTATATATATTTTTTATATTCTTCATTAATGGCAATATTATATCATTTAATTATTTTACTTTTCTACTCTTATTTCTTATAATAAAGCATGCAAATAATAACATAAAACATGGTATGATGCATTAGCCTATAATACATTATGTAGAGATTTCATTTGGAGAAGTACTAGCCCTATTTAGACTCAAAGTTATGCCAAGATAAGCCTATGACCAAATCCAAAGGATTAGAAGCTTAGCTCATGATGAACCAAATGAAGTGAGGAAAATAAAGTGAGAGAAGTTGAACATGAGTGGGAAGAAGATAAAATCATAGATTTTCTCTTTGCACAATCATGTGAAGGAGAGAAGAAAGAGAAATAAGAATTTCACCCCACAAGAACCAACTCGAAAAAAGGAAGGAAATAGTGATTTTATTGATGTTATTATGATATTAACTCATAACAATGGTGTTTTATTTAATGATAACAAATCTTAAGCATTTTTAATAGATTTGATTTAATAAATTTTTAGATTTTAAGTAATTAATGTTCATATTCATAAGAGAACTTAAAAGAAAACACATACAAAAGTAAAACCTCATGAAAATCATTATGATTAGAGTGACAAATCATAAAGAGATTTTTTACATGACTTTTAGATATTTTAATTTTATTTTTAAAATATTAAATTTGATTAAAATTATTCTTTCAAGGTACATAAAGAATTTAATTAAATTTTATTTCTAATATCCTTGATCATCATCCAATATCTCGAATTTGTATTTTCTAATTATTTGATCAATATCATCAAAATTTTGCTTTAATAATAATTTAAATAAGAAATTCAAATACAAATAATTAAAAAATAATAATTTCTAAACCACTTAAATCTCTTCCTAATTATCATCATTGTTCGCTCCTTTTGCTACAATATTTAAGTCAAGTCAAGGCATCAACTCAAATTTGTTTGGAATTATTTACATCTCAAGCACATTTGAATTTAGCTTGGAACAGTGCATTAACCTCTAAATACGTATTTAATCTTTTGATTATTGGCAAGCATGGGTGATTAAATCCTACACAAATTAGGAGGCAACCAATTTCAAAATCCAACTACCTCTAATATGTACCAAAACACTTATTTTGAGAAACTAGTTTTACAAATACATTATGTATGACTAAAATTAATTGTTTATTCTACACAAAGAACTTTCAAATTGTAGGAGTAACATGAGCCATCCAATCATGCATTTCACGATCGAATAATTACCACCTTATCTAATTTTTAAAAAGTGCTAATTCTAGTAGTTGTTTGATCAACCAATTTTGTGATCATATGGTCTAAAATTCTAAAAAAGTTAAATCCTACCATCATATCACAATTTAAATCTAAATGCCGAAACGAAATGTATATTTCTAAAATGAACATATTAAATTCCATTCATCTTATCGTGCAGCTTTTGCAATTGAATGATTGTGGTTCGATCCGATCTAACAGCTCAAGCACAGCGACTCTTTTAGCTGTTATTTTGAGTCGTTGGTCAAATTCTTTAAAATATTAATTTCCTAATTAAAAATTTGCAAAAGCAAAAATGTAATAGCTAAATTAGGTATTTGATAAGTACTTTTCGTAGTTACAAGATGTTTATAAATAGAAGAATTTTTTAGCAAAATTGATTGAGAAAAACTTTTACAAAATTTCATAGAATTCTAAAATCACGACATCAAAGCAATTCACAATCATTGTTAATCATCGCCTCCTATCGCTGTGCCCTTCTTCAACGAATTCTAAATTTCTTGATTTATCTTCCAATCAGCTAAGCTCTCATTTTCTCGTTTTTATTTGATCAAATTAAATTAAGCATTGTTAAGTATTTTTCAAGTATAGAAAAGTTTTTGTGCAATTTTCATCATCATTTTCTTTTTTTTTTTTGTAAATTCTATTTTGTTGTAAAGTCATTGTAACATATTTTTATTTTCTTATTGTAAGGGTTTAACCTACTTATCTTATGATGGAAGGTTTTATATAGTTTTTTTACCTTGTTTTGTCAGGGGTTGATGTACGCTTGATTCTAAATCAAACCACCTAAAAATTTCTTATGTATATATTTATATTTTTGTACTTAATTTTCTCACAATTTCTTAAAAATTTATTATTAAAATAGAAATTAAAATATTTTTAAGAAATTAAATTTTTTAGTTCTAGCAATTCATCCTTTCTTGCTAAACCACATTTCAAGTGTTAGCAAGGGAAGAAGGATCTAGAAACTTAATCGCTGTTTGATAGGCCGAGGTTAATGGGTTAATGTACTTTACCAAAAATCTAATACCAAATACCAGTTAACACAAATGAGGGTGGGTTAATGCAATTAAAAACCCATCAAAAAAGGATTTATTTCTCTTTGATGATTTCGTCCTCGTTGTTTATCTCTTGCAATGCCAAATCCATCGAGGTCCTTGAACTTGATAATGATGTCTGATAATCACTGATGAAGAACCATCGGCCAACAAAGGTCTCAACAGAGAACTCTACCTCGAGTATGTAGAGCTCATTGTAGAAACATGTGACAACTACAAGTTAGTTGTGATGGGTGTACGAGCTTGGTCATGAACATAATTAGGTAAAAGAGGAAGGAATAAGGGATTGTCCATTCCTATGTTTTGTGCTATATTTGCTTCTTGGGTTCTCTATGACTAAGGTTTGTGTGAGATAAGAAAGGAAGGGGAGGATAAGGATAAGCATGATTACTATGTCTAAAAAAATATAAAATATAAAATTTAATATGTTAAAAAATATTTACTAAATAATAATAATAATAATATTATTTCATATTTAATAATTAAATAAATAATATTTAATATATAACTATTATATAGGTAATTAAAAATAAATTAATATTAATTTATAATATATTATATTATATTATTATTTTTTAAAAATATATTATAATTATTTATTATATTATTGAGTTGAATTAATTAATCATGATAATAAATTAAAAAATATTAAAACATTAAATTATTTTAAATTATATTAAATTATTTCTTAACTTATAATAATTATCAAACACAAGTTTATTTAAATATCACCTAATCTAATATAACAACAAACATAAATTTTTTTAATTTTATTTATTTTGAGATAATATTCAAACATAGTTTTTCTTCTAACATCATTAACACAACTATAATTGAGTTAATCTAATCCCAAATAAATTAAACCAATGTGTTGCCAAATAGATCATTAGTGTATTAGTAATAATAAATAGTAATAATTTAAAAATAATGTTTATTAGTTTGAAACTTTAAAAATTTTTGTTAAATTCAAATAAAATTTGATATAATTAAAATAAGGATGCGAGCTCTATCTCAATAATTATTTTAAATTTTAAAATATTCATTCAACTGTATATATTATAAAACACATTACAAAATTTTCTATTTTGATTTTAAACCACTTTATTATTTTCTTATTATCCAAATTGATATATGGAAACCATTCATAAAACTAAGTATATATGAAGAGACTAAAACAAATATTTACAACAAACAATAAAAGTCAAGCTTTTACACCATTCATTAGCATTGGTTCAATCCTTCAACACAATTAGCTCTTTAAACCCTTCCTTTACATTGAGGGTTGGGATCAATATGTTTCTTATGAAGGTTTGAATGTCGAAGGATTATTTGTAGTTAATAAAAATAATCATTTGTCAATTTCAACATATATAATAAATGTAAGAAGCATTAAACCCTTTGAATGGAAGTTGCCAACTCCATAAAACACGCTTGAGATTACAACTTCATTCAATTTAGATTTACAAATTTTGTTAGAAAGATAAATCTTATAAATTCTATAATAAGCCAAGTTTCAAAAAACACAGATGCAATAACATAGTAACTAGTTTTGTTTGGCTATGTCATATAAAGATAAAAAGTATTCCATAAGATGGAGTCTATAAACTCTTGTAGTCTCTATTAATGATTAACAAATATAAGTTTAATGTCTTCTAAGAAAATGAGCAATTATTATGTATCTTAGAAACTTAAGCAATAAAGGGAGAGGTTAAATTGTCAATCATTTTAATGTTTATAATCAAATTTAGGTTGCATTGCCGATTATCTAGTTGTTGGTTAAATGTGCTATGAGGATGATTTCAATTCCTCCTCAGCTAGCGTGAGGTCAAATGATATCCTTGCTTGATAGGCTTGAGATGAATTATCTTTATATTTTGGATTTATTATTTCATTCCCTTTTTTGTAATTGATTTTTTGGATATTATGATTGAGTTTAATGATGGTGTTGAATATCCAACCCTAGTCAACTATTTTTCTTTTATTTTTCACGTGTTATTGTAAATTATTGGTAAAACAAACAAAAAAATTATCATTATAATTAATCATATATATAAACTTTTATCTATCACTTTCTTATGAATATAAATTGTAGTTAATGATGGGTAACACGTTGTGATAGTTGGTAATAAATGTTGTATAATAATAATTGATAATAATTAGCATGTGATAAATGATAATATATAAAAATAATATGTGTTAGAAACCTTCATAAAATGGAGTTAATCACTTTCTCAATCAATCAATCACAATAACAAACATTGAGTCAAATGGAGCTTGAGGGATATGGAGATGTTATTTCCTTCCTCAACCAACCTTTATCATATGTTCTATCAACTTATTGATAAATTTAATTATTCATAAAATTATTTGTTAGAATTTATATTTTTAAGTAAAAAATAAATAAACAGACCTGATTGACATCGTTGACTAAAAGACGTGAGAATAACAACCAAATCTGCACGCAGATTTGAAAACACACGCACTCTTAACACCGCACGAAACTTGAACCGATCCAGCTCAAAACATAAACCCACCAAAACCCACCGCACCAATCACCACAGCCCGACCCAACCCGATCCGATCCACCAATATCCCCAAACTCCCACTATCATAAGGAGTATCATCCACCAACGGCCGGCTCCCGAACCCAAACGTCGCACCCACTTGCCGCTGCTCCCCACCGGCCCCATTATTCGGGCCGACAAACCCCGACCCGCCCGACATCCCAAAGGGCCCGTCAGAGTCCCCACCAATCGGCTGCGCGAACGGCGGCAGTGTCGGGGCCAGCCCCGGCGACCCCGGCTGGCCGCACCTCTGCTCCCCCCTCGGCTCGTCGCTCGCCTTCCACGCCAGCTCCCCCGCCTTGTCCCTCACCCTCATGTCCCCTTCGTCCACCAGCTCCAAGCTTTGCAATGGGTCGCCGCCCGCCGACTGGGCATCGGTGCTCCAAGCCGAGTTGCTGCCGTCGAACACTTCGATGCCGTCGTCGGAGAAGACGAGCGAGCAGACGTTGGATGTGCTCACCGGAACGCAGTCCGACTCCCACGCTGTCTCCCCGGTGCCGGAGTCTTCGATTCGGATGAAGCAGAAGTCGTTCCCAAAGCCGCCGGCGCCGGGGGAGGACTGACTGCGGAGGAAGTAGGCGCGGTACTTGCCAGCGGGGGAGACGAGGAAGGGTGGGGAAGGGGAGCCATCGCCGGGGGGGATGGCTGCGAGTAGCTGCTGTTTGGTAGTGCGTTCGATGGTGCCTGGGAGCTGCGAGGTGTCGGCTTGGGCGGTGGGAGGGAGGAGGAGGAGGAGGGCGGAGAAGAGGAAGAGGAGGAGCTCCATGTTAGGTGTTTGTTTCAAGTGAGAAGCTTAGATATTCCTATATACGGCTTAGAAGAACGTTGGTCTTTCGTTGGAGCAGTTTTGTTTTTTCTTCATGTGTTTCGGTTGAGTTGCAACTATTCCATTAGTAAGGAGGGGGTTAGGGATAACAAGAAGAGCTTTTGCGATGCCTATGGGATGCTATGTTACCTAGTTTTTAGATATTATATATTTTTTTATATGGTTAAGCATCAATAAGGATTTAATATAATGAAATTTAACCAATTATTAATTTAAATATTTATATTTGTAATATTTATGTGATTTGACAGCCTCCAAAGTTATCGATTTTTTTTATTTATTAGATGGTTAGTTTATAACGTAAAGGAATAGTCTCAAAATATAAAATTTAAGTTTTATTTTGTAAAAACGAGTTTTAAACAATTTCATTTTTTTAAATTAAAAAATATCATATTTTAATAAATATGTTTTTATCAAGATATTATTTTCTTTGTGTAAAATTTTTCTTTGATTTTTTTTTTCAAATTTATTAGTTAAAAATGAAAAAATATGCAAACAAAGTTATAGATTTTTTTTTTCATTTTGAAAATATTTATAATTATAAATTAAAATGTTTAAAATAAACCAAAATTTGATTAGCTTCAAGTTTGGATTAAGCTCAAATTGATGACCAATTGATTTAGATCAAAATAAAATTGATAATCAACGAGTGACAAGTCATGATTTATGTGATATTGTCCAAAGCTTGAGTGAATGGAAATCAAATCTTTGTTAAGCAAGAGCCTTTAGAACCATTTATCTTATTTTTATTTTAATAACATTAAAAATCTGTTGAATAAGTTTATAAAAAAAAGGTGTCATCAATTCATAATTTATTTAATCACACTATTCATTGGAAATATCCTATCATTTTGATTCAAACCAATAAAAAATTACAAATGTAATTTAATATTGATATTTTTCAAATTCAATCTTCATGTAGTCAAGCTTAGAAATTAATCATAAGTGAGACATTCTCAATAAAAAAATATGTATGCGTTAAAAAATTGGACTTCTTAACGCACAAAAAAAGTATTAACCTACAATTTATAAAATCAACATGAATCGCTTATTCACATTAAAAGTCTTAGATTTAATTAGACTTCACCACCAAGATTTTGATGCAGATAACCACATTTGTTAATTATGACACATATAATCTGTGGAGGAAAGAATACTTTTATTATATCTTATAATTTGCTTGACTTTGATGATATATTTAATTTTAATAATATAGTTTTTAATATTTTTTTAATTTATTATACTATCTAACTAAAGGTTTTTCTTTATCCTTGAAGAATGTTCTCAATTTTTTTTTTCAATTTTTGATGTACGGGCCATTCATCTCAGTATTATTTCATCTAAAAGTTAGTTAAGGGCAACTTATATGATAATTGCTCTTCTTAGACATCACATGATGATTAATCCTTATTTTCTTGATTAGTATCACAAATCTACTAGATTCTACATGGATTATCCTATGAGAGATATCATTTTAATGATGTAATGTTATGAGTAAAATTTATTATATAAAGAGATCGCTTGTTATTATCATCCCACACTAGCCAAATGTCTTAAAAGGAATCTTATAATGAAATTATGTTTTTATCCTTATATCTCTCTATCTAGAAGTATATAAAATAGCCACTTTTATAATGGAATTATTTCTTCTACATTGCATCGTTTCCTCGTCATCATTTCGTCATCATTGTTATCACGGCTTGAAATGCACAGTCCTTTTGGAATTGCTTAATCTAATTAATTTTATAACTTTTCAAGTCAATTTTTATTTAAAATATTTTTTATTATTTATTTTAAAATTTGGAATTCTAAAATGTCTTTTAAAACTCTAAAATGTGTTATTTATTATTTTAAATATCATTTTTATATTTCTAAGTTATCAAATTACTATCGTACTCTTGAGGTCTCTATAAATAGGGATGCTCATTAGCTTGTAATAAATATAAAAATATTATAGAATAAAAAGTTATTTTATTTATATTTTTTTCTATTTTTGCGAGCAAATAGTATGTGCCTAACTCTAGTTAGAGATATTCAAACTTTCTCTTCCATTTGGAGAGATAAGAATCGAATGTGAGAGACATTTTATTAGAAGAGCTAACAACCAAATTCCCTTGTGAGAAATAAGGATTAAAGATGAGAGATCTTCCACTAAGAGAGTAAGAAACCAAACAAATTCTCACTTCTTCTAATATGCGTAAGTCTTCGCCTATCTTTTTACTCTCTTAATCGAATGACCAAACCACTGCCCTTCTTAACACGGCTTCAAATCTTAGCTTATCATATTGTTACCTTTTTAAGCCAAGCTTCCTCTTAATCTAAACCACCACCTTGTCAACTTTTTTATCTTTAGTGCTCCACATGCCAACGTCAATAGAATTACAAATCATCATTGCCAAAATGGTACACATTTTTAACAACTTTTTTAGATAGTAATTTAAAGTTAAAATTAATTTTTTTATTAAAATATTTCACAAATAGTTTATCTTAAATTCTATATTTTATATGTCTGAAATTAGATGCAATAAAAATTGTTCTGTAAGACTTTATGCTTAATGTTTAATGTGTTGTCATCTTCTTCACTTAATAATATATATTAAAATTTTGAAGACCAATATTTGAATAATTCTAAAATATCACACATGTCACATAATCCTATTTTATATATAATATTTTTTTACATTTTTTAGTAACCTATTAAGTATCTCTAATATTGTAAATTCTAAATTAGATCTTACTAAAAGTTTTAATTTATTCTGTATCACCATGGCATAATAAAAGCCCCATTCTCATCACATTCAGGTATTTATCTAAGATTTAATGTATCTTCACATGTGATTTTGCTTATATTTAAGTTTGATTATCATAAATTATAAAGAATTGATTAGGTGAAGCATTAAAACATGTAAAACTAATAAATTGCTAATTAAATAAGATTCAATAAGTTCTAATATAACAAAATTGAAATAATATATTTTCATCACTAGTTAAGTAAAACTAGCTATCATAAGAGCTTATAGATAATGATAAAAAAAATCATTAATCATAATAGCCAAGTAAAATCTCTTTCATTGTTCCTTAGTGTCTTGTGTTGTATCTCTTATATTTAAATATTATATTATAAAATCAGCTGAGTCAATCATCACTCACTTGATGATAGAATGATGTAACATATATATAAAGTAAGCAATTTAGGTTCATGCAATATATTTGGTCAATATTATATAATAAAACACATAAAACATACTATAAGGAACATATAAAATCATGTAAATTTCTTTATATGCATTACTTCTATATTTTTACTATTTATTTTTCTTATTTAATTAGTTCTAAGATAATATTTTTAACAATTTCATATCCTTTAACACTTCTCCTCCAAAACCTATTATTAAGACATGCTCTATGATGGCTCATGTAACTCTTCTTTAGAATGTGTTTTTCTAGTTTGTGGCTCTTCTTCTCTATTATGTTGTCTTAAAATATGTTGCTTTTGATAGTCACAATTTATGTATTTTTTTAAAATCTTACCCTGTCTTTTACAACTAACTTTTGCACTTATTATTTTTTATTTTTTTCTCAATTCATATATAAGAACAATTAAAATGTAAATAACTTTTCCTTTCTCTCTATTTCTCCACTAAATGTTTTAATTTTGATTTGCATGATACGTACTTATTATCTTAACACATTCCATTATCATGTTTTCATAATATACTCATTTTCAATAATCATGCTAAAAAAACATATGAATAAGCATCAAATGACAATATAATCAAACATTTCAAAATTAATCTTATTTTTTAAATTAAAATCATATTCTTATTCAATAGTTAGGCACCAAACAATATTATAGTATAAATAATAAAAAACCCGTGTACTTAGATTCCTAGTTGTAGTATCTAGCTTTAATCGACTTGATTTCGAAGTTTACTTTTTCTCCCAATTTGAATTTTGCTTATTGCTCCTCACTTGCAACTCAAGGAAATTTTAAAATTTCTTTGTGCTTGCTTTGCTTCACCTTCCCTCCCCTCTTCCAGGTTTGGCTAAACATTCATCCTTCCTAACATTAATAATCCCTTGAATTGATGACTCTTAACTCAAATGTCTTCCCGTAGAATAAGATTTTAGGGTTTTAAGATTTAAAAGTAATAATAGTTCAATTATTGTTATTATAACTTAGGTATTTATTTGATTAATTATATTTTTTCCTTCTAAATGGTGTTTAAAAATTCTTAGGTCATTATCATGTGATTCATCTTGACAAATTCTGCTATAAACTAATTTTCACATTTTTTTTACATTGTTTAGTATTTTTAATATTTTTTGAATCTAAAATTTATTAAAAAAATTATTTTATTTTTTACTCTTTAATCATTTTGGTTTTGAATTTTCATTGTGACACATCTTGTTTGTGTCAAGAAAATTTAACTATACTCATTTTTAAAACTTTATATCGTGATTAAATTTTATTTTATTTTCAAATTAATTTGTTATTTTTAATAATTTTGGGGTCTTTTTTATGATCATAAACTAAATAGTTATTTATTATTTTTTTATCATTTAAAATTTTTTGATTTTTCTAACTTGGTATCATTAAATTTTAAATAATTTATATATTAAATGTTATAATTTATCTCTTTCTTTTAAAATATTATTCATTCTTTTAACGATATAAGATTTTGAAAAAAAATCTTTAAAAAAGTTTAAAAAAATTTGAATAATATAATCATGATAAATATTATTTTAGTAGAATTTTGATATTACAAATTACAAACCATTAAAGATGAATGATACATTTAAACCTTTTATTTATTAGGTTGGTATCTATTTGTCAGGTGAAAAATACAAAATTTTGGATTAATTAGTATACTTCCATGGTATCACTCATTGATAATAAAATTTTGAAATTTCCTCCTTAATTTTTGAATCAAAATTAGTGTTCAAAAAGGGTGTTTTAATTCCATTATTATAATTCTCTATATTATATTTTTTATCTTCTTGGATATTTTATCATTGTCTTCAACTTTTTTTTTCTTATATCCTTAAGAAATAATTTTGTACTATTGCTAAAGGAAGTAAAACGTTTTGTGCAACCTTAAGATATTTTTTGCCCTATTTTGATTTCCTACATAGCAAAAAAATCTCTTGTTTCCCTTCTATTTTTCAATTAAAAAGCCTTCTTCTTGCTTAGCATTTCTCTCATCTTCTTTTATGTCTATCCTTGATTTCATTGTTTTCAACAATTTATGAACAAAAAACTTTCTTGACATCAACAATTATTAAGCTTAGGTTTTTTAAAAAAGTTTTTAAATTAGTTTTTTAGCATTTTTGTTGGAATTGATTTTGCGATTTCATAAAATTTTTAAAATATTATTTTTTCCATAACATTTTTAAAAGAAATTACCATTAAATATGCTAAAATATTTTTATTGATTTTTATAAATAAAAATTCAAAATCGAGACAAAACGATTTCTTGAAAATGGAAAAAGAAGAACTCCGTCAGCTGCGCCGTTTGTAAACGGCCAAAAGGACAATTAAAAAAGAATTCCAATCACAAAGCATACGACTTTTCTATATTGGAACACGTGGAAACAATGTCGCGTATACACGTATAAATATAGTGAATTAATTGCTATCAAAGACAAGTCAAGCTCCATCCTCAACTGCACGGAGCAAACTTGCACGCCACCGGGGCGGAGCCGCCTGACATGCCGTAATTCGCTCGCCGGAATCTCAACGCCACCATTAGCGCGTCCCTTCGAGTTCCCAGAAGCGCATAATTCATCTCGCTCAACACGCTCAACGTAGGGAAGGCGAACCGGAAGTTTTCGTAGGAATTCAGCAGCGCCGCCGTCGCCTCCCGGAGCAAAGTTCCGTACACTTCGCCTCGATCGTGCAGCCCATTCCATAGGGTCGCCCCCGGTCCGTATCTGGCGTAGGCCAACGGTCCGAAAGCCACACCCACCAGAGTCTCCGGCTGCACCACTTTCCAGTGGCATCGGAATTCCGGCATTAACCATTTGCTGCTTTACCGGTAAAGATTAAAATAAAATATATTTATATGCATATTTATTAAAAAAAAGACAAGAGAATATACTCATAGGAGCAAGCGGAGGCCTCCAAGAACGGTGGAGAACGCGCAGAGGGTGCTTGCGGCGGCGGCAGTGGCAGCGGCGGTCTAGAGGACCGGGGTTTAGGGGGAGCGGGAGCGCAGAAGTCCTTGGGCTGTTTGGGCTGGGCAAGAAGAGGGTCGACCGCGTAGGCCGCCATGTCGAACATACGGAAAACTAGCCTGAGCCGTTGGGTTGGACCGGCCGCCACTCCGCACTCGGGCGGGCCGTCTAGGACCCGCGCAAAGCAACCGCTCAGGTCCGGGCTCCCCTCAAACTGCAAAGTGTACATTCCAAACAAGTCCGTCCCCTCGTCCGTGTACTGATCAACGCAAGACACCCTCACTCTTGCTCCTAATAAAAATGATAAATTATCAAAAAAAAAATTACATTATATTTATATATATATATTTATTTATTTACCTTGGAGGGGATAGTCTAAGAAGGTAGGAGAGCCATCTTTGCATTGGTCACAGAAGACGGTGCCCCTGACAATGGCGTCGGCGTGGACGCCGGCGAGTTGGCGTGGGTCAAGGAAGGGCAAAAGCAAGGGGAGGAACCGGTAGAGGAGATCGGAGGAGGATGCCATGAGAAGGAGATGGGAAAAGAGGCGAGG
The DNA here is from genome assembly GCA_023846275.1 of Vanilla planifolia. Lineage (NCBI taxonomy): Eukaryota > Viridiplantae > Streptophyta > Magnoliopsida > Asparagales > Orchidaceae > Vanilla > Vanilla planifolia. Next base: position 4,418,065 of record CM043870.1, read on the forward strand.
GGAGGAAGGCTATAAGAAGAGTAAATGAAACGAAGGGGGAGTAAATGATCTATGCCGGCGTCCAACTGTCCCTATTTATTATGGATCATGTGACCGTTAAAGGTTAGGGATCGGAGGGTTGGGTTGCCCAATGGGTTTAGGTTAGTAAACTAATTTTTTATAATTATAATTAGTATAATTTAATATTATTTTATTTTTTAAAAAATAAAATATTATATTTTTATATGTCTATTTATTTGAAAAATAATATTTTTTAAAATTTTATCCTTAGCAACCTCACTGTGTTGTGACTTTATTAAAATCCAATATTCATTATTAAAATAAATGAATTAATGATTTTATGATTTGATTTTGTACTTAAAATATAAACTAATATTTAATTTGCATGAAGGAAAAAGCAAGACAATGATATGGAGTTATTTATACAAAAGTTTTTAGCTATAAGTAAAAAACATGTTAAAAAAATTATTTTACTTCCAAATAATTTTGATTTTATTGAATGATTGCAACTTAAAGTTTAGAATAAAATAATTGAAAAAAAATTTTCATTGATTTTCCATAGTTTGTTTATTGCCAATTTCTTTAAGCCTTTCAACTTCAGTCATGTTTCTAATAGCTGTATATTGTTAATAATATCATTAACGATATAGTAAAAAACAAGCCTACCTATGGCTGCTTTAGAGGGTGTGATTTTGACACAATTAATATTAAGTATGTTTTACAGTTGAAAACGACTTTTTAATTTAAATTTGGAAAAAAATTAAAAAAAAAAAATTTTTAAAATTGCATAAAAGCAAAAAATAATAAATATTTTTGAGAGTGAGATTAATAAAAAAAAAATGTTTTGTAAGGCTCTTGAGGCTTATGGGGCCTGTCGCAAATAAAACTTTGTATTCTTACACTAAAAAATGTACATTTTCTTAATTTTATATATTTCGAAAAAGTTAAAATAACGTTTTTTTATATGCTCAAGAAATTGTAAAAATATTTCAAGAATTTCTTTTCAATAATATTTTATTAAATAATTTTTATTCAACTCATTTGAAAAAGCTCCTTCCAAATTTTATTTTGTCAAATTTTTTTAGACTAAAACTCGAATCGAAAGAACGAAAAATTAATCAGCACAAATTCAAAACTTTTAAATATTTTGAAAATTTTATTTAAATTAATTAAATATATTTAGGAATAGTCATTCGTTTGCCTTATGAAAACGAATCCGCGTCATCCCGCCTTCCTCTGCTTAAAAAATCCATTTTCGTTTTAAATGTTCCTTCGAAACTACTAAAGTCGAGAACACTTGAACCATAACACGCTTCCTGTGCAACGAAATTTGATTCTAAATTCTCCGAACTTAAACCGATCCGCATGTTCAACTTACCGCTTTTGCCTGTGGACTTCCGACTTCGGGCATTTACCAATTTGCTATGTCACTTCTGACCGAGGCCGGTAGTTGAGCAGCGCTGCTCTCGTTAGTTCGTCTACATTCGTTATCTTCGACGGTCGGTATCTTGTCGTTTGCTTCTTCGGCGATGCTCCGGAAGCAGAAGATCCCGATGGAGGCCAAGGGCCTCTCCCGCTTCCTCCAATCCACCATCGGCAGCTTCGTTCAGGACCGCCTTCTCGATCGCGAACGCCGCCTGCGGCACAAGGAAGACTGCGCCGAGCGCCTTGCTGTCGCCGCCGCTGCCGGCTGTGAGGTTGGATATGCCGACCAGGCTGTCCTCGCGAACCTCGACTGGGGCATCGACGCCCTCGAGGAGGCCGTCGCTACTTCCAATCACGAGGCGAAGCTCGCGCGCCTAGACCACGCCGAGCGGATGCTGCAGGTCTGTGCCATGCTCGAACCTACTGGCGCTACCGCCGGGGTTCCCAATTCGTATCTCTGCGCTTGGGCGCACCTCCACCTCGCCTGCCTCTCGCGACTCAGGGAGGGTGCCGGGGCATCCATGGCCGCGGCGGCGATGCACGCGCTTGAAATGTTTGACGTGGAACCCTTCTTTGCTCGGACAGATTTCGCGCCGGAGCTATGGGAGGCGATGTTCCTGCCGCACATGACGTCGATTGTTGGGTGGTACGCGGAGACGCGGCACAAGATCTTGATGGAGGCGATCCCGGATGCCGAGGATCTCTCAATCACAACGGCGGATCTGGGAGAGCAGCTCTTTAGCGAATCGGTGCTCGAGTCCCTGAGGCCGGACCAAGCGGAGAAGTTGCGAGAGGTCGAGGTTGAGTACAGGGAGTCGCTGGATCGGAGCACAAGAACGTACGCAAGGTACTATAAGGAAATTCTCGGCAAAGGCTCGCCGGAGGCACAAGCCCCATCATCGGCGACTGTGGCGGTTGGGAGGAAGGGGATGCCGGCCTTGCCACCGATCGCTGAGCCGCCAATGACACCGCGACACGAAGTGAGCCGCTCGATCCCCGATTTTGTGAAGTTTGGGCCAATCCTGCCGAAGAGCGCCGGGTTTGAGGTTTGCGAGAGAAATGCAGATGATTGGACTGGCTCCGGCTTTGAAAGGCAAGTCAACGATATGGTAAAGAAATATTTATTTGTTTTCTAATATCGTGCATTTGAGTAACAAGTTCTGTCAGTTCAATGAGCATCGATTTAGAAATACCTGATTTCTTGACATCTAAACCAATCGATTTCAATGTTCTGCTCATTAAATTGTCAATTAAACCTTAAGCAGCTTCCCTGATTGCTGTAATTCTAGAAATCACGATTATTTGCAGCATCCATGATGTCATTTGTCAAGAGAATTTCAGGTTTTTCACATTCAAGTTGCAGCTTCCCATTTGAATAGCAACCCTTGGCTGGAGGAAACTTTAGCCTTATTTTATCTTAAATACCACAGAAGCAGAACAAGTTGAGATGAGAAATCTGGAGTGGTTATTCATGAAAAAACTCTCATCTCTTTCCAATAACGTGTTTAACTTTTTCAATTATTGTCTTCTAAAATACTCAATACTTAATTGGCATGATAGTAATTTTTTTATCTTTATTGTTTTTTGTTGTTAATTTATTCTTTATCTTCTATTGTGCCACTAATAAGTGAAATCGCATTAAAGACGTGGAAGTGAAGTACCATAAAAAATAATTTAGTTATTTCTTTGTTGACAATTTCTCCTAGACTCTTCATCTTACTTGACGTCTTATTGCACCTATAAAGGTGAATGGTAAGAAAGTTCACATTTTAGGTGGAAATGGATCATATTTTTACTTGATAAATTTAATGTTGTTCTAAAAAGAGCAAAATATGAAAAATAAGTGATATTATTTTGTTAAAATTATGAAGCCTTTTAAATAAAGATGCACAAAGGTATATATTTCAATGTGATGGCTTTAAATATTGGAGTAGCATCATTGATCATATCTTAGATGAATACTTAAAGTAAAGAAGTTTCAAACTTTTGGAGAATTATCATTTCAATTTCAACCTTTAACAAAATTTTACAATTTAAATGATAATTAGAAATTGTTTAAAGTTTTGCAAGATAAGATGTACATTGTTAAGATTTTGGATGAGTTAGATAAAATTTGGTAAATTTTAAAGAAAAATTTAATCAACATGTGCAACACATTATGTACAAGAAATAGATAAACTTAGAAAAGCACAAACCTTCAATTCGGGAAAATTTATATTGTAGAGAATCTCCTAAATGAGAGAAAAAATTTAAGGAAATTTTATAATTGTGAGAATTTCTAAATATCCACCATTCAATTAAGGAATTCTTATAATTAAGAGAAACATAAATAAGATAAATCCTAAAAAAGAAAAATCACAAACTATTACTATTTTTAATACTCCATCTCAAAATAGTGAAAAGACATCATCTATTCTTAGTTTGAAAATTAATGTGCAAAATTAAGGGTTGCTAATTCCCCTTGTAAATACATCAAGTAGTTGAGATTGTTAAGGCATTGTATATAAATGAAATCACAATTTAGCTTTTCCTTATTAAAGTGTTCATTAAGTTCAATGTATTTGTTTAATGATGTGGTATGGGATTATACTTGATTTTGATGGATGACTTGTTGTCGTGGTAGAGCTTTATAGGATCATCCAACCTAATATTTAGTTCTTTCAAGATGATCTTTAACTATGTTAGCTCACACACTCTATACCATTGCCTAAAATTCAGATTCAATTTTTTTCAAGAAGGATGCAATACCAATAAGTAGTTCTCCTATCTTTCAATGAAATTGCATAATCAATATTGATGTAGATTTTAGGTGTAATCATGTGTTTCTTCTTGAACGATATTCCTTTTCATGGTATCTTTTATAGGCAATGCAATATCTTCTAAATCTATCATAGATGTATTTCTTTTAGGTTATGCATGAACTAGCTCACAATATTTATTACATAAATAATGTTTGAGTGTTTATAAAGTAATTAGATTAACTAACCAACTAATATTTGGTAAATTTCTTTTTTTGTGATTGTGTCTTGTTTACTCCAAATTTACGATTTTGGATCTATATGCAAGCTGGCTAGCTTACATGCCATCGTTCTCACATTCTTTTATATGTATGTGTTGAGATATGAAAATTCTTATCTTTGAAGATACTACCTTAATTCTTAGAGGTATTTAAGGGTTTGAGCTTCTTAATTTTAAATTTTTTTAAGTATTATCTTAAATTTTTGCCTTTCTTGCTTATCATTTGTAGTCATTATGATATGATCCATAAATATAATAAGGTTTGTAACTATCTCTATTTTGAAATGTTTGATAAACAAAATGTGTTTTTTTTTGGCTCTGTTTGTAGCCCTTCTTTATCACCAACTTTTTGAATCTTCTAATACAAGCTCTTAGTGTCTATTTCAAATCTTATGGTACTTTCTTGAGTTTATCTTATAAGCACTCGTGGTATTAGTATAACCATGGTAAGACCATTATATATATATATATATATATATATATATATATATATATATATATATATATATATATATATATATATTCCATGAGATATCCATGGAAGATGATATTTTTTATATTGTTGAAGGTGTTTATCAAAATTTATACCTTAAGTCAAGAATTTTCATATTGTTCATTTTGGCTATGGGGGCAAAAGTTTTTTTTTGTTTTATTCCACATATCTATGTGTATTGTGGGGCTACTAGCTTTACTTTGTATCTCGTTATTGTCTTATCCACCTTGTATTTTACTTTGTATTTCGATTTGTACCTTTTTTTTTTCTTTGCTTTTGGTAGTTACACAACCTTTATTGTATTGTTTTTATTTTAGTGTATATTTTAACATTCTCATTTTTTTCAATTCTCATAGAATAAGACCTTAGAAATCTTTGTTAAGATTACAATTTTTAAGTTAGTGAGAAAACATCTATGAAAAGTGACCATCTTACAAATGACAAACTCTTTAATTGGATGTGGTTGTTTAACACATTTTTTGGTTCCATTCCTAATGGCAATATGCAAATCAACTTTAGTTGTTTAGGGATTAGTAAGTGATACCTCTTTTTTAGAGTTTGAGTCCTACTCATGAATTGGTCTTGATTAAAGAGCTAGATTTTTACAAACCATTTATCAAAAACATCACAATTACCCTTATTTGTTTGTGATTGATTGCATAAGATTGTCCTAAGAGGTTTCATTTCTAATTATAGCGGTTGCTTTGGTCCATAATTTGGGTATATGTTAGAATTCAACTATGAGTTTTGGATACAACTAATTTTACTTGGTTTAATGGATAGCTTTAGAAGAAAATCCTCAACTTTTTCTAGCGTTGTCTCATTTTAAAGATAGGGTTTAGTGAAGCATGGTACTATTGTAGTGAATATTATATCAACATAAATAAGGCTCATGACTTTGATGCTGCAACTTCAATGTTGCAACTCTTGCGACTCTAATGAGCGCCGCTCCTACTTGTGCTACTTTTGATGTCGGGCTCTGCTAAGGTTCATACTAGAGTGCCGCTTGTCCCCCGCTTGACTTTTGCCAAATCTCTATTTCATTCTTTGAATTGTCGTAACCGGGGTGATGCCTTCCAAACTTCACCGAGTCTTCAGATTTTGCGGAGTGTTTCCCTCAGTGCCTGCATCTTGCTACCATTGAAGTTCACATCACCTGCCCTGTCTTTGCTTCTTGGCATTGGTCACAATGGTTGGCCCTCTTGTCTTGGTGGTTATTTTGATTCCTTTGGAACTTATTTTTATTTGAATCTCACGTTCTCATCTGCTTGTGTACTTTTTAAGCAAGGGTCGTCTCTTTTTTATAGGTTGTCTTATTGGAGAACCTTTTAAGATTGATGAATCAATCACTTCTTTTGTCTGACCTAATGTTGCAATAATGTGTTAAAATTAATCTTCAAAATGTGTTGTCATATAAAATTTGGATTGGTAATAATCATGTAGGTTTTTGACAGACCGTGGAGTGCAAAAAACTCTCGAAAACTCTCGAATTTTGAGTCATTTGTTGTAGGTTGATGCACAAGGAATCAAATTTCCATATAAACCTCGAGCTTTTTCACAGGAATAACAACCAATTGAGAATCTCAAAACATAAAAGCAGCAAAAATAAAAGCAAAAATCTCCTCCCAAGCAAGATGAGCTACAGTCACACATTTCTAAAGCATAAGATATATAAACTAACGATAATTCGAATATTTCTGCTCTTCAGATTTCTGTTGATCATGGTATCATTATTCTAGTTCTAGCCTGTATTAAGGCTTTATCTGCTAATCAAAACACTGTTTCCAAAGCCTCTATTGATTTTGTTACTTTTGAGAAGTTCATCTTTGACTTTCTTCGTTCAATACCGAATTTTTCTTAGAGAGTTGATTTTCTTTATTGGGATGACGTCTTCATTAGGTAGAATCAAATATGACTTTCCACTTAACTTAACTTTCCTATTAGTGCATTATTATCAAGTGAGCTTATAGAGGAAGCACTCCATTTGAGCTTATTCCAAGGTATTGTTAGGTTCACAAGAAATGTTGTCTTATGATTGTAAAGCAGAGATCAAAGAACTCAAAAACTTTAAAAATGAACTACCTTTTAGACTTCATACTAAAGGATTCTCTTTTTTTGAGGACTATCTTGCTTCAATTAGAGTGGTCAAAGATCTCCTAATTTATAAATACAAGTGTAAAAGAAAAAAAGCAAAATCATATAGGACTAAGAGTTATACTTTATTGGTCTGTATTGGATTTATGTTATTTTGCAAGTTGTAGTACTATCGTGTTAGCACATCATATATGAAATCATTTGTAATCTGTTAGATGAATAATAAAATATTTGTCTTTTTAAAAAAATATAAATTTTTGATTGGTGAATGATAACATTTATAACTTTTTGTTGTTGAAGGATATCTCATAGTGATGGCTTTGAGAGCTATTGCATCCAATTTTCCTCTATTTTGGTTTTGAATATGAACATATGAGTGATCTTAATATTTTTAGAACAAGATAGTTTTTTGTGTTAAGATTATGATAAACTTGTGATTGTATTTTTTGAGAACCTTGAGATTCAATAATTGGGTGATAAATTTTTTGATAATATTAGTGGATATAAGAACAATTTCTTATATAATCTTTTGAAAAATATCTTTGGAATAGCAATGCAGGTTGTGGAAGAAGATGATCCTTTTTTCTCTTTTCTATCCTTCTTTTTATTAAAAAGGTATATGTGCATGCTACCTTTGGAAAAAGTTTAATAAGGTTTGTTTGAAGTATTCCTTAGCATTGTTTGATATACACTTTTTAACTTAAAAGCCAAATTGATCTTTTATCTTGGAGTGAAAACTCACTAATTGCTTTTTATTTAAGTACAAATGTAGAATTAATTAGAGTACAATCATTAATGAATGACAAAGCAATGAAAATACTTGAAATTGTGGATGGACCTCTATGTCAATAAGAATTAGTTCTAAGGGAATATAACACAAATCACAAACAAATCCTTTGTTAGCTAAACTTTCAAACACATGGGAAATATGATTTCAATAGTTTTAGAAGATGGATAATGATGGACCTATACTAGTCTTTACTGGTTGAGTGGTGTTGTTTGGTTTGGTAGTTTGAGGGATGACTTTACTTGCTAACATTTGGACTCTTGAACACCTCAAGGTAGCACAATTTACCCTTTAATTAGCATGCCTAATTTCATTCTCAAATCCTGAACCTAAACTAAACGAGTTGGAAAAATGTTATTTACAATTTAACTGTTAAGAGATTTTAGTGATAGATTGTAAGTATATGGCTTGTTTTAGAATGTTAAGGACATTTTAAAAGGTGAGTTTGGGATTGGTATTTATGTCTCTTATTTTGGGGTTTGCAGCTGGTGAACCATCTACAGTGAATTTTTTTTGTCACTAGGACAAAGGGCTTATGTGCTTTGTGAGGCATAAGTTATCTGATCTATGGTTCCTGAATCAATAAACCATGAGTTTCTAATGGACTTCTTTGAGGCATTTAAATCATTAGAGATTGGAAACTTACGTGATGTACCAATGAACAGGTGCCTAAAGATATATTGAGAGTTGCAAAGAGGATTCTTAATTTTTCAGTCCTCTCTTTGTTGAAGTTCTTTGGCTCTGGGCTTATTCCTCTCCTAAGTATACTTGCCTTTGTCGCTGCTTATTTTGTCAACCCATATTTTCCCACTTTTTGCTCGATGTTTTCTCATGCAACCTCTAGCCCTGAGTATTTCTTGATTTGCAGTAATTTCAGCAAAAAGAATCCTTGCCATTTCGTCTTGCAGAATTTGGTTCTTTCGTTATGTGAGAACTCTTTCGGGTCATAGTTTGAAGCATTTGTTGGCATGGTTGAAGCTTTCATTGGTTTTGGCTCCAACATCACTTCTCTACCAACTTTAACAAAAATGATTAACACCATTTAATTGAATGATGGTAAATTGTCTTTGCCCAAGACCTGAATTCCCATGGGATTAAATTTGATTAAACATATTGTGCTAGTTGGCTCTTCGAGCAAAGTAGGAAAAAGATTGATTCATCCACAAATTGAAGAAATGAGCCAGCTCATGTGACAAATCTTTATTGTTTAAAGAGGGAAAGTCAAATGGTTCGAATCCATGCCAATTAAGGATAGAATAAAAATGGTAATGGTTAGATGGATTGCTGTAAAAATGAAAAGAAGAGCAAAACTGTATTTTAGGAGATGGTAGGACTTTTTATTGATGACAATGTAATTACAAATAGACTTATCAGTTTTAGCATTTGCAATCCAATGCGTGCCTTGTATAAAAAATGCAGATGATATAGTAAAATGAAGGAAAAGGAAGAAACATAGAGGAGACGTGAGTTGTATGACTAGAAGGCTTACTATAGTTTAGAATTAACTTTTATTTGTATCATTCGTGGATGGATGGAAGAGGATTCATAAAGTTGAATCAAACTAATGGTGATGATGATGGTCATTATCATCTAGAATAATCATGCTTGTCATCATCATGACATAGCTTGCCTTGCTCAAATAATATCTAAAAATCTGATTGCGAGTTTAGTCTTGCTCACTAACAAATTGGTTTGAGTTAACTCAAAATAAACATAAATATATATAAATATACATTTAGTATTCAAATGTAGAACTCATGTGGTAAAGTATGACTATTTGAGTGGAGCTAAGGTCAAGGGCTTGAGACCTAGCATTGTTGTTTGCAAGACATATTTTTGATATCGAATCACGAAATGTTTAAATTTATGAAGAGTATAGTATGTGTAGAAATTAAACTAATATAATGGTTGTTCTTCCACATTAGTCATTGGTGTTGGGTTTGATTACCACACTAACAATAAGACATAATATTCATTTAGTATTCAAATATAGAGCTGCTGTAGTAAAGAATGTGACTATTCGAGTAGAGCTAAGCTCTAGGGTTTCAGACCTAGCATTGTTGTTTGCAAAACTTATTTTTTATATTGAATCAGAAAATGTTTAAATTTATGAAGTCTATTGTATGTTTAAAAATTAAACTGATATAATGGTTCTTCTTCCGCATTAATCAGTGGTATTGGGTTTAATTACCAAACTAACTCTAAGGCATATTTACAACCTATAGTTAGTTCGAAACCATGGGAGTTTGAAACAGCTCAAATTCTAACCAAATTCAAGTTTGGCCTGCTTTTGACTTGTCTTCGTATTGAAAATTTTGATTTTGAGTAGAGTTAAAATTTCTCCTAACTCAAATTAGTGTTAACACTAGTATGAAGCACAGTGAGGATATTTTTGGAATAAATATGTATTTTACCCTCACATCTTAAGCACATATTTTGTTAATAACATGGTTTTCATCAGCCAAAGAATGTAGTTGCACTTTAAAGAATTTTTTTTGACCAATCTGATTAACTTGATTAAATATTGTAATTAGTTTCTTTTGGTGTAAAAGATGAGGGATCTTGTTTTGATTGCCCACATAATTTTGGTTTTTTCTAGAAGAGGCATCATGTGGGTTTAATGACTTCTTTAGATAGCTGCAACTGTTTTTCATCTTTTTTTATTAAGATTAATTATTTTTTTTAAGTACTTCCACTCTTTTGACTCAAAGTGACAATTTAACTTGCGGCAAAATCTTGGCTTCACTTTTTCCAGCATTCTAGTAAATCAAAGAGCTTAACAAGCTTCTGTCAAACCAGTCACATCAATGTTGCAACCCTAGTTCAACACAAAAAGCCATAAAGTGATTTAACGTGCATTTATTTTTTGTAAAAGAGGAAATGCGTTAAAAATTCTTAGATTCATTCAGTAAATAACTATTTGATTATACACATTTCCGTTTAACATGCTCTTTAACTTCGCACAATCAGGCTAGTTTCTGTGCCAAGCTCGTCACTGGAATACAAGAACTTGAATAAACAGGTCTTAAAGGTATGGCCTTACGTTCGTAGCTCAAAATGATTAGCATACTTTTCTAGTTTATAACATAATGAAGGATCCTTCTCATTGGTTTCACAGGAAGATTTGCCCAAAGATGGCGATGTTAATGGTGACTTTGATGACCCTGTTCATAATGTTGATTTTGATCTTTCAACACGGAAAATTTTATCTCCTGAAAATTTAATACTAAAGGCAGATAAGAGAGGCATTACAAAGGTTAAATCACCAAAAAAGGATCAATCATTTTCAGCTAAAGGTTCTTTATTGGGGCTTCCTAGGTCTCCTAGGGTTCCTCTTCATAAATCGATCGCTTCTTCCAAAAAAGAATTAGAACCTCCTAATATTGCACCCACTAAATCCCATAATTCTGTCCAAAAGAAACTTAACAATGTGGACCAACTTAAGCCAACTTCTCCTATGGTTTCACCTGTACGGCCACATAGAACATCTGAAGAAGGAGCAATGCATGTCTCAAGTCGCTTGACAGCTTCGAATGCATCTTCAAAGAGTTGCCCTAACTTTGTGGGCGTTATTTCAGATGATTCTGAAGATGAAGACACGGTATATCCCTTTTTTTGTTTAATTCTAGATATTGTGCAACCTTCAAATAACATAGTTCTATATTTAGGAGATGCATAGTCTCAACAACAGCGTGACTTCAGCTAGTCCAACAAGTAACCATTATGGATCAGCTGCCATGCAAGACTGGTAACATGTTATATTTGTTTGTTGTAGAATCTGATTTTGTTGATTGTTTACCGATGTTCTGTATGAACCTTGCAGCTTGTATTCTGAAGCTGAAGAAGTAAACAACAGGAATAAATATTCTTCAGTAGAAAAAGCTATGAGAAGAACAAGATCACCAAAGGATTTTGTCTGCCCCATCACAGGACATCTCTTTAATGATCCAGTTACTTTAGAAACTGGTCAAACCTACGAGAGAAGAGCAATCCAAGAATGGTTGAAGAGAGGAAACACAACATGCCCCATCACGCGTCAGCCTCTATCATCAACTGTTCTACCCAAAACCAATTATGTTTTGAAAAGACTGATTACAACATGGATGGAGCAAAATCCTGATATTGCCCAAGAGTTCTCCTACATGGAGACACCTTGTAGTTCCCCAGGTCCTGTCTTCTCTAAAGAACATCAGGCGCCAAGCACAGTTGATTTAGAACTTCCTCCCTCTTTATCCGGGCCTACTGCTACCAGAAATGACAAAAGAAGTAAACGATTTATGAGGGGTCTTTCTACTTCGCCAACAAGTGTGATTTCCCAGGCTGCTAGTGAAACAGTTATGAATTCCTTGAAGACATATGCATCATGTCTCTGCACTTCGGAGGACCTGCAAGAATGTGAAGCAGCTGTGGTTAAAATTGCAAGAATATGGAAGGAATCAAAGATTGACCCAGGGATCCAAGCTTATTTATCCTCACCAACAATATTGAATGGATTTGTAGAGATCCTATCAGCTTCTACCAGCAGGGAGGCACTTGGAGTATCTGTTTACATTCTCTCAGAACTAGTGTTAGCAGATGAAATTGTAGCCGAAACACTTCATAATGTAGACCCTGACTTTGATTACCTCTCTGCTCTGCTGATTAATGGACTTGCTGAGGCTGCCGTTCTTATGTACCAACTACGACCTACATTCTCTCAGCTTTCAGGCCGTGATCTTGTTCAACCCTTAGTTCAGGTGATAATGAGCAACGGAGAGCAAATGGATAACTTCAGTTGTGCAATGGAGCCAAAAGATGCTGCAATATCATTATTAGAGCAAGTCCTATCAGGAGGAGATGAAAATAACCGCTCAGTCAATGCGTTAAGTGTTATTTCAGCCAATGGTCTTCCTGCTCTTATCAAATGTTTAGATCAGGTGGAAGGAAGGGGCTCCGTAATATCAATACTTGTAAGTTGCATGCATGCTGATAAATGCTGCAGAAATTTGATTGCAAGGAGGGCTGAGTTGGCTCCAGTTCTTGAATTATTTCATGCTGGGAATGACCACACAAGGAGCGTCTGCATTGATTTTTTCTCACACATAGTTTGTCTGAAAAGGTGAGCTCATATATAATTAATTAGGATCGTTTTTCACCATTTTTTTATCTTCAAAATATTCATGTTTAGCAGCTTAAAAACTTTTTTTGTCATTCCCATGCTGTAGAACTTCACTAGTACTGCACTACATGTCAAAGCTTCTGATATGACAATACAATAGTGGATGTGGTCAACTAAGCTTGCTTGAAATTTGGTTCTTAATTTGATTAGCATAACTTTAAGGTGAAGTGGCAATGAAAAAAAGCACATCAAAATATTATGCTGCTTGGATGTACTTGAGAAAAAAGTAAAAATTGACGGGATGCATAGCTGGTTGGCCAACAAGTGTTAATAAATTACTAAAGAGGGTTTGTGCGGGTTCATTGTTCGCGATGTAAAGTAAATTGGCGCAAAAACCTTGATTTTTCAACTTCCAGCAAAAAAAAAAAAAAAAAGAAAACCTTGATTTTTCATATTACTATATACTGCATAAGCCAAAGCTCTTGGGCAAGCATGTGCAAAGCTCAACAAATTGAAACAAAAATAGCATTAATACAACTCAAGGAAAGACAAAGTGTCACCGTCAGTTCATGAACTTAGATAATAGGTTACAGGTATGCAACTGGTAATGCTTAGCTTTAGCAATGAAGAAGCAGATATATTACTTCATGCATGTATCTGGCAGATATTCTGCCCTAGAAATATAGATGAACCCAATTGGGAGGGGGTGTCTCATACCAGAATGTTTGCCAGTTGCTAAACTGAGTCTTGATGGTTTCCTGTACCCTTGAATTATAGTTTTTGGTGTACGCTAGGTCTGTAAATGTTAGTGGTTTTGTCAAGCTTGTTTGCAATTATCATAAATGTGATTGCATCTGCCTGCTGGTTTTTGTATATGATTAATGTTGTTTGCATCAGCGTTCAAGGCTTCAAAATCTATCTATATTATTAGAAAATGTTTAAAACGTAGTTTCTAGGAACGCTGATTCAGGAGACTCCAGGGAAGAAGCGTTGGAATGAAATTTCATTGAATAAATCTTTGCATATGCGGCATTTCTTTACTATTTTTTGAAGCTGCTCCTTCCAAGTTTTGTTGCATGATGGTTAGCTTAATAAGCAATGATAAGAATCCTTTAGTTTTGGGTTGATCTTCGTTTGCAGATTTTGATGGCTATTTTCTGCCATGGTCATGGATTGGTAGCACTTTGTAACCACGTTTAAGTTTGCTTTAAACTTTGTTTTGGAGAAATAAACTAGAACTTTAATATTTCCACCAATATGAAAGCCATTTATAATTTTCAAACTTGATTAAACTCACGGGTACATTCATATTGTTTCTAGGCAAGTATCAATAGCCAAGTTTTGTTCCTTTTTCCTTAAATATATAATAGTTTATGTTTAGGTAACTTCTTTGTTGAAGCTCATAATAAGTTTTTGTTTGTGCTTTAGGAGGACATTCTGCAATCAGATTTTACGTACTATTAAGGAAGAGGGAGCATATAGTACAATGCATTCCTTTTTGGTTTATCTTCAAATGGCTCCCATTGAACAACAACCAGCAGTTGCTAGTCTCTTACTTCAGCTTGACCTTTTGGTTTGTTTCTTGTCTTTGCCTTTGCATTTGAAGGTAATGCTGAAGTGCACTGTTCTAAGAATTGACAGTTATTACACATTATACTCAGGTTGAACCTCGGAAGACAAGTATTTACAGAGATGAAGCAATTGATTCAATAATTGAAGCTCTTAAAAGAAAGGATTTTCCTCTTTGCCAAATCATTGCTCTTGATACGTTATCTTCTCTCTCTGGACGGTTAAATGCCTCTGGAGAGTCTCAAACTGAATCATGGTTACTCAAGATTGCTGGGGTTGATCAATCAAATGGCATAATTGAGGATGACGAAGGAACAGCAAACTCAGTTGATGGCTTGGAGGCAAATGTGGTTTGTTTCTTTTATTCTCTTGCAATCTTTGCAATCAGTTGCCTCTTATTTGCCGATTCAGTTATTTCATTTTCCATATTAATCTTCAGGAAGAGGAAGAAAAAATGATGAGTATTTGGGAGAAGAGAGTAGCATTTGTTCTATGTAATCATGAAAATGGTGCAATTTTCAAAGCCCTGGAGGAATGTCTATTGAGCAATTCCATGGAGATGACAAAGTCATGTCTTGTTGTTGCCACATGGCTCATACATATGCTTAACAATCTTCCTGATACTGGTATGAGAGTGATTGCTAGTCAATGTTTACTTGATCATTTTGTAGATATTCTCCAATTGTCTAGGAACATGGAAGAGAAGGTCCTGGTCACCATTGCTTTGAAAAGCTTATTTTGTGATCCAGGTGATTTATTAATGTGTAAGCTTTTTTTGTTTTTTCTTCATCAGCAAATTAGTTAGAAATTCATTTACAATATTACAGATCTAGATAAAGGACTTTTAGCATATGCAAGGCGTCTGTACAAGCCTTTGAGGAAGCTTAAACGATGTTCTTCCCTAGTTGCAGAAACTCTGAAAGAGATAATGAACTTGCCATCTGTTGACACTGTGAGTTAAATTGACATATAATTTGATAATCGATGAAATTTTAGTACTAGGGCCCCTTTTTCATAGACCTTTTTTATTTCAGACAGAGTTCTGGTCTTGTACTGAATTATTTGAGTTAGACACCGGTGTTAGTGGTGAAGTTCTATCCCTGGTTCATTCCAAAGGTCGCTTATATAGCAGCCACTCGGATGGAACTATTAAGGTAACCTTATGCTTATACAGCTTTCTAATATTTGGCATTACACGGAAGTACTGTATAGCATCCTATTCTTGGTTTTCACAAGGACATACTTGTTGAGGTGCAATTTGTAGATCATGGACAAAAGGAAAATACTAATTGAAATGGAGTGAAATGTGATGTTAACTCAACATTGTTTTCTTCTGAAGGTTTGGGATATTGGGAAGAGGGGTTGGCAGTTAGTTCAGGAAGTTCAAGAACATCTGAAGGCTGTTACGGGTCTTTACATTCCTCTGTCAAGTGATAGATTATACAGTTGTTCTCTTGATAAAACAATTCGCGTAAGTATTATTATTAGTGGTTATTTCAAATATATTTTATTTCTCTTTCTTATCTTCTATTTGTTGCCAAAACTTATCTTAGGTGACACTAAATGAAATCTCTTCCCGAATGAGGGTCTAGGTTAGTGCAATTTAGACCAACGCCTAATAACATGATCAAACCAACGAATGATATCAACGAACACTAGTCGACAATGTTCTCACGTGCTTCGCATGTCTACTGAGATAAAAAAATATTTACACAGCATTTTTTATGTTCCTGCTAGTTTATCTCATGCCCTTGCAAATGACATGCATTTTGATCTTAGAAATTTGGCTTTAAAGAGAGAAAACTAACGGTGAAGCTTATGAAATTCATCTTGTTAACTCTTTGATCTATATGTTAGATTAGGTGATAACTTGAACCTATTTATATTATCAGTGTATAAATACATAGACTTAGTGAAGAAGAAACCCATGCTTGGAATTCCTCAATCAAGGAAGAAAGAACGTGTTAATGTTTCTCCAATGATTCTAGAATTTCCAATATAAAAGATTATACCATTCTCTTTTTGATTAAGGAAGAAGTGAATTGTAGCACTTGTAGCATTTCTCCTGTAAAGATGAATGATGTCCTAATAACATACTCTTAAAACTCCTCGAACTTAATCATGGACAAAATTCTATCAGTATGAATGAACAGAAGCAATTACTATCATGAGCGTGAGACTTGTAAAGATGTTAGTAAGCTGTGTGAAGGTAATGACAAGCCTTATGAGAAGTAATACCCAACAAAGTGACCATCAATTTCCATGTGTTTATACATTCATGAAAGGTGAGGTTGCTAGCAATTTAGATAGAACTCTTATTATTAAAATGCAGCAATAGGTCATCTTAAAGTAATGCTTTTGTCATTAAATAATCTTTGAAGCTTCATAGTCTTAGTAACAGTGGAAATCATAACTTGATACTAAGTTTGAACACTTGAACAACGTGCAAACTATCATTTCTTGGTCTTCCATGAGATAAGAGTTTTGACCAATAAAACTGCAAAACAAGTAGTAGATTGCCGATCTATAATGTTAGGAGCCCATGAAACAGCATTATAAGTAGAGAGCTTCATTGGAAAAAAATAATTTTTACAAAAGAGCTCATGATTACACATTTAATAATTACTTAAAATATTTGAGTTGTTAAAGGACAATTAACAACCAAAGGAGCATATACAAATAAACTAACAATATGAACATCATGAGAGCTTCATTGGAAAAAAAATTAATTTTTACAAAAGAGCTCATGATTACACATTTCATAATTACTAAAAATATTTGAGTTGTTCAAGCACAATGAACAACCAAAGGAGCATATACAAATAAACTAACAATTTGAACATCATGAGTAATGTTAAGACGAGTAAAAATACACCAATAAGTTGAGAATAATGACTATAATTTTAGGAAAGATAATAATGGGTATAGTTTTGCTGGTTTTATCATCATCAAACAATAATCTAAATTTTGGCTCCATAGTTATTAATGGTTGCAATATCAATTAAACATGCACATGAAAAGAGCTCAACAATATTGATTGTTGAGATAGAAGATAGCTATTTGGAAAGCTAGAAAATTCAATGCCAAGAAAATTTGTAAGAGTATCCAAATCTTTCATGAGCATAGTGATACTCATCTTAGATTACAAACATTAACATGGTAATGAAATGCATTATGTTAGGCAGCACTAGAAAAGCTTTGACATGAATTTGAAATTTGCTCTTGAAAAATTCGTATGGCACAAGCAGGCAATCCTAAGGGTACATGATACTGTTGCTTCCACAATATACTTTTGTATTAATCGTGGTATCGTTTATAGAAATGAAGTCTAGGTTGATGTTTCTTAATTGTTTGTGAACTAATTTTAGTGACATGAGGCAATAAGAAATAACAAACTTGGATAATATAGATGGGTTTGGTAGATTTTCTTGGTCATTATAACTAGTATAGTTTTTACATAAATTGGAGGTGCTTATAATCACATCTAAGCCATAGAAATCAATCTCCACTAGATTCATTGCAAATTACAAAAGAAAAAACCTAAAAGAAATGAAACTTTGATGCATCCTTCATAGGTTGGAGACATTATTCACATATAGGCATTAAAAATAGAACTACTAGATTACATTGAAAATTGTAAAGACATAAAAAATCTAAAATAGGGAACTCTAGTGTATATCAAAAAAATATCTCATGTGGTTTTGATTATGTACCATATGCTACTCATGAGATAAATGTATTAACATATGATGTGAACATTATCACATGATCTTCAGTTTAAAAAAACTAATGGTATGGTTTTTTTTGTGACTTATTAACTTATGACTTTCATGAATGGGCAATGTATATTAAACATTTGGATTTGCACCATATTCCTTAATTAACTTGCTTTTACCACATGACATATCTGTGATATAATTTTAGAGTATAAAGAAACTAAATAAAAAAGTGCCACTGCAAAGCCAAAAAAAAAAGTAGAAAACACCAAATGTAATGGAAAGAAGTACAAGTGCAAACTATTAGTGGTAGTACAATCCGATTGAATACAATACATCTTGGTGCAGCTCCATGTGTGTATTGGATTGTTTCATGTAGAAACATTGTTAGCAAACCTGTTGCCCCGGCAAAAAAGAAATTACCACTAATGTTAATCTTTAAAGAGGACGTTAATAGCATCGTGGGTTCTATGGGGGAGGATCATGCTTGGAAAACTGTTGTAGTAATAGGAGCCTCTTTTGGAATAAGTTCAAGCATGATTATGCTGCCATTTCTTATTAATTATAGATTTTTCTAGATGGTGCTGGTTGTCCTTGTATTATTCTTTTATGAATTATAGAATAATGATTTCTTATTAGCTATAGAATTCTTGAACAAGTTTTGTGATATCCTAATTTGATTTTCTTAACATTATAAACACCATTTGAAAATTTTTGGAAGTAGACTTGGAACATTAAGATAGAAACAATGGACATTTAACATTTTAGAGTTTGGATTTATTTGTAGTTTTTATTTGAAGTTTTTCACCAGTTCTTTTGTTTCCAGCTGCAAAAGCTCAAAAATGAACATGATTAATACAAATCTTGGGTGTAAAGTGTTAGAATAATGGCATACTTTGTGAAAATGACAAATTATGGTTAAGATTGGAGAACCTAGAGAAATAAGGTGCTATTGCCTTTTTTCATGTGGAAATGTTAAATAACAATATCAAAAGCTTTCATTATGTGAGGAAAGACGAGAAGAATGAAGTTGACTAGAGAAGAAGATTTTTTGCTTTTAAAGCCAATAAGGAAAGGAAAATTATAAGGAAAATCTAGCCTAAAAAAGATTTAGTTGACCAAAGAACCAAAAATCTTTGAAAATGAGATCGCTTGAAGATTTTATACACGATATTTCAATGAAAGCCCATCTAATTTGGCATGATGGTTGGCAAATTTGTTATGATTGTCAACTGTGTGTGCTCTCTTCCTTGTTGAGCTGGCAAAGGTACTTACAAACTCTTGTCTTTAGCTAGATTTGAGCAACTGATCTATCTTTGATAAAAAAAAAATTAAGCTAAAGAGAGAAATGGAATGCTTTGCATTATCTCTCTTAATTATACTATATGAAGTCTCTCCTCAAGTCGTAGCTCCTTGACGCTCAATTCCTTGAAACATAGATCCTTGACACTTACTCCTCAAGGGCTATGGGTATAATAGCATGTGCCTAAGCTCTCACTTTGGTTAGCCATATGCTTATCATTCAAGTTTGGAGATTAGATAACTAGATTATCATTGTAAATGTTTTAATTTTTATTTGGTTCTACAACTCTATCTCTTTATCTCTCTTTTATATAACATGATGACACAAGAATAGGTAGGATTAGATCACAAATGTACAATTCAAAGCATTTAGTAGATAGTGTTCATTGGACTTTTGTCTTTGTCAACTTTACGGAAGAGCCCTTTAGATGAAATAGGACTTTGAGAAGTTCCATCAGCCTTGCTCTTGAGATTCTTCTCATTGGTGGAATGATTATTTTTTTTTCTTAGTTTTAAATTCTTAGAGACAATGCTCCTTTGGCATCTTTTGGATGAGAGCTTTGAGTGCTTTGAATTTAGAAGTCATTTACCTTCACAGTATTTGTAATATTTCATTTGATCATAACTATGGCCAATTAAATGATAGGGTTTCATGAATTGGACCACTTTTTTATAGTTGTTAACATCTTTTGTGAAACATTGATTGGGTGTCATTGACATACCAGGGTAAAAGATGTCGACTATTCTTCCCTTGGCAATGTCAAGGTTGATTGTTATCTTGATTGAAGTACAACCTTTTGTTAACTTTTTAATAGGTGGGCCAATTTTCCTTTTGTGCTCAACACTAGATTCTTTGGAGTCATTGTGATGTAATAATTAAACTAGGGCAACACGAATTAACATAGAATTTTTACATCATAATGGCTTCAAAGAATCTGATACTGAGTACTAAAGGAAAGTTGGCCCACTTATTAGGGAGTTAACCATCAAGAAAAGGTCATGGTACTTCAATCAAGATAGCAAACCTTGACACTAACAGAGGAAGAACACTTGACGTCCTTTGATGTAGCATTTCAACAACACCTTTATTAATGTTTCACAAAATTTGTTAGCAACTATAAAACAAAAGGGCTCATTTCATGAAACCCTATCATCTAATTTGTCATAATTAGGAGTAGCTTTTCTTCAACAAGGTTAAGAAATTTTATATTTGATTTTTTTAGAAATTGTATGAAGAGAGTTGAAATCCATAAAGAAGAAAAGGAACTAGCTTCCCAAAGACAGATGAAATTAGAATCTGGGGCATGGGCAGAAGTGGAATAGAAACATATCTTCAAATAGAAGATAATCCTCTATTACTTGATGGATAGAGTGCTCATATTTCTTTAGAAACCTTCTTTTTTCATCCATTTGATACTAGTTGCCATGTAGAATAATGATGGGCAGAATTCTTTGATATGGTGGAGGTTGAAGGGATTTGAAGAATGATGAACCCCAATGGAAAAATTGTTATAAATTAGTTGAATTGATAAAGCAATGATGAAATTAGGCTAAATTGGTAGTGATGGATCAACCATTGGAAGTAGATCTTGTTTCAACATGGCAAATGGAGCCATTGTTAGATTTCAAGTTAAAATTTGAATAGAGGACGATGATGAATCTACAACTACTATAGCATGTGGTGCAATAACCAAATGTGTAAATATGGTAAATTAAATTTCTTCTGTATGAGGGGGACAATTTGTCAATTTTGACACAGAATAGTCTCTTGTGGAAATAAAATTTTTTATCACAATGGATCGGCAGTCATCTTCGAAAGGGTTTATATCAACTTTTTTCATGAGCACCTTTGTTTATTATTGTAGTTCTTGGGATGATTGAATCTACAATGAATAGAATTTTTGGTCATTGCTAAGTATGGTTCTCAAGTTCTTTAGTTGCTTATTCAAGAAAATTGTTTGTGGTTTATGCTTCTTATTGTGATAAAGTCCTCATCTTTCAATTTTTTTTATTTCTTCCCACACGCGACAAAAAATAACTAATGTAAATCTTAGGTGTAAAAAATCTTAATACAGATATACTTTATGAGAATGAAAAATCACAAAGAGTGGTAAGAAAGTAAAGATATGGGATGTTAATCTTCCTCTTCTTTGCAAAATACTACAATATAATTTAAAAAACCCTTTATATAAGAATAAAACAGAGAAGAAGATAGAAAGAAAGAAAAGATGAGTTTTTCCTTCTAAAATTGAGTCGGGGAAGTTAGAAAAAAATCCAAGAAAAGTTTTACTAGATCAAAGAACTAAAAGTTCTTGAAATGAGGTTGCTTAACCCTTTATATATACGAGTATCTTGATGGAACTCCATTTGACGTGACATCACAAAGATGGTTGCGAACTCTCATCTTCAACTAGATTTGAGTTGAAGCTATCTTTGGTTGAAAGGAGTTTAGTTGAAGAGAGAAATAGAATAACTTTGATTATCTCTGTTGAGTATTATGTTTGTTGTTGCTTCTTGTGACCTAGACATAGCTATTCGACACCCACCCTGGAGATGGAGGTGTGTTGTAACTTGTGGCTTAGCTCTTATAGAGGGTAGTCATGTGTTCATCAAGTTTGAATATTGTACAACAATATTTTGATTGTCAATAGTAAAAACAAATTCCATTTCTAAGAACATTTAACAATGTTTTCAAAAGCAGCTCTTCAAAAATGCCTTTTTAAAACAACCATTTCCAAACCACCATCACTATGTCAAACAAACCTACGGTTAGGGCAAGTTGTCCCCTAGTGCAAATATTATATTTACTATCTAACAAGAATCCGTTGTTGTATGGCATATCACTTCTGCATATTGGCATTGTAATGTATTATGGATCCTTTTTCCCATTACATATCATGCTGCATGAGCTGAACTTATTAGCCATGTTTTTAAAGGTACAATTTAATTTTTTTCCTTCTCAAATCAAGCTTTTGTTTTAAGTTAGTGTAAACACCAAGTAACTGTTTTTTTTTACAAAAATATTTTTCAGCATTTGCAATTGCTTCTTTGAATGTGGTCATGTTGGTTGGTCATTATTTTAGATTTTTCAGTTAGTAATCATAAAGCATTTTACATGCATATTCATGAATTCAAGCATGCACATGCAAAACGTTGGCATAAAAAGAAAGGCCATTGACATAAGCATGCACCATTTAACTTAAGAATATAATATATTTTGCATAACAATAGTTATCAATTCAAGTATTTCAAAAATTTACAAATGAATGTGGAATTGTTTTATATGGAAATTTTTGTTGTACATCTGAGAAATTATCAAATTAATGACATTTTTGTATGGATAAATTTTAATTGCATTTAAGGTGAGCGATTTAGGTTTTCTAAATACATCCTCAGTTGGGGTATTTATGGTTATTAAGGTGTTTTTTTTTAATTTTAACACCTGCCTAGTCGAACTTCAATTGATTTACGAAATGATACATTTCAAACCATATGACCTGAAAAAAGAAAAGAGCATTGTCTTTATATAGTGGACGGCAGTCTTTGCTTTTTAGTAATACAATTGAAGAACATTTTTATTCCTTTCACTTTTTATACATACTCAAATTCCTTTAGTATCAAACCTACGTTTATTTCACCTCTTAGTTGTAAAGCATTATATAAAAAATTCTTCCAAAGATACAGATTTTGTGATTTGGCATCTCTTCACATGTAAAGTATAAACGTTAGATACATAAATTGTCATTTATTAAGATAACCAGTATAATTTTTGCAAATTCATCATCAGCAAAAATTTTAGCATCGCTGTTTATAGACTTAAATTGTTCTTTTTATGTTTCCTGCACAGAAAAACGATTATGAAACCTTTTAGTTTCTTTCAATTTATATGTGTAACTGGAAATTAATGAACTTGCTGTATATCTGATAGATGGGACAAGCGCTTTTCAAGTGATTTTATTGGAATCAAATTCTCCTCTCTTATTATCAAAAAAAAAAATCTAATCTCCATATTTATTGTATATGAGTTTGTGTTTATATGTAAGTGGATATGCTAGTGTGAATGTACGTTGCATATGATATTTTGGTACATTATGCAAACATGTGAGTAGAGGGAATTAGAAATTCCAATCATTTTATGGAAGTTGATTTTATTTATACCCATCTAATCTTCAAAAAAAAAAAATTTATAAATTTAGTGGAAGAATGTTGATTTGGAGTTGTTTTTTAATTCAACTGAGCCAAATCACGTTCGTCCCTCCCAAGATGGTAAAAGCTATGTCAGTGTACTACATTTAATTCAGTCCTCAACTGGGGTTGGTTTGTTTCAGTTTTCTTCTTCTATGGGAGCAAATCCTTCTAGCTCTATGTGAAAGTTTATTATTATACTTGCCGCAAGTTATTCAATGCTGATAATCTCAATTTCCCATCCCTCTCCCTTTTGTTTTTTTGCATTTTATAGACTTGGACTATTGAACCGGAGATTCGTGGCCTTCAGATTCATGACATGAAGGAACCTGTGCACTGTTTGGCTGCGAATGCCAATATTGTGTGTTTCTCAACTCAAGGCACTGGTGCAAAGGTCAGTGCTTTATTTTGCAAGTGAAATTACCAAAGAAGCCATGCTTTTGAACTGTTAAGCTGAATATTACTGTTTTTAGGTCTCTACCTGGGGTGGACTTACAAAGCACATTAATTTCAACAAAAATGTGAAATGCATATCCATGACAGATGCAAATCTATATTGTGGCTGCACTGCCTACAGCATCCAGGTTTTGTATTATGAAGTGTTTTAGCTCAATTCATACTAATTTATTCTAGCCCAAACTATAAAAGCTAAACCACCTATGCTTCCTTCCCATGTTAATGCATAAGGTTTAACAATCTAATTTTTCTTATTTGGAGCATCTTTCAATCATATTGACTTATGTGTGTTATAAGAGGTTTTGGCTTACTGAACCTTTCATCCTTCAGTCTTGTTGGTTGCAGCATAAGGTGTATAAATTAGCTCTTTTTTTTTAGTTTTTGACTATATGATCTTTGGGACACTCTTTTTGACCTTATCTTTTATGTACTTGACCAAAAAATAGATACAAAATTGTGCTCTATGTGCTAGCATACAATCAAGGATCCATTTGGGAAAGCTTTTATTTCTTAAACCCTATCATTTCATTACTTGGCTTGCACGTCAAATGCAGTATTAAATTCCTCTCTATTTATAAACTTATCCTCCCTCTCTACTCTATGCATATTAAATTCCTCGTGGCCATGTTGAAGGCCAACAAGTTGATCCCAATTATTCCTCTTATCACTTATTCTTAGTAATGCATTTTAGTCTCTCGGTAGCATTATTTATATTCCCAAGAACTTATATGAACAACATTTTGTGTAATTAGCCATTGTAAGTTTAGTTCTGTTTGATGATAATACTCTTTACAACTTATGCCATAGATTAGTAAGGAGTTCCACCATCTTCATTGAGAAAAAAAAATTCCATAACCTTATCACATCCCTAAAATATCTATAAGCTCTTGTCCAAGTCTTAATATTCTAGCACAATTGATGAATTGTTATATTTTTCTTCAGGAAGTAGATCTCAAGAAGTATACATCGAGTACATTTTATTCCGGTACAAGGAAGTTATTGGGCAAACAAACCATTCATGCTATCTTCATTCAAGATGGTACTCTCTTTGCCGGAGGTTCTTCTGTTGATGGAATTGCTGGCAAGGTAAGTTTGATAAGCCAGTCATTAGCACTGCACAATCCATGGCCTGTGCATTGCATCACTTAGATAATTGGTGTCATTAAAATCATTTAAACATATTTATATTTTATTTAATATTTAAATGTCAAAATATAAAATAAAGTTCATCTATAACCATATGGTGGTAAAGCCATCGAATTGGTGTGTTTTATTATTTCGTCTTTCCTTTTGGCAATCACCACTAGGTAAGGTGCTATACCTCTCAGAATGTGTGACTTTTAGTTTACAAGTCAGCTAAGTCTTCTGAAGGGAACTTCAAGGAACTTGGAGCATTAATGTGGTTCTCAAAACCCCTTCCATTTCTTCTCTTCTATACTTCACTTTTCATTCAAACGTTGTTCTATGCTTTCAAGGAGATGGAACAGTTATGGTTTCATTGCAAGAAAATATTATTATTTCTATGTAGAAACCAATCTCTTACTCTAAGCTAGTTTTGCAACATCCTTTGGCCTAAAATTGGAGATGCAATTGCAGGCTTTTTCTTTATCAACAAAATCTGCGACGGGGTCTTTCGTAACTCCCTTGGACATCTACTGCATCTCTGCTGCCGATGATTTTGTTTTCACTGGTACAAAAAATGGCATCATTGAAGTTTGGATCAAGGAGAGGCTTGCAAGGGTGGGCTCAATCAGGGTAGGACCTGTAGGAAATGCAAAGGTTGCTTGCCTTGCATCAGATTCTGAAGGAGAAATGCTGTTTTCAGGTTCTTCAGATGGAAAAATCCAGGTTTACATTTCTATGCCTTTGTTTTGTTCTCACAAACTGCCCATCTGTTCTGCAATGGCTGTTCAGTTTGTGTTTGGTGCTTCTTTTTTGTAGGTTTGGGCACTGGAGTGATGTCAATAGAAGTTCATCTTTCCTTCGACGAAAACTGTGATTACATTCTCACTGAGAACTGGAGCACAGGTAAATCATTCAGGAATTCTGTTCTTTATTACCGCAGCGTTTTTCTTTGGTTCAGTGTTTGATGACCGGTTTTCCTGCTACAAATACACCTCCTTCCAAAGTCACATTTGGTTTAGTGTAATTTAAAATCGATGTAAAATTTCAATTCTTACAGAAAATAATGTTTTTAAATTTGCTAACGAAATTTCGAAAGTTGAATATTAACCAAAGGACTAGATATGTCACATTTATTTAAAATTTCCTTAGATCCAAGTCTAGTTGATTCGTAATTATAATTTGTAAATTGTGTATGGTTTATTTAAGACCTATTGTTGTTTTATTCTTTCAAAAATAAAAATATAATTTATTATATTCTAGGATTTTTTTTTCTATTCACTTAACCATACCCATTTTGTAATGGCAAGAACTCGTGTTTTTGTAGTTGCACTATTTTTAATTTTAATTGCATGATGTCATTATTTTATTTGATATTTATTTTTTAACTATGCATTAAATCAAAGAAATTTTATTAAATCAATTTTTTCATGTTTTGACAAATCTGTTTCATATATATATATATATATATATATATATTTCGATGTTTCTCAGCCATCTTTTAAAAAATGCTAATAGTTTTTTTTAATGTGAATTCAGTTTCAAAAACACCTAAAGTAATAACCAATCAATCAATTTTTTAAAATTGATACATGATTAATAAAAAAAATCCCAAATTGTCATGTTATCCATCCAATCCAAGTCAATCCAGATTTCATCCATCTTTTAATTTGCTGAATAAATCACCTTTTTAATTTGACCCAAATATCATACAAATCAGATTATTGTTAGAGCCAGCCTACTCCAAACCACATCTATTGACTATTCATGAAAAAGCCATAAACAACAATAATTAAAAAAACATTTTTTTATCCCCAAAATCATATAAAATCCTATAATTATAAGTTTAACTAAATTTTCAATAAAAATTAAGAATATTAAAAAAAAAGTATCTCCAGCCACAAAAATCACCACAAATGATTTCTTAAAAACAACAATTCATCAACTCACGTTGAAAAGTTTGACGCACAATTGTTCTTATGCTGTGGAGCACTGCATAAACGAGTGGACAACAATGGAGAGAATTCCTTACTCTGGTTTTCCTTCCCTGTTTGAAAATTTCGATAACAACGCGAACTAACATTATTACCCTTAATGCAAAATCAAAAAGAAAACCAAACACAAGTTACCTTTTTCTATAATACTGAGATCAATCTTTGTTACATGCTGCAACTCTAGATTTTGAATGTACTGCAACCTGCATCTTCTGAAGTCAGGTTTTCCTTCCAATTCTCAAACTCGAAGCCCCCAAAAACCACCTGTTTGATACCTACATAGCTGTCAGGACGAACATTTATTAGTGTTTCTTGCATAATAGGGGAGCAGTACTTGAAGAGTGAAGGTTCTAAACACTTAAAAGCTCACTATTTGCAAACAGCTCATGTTCCGCTTGTAGAACACTTTTACCACATGGCAGGTTCTCACCAACATAGCAACACAATCACAAACCAACCAAGAAAGATAAAAATCGACTAATTTTCTTAACAGTGACCTCTCCAAGTTGACAATCTTAGCTAGTAGATCTCTCTGTAGGAAAAACTTGTCAAAGAAATATTCTCAGAGTAAGATCTATCGCTTTGTGTAAGGTTCTATCCTCCTTGCATCCAAGCCCAAAATAAGCCACTTTGCAAACATTCACCTCAATGGAGCTTAATGGACCTCTCATCAAGTGTCTTAGCCACTAGGTGACAAGCCCACCTTATGCATGCCTTTATCTCCTTGGGATGCAAAGTGGGACTCAAGATGACACATAATGATTGACCTTCACTTCCTTGGGAAGTTCTTTGTCAACTAGCCTTCCTCTAACCCTCTTCGCCCACATGGTCGATCTTGGAAGCAACAAAGCTCTTTCCTTCTCTAAAAGACCAGAGTTCTAGCATAAGCAACCTCTAGAATCCTTGACTCTTTTTGGAAGCTATATGCTGTTTAATTTAGAGGTTGTTGCCAAATGTCAGCATCTATGGGACTAAATGATCCATAGAACAGACAATGCATCATTCTGGTACCAAATCAACATGCCTAGGCAACCATAACTAAGAAGAGAAGTAGTTGACGACCTTTGAGAATGTTGGAAGATTTTGTATAGAGTAAAAAAAACAACTGCAAAGGAGAAGGACAAAGAGAATTTTTTGCAAAGTAGTTGGTACATCTCAACCCTCCAGGTCATGCATTTGCATTTTAAGTAACAACTAGTCTCTTATAATAAAAATGTAAAATATTAAGTAAATAACATGTGCTGACTATGACTAGGCAATGTGTAAGACCTAAAAACAAGTTAACATAGAAGTCATAAAACCGTTAAAAATCTAATATAGATTAATTTCAACATCAAAAAGATCTCTTTATTCTTCTCTAGTGCATTTGTTTTCCCTCTCAATGCAAAATCATTTTACAGTGGCATCAGAGCCGAAAGCTAAGGAGTTGAAGCCAGAAGCTAGAAATCAAAGGAGTTGGAAGTCAGTGACAAGGAGCAGTGTCTTGAATAAATGGTGCATCTAGAGACAGTTAAAAACCTTAGAAAGAGTTCTCTGCCAAAAATATAATTCAACTCAAAAACAGAAAACTATTTATGTGCAAGAGAGCAAATTAGACTTTCAACACAACATTCAAAAAACTACAAATTCTAATTTTAGCTCAAGTTTTATATCTAGTTCACAGCAATCCTCAAACTCACAAAGCAATTATGTAGAGTTAGAAAATACTCTTAGAAAGGTATGCTCTTAGAGAGAACTTTTTTGAATCTTGTGATGTGGGTTTTTTTTATTTGTGAACCACAAAGTTTTAAGGAGACAACTAATAACAAAGCTTGGGTTAAATCGATAAATGAAGAATTAGCATCCACTGAAAAGAATAAACTAGACAAATTGTTGATCTACCTACTGATAAAGTAAATGGACTAAAATAGATGTACAAAACCAAATTCAAAGAAGATGGGTCTATTTAAAGACAAAACGTATAATTGGTCGCTAAAGGTTATTCTCAATAGACGAGTATAAAATTTAATAAAATAATTACCCCTATTGTAAGCATGAACTACTTTCTTTAACTACATAATTAGAATTATAAGCTTTTCAATTAAATTTTAAATCAATTTTTTTAAATAGCAATCTTGAAGAAGACATCTATGTTAAACAACTTAAGAGTTATGTGTTAAAAAGCCAAAAAAAAAACTTTAAGAGCATAGAAGAAGAAAAATGATTCTTTGTCTGTGAAAAAACAAATTTGAAAAAAGCTCAAATGAATTATCTCCTTATGTTCAAACCGATGAATTGAATTATTTTTTAATAATATGTATTTATGTTGATAATTTGATATATATGAGCATAGATTTAATTATGTTAGAAGAATTTAAAGATGCAATAATGAAAAAAAATAAAATGAAAGACTTTGAGATTGATGAAATATTTTTTGGAAATACAAATCGATGAGATTTTTATATCTCAAGAAAATTATCTTATAAATCTTTTGAAAAGATTTCAAATAAAAAGTTATAAGATTGTTCCAATACCCTTAATAGCAAATAAAAACTCTAAATTAAAAATGAAATAGAAAATTGGATACAAAAATTTAGTTGGACCTTTAATTTACATGACAAACATTTGACCTAATGTTTTTTCTTTTTTTTTGTAAATATGATTTCTAGATTCATGAAAGATTTTAGCAAAGTCCATTTTGCAATAACAAAGGGAACTCTATATTATCATCTCTAAGGTTAAAGACTCGGGATAAGATGCGTAAAAAAAAATAATAATAATCTTGTAGAATTTGCTAAAAGTGATTACATAAGATCTATTGGTAACAAAAAACACATTAAGTTATGCTATTTATATGGGAACAAAATTGATGTCATGGACATCTAAGAAATAGAAAACTATGACCCTTTTATCAACAAAGGTTAATTATATAGTAGTCATAGATATTGCTTGAAAAGTAAAGATGTTATCACAAAATTTAATTATATGTCCATTGAAACAAATCCTAACACAAGTTCTCTAAAAACAAACTGGACTTGTAATTATATTTTATAATAATATCTCTACCGTTACAGTGACAAAAACTCCAATCTTTCATAAATCTCTAAAAACAAATCCTAGCACCATTTTACCAAGGACATGGTTTAAAAAAATTAAATTCAATTGCAATAAATCTCAGCAAAAGAACAATTGGTATACGTTATCACAAAAGTAATGATTGTTGACAAGTTTGATTGATTCAAAAAACAAGTTTAAATTACAAATTAAATAGGAGTGTCTAACTTAATTTGTAATAGTTTTAAATAGTTTTATGACTTTTATTTTACTTTTTTTTAAGTGTTTTATGACTTTTATTTTACTTGTTTTTAAGTCTTACATATTGTCTAGTTAGCACATGTTATTTACTTAAAATTTTACATTTTTATTGTAAGTCAATTTTTAATTAAGTGCAAATATGAAACACAACCTTTAGGGATAAGGCATGCCAACTGCTTTGCAAAAAACTCTCTCCATTGTTCTCCTGTGCATCTTTTTCCCTGTTCAATGCAAAATCTTCCTACAGAGACTTCCTCTATAAATACTATCCTAAAGCTAACAAATGAGGAACAAGCATTAGGCAACACACACAACATACAATATACCTGCTTTTTCAATTACATCCTCCTGCAAATCAATTACTTTTCAGCTCTTCTCTAGTTCCCATTGGATCCTGTTTATAGCATGTTGATAAAGCAATCTTGTAATTTTTAAGATATTATAGTTATGCATTTTTATTGTCTACAAGAATGCATTTTTCTTAGATTGGGATTTTTTTCACAGAACAAAAAAAAAATCTAATTCTTTGTTCTCCACTCCTCCTTTTCTCTTCTCGACAAGAAGACCTTCCCAAGCTCTTTTCCTTGTTGAGCACCTCTCTCTATCATTTCACTCTGGGACTAATAATTCTTCTCACCTCTTCACCCACATGTAGAATTTATATTCACCAATGGTGGATCAAATAGCTTTTCATCAACATGATCATTTACAAAGCGATTGCTCAGCAATCATAGACAGATGTTTCCTCTAAAAACATTGTTATCATGCCAACTTCAAAATTTAAATAACATCCTCCAAAAAACTTTAATAGCACCCATAATAATTCTTAGGCAAATATCAATAAATAATTAACCTAACAAAGCCTAAACTTAAAACTAGTATCGTTTCAATCAACGTAGCCTAAGTTATACATGGATATATAGTTACTTGATTAGCAAAATGGAATAAAACCATTTTGTAGCCAAGCCATGAAAAATGAATCCCTGCTTTGCACAAAATCAAAATGAAATGAAAAGAAAAAAGACAAATAAGAAGAAATTCAATTGTATGGAACTTAGAACTTTAGACCATGAATAGAAAATTTATGCACACATGAAAATTAAGTAAAAGGATAAGTTTAGAATTTACTCAGAACTTATGGATGTTAATGCATTCACCAATATATCCAAAAGCAGTGGTTCGCTTGTTCCAATATCCACCCTGTGATACTATTGTATATTAAAATTAAATCCTTGCTATAAAGGAAAATAAATATATGATAGCATAAGAATAAAATCTACCAAATGCGTGCTAAGTTATCTTGTATCTCAAGATCACCAATGTTGTAAAATGTGGTTGGTGTCACATTTGCTCCTTGGATAATATCATATCTTGGTCTTTTACTATCCATAATAGACTGGGACAGCTGAAGATTTAAAAACAAAAAAAATAAGTTTTCTACAAGAGCATCAATAACTTAAATTATTGTTTAAAAGGTTCAGAATCCTAATCCCCAATTGTCAAAGCCAATGTTTGCAATTGTTCTATCATGCACTATGTAACTATAAGGAACCCTAACAATAAAGCTCGCCAATTGAAAGCATTTATGCAACCTGGTCTTTTTTTAGCCTTATTCACCTCGTAGAATTCAAGAATTCACTCAAGAAATTACAAAGGAATATTTTTCAAATCAATGAGTATTAGCATCATCAACTTACTTTCTCAAATCCCTAGAGATCCTTCCATTCCATCAAGGATATAGGAAAATAATTCTTAAACTGCATTTTAAAATTTATACTAAACAACAGCCAATGGTTCACTATTCTGCTAGCCTTGCTAGAACAAATAGCTCTATTATAGAGTGACACAATCCAAACTATAAATCTAAATGCAAACCCAATGTATTATAAAATTATAACAATAGAGAATGAGAATAAAGAGAACTATATTATCCTAATTCATAGACTTTAAAAATTGTTTCAAAGTCATGCAATAGATTTATGTTGGCATAGTGTTTTTCTTTTTTGACTTATTTAAAAAACAAGAATTAGACAATAGAAAATCCTCTAATTTATAATTTGAAAGAGTACACGAATATGTATCACAACCCATTTAGATACCAATAAGAGAAAAAAGATTGGTTTCACCAAAATGCCAAATAACTATTAAGTCAAACCCTTTAAATTTCTAAGTGAAAATTACCACACAAGATGAAGCCTCACATTTTTGGCATGAACCTTTAATAATTTGACCCTTGATAAGGATGCACTCCTATTTTTATGTTCAATTTCCTAAATAGCTTCTCTTGGCTTACCAACCCTAAGCAATCTATAATAATGACTAGCACATGCCCACTTAAGCCAATTGAGAGATGTGATTAATATGTAAAATATAGTGAAAAAAATGGAAGTCAGTATCAGAATAACTAAGGCAATAAATGAAAAAACCTCCATACAACAAGCATTCTCAATTATAAAATAAAGTTGGTTCCTCAAAGATAACCACATCACTTTTAGTGATTCATGGTTATCAACAAATAAACAAATAAATGAGCATGAGCTATCTTTTTGAGCAAAACATTGCTTGTGTTTGGTAAAATTGACTTCACGTGCACCTTTCCTACATTTCTTTGGTGTCTATGACATCAATATGGAGGTCAAATATGATTTAATTCCCAACCCTTGTAAGGTTTGCTCTATCTTTGTCCACTCACCATTCTTTACCCATTTGCCTTGAGGTCTAAACCATCCTTAGAGGAATTGTTTGATTATCTTAGAAACATCTATGCAAAGCACTACGAATGTGTGGGGGCGACCTAGTTTCACCTTGGCAATAGCCCCAAGAAAATGCAACCAATCATGGTCATGGAGGTGGGAGGAGCTCTTCTGACTCAACTCTTCAAGGCATGGAATAACCTTCTTCTAATAAAAAAATTCTCTATTAAAGGATTGACTTATTTTGACCAATCAATAGGAAATCTATGATAAGGTCCATCCCAACACACATTAACCATCTGGTGCTTCTCCCTTTGTTGTGGCAAATAGTGCTTATCTTTTTTGAACAAATTTGTAGAGGCGTTCTGCTCCGTATAATCCCCCATACTTTTCTTTAAAAACTACTCATGTTCCTATAATCCTCATGGACCACCTCCTTCCTAGCTCTCATTGCATCCAAGTAGGGCCATGAAGATTCTAAAGGACTTCCTCCTAACAAACCCTATGCTTGGTATCTGATAACCCAACAATGTGGTTAATATATACTCTATAATGCATTTGCAACATATTTTGTTGATTTCTCACCATTATCCTTCTTCAAT
The DNA here is from genome assembly GCA_023846275.1 of Vanilla planifolia. Classification (NCBI taxonomy): domain Eukaryota; kingdom Viridiplantae; phylum Streptophyta; class Magnoliopsida; order Asparagales; family Orchidaceae; genus Vanilla; species Vanilla planifolia. Next base: position 4,451,913 of record CM043870.1, read on the forward strand.
ACTATTCTGGTGTTTCTTGTTTTCCATGTGTCCTTTTAATTCAAACTTGGTAATATCCTAACTTCATGTTTAAATTTGTGAAAATCCTTTTGCTATTCAATTGGTCAAGAAGTTTGTTAGCTTGAAGCAAAGGGTATTGGATTTTGATTATAATTTTATTAAGAGCATTATAATCAAGGCACACATGCCATCTTTTGTTGTTCTTTGGAACCATAACCATGGGTAATCCACATGATGATTTGTTTGGCTTCAATGCTCCAATCTTTAGCAATTCCGTCACTTGCTTCTCAATCTCCTCAATCTCCACTGCCAAGTGTTAGTATATCCCAATATTTGGTAAATGTGCATTTGGCATGAATATAATTTTGTGTTCTTTCTCTTTGGGGTTAGCTCTTAAGATTCTTCAAATAAGGTAGAGTATTTCTCAACAAAGATCTTCCACTTCTCTCTTGTCACTGAAGATAACAATTCAACTCGGCCATTAGGTTTCTTTAGTTGAACTACCAACAATAGGTAACTTCAACAAGTATTCATAAGTCTCTTGACTTGGCCAACAAACACAAATCCGTCAGTTTAAGTCCTTAGTTTTGATTCATAAAATACTTTTTTCCATCATTTGTAAACTGTTATTATTGTGCTCCTTGAAAGAATATTGCATCCCAATCCTATAAGTATTTTTGAGGATGATCTAACAGATATAAAAAAAGTAGCATTTCGCACAACCTCGTCAATATAGTCTTGCATCATGATGAGCTTCGCCCCGTCATGCTGCTTGATCTTTGGCTCATTATCTCACTTTACCTACACTAACAAGTGGGGTCAAGGATAATGCGTAATCATGGATTCTAGCCATTTTCCAAAGTTAAGTGATATAAGATTCTTCTTATTAACCATGTTGATGATCACTCGTATCAATTCCTTCACTGGAGCTTAAAGAGCAAATAGTACTTAAGATTTTTCTTCCATTCTTACCTTGTTTGTTTCCAATGACTTCACCATTAAGGCAGTACTTGGATCACAGTTTGCATTGCCTTGAGCATTTAACCTAATTAGTAATGGTCATCATTATCTTTCCTAGATATCCATTTGTCCTCTTAGATTAAAACTATGGGTGTATTCTCAAGCATTTCTCATCGATGTGCCTAATCTTTTGATGGTGACCACAATAATTTCTTAAGTCCTAATTCAAATTACTTAAGATTGATTCTTTCATGGATGGATATGAATGTTGTTACTCATATTGTTTTTCTTTTCCTACTTTATAGAATCTCTCAAACTCTTGGAATTGCTATTTGTATTTTCACTTATAGTCTTATGTTAGTCTACCTAAACATTATTGCATAGAAATTAGCTTAACTAAGTCTAAAAAGCAAATAACGACCTCCATTACAATCAAGTGATGTAGTCACATAGTGTGCTTCATCATTGTGGAAACCACATCAGCCAATGCACAAAGTGCCACATTCTATAGTCAAAATTTGGTGGTTAACTCTTAGACTTTCGCTCGGATGTCGCAAATTGTGCAACTTTTGTCATTGTTCCTCGATATATCACATCAAATAACACTTTTGAAATATGAATCTCTTGAAGTTGCTCCACAACATCTCTTGGTTCGTAATTCTCTTGAGACAGGAATTCTACCATAGAAATGTAATGAGTTTTAATTTGACAAATGCAACATTATTTACTAGTACTCATATTATGAAAAATAGGTCTACCCAGTTATACAACTTATCAACGTTTACTTTCCCATGTTAAGCTAGAAACTTAGCCTTCACTTTCACCTAAAAGGTTCTTTGTTATCCTTCAAACTATGAAGACACTATGTTGATGACATTAGCCTTATCTTCCTCAACATTCTTCGTCAAATGTGACATAGTCCGACCTTCCTGTAGTGGGGTTTGGATGCATCCTACCTCAAGTATGATCTCCTCACATTTAGTTTTCCAAGGCTATTATTGTGGTAGGTTTGTGCTTCATCGTGATCTATACTAAGATTTAAACAACTTGAGCCAACCTTGCCATTTGGTACTCCAATGATTGATTGGATTCTTTGTAATCTCTACTCCAATTTGAAGAAGGGAATCCAAGAGAATGACTCAACATTCAAATCAAAGCGCCAAGAAAGATATTATCTGAGGCACTGTTAATCCACATGGAGTTAATCATCACCAACATTACATTGGTTAAAATGTAAAACTTTATCTTTTGCAATGTGAAACTTAGGAATATTATAGTTTTTATGTATGCACTACTTAATTATATTCATAAGATAATAATACTACTCTAGACTTGTATTAATTCAATTGTAATATCATTACATTCATGATCTAGAGTTAGGTTAATCCTTCACGTAATAAAATTAGGTATAAAACAAGCTTTATTCTTTACAACCCATTAAACATATAATACAATAGCTCATATCATACCTGTCTACTCTATTTGGCTTAAAGTCTCAACTAAAGTTTGAAATTGTCATGGGATTATATAGGTATGATGGTTTCATCATACAAAAGAGACCATCGACAAACAAATGGTTAAAAGCATGAACAGGCTCGTACAAGGCATTGGCCTTGTATGTGTGTCGCCCGATATCTAAGAGTTGAGTTTCCACCAGCATCGAATGAGTACGAAACTTTCTTCATACAAGTATGCATCTTATTTCCTCTCGAGCTCCATTGCTTGTATAAGCCTAATACTAGTCGAACAAGTATGATTGCTATATCATACTAGTACAATTTTATTCTGTTATTGTTAGCTTGGTCATACGCAAGATAGTTTTTATACGATTGCTAAGTTGTATTTACAACTTACATATCATACAATATGAAGTAAAGTATAATAATTATATGTTTCTATATAAATCATAGATAATATAAATAACTTTAAAATAGCAATGTGCTCGTTTTGTTGTATGAGTACAATACTTATATTGTATAAATACGCGATCTAATATAGATGATATCCTTACACATATGAGAACGATTCATACATCCAACATATACGACCATTGTTATACATAAAAATTAGAACAAATAGTTGTTGGCTTGGTATCATATAAATATAATAGTTCTATCGTATGAGTAAGATTGTCATTCCATAAGTTTAACATCTCAAATGTCAAAATGGTCAAACAAAGACAAACCATGCATCAAACTTGTACGATGGTATTCTTCACAATATTTATTGTCGTACCATTACGATAAGGTGTATCGTGTGTGTACGATTGTTGTCTTAGACTGTTTAAATTAACTAACATAAGTTCGTACAAGCATTTGTACTTTTATAAACACAACATATAATATCTTTCCCAAGAGCTTGACTCCTGGCGAAAATATATATTATAATTAGCTATCAATTATCACACAAGTATGACTTATTAATATGATAAGATGAATTGCTTTGTATTAATATGATTTGCGTGATCGTCTGATACGATATGCACATAAACTTAAGCATTGGAGTATGGATTGGTATCGTAAAGTATGAGAATCTCTCTCGGACTTGTATGATATATCATTTTAGAACAAAAAGAACTAGTCACATCATCAGGTCGTTAAGACGAGCTTTGTTAAATTCTTTTGTCTTGATATAATCTAGGCAACGCACTAACACGAACAATATCCTGAGAACAAACATCTATTTTTATCATCTTTGGAAAGCATAATTAACTATTACATGTTTCATAACCTGTCTTGGGATTGATCTTAGTATAAAAAGAGAGACAATTCTAAGAGAAAGCACTAATGCTACGAATTGCAAATCAAGAGAATAAAAGAAAGAACCAAAACATCCTAAGAACCCAATTGAAGCATTCATTTGTCTTAAGCACTTACATTTTGGTTTTTACTACACTACTTTCCCTTTGATTCATATTAGTAATATCTTTTCTTTACTTAGTTTAGTGCCACACTTGTACTAAAAAAATTTAAGGTTTAGGATATTATATGTATCAATTGTAAGAGTTGCATTCTTTCTCTTAGTTGAGACAAGTAAAAATACCCAATCTCCCTAGATATTTGAAACTTCCAACTTTAAAAGCGGTGTAATCAGCAATGTCAATTCAACGTATAACTTCCTCATAAAATATCATTTCTTCTCCTACGCCTTGGTCGTGAGGGGTCCTTGAGTTCTTTTTCAATTGGTTCTCTCATGACTTCTTCTATCATGTTATGCAATACAAAGATCAAAGGGTTATTCTTGAGTTCCGGAAAGCGATTCACAATATTACATTTGGCACTCAACTCTTGTTGTTTCCTCTCAACTCTTTGGTTGGCTTTTACCATCAATTCTATTTTTTCTCAAGAAGTAATTGGACTAATCCAAATGCACTTCAATCTCTTAAGAAATAGACCTCTAAAGTCTTCTTCCTTACTAGGCCAATTTCTAGTCACTTGCATTTTGGAAATTAGCAATATCATCATTACCACATTGTGTTAGTCATGAATATGCTTCATACACTACATGCATTTCCATATCAGTAATACACAAAACTGTAGGATAAAATCTCAAAACTCTTGGCAAGATGACGGCTTTATGGTGTTATGACCCAACATAAACTTAAAACAATTCTAGTTTGTGCAACACAAATACCTGCATGTTCATTGAATTGCAACCTCCAAGGCGGCCAATGATATGCCAGGCTCGAAGTGTCTGAACAAAATACAAAACCCAAATCATAGGAACATTGCTGCTGTACTTTTCAAGGAAAACAACTGCATTAAAGTTGTACAACGGCTCACATCACATATCAAAGTCACATCCTTCGGCAATGGAACATTGTAGAACTCAAACCAAATGTAAGAGTTTGAAAAATCAAACCTGATGAAAGGCAAAACAATACCGGAAAATTTCACCTTCAAGATTTATTATCTTCATAAGAGCAAACTTAACAAAAAAAAATGTAGTTGAAAATGTAACCTCTTGAAGACAACTTTCATGGGTATTGCAGACCCAGTCTTCGCATGCAATATCTTATTTCTCTTCTTCTTTATCCTCTCCTCCAACTTCGAGAAAAAAAAAAATCATTTAAAAGCCCGTTTAGAGCGAGAGCAAAAACAAATAGACGGCCGATTAGGGAGGAAAAAAAAACCATAGATTGACCCTTCTCCGGGTCATCGAAGTAACTTCCGAGGATCTCCGCGATCTCGGGGTCCCTATCGTAGTCTTTCTCGTCTCCTCTGCCTCGAAATGCACTCTCACTGGTGAATTCCTCGTCGCACTCTTCGTTATACTGATCTTCGTACTCTTTGTTTCCGCCATCAATTGAGGTCGAGAGATCCTCCGGTTTTCTTTCGTCTCTCCCACCCTCTTCTTCTCTCTCCTCGATTTCAAGGATCTCCTTGAAGGTTTTAGTTTGACCTTTACCTCTCGCCCGGCAGATGAAGGTAGAGAGTCGGGCTCGAACGGCTTGACGATGAACTGAGGGAGGAAGCAATACAGGAAAATCAGTCGAAACTCGAGTTTGGCCCACTCGACCACAGATTGGAGGGAGAAATCGATCAAGGAGAGAGCTGAACTTGTGTTGGAGAAGCATCTCCTCACTGTGCTCGGCAGTTTTCCACGGCAGTTCTTATTGACTTCATTTTTTCTTTTAAGATTCCGTTTTATTACCGATTTAAAAAAATATGCTTTAAAAAATTATTAAAAACATTAGAAAAACATATTATGTGAGAAAGAAATTCTTGTAATAAATATTATTAATATAAATTTTGATATAAAACAAAAATAATTTGAAACCCAATTCTCATGACTTCAATTATGATTTTGTATTATTGTATTTTAAAAATAAATAAATAAATAGTAACAAACATTGAATGCTGTTAAACAAAATTTTGAACTTGAGAATAACCTTATTAAAGAATTTTGTGAATATGTATTCCTAATGTTTTGTTAATTTATATAAATCAAATATTTTGAAATTTTAAAGGCAATATTATAATAATTAGATAAGCTCATTTTGTGTTCAAAAATGTTTTGAATATTTGTCAAATTGATATGGTTGATATTATTAACATAAAAATGAAATTCAATTCTACTGGTCTAGCATATAGATGTCGTATTTAAGATATTATAATATTGATCTAACTAAGGTCAAAGCATAGTGTATCCATCAATCATATTTTGCCCATAACTCGTTGGTCCAAACATATAGTATGAGACGTTTCTTATATCCATCAAGTATATTATAGACTTAAATCCAAACAAAATTTACAGATTATGCATCATATTAGAAGTGAAGCCAAGGATTTCTATCTCATTAGCACATCTGATAAATACCTAATCAATTATTGGGTGCACAAGTTTCAAAGCACTTTGTCAAAAATGATATAAAGTCAATTCTCAATGCAAAATGTAGTAGCTAATTAAATTCATTATTATCCTCCCAACTAGGCTTTTAAGAAAATGCTACATTACCACTTCAATTCATTGAAGGATAGAAATTGTCAAAAACAAAAGAATCTTCGTGTCAATGAATCAAAAGGCTTGAAAAACAATAACAAAAACTTAAGGAGAGAAGAGAGAAGAATATTAAAAAGAAAAGATAGGATTAAAAATACCTCAATTAAATTCATACATCTAAAGAGAGAAAAAACTAGATTTTTTTGATATTCTACTTATATTTACCATCATAATGAAAACCTTTATGCATTATTATCATAGATTTTTCCTATTTAAAGGGGTTTTCACAATACAACTTATCTATTATGATATTTTAATATTATTTTATTTGCTTTCTAAATCATTCTTTTTACTCTTTAAAATAATGATCATGTTAAAGACATTGTTAGCATTCAACTTTTTTAGTGTTATTATTAAGAGATGAATAATACTCAATATTTCTACACAACTTTTATTTTCTTATTAATTGCAAAGAGCAACAACTGAGTAGATTGTTATTTAGCAAATGAAACTCATGCTGCTCCATAAATAGAGAGTATACTTGAATGTTAATAAAATATCATAATTAATGAATATGAATTGAGACCTTCAAAATGAACATCATTAGTCTCTCTCTCTCAATATAACTTCTAATTTAGAGCTATGCCTCTAAAATAGATGCATGATACTTCAAAAGAAGAATACAAGTTGTAAAAATAATTAAATGAATCATTAAACTCTCAAACACACTAATTTTGTGAAAATCAGAGTTGCCTAAGCAATAAAACGAAAGATATGAGATTTTTAAGAATTAAATAATATTTTTAATATAAAACTAAAATATATAAAAAATAATAATAAATACCAAGTAAAATTAAAAAAATTATGAAACTAAATCACTACATAAAGTGTATAAAAAAAACTCAATATAAAATTATCTTAACATAAAAAAAGTGTCCTAGTCACAAAATTAAAATTTGAATAACTTAATAATAATAATAATATAAAATAATTATTGCAATGATTTTTAAATTTAAAAACTTATTAAAACACTAAACAACCATAAGAAAATACTAAAATAAGTTGATAAGTAAACTTGTAAATATATAAAATTGGTTGACAAATTTTTGAAGATTAATTTGATAAAAAATTTTAGAATATTTAAATTTTAATAACATTGCTTTTTATTTTTCTTTTCTAAGATCCCTAAACATAATATCAGAGAAGCTCAATTGGGCAATGATTTCAAGTAATGAAAACTAACAAAAGAAGAGAGGATGTTTTTGTTAGAAGAAGAGAAATGATCAGTTGTCTTGAAGGCATGTTTTGTGAGGAATTGTAAGATTAAGTGGGGGGCAAAGATATAATCAAGGGTTTTAAAAAGAAAGGAAGTTAGGTTATTATGAGATTTTAATATCCACCAAAATAATTCTAAAGATCACCTAAGTCAAGGAAAAAGAAAGGAGAATAAGTCTAAGGGAAGATTAAGGAATTTGGGAATTATGATAACAGAGCTAGTAAGGAAACTATAGAAATCCCTTATGCAACTAAGTGAAGAGGAATAGAAGAATTGGAGATCAGGAAAAAGGGAAACTTTGCGATCAAATAAAGGCATGATTATTATAAATTGATAAATTGAGTTAAACAGGCTTTTATATCATGTATGTATAAGATTGATGTACTAATCGTTCAAAATTTGGAGACCTCAAACTAGGAATAAAGATTTAATTACCAAAAAATAGAAGATAAATGATATCATGTTGTATTGCTTACTTTATAATGCAAATTGGTGCTTATTCTTATATTATATGTGGATGATGCAAAAAATGTTAAGAGCATATCTCATTTTGGAAAAAGCTATCTATTATAAATTAAATTATTTCTTATAAGGAAATTGGAAAATAAAAAATGAAAAGGAGATAAAAACTAAAGTTTAACGATAAGAAAAGGGCTAAAAGTATAAAAAATTATGGTTACTAGAAAAGCATATCTCATTTTAGAGCATAATCGAGATGTGGAGCTTAAGAAATCATTAATCAAATGTATCCCATTTTGGAGCACAATTTTGAGGTAGAGCCCAAAAGATTTAAAATAGAATAAGCCATTGTTCTTAAACTAAACTAGAATGAGAAAACGAGGAAAAGTAATAAAAAGGAAAAAAAGAGAGCTAAAAAATAAAAAAATGTTTTAAAAGAAAAAAGGGGTATATTTTAAAATAAAAAATATATTTTATTTTTGTATTTTTGCTCTATGTTTTATATGTTATGATATGATCTTCGCATTGTATATGACATAATCTCAAAACTATAATCTTTTATATGCAAATATATCATTTTTATCAACTAAGTCAGTGTTAGTTGACATAACCTGTTTTATGGTCTTATACTTTCAAAAAATAAAAAAACATAACATAGAACTCTATGAGAGCTAAGAGAGAGATATAGAACATTTACTCTTATCATGTATCATATTGGAGATGTATTATTTCTTTTATTGCTATGATAATTATTGTATTAGAATTAGCTTCTAAAAAACATACAAAAATTTTATGTGATCGGCTTTATTAAATATGATAATTTTATCATTTTCTTTTATTTCAAAATATTAATTGTGATATTTTTAAAAGAATAAAAATATTTTTTAAAAAAGAAAGGAGATTGTGGTATACCGTAAAAGGTGGGTGTTCACCACAAATTCCTTATTATGGAAGGAACATGTTAAGCTATGGACCCTTGTGCAATTTCAATGATGAAAGGCACCATCACACTCAAGGTCCCAAATGTCAAAGAGCTAGAGAGCAGGCAACGACTACTAAGTCTAAAACATGTCCTCTGAAGAGAGTTACTTGGGTTTCTCTTGGGCTACGTAATGTCAACTAATCGAAATAGAAGCCTATGTTGTCTCCCCTTGAATTGTGGCCCTAATCTTACAAGATAATACTCCATTTGGAGATTTGATAGTGAAGAGGAACTATAGGGGGTAGGTTGGGGTCCTTGACCCTCTCATAGGGATGCATACTAATGAGGTTGCTTTTGATCCTCTTGGGCTCACCTTAACCCTAATGCTCTACTAATTTGTTCATAAAAGCTCGTAAACCCCTTGACTTAAGTAACCCTTCACTTTTGGCAATTATAAAAGGAAAATTTTGAAGGTATTTTATACCAATGGGTTGTATCATTCACTTAGCTAAAAATTTTCACGACTCTTGTCATTTTTTAGAACAATTAAAGCATAAAAGATGACCTCTTACCAAAAAAATGGTGACCTCTTATAACTACCATTACAACTTCATGAGATGTTTATTATTATTTTTTTATTTAATTGAAGCATGTCTTGAAAGATTTATAAGGAAGGATGTTGATTTCTTAACGGATGAATAGTAGATTTTCACCTTCTCCTTTATAATTGGATTATTCAAAGGCATCATTATGCCTTGGAATCCTAACCTGATTAGCTAATGACTCTTCTACATGGTGAAGTAAGAATTCTTAATTAAGATCACTTATGGAAATTGCTCGATTAGACCATCTTTATGATATGTGCCAAATATGACTTTCATGTACTCCATTTACTTTGACAGCTTCTTGACAATGTTCTTGGGGGTTTAATTGTGATTATTATTGTAGATGTCTTTAATTTTATACTTTTGTAGGAAGATCAAGATGACAGTAAGCCTTTCTCCTTTAGCCTAGTTTAGCAGGAGTTCACTAACTTCATTGTGACCATGCACAATTGGTGTAATAACAAAAAGGTGTATGCTATTTATGGTCATGACTTGATCAAATATTTTGTGAACTTGAAGGAATTACACTTCCTTAACTTAAATGTCTTAAAATTATCGTTCATTAGTTCTGACCATTAGGCAGTTAAAACCTTATTAACAATTACAGTTTTGAGATATGTGGCTCTTATATGTGGAAGTGGAGGTTGTTTGTAGATCTTGAACCTACTAAAGGTTTTCCCATTACTCCCCTTAGTCATATATTTGTAAGGGTTCTATGAGTCCTTTCAATGTTAGAGTAAGTTTGTTGTATTGTATTATTGATTCTCGGTCATGATTCTTTGTTTGATGATGATAAATCTTAAGTATTTCTAATAAATTTTTAGATTTAGATAGTCGATACTTGTATTCATAGGAGAACTTAAAGAAGAAAATGAGCAAAGGTGAAATCCCATGAAGATCGTCTTTGTTTGAGTGGTAAATCACCAAAAGATATATTTTAAATTTAATTTTAGGTATTTTAATTTTATTTTAATTAGAATGTTAAACTTAATTAAAATATTTATTATAAAATACAAATTAATTTAAAATTAGTTATCATAACAAAATATTTAGGTTTTTTAGTAACTTTGATCTATCTTATCATGACTATCATTTTTTCTTAATTATATCTTTAAAAATATTAATTAACTTGATATAAACATATGTTATTATTAATTAATTAGTAAAAAAATTTAAACTTAACTTATTACCCTATTCCATACCATAACTCTTTGGGTTAGGATAATGAATCCTGTATCCTATTTGATATAGTTAATAGGTGGAGAAATTGATTCCAACCTCAAATTAATGGGTATCATAATGAATTATTAATACTACATCTATAAACCAAGTATAATGCATGTCTGACAGCATGGGTTGTCATTTTTTGAGCAAGTAGGGGATAGCCAACCTCAATAAATTGCCTTAAAGGATCATGTAAAGCTTTAAAAACAAAATATCTTAGTTTGCATTTGCAATGTTGACAAACAAAGCTTTGTTTTCGCCGACATGTTTTTAAATTGTAATAGAAACCACAATCGTTCCATCGTACAATTGTTTATTGAACGATCTTGATCTCTTTTGTCGTTTTATAATGTTTGATTATATCCTCCGTTCTATTGTGCTATTTTATGATCACACTATCCATGATTATTCTATGCATAAGATCTAAATCCAATCACTTGATCATAATTTATATCTAATGAACCTAATCAAATCTTATTTCTAAATAGCACCAGTTGAGCAGGCATCTACTAGGAGATAATTACAATTAATATTCTATTTATAATTTTTTTAATTATTAAAAATACTTCATAAATAGTCAAATTAGTTATTATAACTATGCTAAAATCATTATATAAATAAAATATTCTAATGGCTCTTAATAACTACTAAAGAAGTCATTCTATAGTAATTGCTCAATTGGAATCGTCTACTACCATTTGATCATAAAAACTATGCGAGAATAATCATGATCAAATGATTTCCATAGCAAGCATTCTACTAGGAGAGCAATGGTAATGGGCATCTTTTTGGTTGAGCAAAAGGAGGGGAGATATATGGGGTTCCCATAGCTCATCAAAGGCCTATAATCTCTAACTTTTAGCATCTTATTGATTATGTTCATGTTAAAATCTCTAAATAGAATGCTAAGAATTTTTCTCTTATCAACAAGATACGCTTATCAATAGCATCATCTTATGGTTTTTTATTTATTATGTGTGTTATACCCGGTAAAATTTTATGTATTTGATCTTTAATAAATTAATTGTGGCTTGGATGATTCGAATCGACAGTAGGATGAGCCAGGAACTCAATTGTAGGCTATTGGAATTTCTGAAATCTTTTGGGAATTTTTCGGAGCACCGAGGAATTTTTAATTAATTTTCCCTATTTAATTGGATTTATTAGATTTTTAGAAATTCGAAAATCTAATTAAATTAAAACCGGAAATTGGTTTACCGCGCGTGAACCGGACCGGAACGGTTCAGCGGAGGCGGAGACGGTTCGCCGAGTGAGTTTGCGCGTGCGTTCTGATAAGCTGATCGGACGGTCGTGATCGACGGTTGGGATTGAACCGGCTGATCGGGTGCTTACCGTGTCGATAGCGTGTCGACAGCGCGTATCGGGTGCTTACCGTGTCGAAAGCGTGTCAACGGCGCGTAATGGGTTTCACCGTGTCGGCCAGAAATATAAAACCCTCGCGAAACGATTAGGGTTTGTTCGGCCGACCGATAGAGAGAGTTTTTCCGGCGTACGGCGCGTGATTCCGGCGGCCTGGCAAGGGGCTTTTTGTGCCTGGAGATTCACGGGAACGAGGAGAGTCAATTCGTACCGGATTCGTTCGGCGAGGAGCTGCGGCGAGCTACGGACGAAGTTCACCGTCGCCGGCGTCGTTGAGGTAGGAAATTCAGATTTAAATCAGTTAATTAGCAAATTAAACACATGGATTATTTTGCAAATTACTACCTGAGCATGCGAATTGTGGTTTTTTTTGGAATTGATTAATGCAATTATTGAATTTAGCATGTTTAGGGTTTTCGAAATAAAAAAAAAATTTATTATGCTGTCGAATTCGGGAAGTTTACCAAGCATGTGTTGAAATTGATTATGTGCTTTATTCATGTTAAGGTAGTATCGTATGCTGGAATTGTTTAATTTCGCAAATTGTCAAATTGGGGATCGGATGAAAGTCCTTCGGCGGAAAATTTTGATTAAACCTTAGAAATTAGTGGCAATTATTGAAACATTAGGATAGTACGAACATAGAATTTTGTTTCTCTTTGTTCGCGGTCGCCGGAAATCGGCGGAAGAATTTGATTTGGTCGGCGATTGCGTCGGCTAGGGTTTCGCGGGCGTCGGACCGAGGAAGGAGAAGGGTTTAGATAATTACAAATTTAATTAAGTAATTAATGGTATTTACGCTATTTTATTAGTAATTAAAATCAATCCAATTAACGGATTATTAAGAAAATTGGTTCGGCGGTGTCGCGGTTCAGCGCGGGTTTTCCGAACCGGCAGCGAAACCCGGTTCAGCGGAACGCGGGCGCGGACGAATGGCGAAGGAAAAACTTAATTCGGAAATAAATCCGAATTTTCGGAAAATGGATATATGTGAATTTAAATTTTAATTCGGAAATTTATTCCGAATTTCGGAAAATTAAGAAAGGGCAGAATTTGATTTTTTTGGAATTTTTAAATTAATTCAGAAATTAATCCGAATTTTTGGAAAAACAGGATATATGTGGAATTTATTAATCCGAATTTTCGGAAAAAGGATATATGTGGAATTTAAATTTTATTTGGAAATTTATTTCGAATTTCGGAAAATGGATAAAGGGCAGAAATTGAAGTTGAAATTTAAAATTTCCTGAAACGAGAAAAATGTGATTTAGGGAAATCACATAGACAAGTTGAAAGTTACTGTTGGAAATTATCTATAAATTCAGTACAGCTGGATCAGTTGGAAGGAAGTGTGACACTTGGGTAAGTGTTACCAGAATAGTCAGAATTTCTATACAGTTTATGTTACTTGGATGGCATTGACATGGATTGAGTCAGTTTACTCAGTGTTGGCATATTTTATGGATTGGCATACTGGACCGGACTACTATAGACCCTATATGATGTTTTAGGGTAGTTGTGGTAGGTAACTATGCGGTTCAGACTTAACTTCCACAGTATACATGTGACTGGTATGCGCCTTGTTGTACCTGGATACATGTTGCCGGATCTTAGAGTTAGAGATTGGCAATGACTGTAGGGGCGTGAGCTTCTATGGAAGTTGTTGGTAGAGGACTCTTTGGGACGGTGGCTGAGTCGATCTCTCCTGGTCCATGTGTGTAGGCCTGCGCGCCTGAGGGTGGCAGGGGTGTCTCGCAGTGGCTAGCCAAGTGTGTAGGCCTGCGCGCCTTAGGGTGGCAGGGGTGTCTCACGTTGGCTAGAGATTTTGTGACTGGATTTGTCTATAGTCTCCAGGAGATTGATTGACGAGAGACGCTGCGGTGTCGGGTGCTTAGGCGCCATGCGTGTTTCGAGATGGGCGTTCCCACTGGCATGCTACCTGGAAGCCCAGAGGAGAGCTACTCTGGTGTGACTAGGGGTGACTGTGGTTGGTCGGAGTCTGGGACTGAGAGTGCCTATCCACCGTACATTATTATGCTGTATTCCTATATTGTTGTTATTATCCTTCTCTTGCATGTGAGTTTTACTAGCTGTCTTTCCTACTGGGCGTAGCTCATTCCTGTATTATGTATTTTCAGTGGCTCGGCAGACTTGACGCTACCAGATTAGGTGGGATCGTAGTCAGCAGGTTTGGGGAGGATATCTGATTTGTGATTGTCTAAAATATTCTGGTTAGTTGATTGTTACTATTGGATGTACTTAATGAGATTGTTATTCTCATATGTTATGTAATCCGTGAGGGTAATTCTGGCTTATGTTCTGGTTGGATAATATTGTACTTGTTAGACTTGGTTTATTTCTTGTAATGTAATCTCCATTTACTGCCCTACCTTATTGTATTGGAGTATGGTGTGTGGAGTGCCATATCTTATTTGTGGATGTTATGTATTTTATTTTTGATGGTGAGGTCATTACATGACTATGGAACTTAACCGTGGGGGTTCAGACTTCTATTAGACCGGTTCTCCTATCGGTATGGGTTAGGAGTATTGGGTCTAGCAGGAGTAACATTGCGCGAGTCCATCTGTTAATTCAGGAGTCATGAACCTGATTTGACGGTGTACCCGGGAGGTGGGATCCACATTGTTAAGGAAAGTAGGTGTGTAATGATGTGTTATATCCTATGTTTTTCGTAGGCTACTCAGGTTGGTATGGGACGATCTGAGCTGTCTATATGTAAAAAAAAAAAAAAATGTATGCCAAAAATCAGCCTAGGAAAAAATGGGGTGTAACAAGAGTGGTATCAGAGCCCTAGGTTAGGATAGTGGGGCTAGACATGTATAGAAGTTCAGCCCTAGGTTAGGATAGTGGGGCTAGACTTGTATAGAAGTTCAACCCAAGGTGGGGAGAACTGTTGGTCATTTTATTATACTATGGTAGTCTGTATGCCAAATGCCAAATGACGACTCTAATGCCAGATTAGTTGCTTTTGATAGTATGGCTGGTACCAGGAGACTTCCCTTTCGTGGAACAGCTAGAGGCAGACCTGTATCTGCTACTCCTACCCCGGAGACGAGCCCAGCATTGCCAGTTGAGCCAGCCGTGGATCGTTGGATCGATGCCTTCATGCGGTTGCGTCCGCGGAGCTTCAGTGGGTCGGCTGACCCAGCGGTGGCAGATGACTGGATGGCTCATATGCTTGAGCTATTTGATGCCTTGGGATGTCCATTCGGCAGGAGGGTAGTACTTGCTGCTCTAGTATTGGAGGGAGAGGCTGCTACCTGGTGGAGAGGCCAGCGGCGCGCCATGTATGGGGAGGCCCAGAACAGCGAGATAGCATGGGAAGACTTTGTTGAGGCATTCAGGGAGTGCTACATTCCGGCTTCTGCTATGTCTCAGTTCAGGAGGGACCTTATACACCTCAGGCAGGGCCAGATGTCAGTGAATGACTACTTAGCGAGATTCACATATCTGGCGAGGTACGCCGCAGAGCTGGTGCCTTCTGAGGAGCGCAGATGTGAGATGTTCCTGGAGGGACTTCGTCCTATGCTGCAGCGCCAGCTAGTTGTGAGTCGGTTTGCCAGGTTTCGTGACTTGGTGGAGGCTGCGAGATCCGTCGAGCTTATTGACACCCGGATGGAGGCCCAGAGAGAGACTCATAACAAGAGGAAGGGACTCAGAAATGCCCAACTGAACGAAAATGAAAAGAGATACAGAGA
This sequence comes from Vanilla planifolia, assembly GCA_023846275.1. NCBI lineage: Eukaryota > Viridiplantae > Streptophyta > Magnoliopsida > Asparagales > Orchidaceae > Vanilla > Vanilla planifolia. The sequence continues at coordinate 4,467,900 of CM043870.1, forward strand.
TCACCGTGGTACCCAGGAGGGCGTGGTCCAGCCACGGCCTATTTCCGAGAGGCCAGTGCAACAGACAGGTACTCGGACTGGGGGTATTATTTGCTACCACTGTCAACAGCCAGGACACATAAGGACCGACTGCCCGGAAAGGAAGAAACAGAGGATCACAGGACCGGTTGGTTCATCTGGGGGACAGCCCAGAGTATTTGCTTTAACTCAGCAGCAGGCTTCAGAGTCACCAGAGGTGATCACAGGTATGCTTTATTTTGGCAACGTGCAGTGCATGACTTTGTTTGATACTGGTGCATCTCATTCTTTTGTTACTGAGAGGATCTGGAATCAGATATCAGGATCCAAGGGTTACTTGAAGGAACCCTTATTGGTTAGGCTTCCTGATGGGAAAGAGATTTCCACTGTTCAGAAGATTGAAGGATCTATTCTGATTAGTGGACACGAGTTCGTGACAGAGTTGATGTGTGTGCCACTAGCAGAGTTCGACATCATTTTGGGAATGGATTGGTTGTGCTACCATGCAGTGGTGCTGGATTGTTGGGAGAAGAAGGTCAGGATCAGAGTGCCTGGTTCGGAGGATGTGATATACTTTGGTCTAAATAGACAGATTTCCCTGATCTCAGTTCTTCAGGCAGAGAGACTAGTGAGGAAGGGTTGTACTGGTTGGTTGGCTTATGTGACAGATAGTCAAGCCACTACTACCCTTATGTCAAATATCTTAATGGTGAGAGACTTCCCTGTGGTTTCTCCAGAGGAATTGCCTGGACTTCCACCAGCTAGGGAAGTGGAGTTTTCGATTAATAAGGATGGCAGGGTTGTGGCGTATGCTTCGAGACAATTGAAGGATTATGAGAAGGATTATCCCACTCATGACTTGGAGTTAGCTGCTATCATATTTGCCTTAAAAATATGGAGGCATTATATATATGGAGTGTCCGTAGACTGCTTCTCTGATCACAAGAGTCTCAAGTATCTATTCACTCAGAAGGAACTGAATTTGAGACAAAGGAGATGGTTGAAATTGATAATAATGAGAAATAGAAATAGATGAATATAGAGGAAGATAGATGAATATGAAGAGAGAGATTATGAAGAAGAAATATGAGGAATATGAGAGAAAATTAAGAGATTATGATTATGAAGGTATGATGAAGAGATTGAAGAATGAGAATTAAAAGAGAAAGAATAAATTTATTTTATGAAAATGATTGAAAAGATTAAAATATGATTGCTGAGGAACAGGTCATTCCCTATGGTCAAGGTTCTGTGGAATAGACATGACGAAAGGGAGGCAACCTGGGAGCTAGAGCAGGATGTTGCTGGAAAATGGCCGGAACTTCTTGCTGAATTTCGAGGGCGAAATTCCTGATAAGGTGGGGAGATTGTTATACCCGGTAAAATTTTATGTATTTGATCTTTAATAAATTAATTGTGGCTTGGATGATTCGAATCGACAGTAGGATGAGCCAGGAACTCAATTGTAGGCTATTGGAATTTCTGAAATCTTTTGGGAATTTTTCGGAGCACCGAGGAATTTTTAATTAATTTTCCCTATTTAATTGGATTTATTAGATTTTTAGAAATTCGAAAATCTAATTAAATTAAAACCGGAAATTGGTTTACCGCGCGTGAACCGGACCGGAACGGTTCAGCGGAGGCGGAGACGGTTCGCCGAGTGAGTTTGCGCGTGCGTTCTGATAAGCTGATCGGACGGTCGTGATCGACGGTTGGGATTGAACCGGCTGATCGGGTGCTTACCGTGTCGATAGCGTGTCGACAGCGCGTATCGGGTGCTTACCGTGTCGAAAGCGTGTCAACGGCGCGTAATGGGTTTCACCGTGTCGGCCAGAAATATAAAACCCTCGCGAAACGATTAGGGTTTGTTCGGCCGACCGATAGAGAGAGTTTTTCCGGCGTACGGCGCGTGATTCCGGCGGCCTGGCAAGGGGCTTTTTGTGCCTGGAGATTCACGGGAACGAGGAGAGTCAATTCGTACCGGATTCGTTCGGCGAGGAGCTGCGGCGAGCTACGGACGAAGTTCACCGTCGCCGGCGTCGTTGAGGTAGGAAATTCAGATTTAAATCAGTTAATTAGCAAATTAAACACATGGATTATTTTGCAAATTACTACCTGAGCATGCGAATTGTGGTTTTTTTTGGAATTGATTAATGCAATTATTGAATTTAGCATGTTTAGGGTTTTCGAAATAAAAAAAAAATTTATTATGCTGTCGAATTCGGGAAGTTTACCAAGCATGTGTTGAAATTGATTATGTGCTTTATTCATGTTAAGGTAGTATCGTATGCTGGAATTGTTTAATTTCGCAAATTGTCAAATTGGGGATCGGATGAAAGTCCTTCGGCGGAAAATTTTGATTAAACCTTAGAAATTAGTGGCAATTATTGAAACATTAGGATAGTACGAACATAGAATTTTGTTTCTCTTTGTTCGCGGTCGCCGGAAATCGGCGGAAGAATTTGATTTGGTCGGCGATTGCGTCGGCTAGGGTTTCGCGGGCGTCGGACCGAGGAAGGAGAAGGGTTTAGATAATTACAAATTTAATTAAGTAATTAATGGTATTTACGCTATTTTATTAGTAATTAAAATCAATCCAATTAACGGATTATTAAGAAAATTGGTTCGGCGGTGTCGCGGTTCAGCGCGGGTTTTCCGAACCGGCAGCGAAACCCGGTTCAGCGGAACGCGGGCGCGGACGAATGGCGAAGGAAAAACTTAATTCGGAAATAAATCCGAATTTTCGGAAAATGGATATATGTGAATTTAAATTTTAATTCGGAAATTTATTCCGAATTTCGGAAAATTAAGAAAGGGCAGAATTTGATTTTTTTGGAATTTTTAAATTAATTCAGAAATTAATCCGAATTTTTGGAAAAACAGGATATATGTGGAATTTATTAATCCGAATTTTCGGAAAAAGGATATATGTGGAATTTAAATTTTATTTGGAAATTTATTTCGAATTTCGGAAAATGGATAAAGGGCAGAAATTGAAGTTGAAATTTAAAATTTCCTGAAACGAGAAAAATGTGATTTAGGGAAATCACATAGACAAGTTGAAAGTTACTGTTGGAAATTATCTATAAATTCAGTACAGCTGGATCAGTTGGAAGGAAGTGTGACACTTGGGTAAGTGTTACCAGAATAGTCAGAATTTCTATACAGTTTATGTTACTTGGATGGCATTGACATGGATTGAGTCAGTTTACTCAGTGTTGGCATATTTTATGGATTGGCATACTGGACCGGACTACTATAGACCCTATATGATGTTTTAGGGTAGTTGTGGTAGGTAACTATGCGGTTCAGACTTAACTTCCACAGTATACATGTGACTGGTATGCGCCTTGTTGTACCTGGATACATGTTGCCGGATCTTAGAGTTAGAGATTGGCAATGACTGTAGGGGCGTGAGCTTCTATGGAAGTTGTTGGTAGAGGACTCTTTGGGACGGTGGCTGAGTCGATCTCTCCTGGTCCATGTGTGTAGGCCTGCGCGCCTGAGGGTGGCAGGGGTGTCTCGCAGTGGCTAGCCAAGTGTGTAGGCCTGCGCGCCTTAGGGTGGCAGGGGTGTCTCACGTTGGCTAGAGATTTTGTGACTGGATTTGTCTATAGTCTCCAGGAGATTGATTGACGAGAGACGCTGCGGTGTCGGGTGCTTAGGCGCCATGCGTGTTTCGAGATGGGCGTTCCCACTGGCATGCTACCTGGAAGCCCAGAGGAGAGCTACTCTGGTGTGACTAGGGGTGACTGTGGTTGGTCGGAGTCTGGGACTGAGAGTGCCTATCCACCGTACATTATTATGCTGTATTCCTATATTGTTGTTATTATCCTTCTCTTGCATGTGAGTTTTACTAGCTGTCTTTCCTACTGGGCGTAGCTCATTCCTGTATTATGTATTTTCAGTGGCTCGGCAGACTTGACGCTACCAGATTAGGTGGGATCGTAGTCAGCAGGTTTGGGGAGGATATCTGATTTGTGATTGTCTAAAATATTCTGGTTAGTTGATTGTTACTATTGGATGTACTTAATGAGATTGTTATTCTCATATGTTATGTAATCCGTGAGGGTAATTCTGGCTTATGTTCTGGTTGGATAATATTGTACTTGTTAGACTTGGTTTATTTCTTGTAATGTAATCTCCATTTACTGCCCTACCTTATTGTATTGGAGTATGGTGTGTGGAGTGCCATATCTTATTTGTGGATGTTATGTATTTTATTTTTGATGGTGAGGTCATTACATGACTATGGAACTTAACCGTGGGGGTTCAGACTTCTATTAGACCGGTTCTCCTATCGGTATGGGTTAGGAGTATTGGGTCTAGCAGGAGTAACATTGCGCGAGTCCATCTGTTAATTCAGGAGTCATGAACCTGATTTGACGGTGTACCCGGGAGGTGGGATCCACATTGTTAAGGAAAGTAGGTGTGTAATGATGTGTTATATCCTATGTTTTTCGTAGGCTACTCAGGTTGGTATGGGACGATCTGAGCTGTCTATATGTAAAAAAAAAAAAAAATGTATGCCAAAAATCAGCCTAGGAAAAAATGGGGTGTAACAATGTGTCCCTTTCTTTAGTTATGTTTAAGTTCCTTAAGACCACTAATAATTTGATGAGGTTTTTTTTGGAGTATGTTCCTAATAAATGTGACATTCATTACTCACTTGAAATAAAGTTTGCATACTAAAGTTTAGTGGGGACCTTAGTATCCACTCCTTGCAAGAGTAAAAATAGGTCCTTTTGAAGTTTCATGTTCAAAGAAGTCTCTTATTATGGGTAAAGTGTCACATATGCCAAGTAAAGGTCATAGATCTTGCCCCTTTATTATGAGATGAACTGGCTTTCAAATTTGGAGTCTCGTTTCCTTAAGTGACTCTATTATTTGTGAGAACATGTGGTGGAAAATTGATGAAGGTAGACTTGACAATCTTTGAATAAGTGGTAGTTAGGCCCTTCATTATTTTTTTCTACCTATGCTTAATGATATTTATCTTGATTAACCTTCTATTAAGTTCTTTCCCCAATGATGTTGGGGACTGGGAGGTGTACCACTTACGATCCAATTTTCCCTCCTCTCTTGTTGTGGCATTCTCGTTGTCACTACCTAACATTTATATCATTTTTATAAGAAAAGCATGTATTGGATAATCTCATTTTTGCATAAAACTTATTTGTCTTGAAAATGATTAATATCTTATGACATAAAATAATTAATATCCCATGTATAAAGGTACAAAAAATATCAAGTAAAGAACCCATCTATTTTCATATTTTTTGTCTTTTCATTACATTTCATCACATAAAAGTATAGCTCTGATAGTCACATCTACCTCTCTACATAGAGTATAATAGACAAATTCATAATTAGCAAAGGTATGAGGAGAGACTAATATCCATCATAATGCATAAAGTATTAGAAGTCAAAATTAAGGAGATGATATCATACATATTGTCATCTTATATCAAGGTATGGTATAAAATTAATACCCATCATCCTATAAAGTATTAAAAAAAATCTATGAATGATCCCAAATATCCATAATTAGAAAAGAAACAAAATAGTGGATAGTATAACTATATTCTATAAAACTGATCTCTAATTGATAACACAATCTCCAAGAGTGAAGACATATCTTATGAAGAGTTTTTCTTTTACCATAATCACCTCCATAATCTGAGTTAATATAACATTTCAATCTTAAAAGATTTTTTCTAAAATATAGATAATGTCAATAGTTCTACATAAGTACCTCAAAATTTACTTAACAGCTTCTCAATACTATTTGCATGGATGAGCCATGTATCTACTAACAACATATGCCAAATTAAGACAAGTACAAACCATGTATACATCAAACTACCAATATTATTCATATAAGAAACATACTGCATATATTCTATTTCTTTCTTAATGTCTAAACACAGATTTTTGGATAGATTAAAATGAGTAACTAAAGATGTAGAAATAGGTCTAGCTTTTTTCATCCTGAATCTTTGAAGCATCTTTTTAATGTAGCCACTTTGAGATAAAAGAAGTCTATTTTCCTTCCTATCTCTCGTGATCTTCATCCCAAATATCTTTCTTGCTATCTTTAAGTGTTTAATGTGAAACTCCTATATGAGAAGTCATTTTAAGCTCTTCATACAAGTCTTGCTATTTATGATAATAAACATGTCATCCACATAGAGTAATAAGTATAGAAAAGATCCATCTTTAAGTTTTTTCAAGAATACATGGCTATCAAAATTATTCTTATAGAACTAATGAATTAGTATGAAAGAATCAATTTTTTATACTATTGTCTAGAAGACTATTTCAAGCTATATAAAGACTTTCTTAATTTATACACATAATCTTCTCTATCTTAACAACCAAAATCTTTAAGTTATTTAATGTATATCTCTTCTTCTAGATTTTTATATAAGAAAGTAGTCTTGGTATTTAGTTGCTCCAACTCTAAATCATTCATAGTAACCAAATCAAGAAAATTTCTAATGCATGTGTGCGTTACCACAGGTGCAAAGATATTAATAAAATCAATACCTTTAACATGATTGTATCCCTTGGCTATAAACTTAGCATTAAACCTATCTTCTTCAACACCTATAAAACTAGACTTTTTCTTAAACAACAATTGTATTTAATAGCCTTCTTATCAACTGGAAGTTTTGTCAAATCCTAAGTTTTGTTCTTATGTAAGGACTTTATCTATTTTTACATAGCTAATAACCAATCTCTTGAATTTTCACATTTAGTTGCCTTTGAATAAGTACAAGGCTCGTTACTTAAACTCGTGTCTTAAGCCACAAACAAAGTGTATGCAATCAAATCAGTATCTACATATCTCTTTGGAGGTCTGATCAAACTTCTTTCTTAATCCTTTCCAATGTTATATGATCATCTTTCTTGTGGGTTCTGATTATATTCAACAACCTATGCATCTTCTGATAAGTTATTTGAATGAATCTCAATTTCTACACCATTTGGACTACTACACATAGCATCATCACGTACAATAGTAGATTATTTAGAAGTATTTAAAATAGACCCTTCATCAAACATAATATCTTTACTAATTATTAATTTAGATTCAAAAAGATACCAAAGCCTATAATATTTTGTTCCTCCTTCTTAAGCATAACCAAGAAAGACATATTTATTAGACATGGGGTTTAATTTCCTTTCTTTATATTAAGAGTAAACAATATAATAAAAAACTTTAAATTAAGAATAGTCAAAAAGTTTACCTGACCAAATCTCTTTAGACATCTTCATATGTAGGACTGTATGAGGTGAAATATTGATTAGATGATAGGCTGTGGAACATGTTTCTATCCAAAATAAATAACATGTATTTAGCTCGCTCTAAAATAGTTTAATTATATCTCTTAAAGATATCATTTTGTTGAGAAATGTTTACACAAGTTTTGTGCTTAATTATACCTTCTTTTTTAAAGAATTCATTGGAACAAAACTCTAACACATCATTAGTTCAAAGATATTTTATGAATTTTCTTATTTGCTTCTTAATAAGTGTTTTTCATTAAACAAAACTCTGAAAATTAGTAAATTTTTCTTTCAAGAAGAAAGCTCATACCTTCTTAGAGTAATCATCAATGAAAGTTAACACATATTTGGCACTGGCCTTAGGTGACTATTGAGATAGACCCCATAAATTTGAATGAATATAATATAAAGTTCCTTTGGTTTTTTGTTGTCTAAGATTGAAAGGTGTTCTTCTATGTTTACACATGGTACATTACTTACAAAACTTTAGTTTTCTTATCATATTTCTATATAAGAAGTCTCTTTTGTTTAGTTCAATCATACCTCTCTCATCTCATGTATCTTAGTCGCATATGTCATAGCCTTATTTATGTTAGAATCTAAAATAGATAATACTACTACTCTTATCACAATAGATATTTTTAATAGTGTATAATCTACTGTTAGTCTTCTTTCTTTTTATTATCACTAGAGAACCATGAACAACTTTGATAGCTCCACCTTCTTTGATATGTTGATAACCCTTATTGTTAAGAGTGTTAAGAGAAATAATATTTCTCTTTAAGCTTGAAATATGTCTAACCTCACCAATGTGTAAACAATTCCATTAAACATCTTGATCTTGATTGTTTCAAATCTAGTAACCCTGTAAGATGCATTGTTACCCATAAGCATAACTCCATTATAACAAGCTCATAGGTGATGAACCAATCCCTATTTGTGTCATGTAGAAAGAGCAAATTGAATATAGAATCTATTCTAAACTTGAAATTTTTTTAAATTTGATACAAAGTTGCCTCCAATATATTCTTCTTCACTAACTATGCTAGCTTCTCTTGATTTCTCAAATCTATGATCATCTTTCTCAATTTCTTCTTTTCTTTTAAGTTTAAAGCAGTCTTCTTTTATGTGACCATTCTTCTTACGATAATTATAAATCAATTTTTTTTTGTGTTTGGACTTCGATCTTTCTTTCTACTCTGTATCAAAAAAATTTCTCTACTTTAACAGTTCTCTAACAATTAGACATTCTCTTTATGATTCAGAAGTTGACAGATCTTTGTCAAGCATTATTTTTGACAAGGCCTGTGAAATGTCTTCAAGCAATATTGAATCTTGGCCATACAACATTGAGTCCCTCAGATTGGTGTAAGAAGATGACAAAGAATACAATAGAAGTAAAGTAAGATTTTTATCATCATACTTAATATTAAGCATCTTTAGATCTATAATAATTCTCTTAAAATTATTCGAATAAGACTTAATATCTTTGCCTTCAGTGGGACGATACATGTACAAGCGTTGTTTCAAAAAGAGTTTGTTTAGTAAACTCTTTGTCATACAAAGAGTCTCTAATCTAAGGCACAGAGTCGTACCTATCTCTTCCTTTAGACAATCTTGTAGAATCTCATTCAACAAGTGTAACTAGATCTAGGTTTTGCTTTTTGATTTTTTTCTCTTTCTCCTCTATTGTTAAGGTTGACGATATCTTTTGTATTCTGAGAATGGCATCTTTTAGATCTAATAGTATCAAAATTACTTGTATCTTGACTTACCACAAAGCAAATTGTGTGCTCTGATCTAACATCTCGATGTCGTACTTCACGGTTGCCATTCATAAAAAATCTAATTAATTAACAAACGTGACTCTAATACTAATTTGTCATGAAATCAGATAAAATCATAGCAAACTAAAACTAAATGACAGAGATTTAAGTACAAAACCCAAATAGAAAAGAATTACAAGAGATTGTGAGAAAAAAATTACTATAATTGAGATTACAAGAGAGTTTTGGGGGAGAAAGAAAGTTTTTCTTAAAACAGCTAAAAAATGAATACAAAACTTTAAGCCAATGTAGTATATATAGAGATGGGCTTAGGGTCAAACATCAAGAAAATTTAATTACAAATAAGCCCTCTTAGCATTACCTTTGTTATTTCTTCTAATGATAATTGTCTTATCCATCATATTTGATTATATATTTTAGGATATATTTTATTTTTAATTTTTAAAGTTCAGAATTCAAGATAATATCAACAACTTCTATAACTAAAAACATAAATTTTTTTCTCAAACTCATTCACTCAAACCAAACTTTCTTCTGATAAAACTAACTCTTTTTTCTTCTCTTGAATGCTTTGTCTGTTCTCCTCAGTTTTTTTGTTTTCATTCTTCTTGCTTTTTTTCTTTTCCTCAACTTACTCAAAATACTCATTCCAGATTAGTTTAATTTATTTATTACATAATTTAAATGGATACTTTTAAGAGGTTGTTAGTGGTTTATAAAATTATCAAATAACTCTTAACAAATTTTCAAAGGCTTATTTAATCTTTTTTTTTTCAAAAATTAAAAACAAAATAATCGGTTTCTCAAAAAATACAAACAAAAATATTACTAAATTTCTTTTAAAGAAAATATTTTTTAAAATTCTAAAATACTTTTGTAAACCGAAACATTTTTAAGATATAATTAAATTTTAATGCTTAATTTATTTTAATTAAAATTTCAAAATTTCAATCTCATTTGTCAAAATATTTACACTTCAATTCATAATATATTATTTTTAATATTTATAAATACAAAATAAAATTTTGAGACATTTTTAGAAAAAACTATAATTTGTCTCATATATAAGATTTGACAAGTTGATCACCACACATGCGTACAAATCTATCAATATTGCAACAACCTTTTGTGTGCATGAGATTATTCACGAGACTACGGAAAATTCCTATTAAACGAAAATTTGACAAAGTCTAACGGAGGAATCAAACTAACGGATTCTAGGAATGAGTCTCCAATGACCAGTACACGCGCGTCCAAATTTTGCCCGCCGCCCTCTTTGCTCCGGCCCAACTAGCAAAGCCGGTCGGTCAAGGACGGCGTCGGTCCAACGTGAATCCGAACCGTTTCTTCTCTTCTATTGTCTTCTACACTCGACGAGCCTTGAATCGCCGGTCGTACCTGTAGTCCATTTCCTTAATCCTCGTGGTCTTCTTCGTCTCCGGAAGGTCAACCGTCGATAGACCATTCCTCCTGCTTGTGCGCGGCAGCCCGATCGCCGGCATTCTTAGCAGCCGGAGGTTCATCAGGTTTGTCCCCTTCATCCCCTCCAATTTTCGGGATCACCCGAGGAGGAAGCCTCGATCAAGTCCCTAGAGGAGGGCCTTCGGATCTAATCTCCAGTCATGTCGATGTCTGATTCCGACTCATCTGGCGGCGGAGAGTACAAGAATTTGCGGCAGGTCACTCGAGACCGTAAGCTCTTGCTCTAACAATTATTTTCTCCGTTCTATTTTCCTCTGTTCATGCTTATGAGCGATGCATATGGCAGTGACAGTGCATAGTGTAGTTAATTGCGGAGTCTTAGGTGAAAGAGTAATAATGTGCTGGAAGTTGACGCAGTACTGGTATGTGGTTGGAGGTGCTTACTTGAGAAATAAATAGAGGTTGCTTGACTGAGTTAAATAGTGATCTGTTGAAACTTCTTTCGGGTGTTTGCCCAGTGGAACTCTACTGAAATGTAAGTAGAAATAAAGGAAAGTAGTTAAGGAATTCTTTAAAGAAAATAGACTTTTTATCTGGTTCTGTTACATGAGCATCTTGTTTCATAGGCAAGACTTCATCACCAGTCGACATGATGATGGTGGTCGCCTGCTGACACTTTGATGGAATTACCTGAAATGTTGAACTTGGGTTGTTTTTTTTTTTAAACTTTGAAGAGACGTGGCTCATCCTACCAGTTCATTAATCACTAAAAAACAAGACACATTTTTTTGCTAACATATTGTTTGGCAATGTAAGTAATGAGGTGAGGCCATCCGGTTGAGAATCTGCATATAATTGGCGATTTCTTGTCAAAGCTTGATCATGACAATTTGTTAAAGCCAAGAGTCATATGGGAATGGAGTTTAGGTATGATTACAAAATGGAGGTTGGTAAAGGCATAATTAATTGTACATTGTTATTTATGATTCAGTTGACATGTGGGAGATGGAGATTAATCATCTGAGATTGAGGAATAAAAGTCCCTCAACTCCTTGGGTGTATTATTTATGGTTGCTTAATGTGTCAAATGGTTGATTCAATTAACAATGTTTACGATCTGTAGATAGGAAGGTAATGAGCCAAGGTCTCCACCTTAGTGTGATTTCATGTCATAAGTTTTTAGAGCATTGAGCATTTGCAAAAGAATTGAAATGGCTTTGGTAGTTAGAAATGCTTTGATTGGAAGGACACTTGGTGTAGAATTGTTGAAAAAAATGCTGATGCCAAAGAAGTTTGAGGGAATGAAGGGTTTCTCTAATCCCCTACTTCTTAGTAAGAAGACTATATATAAGATTGAATGACTGAAGGAGTAGGGAGGAAAAAGGGAAAGAAATACAAGAGAGATCCAAAATTCTCTATGCATTATTTTTATTTTCCTCAACATGTTGTGATAGGCATTCTTTTGTGGATTTAGAACTATTATTGTGGGGGATGCTTATTGAAGCGGAGGAGTTTCAGACTAGGAAATGTATTTTGATGTACTACAGTGCTACCTGAAGATGTAGAGGTGTGCGATGCTAGGGTAAAAGGAGACGTAGCAAACAAATGCCTTAAAAGCGATTGTGTCTCAATGATTGAAAAGTTGAGTACGCTGGCATTACTTTCTAGTGATGCTTTAAAATATAAATAAGAAAGAAATAATCCTAACATTGTACGATTTAGATAATGTTATTAGCTTGTCAACAAATCTACTATTACCATTGGAAGAGAATCCCATGAATGGCTTGGTTTGGGAGATGATGGTAAGATAAGATAGCAACTCAAGTTGGCCAAGGAGAATTGTGTTGTGGCCAGAGAAATGGGGAACATGAGTAGTATGGGAAGATATAGAAGTGCCTTTATACAAAGTAAGGAGAATGTTGCCGATGTTTGAAGTTCTAAAAAGAGGTCAAGTGATAGCGATTGTGACTTTTTAAACTTCTTGACCCTCGATAACTAACTGAAGAAGTTGTAAGAAAGCTTGCTATGCTATAAAAAACTATTTCCGAGGTTTGAGACGCGTCTTTTGAGCGTAGGATTATTTCGGACAAATTATTAAGATATTGTTTTTTTATGGTATAACTTCAAGATGTCGAAGTGGAAACCTAGTCATAAGAAGCTTGCCCTACAATGCAACTTGTTTAATTGTTGCTGCTTTGACCTTGAGGAAATTTTCTATGGTAAAGCAAAAAATCCTTTAAGCTCAGAAGTGCATAGTGACATTGACAATATTTTGTGTTAGGCGAGCTTCGATGCATGCACGAATCGTCGAAGTGGGAGGCTTATTCTAAGGTGTGTTATCTTTTATCATTGGATACTTGTAAACATTAGGATTGCTTGGCGATGGTGACTTCATTTCAACAACTAATGAAATGGTGGAATATGCAATTAAGAGATTATATGACATAGGGTTTACTGTTACAAAAGTCCACTAATTTAGAGTAAAAGCTATCTTGGGTCACCTTCAAATTGGAGGAATTAGAATCAATTAGCTTATTATTTTAGATATAAAGTTGCTCTCAATTCATACCATTGTCCCATCATTTCAAGGCTGTTATGCCATTGTAAGTTGGCCAGTGATGACAACACTCGGGACTTTTTTCAATTTGTTAGTTTCAGTTAATATTGTTTCATCAATAAGAGTTCAAGTTATACATTTTTTGAATAATTTAGTAATGATTGAGGTTTACAAGATGTGATGTTTTTTCTTATGTGATTTATTTAGTACTATCAAGTATGATTCAACTATGGCTTGGCACTAAAGGACATAAGATTATAATGGTTATATTGTAATTAATTTGTTTTGTTACTTCTTAGTTATCGAGATGAAATGCAATCTGATAGGTTTTTTTCAATGTATCGTTGTAGGAATATGACAATGGATGTGATAGTTAATACAAAACTTCAAATTTTAACACTTGATTTAAAAAAATGGTTGTCTTATAATTATATACCCATTTTCATACCAATGCTCTCTTCATTCTTAACCTTTGCCTACTGCTCTAGCATTCTGTCTTTCTCACAATGATGTTGAAGAGCTTTTGAATTATGGACCTTACACATCAAATTCCCAAGTGTCAATAGCTACGATGTCTTGTCTAAGATGGTACTCATTACATCTACATTGTTCATTTGGAGAGCAGTTTATGGCTGTACTACACATTTATTTTTGTGTGATTTTTAAATTTTGTGTGATTGTTTTGTCCACACATGCTAAAAATCAAGGAGAGGCTCTTTGGTACTAGGATCGTTTCACACTAAATTAGTGGTTCATTAATCCATTATTCTAAGGATAAGTAAGAAGTAGCAGATTGTGAGGTGGGATTTTCAAATATCAGCTTCTAGTGTTTTAATGTCAGTAGCCATCTTAAATTATACATGGATGATTTGGTCCTTACCAAGTAGGGGCTTTGTGTAGGGCCTTGATTCTTCTATCATGTTAGAAGGAATCATCGGAGCACAACAAAATAGTTTTTGTCAATCTTAGCCTTGTGTTGCTAGTTTGAATGTGAGGTCAAAGTGAGATGTTAAGTTCTATGATCAAGTGGAACGAAGAAAGCCAAAATGTGGAGGATGATACAAACAGCCTTAACAAAGATTTGAAATTTTAGAAACAAGCAAGAGTCATAATCAAATGCAAGATTGAGTGAAGTAGTTTACCCAAGGTCAAGAAAGAGGCAAAGCATCGATACACAGTGCTCGACTCAGCAATCGTTGAGTGCTTTTATCTGATGAAACAAGTAAAAGGTCTCCATGATAAGTTTCGTTGCATGTAAGAAACTAAAATTGTGTCCAAGTTCTCAACAAAAAACCGGGGCAGGTTTGGTTGCAGTCCATAATAGAGAATTTTTTTTCCATAGTGCTTGAAACTATGCCTATTCTAATTCTGTTTAAGCAGACCAAACAGCATGTGCCTTTGCAATTAAAATTAAGCAAACTGGGTTAGGAGAGGTTGGCATCTCTCTTAATAAAGATGGTATTTCCTAGTATCTGTTAATTGGTCAAGCTTGAGGTATTGCATGTCTTGAGTAGTAACTCCTTAAAGGGACAATAATTGGTTGTTTGCTTCGGGGGAGATTGATGAAATATTTGCCTAGAAGTTTTGTGAAGATGATGAAGGACAGGCTTGTCTTTCTTGTGCCTTATTTTTTTGTGGGGATTGTATGCATACAGCATTACTCTCCTCGTTGGAATTAATTTGGTTCATATGAACTAGCTTTTTTTTATAAAGCTTTACCATAGTGAAGGTCTTTATATTTTTTTTTACAACCTTGGGTTAATGCATTGTTACTTTTTATGGAGGTAAGAGAGTTTATAAGCATACCATTATCACATGTTTTTTAAGAACTTTTCAAAGTATAGATTGGCTTATATTAAAAGATATTCATAAGTCAAAGAGCCTAAGATTGGATGAATATATCTTTCAAGTTGAATATCACATTATCTAGAATGTCTGAAATTGTTTGAAGGTATTTCTCTTGTCAAAAACTAGATTAATCAGAAATTTAAAACCTCGTAGATATGTTGCTCTAGTTAAATATTATATTAACAAAAAAGGTTGAAGTTATATGATATGCTTTGTATTTGAATCCCATTGTGCCCTTGATTGAAATCAACGAAGTAGTTTATGTCATGCATAGACATTATAAATCTTATAGAAATATATAAAATGCCAATGAATTTCATATATTTTAAAGATGATCATTTTGAAGGAAAGTAATAATGCAATGATTCAAATATTAGAGTTTTTAAATACAATGATTAATTATTCCTTTACTTTCTTGTGCCTAAATGTTGGGACTTATTATGTTTCTCGGACTCATAGTTGTCAGTTGTTGTGTTATCTCGGTTTTTTGACTTTGGAAAGCTTATGTGTGTTTGAGCTTCTTTAGAATTATTGGGTTTTTGGATGCTGACCTTCATATCACTTGCATTCTAGTATAAAATGCCATTGTTTGTGCGAGCTTATTTGAGTTCTACCTTCTCTAGAATGCTTAAACTTATAGATGTTTGTTTTTGTGCCACTAATGTTCTTGGATGATGTGTTAAGTCATATGGATGGTTACCTTCACTTTCATAATATGTTCTTATAACTGTCATCACATCACCATCTAGACATTTCCTTGTTAGGATTTATGGGTTCCTTGGCTTTTCTAGAAGAACGGGGCTTACTAATGCAAATATGGTTGTTATCTATGTGATCTCAAGTTAAGCCAGGCTTGGCTCAAGTTCGATCCCTAATGTTTGGCTCAAAATCGAGTTGTGGCTTGAATTGAATTGATTTTGAGCTTGCTTGATTAAGATGAGACGATTGTGAAAGGTTATGTTGTTGCTATTCTTTGTATATTAATGATTTAAGCCTTGTCTTCGTTTAGTTTTATTCAATGTTACAAATATCTACAACTAAAAGGGAAGGGCAACATAGTAATCCACGAAACCATAAAAATGTCACAAATTCATAAAAGAATTCATATATACACTAGGTCATGGATATCTTAGAGGAGCAAAAATCAACAAATCCTCACATTTGAAGATATTGTAGATCCACAAATTTTGTAAAATGTGTGTGCAATTTTTTCAAGAGAAGTTCATATATTACTTGTATTTTAGCATTTATGTGATTACATATTTGCAAATATCAACAAATTCCTTTGTCATCAAGGTTTAATCAAAATATACCAAAAAATGAATAAAGGTAAAGCATAAAAGATAAGGAATGGAAAAGCTAATTATGACATTGAAGATTCTCATTAGAGTAGTTTTTGTCAGAGGTGTTGCAACCAGTCAAGGAATATAGGTATAATGATCGCGATGGAGGAGATGAGGATGCTTGAAAGTGTTGGAATATGGATTTGGGTCTATTAGAATTAGGGCATTATATTATTGATGATCACCGAGCCATTACTGTTTAGTTGATATTAAATTATCAAAGAAAGGGAAACCCAAAAGACAACATTATAATCATAGTCAAGCTTCATACCATAAATGATATAACTTATTAGTATGCTAAAGGGATAAGTCCATCCAAGTGAACCTAGCAATTTGTCTTGTCTTTTCCCTTCAAATTAATGAGAAATTTGGAAGGCGAGCAAGGGTAAGAACATAAATCAATGGTCCAGAGATCGATAACGGGAGTGGGAGCCATAGTAGTCCAATTGAGGAATTAGAACAAGTGTTTACACTAGGTAACACAAATAGAGAGAATTTGCTTTGAGAAGACCTTAAGATTGCTCGTTGGTGTTCCATAATTTTTTTAATAATGTCCAACACCATAGAGTGGGGAGGTCTTTTTTTAATATACTAGCCAATGCATGTGAGGGAGAGCCCAACAATCATTAATTACGCTTCAATTTCTAGGGTGTTGATTTGATAAGGGATAAAGTCCAAGTGCTGGGAGTAGGTGTTTATGAAGTGTAGTTTTTTCTAGTCAAGAGATGAGGTTATTTGAGATAGTATGGATCGAATGATCATCTTGGGGAGGATGATCAATATATTGACTCAAAGTTATAGGACAAATTGGCCTTGAAGGGGTTAGGGTTCCCTTAAAAGCATATAATTTAAGCCTTAAATTATATGCTTTTAAGGGTGGTGGGCTAGACAAGTCCAATGCAATGGATGAGGGGGATGTGATGTATTATTGGTTGCCATGGAGCAAATGGGGTTAATTTAGTCACTTAGGAGGGGAAGGAGGAGAAACTTGTGATGGGCAACTAGAGGAACAAAGGGAGCGAGTCTCTAGCCAAAATGAAACCAGTGAGCAAATGGGGTTAATTTAGTCACCTAGGAGGGGAAGGAGGAGAAACTTGTGATGGGCAACTAGAGGAACAAAGGGAGCGAGTCTCTAGCCAAAATGAAACCAATGGTGAGCCAAGGGAAGAAGGTGGTATAGACTTAGGGTTAGGCTTGCCAAACATATAAATATAACCTCGTGATCATGACCACAAAGTTGGGTTGAGAATCAGTCATGAGAAACAAGGCACACTAGCTTAGAAGGAGGAGGGTGCCCAAAGTTGCTACATATATAACAATTGATCGTGTTTTAATCATAAGATTATCTCCACTTATGAATGCAAACATTAATGGTCACAAAGGCAGAAGTTGAAAAGGTAAAATTGGAGTCAGCCTTCACACAAACTTGGAAAAAGGAAGGTTTGGAATTTTTGGTAGTGAATTTGTCTATAATCATTAGTTTATTGTAAATATAATAATTATTATATGACAGATTTGAGATTTGTGATATAAGGTGAGTCCAAGACAGTTTATCAAAATAGGAATGCAATTAAAGTTGGCTTTATCTAACAAAATGGTAGGGGTTCACTTCTTAAGGATGAGGGTGTGTCCTCTAAGAGTTCAAATGATGGCTTGAAGTTCTCCCTTAAAGTTTTAAGTCAAAGAGAATTTTAGCAAGAAGAATTTTTATGGAGTTTGAAGACCACAAAGGTGGTCTTTGGTGTTCCATAATTTTTTTAGTGACCTCTACTACCATGGAGTAAGTAGTTTGTTTTCCAATGCAATAACCAACGTATGCAAGAGAGATCCCAAGAATCACTAATTACAAAACATCCTTTCCTAAAATTTCCATAATGTTGATTTGATAAGGGAACAAGTCCAGATGTTGAGAGGAGTAGATGTTTCTCGAGAATTGATTCTTTCAGTCAAGATATAAGTTAGTTTTAGATACTATGGATCGAATGGTCATCTAGGGAAGGAGTGTCAATGGAATTACTCTAAGATACATAATAGATTAGTCTTGAAGGGTGAGGGTTCCCTTTAAAGGGTATATTTTTAGGCTTGGATAACAAGGGCTAGGGCCAGGGTAGTTGGGGGTAGGGAGAGAAGCATGGTAGACAAGGTGAATAAGGGATAAAGTCCAGATGTTGAGAGGAGTAGGTGCTTCTAGAGAATAGATTCTTTTAATAAAGAGAAAAGTTGGTTTTAGATAATAAGAATTGAATAGTCGTCTAGGGAAGGAGGGTTAATAGACTCATTCTAAGATACATAATAGATCAGCTTTGAAGGGTGAGGGCTCCCCTAAAAGGGTATAATTATAGGCTTGGATAATAGGGGCTATGGCCAAGGTGGTTAGGAGTGGGGAAGGAAGCAAGGTAGACTAGGTGAATGGGTTAGACGTGGAAGATGTGATTGTTCATGATAAGGAAGGTAGGGTCAAAGCATTGTAATGGAGATTTGAGTTTATAGAGGTTGCCATAAAGTATAAGGGTTAGTTTGGTTGACTAAGAGAGAAGGGGAAGGTAAACATTTGTTGGGCAACTAGAGGAGGAAGAAGGGGATAGGTCTCTGGCTAAAACTAAGTGGTTGGAGAGCTATGAGAAGAAAGGAATGATAGAGCTTGAGAGGGAGGTGATTGATTAAGTTGGAAGTTGATGGGTAGGTTAGGACAAAGGGTGGAAACTAGGCCTAGCTTGGCGATATGAGGAGCACTGATGGAGGAAGTGGGTCCAAGGAGGATAGAGGGGACATTGGCACCCAAACTTGGGGAAGGATAAGGAAGCTCAGGGATGTCCTTAGAAGCTTATTGTGAGAAGAGTGTACGGGGGTTGCAAGACGTCTGGGAAAGGGTTGGTGCCATGTATAGAGAATTTGAGAATGGTGGCTATGTCAAGATTGAGAGTAGTGTGCTCAAGGAAGTGTTAGGGTCTAGTGGGCATGAGGGTGAGTAGGATAGATGGTGGGGATGATGGTTATCTTGAAGGAAAGGAGCTTGAGGGTTTGGCATGACATCCTCCAGTTGGCGAGTGAGTGTGTCAAGCTTGGGGGGTGGCAAATGGCAAGCAAGACTACTAGGGTTCATGGCCTAGCTTTTGTGTCCCTGTTTGGATTGCAAACTCTTTGAGGCTATTGATACATGATTTGTGGGTGGAGAACAAGTATGTCAAGCTTGGTGGTGGCGAATGACAAGGACTACTAGGGTTCTCTCCCAAGCTCATTGTCCTCTTACTACTTTCTTCAAGGTTGTTTCTACGACATAGGCTTAGGAGTATCCATAAAGATGGTTGGTTTTTTACATTTTTTCAATTTGATCTCTATTTAGATTGATCCTTTTTGGTGTTACCTCATGGTTAGATTGAAAATAAGTACAATCCACATAATGGTTTTTCAGTCTTGTTTGATTTTATTATGAATTGAGATGACTTTCAATTTAATTCTTTATTATTTTTAATTTTTAAGTTATTTTAATATTCCTAGGTGCAAACCTTCATACCTCCATGTTTTTTAGATTTGGAGGAATTGAAAATGTTGCTCGTCGATTATGGTGCATCTAGATTGGACCATATTACTATGCAGTAGGTTGAATTACTTGACTTGAAGGTCCAATTTTGGGTAGGCTTGTATTGTTTATCTTTATAGGGCGGTGTTTAGCATGTTATAGTCGAGGCAAACTTATCTTTCATGGGCTCAAAATTGAAGTATGTTTAATTGTTACTCTAGGCATATCAATAGAATCCCACTTAGGGTTAAGTGTCATCATTATTTGTGGTTTGTTTGGTTGACAGCTTTTCTTTGTCATTGCATATCATTGAAATAAAATTTCTTAAAGGGAATTGTTTCCTTTATATAGGTTTATGCTTGAATGGATGCAGAAGGATCTTAGGGATACAACTTTTTTATGCTCTCACCATTAGAAGTTTGTGGAGTGAGAGTCCATTCATGAATCTATAGACTATATACATGCAGTTCAATGTTGTCTTTAATTAGCAAGGCCCTTCCGCATTTGATGATAATTCCTAAAGGAATGCAACTCTACCAAATACCTTGAGTTTGTGGAGGATAAGGTCTCTTTGGGCAAAAGTTTGAGTTAAAATGTTTTTATTTTGACTTCTTTGGATTTGTTGACTTTGTTGTAAGTTAAATATCTCCAACTTCTTTATGGAGGTTGAGGTCCAACGTTGGGCTTGATTATTTTTATCATTCTTGCTTCTATATATTCTTTAGGACCATTAGTAATGATTTCATCTTATAGCTATAATGCTTTAGTTACACTTGGATGAGTGGTTCTGCATCAAATGTGAGTAGGAAAGATAGTTCTCCTATAGTTGTTATGTGTTTGATATCCATAATATGGGTAAAATCTTCTCTACTTATCTTCGTTTTGCATCTCCAAGTTGTGCATTGAGGATTCCGAGAATGCATTTGTTTACGACTTCATCTTACCCATTTGTCACATGATGTGATATTGATGCAAAATTCATTCACACGCATTGCGAATGAGAGAAGCATAAAGCCAATTGTCAAATAATCTATTGTTGTCGATCTTGTTTAAAGGTCAAACAAAAATTCTATGAAAGTTCATTTTCTTCATCCATAACTTGATGATCTTTGATGCTTGTTTGATCTAATTCTTGATGCCATTATTGATCAAATGATTAGAGAGCTATTTTTGCTCCTTGGCAATTCATGAGCTTGATTTGTATTGACCTTTATGTGAGATTTTAAGTTAGATGTCAATTAAGTTTGATCTCTTCATATTAAGGCTCATAATTTTTGACCTACTTGGTGATGTGTTGTGAATCATTGAATATGGGTAAGCTGCAATTCAATAGTCTTTAGGCAAATTTTTGGAGGCGTAGCTAGAGTTTACTTGACTTAGCTACTTGATGCCACGAAGTTAAAATGAATGAATGACTTTAGTTATCTTTATGGTGTTGATTAAAACAAAGCTTGTGTCACTACCTTTTTCTTCCAATCATCATGAACAAAGGATCTTGTGGCTCCAGCTTTTCTTCTTAAGATGGTCTTCCAAATGTTTAGAGCTCGTCTTTGAAGTAAGCTAGGTTGTTTTCCTTTATTGTTGTATCGAGAACAAAGTTGATGTCATACAATCCAATAGCCCATTTTTAAAGTAGTATTGAATCGTGTATTATGAAAGTTGCACCTTTGTTGTTTATTAGTGAAGACCTTTTACTTTATTGGTTTGAAGGTTCAAATCATGAAGCAATGGTACACGTTTAACACCTTAATAACTATTGGATGTCTCAACACCTTTTAAGATGCCTTTATATTATATAAGTCATCGTACTCTATCCTCTTCATGTACAAAGATTGTGGTGATTGCCTTTTTTTTAGCACTTAGATATAAAAAGAGAACCTAGCTAGACTCAGGATAATTGGGAATTAGATCACTGATGAGAAATTTCTTGAGTTCTTGGGATGCAGCTCCACATTCCTCAAGTTATGCCTATTTTTATTCCTTTTGAGTTATGAAGAAAACCAAAACTGATCCCTTATTTAGAGACAAAAATTTTGGAGTTCACTTACCTTGCATGTTAGTTTTGAATGTCTTGTCATCCTGGGTTAAGGCATCTCAACAATAGCATTGACTTTATATGGATTTGTCTTAATTCTTCCATTGGAGATTAAGTACCCAAATAACTTTTGGATGAAGTTCCAAGCGTACACTTAGTAGGACCAATATGTAAATGATACACTCCAAAAGTTTTCTAAGATTTTCGATATTTCTCTGAAGCACTTGTTATTTTCCACTTTTAACTCAAATGCCTTCAATACTTGCCTTTTTGTTACGATTTGTTAATTTTGGAATATGATGGTACTTGGTTCATATATGTCTGTAGTATTTTGAATGATATCATTCAATAACAATAATCGGTAATGAAGGTGACCTTTTCTTCATTACTTTTAGCCATCCAATAAAACCTTATGATTAGGTACATTGATGTTGAGTCAACCAAGTTTTGTATTTGACAAAGTAACTATCTCTTGCATTGGATAAGCCAAGTTTTGGCAAAATCTATGCACATTCTGTGTTTCTCGACATTGTATTTTATGGGTTATTACTTTTTGGGATATAATGACTTCTTTTTTGTTTGATGGGATGATTTTTAAGCTATATATTAAGATGACACTAGGCTACTAATTGATCAATCTTAGGCATGTTTGTTAGATACCATGCAACACATGATATGGGAAGTCAAGCACTTATAGTCATTGCTATTTGCTAGGATTTGTGTTTAAGATTACAATATTATAGGTTTTGAGAAGAGAAAAAAATAATAACTTAATTTTCAATTATAAATGATTGAGTATAAAAATAAATAGATAAGGAATGTTTACACAAATAATAACTATTTATTAAATTACGACCTTAATAACAAAATAAATTTAATTGAGTATTTCAGATTTTTTTTGTAATAAATATGGTATAATATTTTAGTAAAATATTCTAGATTTTGGTAGAATATTTTAACAAAATATTCCAAATTTATTTGTAATTGACCCGATAGAATATTTTGGATTTGTTTACAAAAATAGAAAATCCTTAACTCCTTCAAATGTGTCACTCTCTTTCAAGTTAGTATATTGATATTAGTCATGCCTAACATGTTCACAAGAAGCTCAAAGTTAAGCATAAATAATTTTTTTGTGAGGGTATTAACTATTTATTATGGGATAAAAGGTATATAAAGAGTTCCATAATCAATTTTTTCTTTTATGAAGTATATATCAATCTCTGCATGCTTTGTATGGTCATGTTGAATTAGATTTTTTGCAATGCTGATGACAAGTTTTTTGTAACAATATAGTTTCATTGGCATGCAAATTTTCATATTCAGCTTTTTAAAGATCATTTTCACCCATAATATCTCGGACTTTGTTAGCCATTGCTTTATATTTTGCTTCAACATTGCTCCTTGCAAGCATTTTTTTTACTTTCCATGTGATCAGATTTTCTCAAAATAGGTTCAGTTTTTTTACATAGCCCAATCTATGTTGGTGTATGCCTCAATGCTCTATTATAGGGACTTCTTAAAATGTAGACTTTTCCTTGGAGTGCTTTTCAAATATTGAAGCATTCGATAAATTGTTTCAAGATGTTTCTTATAAGGAGAATGCATACATTGTCTTACCAAGCTTATGACAAATGCAATATCTAGTTGTTTATGAGAGAAGATAGATTAGTGACTCACCAGTTATTGATTTCGAGTTGTGTTCACCAGAACATCTTTCTTGTCATATCCATACTTTTGCTTGGGATTTATCGTAGTATTCATTAGCTTAAAACTACTCATTATAGTTTCCTTAAGAAGAAAAACATAGTTTTGTTGAGAGAATTTTTTTTATGATCTCGTAATGTCCATACTAAGAAAATATATCTTAGAGATCTTAAATATTTTATTTCAAGCATTGAAAAGAGGGAAGTTATTATCTAATTCATCTCAAATACAACTCCAATGAGGATGATATCATCCACATGTACAATTAACATAAGTATTTTTCCATTCAATGAATGTCTCATGAATATTATGTGATTAGCTTGCCCTTAAACATATTTATCACTTTTGACAAATTAATTAAATTCTCAAACCAAGCTCTCAATGACTGTTTTAATCCTATAATGATTTTTTCAGTCTACACATTTTTGTTCTGAATTTTTCATCAAATCTTAGAGATATCTCCATTTACATTTTCTTATTTTAAGAAATACATCTTTTAACATCTCTCTGTTGTTGAATCAATGCTAACAACTAGAGATAAAAGAACTTCTATAATATTTAGCTTTGCAACTAGAGCAAATGTTTCTAAATAGTCAATATCATAGGATTGAGTGAATTCTTTGACAACTATTTGTGTTTTGTAGCGTTCTAAGGAACCATCAAGCTTATATTTGACAATAAATAGCTATTTTCATCTTATAGTTGTTTTCTTTCTCAATAGATCAACTAATTCTCATGTGTTATTCTTTTACAAAAGCTTTATCTCCTAAAAAATATTTCTTACACTTAAGAATTTTTAGATCACCTTACATATTATTAGGAATCTCTATGTTAGATAATTATGAAGTAAAAGCATGAAAAGAATGCAAACAATTTTTGTAAGACATAATGTGATAAAGGGTATTGGAAGGATTGCATGTTCTTTTGGAATATAATGAGAAAGTTGAAATCATTTGACTTAGAACTTGAATATGGAATAAATTAGTCATTATATGGAGATTTAGTATAGACTTTATTTGGAGGAATCACAAATTTTGGGTAATGCAAGGGATTTTGGAAGGTTCGTTCTTTTGATTTTTCATTTTTCTTGAATAGACAATGTCAAATGGTTTCAATATTGTAGTTCTTATGTTAGAAATTGAGTTCTATTTATTATGATATGATAGTATAGGAAACCAACATTTTTAGTATCTAAAACACTTGATCTATATATTTTGATATTAAAAAAATGGATTTTTAGGTAAAACGATTGGAGAAATTTCTTTTGAGTATCTTCAATTTGAAAAACATCATTATGAGATATTAAATCTTTAGTTTGGTTTCTCTCTTAAATATAAGGCTTAAAGTATAAGTGCAATTCCAAAATCGTAATATCCATGATTTCAAACATTTTTTTGAAAATATGATCAAAACGTTTGTATCATTTTCGATTAAGAGTATAACCAATAAACATATTTTTTGTGATAACTTATGTTATGATTGTGAATGTGAACAAATGCGAAGATAACTTATTTGTTGCATAAAACTTCTGTAATACATCATGCAATATGTTAATGTTCAAAATTTTATTAGTTGTCCTATTTATAAGATAAAGCAATGATAAGAATTACTTCCTCTCAAATATATTTTAGGACTTTATTGGTAAAAATAAAGTCATAGCTACTTCTAACAACTACTTGTTTTTTTTTCAACCGAACGTTTTGTTATGGAGTGTCGATATAAGAACTTTGGTAAACTATCCCTTTTTTGAGGAAAAAGTTACCCAAAATATTCTTAAAATACTATTGACTATTATTATTCTTTAAAATTTGAATGAGTTTATAAAATTATGTTTGCATTGTGCTGTAGAAATTTTTGAAGTTTTTCTTTCACCAAGTAAACAAAATTTAATCTTGTGTGATCATTGATAAACATTACAATCTTTTATTAAAAAATATAGGTGTCCAACACGAGTCTTTGATATTTTTATGAATCATAGAAAATTGTGTGATTGGTCAATAAGATTGAAGTGAAAAAAATGCATGATGATGTTTAGCAGACTGGTATACTTCATGTTCAAAAGAAAATGGACTTTTATTTGGAAATACATTTGGAAACAAATATTTTAAATACTAAAAGTTGGGATGATTTAGTCTATAATGCAATAATATAATAGTATTATCCTTGGAACAAAAGTAGAATTGAAAGAAGTAATTTTACATTGTTTATTTGAGTAAGATTCATCTTCAAAATAGTAAAGTTTATCATTTTCTCTCATAGTCAATTTTTAAAACTTACAATGAGAGAAATAAAAATTAACTTGGCATCGATGATCATAAGGAATGTTACTGTGGGCAATAAATTATAAAATAAATTAAAGATATGAAGAATGTAATGAAGAATTATCGAGGGAGTAAGTTTGATTGTTCTAATCCCGTTGATAACCGAGGAAATATTATCAGCAACCTTGACCTTTTTGTTGCTTGCACAGAGACTATAAGATGTGAATAATTTGGTGCAACTAATTATGTGAACAGTTGCATCAGAATTAATAATTCACGAGTAAATAAAATTTAAAGTGACATTAAACAAGAAGTGCTTAGAGAAATACTCTTTTGAGCTAAAGAATAAGATGAGGTTAAAAATAAAGTGGAGATTGAAATAGTTTATATAGGCACTCTAATTGCTCTTTGGTAAAAGGGGAAGTCTTTGAGTTGATAAGTTTCTTGAAAAGTTTCAATAGTGGCTTGATAAGCTTGACCATAGTATTTGGACTTTAGGTTCTATTTTGCCAATGTAGTTGTCTCACTAGTGAAGTATCCGATTTTGTCCATGTTGTTGATGGCTAGACTTCCAAATTGAGCCCATTAAAGGTTATTCTGCTCATTCAAGTTTGTAATTTTGAATTGAAGGATAGAATTTTATAAATAAAATTCTCTATAAATTGGGATGGAGGAAATCATAGGTTTAAGGTGACTGATTTCCTTTTATTTAGAAACTTTGCTTGGGCGATTTTTCCAGTGACAATATGGGTGAATTTGAACGACTTTTGAAATGGAGGGGGGACTAGGCTATTACCCAATTGTGATAGTGAGGAAGCATGGCAAGCTGAGTACAAGGCATTGAAGCAACATTGGCTAGAGGTATTGTGGGGTAGTGAAGGGTTAAGTGCGGTGGGGGAATGCACGAGTAAGGTGGTGGAGCTTAATGGCAATATGGGAGGGTCCAAAGCTAAGAAGGCTTAGGTTGTGGCCATTGTAGTGAGCGTGCTCATTAACAGCAAGATTGCGAAAGGAAAAGGTCTATTATCTGATGGTACAGTAGTTGCTAGGAGTATTCTAGAGATTGAGGGGGAAGGAAGATGGTGAATTGATCCCTGCTTGCATTTGAGGTTGCAATGGCTAGGAATATCAAAGGCATCGCAATTGTAGTGGCTGTTGGGTCTGTAAATCTATTACGAAGGGCAATTTGGCTTTTGAATCCTCATTCTTAGTCAATAAGATTGCTCACTAGGAGGAAGATGCTGAAATAGCAAAGGATGATTCTAGCTTAGAGGAAGAACTTGCGGAGGGTAGCGAATGTATTTTCCATGGTTAAATCAAAATGACTGTAAGGTGAATTCCATTAAGAGCTTTCTTCCAATTGGCATCTGTCAAACAGTTCATATTCTGTGCACACAAGGTGTTTGTTCAAATGTTACAACCATAGCTGTGTTGCAGCGGGAAGGCCAATGCAAATGGAGGAAATGTAACACACATGAGTTTTAATGTCTAGTGGCAAATCTAGCATGATTAATTTGCATGGAAATGGTGCTTGGAATAGCTTCAACGGTTTATCATGGCTTACCAATATTGATGAGATAAAAGATTGCATTGAAAGACAGATCTCACATCATGGATGGGGTTATTATGTTATCACATTAGGCTTGTGCTCGTTGTGCAATCATTAACACATTTGACATAGTGGGGAGGGAATATGGCTGGTGGCTTTCTTTCTTTTGGATTGCCTGTGGTTTGACTTGAAGATGAGGGCACCTACAAGGATTTAAAGTGCTAGATTTGGCAAGTGGATGTTTTTTTTTGCATTTTAAGAGTGTTGAAGATCAGGATTCTGTGTGGCTTAGTGGCCCATGGACAGTGCGAGAATAGGTACTTGGTCTAGATCTGTGGATGCCTCATTTCATGTTGAGTCTTTTAGCAATCATGTGTTCTTAGTATATGTCCAATTTCTAGGATAACCAATTCCTTTCTAGGATTTTGAAAACTTATTACTAATTATTTTTGTGTTAGGGAATCCTATCTAGATTGATGGGCGGATTGTCAGGATAAAAAGATCAGATTTTGCTTAGGTTTGTGTTTGAATGGATCTCCTAGGCCCCTTGTGCTTGAGCATGAGGACGGATGGTTTATTGGAGCACACTTTTCAATGATTCGAATATGAAGGCCTTCTCATTAGTTTTTTGATTGTGGAAATTTTGGGCATTTCATCGAAGTATGCACCACAGGGACCTGGTCAGTGAATGTTGACAAAGAAGGGAACACCAAGGCAATTGAGTAGACAAAGGAACCACTAAAGAAAGCTGCAACGACAAGCTTTTAATTTGCCAGAGGAGGTTTTGGATCAATCTACATGGGAGGAAATAGGCCTCGTACCATAAATGGTGGTCCAACCAACGAGAAGGTTCAATAACATTGGAAACTTTGCTCCTAATAATTAGACTACTTGGTGGAAGGACTTTATGTGCATTGCTTCAAAGTCCATTGCTAAGGTAGGGAAAAGCTTTATTCTTCAAAATTATGCTTGATAAATATTGGCTAAGCATGTTACACAAGCGCAGGGAGGTTCATAGACTGTTCAACTTTAGCATCCTCGATCACATAAAAATTAAATCATATCAATATCATTTATTTTGTGCAAATATTGTCCTTCTTGTAAAGGGTGTCCAAAGTGCTTTAAAATAAAGTATTATAAAATACAAAAATGAATATATAATCGAATAGAGCTAGTTGTTGAGACAAGTCTAATGACATTGGTTTCATCTCGAGTAGAGTTTATTTAGAGTTATTGCAAATTGTGAAAATTTAAAGGGTTAAATAATTAATAAAATAAGTAATTAATAACCTTAATATGTATATAGTCCCTAATTTTCCTAAAGTAGCACTCCCTTTCGATCCTCTTTTGGACAAGGTGAAATTCCTTTTTGCCTCTTGTGTACCTTGAATCATTAACCCTATCTCTTCTCGTTAGTTGTGCTCAGGCTTATTTGTTGATTTTCGGCAGAATTGAAGAGGTAGAGGCATCAGGTCAAAGCTTAACCAAGTATGTTGTGCGGTGACCTCGAAAACTTAATCCTCTAATTGATGCTTTATCAATGGTGTTTTGAGAAATCTATGAGAAGTAGAGGAGAAAGAGTAGGGGAAGAGATGAGAAAGAGAAGTGAGGGGAAAACCAAAGGAGTGAGTAGCTGATAATCTTCTCGAATTTAAGGCATGATACATTGTTAAAAAAGGAAAAGAGGAGAGAAAACAGGGCATGAGAATCAAGGAGAGAAAAATTAAGAGGGGTTTATGTTGGAAATGTAGAATGGAAGCATAAGTTATTAATTTGCATTCAATTAGTTGAATTAATACATAGAAAACATTGCTAGAATTATGCCATAGGTTCCTTGTATGATGCAAGATAAGAAAGCGAAAGAGTTGAGAGCTGAATTTTAGGGTTCCTTTGATTATGAGGTAGACATCTAACATGTTTATATGTGCATTTGCTTGATGTACTAACGTTTGATAGCACAGTTTTGTGTAGGCATGTTGGCATGTTATTTAAGTGTTTGTGTCAATTGTTGTGTGTTAGCATGACGTGGATTACATATGATGCAATTAAGTTATTAATTTACATGTTACACTCATATTGCTTACATTTCATGATAAGTATGATTTTGATAGCTTGGACTTGTATGCTTGGCCATGGGAGCTCATTGAAATTCCTAAGGTTATGGCATTGTGAGTGCTTTCTAGGATTGTATGATAAGTTATGGGACTCAATAAAATTCCTAAAGGTACGACATTGTGGGTATCTTCTAGGATTGTATGATTGGCCAAGAGTGCCCAATAAAACTCTTAAGGGAATGATGCTGTGAGTGCCTTTTTGGATTGTATGATTGGCCAAGGAAGCTTAGTGAAATTCCTAAGGGTATGACACTTTGAGTGCCTCCTAGGATCATGTGAATGGCTAATGGAGCTCAATGAGTATTCTAAGGGTACAATATTATGAGTGCCTCCTAGGATTGCGTGATTGATCAAGGGAGTTTAGTAATTATCTTAATGGTATGATGCTGTGAGTGTTGCTTAGGATTGTGTGAATGTGCAAAGAGAATGACTTATCAATGGAGAAAATAAACTAGAATTATTTTCAATAATACAATTAATTAAGAAGAAAATTGGAAATGTGAAATATACTTGTTAACTTGTTACTAAAATGCTTTTAATATTTTGCACATTTATATTTTTTGTTATTTAGCTTGTTGAGTCAGTGATGATTGACTTAACCTATTTGTTGACAATAATATTTCAGAAAAATGCAAGAGAAGAGCACAGGTAGAAATGAATAGGCTTATATACCTTATTTTGGATATGTTGATTTATATTGACATCACATAAACCATGTAATTCTTATTTTATGTTGCATCATTCGTATGTATATGAAATTGCATGGGATAATAAATAGTTGCAAATAGTGTTAGTGGTTTGTGGATTATGTTATTTAATTGCATGAATGTGATAGATTGCATATAGTTATATGATTTGGTTGTTATATATATATATATATATATAGAAATGAACAAAATATTAGGAAGATTTTATCCATTTAAAATATAAAATATAAAATATAAAGAAACCTTTGATTTTTAATATGCTTAGGATCATAAAATTTGGTCCTCGATGGGTGATGGGATGTTTAGGACATCACATCAATAGCTGGTAAGTTAGTTATGGCTGTAGCTAGGAATGGGAAGGGCTTCAAACTGCAAGTAGGAAGTAATGTGGTAATTGCGATAGAGATTGACAAGGTGTAGATAACATAGGGCAGCAGCAAGTAGATAATCCTGTGCCAATCCTTGCTATGCCTTATGCAGTCTTTAGAAACTTTGTGCCAGACAGAGAACAAGAGTTAGTTAATGTGGAGATTTGTAGCATGGGCCCAGCATCGGGTAAAGGCACCAAATGCAGGTTGGAAGATCAGTTGTCGATTAGCTTAGAAAACCAGAGAGCCACATGCAAGAGTGAAGATCAAACAAGGTGTAGGAAAAGTAGATTGCTGAGTCGGCATGGCGGTGGATCTACATCATCCTCAACTCTTTTGAAAAGATGTCGGCCTTATCTTGGAACATCTGGGGAGTGCTGTCCACTATCTCAGGGAACTAATTGTAGGATATTATGAGACAGAATCAAATACTTTGTCACTTTGGAGATGAGGATTCCAGTTTTTTTGTAGGCGGGATGCTGATAGTTTGTTGGGTTGGAATTTGGACTATGTGATTGAATCAGTGGTTGGGTGCTTGGGAGAAATAATTGTGCTTTGGAGAAACTCAATCTAGGTGGCTGTTATTGACAATCCTAAGCAGATTATTTTGCTAGAAATCATTAGAGAGGTTCATCCTTCTTGGATCTTTTCTTCTATTTATGCATTGAAGGATTATGTAACTAAGAGGGAATAGTGGTAGTAAATCAAGGTGGCCTCTTACTGAAATGCTCCTATGGTGGTTGCTCGAGATTTTAATATCACCATGTCAAAGCAGAAATGGATCAGTGTGTTTTTAAGCAGCAACCACCGAGATGGTGTAGGGGGAACTTTATTCATGGTTTGAGGGATGAGGATGGATGCACGTAGAACAACATTGAGATTGGGAAGGTGATCATATATTTTTTATTGCTAAATGGTGCCCAAATATTTCCCATAGGGATTAGTTGGAGGTTCCTCCTCCCCTTATAGTGCTCTCAGTTGGTGGGATGGCTACGCTAGTGACCTGTCTCATTAGAGGAAATCAAGAAAGCTATTTTCATTATTGGTCGCAATAAGGCATTGAGGATTGATGGAATTACCACAGAATTTCTTTGGGGTATTCGATCATATTTCTAATGAATTAGAGAGAGTGAGAGAGAGAGTTGCTCCTTAGGAGAGATTCTTGATTAGTACTTTCTCTAAATAATACAATTATTAAAAATAATATCTAGAGCTTTCTATATCTACCAAGCTACTTTTGAAACTTAAATTTTTTGATACAACAATAATGAGCATCTATCGTAACAAGGATTTCCTTGTCTTTTTAAATTTCTTGCTTTAAAAGAGCAATTGGAATTTTGTTTTTCTATAACTTTTGGATTTTATTTATATTATACCCTTGCATGCTTCTTATGGTCACTTCCAAGCAATTGCCTGATTTTGTCTGAAGTTGGTATCTATTGTGTGAACTAGAATTTCTATAAGGTCTCGAGCTTCTTGATCATTGCACCCAGTACCATCTCATAGTTTTGATATCTTCTATACTAGTTTAGGGATAATCTTACCACCTCTTCACATCCTTTTGAGGTGGTGCATGACCTTAATCTAGAATGCTTTGGAGGTATCCTTTTCTAACAAGCCATTGAGTTAGATCTTTTAAGGGATGAAAATCGTTAATGACCCGATTGTAATAGTAATGGTAGTGGCAATACTTTGTTACATTTCTGAGGTTAATTGAATTTTTCTGTAGTGTTGTTTGTATACAGACATCATGAAATAGGACTATCACAAAGAGGAAGAGAACTGTCGAGTTTTTCTTCTGAGAATGGGGAAAATTTGTCGTTAATTTTTACTATGCTGGCTTCTTGATTATTAGTTGCATTGTTTTTATGAGGTCAAGTGGAGCCATTGGAGCAGTTGGATGATGCTTTGGTTTTGGAAACACTCATCAAGGAGGAGTAAAAGGCAATTCCTTTTGCCTATCTGTATTGTGGAAGATTTAGATGTGGAATAAGTTGACTCAATTGGTTAGAGTATGTTGAAACTTATTGTGATGATGTTTGGTTAACTTGTCTTTCTCTCTCTCTAGAAGGAGCAAGTTGTGTTAAAATGTTAGTGGCAACAGGAATAGTTCGGGGTATAGGCAGCTGATGAACCAAGATTTGCACCTAATCCATGTGTTGAGCTCCTACTTGCCAAGGATGTTGTGGTGCAAAAGCAATGTTGTGTATGGCTTGTAGTAACTCCAGTGCTTTTTGAGAATGTAGGATTAAATAGGTGGTGGTTTTGGTTGGCAGATTGGCGACAATGCAGGCCTGTTTTGCATAGTGAAGGTGGCAATAACTAAATATTTATATAAATTTTATTTAGGTTTTGTTTGATAGCTTATGAGTTTAGAAAAGAGATTTTGGAAGGAGGTTTTGAAAAGAAACTGTTGAACAAAGATTATTATGTCAGCGGAAATAGGGTTTTGGTAGAAATTAGTTCTGAGATTTTGTTGCTTTTGGGTTTGAAAAGGATAAATTTAAGAAAAGTTTTTTTGAAATGTGATTTGCAAACATGTGAGTGAATTGCTATACGTTAACAATTTCTCCTTTGAGATAAAGTTCCTTGTGCTCATTTTTTTAGGGACAATAGTATTCACTGCCTACGACCTTGACAGATGCTTGCTTCTCCTTGCTACTCCATTCCTCTTATGTCATTGAGAACACAAAGGAAATTTATATGGTAACAAATAGAGGTCACTTGTGAAGAGGACTGTAATAATGCTCTTTAGACATGGAATTTGATGTCATTTCTACAACACATTGATCATGCTTGTGGTTCTTGCTACGTGTTTGCCTTGCCTAACCCTGTCAAAGCTTAAGTTTATAGTGAGTATTAGTGGTAATAGTACTTTAGCGAGAGTCAAGTATTAGAAATTATTTAAAGCAAGAAGATGGTTTCATACTCAAGGTTTGTTCCTTTTGCTGAAATTCTTGTTTGTTATTTATAGGCAATACTTTTGGAAAAGCAAGTGCAGAATTCAAGTAGATTTGTTTACATATTAATTATCTGGTGATGTTGATGAGTTAATCTTGTTACTTAAAATGTTGGTTGTTGGTTATTTTGTGTGAATTTAAGATAAGTTTCATCATGATCCAATTGACATTCATTTACAGATAATTCAATATCAGTCAATTAATTACTATTAATGATGATTTAATATTGAGCCAAGTGCATTTGAGCTAAGAATCTAAATGTGGTTCCATGGGCAATTTTTTGACGTTAAAGTTTGGTTGCTGCTTTTGGGTCAAAGTGTAGGTCATTTTTTTAAATGTAGATGACAGACGTTCTGAAGACGCTAGTTAGAGATAATTCAAGGATTGTGGCTAATAACGCCATAATTGATTACACTTAGGTTATTTATGCTACAGTTGCCACATGACCAGTGTTAGGATGAATTGTTTGAGATTGAACAAAAGTGGGAGGAAGTAGGGAAAATGTTATTTAAAAAATGTCAACTAATTAGTGTGTTAGTATCAAAATTGGGCATAATAAAGTTTAACCTTCTTGCAGTTTAAGGATTAATTCTTCCTAGTTCATCTCCAAACAGGATATGATAGACTTATTGGAATGATTAAGGCAACAACATGCTCGTGTGGTTCCATTTAAGTGTCAAAATAATGCTAAAATGGGAAGAAAGTGGAGATTATAGTAAAGGATATAAAGCACAGTTGTGTTGTAAAGTGACAGAATAGCAACGTTAGTTCATTAATTTTGAATAAGATTATAATTGTGTAAAAACAAGCATAAACTTTTTATGCACTAGGTCCCAGAAAATTCTTGAAATATATATATATATATATATATATATATATATATATATATATATATATGCATATATACATGTATTTAAGGAGAGAAAAATGATGTAAATAAGATAATTATTGTATATTTATATCTGAAAGTTAATTAAACTCTTGTATTGTATAAGAAATGGCATGGATCATTAGAACAGTTAAATAAATTTGCCAAAAAGGTCGTCATATATGGATAAGTGTGATATAATGCTACAGTTACTTAACAAAGTTCCCTATTCAAGCTCTTAACGCAGATTGCCTTAGTGAGAAAAGTCATCTTTCCTTTATGAGGCGCATTGCCTATGCAACCCTGAGGAATTAATTTGATTTAGTGCTCCTCCCTAAACTAGCACATTATGGTGTTTTAACATGACATCTATGATCAAACTTGTATATCTAATGGTTCAACAATGATTGCATGAAAGTAGGAATGCAAAAGATGATGTTCTATCTGAAATAAGTCTAGCTTAGTTGATGCAACTGCTCATAAGAAAACTTGATGAATTGCTTTCTTCCTCTCTCCATCTAGAAAGCAGCTTAAGGAGTATCAGGATGTACATAGATACTAAATGCTGCTATAGTGTAAAGGTAGGTTTCATTACTTGTGAGCAGGATCCACATTTTTCCTTATTATTTAGAATTTCGTTCCTTTTTCCCTTTCCATTGTTTACCTTCAAGAACTATGGGAGAACTATATAGTTGGCTGAAAATTGAGAATGAGGAGGGGAGCAAGGTGGGGATTGAGGGATGTTGCAAGAATCAGAAGTGCAGATTGGAAAAAGGGAATTGGTCTACTGAACATTCTCAAAACAAATTCTACACAGAAAACTTGAAGAAGATGAAAAATAAAAAGAAGATTGATGGAGTGCAGTAGAAAATTATGTTT
Organism: Vanilla planifolia; assembly: GCA_023846275.1. Lineage (NCBI taxonomy): Eukaryota > Viridiplantae > Streptophyta > Magnoliopsida > Asparagales > Orchidaceae > Vanilla > Vanilla planifolia. The sequence continues at coordinate 4,503,136 of CM043870.1, forward strand.
GAAACAAAAAGCACTCATCCTTGAAAGATAGTTGTCTATTTAGATTACAAGAAGACTACTGTTATTATAAGAAATATTATATCTTGATGTGGCTATGCGGATTAATGGAAATGGTTTAAGAGATTGTAAATAAACATAAAATTTGAGAGATGTGAATATGTATCCTATTTTTAATTACTATATATGTACTTTTTGTTGGGTTGCACATATGTTGAATATATCTCTTTTCTTTATAGTTTTGCTTTGTAATATTTTGCTATCTGAAACGATGTTTCTTCAACCATATATGGAATTAATTGTTCAATTTCCCTTGAGCTTTACTTTTTCACTTTATGACATGTATTTTTTTAGGGATATTATATGAAATGATTCGATCAACTCGTGCAAAGGATTCAAAAACTAGATGGAAGGTACTTTTCCATAAACTTTTATGTTATCTACTCTTTTATTTCTCTTTTTTTAGAAGAGAATTCTAAAGCATGAAAGTTCTATGTTGAATTCGAGTAGGCCCATTGTATTGATTGTTTTCTACATTATAGCATAAGCTATTTTTTTGACTCCATTGTTTTCTTTGCTTTTGACCTTCCCACCTCTTTTAATATCTCTCCCATTTTCGATCTCTCTTCACATCTCAATTACAACTTCGGTATCAAATTTATTTTTTCAAAATGACTAGTTTTGTAGGTAAGTCAATTATAATAGATAGGTTCACTAACACTAATTTTAGACTTGTCAATTTTTGTGTGTGTATGGATTTTAACATTAGTTATACCTTCCTAACTTTTTCTTAACTATTAATAGTTTTCATTTACAAGTGAATGTAATATGATTTGGAGCTCAATTATAGGTTCATTAAATTATCAAGAAATTTAAAGTTATGATAAAAATAAGAGGAGACAAATGACGAAAATCATTATTGTTGTACAAGACAACAAGAATTGCGGGTAGAAGCTCATTGTAGGAGCGTTGGAGATTGTGTGACCTTGCTAGACAGATGCACTTTCGGAGCACATGTCATAGTGGGTATACCCACAGTGCATGTGCACGAGCTATGCCACCTATGCGCACGCATTTTGCGTGCACCATAGGTCACAGTCCACACATGGGAATAGTATCCACATGCATGAATAGTGCCTATGCGATATAATCCACACTCGTGTAGTGGTTCATGCACACATGAGGGCCCCTTGTGGCACGCATTTTGCAAAATTTGTGATTTTTGGGTGAAGTCTCATGTCTCTTGTGAAAATTAAAAAATTATGAATTTTATAATGAAATATTATATTCGAACTTCTATATAAAGAGGTAACAATGGTGAATGAAGTAATCCTATTTTTTTGAATTCCATCTTAACAAATTTTATCTCCTTGTGGTTAAAAATCTTTTCTTCTTCTTTCTTCCTTATGTTTTCATTATTTCACTCTTCAATTTTTGCTATTGCGACTAAAAAAACAAGGTCATTTGTTAAGAGCTCGGGGCAAGAACACCTTGCAGACAAATCATAATCTATCATTGAACTCCCACTTTGGCACACTCCCTTTCCTCTTGTCATGTTGTACTACTTCCCTCTTTGTTTGGAGGCTTTGCTTTTGCTCTGACCTCCCTAGTGATCCATCCAATTGACATGATGACACTCACGATTGGTTCCTTCTCCCATCTTGAGGCTGTGTTAAAGGCAATTTGCAAAATGCTTCCATCTTTATTGGGCTTGATCGCTGAACCCCTCCCTTGCAATATGCATCTCAAAACAAATTCTTTTTGTTTTTGGTGACTAGTTCGAATACTATCCTAATCCCTACCTTGGACTAGAATATTATGATCCCAATTCCACACTATTGACCTCTGATCATCTACCTTGTGTTCTTATCCATTCTCATCCTCTTGATGCCCCATTGACTAGAGGGAAGGGAAAGGACATCCAACTCGGCTAAATATGCACATCTTGTTGTATTTTCTTCTCAAATTTTGCACTTCTTGTAAGTATTTTTGCTTGAACCAGTTTTCGAGCTATTTAGAACTCATTAGAAAATCTTGTTATGCACCTTACCTTTCCTCTTGATGCCTCTTCTTCCTTAACCTTTTCCTCTTGATCATGTAGCCCTTTTTTTAAAAAAATGCAAAAATGCATTGCACAATGTTTCATAATATTTAATTTTAGTGGTTTAAAGAAGTTGCACATGTCATATTGTCTTTGAACCAATTTTTAGGGGATTCAAAGGGCATAAAATGATTGCATTCCACCTATACTTCTTGGCAAGTGAATTGAACCTTATATTGTATCAATGTAGATTTGATCTATAGTTACCTACAATAGTCATATAGGATGTGAGCATTTTATGTCTAAATCATATTGTTAATGGTTGATGTTATTAGTAATTACCATGTTGGTGCAAAAGCTTATAAATAGGGTTGGAGATGAAATGTTTCATTTTGTTTACTTTTGGTTGTTTATTTGAGGAAAATAGATGAAACATGAAGGGATTGAAGTTTATTGCATATTGGTTTTCTGGACCTAAAGTTGCTTGAGTCAACAACCAATCAAACATTAGATGAGCCACTTTTCTATTTCCAATTTCCTACATTCCTCATTCACTTTTGATAATCTAAATTAGCCCTTATCATGTGATATGTACTCTAGTAGATGTTTGGTGTCGCATGACTGTTCATCGGAAATGAAAAATACTAGTTCATTCTGACCTTTTTATTGACGATGAAATTCTTGTTGTTCTGAAGGCTCATTTGGAAAACCTTGCATTGGTGGAACTACTAGAAATAACAACAGAGATTAGAATGACAAATACAGTAGAAAAGAAGTGGCTAGGTGGAACTGCTAGAAATTAGTGTAGTTGATTTTTGCATGCTCAAGGGATTTGATTGATTTGTGTTTATTGTCTTCCTGTTTTGTTGTCATTCTTATATACCCAATATGGGTGGATATTGTTTTCCCCTTGTTCTGTTTAATTTACTAAATAAAAGACAGATTTTATGTTATTGAACCTTAGTTTCAACATTTATGGTTTTAGTTACAGTGTTGTATCACTAGCTTAGTTACACATAGCCTTTATGCAAGTATTGAATGAAATAATGAAAGAAAGAAATATCTCTAGTAGGTAGTGTTCATGATGTCTGCAATTTTATGAGATTTCATCATTGATGTTATAGGTACTTATCATGGATAAGCTGACAATGAAAATCATATCTTGGGCTTGCAAGATGTCTGATGTCACTGACCAAGGTGTTTCCTGTAAGTTCACTACAATCTATTTTTTTAATTGTACGTGTTACTAATAATGGGAATCGGTTTTTCTCATTTCAATTTCCTTACCGTTGGCTGAAATAAGCATATGTTATATTTAATTTGTTCTTATGCTTGTGGTTATCGAATAAGGGTAATACCAAAGAGGTCCTTCTAGTTTGGTCTTTTGTGTCACATTTTCAAAATAACCAAATACATACATTTAGTTTTGTTTTTGTAGCAACTGGTTCCTTAATTTTTTTATTTCAAAACTTCCTTTTGAACATTGTCAAGTGGATCTCTATTGTTTGTATTATTGTGTATGTAGGTCTCTATGAGAAAGGATAATTTAAGAACAAAAAAAATTCAAGAACCTATTATTATATTAAAAAAACTATAGGAATCTATTTAATTATGTTAAAAATGTGAGACTCATATGCATGTGGGACCAAACTAGAGAGATCTACCTACTATGTATCTTGTAATTAATTTTAGATAAATATTTGGATATACTTGAAACCTTTTGAAAATAATAAAGCCTCTGTTTACTTTATGCATCAAAATAGTGAATATGGATGTGTCTTTAGCTTCAAGAACTAAGTTCTGTCTTGCTTTTATTTAAAGTTGCAAATTTTGTTAAGATGATCTTCTTGAGGCATTATCATGCCTACCTGGACTTTTCATGAACACTATTCTTAATTTGTGGAAGTTGCACCTATTCCCATGTTATTTAAGTAACTTTTGTTTGTTCAATCACCTTTTCAGTGCTGGAAGATATTTACAAACGAAGGCAGCCGTTGCCATCAATGGACGCCATTTACTTTATGCAACCAACCAAAGAAAAGTGAAGTTCCAACTCATTTAATGTTTAATTCCTTTTCCAGTCATTCACTTATGATTTCCATTGTTCCATTCCTTTCCATTGACTTGTGTTTACCTTAACTTTTTTTGCAGAGATAATATGATACTTATTGTCACTGTCATATATTACGTTTTTTGAAGATTAAACCATCAAATACCTTATTTTATACTAGAAAACCTGATGTTAGTAACCATATTTAGTATCTGTTGATGATAATTGTACTTATAGCTGGACATGGATATGATGCCTTGACCCCCACAAAGTTAGATTGGTCTTAATATCACATCTCTAGAAAATGGATAAACGTTATAGCCGTGTATTGATGTTTATCAATAATATCTATCAAATTTTGTTTTATCTACATATCAAGATTTTTGCTGCAACTCAAAAGTGAGACCGTTACTGGGACCATGTGCATGCTTCATAAAAGTCAAAGCTGAGTAGTTTATTATATTGTTTCTTTTTTGCAAAGAAATGGTGAAAGTAATTGGTGTCTCAATAAGATCCAAACAAGTTGAATAAAGTTGGCCTAGTACATTTTGTATTTTGAATGACCAACTGATCATTTGGTTTACTTCAAGCTGTATCGAAACAATTTGTGTACGGCTGCAGTGAAACAAATTACCTACGAAGATACGTAATTTGGGCCTGTAAAGTACAATAATAATGTGTTGTTGTGATGTGATCGTTAATTTAGATGACTGATTAGTTATAAATTGTTGGGCTTATAAATTAGCATGTCTGAGAGAATATAAATCCAATTGAAGACAAGCTCAAAGATTGTAGAAATAAGGTGTTTTGAATATTATAATGAAAAAAGTTTGCTCCAGACTGTTGTTTACCTCTGGCATTCAGACTGATTGTCATATACCTTGTTATTTATTTTTGATAAACTTATTTATGTTAACAGTTAATGGTGTATGTGGTTCGATGAAGTAGCTGTACCCATTTGAATTCTATGTGTATAATAGTTTGACGATATTGCAACTTTCGAATGCAGTGTTGTCATGTTCCTGTCTGACATGTCCGGAAGGTCGCCTCTGTACAAGAAGTATGCTCTTCTTTTGGATGATGATGCAGAGCTGATTATACATGAAGGCTCTTAAGTACTCAAACCTTTATGATCTGTTGTGTCTCAGGGCTTATGTGTTCTTCAGTTCTCCTATTTCTAAAGACTTGGTCAACCAGATAAAGAGTGACACTAGCATTGTACCACGCATAAGTGCTTTGAGTGAGGTTAAGATTGTCTTGTTTCAAATTGTCATTTATATCATCTCATCCCTTTTCGTTCTTGTGGAAGATTGACGTGGATTCAACACTTATATTATTTATTTACTGAAATATGGCAGATGAACTTGGAGTACTTTGCCATTGACAGTCAGGTAATTGTATTTTTTTTTTTATTTTCTTTTTTGTTTTATTCACTTTGCTCCTCTTCTATGCTTGCTTTTCTGCTTGTCGCGTGAGTGATTTGGTTTTGTTTGATAAATTATTAATAGAACTTCTGCAATTCAGATCTTCTGTCGTTTAATCTTAGTAACACAGGGATCACTTTACCTTATTTCTGAATTTCTGAAAGATCCTTCACCTTATTTATAGACTTCTGTCATTCAGGGCTTCATTACCGATCATGAGAGGGCATTGGAAGAGTTGTTTGGTGATACTGCAGAAATTTCACTGGCGCACAACGCTTGCATACATGCAATTGCAACACGTATTGCTACAGTATTTGCTTCTTTGAGGGTATGATTGTAGAAATCGTTACCTTTGACATTTAAGGAAGTCCATATTTTTACACTAGGTGATTGAATCACTGGCTATTGAGCTAAACATAAATGACACTACAGAGCAAGGGGAAGGAAATTTTTTATCTGAATCCTTTTTCCTCTACCAATAATTATCATAGATAGGTTATATTTAAGGGTAGGCATGGAGGCCAATCCAAACCAAGGTAAAGCAAGCCAACCAAATGCACCTTTGGTACATTTGCTATAAAACGCTTGTTTCAGCTAGCCCTATTTTTGTTTTATTCAATACAAAATGTTTTTGGTATTGTTTTTCATGTGACATTGCTGTAAATGTATTTCCATTCTTTTTTTTACTAATTATTTTGTTTTACCCAAGTGTATTTACATCAATTACTCATTAATATTTTCAGAATGGTGTATTTTGTTGACATCTATTTGGCCCCTTACAATATTAGGGTTAGTTCTTTTCTTTTCTTTCCTCCTCTCCAGTCTCATATGTTTGAACTTACTAAAATTTAGTTTCTTTTGAACCAATGCCTAAGGTTTTAACCTGACTTGCATCTTTAGTTTTTGTCTTTCCTACAGCCATTTAAAGGCTCTTAGTTTGCTCATCGAAGAAAAAATTGGTTGGATAAATTTTAAGAAATACAGGAGAATAGAATACTATAGGATGCTCCTTGCCCTTCTACAAAATAGGCATGTACCCAATGTAATTTTTTTGTTGGATGCTTCATGTTTGCATTTCAATAATGTTATCAATAAAGCTTCCTATGATACGAAGAATGTGGTATTTGTATATTTTCTATCTTACAGGAGTCCCATCTTTTATTGTTTTTTATGTGTTCTTGACTTTTGATGAACACAAGTACATCCTTTTTGTTAGTATATGATAATTCAGTGTAGTGCCCTTATCTCACATGTTTTGTACTGAAACAAATAGATAGGGGTTTGTGCGAATATATTTCTGATCTATGCATAAGCATCTATCTTCAGTACTATATTTGGATTTATGCATGAAATATATATCATAAATTCATATAATGCCTTCAACTAATTCAACTTAAAGTTGCATGATATGCCAAACATGTGTCCTTATTTTTTGGGTTAGTAGATTAGGATATTGCTTTGGTTTGTGATCGTCATGTCTTCCTAAGTAGGATTTTTTGAGATGATTTGGTTCTAAGAAACCTTTTTTTACCTTTAATTTCATGGCATAATTGTATTCAAGGAGCTATCAAAGGTTTTCGTAAAAACTAGAAAAGTTGTTGTTGGAAGCCAAAAGTGAAACCAAAAAACCATAGAGGCCAAGAGGGAGGGAAAATTGGTCAACATAGATTTTATTTATGCATTTATGAGATATGATGTATGCTTCTAACTAAAATTTTAAAGTCAATATTGATTGAAATGATAATCATGCCAATTAAGAAGGATACACATTGTAAATGAGGCACACCAATCTATGCCACTCAACCAAGTTTGAAGCAATAGATTGTTATGACATCCAGAATTGAAGATAGTTTATCAATCCTTGTTTACTTGGATTCAAAGAGCAAATAACTCATCAAACTTATTCTCTACTATTTGTCTTGGTTATCAGCTATAGAGTATGATGAATCTATGCTCTCCTGATATGTGCACCACCATCTATTGTAGGAGCAAAATCTTTCTATCCCATGTTATAATATTTTTCTTGCTTATTTCCAAGCTCAACTTCGATGTTGAGCCCACAATCCCTCTTAGAATTTGATTTGTAAGAGAAACTAGAATTACTTGCTTTGGTACATTTCTCTTTGTTGTTCATTTTGAAGCTATTATCCTTGGACTTCTTTTTCACCTTACTCGAGACTAGTTCATTGCCACTCTGTTGAGTTCCAAGGTTGTTGTACTTCTGACTATTAGGGCTGCTTTATTTTTCTCATTGCCATCATCCTCCCTCCTTGGGTTGGATTGCCCACCTGTTGATGATCAATAAAACAAGTTAATATTGACTTCTATTTTATCATCTTCATGAGAAATAAAAAAAAGTAACTAACACATTTAATGACATAGATGATTCATCTTCTTAAGACATTTTCTCTCTCTTATGGCTATCATCTTAAATAATTCTCCTTTTCTCAGTAGTACTATAAAAAGCTATAATCTCTTGCACCCAACATAAGAAAAAAATTGATTGAATGTTGAACACCATAGATTTCTAGAGACCAGATCTATGCTCAAATCCTTAACCTTATCTTCTATATCCTACCTTGATCCGCTTTTTGAGTGTGAACTCTAAACAAGTTGAAATGGGTTGGATAATGAAAAGAAAGATAAGGGACATTCTTGTAACAAATCCTAAACAAAAATTCCTTGAGAAAAATTGGAGAAATTAAACCCAATATACTTTTTTTTTGTTGCTCTTGTCACAATGAAGATAAACAAAGATGGATAATATAGCACAAATGCAAAGAGAAAGCAAGTAAAAATACATGAAAAACTGTAATAATTTTATTCAACAACAACCATAATTAGACTTTCTAAATACAAGATTTACTTCAATGCGCATGTTGGTAGCAATACCCTTTCCCCTTGAAAGCTCTCCCTAATTTTTCTTGGCTTAGAATCTTGTTTAAATCATTACATTCATAGAATCTCCTTTTGGATTGTTAATCCTACCCTTGAACAAGATCTCACAAGTGTCTCTCTCATTTCATCTCACAATTTTGCATCCCAAATCTCAACCCAAGTCTCACAAGGATCTCTCTTGTAGCAAATCTCAACTCCGCTTGTTGAACATTAGTCATCTCTATTGGATTTCTCAAACTTTCAAGGCTATCCTCTTCTCTTTTAGTTCATTTTTGTTGGTTGAGTTAAGAGTTCTCATTTTCCTCAAGGTTCCTTTTATAGCAAAAGTATTCTTACAAACTTAGAACCACTTATCCTCCTCCAGCAACCTCCATCTCTTCATTTAAGCAATCTTCATTAAGCTCGCATAATCCAAATGGATCAGATATAATTTATCGCTGAAATTGACCTTGAAAATTCTCTAATTTGAATTGTAAAATCGCATAATTAGATGGTTTGATTTTTGTTTGGCATAAGAATCCTTTTGATTTTTGCATTCTTATCATACAGTTTGATTGCATGATTTGACCCTCTAATTTTATGATTGGATGATTCTATTGGTTCATTTGAGTTCGTTCGTATGATTTGGTCTCCCTATTTGATTAATAATTCGACTAAGTAGCTTCACCTTGGCTTCTTTATTTTGTGGCTACATTGAGGTGCTTTTCTCTTTGTTTTACCTCATGATCGCGTACGATCTCTTGATCAATGAGAAAGGCCAATTGTAGATGAAGTTTAAGTTTGCTTTGGAGGGAGCATTCTTTACTTGAGCTAAGGGAGAAGAGGTTTCTTTTTTTGAAGTTCTACCTTAGCTTATATATCAATGATTGCAATTGAGGAAAGTATAAAGAGCAAAAGCAATGACAAGTGGAGAGAATTAATGTGGGTGTGTGTGTGGGGGTGGGGGGATGTCCACCTTGACAATAAAAAAGGATAAATGGCCCTTGATGCTATGCAATAAGGGTTGGTAATGGCAACCCCATGAAGACACCAACTAGTCAGAGATTGGGATGCTAAAGCAAGTAAAGAGGTTATATGCCCATAAAAATGCAAGTAAATGAGCCCCATAGGATCAACACCATTGAGGGGGTTATATATTAAGACTATGATGGACATTAGAAGTGGTTGGCCTAGCCCTTGAGTTGCTTTCACTGTGACCATTCTTAAGGAAGGCAAATTTCGTGATTCAGAAGCTCCAAGCTTGCATTACTAGTATCATTTGGAGATGTGCTTCTTGGCCCACAACTAAACCTTTAGTCAAGGTTTACTATCTAGTTGCATAGCAAAAACACTCTTCACTGGCCACAAATCATTTACTTGATGCTCATGATGGTACACGAAGAAGGTTTGAAGCAAAATTCTAGAGAGATTTCAAGGGCTTTGTGTGCCTCTACTTGTAAATGCATTTAGTAAAGAAAAGTGTATAAGATTAAGAAATTTTGAAGGGAATGGAGGTTTTAGGCAAAGTAACAAGAATTGTGAAAACATTCTAATTGGAAAGCAAGCATGTTTTGATAATGGTGATGAAAATCGTGTAGTCAATGTAAGGAAATGAAGGAAACAAAGAAAGCGTTAGAAGAAGCATCTGAGTTATTTGGTAGGCAAATTAAGATAATTGTTATATAAGTAGTCTTTTTGTTATTTACCTTAAAATGCAATGATGTGATGGCCTGTAGTGTGAGCATAATTACATGATATCAATTGATTATGTATATCTTTTGATTGAGGGTATAATATACTAACACAAGTTACATATAAATATGTATATATTGTTATATTACAACGTGAAATAAGAAAAAGAAATGAAATATGAAAGCTGGATGAAATGAAATTAGAAATAAATGAAAAGAGAAAAATTAGTTATGAGTTTAATGATTTATATCATCACGAGGAATATGAAGATTGAAAGTTGTTAAGATTTTTCGTATAACATTATTATTTTGTTGTTTGATATGTTGAGCTCACCCCTGTTGTCTTTAGCATTTTTGTGTGGGCGACATAGACATTGCCATTGTTAGTACTTTATACACGACGATGTTAGGTAAAAGTTTTGTGATTGAGATGGTATCAGACTTCATTCTTTTTATTGCTATAAAACTATAATATAATACAATTTTGTTTTCATTAATATTTTGGTACAAGACAGTGATAAAAGGGTATAATTCAGTGGCCTAGCCAATTGTCGATAGAGGTCTAGAGATGTGATTGTTCTATAAAAATATGATATAATATCTCTTGAAGCAGTGATAATAACCATTAGGAGATGGGGGTATGTAGTAACTTGTAATACAAGATATTGAGAGAAAAAAAGCTCCATTTTGACTTTTTTATGTGATGTGTACTCATGAGAACTTATGTATAAGATAGGTGTACTTATGAGAACTTTTGTGTACCTGTGAGGACTTTTGTATATATTATAGTTACACTAGCATGACGAACTGTAGCTTATGATGTTGTTGTAACCACTGCATTATTAGACTCTTTAATTGGTAGCAGTTGGTCACCCAAAACTGCATTTGTAGCAGTTTGTTGGTAAACTATTGGTTTCATACTTGGAACTATGGCTTTCTTTGATGTACCAAAGGAGAAGAGGGGTTTTCTCTGGCATAGATGCGCCAGCATCATTTAGAGCTAATGAACATTAAGACTTTGATATGGAGGACTGCGAAGTATTACTATGAGGATGTTGGATCTAACATGCCACAACAGATCCTTGGAGAGGAAGTTCTAGAGGCTCTTTTATCTTGGCAATTTGACAGAATTATCTTTGCTTTGATGCAGATACAGAAGGGTATGGGAAATTTTCATCTCCTTCTCTTTCCTTCTGTTGCATGCTCCAGCATGAGCGCCATTAATGGGTGGCCAACAAAGGCGGTGGGACACCTAAGTGGGAGCATCTAGCGTTTTGTTATTGGCTTTGGTTTTAAAACTTTGGTATAATGCCAAGTTAATCTGCAGTTACAATAGTGGTAATTTTTTGCAAACAATTTGTGAAGCTACCCATGGAAAGTTGAAGCAAAGCTGTTTTGTTTGTGATGGTCATGGAAGGCACTCTCATATTTAAATTCTGATGTTTTATCTAGATTTTCCATTCATTAAAAAATTTCAAAGATGAGTGCAGGGCTCTAACATAACCTGAATACGCTCGATTCATTTTTCATCGTTTTCATTCATCTGTTTGAAATCTTCTAAGCTTAAAGGATATTTAGATCAGGTGTCTACTCCATTACCTCATTGTTTATATCTTTTTTGTACTAAGACTCTAATCACCGTTGGAAATCTAGTGATGGAAACAAGAGGCTTCATTGCAAAGCTGTTCTTCGACTTTATTTGTTTGAGAACTTGACAAACAAATTGGTTTGTAGGTAGAAGGCCTTGTAGAAGCTTCGATATTTTACTGTGCACATATTCTTATAATGTGGGTAATATACTAGTACATAAATGTAGCCATCTTTGCGAGAATGTTAACACGAATTTAATTGTAAAGACTTTTATTTTCCATATAGCTCTAACATAGAAGTGAAACAAAATTACCAAATAAAGTAGAAGTATTTTTCTGAGTATTTCTGGATTTATATTAATCATTTGAAGATGTTTGTAAAAAATATATCCTAGCCCTTGTCCAGTAACATCTCGATCTTATTATTTCTATGATTATCTTGAAATTTTTACTTTAGCAACTTGTTCTTCAGGAATTTCCATATGTTCGCTACCGTGCTGCCAAGTCAAGTTTAGATGCTTCTACCATGACAAGCGTTCGTGATTTAATTCCAACAAAGCTTGCTGCCGTTGTTTGGCACAGTCTTGCCAGATATAAGACTTCAATTCCTGACTTTCCAAAAACGGAGACCTGTGAGTTACTTGTATTAGACAGATCGGTTGACCAGGTACGTTTTCAATGCTGTTACTTTCAATGTTTAATAACGTTAGAGTTATCCACTTCAATTAGTTGTGTTTTGGCCAACAATGTTTAGATTGCTCCAATCATCCATGAATGGACATATGATGCCATGTGCCATGATCTATTAAATATGGATGGAAACAAATATGTACATGAGGTATCATTTAATTGTTTTTTTTGTTTTTAGCATTTTCCTTTATCGTTTTCCCTTTTTTACATGTTATCACCAAAAAATTAGTATGGTTAGGTTCCAAGCAAAACGGCCTCAACGTCTGAAAAGAAGCATGTTCTTTTGGAGGATCATGATCCTATTTGGGCTGAGCTTAGACATGCACATATAGCAGATGTAAGTTTAGTACGTCTATACTTTATGGAAATGTGATGCTTCATCCTGACAATTAAGTGTATACCAGGCTAGTGAGAGGCTGCATGAGAAGATGACCAACTTCATATCAAAAAACAAAGCTGCACAACTTCATCATAACTCAAGGTATTAACTGCCTGAATTAAAATTTGAATAATTTGGTGGAATACTGTAGATGCTTTACCATAAGAAAAGTTTTACAGAAACGATTGTACATTTGCATAATCTATGTTTTATGCTGTAGCTAAAGACTCGGCTATTAGGTTTGTTTATGAGTTAAGTTTCTGGGATCATCAATATTCATTACGTCAATTTTCCATGGAAGAGAAGTTCAGGTATGTCTGGTCTTGTGGATATGTAGTTAACCTGATCACTAAACCTTGTGAAGTTACCAATTTTTTATCGATGACTATGGCTATATTGAGTATATTCCCACAAGTCCGCAATTCCATTAAGGGATTTTCTTGGCCACTTGTTGGTTTATTTGTATAGTTGGAAAAATGATGACCATACCTAGTGGTTATAACTACGGGCTGCTGAATAAGTTCCAACCTCATAGTGTTTTTACCACTGTTTGAGGGGTGTGGATGCATAAGAATTGATTCTTAGTCTTGTTAGATTCTTGTTACCTCAGTGTAGCCCATCTGCAGTTAGAACAATTTTTGCTAAACCAAAACGTGAGTCATTAAAATTAATATTATATTGGGTAGACAAGGCAAAAGTTTTGACAACTTTGATGTACTTTGTTTTGTATCACAATATAGATGAAATCTTACTAAAATTTGCTTCTTGTGGGTGTGAACTGTAGCCAATAAGCTAAAGTTATCAGTATATGATTTATCTGGGTTCTCAGAGATTCTCGTGTTTGGCTTGAAAGCTAATTAGCAAATTAAGGTAATCATGGACATATTGAGGAGCACCAAAACTTAGTGACAGATTTACTTTGAAAACTATAAAAAACAACACTTCAAAACTTATATCAGACACTGTTCAACTGATCCTTCTTATGTAATTTGAACTTGTTTTGGTTGCTTACTTTCAAAGACTGGTTAAATTTCTTGAACTAATCCATTCTTGAAATACTATTTTTTATGCTTTCTGTGATTGTACCTAATTACCCAATTTAACTTTCATTCTTGAATGACGTAAATCTTATTTGATTAATGAATTTATGCATGATTGATAAATCTATTTTTCAATATCTACTTAAAATGTGGATCAAGTTCATTTCCTAATATTCTCCAAACCTTAACATGGCTTCAGTAAATTGTTTGTCTTATGCAAATTTAAGTTTTAAGGAAATAAGACCCGATTACTGATTCACGCTTCCAAATAAATGCATATTGAATGGATTTTATCCTATCTGTCTAATTTCTGAAATTGTTTTTAATAATGATTTTGACAAATGAGAACTTGGCATTTTGGGCTGTAGCAGAAAAAGCTTCTTTAGTCAAATTAAAACTGAGGTCAAGGAATTTTTGACAAGGTGTGTTAAGAATGAACATGAATTAGATGCTGTTCATAAAGTAGGTTTGAGCTGCTTGCTTGAGAGATTTATTGGAATATCAATATATTTATTTTGAAACTTGAAGGCAAAAAGTATTCCATATGAATTGGTGAGGACCATTTTTGGATCAATGCACAATGATAAAGAAAAGTGATATAAATTTTGGTGTCAATTACAAAGGCACTAAATGAACTGGTCATGCACTAAAGATTGGAAATGATTACGTAAAGAATAGTACAAAAAATAGTTATATTAAAGAGCATGATTGATTTTTGTCAAGGAAAGCCAAAGCAATGTTTATCGAATGAGATTTTTGTTTGGTTTTGAGTGATTTGAAAAATTGATGATGTTCAAAACATAATTTCTTGTTTTGCACAAACAAAAGATTAGATTTCAAACCTAAAGCCTTTCATTTAATTAGCAAGCTGGAAATGCTGTATTTTAACATAATGTTGACACACAAGTATAAGCATCCATGTAGTCACTTATGCTTAGAATGCTATAGTTGATGACTATAGATGATAGGGTAGTAAAAGAAATGATTAAATTGAAATTTATTTTTTTAGGAAAAGAATTGAATAAATTGAAATTTGTTTCTTTAGGAGCTCTACTTATAGAAGTTGAGGTAAATTGGATGATTTGAACTTGTTAAGAGTAATCTAGAGATTATTCCAATTAAATGAAAGGAAATAATGCAATTTACCAAGGTTAGTAGGGCTAAGGAAAGATCCAAAATGTATGAAAAGTCATTTATAAGAAAGATTTTGCATAGATAGAGCTATAATAACTCAAACTTGCCATAATTGTATTGTTTTAGATAATTAGTTGGTCATAGTACAACAAGTGACTTGTTCCTTCTTTCCCCCCACCCCCACACCCAATTGCCCTTGATAAACTTTCCTTGGCATCTACTTTGGTTTCAAATATTTCCAAGAGCCCAAACAATTGAAGCAATGAGATTCAATGAACAAAAACACTCATGTAGCAACCATTTCAATGCATGCTCTCAAGGGTCTTAATAAGTTAATGATTAAGATTAAAAACAAATACAATTCAAAACATTATCTAGGATATGGAAAAGTCTAAAAGATTGATTCTAATGCATGGCTTGCCAAACACTAAGACAACAGTTTTTTAAATGTGTAAAGAAAGACAGAGAGTGACATCCAATTCTCGTGTTTTGAGATGTAATCGAACAAAAAACTATGCTAATAATAAAAGAAAATATTTGTAGGATGGAAAAGGTGAGGATGGTGTAGGGGAGGGTGTTGGGAGATGGCATGACTTATTGTGAATCAACAATGAATGAGTTCACACCATCCAGAACATAACCTAATGTAGGTTTCTTCTGAATCCACAATCAGTGTTGGACTCTGGTTCACTTGAATTTTGCCTTGCAAATAACTAAGTGCTCCCCGTGATTGTTTATGACTTTCAAGAAATGGCTATTTATTGCCTGACAATGAGCAGAATGAATAAAATGACATGTTCCTTGAATATCACCAAAAAACTTAAACAAAAAGGCCCAAGTTATGATTTCTGCATGATGCACTATACATTGGAGTTATTGTAAGCTTCATTATGGGCCAAAAGGTAGCCAAATGATGGATGGCTTATTCCTTCTGTTTGAATTGCTTGTACGGTTTCACTTCTGTATTAGTGTAACTATATTGATCCTCTTTCCGGTAATGCTTTTGTTTAACAAACTGGAAGAATTAGCATGTGCATAAAGTGTATTAAAAGAATTATTATACATTAAGTGTCATTTTGTGTATACATATGAAGCTAATTGTTTGTGCAAAATGCAGTCATTTAAAATAGGCATGCCATAGAATTTTTGCTTAGAGAATTCCCTTGAGTTGATATTAAAATCAAAAAACTCGTTATGGTTTGTCCTTTTTTTGGTATGCAAAAAGAATTAATGAAGTTCTTGTAGTCTTGAGCTTATAGATCTATTTTTTTAAGTGAAGTGTGATCTAAGTTATGAGCATTAGTGGCAAAATATCCTCTCTCCATCTGCAAATAAAAACCTTCCCATCTTTTCCTTTCATGGTTGTATTTAGTAATTTGATTCCTGATATTTAGCCTAGTTGTCAAAAAGGTTCCTCAAACCTTCAAATTGCCAGATTGATTCTTTTAAGTTGCTATTAAGTCCTTGAAATTATAACATCATGAAATGCAGGTTTAACATAAGTTCTCTAAGATTTAACTATTCAACAGAGGCAACAGTTATGGTGGAATGGTAGCAGCTAGGCATGCAGGCAGAGTGGTGGCAACAGATGAGTGCAGAGGCGTGGAGGCCACAAAGGGGCGGCATATACATGTAGACAAAGAGTTGCTTGCATATTGTTATTAATTGTTTGATAAATATTAAATTTTACAATTCCAATATATATTGAATGTTGTGAAAGGCTGAAAATTGACAGAAAACATTTATAAAGTTTGTGACAAGCATTTGTTCATTGTTGTTATTATAAAATATATTAATCAGTGACCTTTATGGCTGATTTGGTTGGTTAAATGCCCACACTACATTCATTTCATAGCGATTGTCCAATTTTAATGCGATTGCATTAAATTCATTTCATTTCGTGTTAACCCTGATATTTGAACATAAAACATGTTTTGTTTCTTTGGAGGCTTGTATAAAAAATTAAAAATGCATGCTTCTTGTTTTGTTCTGTCCAGAGATGGTGGGGAATTATCAACAAGGGATTTGCAAAAAATGGTTCAAGCATTGCCTCAATACAGTGAACAAATTGACAAGCTTTCTCTTCATGTCGAGGTATATTTTATGTGGTCGAGTTGAGAATTTGTGTATTTATTGAATTTATACACTTGCTCATGATCATAATTATTGCAATTGAACTATTTGTGCTATGGTTTTATTTGCAAACAAATTACTCTAGAATTATTATTTTCTACAAATGTGTGATTATTCATCTACTTAATCAGTTGAGTGTATGATTGGATCTGTGAGGATGGTTTTGATTACAGAGCTTAATAATGCTCAGTATAGCTGTTAAAATTTAAGTCTGGTAAAATTTCAACTAATATTTTTGCTTAAATTAGGGTGTTGAGGGATAAAAGATGCTATCCAGATTAGTAATAAAATTTCATCTAAAAAGATAAAAAAAAAAGACATTTTAGAAGGTCAATCATCCAAATATTATAATCTTTTTTATGCTTGGTAAGGAGTTCTCAAGAAATTTATGTTATATTCAACAATGAAGGTATATTTGTGTTATCTTGAGCCATATTTATGACATATCTTTTGAAGAATTTGAAATTCATTTTAAATATGGAACCTTAAATCTCACTTCACTTCATGATGTTTTGGTTTAGTTTGCAATTGTGCCCACCGGCCTTTAGAGTTATGCATTTAGATCCATAAGAATGTCATAATAAACAGCGGATTCTATTCATCATGATGATGTTAATAAACAAGCACAATGTCAAAATTAGCTTCATTTTTTTATTTTAGTAAAACTTGAAACCCTTTTGAACATGGAAGTAGCTAAGGCTCATGATGTGGGAGTAGGAGAGGTGGTGGCAATGGCAACACTGAGGGGACGACAATGAGTGGGACGATGATAGTAGGGAGGAAGAGGGTGTTAATGGAACCAATGTAGACTATTTGTGAAGCACCTTAGATGCATTTGAGTTTGGAGTGAGTGCAACCGGGAGGACTCAAAGAAAGCTATGCAAATGATTGTCTTATAAATTAAACAAAGCTTGGAAGAGGAGACTTAAAACATTGTTGAGATCTTTGGTAGAGGCGTTGTCATATAGTTGGAGATGAGTCAAATCTTGTTGTAGTATATTTTATTTTAAAGATATTATAAAATGATCTGAGTATAACTTATGAAAAATGGACTAATCTTTTATTGTAATGGAATATGATAAAATTATGACCCATTTGATCATTATAGTATGGGTTTAGTGATTAATCCTGAAATTCAAACAGCCCAGTTGTGAATTTGCCTAAAACTCAAGACTTCTATGTGGTTTGTCATTATTTTTAATATGGAAGGTTTAGTACTCAGTTTGAAAAGTACAATTTCAATTGTTTTCATCTAGAAGAAGAAGATGATTTGTCTGTTGAATTCTTGCAAGGTAATTGTTGAATTGTTGAATGAAACATTGGACTAGTTTTTGGCTGTGATCATGGATTCAATCATGCCCAAGATAGAACTGTTTTGAATCATTTTATCTTAGCTTAAAAAAAATATTTTTTTAACTCCATTATTTGCATAGTCTCTTTGATCTCTTACTTCATCGGGACTCAATTGAATTGAACATGATCCAAGCCTAGCTAAAGCACACTCAAAGATATCACTTATGCATTGATTTCTGTTAGTGTTTGTTTTTATGTTTTCATTATGCATTTAATAATGCTTGTAGCATGTATTTAACATGTATTAATGAGCATATTTATGTTGGGGTGCAAAAGATCTAATAATTATAATCTAAGCATGAAGTTAAGATTAGCATTGATTGAAGAATTCCATTTTGATTTAATGTTGGCCAAATGACTCTTGCTTTTACTTTGTGTGTTAACCAATAAGGTGACGACTTATCAAATTGGACATACAAAGATAAGTTATGATTGAAATTGATATTTTTTAATGGTGTAAAATTAACAATATAAAAAAAGATGAGTTTATAGTTTCTTATGGTTAAGGGTGCACTATTAAGAAGAGAACAATAAGATTTGTATCTTAATGGTGGTTGTGGTTGGGGGTGGTCGAGCAAAGGTTGTATGTTACTTTGACACTTAATCAACTTAACTGGCAAATAATAAATGCAAGTCAATCATGAATGATGCAGCATATGACAAGAATACAAATAAACAAGATGTGTTTTTGAGTTCAAAAAGGGCACTTAAGCATGTAGCGAAGGCATATAAGTTTTTTAAAGTGAGTTGTATTATGATGCATTGTAGTAGAAATATTCCAAGGCTAATAAGTAAAGATTTGAATGTTACTCCCTCTAAATCATATAATCCAATATATTACTAGGTATCCAAGATGAGTGTGCTCCTTCAATTTCTAAGCACTCAAAGAGATGGCTCATGACCATGTAGTAATAATCAAAGGTTGACCATGTATGGCTCATTAGAAGATTTATCAATAAGGGCTTATCATTTGAACATTTGGCATATTGATCCCAAGGGGTTCACATATAATCCTAATGACCTTAAAGCATCATATAATAACATGAAAGTTAACAAGGCCCCACCTAATCTACTCGCATAATATATCAATAAAACAAATTAGTTATAAATAATTAAAAAACGATTAAGGAAACAAGTACTCCCTAGACGAAAACTTGATGGTGAGACAAAATCTAAATTATTCCAAATTCCTACATTATCATATATTTTAAAATCAACTATTTAATTGATGTTTCCAAAATATTACAAATAAAGATCCTCATATAAAATCTATATAATAAACTTATATTAAACTATATGCTATGAAGTAATATTATAAGTATAAAAACAGACTCTAAAATACATTATGACGTAATACAAAATCGTTTAAATATATCTCTCACAAAATCCTCACATTTAAACATCATAATGGATGTGACTCTCATCCATCTTATCATAATTTTTATTTTTATGTGAAGTGGATGTATTATCCATGATAAAAATATTAGTGAGACTTTATAGAATTTGAACAAATAAATTAATAAAACAACAAGATAAAAAATATATCAAAATAAAATCTACAGTTGAAGAGAAATATAAGGATTAATATTCTTGATATATAAAAATATCATTATCATATATTGAAACATTTGTAACATTTATTATTTATTCTATTTTTTCATATAACCCTAAATATAATAAGTTATCATATCATCTTTTATTTATCGAGACTCTATTTCTTATTTTGATCATTATTATCATTATCCAATATATTTAATATCCAATTAACCTTTGCCATATATGTATAAATATGATTAGCATCCAAATCACATAAGGGTATGGTCCCAATCACTGCATTTAGCTATCTTACACAAAGTACTCGTAAGTATATCAATAAGTGTACGATCTTAGACCTGTATTTAACCATCTTATACAAAGTACTAGTAACTAAATTGGGATTCAAAGGATGTAAATCATTTATTAAAGGAATTCAATCAAGAATGGTGTAATAAATTCTTAAGAAAATTAATATTTATAATGTTCAGTTAAGTCAATAATAATATGTTATAAATATCCTTAGATATTTATAGTTATATTATCTAAATAAGAATGCTAAGGAAATGAGTTGTCTACTTGACACTGGCATCATTAGATAGATTAGTTGAGACATAACTGAATATGGTTGGTTCTGAATATGTCTATGTTTGAGTTAGATTTGGTTGGGTTTGGCTTAAATGTGAGGAAGTGAGAGAAGGTTGGGGGTGGGGGTGTTGGATTGTGGTGGTTGAAGTTAGTGTTGGAGAGGGTGCTTGGAGTGTCTTGGGGAGCTTTGGGGTGGCGCAAGGTCATTGGAAGGTGCTTGGATAGATAGTTTTAACAATAGCTTCTGAAACAATGGATATTTGTATGGGTATATGATCACTAGTCTTTTATGATATTGTTCTTCTACAATAGTAAACATTGTAACCCGTGATACCTATGTGCCATTTTTTATTGGTTGGCATGATTTATTGGATGGTAATCTCCCAAACATTTCTCCCCCTATTTGTTTATCATTAGTTGTTTTGAACTTAAAAGAATAGCAAGCCCTTCTATAACATGCTCTCACTTTCCCTCTCATGTTTTTTATTAGTTTTTTTGTGATGATTCTAATTACTTACAGCCTTATTTGCATAAGTATGACTAGTTTTACCTTTTGTCATGGATTTTTTTGTAATTTTTTTACATTTTATTTGTTCCTTAAAATTGTTTATTATTATTTAATGTTTTTTCCTTGTTTCTCATGGAATGTGATAGCCATAGTTTGGCATTATTATTACATCCAAAAAGTAAAATAAAATTCTTATGTTCTATTCCTCTATCGGCAATTGTCCAACCATTTGACCATTGACTTCTTAAAATATAAAGAGCTTGTGAATCAAATAAGGTTTTAAATGATTCTCTTTGAATATATATTATTTGTTGTTTGTGGAGTAGTATTCCTATTGGACTTGATCCTAATGAAAATCAAAAAGCAAGATTCGAACTACTTGGTACTTTCTGAATTGAATAGTGTACTTTATCTCGTTAACATAACAAAAGTGGATCCATCTTTTTTTTTTATTATTTTAACATAGAAAGGCAATTTTCTAATGCTGTCCCTCAAGGTTTCTTACTTTCTTACAGTAATACCTTCTTGAATGTGGGATTTTTATTCTTTTTTATTGCTCGAGATCGAGTAATCTATTGCAAAGAAGCTACGTTTCATTTTTGTTTTTTTGGTGTAACCTTATTTAGATAGCAGGGAAGATCAACAAAGTGATTAGAGAACTTGGACTCCGTGAGCTTGGACAAATTGAACAGGATCTTGTCTTTGGAGATGCAGGAACCAAAGACTTAATAAATTTCTTGAGGACAAATCAGGTTGTTAGCGATTTATTTATTCTAGAAAGAACGTAGGTTTTTAAGGGCATTTTTTCATTTGACATCTTAATAAACTTATTGTGCAGGATGTAACTCCTGAAAATAAGCTGCGGTTATTGATGATTTTTGCGGCCTTATGCCCTGAGAAGTTTGAAGGTGATAATGGAGAAAAATTGATGCAGGTTTGTCAGCCTAATATCATTGTTCGTTGCTAGCATGATTTCCCTTCAATCAATATGCATATTTGTATATTAAGATAATTCTTTGAGTGTTGTATCACACATAGTTTCCAATTATTTTCTAAGGTCATAACTCACAGAATTACATGATTTCTGTTGCTGAAATGTAACTTCTCTACTTTTGTTGGCGTTGAATTAGCCAATTAATATATTCTAGACTTTGTATTTTCATGAATGATCCTTTTGAATACCATTCTCCCATGTGATTATTTCATTGTGTTACAACATTTTTCTATTAGGTCCATTGTGTTCTTCTTTGGCCTACATGATGTTATTGGAATTGTTTTGGTTAGGTGATCTTTAAAGAAAACACAACTATTTTTTCTTTTGGAACTGTGGTCTTGAGGATGTTCTCAAAATAAGAATTTTCAAAGATATTTTTGAAATTAGCTACAACATAAAGAACTTCCTTTCAATATCTAACAAGAAGTTTCTATCTTACTTATGCCAAATTTAAGAATTTTCAAAGATATTTTTGAAATTAGCTACGCAAATCCTCTTATGCCATTGCACCTTGAACACTAGAAGCTCTTCACTAACATCTAAGCTCATCAGGCTCTTTGTAATTGCTCTTGCTCCTTCATTTTAGTCTCCACTCTTATTTATAGGGTTTTGTTCCTATAAGTAGATATGTGTCTTGTATTTTTAAAATGACAAAATAGTTTTTGATGATTTTGTTAATGTTGAAACTAGTTTCCTAATTTTTTTGTTCCTAATTTATCGTTCCTTATAAGGACTTACTTGTAAAGTTATATAGACAATAGTGACATGCAATTATTTTAGAAGGTAGTTTAGGAACACAAAAAGAGTTAGGAACCTAGTTGTTACTATATCTAGGGACCTATTGGAATATTTCGAAAACATGAAGGATTTGTCTATATAGAGGACTAGATTGGGAGGACTTGCTACTATTTAACGATATTAATGTTTGCAAAGTTCATTCAACATGTCTATCGAAATTGATTGAGTTTAATTTGTGCATGAATCCAAATTTAAGAATTTCAGAAAGAGTTGTCCCAAAGTGTGAAAAGAAATCTAGCAAATGTTTTAATATTGGGGTGAATTCATTTAAGGAAATCAACACTTTTTGCTTGTAATAGAACATACCATGAAATTTTTATTCTTGTTTTATTAGGAGATGTTGAGGATGAATGATAACCCATAAGATTGATGAAATTGGATACACAACGAAATATCTTTTCTTTTATTTATCGTTCTTATTAGGTCATTGTTTTTCTTTAAAAGGTGCTGGATAACCTGCCTGTTTATAATCTGTTAGAGACCCTGAAGTAGATCCCACTTGAAGCTTGTTTTTCTTCATCTTAAGGCATTTCTTTTTGTAAACTTTATTAAATCAGACCAAAAAATACGTTTTTATTCAATTGGAGCACAATGAGACATTCATGTTCTGTGAAATTCTGATCAATTTTCTTATGTTCAGCTGGCTAGAATATCATCTGATGACGTGAATGCTGTGCATAATATGAGATACTTAACATTACCTGACCCTAAAAAGACTTCTGGTGCTTTCTCACTTAAATTTGAGGTTAAGGTGAGAATCTGAATCTTGTCCTATAGCTGGCCATCTTTGAATTCTCTTTTTGTAGCAACTGCTGCCCTAAATCGTCTCTTGTGCACTATTGATTAATAGAAAAAGAATGCTGCTCGGAAAGAAAGAAATGATGAAGAAGAGACATGGCAACTATCAAGGTTTTACCCTGTTATAGAGGTACGACTGTGTGAGATGAACTGCATTTGTTTTTGCTTTTTATCAAACTTTGGATTTGCCCAGGCTTCTTACAAACTTCTAAATGATTCATGCCTTTTTACTTTTTAATTGTTTGTTTTGCTTTTTGAGATAGAGCAAGACATGATTCTTCTAACTAACCCACTAAATGGCATTTTGTTATTTTATCTTGTGTGATTGGCTTGATTTGTTGTAAATGTATTAATGCTTGTTCAGCTACATTATCAGCATTCCATTTTCTTTACTATTTGGCTGGTCTTTTGGACTGCTTTTTTCCAGTGCAGAAACAGATGAATACGATATGTTCTCATGGAAATTCTTGGAATTTTCGTTTTATGTTCTAGAAATGTTAATAATAGAATGAGTATTCATCTACATATTTGATGTTTTATTTTTTCTCCTTATATTTTAATTACATATCTTGGATCATTCCCGTTCTGGCCTCAACATGAAGTTCAAACAAGTACAGTTTTCATGTCACATCAGGAACTGATTGAGAATCTTAGCAAGGGAGACCTACCAAAGAATGAGTATCCATGCATGAATGATCCGAGTCCTTCATTCAGTGAAACTGCACAAATTGGGTCGGTTAGAACAAATCAAAATCAGCCTGCTCACTCTATGAGATCCAGGCGCCCTGCCACCACATGGGCTCGCCCTCGTAGTTCTGATGATGGATATTCTAGGTACTTAAGTTGTTATTATTAAGCAGATGTTTTGTTTCCATGGTTCTTCTCAATGGCTATTCTCTTGGGCTTTGCAGTGACTCGGTACTAAAGCATGCATCTAGTGATTTTAAAAGGATGGGCCAAAGGATTTTTGTTTTCATAATTGGTGGAGCAACACGATCTGAGGTAATCTGTGAGTTTCACTTGTTACTTATAGGTATGGAAGTTCTTTATGCTTTGTTAATTGTTTCATTGTATTTGAATATTAACAGCTTCGTGTAGCTCATAAGCTCACTTCAAAACTTAAGCGAGAAGTTATCATTGGTTCTACAAGCCTTGATGATCCTGCACAGTTCATTACTGTAAGTGAAACACATTATGGTTCATTGATATGACATTTCAACTATCCTTTTTTTTGCACTACCTAATAAAATCAGCATTTGTTGCTTTCTCTTTTTTCCTGAAGGGTCAAGTTTATTTGTGGAACTTTTCATTAGTCTTCCCCATATTTCCACATCTTTACAGGACAGCTTGACTCTCTTTATAATACCCTTGAACCATTAATTGAACTGTCAGCTTCCTGAAAACCAAAAGTTGCAAGTTCCACTCCACATGCATGTTTCGCCTACTGGTTTTGATTTCTGCCTATTGGTGTTCCCATAACACTAGAGCATTGCGATGTCTCAAACTCCTTCGTAGTTAGTCTTAACATTATGAATACAAGGTCGATCTTAGAACCGGCTGACTTTGGAATATGATTTGGGATGTCCATGAGAGTCTCCAACAGCCTTAATTAAGACTTCGCTTCCTCGGGTCATGAAACCTCTTGTCACCCTTGATTGTTTGATATGATTGTTCGGAACTTGTAGCTCTCTAAGCCATCAACTTGAAGGTTGTCATAAATCTACTTGTGTCAAATGATGGCAAAAAACATACGAAACCAACTGATATTTACTCTATTTTATGTTTTGAAAGCACAAAGTGTAAGATATAAGATCACACATGTACCCATAACAACAACATCGTATTGCTGCTCTAGATTAAATCCATTGGGGATAAGGATAATTGCATCTGGTTACATGATTGCACAAACATCCCTGATGATTGGTTATGTTATTATACAACTTGCAAATTAACATATGATATAAGATTCATATTCTAATATTTTTTATTGGGCTAATATTTTCATGAGCCATGCCTAATTGTAGACCAAGAACCACCAACCATATGCAACTAGGTGTTTTTGGCCAAGAGAATCCTTGTGTGACTTTAACTATATTGATGTCATCTTGTAAAATGAATCAAAAAAACCCTAGAAACACTTAATGTCATGTAAAGCTCAATTGTCAGAGCCATAAATGGACAGCCCTCGTAAAATGCTCTCCAACAATAAACGCTGACCATTAATCTTGGGAGATAAGAGTCTCAAAGAACCATGCTGCCACAATGATCATTATGGTCAAGATTGTCAATACCCATTGACCAATGTTGACTGTTTAACCCATTTCTTATTATCAATGATAGCTATTGTGAAACACATAAAGTTCTAAGAAAAGTTGAATAAGTCTTCGAGAATGATTTCCCAAGGTTGTTGACCCTTTCGGCTTTGATGCCATTAAACCTCATGCATCCTCTCTTATCAAGCAATGTTCCCTAACATTGGTGCTGCCACATTGACTATACAGCTATAACCTTCAACCATTCACATGACCATACCTAGGATTTATAAATTAGCCCTTAAGATCCACGAAAGAGAGGGATCTCATCCCTAACAGATTCCGAAACATTTCTTTCCTGTCCTTATCAATAAGCTTTGGGCTCTCCTAAGCTCACTTGAGCACAATTTGTTTCTCTCATTGTCGACGAAGAATGAGGAAAATAAGACATGAAGTAAGAACGTAGAGATTCATCTTTTTACTCAGAATTTTGTCTCAAAGAGGCTTCAATATGTCAAAAGACAGCTAGAGAATCTATACTCAAGAAAGTTAAGTATCATTGAAACGTTAATGCTTATTTGAAGCTTACATATCTATATCATATATGTATTTGATTTCAATATGTTTTTGATATGCAATGTGACAATCAATTTCAAAAACCTTCAAATGAGCCCACTCTTTGACATCATATTACTAGACAATATCTTTATATTTTATATGATTTGTACTATAATATGATTGAAAAAACAAAGAAAATTATTTTTAGTCACAAAAAAAAAAAGAAAAATGAAGAATCATGTTACTTTAATATTATTTATGAGATCCTTATTAAATGTATGACTAAAAATAAGAAATATCTTTATAATTTGATATTTTTTTAGCTATAAATGATTAATAAAATCATCATGATTTAGTATTAATATTAGAATAGTTTTAAGAATTTTAAAATTCAAGCTACCAAATGTGATAATCCTAACCTTGTATCTCTTGCTTATAACAAAGTGAGGTGCTTCTTCTACATGATGATGTCAAGTTTATTTTGCTTGTATCTATATTTAGTCATATTTAATTGTCAAATGCTAATGTATGTGCTAACATGTCATATTTTTGTCATATTGTTCCCATATTTATAAATCTGTCGAAACTCTTTAAGCCCATCAGTAAGGCCATTGAACCCTTAGAAAAGGCTATTAAGCCTCACTAAACTAATGGAATGCCACACCAGAGTTAAGGATAATAACCCGAAGTCAAGTGAACCATAGCTAAATATTCACTGGTTCATCTATTTTCTCCCTTGTATGGGTTTGCAAGTTCATGTGGATATGACAGGGTCTTGTTAGACTGTAATCTTATTGATGTGATGCATATAGACCAGTTTTTTTTCGAATATTGATTTATTTATTTATTTTTTTTTGAAAATCATATGATTTTTCCATAAACTTGTAAGTAGACAAATCAGATATATGTATCATCTACAAAAGTTGTGTAAAAAAAATTTATACGGCAGATTTTGCAGCATGTACAGTACAGGTTGTTGTGACTTTTAACTCATATTTACAAGAAAGATTACTGATGAATGACATCGAATTTTTAGCATTGAAGAATATTAATTTTATAGGATTAAAATTTTTAGATGATTTTTTTTGAAATTTATCTTCCTGCAAACTTGAACTGTGTAACTTACCGTTATTACTTTTGCTTTGTGTTCAAATTGCAGAAACTGAAGATGCTTTCTGCTCAAGAACTGTTACTGGATGATCTTCAGATCTAACCTGTACTTTCTTTCAGAAACAACTGCACTTCGTTAAGTGCCATCTATCAAATCCCTAATTCTTCTTCATATTCATTTCCCACGAATTTTTTAGTGAGCTCTTCTGATGATCATTCCAATGGCTGCTTCTGTTGTAAAGTGAACAGTTTACAACTGGAATTGTACATAATATTGTAACCTGTAGATGAAATCTATTTATACGAAAATGAATCCTTAGCTGCAATATGTCATTTTTGATGATACAAAACCTAACAAGTTGAACAATGTTAGCCCAAAAGTTATGATTTTAAGAAGAGTTTGAACTGAATGGTGTTGTTGAATGACATGATAATGTTATTATTTAATTTGTTATTTTTTTATTTAGATAAATAATTTTGTAATAAAATTATTAATAATGCGGGTAAAAAAGGTTATATCATGTATGATGATGTGAATGGAGGATATTATTGTATGTTTATCTTCTATTTTTTGAATGGAAAAAACAATTTTTAAATAGGATAAGAAAATAATAAATTAGAAAATAGTGTTACTTGTTGAGGCGAAGGGAATTTTTGTGGTGGGTTAGATTGAGATAGTCTAGAAGCATTTTAAATTATTATATTTTATCTTAATATTTATTTGTTATGTTAAAAATTCATAATTTGTTATTTTCATAGTATAATTATAATCATTTTATGTTATCCCTTTAACTAAAAAAAAGAAACAAATCATCACCTCCTCTGTAAGTTTGATTCTATATTCAATTATGGGTGATATTTTTTTTTTCTTGTAGATGTTGTGATGATATTGGTTTCTCAATTGGAGAATAAAGCAAAAGGAGTTCTCATTGCACAAAACACATTTGTGTAAATAATTGAACATGTGCTTTCTTCTATGTGAGATGAAGTGTTTGGAGTAAAATGACGGTGAGGAAAAGCTTTGTCATAGAAGCTTGCAAATTGGATGATTTAACTTTGCTCTCCAAGATGAAGAAAGCTTTGACCTCTAATGGCACAAGAACTTACCAATAACTACAATGATAATCAAAGAGAAAAATTGAATTCTTGAGTATTCTATGCACGAAGAGGCCTTAGCAGAGGTACTGCAAGTGAAAATGGCTTTATTTATTGATCTCGAGCTTCATTAGGGAACTTTGTATTCCATTGACTATCCTATGACCACAATTGAATCAAAGATAGCAATGATATGAGTGCGTCATGTGTGATCAAATTAACAATATGATTCAAGATGTGACTTGAGAAGGCGAGCGAGAAGCACAAAAGGAGATATTTTGATCCATTATCCCATATCCTCAATAGCACTAAATCTCCAAGAAAGTTCTTAACTCTATTAACTTTTATTTAATCCTTTTAAGATAAAATTAATCATCACATCCAATTCTTTATTTATATAAATAAACGTGTTAATTTTTTTGTTTGTATTCTAAAAACTCTTATTATATATATTTTATCATTTCACAACCAACTTGAGTATATTAGGTATGTGTTGTTAAACTATTATCTCATTAGGTTGAGATCTTTCGTATTAAAGATTTATAAAATCTTTAATTTTTTTTAAAAAAATTACATTTTTCATAATCTTTCGATTTTTTTTTTCAAAACTAAAGCACATTGGTTATGTCATTGTATGAATATATTATTTGAATTTAAATATTTCTTTATTAACAATGAGTCAAAGATGAGTTTTAGCATATCATTTTATATTAATAAGTAATTTATAACTTATAAGAAATTAATTTTAATAATTATTCTTCGTCTTATTAGGAGGTTAATATCCTTTTGTTGTGTTATGACTTTGACTTCCCTTCTAATAATGCTATTAGAGATGGTCTTAAGAGGTATTGTCAAGAGGGGCATAATGAAAATCATAAAAAGTATTGGGAAACTTTCCAAAATTACAAGTGTTGGAAATAGTTTTAACATGTTGTACGATAAGGACCACTTATAATAGGTAAGGCATAATCAACTTAGAACTAAAATAGAGAATTACACAAAATATGCCACTTTTATGTATAGTTTGCATGGGTCCTATTTATAGTACATTGGATTCCATAAATAGTATGTATACCAAGGGTATCGAGCCAAGGAAAGCACATGGTGCATTAGTAATAATGTATATTATGTTACATTAAATAGAGCATTCCATGGAACTAATGGACGATCCATTAGGGGTAATAAGCAATAATTAAAAACTATGTACAATACATGGATAAGGACATACAATTAATTGGGATGATGCTTAATAATAATAATAATAATAATTTTTTTAATTATATTTGTAGATATTTAAGTGATTTTTAGAGGCAATTAAATGGATTAGTTTGGAGGTATTTGAAAGATTTAAGGAAGATTATTTTTTTGAGATATTTAACTAATTTTTAGATAATTTAAATTTCAATTAATTACTTAGAAAATTATCTAATGATATATAAAAATTAGTAATATTTTAAGATATTTAAATAATTTTGGAAAAGTTAAATTTTTAAGTGATCAATTTGTAGATTTAAAATGATTATTTGAAGATATTTACATGATTTATAGAAGATTATTTTTGAGATTTAATTAGAAATATTTGAATTATTTTGAAATTTTAAAATATAAGATGATTTTTATTTTAAGAAGACTTTGAAGGGATTTGGAGTATCTATTAGAATATAAATATTAATAAAATGGAGAAAAAGATAGCTTAAAAATTTAAAAGTGATAAAGTAAAATTAAAAGTGCTTAATACATGACAAAGTCAAACTAATTTTGGATATATTTGAAGTGACATAATGCTAAGTCATGTGATGAGCAATATAAATTGATAAATTGAAAAGAGTTTGGATAAATTGCAAAGTTATTTAATTCAAAGGAAAATAATGGGAGGAATAAATTGGTGACTTTTGAAGGATTTGAAAAGCTGAAAGTTTAAAATAAAATTTAAAGAATTTTGAAATGAATTTTGGCGATGTCAAAAGAAATCAAAGTAATAAAAATTTTGAGAGAGTCAATTTGATGAATTTAAAATGGATTTTGATTGGAGTTTTATTGCATAATTTTGAGCTAAAGATATTAAGATAATTGTTATGAAAAGTAATTTGATTTTTACACTTATTTTAAAATGTGTGACATATATGTGATTTTAAATACAAAGACTTTGAGTATATTTTGGTCAAATTGCAAGGAATCAAATTTAGAAACCCAATTCTGCATGAGAAGGCAATGAGTGTGATGACCTTATCTAATTATAATAAGATTGTCTTCTTAGATAATCTTATCCTGACCAAACTGGGTTTTGCACCCAAAAACTCCCCAATATCTTAAAATTATAATTCATATATAAGCCTCAAAATCTATCTCTATAGTTGATATGAAATTTTTTTTCCTTATATTTCTTCATCTGAAAGCATACAATAAGCATCTATTTGTTCAATGACTCGTCTCCTTAGGACATCACTTAGTCATCATTCATCTTCTTTGATTATGGTTGTTATAAGCCAACAAATTTTTTCTTAGATTATCCTTTAACTACACTAATTAAATGTATTGCTTTACTAATATATTTGTGATAACTCATGTCAGAGTCCCACCTTATCATCTACTTAAACATAACAAAAATTAGAGTTTATATATATTTAAAATAAATAAGTGATAACAGAATACCCTAGGCGGAGACTTGACAATGAGACAACATCCAATCCAGAAATCATCTTGTCGCGTATATTAAATAAAAGTTCAATATATATAAATACTTCAGCCATAAAAACTAATATAAATTATTCATAAATATTATGCTAAATCTTTACAAATATGTATTATACAAAAACCATAATAAATTAATTATCATGCAACTAATAAGCGTAATTTATATATAAAGTAAAGAAGTCCTCAACGGTGCAATGGACGCATTATTTATGATATAAATACTAATAAGATTCTAAAGAGCTTAGTAAATAATAGGTAACAATATATAAAAATAATATTATAATAAAAAAGATATAGAAATATTCATAATTAAATATGTCGTAATACCGGAAAACTAATAAATTTAATATAAAATATAAACATGCATATGTATGTTATTTTATCTTTTCATTTCTATTATTTTTGTATTATAATATTTTTTTATTTTTATTTTTATCCCATTTCTATTATGTATCTCATATTCTTCCCTTGAAAAGCATTATCTTTTACAACTAGTACTATAAATCCTCATAAGGGCATCTTTATTTTTAAGATTATTCGTCTTATTCTAATCATGTATAATACAATCATATAGATATGAATAAGTTATCTTAACTCTAAGTTATCCCTACTTGTATAATAGGATGGTGTAGATATAGATGAATTATCTTGATTTTAAATTGTCCTCACATTTTATGATGTATAATAGAATTATGTAAATATAAATAAATTATCTTAATCATATGTTGTCCTCATCATATATGTAGAATCATATAGATATAGATAGATTATCCTAACCCTAGGTTATCCTTACTCTGAATAATGTATAGTAGAATTATGTAGATATAAATAGGTTATCTTAACCTTTGATTATCCTCACTCTTTATAGTATAATTATGCATAAATAAGTTATCTTTGCTCTAGGCTATCTTCATCATACATGATATATAATTAAATTGTGTAAATATAGGTAGGTTATCTTAGCTTTATGTTATCCTTATCCAATATAGTAGAACTATGTAGATATAAATAAGTTATCTTAATCCTAAATTATCCTTATCATGTATAGTAAAATTGTGTATATGTAGATAAGCTATCTTGGTCTTGGGCTATCTTCACCCTGTATGATATAAATTAGAAGCACATGAGAACAATATAATCCAAGAATATTTGAGGATAATATATTTAAAGATAAACCAATTACTTCATTCCTTTTTCTTATTTGATAATTAGGCATGCATGATATTTACGTTTTAGTTCATTTCACTTTTCGTTAATTTATAAAATTTTATGTTATATTGTATGTCAATATCTTTGCTATATAATTTCATAATATATGATTAGCCCCTCTCTGTATAATAATGATGCTCTCTAAAAAATCATATAGTACGAGATCTTCATAGCTTAATTGCAGTTTTTTGATCGAAGCTTTTGGTATAAAACAATGTATGCTACAATACAAGTATGCATTTTTTCTGTGGTGAACTCAACACCCTTATTCTCTTTTTTCAGTGAACCTGACATCGTGTACCTCTTTCTTTGTCTACTTCAATATCCTTTCCATCACTTTTCCTCTCCTCTCTCTAATATCCTAAGACTCGTATAACATAGTTGGGTTAACAAATCAAAATCTAATTTTTTATCTCTTACTTTGTTGGAGATGTTAGAAACTTGAACTGGAGTTCTTCTCTATTAGCCCATGCTCTTTTTTGTTGCTCACAATAACCCTCTATAGAATCCTTTATGCATTTGGCTTTACTTTTTTTATTAGTCAAATGTTCTATTAGAATCCTTTATGCATTAGAAGAAAAGAGGCATTTATAATATAATAACCAATTATTATAAATTTATTATTATCATTATATTATTATTTTTATTATTAATACATAAAATTTAGGAAAATAATCACAATCACATGTGTATTTATTCACTAATTATTGTAATCAATTTTTAAATTGATGCTGCATCACCAAACATAATTTCCTTTCCCACAAAAAATCTATGAATTCTTAAATACTAAAATTAACAGTACCACTTTGACATTTTTTTATTTACAAATATATCTTCTATCAATCGAATTTAACCTAAGATAAAATTCTAAAAATTATAAATCTACTCTGGTACATTTGAGAATCTAATATTTGTAAGTCTATTTATCACCAATTAGATTTGACCTAAGCCAAAATTTTTAAAATTATAAATTTATTTTTAGTAACTTTTTTATAATTACAATCATACAAGCAAGCTATTGAGTTAGTGTGACCTCAGCATGAGAAAACAGTAGATGATTTATGTGCTTTTGTCCATGTGGTTGGAGATTTCATTGCTTTCAATATAAAGCTCTTATTTTTGAAAATTAAAAAATTGTCTAACTTAGTTTATTTTTCTAGTTAATGATTGATGTATTGAATGCATGTTTTAAGATTTTGTTGAAACATTTGCAAAATCTTTTTAAAATTTATTAATTTAATCTAGACTAGATTCACATATTTTGTTATGTATGTCATGCTTTTATTTCTTTAAGTCATGGATGTAGAGCAATATCATCATAAATTATTGCATGTAAAACCATCACATCAAATAAGGATAATAGGATATTTTGAAAATAAAAAATAAAATTGAAGGAATATTATTTATAAAGATCGATGTGAATCAAAATAGTAAATTTGTATTTTTAAAAATGATCTAAAAATAAGATTGGTTTAAATCACATGAATAATGGGACAAATGTCTTGAAAATTTGGAAGGTGACATCCATATTAGGTAAAGCCTTAATATAATTGAAAAAGAGATATACCAAAAAGGAGATAATTAGCCTAGTAATGTATACTCATGGGTATGAACCTAGTTAAGTAGGTCCTCCTTAGATATATCTAATAATGATTTAATTTGTTGAGAATGCTGACTTGTGAAATTTTATATAGATAAAAAAGGTTAGCAATTACTTATAAAAAGTAGATTTTATAAATAGCTAAGTGACAAATAGAAAAAATTGGGATAAGGAGATGTGATATTTTTAATGGTAAATTTTATTGCATAGTTTTTTTATGTTATTTTAATATTGCAGCATTATTATTTACTTTTTTCACATATATATTATAGACTTGAGCAAGTTGTATAATCCAATTGGTTTTATTTTGTATTATGTGATATACTATTGGCTATTAAATATTTGATAACTTGTTTAATTTATTTTTAATTTAAAGTATTTCCAATCATATTGATGAACTTTATTGGAGTTAGGTGATGAGCAAAGTAACAACTTAGCAATAACATGGTTTTTTTTTATCTTGCTTAGTTATCACGTTTAAGTTGTATTGCTTGAGTTGTACTAATTAATATCCTGCCAATATAATTTGTGTTATGGCACACCATAGTTTGCTTTTATTTTAGTGTAAAACTTTGTTAACTTTTAATTGTTATATTTATTTTGAAAATTTGATACAAAAACTCTGAAGTTTTAAATTATAAAGAAATGATTTAGTATATTTTTAATTTTATTATGTTGCAATTTAAAAGCTTGAAATTGAGTTGTACTATTTTATAAAAAAATATTATGTGGGCCTTCAATTTAAAATTCTTTTATGAATAAAGAGAAAACCTCGAGATAAAAGATTTTTTTTATAAAAAATAGTTTGAAAATTTAGTTACTTTTATATTATGATATTTAAATAAAAGTATTGGTATTATAGTGTACTATTTTCTTATATCTATGTTATATATATGTATTAAAAATAAAACTAAAGTTTATTTCTTTTTTTTCTTATTTTATTTTTGTCCTTGTGATTTCATTACAAGAAGTTAAAAAAACATTATAATAAACAACATGAGCCAAAATTATAAATCTAATGCGCAAATTTAACGTGATTTATCATCTTATTATAATAAAATAAACAATCATAGTAAAGTGAATAACATATGTATGACTTAAGAAAATGAATATTTAATTGTGTTTCTTATAAGTGGGGTTTTTAAATAATCATAACATTGTTATCAACATCATTATCATGAACACATCATATTAAAACATGTTACCTTAAATAGTCAGTTTGTATAAGACATTGGATTATATTGCGTGAAATCATATTAAGATTGTTTAAACTGTGACTTAATATTATCATATCAAACATTAATCATAAGTTCAAATTTATTATATATTATTATATAGATAAATAATTTTTTTTATATTTTATTTTACAACTTACATATTTATATTATGTTTATTTTATTTTTACTCAAATATTTCATTTCACATACAAACTTTGTTTTCATACTCTTAAATCAAAATTAATTATAACATGAATATAATAATCATTACTCATAACATATGCCTAGATGATGTCAATGAGAAATATGACACGAAAATATGCTAATGTTATCATGGATTAAGTGAATGATAAATGCATAGGCTAAAATGTGAATTTTGATATGTTATTTTGAAGATGTGATATTTAGATGTACTACAAAGATATTCATTGTTCAAATTTCACATATTTAAAGATTTACGTATATTATTTAATTTTTATATTTATTACATAATAGTTGTACACATATTTAAATTATGTGCATATATATATATATATATATATTCATATATTTATATATATCCTTCTTATGCATGTAATTTGTGACTATCTTATATAGAATTTGTGTAAATTTTTTATTTAAAAATGACTTAAAATAAGATTGATTAAAACCAAATAAAGAAATAAATAATTGTCATGTAAATTTAGAAAGTATCATCTTTATTAGATAAAATTATGATATAACAAAAAAAATGATGTCAAGAAAAACATGATTATATGAACTTATAAGTGTGAACTTAATTAATTAGATTTTGAAGTATATAGCTCACAATGATGTAATTTATATACTTATAAATTAAATCATGTATAATTTTCATAACAGTAAAGATGTAATCTAATTTATATGTGATTTAATTATTTATACATATTATTTACATTATGTTCGTACAAATTTATTAAAATATGTATAAATTATAT
Source organism: Vanilla planifolia (assembly GCA_023846275.1). Classification (NCBI taxonomy): domain Eukaryota; kingdom Viridiplantae; phylum Streptophyta; class Magnoliopsida; order Asparagales; family Orchidaceae; genus Vanilla; species Vanilla planifolia. Next base: position 4,539,444 of record CM043870.1, read on the forward strand.
ATATATTTATATATAATATATTATATTCATTATCATGTGTCCATCATTTGCACGCAATATGTCATCATCTTATACGTCGTCTCCGTATAATTAGAAACCCAGCGGTTTGTTAGCTTCAATCGGATAAAAAAACGCTACAAATCCATGGTTACCCAATTATCTCGACCGTTGCTCCCGACATGTGACCAGTGAAGACTTCATTGCTTACATTTGACGGCAAGCGTTCGGTGGAAACCTACCAATCCTTTTCGGCTCGCTGTCCCCGTCCACAATACTAAAATACCGGGAACACCCCATTACAGTCTACAGGGAGCGGGGTAAATCCCTGATTTAGTTCAGGTGCCGTACATCCATCGTCCCAGCTGTAGTTCCCCGCATTCCAGGTTTTCACATCATGTTCACCTTGATCTCTCGATTTCGCTTAGCATGCCGAGCGGGAAGATTTGTTGCAGTCTTAGGTTATAATGTTAGCTCCACCATTTCGTTTGTTCCGCGCAGGAAGATCCCGGAGAATCTTTTTCGTAGGCAATTATGGCGATTCCCGTCGAAGAGGCCATTGCTGCTTTGTCGACCTTCTCCCTTGAGGTATTTGGTTGTTGGATTGCTTGGAAATGGATGTGGTTTGGTTTTTTCATTGGTGTTTCTTTACGCGAAATTATGTGTGCTTAAGATCCTTTTTAGAAATTCCACGAATGTTTAAGTAAGGAAAAATAAAATCGAGCCTCACACTGGCCAAAATGAAATTCAGTGGAAGGACACGGAGTTTTTTATAAAGTATAGTTGCGCAGATTCACTGATCATCAATATCCTGGAAATGTGCTGGACTTGTTGAGCGATGTACGAAACTTTAGCACTAGAATTTTTGTTGTGTACATTAAGCGAACTGTTTACCATTGAAACGATATGTTGAGTATATTTAAACTATATTTTAAAACTACATGATAATATTCCTTAACATTATTAATCTGCAAATTGTTTACTTGTGCTGAATAGGATAATGAAAGAATCCTGAAGCATTGATATAGCAGAAGATATTGTAATAACAATGAATATGGCTTATTTATTTGCTCGGTGTTGATCGATTCGGAAAAATTAAACAAAAACTTACTTAAAACAAGTACGAGGAAGCTCCATCAGGTGAAATTTTTAGATATATTTGGGAGAGAAATGGAGCATATTTTGGGGCGAATTAGCATAATGCGATGAGATTTTGGTTGAAAGGCTTTAATCTGAATTGTTGTGGGTATACGACGCTATTGAATGTAAATCGTCACCATTAGGATGTCCCAACGATCTCAAAAAGAAGGCGATGTGGTTGGCATTGAGATGGTGCCATTGGATGCGACGGTGGCACAGTGGTCTTGGGTAGGTTACGGCTGATGCTAGTTGTCACTGAGTTTTAGTGGATTAGAGTGGGTTGGTGTAGTTGGTGCAAGTCGACGTGAGTGACTTGTGTCGGTGAGGGTTGACGCGGTTAGCTTGTGTCGATGCAAGGCCGAGTCGATGCTATCAGCACGTGTCGACGCATGTTGGCGTGGTTTGACACGGGTCTACCGAGCGGGTTTGTCGGTGCGGGACGACACGGGTTGGTATGGGTCAACACAGGTCAGTCAGCTTTCGGGCTTTCTTTGGGCAGTGTGAGCAGCTTTTGAAAAGTTGCGGCCAAGCATTGTGTTTGAAGTCCCTAAGTAACAATCGTGTGCCGCTAGCTCTGAGGATATGAGGGAATTCCTCCCGCGGAGAAAGAGAAAAGTTGGTAAAGCGATTTGAAGGCTCAGAGAGTGGCAAAGATGCCTGATCGCTTTTGCAGCAGAGGAGAGAAGTTATTCAAGGCTTTCGGTAAACTTGGGATAACGAACGCAAGAATTCTAGAGGCAGCTTATTCTGCGAACAATCTTCAACGATGAGGGTGAAGGGCTTCGACCATGCTGGAGGGTCTTCTCAAAAGCTCTCTTCTTTTCTCTCCCTTTGTAGTTGTTGGGAAAGGTGATCTTATAGTGGTGCTAGTTGAATATCACCAAAACTACGTTGGATTCTCATTTTTTTTGTTGTAGCATGGAGGCTTTTCTCGAGAAACCCATTAAAGTATGATAAGTCTCCATTTTTTTTATTTCAACATTTTTTCCTACTTCATTTGGTCTCGTAACTTTTCATACCATCATCTATATTGCTACAAAAAGTTGCCTGTAAACTAATAGATTTATGAAAATCTTGAGTTGTTTTTTTTGGAAGGATGCCATTTTTGATTTCATCTTGAAAAACTGTCTTTGGTAATTACAGTTTTGCAAAGACTTGAGGTTATAATTGTGTTTCTAGAGATGGTGATGTGAGAGGGCAATAGTTGAGCTTTGTGAGGTTTTTGCCAAAGGTGATGAAGGGATAGGATGCAAAACCAGCTCTTCTTGACTTTTTCGTGTTACTGATAATTGTTGAAAGAGAGAGAGAGAGGAGGTCACGATTGCAGTTATTGAATTCGTCATGTAATGTAGTTGCGACGAGTGGAAAGAGATGAGGCAAGAGCATGCTTCCCTACGCCTTTATATATGGAACAATGATAAAGGATGAGAAAAAGTTCAAACCTTGTCTTATATTCTTCATGCTAGAGTTAAGTGGGAAAGAAAGGGTAGATGTCATTTCCTCGATACTTTTCTACGTTTTGGTGGCAATGAAAAACATTGAGAGTGTGCTAATCAAGCTTTAAGTGATTTTAGAACTTATACATTTGACTTTTACCTTTTAATGGTAGAAGTTTTTTAGGTGGTCTACACTCCAAGTTCATGGGAGCTCAGTATCGTCTTCTGTTCGAAATTGGTAAGCATTTTGTCCAATGATTGCTTTAATGAGGTATGAACTCTCCTAATTTGGGTTAACTTATCAAGCCCTTTCTGCTGTTTTGAAATATCACATTTCTTAAGGACAAGGTCCCTTACTTTAAGGAGATATCTTTTGTTGTGCTTGTTGAAGTATTTTCTATGCTCCATTTTTTATTGAGTTATGTTAAGTGTATTTGAAGGCATTTCTTTTCAAGATCTAGCTTGAGTTTTTTAGCTTCTTCTTTTGTTTGTTGGGCATTAGATGTCTTAGCATTCTCTTAATGTTTGAACTTGTGGAGTTGAGTGGTTGATTTCTACCAAGAGCACAGCTTCAGAGCCATAAATCAGAGAGTATGTGGTTTCTCTTGTGATAGTGGAAGAAGTGGTTCGGTATGCCCATAGTACGTTAGGAAGTTTTTCGATCTAAGCCCTTTTCTTGCTTTCCAAGCTAGACTTCAAAATCTTTTGTAAAGTTTAGTTCGCTGCTTTAGCTTAGCCATTTGTTTGAGGATAGGTTATAGATGCATATTTTAGGTGACAATCATATTTCTTGTAGAAGTTTTGGAGTGTCTCTGCTTGGAAAATTGTAGTGTTGTCAGTGACTATAGCTGATGGAATTTCGAATTGACTGAATTTATCTATCTAGAAAAAAATTACGAACTTCGATTATCGTCTGGCTGACAAGAAACTTCCTTGATATTTGGGTTATACTCGTGTTCCTAAAACTAATAAGGCTTATTGTTTGGGGGATAGAGGTGTTATTGATCAAAAGTGGGAGCTTGTGGCATTACAAGATCGGGTCGGGGATAGAAGAGGGTTTCAATTTGATATAGCTGGAGAGTCTTGCGTCATAAGGTATGAAAAAGTTGGTAGGATGTTCTTGTGAAGAGGCATGCACTGGAAGGTTTTTCGAAGTGGGTGTAATGTATTGAGATTCGAGTGTTGTGGGTGGGGTATCAAATGACTATTTATTAGGAGACATATTTGGTATATTTGGTGTGCTTTTTCTTGATAGGGTGGCCAAACTTGCTTTGATTTGCTCTTCTATAAGCATAAGGGTGGAAAGGAATCTTGTATAGTGTTCTATTTGTTATTGAAATAAAAAAAATGATTACCAATGATCGATCAAAGAGGTTTTGAAGTTTGTAAAATTTGTGGTAAGAGTAGGAATCTCAACTGCTTCTTGGTTATTGTTGTTAGCTGTTTCCTTTTCAAGAATAAATATGACTTTCTCTGGGACTTTTATTTTAGTCTTTTTTGTTTGTTCCCACGGACGGTGTTGGAAAATATTGATTCAAAAAAAAGGATTTAGGAAAATTAAATAAAAACTTACTTAGGGTAAGGACAAGGAAGCTCGATCAGAAGAAGTTTCTAAATGTGTTTGGAAGATAATTGGAGCACAATTTGGTGCAGATTGGTGCAATGCGGCGAGATTTTGTTTGCAAAGCTTTAGTCCAAATTGTCATGGATATATAATGCTATTGAATGTAAATTGTAACCATTAGGATGTACTGACGATGTCAAAAAGAAGGCGATGTGGTCGACATTGAGATGGTGTGGATGAATGCAGTGGTGGCGTGGTTGGGAGCGGCTACGGCATGACAGGGCTCGCGTTCTACATGACCGGGTGTTGGCGTGCTCTGGCAACCCCTAGACGGGTGCGATCAGACTAGCTCGTGGGTGTCCGGTTGTTCCAGGTAGGCTCAAGCCAACATGGACTGGCGCGGGTTGGCATGGAGCCATAGTGGATGTATGTCAATGTGGATTGGCGTTGTCCGTGTGAGTCAATGCAAATGGACTGTGTCTTGGGACTGAGTTGGCATTGTTAGCACGAGTAGACCATGGTGGTGTGTGTTAGCGTGGGTTGATGCGAGTGGCTTGTGTCGACGTGGGTCAGTACTGGTCGATGCGACTTGGTTGGCTTTTGGGCTTTCTTCGGCCAGTATGAGTTGCTTTAGAAAAGTTGTAGTCAAGCACATGTCTAAAATCCCTAATTAATGATTGAGTGCCACTTGCTCTAAGGGATACGAGAGGAGTTCCTCTTGTGGAGAAAGTGAAAAATTGGTGAAGAGATTTGAAGGTTGAAAAGAGGTGAAGATGTGGGATTGCTTCCGGCGGTGAAGGAGAGAAAGCAGTCAAGGTTCTTTGGGAACTTGGGATCACGTACGCCAGAATTCCATAGGCAGCTTGATCTGCGAATGATCTCTTGCAACAAGGGGAAAGGGCTTCGGCCTTGTCGGAGGGTCTTCCCAAAAGCTCTCTTCTTTTCCCTTCCCTTGTAGTTGGCAGGAACGGGAATCTTATAGTGGTGCTCGGCGAATGACACTAAAATCATGTTGGATTCTTGCTTCCTTTCTTTTTTCCGGTGTAGAAGCTTTACCCAGGGAACCTAGCAAAGTGCAGTCGGTCTCCCTTTTTTATTTCTGCATTTTTTCCTGCTTTTTCACTCAGAATGTCAACTACTTTCATAGCCATGCTTTTTAGCAGGTTAATGCATACTAATTTTAATTTGCATTTAGAGTAGGTTATAAAGTGCCTGAAATTGCATGTGCATGCTGTTTACAGTTTCATACAGTGACCAGTGCTCTGATTGTGCAGTTTGTTATTTTTTGTAATAGAAGAAGCTTTCTTGTCATGGTTGAAATGGCCTTATTTGGTCTGAGGCTTTCTATTGAATTTTCATGCTTTTCTTTAAAATGTATTTCACCTGATATAGCCATGTTACAGGGATGAGGTGCCTAGTTGTTGCCTGATATTTGCGACAACTATAAGATATAATACCTGTTAGCATGTAATATGCTTATTGAATCAGGGAAATTGCAATTCCTCATATAGTTGCTGGAGCTGTTAAAAAATGGAGAAAAAGTCCTTACGTTCTCCTATGAACTATTAAGAAGTTTTAAATTTTTTTGGAAGGTAGGAATGTTCTTGTTTTTGAGGTTCTTCAATAAGAAGTTTTTGTCCTGTTTCTGTGGAGTTGCATGTGGGTGGTAGTGGTCTTAACAAGGCATTATTTCATAATTTTGACTTGTGTTGTTATGAAATATAAAGATTTAATAAGTGGAGTAGATTAATTTGGGTTTTAAAATTTTAGCTTAATATATGATTGGATGGATCTACATCAACCCAAAATCTTGTGTTTATTGGATAGCAGCCATTTAATTGTATATTAAGGATATAAATAATATGTTCAGTTTGTAAATTGGGATTAATCCTATTCCCACTTGTACTCAGATAGTTTTTCTCTAAAATGAGAGTCTCATTTGCTTGGTTAGTGTATCTTGCATAACCTTAAAATCTTTTAAACTACAATTTTAGTGATATATCATACATCGAGGATGCTTATGTGCTCACTCCACCACCTACCATGAATTGGTGGTGGATATTTTCTTATTGCTCTAGAATAAGTCACCAAACAATGAGAGTATTTGTTGATCACTAGATCCAAGGTTATTTAACTCAACACTGTCTTTTGATTAATATCAAGTATTATGTGTATAAAGAGTATACTCTCACACATTATGACACTGTGAGAGTCATCTAAATCTCTTGAATGTTCCTCCAATATTTTAGAGACAATCAAATACCTATTTGAGACATAAACTACACCAAATGCTTAATCTAAGCCAAATGTGTTTGTGTTACCACTTAATGAATATCAAGTTGTGGTTCAATATTGTCCAATTTCATTGAACCCATCTATGGCTTAAGCTTAATAAGTAAGCACCATCTATTTGAGCATTAAGGTTTTAAAAATATATTCAATTTCCAAAATGATATTAATTATACTTACACACATACTAAACACAATTGTTTTTGATTGTCAATGTATTCTTTCCCATTTTGGTTAATATATAAAATGTAAGAAAGAGCAATTATGCATTATAAGGTTAATTATTTCTAAAATATAATAAAATCATAAAAAATTCAATAATTGTAATTTGTTGCATCTCATTTCCATTGTATACATAATTATATAAATCTTTTCATTTGCACTATAAGGTTAACAACTCTTGTATTTGATGATTTTCCAGGATGAGCAGCCAGACGTGCAAGGATTAGCTGTTTTGCTATCTATTGAAAGATGTGCAACTAGTAGCCCTATTGGTAAAACATGATTAACTTGGAAGTATAAGTGCTTTTGATTAATCATTGATTAGCAAGCTGTGTTTAATACTTTGTTCAAATGTATTTGTTTCTATGTCTGCAAATCAAATGTATAATATACTTTCTAAACATTTTTTATTTTGTTAGTTTATTGCTTATGCTGGTTTTAGGTATTCTTGTTTTTGTGCACCATCAGTGCATAACAAATTCCTTCTTACGTGTTGTATTTTTTTGGTTTTACTGTATTCGGGACCTTCAATACATGGCCTTATTTTCTACAACTTCTGATCTTTGATTTCTTTTTGTTGTCTGCTAACTTTTGGGGACAGCTAGATTTCCCTATTGCCATGCTTTTATTCAATAGAATGGGACAAACTGCCAAGTTTTATCAAAGTTTTTGTTTTTTGCTTAGAAAATCAATTTTGTAACAAGGATTTATATAAAGGAACAAAGTTTTTAATAAAGTTTAGTTCCCAATGGTCTGTGAGATTATGGTAATTATTTTCTGTGAATTATACTTGATAGAGGGATTGCTTGGTATTGCCATTTTTGCATGATGTTCTACCCAAATTGTGAATACAAATTGGTTTCTATCCTTTAATTTGAATTTTATAATGTTTTCAGACATTGTTCTTGGAGATTGCTTTGACTCAAGCATGCTTTCTTTAATTGATGTATTTTATTCCGCTAAAAGTTTTTATCAAATGCTTGTGGTGGCCCCTTAAAACCTTCTTTACCTTGGCCTTTACATAGAAATGCATCAAACTGATGCATATCTTAGTCAATACATGATATTAGGGATTAAAGAATTATGTTAGTGTTTGCTATTGGAGTAAGCATTCTCTGATAGTCTACTTGTAAGTTCGGATGCATCCCCTTGGCTATAAGTCTTTCTTATATCATTATTGGGATATATCAACTCGGATTTTAATGTGTAAATTGACCCACAACCTGTTGATTTTTCCCCTTAGGTTAGGCTACAATATTCCAAAGCATTATCCTTTTCTGGTGCATGAATTTTCTCCTGCATGGCTTTTACCCATTTCTTATTCTTTATTATCTCCTCTCGTACGGCTTGTGGAATTCTGATGGAGTTAAGATTAGCTGAAAAGCTTTTATGCTAAGGAGAGAGTTTGTGATTCAAAATAAAATGCAATCAGAGACGTTGAGTGGAATTTCTTGTCACTTTCCTTGAAAATAATAGAAAAGTTCATCTAGAATAGGAACAAGTTTATTATGAGGGTCTCATTGGTAGGAATCAGAATAGTACATTGCTCTGGTTCAGATTCATGGAGTTGCCTTGTTCTAAAACTTTCTTTACTTTTCTTATAGTTATTTTATTGGTTTAATGCCTTGAGAGAAGTCGTAAGTTGCTGTTTTGAGGGAATGTACTCTTGGGCTGGTTTAGGTGAGATTACATTAGTTGATTGATAAGTAATAGTTTGTTAGGATTGCTCAGTTAGATGCTAAGATTTGATTAAGAAAAGAGGGTTTAGAATATGTCCTCTTTATATTCTTTCTACAAGTCTTCACTTTGAGGATGAGGATTCTTTTTTAAAACATTATTTTTAATTGGAAGCAACTTCAGGAGCTGTGATGATCTTTTTGGTAAGTGGATCTAGTTTGCATCTATGTTGTTAAATGGATGAAGAGGAACTATCTAAGCACTTCTAATGAAATACTATGAACTCATATCGTAAGAGTTTGTTGTAGTGTTCTTTCTTAGAAGGAAAGGGTTTTAAGAAAGGGAAGCTAGACTACACTTTTCATGTGTTTGCAGTGAGAATTTGATGGTGTAAATCTATATAGATTACATAATTTTTGATCAATCTGTAAGGATTTATGTAAAAAATTTGAGAATTGAATGACTAAAGAATTTTAGATGAGTATGACCGATAAAATGAATTTTTTTCATTTATCTTCAAATTAAACAATGCTATGAGGGAATTCTCCTTTCATAAACTAAGTACACTATAGATTTGTTACAAAGATTAGGATTTGAATAATTGAAGCTTAAGTATAAACTCAAGAGCACCATTACCAAAGTTAGATTAAGATGAAGGAACCAAGCAAGCTTAGTCAATGAAATACGCTGAGAATAAGTGTTTTTTTGTTAATGTGATCTTATTATGGGTTCAGCTCTCTATCAATCTATTTACCAATATACATCACACTAGGTCATCACTCTTACGGGTAGTTAGAGACTACTGCTAGATGTCATTATGCCTAATCGTATTATACCAATAGGTATCTCATCATATCACATCATCTTGGCAATAGAAGTCACTAACCATATCTTCTCGAAGATAAACCTCTCTGTTCATATCGGGGCTGTCACCCACAATAGATAGTCCTCTGGAAAGAAACACTAGACATCATTGCACCGATGTATCATATCTTAATCAATCAATTTGAGCTAGTAGTGGTATGTTGTATAGAGAATAATTGATTTCATTTTTTTTACATGTCAATATATGCATAATCTTTACAACAATAATTATTCAATTTGAATATTAATCAATTCATAACATTTCATTTACATTTCTCCATACATAATGTTTCCTTCAATTTTCACATTTCTTTTAACCTCTCATTCTCAAATCATTCATATGCTGTTTCATAGGAAATAATATTGATATTGTACTTTCAGCTTTACTCATTTCACTATCACACGAACATTTTAATATAACATCACAAATAGGCTTCCAAATCAACAATCACTAATTTGTGTCACAATTCTGATCATATAGCATGCATTATCACATCATTACATCTCATATCACAATATTTACATTAGCAATCAATTAGACATCACTTGCAATAATATTTCATGCAATTCATATCACATATAAGTTTTATCAAAGTATTGACCTCAATCTATCATAGTTATAACTTGTATTATCTAACTAATTTTGATTGACATTGCATATCATATAACATGTAACATCATTTTGTTGTACTTCAAACTACATCACAAACACGTACCTCAACATATCATGACTTTCAATTCATTATCATGCATTACAGGTCATGCTGAATTAACATACAATTTACTTACCATAGTTGTTATGAAGTGGTTTTTTTTACATATTTCCTCTTGCTCACTTTGTTGTTTCATGTTCGGTACCTTCCCTAATGCTTCTTTTCCTTTAAAATCAGCTCAATAGAGGCAAGAAACTCCATTACCTTAAGGAAACAACCCCATTACTTTGTTGAACAAGAAATTGAGAAGGAACATATATGCAAATAGGGTTTAAATGACTCATGAAAAGCTATGCCAATGAAAGAAAACGGCTCACCCACTTGTTTTAGGGCTCTTTATGGCCGATGATAGCAAAACGATCCAAATCTCTCGTGAAAGTGAAGCTTAGTGCTTTGGGGTCACGAGAATGAATGCCTAATGCAAGAAGGAGAGAGAAATCAAAAGTCGAATACAAATAACAATGATATTTAGAATAAAGTTTATAGTATTTAAAAGTTTAATGACTAAATTAATAATTAATCAATTAATTTCTTATTAAACTCTTAAGTTTAAAAAATTCATAACAAATCTAAACTCATTTCAGTCACAACAAAATAAAAGACAATGGATTTGTCTCAATGATCTCTACCTAAAAATATTATCATTTTCATATATTGAAATATATTATTTCTCACTTGGCATGCTTTATTAAGTATCTTGAAATCAAACCAATGTGTATAAAATATGCATTGTATTTATCTAAACATACTTAGACATTACTCATATAATATTAATTACTTTTAGCAGTTTAGGATGTTACAATTCTCTCCTTTAAAAATTTTGTCCTTGAAATTTACTTTAAAGAGTTTTGAGCACTTTGCTTGCATCTCTTCCTCTTTCTCCCAAGTTGCTTCTTTTTCTTTATGGTTTCTCTACTTAACTTTTATCATAAAGATTTGTTTATTTCTCAACTGCTTTACATTTCCTTCCAAAATCTTCTTAAGAATCTCTTGATAGCTTAAATTACTTTTATCTAGATAGTCTGAAACAGTATAATGTGGGAGGAATCATAGATACCTCTTTAAGATTGATACATAAAGCATATTATGTACTTCAATTAGCTGAGATGATAAAGCTGATATGTAAATTACAATATCAATTCTCTCAATAATTTGAAAAGGTCCAATATATATTGGATTTTATTTTCTTGTCTTTGCAAATTTGAAAACTTTTTCATAGGGTTAAGTTTAAGGAATACATGGGCTCAAATTTTATATTCAATAGACTTATAGCTTCTATCATAATACTTTATTTGCCTATATTGCACACCATGTATGTGCCATTGAATTAACTTATTCTTCATAGTTGTCTCATCCACCAAGTTTGGCCTTAACATATTCTTTCATTTCTCTCATACCAACGTAAGAAAGAATGGCATTTCTTCCATGATGTGTTTTATATAATGCCATTTTGATTGTGATTTGATAATTGTTATTATATACAAATTCTATTATTGTCAAGTGAATTTTCCAATTCCTTCTAAAGTTCATAACATATGCCTTCAATAAATCTTTCAGTGTTTGAATAGTTCTTTGAGCTTATTTATTTGTTTGAGGATGGAAAGCCATGTTAAATTTGAGTTGAGTATTAAATATTTATGAACTTTTCTCTAAAATTGCAAGGTAAATGTGGGATCTCAATCTAAAATAATAGCTTTGGGAATTCCATAAAGTCTCATAATTTGCTCAAGATATAGTTGGCCAACCCTTTTGCTGAATCTATTGTTTTAGTGGATAAAAGCTATGCTGATTTAATTAATCTTTTATTATTACACAGATTGCATCATTACCTTTTGGGATTCAGTAAGCCCATTACAAAATCCACTGCAATTTTCTCCCATTTCAATTCTAATAGATAAGGGTTGTGATAACCTATTAGATTTCTAATGTTCACCTCACTCACTATAGGGTAAACATTTTTGAACATATTCAATAATTTCTATTACTATTTTTAACCACCAAAATCTCTAATTCTTGATACATTTTGGGTCCACATGGTTGAATCGAGTACTTGTGATAGCCCATTAGATTTCTAGTGTTCACCGGGATGTATTGACAGGTTAAACATTTTTGAACATTTTCAATAATTCCTATTACTATACGGAGCCACATGAACCTCTTTTCATTTCTTGATACATTTAGGGTCCACATGGATGAATTAAGTACTTAGAATATTGTGTTTCTCCCAATAACAATTGTTTCAATGCTTTTATATTTAAACATGCATTCTTCTTTTATATTCTAGAAGTTTGAAATTTGATTCAGAACCTTTATTTATTTTCTAGATTAACTTTATTAATTTAGGATCAAATATTTGTTTTTACGTAATTTGCTCCATTCAATTAGCTTTGATAGTTGACAGCTAAATAAAATTTATTTTGATATCTTTTATCATTTGTAATTTATCAATTTCATGAGGTAACTATTAATCTTCTTTTTTAGTTATTGCAACTCAAATGTGTCAGTTTGTGAAGTGCCTTAGAAATAGGTTCAACTCTAGGTATTAAATCTATTGAATATTCAATTTGCCTCTATGATAGTAATTTAAGAAGATCATCTAAAAACATGTCAACATACTCATTATTGATACTTTTTGTAATTTTGTTGCTTCCACTTTTCCATTTGACAAAGCCACTAGATAAGCTTTCCATCCCTTTTTAATTTGCTTGCTTGCTTAAATAACAGAAACCATTGGTATTTTCCTACCTTTGTAGTAGACTATTATTGTGATTATGTCCTATTCTCCAATCTTTACAGACTTTTTGCTACAAATGATAACTTTGTGAAAAGACAACTAATCCATTCCTAAGATAAAATTGAACTCAAACTAATGTAAGATTATTAATTTAGCAAGAAACTTCTTGCCTAGTATGTTAACCTTAGTTTCAGTGTACTAATTTGTAGTTATTTTCTCTCAAGTAGCTAATAAAACAGATAAAGATTAATTAAATATTCAAAACTCTACCATTAGTTTATCAATAATACTCTCAAAGGTAAATAAATTTGAAGTTTCATATGGAAATAATATAATAACAAGAATACTATTCAGTAATACTCTTATAGCTCAAAATTTCACACCATATTATATTTATTTTAATTTTCTCTTTTTTTTTATGTGTCATGCTTTGTTATTACGCCCAAATATCTTAAATATATACAGAATGTCAAAGTATAGAAAGATATCACAAGTATAAAATAATCATAGTATTTCAATTAAACCCATGTTACATCATATAGCTATTCTCATAATGTCATATCAATATAATAACTTATCTTTTGAATAATATTATCCATAATGCAAAACAAAGTACTTCATGCTTTATAAATATGAATTTCCTTTATGACCATCTACCTAACCTCACATTTTCCTTAAGATGTCACTTATTAGTTCAATCTGCTCTATGCCTCATTAAAACAAATGTCTAAACCTTTCATAGATTTCTCAGCGTAAATTAAATTTTCAAATAATAAACACTAACCATAAGCGAGCAATATATAATAAGGTACCTCTCATCACACCCCATTAGTTTGAGCATGCAATTCTTAACATTTGAGAAATATAGATAGTGTTGAGCTAGCCAAACATTAGCCTTATAAGCAAATTAACATTAATTTAAAATATAGTAAATAGTTAAATATATCATGTTGAATAATAGACAATAACATGTTAAAACTTTTAACATATGAAATAATAACATATGTTGAGTAAATCATATATGTTGTGCAAACCAAACAAGTGAAGTCAATGAAACAAGTTGATAATAATTGCATTTTTATTTGTGTGATCTTATTATAGGCTTGGTTCTTTATCAATTTGGTTAACACTACATATTACATCGGGGTTGTCATTGTCACCTTCACAGGGCAACCAAAGCTATATTGGACGTTGTCACACTATGTTGTCATGTCTAAGTCATATTATATCAATAACTATCTTTTTATATCACATAATCTGGGAAATAAAAATCACCAACTGGATCTTCTAAGAGAAAAACTTCCAAAGCCATAGCGGGCTTCTCACTCATTTAGTCATTTGAGAATTATCACTGGACATTGTCACTTCTATATATTATATCTCAGTCAATCAACTTGAGCTAGTGGTTGTATGATATATATAGAGAACAATTTATTTACTTTCCTTTTTCTTTTACATGTTGATTTATGTATAATCTTTACAACCGTAATTATTCTATTTGCATGTTAACTAATTTATAATATTTCATTTACATTTTTTCATTTATAATTTTTCATTTCTTTTTCACATTTTTTTCACCCCTTATTCTCAAATTATTCATATATTTTTTGATATGAAACTATTTCAAAATTGTGTTTTCAACTTTGCTCATTTCATTGACATATGAACAATTTACTATATGACATCACAGTTAAGCTTCCAAATAAAAAATCACTAATATGTATGTCACAATTCGAGTCATAGAGCTTGTATTATCATGTTATTACATCTCATATCACAATATTTGTATTAGCAATCAATTAGACATCACATACAATGATATTTCATGCAGTTGATATGACATGCAAGTTTTATCAAAATACTGACCTCAACATATCATAGTTACAACTTGTATCATCTTACAATATTAACGTTAAGACTTGCATTGGCGTTGTATATCCACATATAACATCACCTTATTATATTTCAAACTACATCACAAATTTTTATCATAACACATACCTTAGCATATCGTGATATTCAATTCATCATAATGCACATGTTATATCAAATTAACATAAATTTACTTAACTTTAGTTGTTATGAAGCTTTTCTTCTCTTCTTTATTTTTTGCTCAATTCACTATTCAATGTTTGGAACCCACTCTAATGTTTGTATTCATCAAAATCAGCTTAACAAAGGCTACAGATTGCATTTGTTTAAGGAAACAACCCATCACTTAGTTGCATAAGAAATTGATAAAGAGCATGAATGCAAATAGGGTTTAGATCATTCACTATGCTGATGTAAGAAAATGGCTTAGCCCCTTCTCGTAGGGGTTTTGATAGTTGATCAACAGAAAAATGACGTGAATTGCCATAAAAATTAGGGTTTTAGGTCACAATAATGAAAGCCTAATAGGAGAATAAGAGAGAAATAAAAGCCGATTGCGAACAACAGTGTTACAAATCAATTAATTTCTTATTAACCCTTAAAATTCAAAAATTCTTAACAAATCTAAATGAACTTCAATCATAACAAAACAAATGACAATGCATTTGTCTCAATGAGTTATATTAAAAAATATTATCATTTCTATATTTTGAAATATTTTATTTCAAATCTCTTGGTGTGCTATATAGAGCATTTCAAAATTAAACAAATATATGTAAAATATGCTATCCACATATGTAAACATGTTTAGACATTACTCATACAATATTAATCACCTTTAGAAGTTTAGGATGTTATAGGATTTTTATAGGATGAGGGAATGTTGGGAGCTTAAGATGTGGGATTGTTGGAAATGCTTTGAGTTTGGCGACTATTGGGCCATAGGGGAATCAAAGGATGAAATGTCGGTTGTTGTATGGGCAAGTGTGGTGTGCTTGTGGCCTGAAGAGGGCATCGGCCAAGGTCTTTTCTCCTTCTCTTCAAAGAAGGGGTACAAGGCAAAGTAGGGCAAGAGGTTGATGATGGTGCAATATTTAGAACGAACTATGAGTTGGTGAGGGTCGTTACTATGCTTATTTTGCTTAGCTTAGAAGTCTCTCCTTCTTGAGTGGTGGCTTGTAAGTGAGCTTTGAAGGAAGTTGGGGATGGGTTGGGATAATGCCCCCTTGGTGTTCATAGATAAGAGGTGAGAGGAGGCGAAAGCTAGGAAGGTGAGTGTCTAGAGAGTGTGAGGGCTCAGCTATTCCTTTGTGGGCTGATGACGAGGTGCGAGTGGCCAATAGGATTGGAGGGCGAGCTAGAAAGGGTGTGGTGGATGGGTAGGTAGTGAGGGGTTAGGTTTCTTGACACTGCTCAGCTTCCGAAAATCCGTGTTCTACTCGTTTAATATATGTTATATTATAAATATGGTACTAACATAATAATGTATCTTAAAGAGTTGTTAGTAGGTTCAATATGATTGAGCTAGGCTTTGTTTATGTTTGGCAAGTCAAGGAATCAGGATTAAATCTTCTTGTCTGAGGTTCGTTCATTAATTGTTAAGCAATCGAACATATGCTTAACAAGTTGAGCCTGGCTGTCTGGAACATTTCAGGTTGCTTTTTGCTGCATCAAGCTTATTTGAAAGCCTTACTGTCATCCTTTTCTCAAACTTGAACTTTGTTATGAGCGTGTGCCAAGTGCAAATAGAAGAAACATCTTTTCATTTCCATGTACATTTTCTTATTCAGATCATGTTGCTGCTTTCCTTTTGAGGCTAAAATGAATGAGGTTCAAGTGATATAATCGTTTAACTACCATTACCAGATGGAACAATCTTGGCATATTGACTCACTATTTTGTTATTTTTTGTAACATTGCTACCTGTCAAATTTTTAATTGTTTTTCTATTGTACTTTTATTTTTATAGAATATGCTGATGTTTCCGCATATCGCTTATCACTCACAGAGGATACAAAAGCAATCAACCAATTGGTAATTACAATTTAAATCTTTTTTACTTTTATATTTTAAAATCTACTTCTAGTTTTGTGATATTCTCCTACTTTTGAACTCTTCAAAAGTCAGGCTTCACAAGGGTTCGATTTAATTGGGAAAATATTCCAGACTTTTTTTTTAACCTATAAGAATGCTTCAATGTTTAAACTATGTTTTGGATATTCATCAAAATATTTTCATTATGTGAGATTGATATCCCGTCATGTTGGAGAGGTCATGATATTTTGAAAAATCAATTTTCTTTCTTCATGAATGTAATTCATTTTTGAGCCTTCTTGCAAACAAATTCTTTGTTGGATATTAGTTTAGGAAAAAAAGTTCATTTTCATAAACAAGTGCTTGTAGTAAAGCCATGTATTTGTTGGGTTTTGAATCCCACGGCTCTTAGCTTGGATCCAACCAGCTTTAGGTACATGTTTAACTTGGGTCATTTTTTATCGTGCAGCATTCTAATGGTGGAAACTGTTTTAAACTTTTGATATTGAACCTGAAAGGTAGGATGTTGAATTCCATGTGTTAGATCAGTCTATTTTGCATAAAGTTGACGAATTTTATGCCTGTATGGGTATTTGCTGGCATGTTTGAATCAACTGCTACGTTTACATGGTCAATAAAAATTACCAAGTCAGTCAAATATAATGGTTTTTAACTACAATGAACAGACAAATGGATTTAGTTCCTTGAAGAACCATTGTATAGTCTTTTAAAGACAGTGAGCAATTGACCATCCGCCTCAAATAAATTTTTTTTGTTCTTATACCATTCTAAGGTGGTACTTTTTCTTCCCTATTTTATGTTCTTTTCCGTTATTTTTACTAAATAGCAATTTTTTGTTTCTTCTAGATTTTGTAAACAAATTGTGGTTTTGATTTCTTATTCAGACAAACATACCTTTTTCATTTATTTCACCCATAATCTGGCATATTTTGGTTGATGTCAAGTTTTGTTGGTTATCTTCAGTATTCATGTATGCTTATTCTGATGCGAAAACAAACAGAATACTCTTATCCATGAAGGAAAGGAGATGGCGTCTGTGCTGTATACATATCGCAGCTGTGTTAAGGCTCTTCCACAGGTTGTGTTTCCTGATGTCTTTATCTAGTTGATAATTAAGTTTATTTGATTCCATTTATACAATCTCCTATGAGGCTTATTACAATCATGTAAGTGTAATTTACATACATAATTCTTAAACATTCTTATTTGCACACGTAACACAAATGTTTAATATTGTTTACTTACTACTTTAATCATAAAATTGTATTAAACAACCACTAGTTGAAATTCATTTGAGGGAAAATAATATTTTATATGTGGCTTAGAATATTCCATTTATGAAATTGGATTATTTACTAATTAAACAACTAAACCTTTAATATGATTTTCATATCACCCTAATATTAAAACTTTCTAAACTACCTCTCTAATTAAAATATACCAATTACAAAAAAGTATTTAATATGTTTAATACTTTTGTGAATATTTGTGAAAAAGTATAGAAAAATTTACTTATCATAGAATTGTTTTTTTATTGATTATCACATTTGTAGAATATTTTAGTATTTATTATCATTATTAATTAATTTATTTAATTTATTATTTTAAAAAATTTAGTAGGATTTTTTCATTTTATTTGCTTATTTCTTACTAGTTATAAGGAGATTATGAGTAAATTGTTTATTAGAAAGTTTGTTTCTTAATTTGTAATTTCTTTTAATGAGAAATTTTGATTTCTCTTCTTTAGAGTCAACTATATTTGATTTTTCAATATTTTGGATCTCATTTGTTACAAAATTTACATGGTATTAGAGCTAATTCTATAATTCAAAGTCATCCAAAAATGGTTCAAGGCTATTGAGAAGACAACCATCTTTATCGAGACGTGTAAAGTTACAATAGTAATACTAGTATCATGGAGAGAGCATAGTCTTCACTATCACAAGTTACAAACTAAATGAACAAAATTATTTTGAATGATTTCAATTGTTATGATGTTTATATATAAGAAAGGAAAGGATGCCTACCTCATTGGCATTGTAATCAAGCCAAAGGAGGAAGAAGTCAACAAGTTCCGTGTCTAGAAGTTAAAGAATAACATGGATGGAAAGATTTAGCAAGCTTGTGAAAAGTTACAATTATGCCCAATGTTAGGTTAGCATGCTTTATTGGTAAAACAATCAACTAATGGTATTCTTGCTCGTTTAACTGGATTTGTGGATGACATTACTATCACTAGTAATTGGTTAGAGTTGCTTGAATTAAAAAAAAAACTTCTAGCTAGAGAATTTGAAAATCTAAGATATTTCTTGGAAATAGAAATTGCCAGAACTAGAGATGTATCTTAATTTCGCGAAGTATGTTCTTGATGTCTTGAACGAGTGTATATTTTTGGGTTATAAGTTAGTAGACCACTAATATTCAATATCAGAAGCTTTGAAAGAAGTTCAACTCATATTCGTAAAGGTTGATATTAGAGACTCGTAGAGGGATTAATCTATCTTTCCTATACAAGACTTAACATTAGTTTTTAAGTTAGTATGATCAACCAATTTATGAATAACCTTAAGAATTAGCATATAGGAGAAGTCAATATGTTTTTGAGGTTAAAAAGTTATTAGATAGAAGTATAAAAGTATTTAGTGATGTGAACTCTGTTGCATTTGTTCATGATAGAAAGACAACTTCTAGATGTTGTACCTTTAGCCTTGTCTCATGGGATCTATAAATGAATCTAAATAAGGAGGATCCCATAAGAAGTTTTTTTGAGTTGGACAACCTATGAGACTTATTTGTGACAACCAATCAATTTCTTGCATTACTAGGATTCAATTCATTATGATTACACAAAGTGTGTGAAAATTGATCATCATTTCATAAAAAATAATCTTGAGGAAAGGTTAATTTCATTTTTTTAACAGTACATCAAATTGTTGACAACTCGACCAGGACTCTTTGATAGAATAGTTTTATGACATGTTTAATATTTTCAGTCCAACTTGCGAGAGAATATGGAATATCTTAACATTTATTGTGGAATATCTCAACTTTTTTTTTCTTATTAATCTATTTAT
Source organism: Vanilla planifolia (assembly GCA_023846275.1). Classification (NCBI taxonomy): domain Eukaryota; kingdom Viridiplantae; phylum Streptophyta; class Magnoliopsida; order Asparagales; family Orchidaceae; genus Vanilla; species Vanilla planifolia. The sequence goes on from CM043870.1 coordinate 4,559,081, forward strand.
TTGATTTGTTATTCAAAGAAATTAGAAAGTGGAAATCCTTTGGTTAAGTCAGTTTGTTTCTAATTATTAGGAATTTCATGGAGATAGTTGCATGATCATTAGAAAACCTGTTTCTTAAATTTTAGTTATTTTTGAAAGATTTTAGCTCTTCTTTAAAGTCAATTATATGTTGATTTTTCCATATAGTGAATCTCATTCATTGCAAAGTTTATAAGAATATATATAATCAAGTAAGCATTGAAGATTGTGTGAAAATTCAGTTCCAAAATGTTATTGTTTGAAGTTTTTTAGTAAACAAGTTAAATAAATTATATTTAAAACATAGCTAAATCTGCTAGTTGGATGAAACATTAATATAGTAAGAACGCAATTCCTTGATCTTTTTTAGCAGAGTTGCCATAGCTTATTTCAATTGCAAATTAAAATATAATGCAAGAATCGTAGTATATTATTAAAAGGAGCTAAAGTTACTATTTTGTTTTAGATATTTAGTGTAATGGAATTCATAGTTGTCAAGGAAAAAGGTCAATTTTGTATTCCTGGGATGGCGCAGCTCTGATAAGTTTGGTTGATTAGAATGTGCCTTTATTTTTTGGTTATTTGAATGTTAGAAATTAACCTGGACCTTAACCATCAAATATTTTTTTATTTTGATGTGCTATTTGCTAATTATAGCCTTGTGAAAAGTTTTTTTTGATAATTGGCTTTTTAGTTGGACTCTTGGACCATAGACATTTTAATTAGGTTTGAATGAGAAGAAGATTTTTTCAGGTGTTGGTTGTATGGAATCCATACCTTTCATGACTTTCTCATAAGAATGTTCAAGTGATTCCCTTTTTTTTTCCCATTGGGTATGAGGCTTTAGTTGTGCCTATTTGGATCTTGTTTTCTCATTTAACGGTGTACTTCTTCAGCAAGGTCCCCCATTTCTCTATAAGTCGACTAATTTAGTATTACCAGGATATGTGTATAAATAAATTTCCTGAATAAGTTGTTAGATAAAATATGAATAGGTAATGATCTAATTGGTTTTTGGTAGAATGTAGAATATGAAAATTATCTTGATTTTTGTTTTCTTTGTTGCATGCTCAACCACAAGGAATCAACTTGCCATATAAACTATGAGTAAGTCCATAGAAATTAACAACACAGTGTGAATTATATGACAAAATTAGAAAATTTAGAAATAAAAGCTTTGACCCAAGCAATCACAAGCAAAACATGTAGATTTACAGCCATGCTCAGCTACTATTACTATTCATATCACTTCTAATCAAGGCATCATTGCTTTAGTTCTTGTCTTTATTGTAGGTATCTTTGTTGATTAAATCAATGTCTTTAATATCTCTACTGATCTTGTTACTATCATGCCAACCAACTTAGGTTTTATTTTCTCTATATTTGATTTTCTTCAGAGAGTTGATTTCTCTTATTGTGATGATATCTTCATTAAGAGGAATCTCATCTATCTCCCCATTAATATTGAACTCTCAGTCGGAGTAGTACCATTAAGTGAGTGTATAGTGTAAACATTTCATTTGAGCCTCATCATAAGGTTTCATCATATTTATAAGAAATGTATGATTATTGATTGTAATAAAGAAATCGAATAACTAAAAAACTTTCATAAATAACTTTTCCTTCGATTACTTGGAAAAGGATTCTCTCTATCGAAGTCTAGTTATGATGCGATCGTCTCTAGTGGTATTATTAGATTTTTTTGATGATTGATTTACTTCAGTTAGAGTTGTCAAAGATTTCCTAATTTGTCAATACAAGTGTAAAGGAAAAAAGGAAAAACCTTGTGGAACTAATTACTAATATTTATTGTTCTTTGTTTTTTGATGGATTTCTTGTTCTGGTTTTTGTAACTTTAACTTATTTATGCATTATATTTTGAATTTCTTGTACTCTATTGAATACTAAATAATATTAAGCTTTTAATTTTAAAAAAATATAACCATTGTCAAATAACTTACTTTTAGTTACTTGTTATTAAGCGTCTTGTTTTTTTTGCAATTAAGGTGGGCTTTTCTTGTGGTTTTGATCCTAAAACCAGGGTAACTTTTATTTATAAATTAGCCATAATTCTTTTTTTCTTAAAATTTTCTTATCTATAAAATCATAATTAGTGGGAAAATAAGGAGCATTGATTTTTCTTATTCTTGCTTTTTTATGGGTTTTCTAGATTTTTGTTAGGAATCATTTTAAAGAATACGACTCGTTAATAAACTGTTGTCCTAGATTTCTAGTGCATTTTTTTTTTCTGATCTATTATCTTCTTCTTTTTGATGGAATTATTCCTTTTTTGTGGAAAGTTTGCAAACAATTGTGTTTGATTTTATTGATTAAATAGGAGCTTCACTATTCTATAAAGAGAAACTTTTTTTTTTCAATTTTTATTGTTAATATCTTTGGTAACATAGCTCACATGAATAACAACACCTCTTATAGGATGATTATCATGCAAACCAAAATTATGGCAACAATGATCTAAGTTTGAAATTTGCTTGTAGCTGGGTTTTTCTTTGAGTGGGGTTGCAGGCCATTTCTTATACTAGCAAACTTCTTGACTTGTGTCAATCCTGGTTTGGCTAGAAAAAAATTAATTTTGTGCATTTGGTGAAAACAATATAGTGAATTTTATGTTTCTTGAAACAATAAATGTACTGATTTGGTTTAGATCGAGTAGCTATGTGGACCATTTTAAGAAGACCATGTTCAAAATTGAATCATAATGATCATTTCCTTAAAGCATAGATTCTTTGAAAAGATTAATTTTGAACTTAGTAATGTTTTTTTATTTATAGTAAAGATGATTTCTTCGAAACAATTTGATAGTAGCTCATATCATATATTGTTTGCCAAACTAGCTCCACTTGAACCTTTTTTTTTGTTCAAGTTTGAGCCAAATGAAATCATAATTCTTGTTTGGATTGACTAGCTCAGGGTAGATTGATGCTAGCCCAAATTTTGAGGTTTGTATTACATTCTTACACATTTTTTGGAAACAATGCCCGATGTAGAGAAAGTTTGAAATCATGGAGGCAATCTTTCAAAATGATTAAGAGATTGGATGTTGTGTGTAGGATTTGGTTCCTTTCTTTTGAGCAATAAGGTCTTGTTTAGAATCTTCAATTGATAGTCTGAGATTTAGGTTTAGATTTAGATTTATCACTAGAGAATAGAGTAAACAAGCAACTAAGGAGGAATATGAGATGCTACTTACTTTATCTAAGAGGTGTTTTCAATTTGCTCAATTAGTGACAAAATAAGTTTGCGTTCAGTTATGTTGGGTAGTAGGACAATAGAAGACAATGTTAGGTAATCGATTTTTAACTCATGATCATCCCAAGATGTACCTCCCTTTAGGATCGTCTCCTTGAAAGAAGACTAGGCAAATAAGATTGTGTTTTTGGGCATGTGACATCCATGTATTCAAATATATAAAAAAGAGATGGGGGATAACATTTGTGCTCATGTTGAGTTGGTGAATACCTAATGAGCACGCACTTTGTTAATTTTAGTTCAAGTTAAGAGTGATTTTGGGACTAAATATGTATGAAAGTAGTGGATTTGAAAATTCTAGGGTTAGGAGATGAGATGGATAAATACATGGGACATGTTTTGTGAAGAATTGATGTCGATGACTTAAACTTGAGAATTTTTTTTATAGCTTTTGATTTTTAAGGTAAGATGTTATTAGATTAGCTTCACTAAAGATATTTTTGAGATATTTATAGTGAATGTAATGCCTTGGCAAGTTTGAGTAGATGGTGATTTTCCCTTTCAAGAATCTCCTTTGTTGGGTGTGCATAGCTAGAAACTTTGATTGATGATCTCATTAATATTAAGATGTTCTCCTAAGTTTGAGCAGAAGTATTCCTTTTTATTACTAGTTCTTAAGACTTGGATGGAAGCTTTGAATTGAATTTTATCATTGATTAGAAGATCTAAAAAGTTTTTATAGTTTCAGACTTATCTTTGAAAAGATAGACGAACAACTCTAGAGTGGTTATTGATAAATGTGATGATTTAATGAGCATTAGAGATATTTTTTTAATGGAAGGGTTGCTAGATATCATTGTGAATCAGAAGGAATGGTTGAGATTCCTTAAATGTTTTCTTTGAAAATGATGTGCACATGCATGTTTGTCTAATTGATAATTTCATAGTTCAAATGATTAAGATCTTTATTCATAAATAATTTTGAAACTTATGCTTAATATATTGGTAATGTGGGTGACCTATCCTACAATGCAATATCGTTGTTTTATTGTTACTGGAAATAGTAGGGGGCATACTGTTAGTGGCAGTGACTTTCTTTGCACACATAAAAGTAGTGAAATCCATCACTAGCTTTAGTATTATCAATTATCCTTCTCGATTCCAGCTTCTATATTTCACAATAACATCAAAGAATTTAGGAGTGCTATTAAGCTCCTTTGTTAACTTGCAGATTGATCAAATTGTGTGTGAGGCTACGAAGCACTGAGTATAAAATAATTGAATCAATTAAACAAAGTATCCCTTGTTCAATAATAAAAATATAAGTTTCCCATGACATTGGTTGTATAAGAAAAATATAGATGCATAACTTGTAATATGGTTTGGTGCATTGGAATCAAATGTCCAAAGAATTAGATTTTGCCTGTGGAGGGTAGACCTTTGTGAGAAAAATTGCATATGTCAAGGTCAGAATTAGTCCTTGGCTATAGATTTAATAGCTAGTATAGCTGTTCTGGGTGATTTTTGTTAAAAAAAACTCTAGTGAATTCACTTTTATTGTGTTTCTTAACTTTTTACTTACTACAAACTTGGGAACTTTTTCTTTGGTTGGCTTCACTTGCCTTTAATTCTATTGATTTTTTTATAAAGGTTCCAACATTTCTCATGATTATGTCCCAACTTGTTGCAATGTTTGCGTCAAGGGTGTTGGTTGGCCCTTTGATCTATAGAAGGTTAGTTAGAGAGATTTCTTGTTGTAAAGATAGTCTTTTTAGTAGGTCTTTCTATGAAGGAAGTTACACATGGATACTTTTTATCCCAAGCATGACAACACATACTTGCCTCACGTATTGTCTTTTCAAAGTCCAATCAGTCATAGTGGTCATCGGCCCAAATTACTGTAGTACTTCATCTAGATCTTTGCTGAGGTCAGTAAGGAATTCATATGAGCATTCCTTCACATTTTCTTCAAGATTTATGTTATCAACTTCATAATGCATATCTAGCTTTTGCCAGAGAGTTTGAAATGTATTGTTATACTTGGTTACATCCATATTTCTTTGAAAAATGGCTTTTTAAGTTATTTTGTTATTTCAAAGATTAGTGAAATATTTTTGAGATGAGAATAATTATCTTTGATATCTTTAATGGTTTTGGTAGTTTAGAGGAATAGTTAGCTGCAACTATTGTGCGACTTCATCGAGTTGATTAAGTATGCCACTATAATAGAATTATTGAGCTCTTAGGTAGCATAGGTTGGATCATTTGTGTTCTCATACTAACTTGCCAAGGCTCACCATTGATGTTGGTGAACTTCCCTCTTTCCTTTTTTGATATTCTCCCTCTTTCCTTAATAACCAAGAGAGTTGATGAGATTATTAAAAGAAATTTTTTCTTATCTAATTTGTGATTTATAATCTATAGAGATAATCCTTCCCTGAAGGGCTGCAAGGGTTGTGAAATAACTGTAGATGAACTCTATTTGACAAAGTTGAAGAGTGTGTGTACCTTTTTGAACTTTGATTCCCCATTATTGTACTCAATTGAATGTACTCAAGAATAGGCCAAAAAATGCGAATGTTATTTCCTTCGTTGAAGAGAATGTTGGATCTTCTTACGACAAGATCGCAACTCCTTTTTCTCTAGGCGAGTTGTGACAATTAAGCTGAAAAGAAAATTTAAAACTAACAACTAAATCTTATGGTAGTAGAGGAACAATGGGGTTTGCGGTGTTGTGATAGATGTAGAGAATGCGAATCATTTAAATAGCCGGGTATTGATAGTCACGCTATTGCTTCCACTCTGGCTATTCTCACATGGCTGCCTTGAGTTGGAGAAAGGAGTAGAGTAATGACCTAGCTCTAGGAACGCAAAGGAGCAAGACACAATTGGCAAGGCACAATGCCGGCTCTTTGACGATTGGTTGCTTGATTGCTTCACATGTATTAATTTCTAACTAGAACGATTTTTCTTGTATTATGAAAGGGGGTAGTGAGGTAAAAGTGATTAGCTTTTCTTCTTTAGGTAGAGCAGGAGACAATATCACTGAGATAGTTTCGATTGGAAACTAGATATTCCCTGTTCATTTAGGATCACACGATTGCTTCTTTCTCAGTAAAGACCAAGGTGGCAACTCTGTTAGCATAAAGATTTTTGGAGTTTTTTTTGTTTGTATTTGTTATTGAATAGGTGGTACAATTTATAAAGTTGCTAATGCTACATGTAGGGAAAGTTTTTACAATTATAGTATACAAGCTAAATATAGGTTGCTGCTATATATGACTATGGTTAATGGTCACCATTCAAGGAGTAGTTCCATCTAATAAGATATAATATGGTAATCTTTTGTAATAAATACCAAGGATTTTAATAAAGCATGACTACATAATTAGATAGATCGTTAATTTAAATGATAAATGATAGAATAGTCCTTTATTTTTGTCATATGTATTATTAGATACCAAAAATTTTCAAAATATCCAAATAAGTCTTTATAGTTTTATTGATGCAGCAATTAAGTTCCTAACTTTCTTTTTTAAATTATCTTTCAGAAGCAGTTATATAAAGCCCTATTTTTTTGTATAATTATGTAAGTATGCGACTATATGGAAGAGTAATTTAGGAAAAAAACTTGGACCTGTTGTTACTAATGAGTTTTAAGAATCTATTTGGCTTTTTGTGAAATGTGGGGGCTATATCTACTCATAGGATTAAGCTAGGTGGAATTATTCACTATTTATTCTAAGTTAAATAGTTTATAACCATTTATAATGTTTCATATTTATTATTTTTTGGTCGTCCAAACTTTTTAATGAAATATCAGTTGTGCCTTCAGACAACTTTCATGTGTTCCAAACTGTTAATAAGAGTGTTCCTTAGTGACCTTGATGCATTGATGAAACCACTTGGAACTATATTGAGACTAATACTTTAATTTCTTTTTTGCAAATTCTTTACAATGTCTACTCAACATTTTATATATTATTTTAGGCTTAGACATGGACTTTTTCTTTAGCTGCCAGATTCTATGAAGCATAACCAAACTGACCTGTATGTCGAAACTTACCATGTACTTGATCTGGAGATGAATCGATTACGTGAAATCCAGCGGTGGCAGGCATCTGCTGCTTCAAAAGTGAGCATCACCATAATTACTCGCACATTTCTGTAGTACTTGTTTCTCCATTTGACAATTAAATATGTTCCACTTATTTTTTTGATTGCTTTTCTTCTTTTTCTAGGATATGGATGTTGTAATTCTTTTGTAAAGTAGGTAGTTTTAATGATTTCAACTTTTGCTTGTCTTAATTTTCATTATTATACCAATTATGTTGAATTTGTTCCTTCAGGGTGGACCTCAAGAAGTCCCCCACTGATAGCCTCAGTAATAATATATAGCACTTTCCAAAACTTTTCCATAGAAACTTTGCTTGACTTGCTTTTATGCTTTTGGGTATAAAGGAATGTGAGGGCTTTTGGTATGGACATTCAGTGTACTTTGGTTTTGAACATTGACATCTTTTGTCCTGACATTGCCCACGTTTTTTACTTTAGATGCTTAGTTGTTGGCATGATTGGAGACTATTCACCTGTTAGGTTTAGTTTTGTCCAATTGCATGGCAGGATCCATTGTCATTTGCTTGGCTGCTTGGTTGAATTTGGGTGATACCCTTGATCCATTTTTACTCCAGTGTATGATTTTCTGTATGCTCCTTTGGAGTTTCCTTTTAGTTTTAAGTTATTGAAATCAGTTTTGGGATTTTAGTTGACCTTTTGATATGAATGAATGTATCTTATTGATATCGATAGTTCATCTCATTAAAATTTGTGGGATTTTCATTTGGGCATCTTTTGAAGTTAATTGTACATAGACATATTTTCTGTTTGTAAACAGCTCGTAAGTTTAGAAAGGAAGTTTGAAAAAAGGTGAAAATAAGTTTTTTGGAAAATGAAGTTTTTTGCGAATAAAGATGAAGTTTTTTGTGGAAAGTATTTGTTAAGATTTAGATGTTTTTGAGTTGGAAAAAAAAATGAAATTTTTGAGAAGTTGGCTTGAAACTTGATTTGCAAACAGGGCTATATATATTTTCTTTAATAGATTTGGTGTTTGTGGGGATGCCAAAAGACAAATTTATTCATTAAGCTGCCCCATGGGCTTATTTGCCTAGTTTTACATCCGTAGTTAAGTGGTAAATTATTTCACCGCCATTAAAGTTTTTCTGCTTGGAAGTTCTGTGATAGCCATGCTTATTGTCACCAAAGCTTAGAAGATTTTACTTGTATAGGATGGATCATTTCATTGTTGTTATATTGAGAATCTGTGGTGATAATCATGATAGTGGATATCATGATGTGTGGACATGCAAAGACAGCATCCAATACTTGGTGTATTTTGTTGCTTACAAAACGCAGATAATAAATTAATGTTGTCCAGCAAAACAAAAAGTAGAAATTAAATAGCAGATCATGATTTCTAATAGAGATTAAGTGCATCAACCACTTGGTTCACATTTGATCTATCTGTTAAGGTACACTTAGGTTGATTTTGATGAAGTATCTTACAAGGATTAGGATTTTTTGGTGTAATTTTAAAAGCGGTCTATGGTGATAGGAAGTCAATATGTAATAGTTGGGTTAGCAAGTACTTCAAATTTTTGAGAATAATATTTGATTCCTACATGTGGGATGTATGTAGACTTAATGGAAGCAGATGAAGTACCAATCATTTAATGGGAACTTATTAAACTCCTCACTAATTGAAATTCAATTTCATATAAATAAATCAGATTAGATTATCATGGAATTGAAAATGTCCTTGCTAACAGAAATACTGAATAATTTATCTTTTTGCATTTAATTGTTCACTTAGTGTGGATGGAGACCATAAATAAGTGAGACATTGTGAAGAGAATTAGAAAGACACATGTGGACAGTTCCAAAAGAAGAAACTGAATAAAAAACTTGTGAGTTATTAAGTGTTTAAGCACTAAAAATGTTTCATATAACAAATTTAAAAGAAAATGCAAGTTTGTTTGACTCACCATTAAACTCAAAGTACACAAGATTAATCTTAAAACTCCCTCCACTTTTTTTCCTAGTTTTCCTCTGGCATCAACAAACTCGAATGAATTTTTCTCTCTTTTTGTAGCATCTATTAATATATGCTTTATCTGTTTGTTTCTTCTTTGTTCACCCTCAAAAATATCAACTTGATGAAAACAAAATATTAAAGAAATCGATTGTTGAATTATAGAACCAAGATGAACATGAAGATAGATTGACTTAATGTAGGGATTTATGTGATGAATTTGCAATACTTAGTGATCATGGTTTCTCGAAAGGAGAGTTATGATGATCTCTATAAGGTGTCTTGTTTTAAGCTTTCAATAGCTACCTTGTTTTAGAGTCAATAGAAAATGGGATTTGGAATGTTTGAAAAAAACCAAGAAATGTGAAGAGGGGTGTAAAACTTAAGAATGGAACTCAAAGAAATCCTTTATTTCTTCTTTTATTTTCTTCTCTGAGACAATCTTGGTTTTTCTTATGTTTTTGTTCTATTTGATGGAAGGCTTAAGTTTCAATTTATAGTGATAAAAAAGGGGTATTTTAGTGGGCATAGCAATTCTTTGTGTGAGTATGCAACACATGTTGCAAGTTCGTTACATTTTATGCACGCTGCTTCTTGATTCTTTTGATGATTCTTTTTGCTTATTTCTTTCATCAAAAGTTCGTTCTCTGTCGAGGCCTAATCAATGTTGCATGGATAATTTATTGGACGTAGAATAAATCCCTTATTCATAGGTGTTGTATTGTTGACCTCTTGTCATAGTGTTTTGTCTGATGATAACAAATTCTAAGTATTTTTAATGGCTTATTTGAGTGAATTTTCAGATTTTAGATAATCATTACTCATGTTAATGGGAGCACTTAAAAACATAAGAGCAAAAATAAAATCTTATGAAGATTGTCTTGGTTGAAGTTGCATATAATCAAGAGATTTATTTTGAGTTTAACTTTAGGTATTTTATTTTTATTTTGATTAAAATGTTAAGCTTGATTGAAATCATTATTTCAAGACATTAAAAAATAAATTTTATTTAAATTAATTATTTTAGAAAAATATTAAGATTCTAAAATTTTGATCATCTTATCTTAACTATCCAAAGCATCTTTTTATTTTTGATCATATATTTGAAAATCTTCATTCAATAATTTGTCAAAAAGAGTTATATTATAATAGTAAATAAATAATTAATTAGTAAAATAATAATGATAATAATGATAATAATGATAATAATAATAATAATAATAATAATAATAATAATGATAATGATAATGATAAAACCTAATTCTAATTAACTTAAACTACTTTAACTAAACATGGGTCAAGGCAATTACTTTTGAATCCGGTTCATTGTAATAATCAGGTCAGAACACAACTAACGGTACGGTACCTCCACAATTTTTTGTTTCCCTTTCTTAACTTGCTCTTCAATTCCCTTCTTGTTCCAATATCTTAGTAACTACCTTTTCTTTGAGTTTGTATAGTGAAAAATGAGCATGTAATGGTCAGAAAACTAAGAGAAGTGAAGAGACAAAAAGTGCAAAAACCAAATAATAGAATTTAAAGAAATGTTTTGTTTTTATATTTTTTTTTTCTTCTCTCTTCGTTTTTCTTAGTTTTTTTGCTCCCTTGATGGAAGACTCATTGTTTATAATGCAAGAAAGAGTATTTTAGTAATTTTGTATATCTTTGATGATTTGTTTTGACATGGATTGCTGCACCAATCAATGACGTGCACGCTGTAGGTGGCAAATACTGCACCTACAACACTCGTGACTCACCTGTGGGTGGTAGGTGAGGCATGCCATACTTGCATGCGAGTAGGTGTGTATGCATGAACTGCTAAACACTTAGTTTTATTTGATGGGTGGGTTGGCACAAGCACGTGCTGCATTTTGTGTGTGCAGGTTGGTGGTTCGGTCTGCTGTTGTTGAACTTCCATGTGTTTGTTGGTCTGTAGGTTATGTTGTCTACTACAATCAGACTTCCGTGTGTGCTTTGCGTTACCACTTGTGTGTTTTGGGTTCCTAGCATGGCGCCGCATGTGTGTCATGGGGCACTACATGCTATGAGTGTTACTTTTTGATGCACACAACGATTCATTTTTCCCATTTTCACTAAATGCCACGAGTGTTACTTCTTGATGCACACAATGATTCATTTTTCCCATTTTTTTCATTGAGAGGGTGTTTTCTCTCTGAAGACTTCTTTAATGTTGAATGGTTTAATAATTTGTTGAATTTAAAATATATCTTTTGATCATATGAAGGTTGAATAGTTAGCAATTTTATAGAAACTTTCAACTAGGCTTAAGATTGTTTTTTTTTTTTTTTGATGGAAGATAGAGAAAAAAAAACTAGTAAGGCACAAAATTATCATGTGTAAAACTAAATTGAGTACTTGTTGAATGTATATTGTAACATATTATTTATTAATGGAATCTTAATAGAAAGGGATACTTCCAAGAGAGGTACAACCATGGAGCCTAGTGCTTGACACTTGACATTTAATTGACCGATTGTCTAGGGCATGGTCAAGTATCTAAACACAATGAAATTTAGTACAAACACTAAATTTGTAGACTATTAGAGGGAAAACAATTATCTTTATTATTGCTTGTGGTGGTGTTCACCTTCAGCTTTTTATGCAATTGTTTTCAATTTTGTTGATCTTTATGTGCTTTGATTAATTATGATGTTGAGTATTTGCATTATTTTAATGGGCATTATAACTTATGGAATGTTTCTTGAGAATCTACCCTGTTATAATTCATTATTTTGCAGTTAGCAGTTGACATGCAAAGATTTTCCAGGCCTGAGAGACTGATAAATGGACCAACAACTACTCATTTCTGGTTTGTTGTCCTATCCTTAAGTATTGGTACTTATTGGATATTGTTTAATTGTAAATTGTATGCACATGTTACACCATGCTTATAAGGTCTAGGAATGCATTCATTCATTTTATATTAAACTTCCCTTTTAATATAGCGAGACATTTTTCCTGTTAACTTTAAGCAATATGCTTATGGTGCTATTGTTAGTTTGTTTGAGGAAATGCAAGCATTCAAAGAGGGATTTGTACAATGGAATTCCTTTTTAGTAGTGAACTTCATGAATCATTGTTCGAGGTCTCTTTTGAATTTGTCAGAAGTAAAGTTAATTGATGATGATTAAGCAAAGTTTTCGTAGATGGTAGAATTTATCAGACCGGATTAATGTGAATTCAAATTCTGCGTTGGAACAGCTAGATTAGGTTCATAGGTTGTAGGGATCATGTTTGAATACAATCTGCCCAGATAAAAATGTGATGTCAATGTCTGACCTTATCTGCTAGTTTATGCAGTTTCTTGGTTAAGTAGAAAGAAAAAAGGTAAAATCAATGCTAGGAATAATTTGGTCAATCATATATCCACAATGACCGTTGCAAGCATATGATAAAATTCTTCCCCAATTTGTATCTTAAACCAAATTAAGTAACAATTGGAGGGGAAAGACCTTTTGTTCTTTCATTGCTGTCATAACCTTTAAGAAAAAACAAAAACAATAAACTTCATTTACACAACCTTGAGGTTTTCTTTGTTGAAATAACAATCATTTTACACATGTTTTGTGTGATTGTGATGATTTAGATCCTTCACAATGCAAATGTTTGGTTGGTATTACACAGAAGGGTCATAGGTTGATATGGTTTCATGCAAAATTTTTCTATGATCCTCCTTATCCAAACTCCATTGATGCCATGAGTTGCAGTTCTAATCTTGTCTTCTGCACTACCTCTAGAGTCCATTAATATTTCTTATCATGCTAGGTCACCAAGTTGCCCCAAACTTCGATGCAATATTAGGAAGTTGATCTCTTATCATAAATTCAATCAACTCCATTTACAGCATTGAATACTTCCATACATCTGTTTGAGCATTTTTTATTAGCATGATCCAATTCCTTCGATTTTATAAGCTTTGAGTAGGGTCCATTGGCATGTCTGCTTGCATGCAACCCAATATTCTACAATCATTTAAGATATCAAGGACATACTTTTTTTGTGACATTCAATTGTCTTCTCTAGTGCTAGCAACCTTCATTCCAAGGAAGTGTCTTAGATTTCCATAATCTTTGATATTAAATTTTTCTACCTTGAATTCTTTTCAATTCAGTTAATTGTTCTGACAAATGACTAGTCATAATAATACCATCCATGCCAGCAATCCAATAAGCAAGGTTATTTTCAATTGATTCCTTCATAAATAAGGTGTGATTAGCTTGACTTTAGGTGTAATTGTACTTTAACAAGCTTGGTATACTTTTTGAACCATGGATGTAGAGATTTCTTCAAGCCATAGAGAGAACTCAGCCTGTAACCTTAAAAAACTCTCATCTCAAAGTCCTAGCCATAAATCATTTCATACATCAAGTTATTTGAGTCATAATGCTTCATATAGCAACGTAGAATTATATGTTTACTCATGGAAATGCCATGCTCAAGAAAAAGATCAAGAATGGACCTTTGACCATGACTATTTTCTTTATCCAAATAGAAGTAATTTTGAAGGTAACATTTATTCTGAAATACTTATAATGATTTATATAATGATAATTTTAGTAAATTTATTGCCTTCAAGAAAGTTGACTAACCTTGCACATAACATTTGATCTAGAATTATGTTTCTTATGCTAGTCTTACTCTAAATTTTCAAGATTTTGATTTCTAGCCTTGATGATATTTAAATTCCTTAACTTGTAAGTTTGTAGATGGAATGAAGCAATTATGGAAGAAATTCAAGCTGTTGACAAAAACAAAACATGACAAGTCACAATTATGGCAAAGGGAAAGAACCTGGTCAGTTGGATACTTATTGTAAAAGACAAAAAAGATGGTAGTGTAGATTGATTTATTGTAAAATTGTTGCTACAGGTTTTACGCAATCATGGTATATAATGCCACATGACTTCTGCTTTTATGACCAAACTCGATACTATCAAGGTTCTTTTGTCTCTTGATGTGAACCAGTGATTGTCCCATTTATCAATTGGATGTGAAGAATGCCTTCTAAAATTATGAATTGAGTGAAGAAGTTCAGATGAGCATCCCTTTGTGTTGGAGTGGATTTCGACTTAGAAGATGGATTTTGTCGTAAGAGGCTTTCTCCAATGTTCGAAGATGAGACTTTTGTGTGTAAATGGTCTTCCTTTGAATTTTTTATTTTGGATAGAAAGTTTGACTCTAAAAAATGTGGCATCCTTGGAGAAATAATATTTTTTTGACTAGAGAGAAACATTTATACCCTTATGATTTGATAAATAATCCAAAAAAATATACTTTATTCTCTTGGGATCAATTTTCCCCTTACTATGATCATGGAGATGAAAGTACAACACTAAAATTTTTTTTATTGATATATAGGGAATTATCTAAGAATAAGGGTAGGATGGTTTTAGTTTTTGTTATTGGGGCTTCAAGTTTGAGTGGTTTAGAAGGCATCTAATTTATAAGATAAGTGATTATAAAAATGACATTCTTCTGAAATTGGTTAGAAATATTGTTGGATAAAATAAGTGACTTATTTATCTCAATGAGATGTTCATTTTTCTTTAGTAACTCCATTTTTCTAAGTTGTATCAACATATGAGTTTTGTTGTATAATGCTTTGTTTTGTTAGATATTCTCTCAAAATCAACTTAAAATACTCTCTCATTATTAATTTTCATAATTTTGATTTTGATTTAAAATTGATTCTGAATCATGATATGAGATTTTTTGAAAATAAAACCAAGTTCAAAACTTTGTTTCACAAGTACTCAAGTGAGCTTTGTGTGATTTTCATTGAAGAAATTAATGTGACCCAAAAAATGTTTTATTCTAAAAGGATTGTAGAAATCACTATAGATTATCAAGAAGGATTACATGACTGAATCTCAAAAGGAATTCAGAAGTGTTTTGAAAATTGTAAAATTATACATTGAAAATATTTTGGGATTTTATTTTTAAACAATTAAGAAAACAGATTTTCAATATACTAGAAATTTTTATGTCCTAATCTAAAGTGCTATTGTATGATATTTGAAGAGTAAACATTGAACAAACATTTTTGTGGATGATTTGTGACTTGGAAATGCTCAATCTATAAACTCTCTAATTGGAGCATCACTACTCTTGAAAATGTACAGGCTTGAAATTTCATTTGTACTCTTAATTGCCTTCATCGAATTCAGGACCCCTAAATTCAAACTTGTTACTAAGAAAGTTTGTGATGTGTTAATAATCTTTTGGCCAATTAGTAAATGACATTAAGTTGAAATCTTATTTAGGAAAACTAATATCACAAAGTGGAGAGTGTGAGTATAATAATACCATAGAACTAATCATAGTTACTTATTACCTTGATGCATCGGCTATTTTAATGACCCGCTTTTAGCATGGTCTGAAGTTTGTTATAATGCAAAGATCCCTTCAGTGATTTGAAACCCCAAAATTAACAATCCAAGTGTTAGCCTCATTTCCCTTCATATGATATGCTTGCATGGAATTATTGTTTTGAGCTACCTTATAAAGGTGACATGAGACTGAGATTGCAATTGATTGATGAACAACTTTTGGAGTAGTTTGAGTTGGTCATTGCTTAACATGGCTGATGTGGCATTTGAGGATGTAGAAGTCATATCTTTGGAGCTTGTAGAGGTGTTCCCATAGTCTTTTTGTTTTGAGGATGTCTTGCATCAGCAGGTTGACCAATAATATTTTAGTACTTCTCACTATTATCCTTGGCTTGTTGAAATGACCACCCAAGGGATGACCCTTATTGTTGTTGTTTAATGAAAATCCTCTTTTCGTGATGAGTTTAGAAACCTCTATAATAGTTGGGTTTGGGTTTTCTAGCATGATTCTTTTCCCTTCAAATCTTGGCAAATTCTTCACTAAGACTTGGCAAAGCATTAGTGGAGAGAAGTATATCATAGACTTCCTCTTTTTTACTTGACTTTCTTGTATTTGCTGTTGTCTATAAGACAATCCCAATTGTAGTCTTCAAACTCATTCAATTACTATCATTGTCATTTGAGAAGATTAAAATATCGAGTCACAATGAATTCTCCATAAAGAGTACTCTCAATGTTGAATTATTTTGTTGCATTTTCAACATAAGTGTATGCTTCCTTGGTGGCTTCATAGATTCCTTTTGTTGTTTTTTAGAAGGAAGTTCTCTCCGTCTCTGTTTATAATGGAGTTGATGAGCCATGAGGTGGCCATATTATTATTTGATTTCGATGCATAGAGCTTGCTGGCTTTTTCCTCCTTTGGGTTAATTGTAACGTTGGTGAGATAGTCATCATTTCCTTTCCTTCACATAAACATCATAGTAGATTATGAACATTGAAAGTAATTTTGTTCGTCCAGTTTATAACTTGTGGAGGACATGCTCTCCATGGGATCTTTTTTACTCTAACTTGAAGTGGTCTCAACAAGGACTCAACTTCCCATTAACTATAAAGGATTTTTGGGCAATTTAAGATTTCAGAGGTGAAAATGAAAATTGAATGAATGAGGTTCATTATATAAAGAAATCGAGTACAATGGCTTAAGAGAGGAGGAACCAATTTGTCTCGTGCTAGAAAACTACAAAGTAAGAAGCAAACTCTACAATCCACACAGTGTCCTAATTATTGAAAACAAAGAAACAGACAAAACTTGAGGAGGCTTGACTTTCTAATTTCCTAATATAACAAATTGAATAAATTGATTAATTATAGCAGTAAATTCTGAAGTGTTCCAAAATGAATGCTAAGATATACCATAATGGTAGCTCTTCCAATCTCACATAGCTATGAGCGAGGACATGCTCATCAGAGATCAATTGGTAGAACTTTGGATGTCGAATTATTTGAGGATGGACAAGATAATGTTGCATGTGGTGACAACTTGCATGTAAGTAATAAAAGCTATTGTTATCAATGTTTTAGTGACTCTGCTAATGGAATTAGCAAACGATTCAATTGCAAGTTATATTAAGCTAAAAGGTCTTGTTGCAGCTTTCTACTAGGGACTAGGCATTTTGACGTTTTGTTCTAGTTTTTTACATTTTGAAGGTGAAAGTGTAACATACTTGCACTTTTTTGTGTATCTTTTTTCCTATTTTTGATATAGTAGGACCTATGTGCATATGAATGAGCAAACTATAGTGACCTCAGTACAATTTATTATATTTTTAAAGAAGAGTTTAATGTGAGAGGCATCTGTTATCCTATTATAAGTTGTGGTCAATTTAGAGTATCTAGTGTAATGATTGATTGAATCGTGCCACCAAATTGTTGAAGGAAGATTAATGACAAATTATATATTTTTTTCACAAAGTTTGTGAGGATTAGATTGATTTAAAAATCAAATGACAAAAGATTATTAGAAGCTAACTAGCAAGCTTATATATTAGGGAGTTTTGAATGGTGAGTAATCATATAGCTAACCCACTTAGTGGTAAAAGTTATTGTTGTTATTATTGTCATTTTCATATGCTAATGTTTGTTGGGTATAGGCATTAAATTTTAAAATCAAGTTTTTTTTGCCTTAAAACTATGATGTCACTCTTAGGACTAGGATAAGAGAACATTGTCCTTAGTCATTACAATGGTTTTATCCTTGGTTATATCTCAATAAGAACTTATAGATCAAAAGTATGGTAATGGTCAAGGATAGTGTTTAACTTATACATATACATTAACTATTGGTACCTCAAAATTGATACATTTTGCTTAATAAAGTATTTATTGGAGCCATGTCATTTTGTGTCTTAACTTAATTTATAGTTGGGAAGTTTATAAAAGATTGTGGAGTGATTATTGATGAGGGAAGAAATAATTGCTCTTAAAAAGAGAGAATGTAGCAATCTTTAAATAAGATTCAATTTTGCTTTTGGGAGTGTTTTGGCCCAAAGGAGGTGGTTGAAAATTGTATAGGTAGGAGAAATAGATGCTTTAGAGTTTTAAGGTGTATTTGAGAGAGATTTAGAAAGAATATAAAAGAGGAGCAAGTAGGTTTGTGGGTTGAGGGCTTGGGTGGTGTAGGTGTTAGTTTGTAAGAGAGACACATGAGGGGAGAGAAAATTTGTCTAAAAGGAAAATTGAGAGAGAGATAATAGAGTGGTAGAGGACTTAAGGTTGTTAAGGGTTAGGTATGGGTTAGGAGAGAATAAAAGGTTGGTTCAAGAGAGAAAATACAAGAGAGAAACTTGCTTAATGGGACAACCAAGGGAGTGAAAGAAAAAAAGAGAAGAAAGAGGTGGTCTGCTCTTAAGGTTAGATATGGGTTGGTTTTGGCTTATTGGCTATGGAGATTGGAGAGAGATGATAGAGAGATATTGACCTTTTGTTGGTAGTTCTTGATGGAGATAGTTTGCACAATTAAAATCCAAAATTTTATTTAAAATAATCTTTCATCTATTTCATAAAGGATAATAAATTTTCAATTTTCAAACTATCTGTATAAAATAATGAGATAGCTGAAAGATCAATTAAGAATAATTCAAACTAATTCAAAGTTTCAAGTCAACCTAAATTTGAAAGAAGAGCAATATGATCTTAGGTACACTTAAATTTAAAATAAAAACTGCAAAATATGGTTAAAATTCCTAAATTTAATGTATCATATTGGTATTCTTGAATTTAACTTCAACGTAGCTATGAAATTTTTTAAAGATAGGGCTATCTCTTTAGTCCTATTAAAAGTTGAGTCCAATCAACTCCTACAAAGATGGCACCATCAAGAAAGCGTTAGGGAAGATTTTGACAAATTTCTGTAATGATTTGATAATGATTCATAACTTATTTGACATTTTAAGCCATATGAATCTAATAAATAAGAGAGCTTTTTGCATGAATTCGAGCACCAAAAACCTTTAAAAGTGAACCAAGAATAAGTCTAAAGCCATGTCTAGATTTGTTGAGACATACAATTTCCAAGTCCCCTAATCTATATTGTATCATAGAGCCAACAATACAAAAACTGCAAAATGCCTAACTTGTCATCCCCATATTTGAATGTCAAATGAGTCATGCTTTGACCCTTTTAGTTGTAATAATCTTTATTTGTTTTATGTTTTCCATATGCATACTAACTGCAAATCATCTAAAACATTTTGAAATAGATTTGACTTAACTCTTTAATTTTCAGGTCTATGTTAAAATTGCTTGATGTTCTAGTGCAGCTTGATCATCTAAAAAATGCAAAAGCAAGCATCCCAAATGATTTTTCTTGGTATAAGAGGTATGTTAATTCTTTATCTATGGTGGGTATTTAAGTTTTGCCTAATTTTAATACTCTTTTTTCCTTTAAATCTTTAGAGAAACTTAAACTATGCTAAAAATATTTAGTTGTTGACATTCAGTATGGCTGTCATTATTGAATATCCTTGCATCAATGGTTTGTCTTGGAGGTGTCATTGTATGAGCTGAGTGGAGATCATGAGGAAATTGCTTTTCATTATGCAAATTTCCAAGGGTATCAACTTTGCTTTATAGGCAAAAAAGCTTTTGATTAACTTCAATGACCTTTGGAATCTCTCATAATAGGCATTTATGTTATTTGCGAAAGAATCTATAGCTGAATATAGGAAGCTTTAACTATGAAGTTAAATCCTAATATCCACCTTCTATTTTTCTTTTTTCATACTTGTCAAGTTGGCTTCAGACCAGCTTACTAACGAGTTGCTTATTTTGCAATCTTGTCAATAGAATAGCAACAGATTGGTTGATAGTTGGGATATATGATATGCAAGTTATTTTTGTGTCTGAAGTGCTTACCGATTTCAATATATTATGTTCTGTCATGAAGATCTAGGTTGTGCACAATTGTAATTACAACCTTATCATCACAATAATTCTTGAGTTAGCGATTAGACAGCTTTAATTCTTCTGTAACTCTTTATCTGCATAATTTCTAAAATTTTGTGAGCATTTGATTGACATTTGACTTCTGCACCACTCTTGGCTATCATAGTCGGTTTCTTGTTCCTTTGGATGGCAATATTTCTTTCTACAAAGTCATTGATGTAGGAGATAGCTGATAGTTTTTCAAGTTCATCTGGTGCTACAAACTGCTGTTTTGGTTTCCTCAAAATGGTTAGCCTCCTTGTCAGCAGTCACTTTGCCTCCAACTTTGTCTAGAGATCTATTGCCTTCAGTGATCCTCTGAGAAATAGCTTCAACGTATTTAGTAACTTTTGCTATATTTGTTTTCCTTCTAATCTGATGCCCATTGTGCTAAAAAGACTAGGAACATTCTCCTAGTATGCTTCTTGACACATAACCACATGCTACCTCTGAGGCTAAATTGGGAGGGTTGCAATAAGTTGATGCTGAGCTTTTTTCCTTATTTCTAGCCTAATCTGTCTAATTTAGATGGTCAGGACTCTTTAAAGAGTAATCCATTGCTAAATTTTCCTTTAGGTATCTTAGGATGTGTAAGTAGCCTCAAAATTTTTTTGAACCCTAGGAGTTCATAAACTGACTTACATATTCACTGCAAAGGCTATGCTAGAGCTCTTATGTGATTAATGAATCAGTTTGCCAACAAGCTTTAGAATTGCCCTTTATCCATTGCATTGTTTGATTTAGCTAGTTGTGGTTTTAGGTTTGGCTTAATGTGGGTCTTTATTGCTCTTAGTCAAGCACCCTCATTTCATCGAGCACATCTAATACATGCTTTCCTTGGATTACAAAGATTCCTTAGATCTTACAAATTCCAATCCATGGAAATAAGAGCTACTAGAACTTTGATTTCAAGGTCACTTGTTATTTTGTCCTTTAGATCTTTAATTTCCATAGTATTATACCCTATCAATATTGTCATTTGCATACACAACTAGAACAATAGTTGTTCCAATTTTTGAGTGTTTATATAGAACCATGTTTGATATGCTAAGTTCTGAGAGAAACCATAGCTTTTTACTGCTCTTCTACACCTTTAAAACTAAGATTTAGGTGACTTTTTATGACCGCCGAAGGATTTTGTTTTGCATATATATGTTGTTCACCTCTAGACTTGCTTCAAAGTCAAGTGGAAGATCTATAAAATGCTCTTCTACCAAAGGTTCAGACAAGAAGGCATTTTGACATCTAGTTGATGTAGCAACCTTTTATAATTTATGATCAAGGAAGAGGAGAATTCATATTGAGGTTGTCTTCACAACAAGGGTAAATGTCTCATCATAATCAATCTCATAGACTTGAGTAACCCTTAGGATGGAGTTTTACATTGTGCTTTTCAATGATTTTATATGCCTTACCTTTCATAATAAAGGTCCATTCACATCTTGCTATGACGTTGTCCCTCATTAAGTTATTAATCTCCCTAGTTGCCCCTTTTTCATCAGCATTCATTTCCTCTCTGTGCTATTTCCAATCTAGGTAAGCTAAGCTTATTTAATTGTTCAAGGTGCAAATAAGTTCGAGATTTTTTTTTGGATAAAAACAATTCTGGTATGATTGGTTTTTTGCAATGAACATGAGGTACTCTTTTTCTTTTTGATGAAATGGTGATAAATAGAACTTGTAAGTGTTCATTTCCTTTGCAATGTTATTGTGGCAAGCATGATGATTAAGTAATATAAGTCAATGCCTGGTTTAGGTACATCAATTTTCTTCAATATTGGAAAATTACAAGAATAGAAGGTCTAAGAGTTAGTTTGCTCTTAGGTCCTCTTGAATTTCAAGAACGATGGCTTTATAGAATACATTATACATTATAAAAATGCAAAACAAATGACAAGTACATTGGGGTTATACTTAAAAAGCTTCAAATTTTGGTCAATTTGCTCATTACCATAGGGATTTTAGTTGGTTTAATTAGTTGTGGGTTGTCATCACTTTTACTGTCTTTTACTTGTTTAAAATTCTTTGAATTTTCTTGAAAATTTCTTGAGTGTGACGTGGTTGATTACGATCGTCTTACCACACCCAATGCTTCTTATTCAACTTTCATTGATCTGGATTGTTATATTGAATGTGCCTTGATAAAAATCAGGAGAGTTTTCAGTTGCTGCACCAGCACCAAAATTCTTTTTATCGAGCATAACATAAGTATGACGTCTCTGTGATGTACCTCCAAGATGACTTTGTTGATGGTGGACAAGGGACTTCTTCCAATAATTCTTCCTCGAATATTACCAAACTCTAAAACATGCAAAAAACTTGAAAACCTGATTGGCATGCATAATTGCCTGGTCATGACAAACTTCATGTGGGCACTTCTACTTGTAATCATTGAAAAGGTCAAAATCTAGCAACACATATTTAAGGTAACTTCATCAACTTGTGATTGGCCATACGTCTAAGTAACATTATCTCTGTATTCTTCTATTGTAGAGTGGCAATTATTGTTGAAACTAATATTTCTTTACATTGAATTTGTTAGCCATGTCTTAATGATGGAATTTTCATGTCCCAAATAGCCTACGATGAATTGTTATAGGATGGCTCTTGAATATTTGTTAGGCAATCAATTTTTTCATCCTTGGATATACAGCGTCCTATTAGCATAGCATAACTATTGACTTTTCCATAATGTACCTTCAAGGTGACTTTGTTGATGGTGGGCAAGGGATTTCTTCTAATAATTCTCTCTTTTACCTTACGTTACCCTACTTTGAGGCTTGCAAATAACATGGAAACCTGATTGGCATACATAATTGCCTTGTAATGACAAAATTCATCTGGGCACTTCCACTTATAATCATTGAAAAGGTCAAAATCTAGCCACACATGTTTAAGAGAATTAAAACATTTGATGAATATAATATTTGATTGATTTCATCAAGTTTCAAGGTAACTTCATATACTTGTGATTGGTTACCTAATTGAAATACATCTAAGTAACATTAACTCTATATTCCTTTCTTGTTGAGTAGCAATTATAGTTGAAACTAATATCTCTTTCCATTGAATTTACTAGCCTGTTATAATGATGGATTTTTCAATTTTCTAGATAACATATGATGAATTTTTATGGGATGCCTCTTGAATTTGTCCTGTTAGATAATAAATTTTTTCATCCTTGGATATGCAATGTGCTGTTAGCTTAACGTATCTTGGACTTCTCTATGATGTACCTCCATGAAGACGTTGTTGATGGCGGGCTAGGGCTTTCTTCCAGTAATTCTTTCTTGTGTCTCACCAAACTCTACTTTGAGACTTGCAAAATACTTGAAAACCTGATTGGTATGCATAATTTTCGTGTAATGATAAAATTCATGGGCACTTCCACTTGTAATCACTGAAAAGGTCAAATGTAGCTACACATGTTTATGAAAATTGAAATATTTAATGATTATTCCATGACCTTTATAGATTTCATAAAGTTTTGAGGTAAACTTAATAAACTTGTGATTCGTTACCCAATTCAAATACATCTAAGTAACATTATGTCTATATTCTTTTATTGAAGTGTTGCAATCATAGTTGAAACTAATATCTCTTTCCATTGAATTTATTAGCCATGTCATAATGATGGAATTTTCAATGTCCCAAATACCATATAATGAATTGTTACAGGATGGCTCTTGAATATGTCCTGTTAGGTAATCAAGTTCCATTTATTGGGTTAGACTCAAATGAAACTTTGGCATGATGCAGACGGAAGAAATAGACTGAGATTTGTTGGGCCAAATCTTAAGGGCATTAGGAAGTGGGATAGCTCTCTTATATGTGTTGCAAGGGTTCTCATGTCTAGGAAAGGATACAATGATGCTCAACTAGAAAAGGAGATGACACTACAAACAAAAATGGTGAAGATGCTTAATCAGTAAGGGAGATGACATTTGAGCATCAAGAAGCACTTGAAGGGAGCTTATGGTTTTTTTTTTGGGGACCAATGGCCCTGATGTCATATCAATCAAGAGATAGAGATGGTAGGGAAGAGATTCTATCTCATCATACATAATTGGTATTTATTTTATCTACAAACGATTTTCAATCAAACATAGAAGAGTTTAATTAAATCAAACCTTGATTTCCACAATCCTAATTTATCTTTTTCAGCACCATGCTAACTTTGCATTCGTTAAGTTTGAAATTTCAACAAACGAAATATTGACCATTAAATACATATATAATTTGAATAGTAACATAGGGAGATTGTATTTTTTGAAACAGGTTGGACTAGAGGTTTGAACGTGTGGCATGCATTTAAAAAATCTGGTTCTGTAAATCCATATGAATGCTGCATAGACTGATAGATGACAAACATTTGCCCTTTTTAGGTGAATGGTAAGATAATCTGGACATTTGCACTTGCATTGGGACTATTTGTTTCACATTGTGTGAAACTGATTTAAAATTTGTAATCAGATCTTCAGAAGTATTTGCTAGTATCTTCTTGCTCATGAACATTACAGTTCTCTTTTAGAAATTGTTACATTTGTTTCCCTCTCCAAACTCACCATGACTATGCCCAACCTTTGACTTCAAAGTCTACTTGGTATTTTGCATAAGGCAGATATGTTTCAACTTTCTGGTAGTCCATTCAAGCTTTTCTATGAAGTATATTCTTATTGGTCATCTATCATCCGTGTGAATATTTTCTTGCCTACTATGCAATGAATTTGGCAGGTATTATTGTTTTTATCACAATGTTGAATTGTGCTATAGATACTTTTTTCTGTCATTGTGCTTGATGTTTTTTTTATAATGTTCTGCTTTTCTCATATTTCTTTTACAAATTGCTGTTTTGAGTTTCCTTTTTCTTTAAATCAATTTTCAATAACTTCCACCCAAGCTGAGCTCCTTTTATGGATCATTTTCGTCAAAGATTAAACTTTTCGAACACGTTTACAAATTAAACTTTGTTATTAATGCTTTGCAATGAAGTGTTTGATTGAGTTATAAGGTTTTATTGGCAGTTTGCTTGCATGTTTTTTCCTTACTTCAAAATTCGTTTTGTGTTTGGTGTGACACTTATCTAAATTTAAATGGATGTTTAATGCTTCGCCTCTATGACTGTTGTCTACTTTCTAGAACTTTCACACAGATAAGCATTCAGTGGCAGGAGACTGATTCGATGAGAGAAGAAATGGATGATCTTCAGGTCTAATAGTTTTTGTTATATGCTACTTGTTTATAGATCCATTTTATCAAAAAATTTATGACCATCCACCTAGGATTTTTTCCTTAGGATGTTAGTCATTAATTGTCATTTTTCTATTCACTGTTTTGAAACTTTCTAAGGTTTAATGTTCTTCTGAAAACTGCAGATATTCTTAAGCACAAGATGGGCCATTTTGCTTAATTTGCATGCTGAGATGTTTCGTGCAAACACGTATCCTTTGTTTTTACTAAAGAATATTTGAAATGCTAAGTTTGGTAACTTGTGCACTTTAGTAAATCTATTTTTATTATGAATGTTGGAGAAATGTCTATGAATGTCAAAAAGTTCTATAAAATGTTGTGCATTTCAATTTTTTAGGGTTTGGCTATGTTACTAAGTGGTTGAGATTCCTGTAATTTAACTTGATGTTACTAATAAATTTAAAAACAACTTTTCTATTGAAACACACATATCTATCATACAAATGAGGATCCTTCAAATGCATCCACAAGCTCAAGTCCACATGCATGTGTAGACTGAACATGCTGTTCATTGTTTCATTCAAATATTTGGTTTGCATTATATTTAATGTGTATTTTTGCATTCTTTGTCCGTTGGTGTGCACATGTGTTTTAAATGCACAGATTTATTTTGATGATACAAGCTTCAATATGGGGAATTCTAGGAATTAGTCAGCCATATGGGGAATATGAGTGGTCATTCAGTTTTCTTCAAGTGTTTTTCTTAAGTTGTGTATATGCAATGTGTTGTATGAGATTGGTTTCCTGTGGTATAGATACTAAAAATCCTAAACAAAGGCATGAAGTGATTGTTTCATCTTGGATAGTGATTGTCACTTAGTAAAAATTTCATTTGATCCGATTACAAGGGCTAAAAAACAGCAAGAAAATAGTTTTTGTGATTTCATTATGCATATGGAGGGGAATGACTGTTGCTAACAGGTAACTGCCTCTCTTTGTAGTACATTGATGGCAGCTTCCTTGGCTTCTTGGTTTCATAAATTTAGAGTTTATGTTTGGAGGCTGCTTGTAGTGTAGACTTATCTATATTCCACTTTATATTACTAGAAATAATGGTCTATTTGCTGGGTACTTCATCTTTATTAAGAAATTTCATAGGACACATCATGCAAGTTGAAATAGATTTTGTTATCAAAACATTTTCAGGAAAAAAATGAAGCACTATTTACTTGTTATTTTATTTGGGTAGAGTAGGCAATTGGACTATTACTAGAATTAATGGTCTATTTGTTAGGTACTTCATCTTATTAAGAAATTTTATTGGACAGATTTTGTTATCAAAATAGTTTTGGAAAAAATGAAGCACTATTTACTAGTTATTTTATTTGGATAGAGTAGCCAATTGGACCATCTTTTAAAATTTAAGCTTTATTTGCTATGCCATTCTTAAATGTAGTTTTTTTAAAAGTATTTTTTAAAATATATTTGGACATTTGTTTGATCATGTTTTGAAATGAATCCTCTCAACAAAAAAAAAATATGAGAACAAAAGATAGTATTGCTTTTATAAAATAATATTAAAATAATATTTTATTTTTTTTATCAAAAATTGAGAGCTACTTCAGTTATTTCACAATAAGAATCATTTTATTAAGTGTTTATCAATAATATATTTATCGATCACTCAATTTTTGAATAGAATTTAATAATAATAGTTTAACATATTTTGTTAAACTAATTTTTATCAATCAATTTAATATTTAGTGACAGCCATTGTAAACATAACCTAAGTGTCATGTACAATTTTTAATTAGCAAGTCTATGCAATGGATTGCATTGAAAATCTTTAAGCTTGGTTACTTGTATATTTTTTTAAGTTAAAATAAATTTGAACAAAATTATGTTTGTATTTGATGTTATAGAAAGAGTTTGACTTAATTTTAACAAAATTAAGTGGCCAATACTTCAAGCCTGGTAGGATCTGTTTTAACTATTAACTGCTTGACAATTACTGCTGTTTTTCTTACTGCATGTATTAATCCTTTTTGATAGTTCTTTTGCCTAAGAATCAAATTGACTGTTACATGGGTGATTTTTGTTTGTAAAAACCTCAAATGGCACATCCAGATCCTTGACGCCAATTCAGTGTAGAGGACATCCTACAAGTTCTTATAGTATTTTGCGTTGAATCTTTAGAGTTGGATTTTCCGCTGCTATTTCCAGAGCGCCACATGCTACTTCGTGTATTGCCTGTTCTTGTTGTTTTAGCTACTTCATCTGAAAAAGATGCTGAATCCCTTTATAAAAGAGTGAAAATTAACCGCATCATCAGTATCTTTAAGGTTCTGATTGCTTTTCCTTAGTGGATAATGATATAATTCAGTTTTATCATCTTAAAACTAATTTTTATTATGTTTTTTGTTTTTTTTTTTTTTTTGCTTAGTTTGTACATGATATATTGATATAATTTTTTTCTTGTCATTATCTACAGAATGATCCTGTGATTCCTGCCTTTCCTGATCTTCATCTTTCTCCAGTTGCAATATTGAAAGAGTTATCTATGTACTTCCCGAATTTTTCCAGTCAGACGCGCCTTCTCACTCTTCCATCACCACATGAAATGCTGCTTCGTGAAATTCAAGAATATCCTACTTAAAATTAACTCATGTCCTTAAACCTAAGTTTTTTTCTTTACATTTAGAAAGTTGACTGTGTTTGAAGTTCTTGCAATATGTACAGAGTTTTAGCAGAATTTTATTTACATAGAATCTGAAGGAGTCTCCTATGTTTTATAAAACATGTGAGGCACCATGCGATGTAGGGTTCGAATGAGAAACTAGGACAATTCTTCTTGCTTAAATATTAAATTTTTCCTGATCGTCCATTTCTTATTTTTTTTTTCTACTTCTTAAAGAACTCTGTATGTTTATAATGTCTTTTAATGCATGATAAAGGGAGTGTGGAGATTTGGATGTGTGTGATCTATCTGTAAAATATCTTGTTTCAAGTCTTCAAAGAGTGAAAGTGAGAGAGTGTGTTTTTGCAAAAGTTGGGAATGTCTTGTTTCATACATTGTGACTTAAAATTGGTTGCTGGAGAGAATTTGCATACACACCTTGAGTTGCACGACCGCGTGATCCACGCGACTCATGCGGCATTGGGTCCCATGTGCACGTGTGCGTATTGCACTTTCCATGCATCATTTTTCGTATCGCTGCTGGTCCATTGGTTGCTTTATCCTGTGCATTGTCTGGAGTTGTCTCACACGCTGTCCTATGCACTATCTCGTGTGCTGTTATGCATGCTGGTCGTCCTATGATCTGTACTGCGTGTTGCTGTGCTCACCTAGTCGTTTGCGTTTTGTCTTGCTCGCTATCCTATGTGTGGCTGTGTGCCTTGCTGCGTGTCCTGTACATTGTTGTGTATCTGATGCTATGCGTGCAATGTTTTCTGCTCGCAGTGGCATCGCTTGTGGGTCGCTTGATAAACTTTTGTCAAATAACCTTCCATTAATCTTCCTTAAACATGGATTGTTTGACAATTAAATGAATTTACAATTGATCCTTTGATCATAAGTTTCATTTTTTTTGGAATTCAAGTACCATCAAATCTTTTTTTTTAAGATAAACCAACTATTTATGGGTTCTTTGGATGATGTAGAATTGTTTTTTGTTATTTTTTGGAGTGGTCTTGAGAGACAGAGATTTTTATTAGTCCCATTAATTGATTGTTTTGGGTTGGTTACAAGCAATACATAACTTTGACAAGTGTTTACTAATCTCATTACTTGACGAGCACCAACAATATCTTTTGTTAATACTCATTTGTCTCATGCTAGAAAGGAGTTTTGTTTATGTTTTGTGAACTAATATTATCATACTCATCCATAGTAAATGGCATCTCGATTCTATAGGTATGAATTTTTTAATATAATTTGATAGACATTTAGAAATTCCACTTTTAAAGAATCTCATTGATATATTCTTAGTGATAGTAGACTTCATCTTACATTAGTGTTTGACTCTCGTCTCAACTTTATTACTCCATCCTAAGGAATAGGGTCTTGGATGTGGTGTAGTTTCTAAGTTTAAGCTCTTCATAAGACTATCTAATATTAGATTCTTTTTACTTCTAGTGTCAATAATAACATTAATAAGCTCTTCCTTCACGTGAATGTGTATGATAAAGAGTTCTTATATTTGTTGTATTTTTACGAGATATCTTTTTTGAACTTATCATAAGAAATGTACTTTCATTAACATGAAATGGGATTTCAAGCAATGAGTAATTTGTTTTTTTATATCTTAAATTTTTCTAGAAACAATTTAGGAAATAATTTCTTATAATTTTGTTGTAATTTCCCTCTTTTTTTGCAGTGGTTACAATACTTTTAAGTTTTATTAGTAAGAGTGTTGTCAGTAATTGTCGTAACATATTTTTTCAGAGAATACTTTTTTATTTATTGCTAAGTTTTAGACTTATACTCAGATTTTTTGATATTTTTTCTTTTGGTCTGTCTCTTTGCATTAATTCCTCTTCTTAGTGGAGATTGCAAATGTGCTGGCTTATGTCAAAGATTGAATTGAGAATGTAGTTTGATGGCAATAGAATAATACAGATTTACGATGTACAATGTTTGCATCTTATCGATCAGTGCTTCTATGCTGATAATCTCTCATTGGAATTTCATGATATATTCTTGCATCATTTGTTCTTATTAGTGTCGTGAACTATCCACTTTCTTTACTTTTCTTTCATGTATCATATGAGTAAAATTTTTTTCTAATTAATTTCTTAAACTAGCTTCATGTCACTTTTAGAATTATACCAATTCTTATGTGAACATTTCACTTGATAGTGCATGAATTGATTTTTAATCGTGTATATTCTGCTTTATCAGTTGATTAGTAGTCATATAGAGAAAAATATTTCTCTTGTTTCTCTAATTAGGCATCTAATTTTTCTATATCTATTATACCATCATAAATAAAGAGATCAAGTTTAGCATTTAATTAATTTTTTAAGCCAATTACATGTCACTTCTGCAATTTTGCCTATTTTTAAGTGAACATTTCACCAGGCTAGTGCATGAGTCGTCATCTTTAGTCAAGTATATGCTACTTTATCAATTGATAAATAGTCATATAGAGAAAAATGTGTTTTTAGTTACTCTAATTAGATATCTAATTTCTTTGCATTCATTGCACCATCATAAAAAGGTAGATTTCATTTAACATCTACCTTGAATAGACACTATTGATTCTTGAGTGTTGAATGGTAAGACTATTGATGTCATCCTTAACTTCATCCTTTACCCTGGGATTAATACTCAATCCAGAGTTTCTTTAGTTTAAAAGCATTTTTTTATGTTTGATGAATTGTCTTTTAGAGTAGGATTAAGATTTTAACATCATTGCAATTAGCACTTGCATTTATTGGGTTAATAGAATTATTTGTGTTTCTATGTTTGACGATGGAATAATTGGCCTTGTCATATTGACTGATATCTTCTTAATCTTTTGATTCTCTTTTTTGATTTGCTTTTCAACTCTTTTCTTTAGAGCTCCTGTTATTGACGCTAAATCTAAGTGTTTTAATACCAAAATATATATGCTTGTAAAGTTTGTTGTTCCAAGTCCTCGATGGCAATCCTACGTTGGAGTTACAACAGTAGAATTAAGCAAAAATGAACTAAAAAAGTGAAAGGGTGTTTTTTCTAAAAGTTGCAGATGCCTTGATTAATCGATGTAAACACTTTTTATAGAGACTTAGATTTAATATTTTATTATAATTTTTTTTATTTCTTACATATTTCATGAATTTTGACTTGAAATTAGTTGCTGCAAAGAAACTACACAAGAAAGGATGCACATTTGCATGCACACCTTGTGATGGATGCATGCGGACTACATGCTTGATGTCTGTGCATGATCCCCATGTGTTTCACATGTGATAGGAGGTGTGCCCATTGTGCGTGCGTGCATGATAGGTATTGCTGTTATGACATGTATTGTGTGTGAGGTGGTAGTCCCTTATGCGTGCTGTGCTTTTTAAGCTTTGCTTTCAACATGCGTCGTTTTGTCCTATGCCTTGTTCGACACTGTTTCACATTGTCTTCCACGCTATTATGCACACTGATTGTCTTGCGATTTGTCCCATGCACTACTGCGCATGTCGTATGGCCTGTGCATTATCCCACACACTATCCTACACAATATCCAATATGTGGCTGTGCATCTTGTGCACTGGCATGCATATAGTGTTGTTATGCATATAGTTGCACATGTAGTCATGTGGCACGTGTGCCGTTCGACAAACTTTTGTCAAATGGCCTCCTTTAATCCATCCTCAAGGATAGATTTGTTAATAATTCAATGGACCTACATTTGATCATTTTATTGGTGTGACAGTATGATTAAAGAGCATATGCAAGAGAGTTTGTGAGGGAGCATGGAGATTCACAAGTGATGAAGACATACTAGACATTGATTTTTACATGGAAATTCCAAGATGGAAAAAATCATGACTACACTAGCAGCTCAAAGATCTTTACTAAATGCTGTCACCATAATAAGTTGCTTTATCCCTTGAGAATTTCTCAGAGAAAGCACTTTGAAAAGTGGAAGAGAGGTGGTGGAAGGAGGAGAAACTTTCTATAAGAGAAGGGGAAAAGGAACTCATTTTCCTTTCTTAGCTTCATTCTTTTCAAAAAAAGAGAGAAATTGAGAGATTGAAAAGTGAAAAAGAGAGTTTATGTATAATTAATTAGGAGTGTTAGAATGTTGGAAAGTGGAAAATTATGTCTTTTAACACCATTGTGAATTATTGTTGTTGACTATCAATGAGATGGATTTACACACTTCTTAGGGAGATAAACATCATTGTTGATAAATGCAATTGAATGTTAAGAAATATAGGTACTTGCCTAAAGGCTAGGTTTTGGGATTGGGCTTAGCTTAGAACTTGAAGCTGTAGAGTGTCTTTCAACCTAAAACTCGATTTCAAGTGCAACTCTTGACTCATCTCTTGGATCTAGCCTAGAAATCTTAGACAAGGTTGGGAGGGCTTGGGTGAGGTCATGGGTCTTAAGGAGACTAGGAAATCCTAGGCAAGGACTTATGTTGATTTGAAGCCAAGTGGTTATGGGAAAGGTTTTGGCTAAGGCCAAGGTTAGGCAATCTTGGGTGAAGAGTTGGCTCTTATTGCATCTAGGTGTTCCTAGGTAGGGACTTATGTCTTGTTGATTCCCGTTGGTGTTGAGTGAGGACCTTACTCTTATTGAGGGACTAGGCACCTTTAGGCAAATGCATATCTCTTGTTGAGGTCAAGTGTTATTGGGCAAGGACATGCTTCTTGGACAAGCATGAGCATTCTAGATTTGTACATACCTTCATTGTCTAGGGCAAGCAGCTTATGATGGGACATGCTATCTTGGCAAGGGTAGGCACTTCAGGCAAGGACAGGTAGTCTTGGCATTAATGGGTAGTCTTATAGGAGGTCCATTGGTCTTGGGCAAGGGCAAGTCCTTAGTAAGGATAGATGGGCCCAAGTGAGGATGATGAAGATGTCTTAATGGGAATTTGTTTGAGAGTTCTTTTCTTACGACTAATGTTGTTGTTGTTTTGAGATGATATTCGACCATGATTTGTTGAAAAGAACCTCTTGAATTGATGCCCAATCATAGCTCAGTTCATCTCTTGATGTTGCAATGGATGATTCCTTCTCACTTGATATCTAAGTTATTTTCTAACTTTGTTTTTGAACTCTGTAACATATAATATCTCTTTCACACTCGAAAGAAATGATCTACGGATCACTCACCCCTCTTTTCAGTTATTCAAGTTCCTTGAGTTTATAACTTAAATTTCCTTTAGTACAACCCCCCCTCCCTCCTTTATATAAGCAAGAATTAGTGTTCTAATGCCACTTGATTTGAAAGTATAATTGATACACGAATTTTATTTTAGTGATTTTTGTTTGAAATTCATTCTCTTTTTCTTAATCTCTAATTGGAATATAGACATAATAAAATGGATTAAATGCTTCTAAATTCCTCGTCATATCTGAAGAACTATTGTTTTGGTAAATTGATAACAAGGATGTTCCATTAAGAATTCCTTTGTGGGTTCTTTTGCATTTGATTATGTTCGAAGGAAACTAGCTTCTCAACTTGATGCTTAAGTTGTCTTCCATATCATCTTTGGATGGTGATGGATGACATTCATTGACTTGATACTTGAGCCATTCCCTTACATCATCCTTGAACACAACAATAGATGATAACTAATTTGGGCTCTATAGAAATGATCTTCAAATTGCACCATCTTCTTGGTCATCAGTTGGAATAAAATTAAAGTCCAGTTGATGAAATGTTCTATGAATTGAGATCTTCATAAATCTCTTGTAGTGGAATGGGTGAGTCCTTGTACTCCTCTCCTTGCCATCATGGGTTTTCCTTGTTAGATTACTTATTGTAATGCTATATTCTTATAGTTCTCCACTAAGGGATTAAAAATCTTTCTTTAAAGAAATACATGAGGGAATGAGGAAGATGATATTGGAGATGTTGGGGAAAAACTTTCTATTGTGCTTACTTTTCCAAGTTTATCAATCATAGAATATGGAAAAGGAGAGATTTACTCAATTATAATCAAAATTGGCTCTAAAATTTGGAAGCTAGAGCTTCCTTTCTCTCAATTCACCCAAAAGGTTCCTTTTATAAGCCCCTTGGAAGAAACTAGAAGGAAATAAAGACAAATTCAATTCTATCGTTATAGATTGGACTTCCAATTACAACTAAGTCTTGGTTATTGAATTTGAATTTTTAATTCCTTTCATCTTTTAATCTTTCCATTATTGGATCAAATGCTTTGTTCTATCTTTGAGAAGATTGGATTGTTATGATTAGATCACCTCTTGTGCATTGCTCCTCAGATGATATGCATGCGATAAACCCTCTGCTTACTCATGCATGCCAATCTGATAACTGCATACGATATCCTTATATGGAAATTCACTTGATGCTTTTGTTTTGCATCCAGGTCTTGTAAATCGAGTATATTTTTGGAACAATCATTCTAGAAAGTCATCCATGTCATGTTTCCTCACTGTTAAATCATTAGGGACTCCATGAGATCTCCATGAGACTATGTGGGGCTTCTTGTGAAACTTGTTTATTGAATCTTCTTGACATGACTCTTGCTCCTATTAGAATTGTAAAGGTATTGTTGGTTGCCGCTTTGTGAGACTTGCACTTGATTTCTTATCACCATATTAGCTCCTTAAGGCTTGTAATCTTCAAGGCTTGGGCCATTACTACTCTTCAAGGCCTTTCCCTGAGTTTGACCCCATAATCCTTGAGGATTATGGTTTCTCTTTGAGGTTTATTACTTCCCGAGACTTTTATGAGGTCTGCTCATCCATGTCAAGGCCATATATTCTTTGAGTGCATGGTACCTTTAACCATAGTCTCAAAATAACCTTCTTAATCAGGATACCTTCTTGAGATTATGTTGATTACTTGAAGACTCTAATAAAGTTTAAGGGTCGACAATTATCTATTCTTCTTGAGAAGATCTTCCTTTGTGCACTTTTGGTCTCAAGGAATATCATCAATAAGAATTTACCTTCCAGAGTTGTTAATACCTTTTGCATGGCCATCCTTGAGGTCTATGCAGTTTCAAAATATATCTCTTGAGACATATTAAGTCTTTATGGTCATATTTCAAGGCATTCTTGGTCTCAAGAGATCATGTTTAAGGCCTTTCTTAGCCTTAAAAACTATCGATCGATGGATAACTAGCCTTTAGGGTCTACCCTAAGACAATGCTGGCATTGAGAGGTTAAGATGATGAGCTTGAGCTCTATTCAAGACATCACTGAACAAGGTTTGAGTGCAGAACCCGCCTATATCACTATTGACTTTAGATATGTTATTTCTTTTCCCTTGGGTTTGCTTATAAATACTCGTCGTGTGAACTTTTAAAACATTCTAATTTGGAATCAACTCTAATAATTAACAACATATCAGGAAGCCTGCTATTTGCCTTCCTAATTCTTTCTCTAGTTTCTTCTAATTTGGTTTCTCTATCCCAATCTTTTGTTTGATTGCATATGATTGTCAACTTAGTTTCCTTTCTCCCTGTTTGCGAATTAAGGGAAAGGTGAAGATACTCTTTAATTTCTACAGCAGTCCAGAATCCAAAGGTATGCATATAAGGAGATCATCTGAAAATGAGATTGAGTCTTGTCAAAGGATCAATTCTCAAACTAGGATGCTTGTTCTGACCCAGATTACATGTCAATGCCTGTTCTAACCTGATTCATTTGTCCTTGCCCAGGCCCACCTTTCCTCAACCAGGTGTGCCTTTGCTTGCTTTGGTACCTTTTCCTTGCTTAAGGCTCCCTTTGCTCAGATGGGGCTGCCTTTCGTCACCTACTGTTGGCTTCATCACGTGGGGCTGCCTTTCCTTGCTTGAGTATGGCTGCACTCACCTGGGGGCTACTTTCCCTTGCTTAGGATTCTTGTCTTCGTCTAGTACATTTTCAGAATTTAGTAGGCAGAACTTAGCAACCAATTTTGGGTAAGATTTTAGATTTTTCTTGTTTTTGGTATTACTACCTAGGATGTGGATCACCTTGGGAAATCTGCCATCCATCTCATTGATTGTCAACGACAACCACTTATAAAGGATCTTCCTCTCTCTTTTCTATGAAGGAGAAGGTTTCTTTTCTCTCTTTTCTCCAAGAGTTTCATGGGGACAGCTTGTTCTTCTTTCACCATCTTTTTTCTTCCACTTTTGTTAATGGCTTCTTGGAGTTTTGCAATGGGAATGAGTTAGATGTAATGATTATGACACTTTTTCTTCCACATAATGATGATGTCATGTTCCCTCACTATCTTTGTGGTGTGTACAAGGACATGGATTTCATTGACTTGTAGTTTCCACATAAAACTATTTTTGTATCATGCATGTACTCTCTTCCCTGTGTTTTTCTCCCCTTCTCCTTTGTGATATCATCTTGTTTGTTCTCTGTCCTATTCGTCAAAATGAGACGTTCCTCATGTAGGTATGAACAGGCCTTTTTGTAGCTGATTTTTTATTGAGGATTAAATAGTATTTTTAAGATTTGGCATGTAATTTACATTTCTTTGTAATTTGGAAATCGTTGCAACATATACGTCAGACAGAGCGGTTAATAGTTTGGATTGGCCATCATGAGCAGATTGCGGTTGGCTTGTGGGCATTCTCTATTCTTTTTTTAACTTGTAGAATTGCTACATATTCCGGTTGTGGCTGCTTATGGATCATATAGTTCAATTGTGTTCTAAAAACTACGTCTGAAATTATTGCCATTAAGGCTTCATTTGGTTTTGCTTATTTGTCCATTTTTTTTCTTTTTTTTTCATTTCCAGCTGCAACAGAACATAAAGCTGGTAAAGTGGTTTCTATAGAACCTGTCTCAAATCATGCATCATTTTCAAAAGTACCTATCTCAATACTTCATTTCCGCTATCCATCCCTGTGCCAAATAAACCCTAGATTTTTTTTTCGGTTGTGTTGGCCATTTAGTGTTATGTAATTACCGTTGGAAATTCTCATTGTCAGTCGTTCATAACTTCTGTCCTTTATTAAAATGCTCACTGGTTTCCTTCCTGGAACTTTATCTCAAATGTGGTGAATTATCTGTGTCTAATTAAGTTTTCATCAAGTACCTTGACTATTCTACTTACCAGAGGCATTACTTGATTGTAAACCACATTGGAGCTATTAGAGCGGAACATGATGATTTCTCTGTTCGATTTGCCGCAGCAGTTAATCAGGTACTTTGTTTCGTCATCCTAATACAACTGTCAAATTGCTTTTTTTTACCTACTTCACTATTATAGAAGTTTTATATGAATATATTACGCTCCATTTTCATAGGATTACATATTTATTAGTCTTTACTTAGTTGTACTTAAGGTAATCATTGATTGTGAAGCTTCATTTGGCTTGTTAAGATGAGGCTTGCATAGTAAATCATAGAATCTCTTGTGCTTCAAATGGTTTTAAAGGGTTTTTTCAACGTACCTGCATTTCAACTTAATCCTCCAGGTCATAATTTTGAAGTCAACTGATGTATCTGACAATCAGTGGTCAAAAGAAGTAAAAGGGAACATTTATGATTTGGTTATTGAAGGGTTTCAGCTTCTTAGTAGATGGACAGGACGGGTTTGGGAGCAGTGCGCATGGAAATTTTCACATCCTTCTAAAGATCCAGTGAATTCAGATTCTCTTATCAGCGGAACAACCTTTTTTGACTATGAAAAGGTATTCTTCAAGGGAATCTTAATTATGTTGTGTAACAATTAATGCCTTCAGTTCATATATGGTTGAGTTTTTCATCCAATTCATTTGAGCATGGTTAAGTTTTCCTATTTTTGAATGGTTTTGTATTTAAGATTTTTAGTTTTATGTGATTTAGCTCAGACAGTCAACTTTTCTTTTTGCTCCCTTTTCATCTATATTTCCTTTTTGGTCTAGTGAATTGCAGTTTGTTATATTTACATATTGGCTAATATTACTATTTTCCAATGCCTTAATCATTATGCATAAAAATATAGTATAGAATATGCTTTTCAGAAAGTTCAACAGGCTTGAAATCGCTCATTTTGCTATGACTTTCATAATTATATCTTTCAGAAGATTTTGATTTTTGAGATTTGTATTTATTCTTCAAAATTCGATAATACAACCAGAGTGCTATTGATTAGCATATACTCGTACTTTTGTGATTTCTTGGCAACTTTTATTAGAGATCTTCCTTTCTTGATGCTTGGATTTTCTAACTGTCATATGTTTGGATAAATTTGCTTGAATGGAGTATATGTTTAACTAGTAATGCTAGGGAAGGTGTAAGTTTTTATTAAACATTGTTTATTTTATTCATTCTATTTCTTATAAAGAAATGTGATGTTGTCTATTTATTTATGGTACTTCATTTTTTACAAGATCTTTTTAGTTGTAGGTTTTTTTTTTATCTACTCAATCAGCTTTATATTCTTTGTAAAGAGGCTTATATTCTAGGTTCTTATCCCTATAATCAACCCCAATGTGTCAAACTTGGCCTTTTTTTCTTCTGTTGTTGAACTTCTTGTATAATTTTAGAGAGGGTAGATAGAACATTCAGGGCACTATTTGGCAGAGCATGTTTTAACTTTGTTAATGGAAAATAGCATATAAATTTTTGTTGATGAAATGTGCATATATAAGGTGTTACATTTTCATGCACATTAATCATTCCAGCGATGGTCAGTATCGTTGTTGAATGGTTGGTTTAATATTACGGGAGTAAACATATTTTTTTCCCATCATTATGCAAGTAGGGGTAATTTTATCATATAGATTACAGACAATTGCCGGACAGGCCCCAATAAATGTTAAATCGTTGGCTATTTTTTGCAACTTGTATTACAAGCTAAATAAATTGTTGCCAAACCAACCAATCGTTTTAACAAGTTGGCTTCTATATACCCAGCTATAATAAGTTTGTCCAACTTGGTAGCTTCTTGTTAGCTTTTTGATACCGGAAAGTTTTTGAATCGATTGTCTGGTTGATAAGATTTCCCTAATTTAAAATATTCAAGATCAGGATTGTGCATCATTGACATGGGGGGGATGAGTTGTGCAAATTGTTGTTGTGCAACTGTTGATTCTGCTACTTTTTGATGCAAGCGGGTGCAAGGCCGCAGGTGAATCTGCAAATAGTTGAAGACTCCTAGTTGAAAATCACCTTGTCGTACTTTTCCATCTTACCCGTAGTATATCTGGTGGTGTTTATTTTAAGAGTTACGGATGACGATTTTTAAACAGTTGAGAAGCACTTCTATTTTTTAAGACATTGTACAAGTGTTTTTAATGTTAACCTGTATGAATTGACCTGGTTTCTTCCCTTACTATCTGTTCCAATTTGTTAACAAAAGATGTGCCAAAACGTTTTCGTAGGTGGTACGCTTTAATTATAACACAGATGAAAGAAGAGCCTTACTGGAGCTCGTCAGCTATATAAAAAATGTTGGCTCAATGATGCAACATTGCGACACCTTAGTTGCAGATGCTTTGTGGGAGACAATTCATGGAGAAGTGCAGGATTTTGTTCAGGTTAAATTAGACACAATGCTCAGGACATCATTTCGCAAAAAGAAGGAATTATCAAGGTAAGGGGTGACGTTTGTTCGGCTCTATTGGTAACATGTAGGAAAGCCATCAGTTGGAATTATTTTATATTAAATAACTCATCATGACTGATATATTTGATATCTTGTACATTTTTTAGTAGCATTATGTTAAACTGTCTTTGGCAACTGAAGATGACATTCTTGTCTACTGTTTTTTCATGTTTCATTGCATCTTATTATTGGTGAAATGATGGAAAGATTATTGAATTCCTCAACTTTTTTGCGGCAGAATCTGTAAATAATACCCAAAGATAATTGAAAGAATCCCTAAAATAGGAGCTTAGCAAAAAAGAATAAAGTAAAAAAGGAACTACTAATAAATCTGATAGAATCTTTGACAATCTCAAGGTTCTTCATATTCTTGATCAGGTGTAGGAGTACATGAAATATCTTATCAATTCAAGTAACTCAACTTCACTTGGGTGGCTCTATTAATCCCATGGCCCTAAACGTAAGTTTGATGATATTAAAGCTATATATTGAAGTTTATTAATATGTTATTTGAGTTTGTTGTCTCAAAAAGATCGAAAGATGATAGTTATAAATAATGCTTTGACATTGTATCTCACTTTGAGATAAAATCAATGATGATGCACTTCAAAAGTGATCTCATGGATGAATTTTACTCTTAATGGTGTGACTCTACTATCATGAGCATATTTTCTTTTTCTTAGAATGAATTAAAATGCTAAAACCTTTACTATTATGGATGTGTTATCTAGGATCATGATTTCTTCACAAACCATCTTGTTTATCAGAGAGATTTTTTTTTATAAATCATAGATTTTCATGAAATTGTAGTAGCTTTGCAATGATAAGATCATTTTTCAATGTTTGATAAGCAAATGATAATAAGAAGACAATTAATGTCAAAATTGGTTAAAAAAAATTATATTAATCATATACTATGATGTAGTTTTTGTGTAGTATGACTATTTCATATTCACATAGTACTGTCAATTGGAGTTTGTGATAAGGACTTAATTTTGAAATTCTTAGTCATTCGTATGGTATTATAACTATCATTGTGTAATATGATTTATTTTTGAGCTAAGTTTGGTGAGAGAAAAAAATATTATAAATTTTTGTATAGTATAATGTATGCTCATCGTACATGTATGATCAATCATTTGGCTAAGCATGCTGAGTGAAAGAAAACTTTGAAAATTTTGTATAGTATGATCAGTTTATGGGCTAAAGGCAATATAAGAAAGCAAGACTTTATAATTTCATATAATATAAGATATTATTATTATATAATTCAAACAATTTATTTTATATTCATTAAAAGGTATGATCATATCGATTATAGGATATGAATGTAGGTGTAAACATGACTAGTTTAATCTTTATAGGAAATGAAAGAGCCATTGTCTAGTCGTTGGAGTTGCCTTAATCAATCTTATGAAAGTTCAATGCCTTAAAATAACCTAATAAACATTTAGATAAGAAGTTAATGTAAAATTTTCAAATCAAGAAATTGAATTTTTATTTCCAGCAAAGGGAAATTTGCTTTAGCATTCCAAAAGTTTTGAGATCCCTTTCTAAAGCTGCATACTCTCTCATTCTTCACTCATTTTCTTTCAATAGTGATTGATAACAAATTTTTATTCATATATTAAATATGCCACTTGTTGACGCATTGTTTGTAGGTGAATGTTGTAAATTATTTACATGTAAAAATGCTAAGTTCATTTTTACCCATTACTCTTTGATGCTTTTTGTTTCTTGGCTTTTGTAAGCCATTCTATTGTATAGCTCTTTTAGGTTATGTTTAGATCCTTGTAGATTCTCTTGTAAGGGTGTTTACCTACCCATATTGTGACAAAAAGTGGTTATATTGTGTGACCTTGGCCTTTCATGGCTAGGTTAGATGTAAGCTTATTTGTTTGTCAAATCATCTAAAATTCTTAGAGTATTTATTTATTACAAATCATCACACAATTGTTTAACAAACCGAGTTTTCATAAAGTCTTTTAATATAAATAATAATAAGTTTAAGATTATTAAGTATACTTAGCTAATTTGGAAAGAAATATAAATCATCTCTCTCCTTTTGTGGGAAGATTGTTCTTGTAATTAGTGTTAAATATGGTTAATTCAATGGGAAGAAATTTTCTAGAAGTCATCTGATCATAAGCATAACATGATTTAAAATTTAACCTCATTGGGTGAGGGTATCTCTTCTCATTGTCCACCACTATTTGTAAAAAGTATTATTTATATTAGAAGAATAGAATGAGAAGTTATCTTCTGTCTATTGATTTAGATTTATGGTTTATTGGATAGCGTCCATTTAACTTTCTAATTAGGATTGTGAACGATGCTATCATTCAAAAGGAAATTTTTTTAATTAATTGTAGAAGAAAAACATAAAGTGGAATTTAATGTTCATACTATAAATATTTTATAGTATGATTGGTTTGCATCAGAACTCAATCATGTCATGAACTTACAAACCACTCATAAAATTTGAATTTTTAGATCGATTTAACCCCATTGTTTAGGAAAAGAAGATTTATGGATTTGTGTTGGTGGATGACTGCTTTAGGTACACATGGGTTTTGTATTTTTGATGGGAGAATTAATTTTCTTTATTGTATTGCAAATAAAGTGGAAAATAGAATTTTTATATCTCAAACTAAGTATACTTTAGAATTATTAAAGAAGTTTGGATTTGAGGGTAGAAAACCTAAGAAAATCCATATATCAACAACTAAATTATTGGATAAAAGATGAAAATGAAAAACTGTTAATGTAAAGTAGTATAAAAATGATAGATTCTTTGTTATATCTTATAGTTAGTAAACTTGATATAATATGTAGTGTATGTACATGTGTAAGATTTCAGTCCAATCTCAAAGATTCTCACTTGCAAGCTATAAAACATATTTTAGATATTTTATCGGTACACATATCTTAGGTCTTTGGTTCCTTAAGATTGAGATAGGATTTGATCTAAGTTCATAGTCTAATGGTAACTTTATAGGTAGTAGATTGGATAAAAAAATATTTTGGCACTTGCTAATTACTTGATCACTCTTTTATCTCTTGGGCTAGTAAAAAGCAAAATCTAACTATATAACTACTAGTACTTGTGTTGCTAAAGTTTAGATTGTATAACTATAAGGCTATGATATTTAGGTATGAGAAACACTAATTTATTGTGATAATAGTAGTATCATTTGTCTAACTAAAATCCTAATTCAACACTACTGAACTAAATATATAGACTTCAGATATCACTTCATTCGAGAACAAGTGAATCTTAACATTTTTTTATTGATTTTTGTTATTGTAAGTACATAGTTGAATGATTGTTTTACTAAACCTTTATCATTAGAAATATTTTTTAAAATTAGAGTGTTATTATGAGTTATCAATCCCTCTAAATGAATTATCTCTTGAGTGATAATAAAAAAGGGGAGAATTTTAGTATATTCTATGGATTAAGGGGAAGTAGTTATTATGTATTTAATTGTTTGCATATATTTTTATAATTATTTGCTTGTTATGTCATACTTGAGTATGTATTTGTAGTTATGGTTTTTAATTATTATCAAAAGAGAAAGATTGTTAATCTTATGGCCTTAAGTGAAAGTTTAGTGATAACAAAATTATATATTAAAGTTTATTGATGTGTTACTTGAGTTTGTTTTTTCAAGAAGTTCAAGTGATGATGGTTATAGATTATCCTTTTGTATTATATCTCATTGTGGGACAATCAAGGATGGTGTATTGCAAAAGAAATGCATTCTTGAATGAACCTTGCTC
Source organism: Vanilla planifolia (assembly GCA_023846275.1). Lineage (NCBI taxonomy): Eukaryota > Viridiplantae > Streptophyta > Magnoliopsida > Asparagales > Orchidaceae > Vanilla > Vanilla planifolia. The sequence goes on from CM043870.1 coordinate 4,602,414, forward strand.
TTGATGGTGTAGCTATTATGCTCTGAGCATATTTTCTTTTACTTTAGTTGGTAACCTATTCTATTATGCATGTGCCATTTAAGATAATGCATTTTTCACAAACCATCTTGCATATCAAAGAGATTTTCTTTATAAATCATAGATTTTTATCAAACGCTAGTAACATTGCAATGATAGCATCACCTTTAACGCTTGATTGAGTAGAAGATAGAGAATAATTAAAGTCAAAATTAGCAAAAAAATTCTACCAATCATATAGTATTAGTTTATATTTATATAGTATTGTCGATCAAAGTGTGCGAGAAGAACCTTAATTAGAAGTTCGAAGTCGTTCAGTTAGGATGATTATTGTCACTATATAGTATAATTTGTTGTTGAACTGAGAATGGTGAGACAAAGAATTATCAAAACATTTTGTATAGTATGATATATGCTCATCATAATGTACAATTAGTTAGAGAATTTTGTACAATACGACCTGTTTTTATTGTATGGTTGATCAGTTTTTGGGCTAAGGGCATTGTAAGAAGAAAAATTCAAGAAGTTCATACAATATGATATGTGTTTATTATACAATATAATCAATTCTTAAATTAAGGGTGTTGTGAGAAAGAAAATACCAAGAATTTTGTAGCGTAAAATATTATTATCTTATTGTCATCATATGGTACAATCTTATCGATTGTTTGGTACAAATAGAAGCAAAAAATGCTTAACACTAGGATAACATTTTTGGGAAAAGAAAAAGAGCAATTGTTTAGTTGTTAGGATTTGTATAATCAATCATCTGAAGGTTCTGTGTCTATAAATAACCTAATAAACCTTTAGAATAGGAGTTAATGTAAGAGTTTTAAATCAAGAGATTGAGTTTTTATTTCTAGCAATGGAAACTTGTTTCAATATTCCAGAATTCCTTGTATCCCTTTCTAAAGATGCATGCTTTCTCATTCTTCGCTCATTTCTTTCCAGAAGTGATTGGTAACAAAATTTCATTTATATATTTAGTGTGTCACTTGTTTATGCATTTGTTGTAAGTAAATGTTTTACATGCTTTATATTCTAAAAATACTAAGTTCATTTTTAGCCATTACTCTTTAAAGTTTTTTGTTTCTTGGCTCTTGTAAGTCATTATACTGTATAGTTCTTTTGGGCTATGTTTAGATCCTTGTAGATCCTCTTGCAAAGGTGTTCATTTGCCCATCAGTTGTAAAAGATGGTTGAATTGTGAAACTGGCCATTTATAGCTTGGGGTGGATATGAGTTTGTGTGTTTGTTGAATTACATTAGAAATTCCTGAAGTATTTAATTATTGTAAGTCATCATACAATTTTTTCAAAAATTTAACAATAAGGCAAGATTTCAAAGTACATATCAAGTATATGTAGCTAATTTGAAAAGTACAATTCACTCACCTCTTGTAGAAAAGCTGTTTTTACGGGCTCAACGTGCTAAGGCCCATTGGCTCCTTGAACAAGAAGATAACTTATCTTTTTTGTATAGAGAATGTGTAATATTAAGAGTCATAATAATTGAGACTTTGCAATTAAAAGGAGGAGCCTATTCCTTACAATGAGAAGATGCATAATGGACTACATTTCTATGTATAACCATGCTCACATTCACACTTAGGTTGATTTTCTTATTAGTTAAAATCTTTTTTTGAATGATGTTTTTTTAATTAGGGACTTTAATGTAGATGAAATTCTTCTAGTCATGTTGCAAGGAATCATTCTCTTGGACCTAATGACTTTACTACTAAATTCCTTATCTCATGTTGCAACATCATTGTTATTGATTTCCTGAGAGTCGCTTGGCTTTGCACAGGTTCCTTGAGAGTGTTAAAGCTACAACCATCATCCTTGTTTCCAAAATGGCTAACACCTCTTCCATCTTCGATCAGTTCTTAGTTTCCCTTTGTAACTTCCTTTATTTTGTGATTTGTAAAATCTTAGCCATTTGAGTGCGATCAACCTTGATAAAATTATTTATTGGTCCCAAGCTACATTCCTCCATGATAGGCATCTAGCTAACAATTTCTACTTTTCAGTTGGTGATTCTCTTGGCATGAACACCACTAGGGCAATTGGTAAGACTCTATGCACCTTTAGTTCTCTATATACCTTTTTATTTTGTGTCTATATGCTTTTAGATGTTATCGACTTCATTTGTTTCAATAAATGCTGAACTCGGTTTAGCATTTATATGTAGATGGTCATTTAGGGGAAACTCATGCTTTCTTATTTTGAAGTGGCTTTTTACCATAGGGCTTACGTTTCTTGGTCGCTATGCAGAAATCAAAAAATATTGTTCTTTATGTACCAATATTCCAAGGCGATTCTTAAAGGGTTGACCCAATAGAATGCTTGTAGCCATGCACCTTATACTTTACCTTTTGTTATTAACTTGCTGATGGCTAAGTATATTGTCTACAAGAACAATAATATCTTGGGCTCTTTTGTTTATGCACTTTGGAAGGAGCAAAATAGCAACTTATTCAAAGACTTGGATACTCCTAGCAAATCACCCTTGCTCAGATCATGGCTGTTACTTCTTTGATTCTTGATTGAGTTTCTGTTATCCATTTCAGTTGTCTCATAGATTATCCTTATGCATTGAACTCTCCGATTGCTTTTGCTTCATTTGTTATCTTTTTGCACAATTTGGTGGCCTTTGTCTAGTCTTCATGTATTTTACCTTTTTATCTTTTGGAACGTTATCTAGTTTTGGGTGTTTATTTGTATTTTTTTGCAATTGTTCTCCCATTTTAGGCTTGATATTGTAATTATCTCCTTGAGCAAGCAAGTTTTTGTTCATTGACCTAAGCACTCTCCTCATCCTTTTTCAAAAAGAAAAAAATAACTATTCAAATGTCCCAAAACTTGAGCACTACTTCTATATGTTATAAACATGGAATGTGATCTCAAACACTCCTATCAAGTTAGTGAATATATGTCCAACCTTTTCAGGTTGGCAATAAACACTCAAAACTTGGTTTTGGTGATGTGTTTGTAAGAATATCAGCTTCAAGTACCTGAGTTGAAGAATAGAATAAATTTTTCTCTTATATTTTTTTTTGAAGTAATGAACAGTTTCAACCCATTCAATTCAATCGTGATAGATATGGTTGTGACCCTTGTTGATTTCTGATTTGCTAATACTATAGGGATTCGTTGTTTGTAAAAAGAAAATGAAATTTTCAGATCTTCTTCATCCTGTTTAACAACATGAATTCACAATACATTTAACCACAATTTCTTGTTCTGTTGTTTGTCTGTTTTGCTGGATTACCACATAGCTTTGTTTAGTAACCAGTGTTTAGTTGTTATTTATTCATGATGCAAACCCAACTTTATATAGAAAAGCCTGCTATTAGATGATATTTAATCTGTTCATGTTAATAATTGTTGTCCTTTTCTCCTATATGATTTTGCATGTAAAAGCTGTTTTTTTTTGTATTGTCCAATTATTGATTTTAGGAATCTAGCAATGTCTATGATTTCATCTTTAGGATTTTTTTCAATCCATTTTTCTAAAATTCAGCAATTTGCACTTAGCTAAAGAGTTTGATAATTTTGTTCACATTGAATATAAAGTAACAAAAAGTCTCATCTTGTTCTTGAATCTCCTTAGGTTCTATTATAGTTTGTATGCATGTGCAACTGAGTATTTATCTCATGTGGAAAATTGGCACAAAATTTAATTTGTTGGCTTGTTGACTTGGATTCCACGTGAAGCTTAGCATAATAGAGCGATACAAAGTTTTCCTTGCATGCTAATTTTCGCTTTGGGAATGCAATGGCCCATATTTCTATTTTTCATTGTTGGCTTTAAATTGATCTTCTAGTTGTTTATACAATCTTTTGTAAAATTTTCATCTCATTTCATTTTGGGTTGAATCAAGGTAAAATCGAGCAAAACAGTCAAACTTATGGCAAGCTTATTTAAGCCAATAATGCCATGCCCGTCTAGATTGAATGGGGATTTGATGAATAATAAACCCATCTTATTAATGATAATGCCATCCAAACGGGGGTGGCGATTAAACTAACACCACATTTCACAACTAACCTTCTGATCACAATATTTCCAATCCATTCCTATATAGTTTGTAATGAATTTAAGTTCAAATTCAAAAGGAACACTTACCATACTTCCTCTTCATTTCTAACAACATTCTTGAAAGATTCCAAAGCTCTCTCAATCTATAAGCTTTCATTCTCTTGTTCTTTACTCTCTTTATAGCTCAATTCTCTTAGCCTTTATTTCTCTCTCTAATCCTCCCTGATTTCTTCCAATTGCTGCATGAAAAGGAAGCAACAAAAAATATAGCTAGATGCTATAAGGCTAATATGGAATTAATTAACTTATTGAAGTTTAAGCTTTAATTAATTACATTTTTGATAAACTTTCTTTCCAAATTTCCTAACAGATTCAAATGATTTTCAAAAATTACAAATAATTCTCATTGGACTCATTTTGACATACTCTATTTAAAGACATAATTTTTTTAAAATCCAAAACAATTTATCCAATTGTACACTTTATGTGAGACATAACAATATCTATCTTTTAACTTTTTGAATTCAAATTTTTTGTATCCAAAATATTAGAACTCATATATTAAGATAATTTGCTTGATTATTTACATGCTTTCAACACTTAAAAACAATCATATAATGAAGTAAATTGTAGGGTGCTACATATGATTATCTTGCTTTCAATCAATAGGGAATTGAGCTAGTTTTATTTGTTCAAGTGCATTAAAATTATGGTTTGTAGTTTTGGTCTAAAATTTGGCTTTCTTCTTGAACTAGTTCAAAACTCGGGTTTTGTCCCAAATTAGCTTGAAACTATATTAAAATCTTGGCTTGGATTGAACCCTGTTTTAGTTTTTTTTAATATTTGTTTTCTTCAACTAGACTATAAAATATGTTTTGAGTGCTCATAGGGTCGAAGATATTGGGTTCAAGTACTAGCAATTCCAAAATTTTTGTTTTTTTAAAATCAAATTTTTTTAATAGAATTTATTCAAACTTCAAAGTTTTCTTTAGACCAAGGTTTTCATTATTGTAAAACAAGCGTTAGGTTCCATATTTTTTTTTTATTTTTGTAGTTGAGATCAAGTCTTTTTTATTTTTTTTTCAAAATAAAATAGTACAAAAAATTTAAAATCAAACCTATAGCGAAGTTAGTTCAAATATTTGTGTGACTTGTGTGTTGGATCATGGATTTTTAAGTATTTTTATGTTTTATATTTTTTGTTATTTTTTAATTTTAATCTAATTGAAAATAATTCAAAATGTTGAACTTATATAGTCTTTTTTAATAGTAAAATTCATATAGATATTAAACAAAGATAAAAGTATATCATTGAAATAATAATAGATTTCTTGTATACTTAAAAGTAAGTTTATTTAAAATTTCATGTTACATTTTTACATTTATTTATTTGATATGATATTTTTATTAAATGGATAATTTTTGTGTAACTTCAATTCATCAACATATTTATAATTTTTAAAATTTAAAAAAGTTTATTAAAACTAAAGCCATTACTAAAAGGAACCAAAGCTATTAAAACCACCGAAGTTAATATGGATTAAAATTGAAATTAAAGCTTTAAGACTTGTTGAAAATATGATCTAATACAAATCATATGAACTCTATTTGGTCAAATTATTCTATTTTAACTATGTGAGGTCTATTTGAATGCATTTTGGTAGGACCATGTGGTTAGATCTAATAATTAACTTGCATGAATCTTGTCTTAGTGGTATAAGACGTTGCTATGCATTGTACTCTTTAGTCGGACTCAATCCGTACTTGGGTTGAAAATTTAACTATGTTGGCTCCATTTTTGCTAGCACTTTTTATATAGAGATGAAAAAAGACACCATTAGAAGAGATTGCTTAAAAGGGGCATCTGTACAAAAGTAAAAAATAACGGCTCTCATATCATGAATGAGAGTATGAAGTTTTTTTATATAAATTTGTAATACTTGTGTTGTATGCATATATATATATGTGTGTGTGTGTGTGTGTGTGTGTGTGTGGTCATCTATATAAAGGGCTCCTAGTGCAATAGATGTGGGAGTAGTTAGGTGATTTTTTTTTATTTTTTTGTCATTATCTTTTCATTTTGATAATGTATGCTTGAGAGATGTTAAAGTTGCATAAATGTTATGTTTATTTATTACTCTTTTTACTAATGATTAAGATAGTGGTGGGGTATGCTGTTTTAGATGTTAATAAAATCAAGGATAGAAAGAATAATTATTTTATTTTGGTAGAGAAAAGAAAAGTTTTTTTAGAGTAATGTGAAGTTTGTATAAAGTTAATGTGATGGAAGTAAAGGCTAATCTAGTTGCTAATTATAGTATTTTAGACAAAAATTTCTTTACCTTCAAGATGTGCTTGTGATATGTGATTCCTTGAATATAATTCAGAGGATGGAATAACATCTTTGCTAGACAGAGATGGAATTGGATGATATGGAATGTCAGAAATGCGCTACTTTTTGATACATTGTGTTTTGAGGATGATTTGAGATTGTAGAGAATGCGATTGAAAGGAGGGTAACTCCTCTTATTAAGGCCTTATAATTTTATTTAGACAATATGGCTTGGTTATCATGATTGGTTTAGGTAGTGAAAGTGGTAAATCTCTGCAATTATAGATATATATAAAACATTGTGAACGCTTTAACCAACGTGGTCTTACAAATGTGATTGATTCAGTTATAACTAGGAATTTGTTAAGATGAATAAATGTGATGTAATTGAGACGATCATTTCCTTGGGGGATAATGAGTTAGTATTAACAATCAGAGTAATGTTTTCCTCCAATACAGTGTTTTATATAGAATTCCTTGAAAAGGAGTTGAGGATTTTTTTTTTTGTGATCTTTGAAGAGGAGATATAAAAGATTTCATGGAGGTTGTTTAAGGTATGAGGATGAGAAATAATCAATCATTGAGTTACTTGTAAGAGTTAAATTTTGATAAACAAAGTATTATATGTTGGATATGAGTAGGAAAGTTAAGTATAGGTTGGAGGCAATAGGGGTAAAGGTTGAATGTTTGATTTAGCTTGTGTCATATTTATAAAAACTCCTTTTCTTACATATTAGATAATTTTTCTTCATAGATTGATGTGATTCACCAGAAGGTTAATCGATTGTTTTGTGCCTCATGGTTGACATATTTTATACCTCATGTACTTCCAGAATTCTTTCAGATATGCGAACACTTTCAGCTGATTGGATGGCTAATACTGGCAAGCAGGAAGATGGACATGCAGCATTACATCTGGAAAGAGAAGAGCCTAAACCGAACACATTTTTTCCAAGGCCTGTTGCCCCTACAGCAGCTCAGGTTATATTTTTTTTTTCCAGTTTTGTTGTATATTCAATAGAATTTTGTGCCCTATTTTTCAAAGTTGCTGGAAGTGGTACAATATTTGACATATGTAGGTCAAAATTTAATCTCTATTTATCTAAATTTGATTGATTCTGGTCCCTAAAAAGCTGTTGTTTAGGTTCATTGTCTGCAATTTCTGATCGGTGAGCTTGTTTCTGGTGGGAATTTGAGAAAGCAAGGCAGTTTTTTGGGAAACAGTGGTGCAGGAATCGCAGTTGATGATCTGAACCAATTGGAGACATTTTTTTATAAACTGAGTTTTTTCCTCCATATTTTAGATTATACAGGTTTGTTTTCTACAAATTGCGGGAGAATTTCCGTTATCCTCTAAAGCTATATGTGCTGTCTTTTTCTTTATGAGCACCATTGACCTTTTCTTTTGTGATGAGCTTTAACAAGCTTTTATTGTTTGTATATATTTTTTCTTAAAACCAAGATCCTTAAAAAATTATTAATGTAGATTAAGGGAAAAATTTGCAAGATATCATCGTCCTCTGGGTTCTAACTTTTTTATTCTTACTTATTTCAGCCACGATTGGGACTTTAACAGACCTTGGTTTTCTTTGGTTTAGGGAATTTTATTTGGAATCTTCTCATGTCATCCAGGTATTCATGATGCCTACTGTTCCTCCATAATCAGGCTTTTATTTATGATTTTTCAATAACCATGCTAACAATGAAAACTGTGTGCAGTCATGCCTTTTTAGCCATGTATAATGCTGCTGATCTAAAGGTTTTGTTGTTTGAGTTTGCCTGCAACCTCTCATTGCTTGCCTCTTAAACCTTTTAAGGGCTAGTAATGAGAAGAGCTTACGCTTAGTGATTCATCCCTAGATCAACATAGTGATTGGCAAGCTTTGCTCAAATTGAAATCAACACGACATGGAAGAAAGCAAAGTTGATTACAATGTGGTTATAACAACAAATATAATCACAAGAATATATAGCGTTCTATGTTTTATGCAACTATGGTAATCTACTTTCGTTTGAAAAATAATTCAATCGGAGCAACAACATAATAATGCATGGCATCAACACTAAATGTAAATTCTTTGAGAGATACATCCTTACATTTTCAAATGTGTGCTTTATATAATTGAATTAGCTTTTAACCACTTATGTGGGAAACAAACCAACCCTCAAAGTGGTACTTGAATAGAAGCGAATCCTTAATATAGAAACTACTTCAACTGATGTAGTTATGCGAACAAGAAAATAACTCTTGTAAAATATATTATAAAAATGCTAAGAAAACATGTACTATAATTATGTCTATTTGAAAGTTTTAAGAATAGAAAAAATAATAACTTATTCAATTATAAAATATTGAATACATGAATAAATAGATCAAAAATATCAACACAAATGATAATTACCTATCAAATCAGAAAATTAATGATAAAATAAATTTGATAGAATATTTTTGTAAGCAATTTAGTGGAATATATCACAAAATATTTTAGATTATAGCAAAACATTTCAGCAAAATACTTTAGATTTTTTCAATAAATCTAGGAGAATGTTACAAATTTATTTATAAAAATAGAAAATCTTAAAATCATCCAATTGGCTCCTCCAAATTTGGCATCGCCGCACGTTACTGATAGATATCAATCATGCCTTACTCACAAAAAGTTTAAAATTAGATATAAGCAATTTTTTGGTGAGTATATTAGTTATTTGTTTTGAAGTATGGATAAAAGGCATGCAAATAACTCAAAAATCAATATTTTCTTTTATGAAATGTTTATTAATCTTCACATAATTTGTACGATCATGTTAAATCTGATTTTGTGCAATATTGAAGGTAGTTTTGTTGTTACAATACAGTTTTATTGGCATGTCAAATGATATTTTCATCTTTTGGAAGATCCTTTTTACCCATAATGTCTCACAAACTCCATTTGTCATTGTTCTGTATTTTGCTTCAACATTGTTTTTTTCAACTACATTTTGTTTTAACTTTTTCATGTGACCAAATTTTCCTCAATATAAGTACAGTATCTAAACGTTGATTTTCTTGCCAAAAACCTTCCTAGCACAATTTACGTCGATGTATACCTTAATGCTTTGCTGTGAGATCTTTTGTAAAAGTTAACTTTTCCCTGGAGTGTGGTCAAGTATCAATAAATTCTATAAATTACTTAAAAGATATTTTTCATAAGGTTTATGCATAAATTGGTTTACCAAGCTTACAACAAATACAATATCTGGTGGTGTATGAGAGAGAGAACAGTTTACTCTCTGGTTTTCAATATCGAGTTGTGTTCACCTGATTGCGTTCCTTGTCATCGATTTAGATTGATCAGAATATTTGCTGGGTTGTAACCACTCATCTTGGTTTCCATAAGAATACGAAAAACATATTTTTGTTAGGAGAAAACAATTTGATTTTATGATCTTGTAGTTTTCATACCAAAAAAAGTATCTTAAAAATCTTTAGCCTTTTACTTCAAACTTTGGCAAGAGAAGTTTTCAATTGATTCTTCTCAATTATTTCATCTCCAGTAAGGATGATATTGTCTACATCCAAAATCAAGAATTATTTTTTTATTCATTGAATATCTAATAAACTCTATATGATTAGTTTACCCATGAGCGTGTCTTTGGCTTTTGATAAACTGAATAAATTTTTAATCCAAGTTCTAGATGACTACATCAACCCATATAATAATTTTTTCAGTCTACATAGTTTTTTTTTCCAACTTTTCATCAAATCCTTAGAATGCCTTGTTGTGCAGTCTTTCTTCTAGGTTTCTATTAAGAAATTCACTTTTAACATTTATTATTTTAAGGACCAATCAAGGTTAGTTGTTAGAAATTAGAGAACTTTTAAAGCATTTAGCTTTGCAATAAAGCAAACATTTCTAGGTAGTTAATTCTATCAATTTGAGTGAATCTTTTGATAACGAATTGTTCTTTGTAATGTTCTAGGAAATCATCAGATATATATACATGACAATAAACACCGATTTGCATTTTATTGTTGTCTTCTGTTTTAATAGATTAACTAAAATTCTCATGTGTTCTTTTCAAAACCCTTCATCTCATAAAAATTAATCTCCTTTTAGTTAGAAATTTTTAGAGCATCCTACACATTATTAGGAATTTCCATGCAAGAGTATTGTGAGGTAAAAACATGAAAAGAATATGAAAGATTTTTGTAAGTCACATGATAGAATAAAGGATATAGGGTACAGGACTGCACACTCTTCTGGAGTGAAATAGGAAGGTTGGAATCACTTGACTTAGTACTTGAAAGTAGAATTAGTTGGTTATTTTTGTACATATTTAGTAAGGGATATTATTTATAGAAATCATAGATTTTGAGCAATACAATAGATTAGAAGACTTATTTTTTATTTTTTTTTCTTTGTATCAAATAAATAATGTCAAATGGTTTTAGTATTATAATTTTCTTGTTAAAAATTGTAAAATTATAATCATGAGATAGCACAGTAAGACCAATATTATTAGTATCCATTATATTTGATCTATTTATTTTTTATATAAAAAAATTATGAATTTTTAGAAAGAATTATCAAAATTTTCTTAAGTATCTTTGGTTTAGAAAACATTATTATGAGAATTGAATTTTTATTTTAGTTACCTTTCTAATAATAGGCATAAAATATAATTTAAAAACTATAACATGCATAGTAACAATTTTTTTCAAAAATAAGATCAAAGCATTTATGCCTTTTTTTGGTTAGGAGCATAATTAACAAACATACATTTTGTGGTTCGATACTTAAGTTTTTTCACAATTATAATTATGAATGTGAATAAAGGAGGTACAATCATGTATCATTAAATATAAACTAGAAAAAACTTATTTTTTGGATAGAACTTATGAAGCAAATCAATAGATATGTCAATGTTTAAAACTTTTGTAGGTGTTCAATTTATGAGTAACAATAAGAAATTCTCTCACGAAGATTTTTTGGTACTTTATTAGCAAAAGTAAAGTTCTAGTTACTTCTAGATGTTTGTTTTTTTATTCATTAAATTCATTTTTTTGTGTAATGTTGATGTATAAACTTTGGTAAACTATCTTTTTTCAAGAAAAAATTACCTAAATTTTTTTTAAAATACTCTTAACTATTATTACTTTGTAAAATTTGAATAAATTTGTGAAATTATGTTTGTATTATGGTGTAAAAATTTTTGAAAAATGTTTTCACTTAAGATTTTTCTTTCATCAAATCAATCCAACTTAATTTTGTGTAATGATAGATAAATGTTACACATAATCTTTTATAAGAAAATGTTGGTGTTCTACATGGGTCCTAGATAATATTATGAATTAATGATATAGTTGGTTAGTACTGTTGAGTGAAAAAGATGCATTATGATGTTTAGCAAATGAGCATATTTCACATTGAAAAAGATGGACTTCTTTTAAAAAAAGAATGGATATTTAATTTGAAATAGGTTAGCAACAAGTATTTTAACTGCTAAAAATTAAGATCACCTAGTCTATAGCATTATTACCTAATATTTTTATCCTAGGGAATAAAAATAGATAAACAAGTACTTTTATATTGCTTATTGAATATGATCTCATCTTCAAAGTAGTGAGGTCTGTCTTTTTTTCGTAGCACGGATAATCATCCTTATGGTTAATTCTAATAACTCATAGTAAAAGGATTAAAAATTAACTTGACATTAATGATTTGAGATAATTATACTGATGGACAACAAATTATAAGATAAATTAGGAACATGAAAAACATTAATAAAGAATAAATGAGGGAGTTTCCAACAATAATGGAAGGAGTACCATTAGCAATCTTGCATTTTTATTGCTTATATAGGACCTATAGGATATGAATAGTTTGGAACTACCAATCATGTAATTGGTTACATCAAAATCAATAATCATGAGCAAATAAAATTATGAGTGGCTAGAGAATTAGTCTTCTAAGCTGAAGAACAGGATGAGGTTAAGGATGATGTTAGAGGTTGAAATACTTGGTGCAAGTTTTTTTATTGTTGCTTGGTAAAAGGGACTGCCTTTGAGTTAATAGAAGACTCTTCAAAATTTTTAGAGTTGGCTTGATAATCGTGACCGTCGCATTTGGACTGTCTTCTAGTTTGTTGGTTTAGTAATCTCACCCGTCAAATATTAAATTTTGGTCTTTTTGTTGACGTTTAGCCTCACAAATTGAGACTACTCATGGTAATTTTGCCCATTTAATTTTGTAACCATGAGTTAAAGGGTGTAATTTGGTGAATAAGATTCTCTTGAAAAAAGAATGGAAGAAATTGTATGATTAAGGTGGCTGATTTTGGAGGAGCTGGAGGAGATGGTTGGGCTTTTTTTGCACTGATCATTATCATCGCCTTGTAAGATGTGAAAAAAGAGTCTTGCTCTTCTATCATGAAGGTTTTTGAAAGAGAAAATAATAACTTTTTCAATCACAAAAGATGAGTTCAACAATAGATAAATGAAAATTGCTCAATGATCTTTGATGTATATCTTAGCTTTCTCTTCATAGATCAGGGGATTCATATGGGGGAATGCTACTTATGTTTTTGCAAAGGAAAGAAGGAAGGTTTTCTAGCTTGTCGGTAGATTTGGGGTGAATGGACATCAAGGTTTTGGCATGCAAATTTTTGTCACCGTCAATACACCAATGTTTGATTAGGCAAAATATACCTGGTTGGATCAACAAGATCACAATGAAGTATCAGTTCTTGATATCTTGACACGTTGACCTGCTAAATTAGGAGTTCGATAACAAAATAAATCTAATATAATATTCTAGATTTATTTATAATAAATCTAGTAATTTTAGATTCTAAAAGAATATTTTAAATTTATTTATGCTATATCTAAGAGAACATTTCATGTTTGTTTATGAAGATGGAAAATCCTAGAATTATCTAATTAACTCTTCTAAGTTGGACACTTATTTATATTCTAACATCACTACAACTACAATAATTAGGTGTATTATTTAAATTTAAACATTCTTTAATAAGTTAAAACATCAATATAAATAATGACTAATTTGTCACAATTCATTTTGAAGTATTTGGAAGTCAAATCCTTGGTGAATACACATCAACCAATTGTTTTTCTAAAGGAGTAAAGGGGGTGTAGATCTTTTGTGTTCATGATGGTATCGTTAATAAAGTAATAAATAAACTTTGATATTATATTTAGAAACTAAATTACTTGCAATTAGGTTTCAGTCCTATTACACAATGCATGAGCAATAATTTTAGCTGGTGAAAACCAAGTTTTTCAAGAAACTGTATCTCCCACAACATCTCATAGGCTATGTTAGTCATGGTTGATATTAAGCTTCACCACTAGACCTAGCTATCATGCTTGCTTTTACTTCTTTTGACTAGATTACCTCCCAAGAAATTACAACAACTTGAAATGAATTTTTATTTTTTTTAGCTTACATAATTTGCATCAGAATACATCTCAATTAGTAGACCATGTTTTGCAAGTAGCAGCCCTTAACATGAGCTTTTTGACATTTTTTTCTATTCCTAATGTACGACATAGGCTTGTTTATAAATTAACCTATGGCATGACAAGGGAGATATTAGATCTATATTTAATAAGACAATATTAGTCTTTCATGAATTCACTATCATTTTCCCAAAATTTTGTTTTTAATTTGATCAAATTTCTATGGGTTTGGCACCAAGCAGATCTATCTATTGTAGGAAATCAAGTATATACTTCTTTTAGGATGAAACGATCTCTTGGTATGAGGTATCTCAATCCCAAGAATGTATTTTGGACATTCCATGCCTTTTGTGGGAAAATTCATTGTCAAGTGTTATTTTGTCTTTTCAATGCATATGAAATTACTATCATAGATGAAAATGTCATCCATATAGACAAGGATGATAATACCATAACTAGTATTCTTGATGAATATAAAATGGTTCACCTTGCATATTTGGAGCCTAACGGAAATGACAATGTGGCTAAACTTTTTCAACTAAGCTTTGTGACTTTATTACATGTTAGAAATGGCTTTTTTAATTCTACTTGTGGACTTGATTGGCTTTCTCTTTGTGCACAACAAGCCTCGATTGTTACTTCATGATGGCAAATCTATTGAAGGTTGCTATTAGAGAAAAATACTCTTGACATCAAACTAAAACTTTGGCCAATGTTGATTGATTGCAAGAGAAAATACAATATGACTTGAATTAAGATGCACAATATGAGAGAAAGACTCATAATAATCAATGTCTTATTTTTGAATGAAGCACTTGGCAATCAGGTGGATCTTATACTTGTCACTATTACCATTTAAGTTGTACTTAAGGTAAACTTCAGCTAACAAGTAACAATATCAACATAAGGGAATATCAAAACCTAACTCCCCATTCTTGTGAGGGAGGAGGGTTGACATTTCTTTGTCCATAGCATGTTTATGCTTCTTGGTAAGTCTTGGGATTGATAGATGAAAGGATGGTAGCAAAGACATAGTAAGATGGGTGATGCTTATCATGAAATAAATATGTATGAGATAGATAGTGCAGGAACACTTTCTCTTTTCATGGCTATAGGTAAGTTAATGTTAGAAGGGGATGATGGACGTTTTTGAGTTGGTGAAGATGGTGTAGTACTTGAGATACCAGACTAGTATCAGAACAAATCGACAATGAGGCAATCCTTATTTTTTGCTTAGAATAAAGCTGAAAAAGGGCAAGTATGATAAGCTCAAGAGAAGGAGCAAGATAGACTGAGAAATAAAGAAATAAAGGGAGATGTATGTATTTATTCAAAGAAGTTGAAATCTGCAAAGCTATATAAGTGACATTTAATAGGGTAGTAATAGCGATACTCTTTTTTTGAGGAAATTCACAAGAAAGATGCACTTAATTGCTTGAGAGAACTCGTCAAGACCAGGAATATGGAAATGAGCAAGGAGGCACAACCAAAGACATGGTGAAGGAGCTGAGAGGTTTCTTGGGATATAACATGAAAAGGGAGTAGTATTATCTAGATCAGAGGTAGACATTTGATTGATAAGATAGTAAAAAGAACAGCTCTTAATTGTTTTTTGTCAAATACTTGTGAACTAAAACGCTTGTGAGTGACGTTAGGTCCATTCTGATGCTTGCATTTAGTCACCATTTTGTGGAGACATTGGGGGACAGAACTTCTGATGTCATACCAAGCAAGCAAAAGCAAGAGCATTATCATTATGAAAAGCATTAATGAAGATTGAAAATATAATTCAGTAGTTGCCATAACTCATCAATTATAAGATATGTTGTTTTCTTTAGATTTAGGCTTCTCAATATTGCATGACAGAGCAAATGCATAATTAGGAATTCTCTTGAAAAGTCAATAAATTTACATATTGAAGATGGTGGAAGGAACTTATCTCAAGGAAATATCATCCTGCAGTTTCTTGTTGATACCTTTAAATTTGGGTTTTGGTATAAGCATATCAAGAGATAAAAGACATGCAGTGTACCAGCTTTCATCCCTCAAATAGTTTCCTGTGGTTCTTTTCAGTTAATCTACTAAATCTATTATTCTCTTCCATCAACCTGAAGCCCCTAAAATGACATCCATCCATCTGGGTTAGTGATTTTGCTGATTCTCAAAATAAATGTTGATTCCTGATGAATGCAGATTGAGAATTAGATGTTTTGCAAAACCACAAGTACTTATAATATTTTAGGTTGTACACTTGCCCATATGCTATCATACTTAAAAATCTTTCTAACAAGTTAATGTGAGAAGCATTGTTTTCAGCTTCCAAGGGCAATACAATCCCTTGTGCTCACAAAATTTAATTCCAAGGTTTAAGCACATGCTTTGTCCCTTAGCACCATTACAAATTCTGGAAACATAGGACAATTTAATTCTCCATAAACATGGCCAAAGAAAATACTTGGTACTTGACTTCAGGAGCCGCAGCTTCCCTGCTCTAATTAATACTCCTTGCTTCTAGCCATGTAATTTTAGAGTCTTTTTGGTAGTTAAAGGTGGACAACTTAAACTCATTTAGTCTAGTAAATTCTGGAGGAGGCCCGTAATGGAAGAGTTCTCAATCATATTCGATGCTCCAAAAATGTGTCTTCGTGGTATATCTCTTTAGAAATATAAAATCACCCCTTAACACTGTTCAATTATACGACAAATCGTGTTTGTAACTTCCAAATTTTTCTGCATTCTTCAGATTTGTGTGAGCAACTATAAGTAGATCATCCAGAACCATTATATTTTAATTGGTAATTAAACAATTTGTTGTAGCTGAACTTGCACCATCTTTTTTGAAAAGAGCTCAAAAGCAATAGTAAATAAATATGGTGAAAGAGGATACTCGTGCTTTTAATCCTCCCTTGCTATTAAAAAACATTCCATTTATTGGTATAAAGAATGAATTCTTACATACAAGAATTAATAAGCTTATGATTTTGAAAGAAAACCTAATGCTTCCAAACTAGCTAAAACATGTTTCTTGCTAATGATGTCAAATGCAATATTAATTTTTATTTGGACAAATTACAAGTCACTCTAGGTTGAAGAAATGTGCAACTAGGCCTTTCATGTTTCAAAAATACTTATATTGGTTCTTATGGTTTTAAAATAATGCATATAGGTCCATTCAGTGTCAATGACATGAAAGCAATAGTAAATGTACATTTTTTTTATTTCTAAATCAAAAGTTTCTAGGCCTTTAGTGCATAATTTTCCAGATCTCAAAGTTTGTTCCCTAATCCAATTTTTTCTACTCATCGCAATTCTTGTTTGTGATCATCCTCATGGGTTGGAACAAATTTGTTATTGAGCATGTATCTATTGTAGATCTATGCTTTTTAAGTAAACATATTTGCTAACACCAAGGATGTTTTAAGTCATTCGTTTTCTACCCAATATACTTACATCCACCCTCATTCTAAATGGAATTAAACCCTCCCTTTTGTTTTTCACTCTTTTGTTGTAGCTAGTGGGAGGAACCATACACTTGTGTCTTTTCCTTGAGGCTAAGATGCATTGTCTTCTCTTTTGAGTCTTTTACTTGGGCTAAAACCCAATCCCAACTTGAGTTTTTTATTTGTTCAAATTCAACTTACCAAGGTCTTTTCAATGGCTCAAACCCAACTATTATTGAGTATTTTCTTTAGTTAAAACTCAACTTCTTATTTGGGTTTTTTATAAAGCTAAAACCCAACACTTAGAAGATCTTTCAAACAAGAAAAACATCTCTTAAAACAATATTACAAAGTTTCTATATTAAACATGCATATGGTCCAAGAATGACAGGAATGCTGTAATGGAACATGCTTAATGAATTGCAGCTTAAATGATTTGCAGAATTAGTGCACAGCAAGCTTTCTTTTAAGTGTTACACAAAGCTCCAACAGAAAGCAGAATTTGGAAACCAATTGAAGAGTTGCAAGTGAAAGAACATGAGCAATTTGATCTTCAAATTTTGTGTATTGCAAGTTTGGTTCTGTGCATATGATCCAAGGTCTATTTGTAATGGTTTCCCCTTTGTTAGGATTCCTAATTTAATCTAAGCTTCTAGATTTAGAAAATTGGAGAATAATGCATGCAAAAATTGTGTTGTGATGATACATACAAAACTTTTATTTTTTTAACCAATTTTTGAGTCAATAATGCATACAAATGGAGATAATTCATATTTTCTGCCGAAAAATTGATCTTGTAATCTTTGCTTTGTGAAGTAATTATCATGCTTTAATTCTTCTTACAAGTTTCATAAGTCTTCATTTAAAGCTTGTCAAGTCTTCTTGTAATCCATAAGACTTCTTGACATAGCCAAGTTTTCTTGAGCTCTTTCTTTGAGTGTTTTCTTCACATATTTTCTTTGCAGGTTTCTTGGGCTTTACAAATTCGTCTTGAGCTTTTTTATATGCATTCAAGTGCTTTAAAGCTTCACTTTAATTATCAAGTTATCTCAAACTCTATGCATACTATATAATCTCATAAATATCTCATTTAATTATGTTATAATCAAAGTTCAATTTTAAGTTATTTAGGTTCATGGGCATAACATTTTGGATCTATAAAGTATGTAATTGTACATAACTTTAAAGTAAAGGGACCTACTTGTAATTTTTTTCTTTTTTATTTTTATATGCATTAAGTGCAAAGCACTCTTCCTATTATAATTTGTTACAAAGCATATGAAATCCCTTGCTTCCTTAAAAGAAAGATTGGAGGTGTTCTAGTATGCTCATAGGGCTTATTTGTTTGACTTAAATGAGGTTAAAGTAACTCTTCCACCTTCCTAGGTATCGAAGGTAGCCATCATCAACAATGAACGGTGGTTGTCGAAAACCATCATTCATGCAATGTTTGAGTTTGTGAGTTAGGGGGTGGGTGGGGGGGTTGTGCATTCACCACTCCAGGGAGAGAGGTACAGTGTTTTGGAGAGTGGCTTGGCCACGATGTTTGTTGATCAATGATAACATGAGATATGATGAGGGGGTGACTTTAATGATTTTATAATGGATTTGAGAAATATGAAAACTAAACATCTTCTTTATCTTTTGAGCAAAAGGCAAACAAAAGAAACCACATCATTTCTCACTTCATACTTCTATATATGGCAAAACAAATAGATCCAGGAATGAGGGACTCAGACTTGCTATGAAAACTATCAAAAAAAATCCTAAACGCAGTGGTGTAGCCAAAGGGATTAAGTGGATTTTTATTTAGATCATTCTATAAAAATGACAAACATTTTCATAATTTTTGTAGCTGATAATAGAATCAATGACCTCACCCTTGTTTTCTTCCTAGATTTCAGTGGACTAATATTAATTTTGTGCCATTAACCACTGCACACTTGTACACACATATTTGTGTATAATTTGACTCTTTGTTGAGATGGGATAAAAATTTTGGTTTGTGCAAAGTCTTAGCTCTTTTAATTTGATTATGGCTTCCTTTTTTTTGAATTTGCAGCTTGTTTAATTTGATCTTAGCCTGTTTTCAGTCCAATTTTAATTGATCTTTTAACTAATGTAGCCTGAATATTCTGTAACTCCACATTCTTTCCTCTCCAAGGGCATATATTTAATATGCTTTCCCTAATCCTTGTGTTTTATGCTAGTTATTGCCTACATTATTACTATTCTAGTTTTGGTTTGGGACAACCATGGGTGTATTGAAATTTCTATTTGTTTTTTTTTTATTTTGCCAAGTTCACGTAAATGTATTTTACTGGCATTATCTCTGCTAAAAATGTTCATAAAATGGAACTCGCATACTAAATTAATAACCTCTACATCGACCATTCATTTTTTAATGCATTTACTTGATTAAGTGATTAGTTTATTTGCAATTTCTTAATCTTTTGATCATACAATGCTTAAAATCAATATTTTTCCTTCACATTGTTCATTTTAAAGATCCTTTAAAGTTATGAACAAACCTTCAAAGTCATCATGCATATCTTTACATACCTTTTAAATACAATTGATAGCACCTTTGCACATAACATTTGTCATCCCATATATTTCAGATCTTCCTTATCTTTGCAACTTTAATCTTGAAGAAGCTTGTATTTTATATCGTAGGCATCCATCATCAAATTCTTGGGCAGGTTTGTCTTGTTCTTGTTTTAAGTATGTAAGAATGTCATCTAAATCATAGTTTTCTCTTTAATGGTTTCTCTTGAATGTCTTTGCAAACTTTACAACGCGATCAAATTCTTCTCTTCATCAGAAATTAGTTTTTATTTTTTCTGTCCAATCTTATGTGAAATTATATATTTCCTCTCATTTCATAAACTAAGCTGGTGCAAACTTCAAAAAACTGTCTTGGACTTTCTGATAATTAAGCTTTAAGGACACTTGTTGTCTCGTCACTAAACATCGGCCTCAATGCAACTGGATATATTCATTTGTAAGTAATTGCAGCAATACAACTTTTAGCTTCCCTTGTGCCCTACCATTATAGCAAAACTTTGATATTTTATATGCTTGTGCAACTGCTGAAATAATGGATGATTTCAATTTTCTGTTGTCATGCTGTGGCAGGCTTACTATTAACTTGATTTTTTTTTTTTAGTTTCCAATTGA
The DNA here is from genome assembly GCA_023846275.1 of Vanilla planifolia. Taxonomy (NCBI): domain Eukaryota; kingdom Viridiplantae; phylum Streptophyta; class Magnoliopsida; order Asparagales; family Orchidaceae; genus Vanilla; species Vanilla planifolia. Next base: position 4,622,884 of record CM043870.1, read on the forward strand.
ATGTTCTCTTCCGTGGATGCTTGTGGATAATGTGATTGAGACCCAAGGCCTGGCTCTTTTGGAAAGTATTCTGATGCCTTTTGATATCTACAATGATTCTGCTCAACATGCATTAACCGTGCTCAAACAGCGTTTTCTGTACGATGAAATTGAAGCGGAGGTGAATTTCTTTTTTCAACTTTATTTTTTTTTCTTGCATTACAAGTCCACGTAAAGTTTTGTTAGTTTATTATTTTACATTGCAAGTAAGATGAGTCTCTATGTTCACTGAGGTAGGTATTTTTACATGGCATTGTCCTTTTCTGCCATGTCCTTTTTGTTTTGGATGCTCTTATATATATGTGTGTGTGTGTGTGTGTGTGTGTGTGTTTTGCCGATGAAGATTAACTGACTTGGCTAAACAATTCCAAATAAATATTGCTTGAAAATAATGCTGTATCATTTTTTGGGTAAGAATGTTGTGACTCTGATAATTTGAATTTATTTTCTTGATGATGCTTTTAGTTCTGTTCTTCTCATCTTGGTTGGCATACTATTTCTTTCAAATTCTGCTGTTGTAGTTCGTATACCATATTTTCTACTCATGGATTAATTATCCTTCCTTTTTGACACCTGTATTTTTTTTTCTGCACTAACAAATAGCATATTTCTGCAATTTAATTGAAAAGGGCATATTCCTTTCTTTTTTGGTTAGTGATGCTGTTATCCTGATCTGGATTCTTATTAATTCCATGGTATCATTGTTTTCTTGATCATAGATAGGGGTGCAACTTGGTTTGTTTTGGGGTAATTTTGACTTCAAGTTTCCATTGAGTCAAAACAGAGTTTAGCTGGACTCAATCTGGAAACCATAAGACTTGAACTGATCCCTAACACAAATATTGCAAGTTGAGTTCATTAACTGGGAATCATGGTGCATTAGCTAGCCTGTTACGTCTGGAAATTGAAATAAGGGTTTTGGAAGATAAAAGTTACTGTTATGAAATCTGAAATTGAGGCATTACATAGCCCTTCAATTTCTTTATGAGGCTTTTTTTTTTCTTCTCTGGACTGAACTATCTTCTCAATTTAAGCATGGAGTTGCATTTCCATGAAACACTAATCAGCTATAGAGCTTCCTAAGAATAGCTTTTTGCATGATGAGGATGGGCTTCTCTCCATGACAATGCTTATCATATTGGAGATGAATATAATGAGGGAGAGCTAAACCTCTGATTAACACTGCTTTTCCCACCACCTAATTTTTCATTCCTAACAGCTTGTAGGAGTTCAATTTCTCCTGCAGTAACACCTTTAACCCGGCCATCCTCAACCTAAAAAGCATACACTTAGCCTACATTGAAGGAACTGCTCAAGGAGGCACTGTTCAATGTCAAGAACATTCTGTCTCCTGTTGTGAACTGCTCAAGGTGGAACTAAATATCAAGAACATCCTTAACCCTGTCTCCTGCACCAAGGAAGGGCTGGTTGCTGGCATGTGGAGGAACTGCTCAATGTCAAGAACATTCTTGCAGCAAACCTATGGAGAGTTGATGAAGAAGCTGGCATGAACATTGATTGCTAGCTTGGTGGCCATTGAGACATGAAATGTGGAGGCAGTTATATAACAATTGGAAAATTTATTCGGCATTTGAGTTCTGTTAACGAATAGCAAGTTGGCATTTCCTATTGTGTTTTTTTTTTTTTTTTTTTTTTTGCTTTTTTCTGAGTACATACATTGCAGATTGTATGTACTCAGAATATTCTTTATTAATATATTTATCTGTTTTCCATATTAAGAATATGAAACAAAAAAAAAATTCCTTCTTTTTTCGTTTTCTATATCCAGGTGTTATTCTTGCTTGGTTCCGCTTCTTGAACAGTAACGTCCACAAATAATAAACTTGCCAACCTGTATTTAACTTCAGATGTTTGGATTCTTCAATCCCTAATGAAAATTTAAGCCATTCTTGGGTTTCATTTATCTTGTTGGTTGTTGGATTGCCCTTTGTTTTTTTCCTATTTCATTACACTGTAGATCATTATTGTTTTTTATTTCTAGTTTCCCTTTCTTCCGCTACTTTCTATGACAAATGGTTACATTTAATCCATATATTTTCTACCCTGCCCTTGTCAATTGGGAAATTCAAAAAATTGGTTAGCTCAATGAATGTGAACCCTTGGATATAATGCAAAGTGGTATAATGGCATTTTTAGAAACACAGAAAACATGTCACTGTGATTGTGTGAATTAACTTCTTCATGATGATTATATTTTGTTGTCAATTTGCTCAATTTATTCTTCTATTTTCAAATGCTGTTAGTGCTGTAATTTAGAGACTTCAAAAAGATGTAACCTAGCTGTCCATTTAATTAGCAATTATGCAATTGCAGGTTGATCTATGTTTTGATCAACTCCTTTGCAAGCTGAATGAAATTATTTTTGCACATTACAAAAGCTGCGCTGCAAGGTTAGTAAATATCTATCTATCTCTCTATCTATCTACCTATCTATATATATTATGTGATTACTTTGTTCTTATCCATTTGTTTTACATTTTTCTCAATCTTCTATGCAGTGATTTACTTGATCAGTCATTTGTAACTTCTTTTGATGATGGGAACAAATATTTTGTTAAGCCTGTCCGATTTAATGAGATATTGAAGCTTAGAAGAGTAAAGGTATGAAAGTTTCATATGAAGATGACAATTGGCATTGAATGAAAAATTATCACCTTTCCATAAATTTAATATTTATCAAATAATTAACAATTGTATTTAGGAAAAAGATTTAGCATATCGTATCTTGATGAATCATCACATGTATATGTTGATACAATTATATATAAATTGTATGTATGTATATATATATATATATATATATATATATGTATGTATGTATGTATATATGTATACATGCACATGCAAATTAATATAAATGTAAAACTTGCATATGCACACACAATTTGGGACATATAATTTGAAGTGTTAATATATAATTTACCTCATTCTTGAACTTTAATGCTATATAGGATGCAAGTAGATGGATTTATTTGACAAATCTCAATAGAAAAAAGTTATAGTATGTTATGGTGGTTGCAAATTAATTAATTTATGTATTTTTCAAAGATGTAGGTGATATGTAGAGTGGACAACTATAAGAGTCACAATAATAGGTTAACCTACCATCTCTAATTTTATGGTCAAATAAGGAAAAAAATATATAATATTTATCATTTGTTATAGTACTTGAGTGTATTAAATCTTGCAAGGGTTTATTTATTTTGAGAAGAGGTTTGTTCAAGTAATGATGGTAGCCATTTTCTCCATTATTGTATATCATATAATTTTGCTTAATTTCATATTGATTTATGATAAAAAAACATTGGCAAGCTAGTCTTCAGTAAATCTATCTTTCTATTATTATGCTTATCAGTAGTTTTTTAGTTTTTGAAATTGTCTCATTTACGTTGTCCCAGTCTAGGTTATAAATTGCATTTAGATTGATAACAACAACAGCTATCACAACAACAAAAAAATCATAGCTCCATCATGTTACTGAAACTCTTTTCTTTTTCAACTAAAAGTTTTATTTTATTTCGCATTCAATAGAGTAAAACAGACTCAATACATGATGCACAGACAAGTCAATGCCACAATGACAAAAATAGGAAATCTATCGAATAACTAAAATGGGACCCATGAATATTAATGCTTAGTATTACATAATTTTCTTTTTTTTTCTTTATGCTTATATTGAAGAATTGAGAAATCCTTAACCATTCTAATTAGAGCAAGGTGATTCTCAAAAGAATCTGACAAAGCCAAAGCTTCATCAGAGATTTTTACTACATAATTAGGCTCCAATAAAGAGAATCCTTTTGCAAAAAATCTGAGAAGATTTTTATGAAAGTTTTTTAGTTTTTTGATCTTTTTATTATAAATGATAGTCATGTATTTCTTGTAAACATAATAAAACTGTGTCAAGTCTTAAATGTGGTGCTTTCATGATTAGTTAACTTAATGTTAAAGCATCGAATGGGTTGGAAGGCCATATGGGATTTTGCCCAATGAATGTATTATTGTGGTAAGGGAAATCAATTTTTCGAGGAGAGTCCGATATAGAAAAATAAGGTATGAGTTGGTGGATTTGAGAGTAGTAGGATCAATTGAGACATTGGAGGCTATGATCTAATCAGTAGAGATACCCTAAATAGAGATAAGAATTGGAGTAGTGGTACCTTTATCAGTAATGATCTAAAAAGGAGCGATATTAGGGACGCTTAACTTTAGACTTGTTAGTTTTGCTAGTAATTTCTTAGGTTAAGCCTTTTGTTTCCAGATTTGCTGATTTTTTGTCTAGTTATTCACATTAGGTTATTGATTCCCATGGGCATGCTTGAGGTTTCAATGACATTGATTTCTTGTGGTTGAGCTTCTTGCAAGAGAACAAAAATTAGGGAGATCTTCGTATTCCATTGTCTATCAAAAAACAATTAATCCATTATTTATCTATATTTTATTTAACAATTCATTCTAGAGATTGATTATCACACATTCTTGCAACACTGTATCATGCAAAGGCAACATTTGCTACATCAATCTTAAAAGATTTTTCATTAAGTCAGCTTATAAAAAAAAGAGGACCCTTGTTGCAGAAGTGTATAGACAGATGAGGAAGTAAGATCCAAATAAATATAATTGAGGATTTAGATTCAATGGAGAAAAAAAGTAATCACTTAAATGTTCTCATTTAGAAGCTATGAAAGGTTCAAATTTTATGCAACTAGCACCTAAGGAAATGAGCTTTGCGATCAAACCAAATTAACATTTGTTGAAATTCTAATGTCCTAATTGAAAATTAACTCCCAAACCCAATTACTGAAAAACATCTTCGCAATAATTCTATGTTAGGGCAACCCCAAGAGAATGTTCCAACCAATGCAAACTTGAGAAGGCCAGAAAGCAAATTCATTTCTTCATGGGTAAAATTAACTACCAGTCTACCTTTGTAAGTGATGGCATCTCTCACAATAGTCAACTAGTCTATAATGAACGTGCAATTAATATCAACACGATTTGTAATGGTTGGAGGCTTGGAGCGCAACTGAACAATGCAAAGAATTACTTTAAGTGTACTACAGATACCTCAATGTGGCTGTGAAATGCTGCAGCAAGAGAAGTAGAGGTTGAGGCACTCTCCACTACCTGATTGAAGGAGATTGCTATAGATGGAGCAAGAGGAGCCAAAACTAGAGGAGAAATAGAGTTCGGAGGTGGAATGGGAGCTGTAAAAAGTTGATAGAAACCAAAGGGAATGGAACAAAGATTGAAAAGGGAGGATTAGCCTTCGCGACCAACGTTGCTACAGTGGAAAGGGACTTTGACGACGGCAAGATGAAGGTGACAAGGGGCCGACCCGGAGAGAAAATCGCATGCCAAAGCAATTAGCTGAAGGCATAGAGAAACGATTGATCAACAATGACTCCAAAGTGGACAACGATCCTGTAAGAGATGAAGAATGAGAGCGAAAAATGTGTATAAAAGAAGCAGAGTGGGAGACAAGTGAAGCTTTGCCAGGAAACCCTAGCAAATCTTCGTGACAGACATATGGGAGAAGCAAAGCCTATAAGGTAAACTATCAATGTAATTTTGCATCTGATTATTGAAATTCTTTGATGTCTTTGCGTTGTATAAATTAGCTACCCTTTCTTAATGTCTAATCCCACCAAGTTCTTTGTAATAATTTCTTGTTCTTGTTTTATCTCTTTCTTTGTGATGACCTGCATCTAATATGTGCATTTTGTTTACATTTAGTTAGTCCAAATCGTTTGGGTCAATTTTTCCCAAGTTTATGTTCAATTTTATGCTACACCAATCTTTTCTTTATTGTTGTCATGTTTTGAACTTCACAGGACAGAATTCTATACTTTATGTGATTGTCCATCTTTTTAGTGTTCATAAAACTTGACTTTTTGCAAAGAATTGATGTCATGTTTTGATAAATTTATGTTGTGCTCTAATTCAACCTTCATTTGTTTTTAACCATACAATGTAAGAAAAATTTATGTTGTATAGCTAAGAATAGCTCCAGACTAATGAAGAATTGGTTGGCAAAGTCAAAAATATATCATTATTGTTCTTTTTTCTTTCTGAAATAAGGTCCTTTATTGAATAAACGATAACGTGATGAAGTCTCCCATAAATTGCAGTAAGTGGCACTTTTTGTTTTTCAAGGGCTTTCCTTCAATACTAGGGATGAAAGCCTCCTATCAATGGCCTTACATTCAGAAGCCAGACAGAAGTTATTCACCTTTCTTCTAAGTAACTTTTCCCTGACTTACTCCTTAGTGGGAAGAAGTTTATTCTCTAATCTCTGTTTTTTGGATGTTCAGAATATCCTTTTTTGGGCAACTTTCTATGTCTTCTGTTGATGCCCATGTTTTTTTACTCTTTTTCTCCTGTAACTTCGAACATTAAACAGCCTAATCATGCAACTGATTGGTAATTGAGCATCTCTGTCCTCTTCTCTTTTGATATCTCACATGTTCAATAAGTTTTTCAACTTTTAAGAAATTATGAAATGAATGCATTATTACTGATATTCGTTTGTATTTTAATTGTATTTTCTTTCAAGTGGTTTGTTTTTGCTTGATACTGTTAACTGTTGACCGCAATACTCTTTCTTTTGGCATATTGATCCCTATCCTTTGCTATCTGATGTCAATGCTTTTTAATTTTACATATACATTTGATAAATGTTTCTTATACCAGTTTCACTCTTTTTTGTACCTTTTTCTAATTATCGACTTTATTTCGTTTGCATTTCAGCTTCTAGGAAGGACTATTGATCTAAGAAGCTTGCTCACTCAAAGATTGAACAAGTTATTTCGAGAGAACCTGGAGTTTCTATTCAGCCAATTTGAGAATCAGGATTTATGTGCTGTTGTGGTAGGCAATGTTTTTTCTTGAAATATTCTTTTACTTGTTTCTCCGCCTAAGCATATATTTTGAAATTTGTAGGAATTGCAACAGCTTCTTGATATCCTGAAGCACACCCATCAATTACTTTCAAAGGAGCTTGAGCTAGATTCTTTTAATTTAATGCTAAATGAAATGCAGGAAAATCTATCTCTTATTTCATACTCAAGTCGCCTTGCTTCTCAGGTCTGAATCTCATAATTTATTTGATATTTGTATTTTCTTGCATAGATTTGTTTTTTTTACTATGAGAAACAATTCCAATGAGTAGAATTATTTCTTCTTTTTATATAGACTTTGTCATTGTCATGTATTTCAACGTTTTCCCGTATGTATTTGTTATATTAACTACACTGTAGCATAAACTTAGTCCTCCTATTGTTGTAAGGACCCAAGGTTTCATCTCTATTCTCAAGGTCTCACAAAAGTTGGAGAATATTATTTGTAGTTTATGGTGGTGCTAAATATTATTTGTTAGGATTTATTATGTATATAGCCTAGATTCTCCGTAAATTTAACAGAAAAACAATGATAAGAATTTAATCTGATATTTTATTTTTGGCATTGCTCGCCCACTACTTAGAGCATGGAAACCTAAAGTAGTGATCAGTTGATGGGATCTCCTACAAACAAATAAAGGATCGTTTTATTTTCATGCAATTTCATTGTAGTGGGAATTGTGGGAAGCTGTTAACCCAGTTTAATTGTCTGGAGTGGCAAGGACTCAAAGCAGGTAAAAATTTAGTTGCAATGGGAATGACCTCATGAATGCACGCTTCTGAAGCACAGAGTGACTATAATGGTGAAACCTTATGTACCAATAAAGACATGCAGCACCAGGCTGCAGATTGAATTTGCATTAAAATGTCAGGAATATGATGGCATCATGCCAATCTAAAATGTTTTTTTTGAAATTAGTTTGGTAAATTGACTTAAAAGAAATCTAAGCAAGATGTATTTTAGAAGCTTGTTCAATAAGTTGGGATGAGGATAATGATTGTGTTTCATGTTTTTAACGCATGATTCCACTATGACTGACTTAACATATTTTGTACAATGCATTCTACAGGTTTGACTCTAAACAGCTACCAATTTGAAGGAATGAAAAACAAAATATATGCATGGCTTGATAACCAAATTTCATCAATTATCAGGTGACTGGAAGACTAACCTTGTCAAATCACACTTTCCATGATTGAATGAGAATCCATGCATGACTGAGCTCTGCTTTTCTGCTAAATAAAACAACTAATATAGTTATATATATAGAAATAAGACTAGGAAACGGGCTCTTATAAGTACTAACTGAGTAAAGAGGAGTCAATTGTTAGTTGCAAATTGGCTAGCAAGAGAAATAATGGAGGATTTTTGTTGTGTGTTTCTGTTTTGTAGAGGTTGGGTAGTGGGTGGGTTTGGGTGGTGAGGGAAAGGGAAACCAATTGCAAAATCCTGACATCTAATCATTTGCTGCCAATTTTGTTTCCTGGATTCTATCACATAGTAAAGTTATCATAACCAATCTCAAGTCCAATGTAGACAAAAGGTTGCATTAGGTAGTTAAAAACTGTTGCAAACTTGTCAAAATAACATAATATGAATCATTTATGAAATCACGTTAATGCTAGGTCATCCCTTGGAAGTGACATGCTGACAATGACAACTACATTGGTACATGGTGTTATTGTTAAATTGGAATGTGTTCCAGATCATTTTGAATTGATTTGGCTGAAGAGGCTAGTCCATAACATTAAAATTATTGTAGGATCTGGTAATATAGCTCCTTTATATGGAATTTAATTTTAGTGATGGTGGAATTGGACTTTTATTCATAGGAAGATAATTATTGTGTATATTCAAAAAATCCAAAGGACTACGGAGAAGGATAAAGAAATTAATATTTTAGAGTTTAAGCTTAGATATTCATATAAGAATTAGAGTAGAAATGGAGTTGGTATATTTTTGGATAGACATTTAGAAGAAAATGTAGTGGACATAAAAAATATTGAGTATAAAATCATATAGCTTTAAGGATTTTTAAAAATCTATGTATGATGTTAAAATCTATGCCCTTACTAGTTGCTCAGGCTAAGAATTTTTTTTTTTCAATCATTATGGAGGACTTAATATATTGGATCTTTTTATATAAAAAGATTTGTATTATAAAAGATTTAAAATAGGATGAATGAAGGGAAACAAAAAAAAAATTAAAAGGCTATCATGATGATTATTGGTTTTTTAAGGTTCATAAGGAAGGTAAAGTATCTTGAAAATGACCAAAATAAGTGATATAATGTTAGTGTTTAAAAAAATTATATAAAAAATATATACAAAAGAGGGAAGACAAACATATGGATTTTCTAAAATAAGAGAGAAGAAAATCAAAGATCTGGATAAAGTAAAATGATTTTGTCATGGGTTACGACCATAAAGTATTAAGAGATGGTGAAGGTGTTAATTCTAGATTGATGAGCTATTTTCATAGATTTTTGAATGATGATTATGATAAGATAATTGATTTAGAAGAACTTAATGTATTGAAAGAAAATATTTTTTTTGGAGGTCATAGATTTATATTATATTAGCAAATGCAAAAAAAAACAAAAGAAAGAGGGAGAAGAAGGTAAGGGCAATCCCAAGAAGTAAGATTAGCTAAAAGAAAGATACAAAAGATAGTAATGCCAAATACCAGTGAATGTAGTTTAGGCACAACTTGATATGTGCTAAAGAAGTGTTGCCAAAAAGAGAAGTGACCTCCCAAAAACTTTGTAATTCCTTTTCCTTCAAAAGTAATAGACTAGAGTAAGTAGTGCAAATTTATTCTTCCTTTTAGCATTGTGAGTAGATTTTGGGAAATGGATCACTTGCTATTGACTTGCATTGTGATGCATATTAATATTCTTATGGATGTCTAGCTAAAATATTCCAATTGAAGTCACCAAAAAAGGATATGGCTATAGGATTCCATAAAGCAAGCACAAAAGAATTTGCATAGTGAGCATCCAAGCCTAGCTTTGCAATAGAATAAGATTGCTTAAGTTTTTTCATGCAATGTAGCCACATATAGACATTGTATTTGCTTTTGAATTTCTTGAACCAAACGAAATGAATCTTTGACAAGGTATCAAAATAAGGTCTTAAAAGAAAAGAGGCTTTGGTTAACATTTCTTTCACTAGAATGAGAATGAGGGTGTCTAAATTTCAACATAAGGTCTTGCCTACTTGTTAGAATAGCTCACAATAATTAGCTTTTAATTTGTTAAGGATATAACAAAAAGGGAGACGACTAAGATGCTAGCTCTTGGTCTAAGAAATCCAAGTGTTGTCATAACGAAGGATGGATAAAGCAACAAATATAGTGTACTTTATTAATAGGGACCACACCAGAGGCCCCCACCCACCAAGATGTTTAGGAATATAAATATCTTTGTAAGTGACAATGGCCTATTTCTTATCTATACTTCAATGTATCACAAAACAGGCATATATATTATTAATATTCTTAAAAACAGTCTTAGCAAAGGAGAATGCCTGATGTCAAAAGTGAAACATGCTAAATATGATAATCTTTGCCGACTTGAGCCTAACTACGATAAATACAAAATAATTTATCTAGCCACCAATTTTGTGATGAATTATGTGTAGCAAGGCCAAGCAATCACTAGAGGTTGATCTCTTAAAGTGAAGAGGAAGACCAAAATAAGTTGTTAGGAGGTACCCCTAGGAAGCCAATATTGCTGACAAGCATAATCATATAAATAATCCCTTCAGAGAAAACAATAAAACTTCTTAACTTGTTTATCTCAAGCCTTAAAAGATACCTAAAGGTGATCTATGATAATTCAAAGCAAGGAGAATAGACTTTTTAGCCTTATCAAAGATAATCAAGTCATCAGTAAAGATGAGATGTATAATTGACACAATTTTTATCTTAATTTGAATTTATTTTGGTGATAGAGCTCCAACATAAAATTGAAAAGGAGGAGAGTTGACATCATTGTTGAAGTTTTTTGAATAATATATCTCTTTAAAATTTTACTCAATTTTTAAGAAATAAACTTTAGAAATGCACATTTTGATCCAATTTATGAAGATTGGGGAAAACCCTTTTTTAGTCATTTTGAGAAATCATAGAGATATCTATCTTTGCACAAAAGTCTTTATTAATAGAGTTGAAAATCATACAGATATCTTTGTACAAAAGTCTTTAAAAGAGTTCAAATTAAATTTATTTGTGAATTCATCACCTGACAAACATTTTGAACTAATTGCCTACTCTTAATAAAAGTTGCTTGAGATAGGTGAATAATCTTAGGCATGAGGAGCTGCATGTAAAACAATCATTTTAGTGATAAGTTTGTAAAGAAAGTTGCAAAGAGAAATTGACAGGTTGTCCCCAATGGACGAGGCATTTTTAGTTTATGGAACGAGAGTACTTACAATTGACATGACACTTTTAGGAAGCTAGTAGATGGAAAAGACATGTGTTGGCTCTAATAGAATCATTCCCAATAATATACATAAGGCAATAAAGAATTTTGTTGTGAAACCATCTAAGCCAGAGGATTTATTCTTATGTGCAAATTTAATTGTATGCCAAATTTTCTGAAGCTTGATGTTCTTAACAAGAAAGTTGATATTTTCAAAGAACCAATTTTGTCCAATAGAAGTGTTAGGGCAAATAGGGAATGAGGCCTATTTTAGAGATTGGAGTAGTCCATACTAATACTCGTGGGCTTGTCATGATCCAATATTACTTCTTACGTTTGATAAACTTATCTCTATAGTTCTTCTCTTTGGCCAACATGTCGAGACCCAAAAGTTTCGTTGAGATGGTATTATGAAGATCCATGAGCTTCTCAATTTTGGATTAAGAGAGTTATCCAACCAAGAGGAAAAGCAACTGCTTCAACTTTTTAGAGCATCTTTGCCTTTTCTTAGCATCCATGGATGTTAAAGGTGGGGTAGCCATGTTGAGGACCAAACCTAGTGTTATTCACAATGCCTTTAAAACAAGGCAAGTTATCTTTGAAGCTCTTAAGTTTGAAGAAAAACTATGTTTTTGAATAGTGTTTCTACTTGATAGCACAAACATGATCAACATAAGGATTGGGGGATAAGTTGGTATGCAAAGTAGGAAAGGCCTCCATTCAAGCCTAATTGTACATAATACAATCAAGTTTGGAGTGGATGGGAATATCTTTCCACTAGTTTGATCAAGTGAATTTTGGGCCTAATATAAGGTATATCTTCCACATTAGTATCCATAATCAAGTCATTGGAGTCTCACATATGTTTCTAGTTAGAGACTATACCACCAGCTTTTCTCCAACACCACAAATGCAATTGAAATACCCCAAATTAGCCATGGTTTGTCATGAATAGTAGTTTGATTACATTCCTCCCAAACCTTTGTTTTCAAGGCATAATCATTAAATGTATAACTATGAGATAACAAGTATTGAAATATGGATAAGTGACATGGAGGTGAACAATCTAAGGGGAAGCATAGAGATAGCTAACATTAATTGAGTTAGAATCCCAAAGAATAACAATATAGCCTTTAGTATGTTGGTCAAAGTCATAAAGCTTCCCTTCATTTTGAAAAAATCGAAACTATGAAACCTTAGCCTTTGTGCTTTTTAAGTTGCAAGTTTGGTTTCCACCAATGCCAAGAAATCACTATTGAACAACTTAATGAAAAGATGGCTCCAAGGTTTGAAAGTATCATACCAACCACAAACGTTCTGAGAAAGTATGCTTGGTGTCATATTCATGACAAAGGGAAAGATTAGTTCTTCTCAAGTGGAGAACGACCTAAGGGGTTGTTCCTTCTTAAGATATATCCTTGCAAACTGTTTTGAATATAATAGGCTTTTGAGCCATTTTGACCTTCCAATTTGGAAAGTGAGATCATTCATTAAGACAATCAATGGTTACTAAATTTCCTTCCTATTTTCTAGTATTCGATGAATCTCCATTGGAGTTGGTATGGTTCTCATGGATAGGAACATCATGAATTTCTCTTTCCTACTAATATTCAACTTGTAGAGTAGAAAAATGAATTTTCTACTCTACAATAGCGGTTCCTTGAATAGATTGTTGCCAAGTGCCTTTTGATATCTTTGGTTGATTTGTTGCTCTTTAGGAATAAGAGCATTGTACTTAAAGTTACAATAGGTTTTACAAAGGTTAGGTTTATAGTGATAATCCATATTGATATCAATATTGCTTTCTCAAATTTGAATAGGGATCCTACTTTCACATAAACACTTGTGAAGGTCATGGGATGGTTTGATGCAGTTTGGTAAACTATTAGGATTAATTTTTCAATGAAACTAGCAATTCTTGACAGATGCTTGAGATCCTTAGTTTGAAGAGGAAACCCATGGAATTTGATCCATATCGGAATGTGGTGATTAATATTTTTCTTTAAGATGATTATTTGGATATCAATTCTTAAAAATAAGGCTTTGTCCCCACATATCCAAATTCTAGGATGCAGAACTATGTGGCTCCTTTGATCCATATTTGAACGAAAAAATCATTTTTGTGGCACAAATACTTGGTGTGCTCTGTTTTACTAGGGGATAGTGCTTGATTTTCAATTTTTGTAATAGTCTCTCCAAGATGTTAATAATGCCATTAGGAGAAGGATTAAACTCCAAGTGTTGCAAGGAATTAGCATGCTTAATGAAACGATTGTCAATTTTTAGAAACATCAGAGGTACTTTGTGAGGACTAAGAGGAGGTTTGAAGTTCAACATGGCAACTAGAAGAGATTCTTAAGGAAACTAGCTTCTTGGAGGTGATCAAAGAAGTGTTTATAGACATCAAGGAATTGCTCAACGCCATTGTTCTACAAAGGAGAAGGCATCGAGGAAGCCTTGGGGTGGGGAGGGGGGACACTTCTTAGACCACATGAGAGGTTTCCTTAGCCTTCCATTGATGGGCTAAGTTAGAGTCAACAAAAACTGCACATACAGGGTGACACAAAGAAGCCCACAAATAAAGATGGAAGAAAGAGTAAACGAGGATGAGGGCTCGGTTAGGTTGAGTTACAAAACCACGACTAAGTAATGGTGTTCTCAAACCAATCGGAGAACAAGGGATCAGCGAGCTTGAAAAGGTGGTAGTTGACCAGCTCAAAGTGATTGATTAATAACAATATTGTCTTGAATTTTTTATGCAGGACAGGCTATATCATAATTGATGATTAAGTTGATCTAATAAATCTTATTTATCTTTTATTTGGTTTATTGTATTTTTATTTTATCATGGGTTATGGGTAATATATGTAAAACTCTAATGGTATTTTTTTTCATATTTTATTATTTTTTAAAAGACTTGATGTTTTAATTTATGAAAAAAGCTTATATAAATTGACGTTGAAGTATAACTCTATGTGATAGAGTTTTTCTTGACAGAATAAACTAATGAAAGACAGACTACATCATGATGATAATTGAATAGAATCTTTATTAGCTTACTAAGCTATTCCATATTTTTTTTAAGAAAAAAGATGCTCGACGATTGAGGAAAAATATTTTAGTATATATTTATGAGAACATTGTGGAACATTAGTTGTGCTAATTATATTAAAACTAAATGAATGAGTTATAATTTAAGGTTTTCTCTTCAATGTAGTACTAATATATCACAAATTCAATGTACTTTGATGCTAGGAAGGTAGACATTTGAAGCTAAACAGTAAACTTACTAAGAATTTTGAAAGAGAATCAATCTTAGAACAAAAAAGAGAAATTTCCTATTTAATTTTTTAGTATGGAGGATGAATACAGAAGTATTGACAAAAATAGTTAGAAAGATACTTTTAAAGATCTTATTAAAGAAAAACAATAGCATTTCGTGTATTGAAGCCATTAAAGACATGTATAATGGGGTATTGAATTATGTATATTTGAGGATTGGTCAAAGAGTTCTTGTTTACAATGGGCTTCAACAAGGCTCTAAATTAATTTATATATTTTTTTATTTTAGTTATTGATGCTCCTATTGGTCAAATCAAATATGAAGTGCCTTAATGTGCACTTCGTGATGATTATATTATATTTGTTTGTAAAACTGAGATATGAGTTATTATTGCTAAGCTTGACCCATGAATTCCAAATGCAATTAAAATGAGTGATACAATAAATGAGTTTATTGAGAAAGGTGAATGACTAGTAAAAAAAAAGATGCAACTAGAAATTGAGTATTTTTTGGAGATAGCGTGTGTAGCGTCCATTGCAAAATAAGCTTTGTAGAGTCGTCTTAATTGGTTTGAGCATGTTATATGGATTCAAAATTTTCTTGTGAATATGAAAAGAGGAACAAGAAACTACTAAGAAGGACCTAGCATACTTGGATATAAATAAAGAATTTTTAATGGATTGTTCACATTAGTGTTAGAGGATTCATATAACCAGTTCCACTTAATGTGATTAGGGCTTGTTTTTATTGTGTTCTATCACACATTTTTTGACATGGAGATGGTGGAGTTTGGCTATTCTTAGTGTTAGTTTCCACCTAGTTTAGAAGAAAGGATTTTACGTTGTGACATTGTGTAATCTTTTTTAAATGAGAAGATGATTGAGATATGTTTTACTATGGTGCACTTCTCAAAAAGGAAGAGTAAGATATCATTTCAAAAGGTGATTTTCATGGAAATGAAAAGAGATGTGATATCTTTTTCTAAGCATGTTCTGTCTCAAGAGCTGGTTGCAGAAGTGCAGGATTTGCATTATTTGAGGTTTCAGATGCTTTCCTCTCCTTTGATTTTCTCTATTTCCTCTTTTTCTCTTTTCCCTCGTAAAAGCGAAGTGCATGTAGAAAGATCTTTGGTAATTCTTTGCCCATGTACCTTGGGACGTTCATCCTGTACTTTTCAACTATTTTGCGTGCAGAATGTGCTTGATTTGGTCAAAAAATGAATGATCATTGTTGTTTTTCAGCACCATTTTATTATTAATGGTAGATAGTCCTGCACGGTTTTTACATTACATAATTTAGTTACTTGTCTCCAGCAGGCATCTGTTTGTTCTAGTAGTTATACTGTTGTAAATTCGAATCCACTTTTTGTTGTCATCAAATATTGACCTTTAACTCATGCATTATATCAATCTCAGCATTGTTAACTTAAATTGTAGTAGACAAACAGTTTATGTACGTATTTTTTTTTTTTATTTTGCTGTTCACATGTATAGAGAAGTCTCATGTAATTATTAGTTTGTTAGAATGTTGGTAATGTGTTGAGGTTTAGTTATGCTTCTCCTTCTGTAGATAAAAAAAAAATAAACAGTTTGCATGTCATATTTCATTTAAGGTTTTGTTCTTGTATTTTAATGTCGATGTAGTGCCATATGCTGCATTGTAATTTTGTTAGACAAGTGATTTTTGATAGATTTTATCATATTTGATATTGTTTGTTAACTTGCATCTAATGGATTTTTTACTTGAAATCTCTTTTATTTACCCTTTCCTACCCCCAGATTTGGAATGAAATGGAGAGCGACTTCTTTCCAAACTTTATCCTCTGTAATACTACTCAGCGCTTTGTTCGCTCAGTAAAAGGAAATCGACAAGCTTCTCAGAGGACACTGGTTTCTAGCACAAAGCCTTATTTTCTCTATGGCTCTCATGTAAGTTTCTCAATCATAACTGATTTAGGTTTCTTCATTAGGATTCACTGTATATGCTTATTTTATCTTTTATGTGCTCAAGTTTGCCTTTGTATTCCATTTTAATGGTTTTATTTGTTTTACCAAATATTTGATATCCTATGGAAAGTTTCTTCTTTTCTAACTCAAAATTATTTCGTTAAGATTCAAGATATGCATGCTCAAAATTAGAGTAGTTAGTGTATTTGCTAATATCTATGGAAGTAACCTTAGATGTCAAGTTAAATCATTGGAAATAGGTTTAGATGATTTTAGAAAATGAGCAAGTATGCTCGTTTATGTCCAATAGTCGAGCCATCAGCAGTTAAACCAGGATTCATATTATGCTATAAAACTGAACATCTGTTTTTGGAATTGTTGGTTTTGTGTTCTGAATGTGATACCTTTGTTCTTCCTTAAATTCAATTTGGCATTCCTGTGTGTTAGGAAAATTAGTAGGAAGGTAGATAAGTTTGGTGTTAGTATATGCATTTGCTGTTTTATTTTGTATCCAAGCAGTGTAGCTTTGTTGTTCAGAATTAATTTTCTTGTACTTATGCTGCTATTCTCTACCTTCTAGATTTAGCTTGGTGTCAAAGCCATCTTCTTGTGGGGATGTGAGTTCTTCTCTTTTGCATTTGATGGGTGCTGAAGTTTGTAAACAATTAATTTCCTTTTGAAATAACTTAAAGCCATTTTTTTGCTCCTTTCTCACAACTTTCACAAGGAAAAATTATCATACCTTGGTATTGACAAGGACAACCTTATTTTTTTAACTAAAAGCTTAATTTTATTTAGTATCTAATAGAGTACAAGAGATTAGTGCTTAGTCCTACAAGATTTTCTTTTTTTTCTTTGCTCTTGTATTGTTGAATTGAGAAATCCTTGACCACTCGTAGTAAAGTGAGGTAATCATCAAAAATTCTAACAAAAAAAAACCAAAGCATCATTAGAGATGATTGGATCATAGTTAGGCTCTGGTTAAGAGAATCTTTTTGCATTTAATCTAAAAAAAAAGTTTTGTATGGAAGCTTTTGAATTTTTAGGTATCTTTTTTACAATTAATAGTCATACATTTCTTGTGAACATGATGAAACATTGTGACAAGATTCAAATTAAGTGTTTCCCCTATATGCTCATTTAATGATACTGCTCTAACTAGGAGTCTAATGTGGGTGGGAGATAGATGAGATTTTACTTGATGAAGATGTCATAGTAAGATAAGTCAACTCTTTGTGGAGAATTTATTATAAAAGAAATAAGATTTGAGTTAATGGGCTTGATAGTGGTAAGGTCAACAGAGACATAAAAACAATGATTTGATCAGATGAGCTTGGTTATTATTGTAGTAGAGATAGAAACTAGAGTAGTACTCTAATTAGAATAGATCTAAGTAGCAGTAGTAGATGAGCTTGGTTATAAATTTGTTTATTTTGCCTGTGATTATTTGAGTTGAGACTTCTATTTTCATATTTTTTTTATTGTTTATCTTATAATCCACACTAGGTTGTGGATTCCTATGGACTTGTTCGGGGTTCAAATGGCAAGTTGACTTCTTTTGGTTAAACATGTAGCAAAGCAAACCAAAATCAGGGAGATTTTTGTATTCCATGTTCTGCTAATAACCAACTAGATCATTATTTATCTATATTTTATCTAATAACTCATTTAGGAGATTTATTTCTACACATATCCTTGCAACACTAGGTCATACAAAGGAAACAATTGCTACATCAATCTTAAGAGATTCCCTAATAAGTTGACTTATAGAGAAAAGGGACCCTTGCTAAAGAAGTGCACCATCAAATATGTTAGAGATCCAAATAGGCACAATCAGAGACTCGGACTCAGTGGAGAATAAATGGCACTACTTGAACGTTCTCATGGGGAAGCCATAGAAGGTCTGAATTCTTTGCAACCAACACTTAAGGAAATTGTCTTCTCGTTCAAACCGGATTAACCTTTTCACAAGGACTTCGTGTTAGGTTAGCTTGAAGAAAATTTTCCAAAGCAAACTTGAATTGGCTAAAAAATGAATTCATATTTTCCTTAGAAAAATAACCACCAATTTGCCTTTTGTGTGGTAGCGTCTCTCACAATATTCGGCTGATCTATAATGAAATGTGATTAATGTTAACAAGGTTCGCAGCAATGGAAGGCATGGGTTGCAACTGAATGATTTTCACAAAGGATTGTCATGAATATGTTGCGAAACCCTTGACAAAGCTGTGAAAGTCTAGCTGAAGAAGAAGAGGGGATCATAACTCGCCTAACTATCTAAACGAAAGAGATTGTTACAAAAATTGAAACAGGAGTAGAAATGGGAACCGAAGAAAACAGGACAGCGACTGAAGGGGATGGACCCAAAAGAGAGGATCAGTCATTGCGACCCATCGCACATAGCAATGAGATGCCAGTTAGAAGGTGCCAACACTTGCCTACCAAGAATCTTCTCATTTTCCTTTTTTGCTCTCCTCAAAGTGTTATCATTCCCAGGTCCCAAGGAAAGCATTAGTGAGCCTCGCCGAATTCTCCTACTCCATTTGAGTCTCAACGAATGGCAGAATAGCCAGCTAAGTGGGAGGCAAAATCTAAGTTTCGTGAAAACCTATGTGTACACGACTAGACTGGAGGATTGGACATCTCGTCTTCTACCATTGCCCCATTGGAAGTCAGCATGCAACACGACAAAGAAAGGGTGGAGAGATTAGGTTTTTCTACTAATAGATGCCTCGTCTATTTCTTTCTTTCTCATGGAGCAAACTTAAGAACTTAATATAGTTGGATGGAAGTATCAAACTCCTAATCCACTTCCACGGACCCACTGGAAGTCAGCAAGCAACACAGTGGAGAGAGTATAGGAGAATGCAATATAATCATTTAAGGAAATATGTGTAGGTTATCAAGAGGTGGTCATCCTTCGCTATCTCCTAATCCAAATTTTAGTAAAATCAAACAACTTATTGAAAGTAGAGAAGAAACCTAAGGCTCCTTCATTCATTGATGAAGTGGTGGCAGTTGTTATCTTTATAAGAATCCTGGTATGTGAGGGTGTACAGGATGCTATAAATCGAATGACAAATTTGATGGGAATGAAATGATTAAAACAGCAAGGAAGCTATCAAAAGATAGTTTGAATTCAAGATATCAGCAATTGAAGAGACTTGTGGTTTACATACTTTTAGTTATGAAACACGGTAGTTTATAGGCTCTTCAATGTCATGTTTTGGGTTATTAAGGTGGTAGACCTGGACAACTTAGATTAATAATGATCTTAACCTTAATTTGGTTGCATATTTGGAGTTAAGTTTTTATACCCGATTATAAAGGAAAACTCAAATAATTTGTATATAATACGAGGAATAATTCTTTGAAAATTAAAGTAACTTCTTAGTTTAAAATAATTGCAAAAGATAACAATGCTTAAATATCACTTGATCATCTAAATTTATTGGCTTGTATTATAATGCACTGAAAATCTACTAATCAATCAAATTTGAATGTCCTCAAAAAAATCAATTGGGTTTGTGAAGCAAAGTTTGATTCCACTCTTCTAAAGTGTGCTAATTTCAACAAAATCAGAAAACTAACATGAAATATAACTAGCAACTAATATATCATTATGTCACCATGACGAGAATATGAATATCATGTACCATGCTCATTCTATTAAGAAAAATAATTATTCATAAATATTCATCAATGAATCTCCATATTATATATTTTTATCAAATAATATAATGCTCGTTCTATTAAGAAAACTAATTGTGCATAAATGTCCATGTTATTGTCTCGTAATAATAACCTGATTATCTTGTGTTGGTATGTTATAATCACCTTTGAATTGTAACTGTTGGAATTATATTACTTTTTTTTGTTTGGCATCACATTCTTTTTAGTTATGTACCTTGCTCTTAATTGTAAATAAAGATTCTTGTTTTTAATACGATTCATGTAAAACTAACCTTCTCACAGCTCTTTTTCTGTCTGTCATGTGAAGAAAATCCTAGCCATCTTAACTACTCTAGCCCACTCATTTCCTTGCTCCTTTCTACGGAAATTTATTGTCACCACTTTTGCTTGCAACCGCAAGTCTCGCATCAACTGCCCTGCTCTGTGTCTACCTTTCTATATTCACTCGTGCAAAATGTACATCAATCCCATCATGCATCTATGAGGTAAAGATGCCTAAGTTTTTTTTCATCACTCACCATCTTCACCCCTCATCATTACAACCTCCTTCTTGATCTTGGTTTGTTGTCACCATTAAAGGTAATAAAATATCCATAATTATCTTTTGGGGATGCATCACATTTTACTTCTCTATTTCTTATGTACACTAACATAATAATCTTCACTATAATGGTATCTTAGATGCTTAGTGTTGTTTTTTGGCAAATTGTATATGTCATCCTTTATTAGCAAAACTATCAAGTTTAATGGAATCAACTATCTCTTATGATCAAGAGTCTTCTATTTTCTTGTTGATTTGCATAAGGTTCAACATAAGGATGCTCCTCTAGAAATCAATGATACGGTTATTCTACCTATTAATCATTAGATCATGTTTTCTTTTTATTGCTTCTATTGTCATGTTTCATGAGACAACCAAAGAATTATAGGGTTTCATTAGTTTTAGTTAAATCTAAGAAAATAATATTGCTCATATTTATGTGCTTTATCGTCTCTAAAATTGTCACATGATTCTTGATAGGTGTAATAACACTCTTTGCAATATGTTGAATGGAGTTCTTTGTGAATAATCAATTCTTATTGACCAAATTTGTAATACCTAGAACCAAGGAGGACAAGGATTAATAGCCAGGTGATGTCCCAAGAATAGTAAACATCGGACTAGGAGTGTTTCCTTAGAAGCTTTTAGATAGAACGGTATAGAAATAAATAGTTCCATATTGATTATAAAAGAAAGATTCTATGCTTTATATTTGATATAATAATTTTAAGTTATTGGGGCTTCTTTTGAAGACAAAATTAAATTGTCTGATAAAGTGACATAGAAACAATATGTCGACATAGTAAGACTAGGATGTCACAAATGTGGTATCAAAATGGTTCTTTCTCTATTTTGATGTGGTTCGAAAATTAATTAAATGGAGCTTAGTAGGCCCTGGGATTGAAGAGGATGGCAAGTGACCATTGAGTAATGTCCTGAGAGAGCATCAAACAAAGAGCGACTCTTTGTAAGTTTTTAAGTGGAAGGGTATAAGAATAAATAGTCCCACATCGGTCACAAAGAGAAAATGATAGTTTTTATATGTGATTCAATAGTCTTAAAATATCAGGGTGTTCTTTGTGAACAATAGCCAATTGAATTGGGTTGGGGTGACCTAAGGGGACCATATCTCGATATAGTGAGATTAGGTTGTTGCAATAATATTTGATACAATACAATGAGAAATCTTTTGTGTTTGAATTTATTTATGCCCTCCCTCTATTTTTACAATAGATCAAATTCAAGCTTATGGCTGACCTTGCTTTTCATAACCTTGCCATTACTTCCTCTTGCATTTTATGAGTCACTAAGCTTCAGATTCATGCTCAAGTTGTGTAGCAGATTGCTCTCATCGGTGACTTGTAAAGTTTGTATTGATAGCAAGCAACATCATTCCGCTAGATATTTTAGTGAGGGCCCTCTATTGTTTCCTTCTTGATCTTGTTGTGGTAGTTCAAATCATCCTTCTTATGCATGTTGGTAGAAGTTTAGCTATCCTTTGTTTGAACTACTTTCTTTTACTGCAAATGCAACTTCTCCAAATCCTAGTTTCATTGCTTGCTCCATCACTATATTCTAAAAGTAGTATGGCACTCAAGTGTCAGTCTTTGCCTTTCACATTGTTAGTTCATCTAGATCTATTATTGTTACTTTTTCCTAATTTGTCTTGGGTTTAATATTCTTGCTCTCTTATTCATATGATAAGTAATCATCATCTCTTTCTTTACTTGGCATAGCACTTGTTCCTCTAACTCTTATTTTTTATGGTACTTATTATCCTATTTTTGGGAAGCACGCTATGCTATTCATTTATACCTTTGTTCTTCATGATGTACTTTACATTTTTTTTTCTAGTCAATGTTCTTTTAATTCATAGTATTACTAAATCACACAACTATTTGGTGACCTTTTCATCATTTTGTGTTTTCAAAATCACAATGCAAAGAAGATGATTGTTGTGGATATTGAATATTGGATATTCACTATTTAACTGCTACCCTACCTTTTGTTATTTCATCCATTGTTCCACCTTATCACTAGTATTGTCGTTTGGACCATCCTTACCATCTTTCCTTAATAATTTTGTTTCTACTCCTGTGTCTATGACTAAATTTGAGTGTGATGCTTTTGTGTTAAGCATCATAGGTCTACTTTTACTCCTCCCCCTTATTGTAGCTCCCCTTTTGGGTTGGTTTACTTAGAAATCTTGGGCTATGATTCTGCTATTATTCACTTAGGATTTTGGTGATTTATTATTTTTATTGATGATCATTCTAACTGTCTTGCATTTATCTTCTTAAGCATTCAGTTTAATCTTTCAAAATATTTGTATAATATTTCAATCAAGTCATGCTTGGCTCAAATTCACTCATAAGACTTGGATCTAAATCCAATCATGGTCAAAAACCAGTTTGATAGTTGTGGGATCTTTGTTCTTTAAGTTAATTTTACTGCTTCATATGCATAGTAGACTATACAATGTCTGTCAACCAAATTTTAAGATTCAATAATACTCTCATTTGATCATAGTTTTGTGGATGAATCGTTTGGAACTTAACGTATTTATTTGTTGTTTTTTTCCTAGTCTTTTGCAGTACATAGTGTTGTCTTCATTTAAATGGGGTTTAGGATAGAAGCGCTACTTTTATTAAATGATCATAGTTGCCTCTTTTTAGCAAAACTTGTATGTCAGACTGTAAAGTTGCATTAACTGTTTCTTAAGCTTGCAGTTGAATTTTAACTGGGGCTATTGGTCTACTTCAACTTCTTGGGTTTCTAGTGCAACCAAGCTTGCTTGCAGCACCAAAGAAAATTTTCCTTAGTTAATCTAATCTAATAGAAAAAAAATCAAAACTAATACAAGGTGGACTGCTAAGTCTTGATTCTTGATATATTACTGAAGATTCTTCATCATACTCTATATTGCTAGTGTGTATTTCCTGAAGTCCCAGGGTTTGGCTTAATAACAATGGGTGAACATTTATGAGGTCAGAATGAGATCTCTTCATGAAGCTCCAGGGAAACAAAGTTGGAGGCAAAAAAGGCAAGAAATCTGCTTGAGGAAAATGCATGGTGTCGTTTGAATGTTTGAAAGGTTTCCACAAACATGGAGCAGTATGCTTTATTGCTGGGTTTTTTTCCATGCTTGACCTAATCATTGGGCATAATTCAGCATTTTTTGCTTGTAAATCATTTGATTTCTAGTTTATTGGCTTCTGTATTTCTTGTTACCATGTTTTACATGTTCTTAACTGTTGGTTTATGGTATATTCATCTTTATTATGATTGATAAATGCATGAATGTATAGCATCATAATTGATAAAATTTGGTTAACAGTGAACATGGGAAACAAGTAAAAGGAATTTGGGAGATGTAAGTGAAGAGGGAACAGAATATGCTTTGAGGCATCCTTGTATGTATAAGATGGACTATAAAGCATCGATACTTAATGAAGCCTAGCATATTTTTATTGGATAATGATACATCCAATGTGATGCTAATATATATTCGATGTGTTAAATTATGTATCAATTTTCTTGAAATTTATAAATATAGGCTTGATGTGCCCTTAATTTGATGCTTATACAGGTTGTTAAAGAGAAATATAAAAAATAGGTGATTCTTCAGATGGCTTGTGGCTGATGGGATTAGATTTTCTTGCTTTTACTCACATAATAAAACCTTCAGATTTTGAGGCATACATGGATCCAATAGTTTCATTCAATTTATGTCTTTCAAATGTTTTATATGTTGTATTCGTCTATATGTATTGTAAACATTTTATATGGTGTAATAGTGCAAATGCTTTATTTTGCTTGTTGGTGCACATCAGGATCTGGTCTGTCTGGGGTTTGTTAGGGTTGAGCACTCCACCATTATAGGTGGAGATGCTACTATTGGCATATGAAGTAAGCCAGGGTTTCATAGGCAATGCCCAAGGGCGATCTTGGTCAAACCCCGTGCAGTCTACGATAGAAATTCCAAGACATCCTAGGCTTGTGCAAAGCAGTTCTATGTGAACCACACTAAACAGTTCTACGACCACCTCAAGTGGTCAAGCCTGTTTCAGATTGTTTGGTGCAGTTTCTCTCTGACCTATAGTTTTTGTGGGCTATTTCAATATTTCGAGCTCACTGTTATGATTTGATATTTAAATGTTCTTCATGCTCTCAATGGCTTTCCCAAGCATTCTTGAATTTTAAAGTGAGATGCCTTCTAAAACTCTGACCAGCGGTGTGGGTTTTTATGAAGGCTAGTAGCTTTCATATCTTCTTTTGTTTTTGCTGTGTTTACATTAAGATAACGAGTCTTTCTCCACTGTTGTTCTCTGTTTGTTGTTCTTAGAGTTTTCCTCATACATCATGGCTTATTTCTAGTTTTAAAAATGTTAAGCATGGAATTAACATTGTTAAGAGATTTCTTTGTTGTTTTCTTGTGTTTTAAAACCTTAGTTTGTAAATATCTAATTCTTGTTGTAATTTTTCTTTAACTTATCTATGATTTGATTCCTTGAATTGAATTGGAAGGAATAGTGTGAAAGAATGATATTGATGGCAAATTTATCATCAATATATAGTTTCATAGTCCCAATTTGAGCTATCTTTATGTCTTTGAGAAGTCTTTCGATCTTGAAAAACATATAAATTCCTTTGGCAATTGTTCAGTACTTAGCTTCAGCACTACTCCCTACAAGCATTTGTTTCTTGCTTCAGGTCATGAGAGTTTCCCAAAGATTTGTACAATAACCATTGGTAGATTTACTCCAATTGAACTTGTGGTGCCTTTCTTGAATAGAACTGCCTTGCCTGTTGGTCCCCTTAGTTTTCTCAACATTTACTTGGTAGTTTCAAGATAACATACAGCAAAAGAGTGCATGAATTAGTTTTTTATCAGGTCTAGTAAGCAAAAGATAGATGAGCTTCCCCACCTGACTTTGATATTGCTCACAAACTGTTGTAGGGTTCATGCTCGATGATTTGCTCTTTTCAATTTTTCTCTAATGGGATACTCGTAAGCTTGGATCCCATCTTCCCTATTCCTTTAATAAATATAGCATGATTTTCCATTGAGAGATGAATTACTTTTATTTACTCTAAGCTATTTCCATTCTAAGAAAAAAAAGACTCAAGTGTCTTGAGATTATTGACTTGAAATTCACTTTTTAGTTTGACCTTAAACTTAACAATCTCTTTGATCTCAAATAATCAAAATGTCCTCAACATATATCATGAGAAGTTACCAACTTTAGTGTTGTTCGTGGAGGACTTTTTAGCAAGGGTTTTATTGGGTTCTCTCTAGTTTTGAGGCTTTTATTGAATTGTGTACACAAAATTTGTAGCACTACTATTTGCCGTTGGGGTTGTGACAATAATTACAACACAATTTTTCTTTGCCACTTTTTATGGTTTTTTTATTTATCTTGTTGGGGTTTACCTTGGTGGTATATGATAACTGAGCCAGAAAGAGGCTTCGATACCTACAATCGAACTTGTGAGCATGATGTACCTTCATGTTTCTTCACATCAAACTTCAACAAAGGCTTTGCATATAGATGGGAATGGCTTTGTTGCAAGTAGTTCCCTCCAAGGATCTTGCAACGCTTTATTAAATCCTTATAAAACATCAAAGAGCCTGTTTGTCTTAATCATTCAAGCCAATCTACCCTTGTATTTAGACATGTCCCATTGCATCTCATAAGATAGATCCATCTCTTGTCATAAAATTGTCAAGTTATTGTAGTATTCCATCACAGACTTCTTGACTGATCTCGCAAAGTTTGGATTGAACTGCAAAACATTGATATGTGTTTTCCAAGTTTGAATGGATTTCTTACACAACCATCCATATCTCTTTGATGGTTTTGTAGAAAATGTACACCCTTCCTATTTGTGGCTCTATGAAGCTTATCAACCATGCTATCGAGATGGAATTTTTAGCATCCTAGGCAAAATACATCGCATTAGTTGATGAAGCAAACTAATTCTTAGAATCATGGAAATAAAGAATGGTATCAAGGAAAATAAAAATTATGCAACCAATTCTTAAGACTAAATATTTTATTTGACTTTCGAATAATTTGAAACTGTAATTTTGCTGTTACAAATTTTATTTTCCCAATAGAAACTTGTTTTTGCAGCAGACAAACACCCACATTTCGTGTAGAGTAGTTAGAAATTTTCTTGCATTTATTTCACGTCCCTACACTGTTGTCCCTTGCATGTTTGGAGACGTTAGTATCTTATTTTTTTAAGATTTGTGATATCTATGTATTTGTATCTTTGTGTTGTACCCATGTTTCACAGACATGGAAAGAATTGGCATTCATACATCTCTAGTAGTGATATGTTTGGTTGTGAAGTCAAACATCGACCATGGTGCTTCCTAGCTCACTTCAAACGAGAATGAATGGAGTGCAAGATGGTGGATAATGTGTTGGTCGTCCAGAGGACAAGATCAGGGAAAGGAATGGTTTCTCCCATATATGTAGGAAGAATTCAGGAGTACACATTATTGCTGCAATGGGATTGCATTTTATTGCCTATCTGGCCTGCCCTTCGTCGAACCTGCCCAGCATTTTCAGTTCATCCTTTTTTTCTATCTATAATTGGTGTTATTTTAGCTAAATAACATCTGTGCTAGTACAGGAGCAGACTTGTGCTTCTTCATCATCATGGTTAACCCATACATTTGGCTGCCACCTTATAGCCTTCTACCCAATATATGCTAATCAATGAATTGCTAATACATTTAATCCGCTTACATAGTTATTTAACTTAAATTTGGGTAGTATCTTTTTGCAATAATCATGCATAGTCGTGTTGCTCTACATTTCGTCATGTTTTAGGGCATTTTGCTGGTTTTAGTATTTGCAAACATTTACTTCTATTTTGTCCATGGTTTGAATTTTTTTTGTGCTGATTGTCAACATTATCTTAGAAATTAAAGAAATTGGTGGTTGTCTACTGATCTAGGTTTTTCTGAATCATCCATGATCCAACTATGTTGTTGTTTTACTTTTCTTAAGAAGGAAGGTTGAAGTTTTGTAAGAAATTCGTCTGTTGTTAAAAAAGACATTGTCCCAACGGCTAATTGAATGTTTACAAAACGCTATGTACAATAGACTTTGGGTTCAACCTACACATAAAGGTTACTCGTGTAGTAGTTTATTCAACTGGGCTGCCTTTTTGGTGAATTTTAGTATCAAGGTTCACGTATGAAAGATAAGATTATGGGTTACTGGTCAAAAGTACTGCAGAAAGATGTCAACAAATATTTAGCATACAACATTGTTTGTCTGTCAAAAACAACAACGTTGATAAGTCAAAGAGCATAATGAATGATGTTTTCCACATTAATATATTGCTTGGCAATAAAACTTATTCAAATTTAATGTTCATATTTGCATCTTTATTTTATGATTTGGCCTAGCAAATGTACACCAAGTGTTGTGAACAATTCTTTTTAGTTGACATAATGGGGACTAATAGTAATGTGTCGTTTCTGATGTAGGATTTCAATGCAGCATATAGCAGTCTGGTTGGTCTGTACTCCCAGTTTTTTGGGATTCCTCACATGTTTGCAGTTGTCCAACTTATTGGTCCAAGATCACTCCCATGGATTATAAGAGCCATACTGGATCACATAGCATTAAAGGTAATTTTAATTGCACAAATTACTCTAATTTGGAAGGATAACCAACCAATGCAGTGCAAAATATGCCTTTTTTATCTGCTATGCCATGTTGCTATAATATTAGAATCAGTTTTGGTGATCGTATATGCTTTTCAATCAAGATTGAGTTTTAGTTACGGTTTCAATTCTATCCCTAGTCAAAAGATCATTTTTATTTGGTTTTGATGATGGTTTTACTTTTTATTTCAGTCATATTTTGATTAAATTTCAAGTATTGTAATTTAATTTTATTTTTGAAAACTTTGAAGTCATAAAGAGACAAAAACTTAAACATGCATAAATAAAAACATGTTAAACTATTAAAATTATAAATTTATTTATCATTTTTATATTGAATAAAATGCTATAATTGATAAATAAAATTACAAATATAACATATAAATTGAAATAAAATTGCTTTTTTTCTATGCAAAAATTATGTTGTCATTGAACTATTCAAAATTTTATCGTTGTTTAGTACCTCTCTTAGTATTATCAATAAATAAAATAATATAAGCTTATATAGTTAAATTAATTTTACTTTAAAATAAATTAAAAAATAAAAGTTTTATTTCAAAATATAATACATAGATCTACTTCAAAAATAGCCATGACAATCTCTATTATAAATTTGAACTATCTGTTGCATTAGTTGCAAAATATTTGAATTAATTATTAAGAATTTGGTTTTACTTTTTGTGTTAATTTATTTAAAACTAAAATGAGAAAATTTGGAAAACATAAGTTTAGTAATAAACATAAATATATTTAGAATTGAATACAAAATTTAGGTTGTAAAGATAAAAAACATTTTTGCAATAGCCAATAATTTTGAATTAATTTTATTTAAAAAATAATTTTAAATATTTTAAGAACTAGATTTTCAAAATATAAAATACCAAAGGTGCTATGTAGATTTTGAAATCAAACCTTAAAGGTTAATGAAGAGCTAGTCAACTACTAAGCCATATTGATTATCAACATATCTTAAGGAGAAAAATTATATAAAAACAATAAAAAATGGTTTCAATTTGAAACTAAATTTTTGGCCCAAGTGAACGGGTTTGATCCAAAACCTATCCAAAATAGTCAAACACTATTTTGGACCAAAAACTAAACAACTCAACATTCCCTTTTCCTAGGGCATAGTTATCCGATTAAAAAAAACTTGTCTATGTTATATGAAAAAGGATGCAAAGCTCCAATTTAGTTAAACCTTTTGCTTTGTAGTTTTTCATAGCTGTTGTTATTAATATTCATCGGTATTTTTTATTTTTTATTCTTATTATTTTGCTTTTTCATTTTTTAGCATAATCCTCATAGTACTAACCTTAATCTAGCTATGTTAGACACATCTTGTGAATGCTCTTTTAGTTGAGTGGTTGAAGGTTTTAACCCATGGTTGGTCAACCCTACACCATTTTTAGTTTCATTCTAGTTCATTTGCCCATTTCTTGTGCATCTACTACTATCATTGTACGATCCAGCTTACGTTAAGTTGAAATCAGTTCTACTCTCATATATGTGTATATATACACAAGCATGCACGCATATATACATAAATACAATCATTTTGTATTCTATGTTACACATGTCTTCTAGTTGTTGTTTGTGAATTTCCTTAAAATGCCTATCTTTTTGTTGCATTATTGACTTCACTCAGGTCAACATTTTACGTTCAACTTTACTTTCAAAAGTCATTTCCTAATTTATGCCTTGTAGGATAATAGGTTAGAGATCACTTTTGTTCTCTTATCAAACATGGGTTTCTTTTGTTTTGAAGACAAATCATGCTTTATTTTGTGTTTCTTCTTTTTTCTGAAAATAAGTAGCATTATTCTTCAGAAATTTGAAAAACAACCTCTTGAATATAAAATCTTGGATAATAAACTATTTTTGTTCAACCTTTATTCTGTCTCAGTACATGTAGGGGCTTTTGCAACACTAATGTCTTTTGTGAAAACACCTATTTAATTCTTTTGCTTTATTTTGCAATGGAGGCAATTGTATTGGAATAACAAAAAAAAACTTGTGTAATGACAGCAATCATTTTTTGTTTCCTAACGGAACTTCACCTTAATATAAAAACAACACAGGAAATAAAATTCAGTATACTATGCAAAATGAAAGGAGTGCCAAAAAATTGCGTTAGTTCAGCTGCAAGTTTCTCTCTTTTTTTTTTTTTTTTTTTTTTGGAGAAGGTGAGGGTATTATTTGAAGATTTACATTATATTAGCAAAAGTATAAAAGTGAAATAATTGGTGGAGGAAGGGTGGGGTAGGGGCAAGGGAAGGGAAGGGATTCCCGTTGCTTCCAAGTGGTCCAGGACAGAGTTCAAAACAATGAGAGTAGACTTATCAACTTTGCTAAAGACAATCAAGTTATTGGCAAAGATGAGGCGTGTAATGGGCACATTTTTTACTTTAAACCCTTAAATTTTTTCTTGAAATAGAGCATTTCAAATCACAGCAATAGAATTCACAATAATATTGAAGTGGAGTGGGAACATCCTTGGCACAGCCTTTTGAATGAAAAGCTACATTCTTCTAAAGTCTCATCAATAATTATTAAGAGGTAAACCTTTAAAGTATTCATTATGATCCAGCTTATGAAAAATGGAGAAATATTTTTGCAGTCATTCTAATGTATTATGCCTCCCAATTAATAGAGTAAAAAACCTTAGAAATATCTATATTTGATCAAAAAGCCTTTTCGAAGATTTTGGGTTAATTTATTTGTGAGTTCTATTGTTAAGCTAATATTGTCAACTAATCATCTACCCTTGATAAAAGCTGCTTTGATAAGCATGAATAATCCTAGATTGGAGGGGCTAAATGTAGCTCATAATGATCTTAGGGATAATCTTGGACAAAAAGTTGCAAAAAGAGGTTGATGGATAGTTTCTAATGGAAGAGGCATTGTTAGATTTAGGAATAAGGGCCATTACAATTGATTTAACAAAATTAAGAAGCTTGAAAATATAAAAAGCATACTCTAATAAGGCCCATCCAATAATGTCCTAAAAGAAATGGACTATGTTATGAAACCTTTTTAGCTATAAACTTATTATTGAGAGTAGAATTAACCACTTGTCACATTACCTTAGGCTTAATGTTCCTACCAACAATTTTGACATCTTCAAAGGGAAAAATTTATTTATGAGGATGTCATAGGGCAAAGATGGGAATGTTGCCAATTGTATAGATTAGAGAATAGTTCACAATGTGGCTTGCCAGCTTTACATGATTAGAAATTATTTTTCTTGGTTCATCATAGACCTTGGGCAAGTTGAGACATCTACTTTTCATGTGGCTATATGAGAACTTAAGTTTTTTGTCATCGTGACAAAGCCAACCAAACTTTAACATATTCTGTTGCCCAAGAAAGGTTCAACTCTTATGATTATAAGCTCTTATTTACAATTCCTCCTTGTAACCAAGATTTTAAAATCCAAATAGTTGGCTGAGACAATATTATGGACGTCCATTCCTTAAAGTTTTGATTAAGAAAGTTGACCAAAAACAGTAACACTAGCTATTCCAACTTTTGATAGCATCTTTGACATTTCTTAATGTCCATTGGAAGTAAAAAATGGAGTGGCCATGTTGAGGGCCATCCATGGTTAAGTGTAATGTATTGAAAACTATGCAAGTTCTCCTATATGTACTTAAATTTTAAAAAGACTTCTTCCTTGAGGGATTTTTATACTTGATAGCACAATTAGAATAAGAATTGGGAAAGAAATTGGCATACAAAATAAAAAAATCTCCATCTAAGTCTCATTGTACATAGAACTATCAAATTTGAAGTGGATGGGATTATCTTTATAATGATTTAACAAAGTAAATATGAGGCTAATAGAAGGAATATCTTCCACATTAATATCCATAACTAAATTGAAGCTTCACTTGTCTCCATCTAAGGAACTATCATATCTACTTGTCATCATGAATGCTTGAAATTATCCATGATTAGCCATGATTGTCCCTAAACAATCATGTGATGAAATTCCTCCCAAAGCTTTACTATTGAAACATAATCATGAAATTCATAAATGACTAAGAAGCATTGAAATTAGTGACATTCTAAAGGGAAGCATAGAGATAATGCTAATTGAATCAGAATTCCAAAGAATGAAAACGTGGCCTTCAATATGCAAATTGAACTTATCCCTCCATTTTAAAGTAGCCTAAATTTTGAGTCCTGAGCCTTAAGCTCATAAGCTTGATATTTGATTTTATTTTATTATGGTTTAGTTGCTTGTTGAGTAGAGAACAATTTGTGATTTTGGAAGCATCATGCCAACCAGAAGTATTCTAAGAAAGAATGGTTGGAGACATATTCATGGAGGCAGAGGCCAACTCTTCATAGCAGAGTGACCCAAGTGACCATTCCTTCTTGTGGTATTTCACTACAAGGTGCTTTGAACATAGGAGACTTTGGG
Source organism: Vanilla planifolia (assembly GCA_023846275.1). Classification (NCBI taxonomy): domain Eukaryota; kingdom Viridiplantae; phylum Streptophyta; class Magnoliopsida; order Asparagales; family Orchidaceae; genus Vanilla; species Vanilla planifolia. Next base: position 4,655,850 of record CM043870.1, read on the forward strand.
CTCAATTTGATCTTTAACTAAGGAAATGAGATTATTCATTAAAACAGGTAGTTCTATAATAACTACCAAATTGTGTTGCTTCTCCTAAGTATACGACGAAATTAATCTCATGGATAAGAACTTCATGAATTTTACCTTTCTTTTGATCATTCAATTAAATGTAGAGTTGAAAAGTAATTTTAACTATGCACTTAGGCGTTGGCAGGCTTTTGCATAATGCATTTTGATTACTTGATTGTTTTCTTGAGTGATTGTTATTCTAGCCTTTAGCATTGATGAAGACCTCAAAATCGATATCTGTCACATGGTTAACAACATCATTGCTTTTAGGGGAAGGTTGCTCTCTAGGAATGTGAGAGCTAGTAGAAGCAATGTGTGTAAAGGTACAACAGGTTTTGCAAGGGTTAGGTTTCGAATCATACTACACAATGATATTTATAATGTTTTCTCCAATCTGAATGAGGTTCTTTCGAGGGGTAATCTACCAACAATTCCCAACTTAACTTCACAAAAGTCAAAAGTTTGTTTGAGGCAGCCAACCGGTCCATTAGATTTGGTTTTGTAATAAAACTAGTAATTCTTGGTAGACACCTGGGGCTCATAGGTTGCAAAGTGTTGGGAACTTGATCCCAATTGGAATGTGGTTACAAGCATCTTTCTCTAAAATCCTATTTGGTAACCAATATCTTAAGAATAAGGTTTTGTAAACAATAGTCCAAAGTCTTGCCTGCAAAACTTTGTCTAGTAGCTCTATTTTGAATTTGATCAAAAAGAAAACCTCAGCAAAGTCGTTGAAGGAGGTCATTGATTTCCACAAATGATTGGTGGCCTCTACTAAATGAGAATATAGTGGTCTATGGCCTGTACAATATCTAATTAGGGAATAGGTTCTCTTTCAACAATATTCTCCTTCAAGATTCTAGCATTGCTATTATGGCATGAAATAAATTCATGGTACATTAGGAATTAACATGTTTTGTGAAAAAGAGTTTTCAATCTTTTGAAACATTTAAGATTCCAAATCACATTTGGGATAGCAGCACAAGATAGCATCAAACAGTGTGCAAGACAGCTGCTCTCTTGCAAAAAGCTGGGCATAGGAAGTGCACCACACTTGGGATCCACCATCACACTTGAATCACTTGCCATGGTGGGTACACCTATTGCTCATGTGCATCACATGTGCACAATGGCTATATCTATCAGAACATACAAATCACTAGTGTAGTAAGTACAACTATTGCTACTCATGCACTGACTACCACACTCGGATCTTGCACATGTGGATGCACATCCTTGCTTGTGTAGATTCTCTGTAATAGTAGATTTCAAGTCAAAATGCATGAAACATGTAAGAAATAAAAAAATATTTTGTAATATTTATTATATGTAAATCTATACAAAGGAGAAGAATGGTAAAGCAATACATTCTAAATATTTGGCAAAAACTATTCTCTTAGTTTTTTTCCATTGAAACTTTCATTCCACTATTGCAACTTTTAAGTAAGATCTGTTATCTAGAATTTAGATTACCTTATAGACAAATCACTTAAGAAAGCTAACAAACAAAGAAGAAAGAATGAGAAAAAGAATAGCAAATATCTAGTGACCACATGTGAGTGACAATAAGGCTATTTGATCTGAAGTCAAAACGAGGGTTCAGTGAGCAAGAATCCATGATTAAGCAAAGGCACTTGCAAATCAACTAAGTCTTAATGCTCAAAAAGTTGGTGGTTGACAAGTTGACGGTTGACGACATGCTCAAGGGTAAGCAAATGAAGGAAAGCAATGTGGTCCTTAACTACATATTACTTGATTTTGTTTTTCTACTTAATGCTATACCCTTTTTATCTAAACATTGCTTCATTTGGCTATACAAGTCCTCTATGTATATAAGCTTGGTTTTGAAGATTTTGTCATCACAAATGGCCTATATCAAATGTGTTATTTTTATTATCTGCATCACTTACAAACAAATGTTTCAATACAAAAAGTTGTGTATCATGTATTATTAACCAAGTTGTTGTTGGGATCCTCATGTGGTTTTATTATTTTCTTCATTAAACCCTACATATGAAGTCAAAGAAATCTTTCATTAAAGAATATAACTTGAGCACCTTTCTTAGTGACTTCAATGCAGTAACTACAAACCTTTATGACTATGGCACATGGGTACACGATAAGGACTATTGAATTTAGTGAAAAAAAAAGAAATAATAGAGCACTTAAATCTATGAAAATGATATTATATGTATATGTTCAAAAGTATGCAAAGAGTGCTAAAGAGATCATTCAATTTGAAGTCATTGGTTGTATTTGGTTTGGGAAGCATAATGCGTCGATTGAATTTCAAACTTATCGATTAAAGTGAACAATTAACTCTGTACCTAGTAAACAATTATCACAAAATTGGTTGATTTCAAATAAATTGTTTGAAATTGTTGGTGCCTATAGAGAGTTGGGCTTGTGTTGCTAGAATGGGTGTGTTGATTTCAAAAGTAGTAGTGAAATTCAACCAAAGGCACCTAGAGTACCCAAGTAAGCCAAAAATGAGTGAAAACATTTATTATGAGATTGTAAGAATGTTAATGCAAACCAAATAAAAAGATCCAAAGGGGAAGAAAGATAATTTGCAAGTTACTTTGTTGTGATTTGGCTACATTTTATCTTCTATCTACTCAAAAAACTACATGATTTGAAATTCCTCTATGAATATATCATCCATATTAGTTTAAGTTCAAAATCTTCATTGTCACTCCTCTGTTAAAGGGACAACCTTAAAACTTTAAGAATGCCTTACTACAGAATAATTGAATACTAGCTTGTGTAGTAACCCAAAGAATAAGAGATAAATTATAATGGCATATAATATATAAAATCTGAAATAACAAGTTTTAATCCATTTAGGTGTGGTCAACTATATGAATTCATTTATATCATTATGATCTATCCATCAATAACCCTTCATTTAAATCCAAGAATATTAAGTTCTTTAGTAGTTTCATCCTATCATTTTGTATCTACATTTTGTTTTGCTTAGAAAAAAATTTCAATAACTCACACTTATATCAAGGAATGAAGTGACTTCCGTTTAGCATGAGACAAAACCAAACAAGCCAACTGTAAATTAGCTTATCTTTTATCAATTCTAAATAAACTTGTGGAAATGTGTTCATTGATAATCATATCCTATTGAGTTTGATCACTAATCTTTCTCAATATTCTCGTCTTTGTAATACTTGTTTTTATTTTTATATATGAACTTCCTTTTTTGAGAATAAGACGAGGGCATAGCTTAATATTATTAACATAATAATAAGCTATAAAGATTCATGTAGATGCTAGACATTCTAGTGGAAGTTTTCAACAACCAAAATGCTGGTCAAAGCAAGTAGTCTTAGAAAAAATATAATAAGTAAACAAAAAAAGACGCCCAAGACAAAAATTACAAAGTAGGCCAATCTGAACCTCCTTTGGCTTTTAATTGATGAGATATCGAGAGGACGAGTAGAAATAGGAGCTTAAGATGGTGTTCCAAAAGACGATAGCATAGAGTGGGGGCCTTAACAATTTGGTCCAATTAGGGGGTTAGAAAAAGTGTCTATACCTAATAACCTTAATAGAGAAAATTTGTATAGTTAAACTTCTTATGCTATCATTTAGTATTGTATAATAGTCTTCGTCCATATATCATAAAGGTTCTCTTTAATTTTTTAAGTGGAATATTTTGATTGCAAAACACTGCCAATAGCCTTGCATTTGATTACATATGTTTAGATTTTATTATTAACATCCTTATCAATCTTATCATTATTTCAAAATGTAGGTCTTACAAGATGATATCTCTCATTAATAGCAATTTGTGCATCTTTTCAACTCCTACACTAATTAAACTTATATTTCATATAATTGATTTGAGGTCTACTAACACAAATTTCTTTGAACTCCAATGACTTTCTCAATAACCCAATTTAGCTATAGCCCTTTCTTTAATTTTAACGACAAGTACAATATTATCTATAGAAATGCAAATATGCTTCATCTTGTATTTGACTAGTGAGAGCATTCATAACTAATTAAAAAGGACAAGGGCTTAATGTAGAGCCTTGATGAAGTTCCACAATAATTGAAAACTCTAATGAATTCTTCTTGATTTCATATTCACATCATCTCTCAATTGTAGTTGTTCTTAGCAATCTTCATATCTACAATACCAACTCTTTTATTTATTAAGATCTAAATTTCTTTTCAGACTCTAATATATATCTTCTCAAAATCAATAAAAATTAAAAAAAAAATCCTTTTTTCTTACTTGAAACTGGTCATCAAAAACTTTCTCAAAGTTTATAACCTTAATTATCGACCATTGTGGTATTAAACAAAATCAATCCTAAGATATATCGATGTCTCTTTGTATTCTATAATCAATTACTCTCTCATTTTATTTGAAAGCATGATTTATCAGCTTAACTTCCGTATAATTAGTACAGCTCTCTAAATGTTTCCTATGCTGTCAGAAACGAAAAACAAAGTTTTTTCCTCAATTCAATTTTTATCTTTTACCTTAAAAATAATATTGAATAGATTGATAAGCCAATAGGTACCCTCTTCTTCCAAACATCTATAGGATGCTATCTTGTCATCTTGCTTTTTTACACTTTATATTCTTTAATGCTTCTATCACTTCTATTTTGTGAATAATTTGATAAAAATGAATATTAATATTTTTTCTCAAATATCTAAGTTTCTCTAAAATACTTATTTTATCATAATCTTTATTCAAAAACCTATGAAAATAGCTAATCCAACTAAACTATGCATCCTTAACATCTAGTAGTACATTATATTTCTCATCTTTTATGCATTTTACTTGATCTGGATTATTGTTTTTTTTTTCTTTTTTTTCAGTCACTCTGTGTGTTTTTCTTTCTCTAATCTAGTTTTTTATATAAATCCTCAAAAGTTGCATTTTTAATATCTTTAATTGTTTTTTTTTTCACTTGTTATATTAGTTTATATCTCTCTCAATTATCTAGAATCTTAAAATTAAAATAGATTTTATAGGAATTGTTTTTTTTGGCAATCTATTGTTACTGCTTGTTTCAATCATCAATTTTTTTATTGTAATTTAGGGCATGGACTTCAAATCATCCAACCATATGCTTAACTATCTTACAAATATGGGTAACAATATTGTCCCACATATGGCTTGCCTACTATTCTAAATCCAAAGAACTTTAAGACTATTTTTGGGTAATTCTTTTTTTTAATCCTTATGTTTTTATCACCTAATCTCAAGACATTACTTTGATTTGTTATTTCTCTTATAGCTTTGTGAAAATCTATGACCATTGGTTTATGTCAAACATTCTCATTGTAGGACTTTACCATCCTTATAATGTAGTGGATCTTATTTTTTGCTAATAAAAAGTTGTCACATGAAAGAATCGCTTGCATTAAGTCAAAATCGATCCAAAACTTTTATTTAACGCTAACATCTAATCCTATTTGAAGAGTATAAACACTAATAACATTGATACCTTAGTGTGTTATACCAACTTTTAAAGATATATTTTTATCCCTAATCTTATTAACATGGTCTCTTCATCTTTCAAATCTTTTATCAAAATTTAGAACAATCCTGTTTCTATTTCAATTCTTGCTCGAATCCTTATCATTTTTTTGGTCTTTTCATCAACTTTTTAGTTGATCTATATTTCAAGATCTTAACTTTATTTTGTTCAAACTAAGTATGGAATACTTATGTTGTTCATTTCTCATAGAAAAGCAATGATTGTGTGAAAAAGTATATGAGACCTCGAGTTTCAAGGTTTTTAAGATAGTTTTGTGTAAACTAATTTATGAATTGCACAAGAGAAAATGATAAAATCTTTATTCGCACTAGTAAATAAAAACTTCAAAGGACACCTGCAATAAAAGGATTATGCAATTGAAATAGCCTTGCAAATGCTTTAGAACAAGAGAAAGGATTAATCCATTGGATTTAATATTATTTGCAAGAAAAAATATGAGGGGTTTGAAATGGCCTTCTAGAGGGATGTTAAAAAAATTTGTGAGATAAGAATAAGAGGATTTAAATTCACTTTCTAGCCTTTGAGATTAAAGCCCAAACAATCACAAAACCTTCTTTGGAAGACTTCTAAATACGTAGCATATATTCACTTCATTTTCAAGGTATGGCTGAAGTTTGATTGCTTGATAGTAATGTTCACTTTACCCGATGAGGTTTGACCACCACCAAGGAGAGTTCTTTTGTTCAAAGGTTTTGTAAAGTTGCTGGGCACAGGATAAAAATTTCTTTTGGGTTGATGGTCAAATTCTTTCTCATTAAAAGGAAAAAAAATCGAACTTTTTTTCAAATGCTTGTCTAAAGCATCTCTTGTATTCCTTCCACATGTTAGGCTAAAATTAATATAGAAAATCAAGGAAGCAACAAACTAACATCTTACAAATTTGATTTAGGGGAGAATTGTTCAACCAAATTGACAAAACATTGGAATAAAAGCTAAGAACAACTCTTTCAAAATTTCACAAAAAACAAATTCCTAGAAGTAGGTTAGTTTTATGAAATTCTTCAATAAAATCAATCAAAAAAGATAAGAAATCTGCATATTGGCTTGACATTCTAAATTGCTGTGGTGTCAAGTACATCTTTGTTGCACTTTGAATTCTGAGTGGGTAGCAAAATGGATTTTCATTTATATTAAAGCTATTTGTCCTTAAAATCATATCTAATTCGAGCACTACACCATATTGTGATCATCATCTTCAAAATCAACAATACCTTAACAGATTAATATACTATATTAATTCCAGTAATAGTTGTCTTTTAATAGACTATATTGATTCCTGTATAAGTTGCCATGATGTGCACATGGTAAAGCAATTTGTTTCGCTATGGTTCAAAAATTTAATGGTGTTATGTTTTTTCATATGTTTTTCCTCACAAATACTGATTCTAAATTCTGTTTGATCAGTCTGATTAATTGTTACATGATTTTTTTAACATAACCTTCCAGCTTAATGCAATCATGCATAAAGTTATTGGGCTACAAGATGCATTACCGAAATCTATTGGATTACTTCCATTTGATGCTGGTCTGACAGGTAACCAGCAAAGAACTTTTATTCACATTTGTGCAATGTCTTTTTTCCTCTCCTTTGCTGTGTTGTTATGGTACTCTATCTGTTAAATAATCATTTGTCTCCTATTTAAATGGCTACTTTGCTTTTGTCTTTGTACTTGCTATACTTGTTTTTTTGCTTTCAAAATTTTAAGCTAAATTTTATAGCTCTTAATGGTTTGATATGTTGATAATGCATCCTTTGTCACTATTATCTTGTTATGTTTTTTCTGTATTTCTTATGTGACAGTAAATATATATAAACATTATGTTAGTGGAAGCATTAATTTCTAATCACTCTCAATTGTTATAGTTGAACTGTCTACTTAGATTTTGTATTTTTTGGGTATTTCTTATGTGACAAGAAATACATATAAACATTATGTTAGTGGAAACATTAGTTTCTAGAGCACTCTCAATTGTTATTGTTGAATTGGCTACATAGATTTTGTGCATGCAAGTATTCCTTTTCTAAGTGGCATATCTGACTTTTAAATTGCCTTTTTAAAGCATATTGTTTATGTTTTTCTGTAATAAAAAATAAACCAATCTAATTTTATACTTCAATAGAATAATGATCAAGAACTTTATTAATCACTTTTGTTTGCTTTCATTTTTTATCAATATTTAATATATTTTATTTTGTTTTCAATATTTCCAAATTAATTTTATTTTATAAGAGATTAATAAAGGTCATAAAAATAATTTAAGTTTTAGAAATATATATAAATGAAAACATATTAAAATAATGGAATTGAAAATCAATTATAATTTTTTATTAGTTAAATATATTACATCAAATAAATAAAATTTAAAAATAAATATTTAAAATCTAAATTTTTTTAATATTTAAAAAGTACATCATTATTGGAATGTGAAATTGTGTATTTGTTTCTAATTTCCATGGTTAATATTATTGTTAAATAAAACAATACATAAGTTATGTAATTTTGAATTAATTTTATTTAAAAAATAAATTAAAAACTTTTTTTAAAATAAAATATCGAAAAGCATGAAAATCAAACACTTCTTTACAATATTTATATTTCAATTGATTTTTTAACAATTTAGTTTATTTTTTTGAATTACTTTAAAAGAAATGTAATAAAATAATTTTTAAAATCGACCAAAAAAGTGAAAATAAATATCGCTGGAAAAAAAACCCAACACTTATTTTTATTATAACCAAAAAAGCTAATTGTAAAATATTTTACATAAAAAACATTTTAATAGCTTTTAAACTCAAGCACCCAATGTGAAGTAGAATGCTTACATGTTGGACAAACCAAGCTAATCTTTGCTATGAGCTTAAATAAAAAGTTATATAAATATAATAAATGTAAATTTTAGCTAAAGTTGGTTTTTGAGCCTTGTTTCCAACCAGCTTAACAGAAAGCATTTCAAAACTTGTCAAAACCTAAATTTCAGCCCAATGCCATAAACCATGATTTGGAGCATCAAGTTATTATGGACATAAGACCATTTGCTTATAAAAACTGTTTATTTTGACAATGCATTCAAGTGTAGATATGTGTCATGTGATTAAGTGGATAGCCAATATATCAATATTATCCTTCTTCAACTTTTCACCCACTATTCAGAAAGCAAGAACTACTGGGAAGCTCATTGGTAAGGAGAGCTATATGATTTTTAAATATGTTTGATGTCAAATCATGCATAAACAACATCTCTCTTTTTCTCCAATCTTACAAGATCAAAAAAATGTTTTCACCAAGAAAATATAAATGAAAATAAGACAAGCAATAAGTTCAAAAAATAGTTACCAGGTCAAGGGAATCCAACATAGACTTCTAAACTACCTAGTTGACATCTCATTGCTTAACACACTACCTCCAATGCCGCACCACTCATGCTAGTAAATCAGCATCCTAGATTTGTCACACAATCAATAATTGTTCTAGACTCATTTGATGCAAACACAAATTTCACAACTTGGGAGTCAAGAATGATGACATAAAGGATAGAGGAAGGTATAATATTAGTAAAGACAATTACAACTTGTTTTTGAATATTGAGACAATTACAACTTTGGTAACTACATGATGCCTAATTGGATATGTGTGCATATTAACCCATACTTATGAACCTAGACCTCTATTTCTCAAACCAATGGACTCATTTGGGAAGCAGGGAAAAACCTAGGTACTTGTTTGTCCTAATAAATAGCAAAAACTTAATACCAATTATTAATTATAATAGATAATACTTATGTGATAAATAATTATTGTGTTTATCAAATATGCAAAAGCTATTTATGGAGAAAATTTGAAGTTGACAAAGTATTTTTCTTTATCAAATATTACCATCCTCTGAATACCCATTATACTCTTTTAGTTCAGATTTTTCCATTCCCAAAATCATAGCATTATAAGTTGAAAGTCTTATCAGCTAATTTTTTTTTTTCTTAATGTAGTGGCTTGAAAGGTGACCTTGTTTTTTTCTAGAGGCGGATTGCGAGACCTTCCTCTGTGGGAGGAGGCTGGCAGTCCGTCCCTCATCCTCCTTTTACTTGGCGAACAATTCAGTCTTTCATTTGGGTTCTTGAGAAGCATGGTCCCTGTGGGTATTCTTTGGCACCTATTATTTATATTGGCTCTTCTGGGAGAAGATCAATTCGTCAGTTGAAACCCCTACATTCTGTAGGGTTTCTTTCTTCATGAGTAACCATAATTAATTGTTATTTTTCTTTGATCCCGGTGTACCTTATGCCATCCAACTATTAATAACTGTCCAGAGTAGCCTTTCCTTACTCTTCCAAGGAGCTTTTTCGGGAAGGAGGATTAGATGTCCTGGATTGCTTGTTCAGCCCACTTTACTGTCAGCATTTGTCATTTTTTCCTTCCCTTAAGAGTTCCAATTGTTTAGCTTGGTTTGTTAACGAGTGCTTTTTGCTCAGTTGTCTTTCTTTTGCAAGCTTACCCAAGTAAGCTTAAGTTAACATCCCTCTTTAAGAGACATTCCTAGCAAGTCTCTATGTTCCACCTCTAGCCAAAGCATATTTCATTATATTCTACAAATTCTTGGCATGCTTTGCAAGCAGCACTACGTTGCCTCACTGATCTCCATTTTAATTCCACACACTTTTACATTGTTCTTCACAGAAACTAGACCTGTTTCTTCATTTCAGCTACATTTTTTTTTGTAAGAAGAGCATAAATTTAAAGCCTTTGGTAGGGACGTTCGTTTACTTTGACCATTTACATGAAGATTATTTGGCAAGTATGGGTTTAGTATTGTTGCTTCTAACTAATTGACCTTAAGGAGCATGGGTGCTGGTAGAATGGGCTTGCATCTCTGCTCCTGCACTTAGGATTCCTCAGTTTGTGATCTCCATTAGCTAACTTTGCCATTTTTGTGGCAACCCTTGCTCATCTGCATGCTTTTTTCAGAGCCTCATTCCTTTGTATTGTTCTTTAAAATGATCCTTGTCAACCCATTTTCCTTTTTGGTCGTCACTCGTAGTGTTTTTTCTCTTTTTCATCGAAGACTATTAAAGTTGGGATTGGCTGCTTTTTTTTTCTGCCGTCAATGGACGGTACTTCTACATGATCTCTATATTTTTCATCATGCTCTGGCAGGGATTTCAAAAAAGTTCATTCAAGATCTGTGAATGAGTTTCCATTAGAGTTTGTGCAGTCGTTTAGCCAAATGGTGATATTACATGTCAAAAATTCAATCATGGACAAACACTGCATGTACGAAGAATCAACTAACCTAGCATTTTGGTACAATGTAATTGAATTAAAAGAAAAATGTTGTTTTCAAAATGTTATTCTAAAAGGCTTTTTCACAAAGGTGTTTTATGGCAAAACATTACCCAATGCAACTTAGTTTCAAAAATATATGCCTAATATTTCTCTACTTCTATGAACGTGTTTTGAGATTTTTGTTTTTAACATGGAAATCACTTTATGCAATTATATGGGAATTAGCACTAAAATCGATAGACCACTATATCAACAACAACATGACTAACCTTAGTGATTTGGGTATACGCATACTATTTATACAAAATTTGCTTCAAGTAATATTACGCATTTGTTAAATCTTTACTTGGTTGTTGCACAACAGAACATCCTTTTAAGAATTTGATGGAGCAGCTTCTTGTGCAACACAGTTGTTTTAAAAATGAAGTACTTCAAATCAACTGGTGGCCTCCTGAACATGATTGAAATTTTACTGCAATTGGTTGCTCAGTTGCCTTTGCGCTTCAGTTTTTATGTTTTCAATCTTCTGATATCTTTCATTTAAAAATTCCTACTATAGTTTAAACAAAATTAATAGAGTTTAAAGCATGGTATTCAAAGTGTTGTGTTGAATAAATTTTTGGTCTGTTTAATATCCAGGTTGCAAGAAGTTCATCCAAGAACTTTTGACATGGGAAACTAAATCAGAACCAAAAGCAGAAGTGGTTCAAAGTTTGAAGGAGGTGGGAAGTGCACTCTATTGGATGAGCCTTCTTGATCTTGTTCTGGTAATGCATTCGAAGTTGTTCCAGTGGAACACTTTACTGGTCTTTGATTTTATTAGGTTAATTTGGTTAGAATAGGTGTATGTTTCTTTCATGCATAGAGTGGCTTTATTGTATCGTGATAAGTTGCAGGCAGAAACTGTTTAAAAAGACAATTATTTGAAATTGAAGGAATATAAACGAAGTAAAAAGAACATAAATTTAGAGATCCAGAGCAAACATCTCCAATGATTGTTTTTCAACTCAAATTTATTAAGAAAGAAAGAGAGGACATTCAGAACTCTTTAGGCAAGCTACCAAATTATTGTCAACAACTGATGGTTTTTTGCATACATTTGCCAACTGCCTAAGGTGATTAGGTTAAGCCCCACACTAAAAAATTCATAACAACAAATACCTGATCCCCAAAATCCAGACCACAATTTGTATACTTTATGCATTCATGCTTGAAGAATGAACAAAGTCTGCTGCAAAGTTACTCCAAAATAAATCATGGACAATCGGATCATGTTTGATGTTTCACACTCCAAGGATGGACTGCAGGACTTGTTCCTTGCTCATGCACAGGCACTTACTTTTTTTTGTGCTTCCACCTATCACAATGGAAACATTAAACACCTTCATATATGATGTCAACCTAATGTCTAAAAAGCAAAGAACTGTGTATGATTGGTGTTGGTGTCAATTCTGCTTGGTAGTGGAGTTCAAATCTGACTTGAAATTGACATGATGGCCCATGCCTGAATCAAATGTTTTAGGGATTAAAAGCTTCATGCTAAACCTAAATTGTTTGAAACCATCAATGCTCCATCCTTACAAGAGAACTACCTTGGTCTCAATTTTGTGTTAAACACGACCTGAAGCAAAATTAATAACTTAACATGTCAAGTTATTAATTCAAGGATTATCTAAACCAGACGTTAGTTTTCTTGGTTTCATAACCAACAAATAGAAAGCAGTGCAAAACTTATTTGACTTTGTCTGAATTATAAAATTTTTCCACCAGTTTCACATTGGTTTTTCCTGTCATATTCAATCTTGATAAACCTAACCTTAAAATTCCAAGTTTCTCTGTAAGCATCTCTTGACAAGTCTCGTATGATATTAAGTGTTTTCATTTACTGTAACATAATTTTTCTCTGTCGTATGTGCGATGTGATTTTTAGTAATGTGCTTGCAATTTATACAATTGCTTGCCATAGGATTATATGTTTAAGTTAAAGGTTAACTTTGCATAAAAATGCTTAATTTTCTAGATTTCTCAAATTTCTTAAGAATACATACAAAAGATCTAGTTCTCATTTCATAATGTCTAGTACTCTCTAATTACCCATTAACTAGATAAGTATGAGTGTCTTGCAGCCTCTAAATTTGATATCTCGTTTCCAGATGTTTGATTGATTTCCCTAGTGGTTTCTGTCAGTCACTAACAATCTACTCGTCACTTTGGTAACTCATACAATGAACTATCCTTTTTTTCTAAATAATTCAGGGGAAATACAGTGTTGAAGACTCTTCTTAGATTTAAACAATTGATTGAGGAGGAATTATTATGCAAAATGCCTTTTCTCGTGGCTTTTGTTTCAATCTTGTTTTCCTGTAGGCCATTTCAATGTACGTTTACTTCATTAGCATGAGAGCAATGTCAAACCTTGTAAGAAACAATGATGCAGCTGTTAAATTCCATCAAATTGAAGATTGCAACTTGAACTAAGAGATATGCTTTGAGGATTTCTAGCTCAAAAATCAAGACACAATTGGATTGCACCATCATCCTGGTTTGGAATACGTAGTATCGTGTTGGTCAGGTAGATTGGAAGTGCTATTGCTAGAAATCAACTTAGAAATACTTGTTAAGCAATAGGAAAATTCAAGATTAATCCCCCACGTTCTAGATAAGATCTCATCTTAAAGCTAACAAACTCTAGCCTTTATGGATTGAGAGGAATACGTAATAGTTGTCAAACGTATTAATGTAACAGTATGTGGTCACTATGCAACTCTCAAAAAAAATATTGAAGCTGAAGATAAAAGCAAGGAAAGCCAAATAGCTTGGGAGAAATTTAACCATTGAACCTCTTTCAAATGCTATGAAAAATTGTCTTATTCAACCCTAACCAATTCCAGGTTACAACTCTATTACTGTGCTTAAATCACCAAAACATCAGCAAAAAATTGTTTGAACTTCCCCAATTGGATAATGAAAGGGTAAAGAATATGTTGAAGTGTTGATTGTTGGATTAGATATGACTTTGTTTATGCCAATTGGACCCATTGTTTGTTGGCTCAACCTGAGATTTTGTTGAGCTTCAACTTCTAGTAACTGAAATCTGAGAAAGGAAGAAAAAAATAATAATTTTCTTACTTATTCGTTATAATTAGCTTACACTCTTTCACAGCAAATTACAATAATGAAAAAAATTATGAAACAACTTAAATCTCCCTACTTATTCTGTTGACTGACAATAAAATATCCTTCGAATCAGGAACATGAAGAATAGAATTGAACTTCAAACCATTGAGTTCCATATCTCCTCTCCTTGTTATACAAACAAAATCCATCAACTTTTATGATCCCAACATTTTCCTTATATGGTCTATAATTAGCGAATCCTGTATTGGAACTTGCCACATAATCACAAGCACCTACATCTGCCATCCAAATATCTTGTGGAACTTATCATAGCGATATATAGAAAATGCCTTTGTGCTTTCTAAGAGTTTAGAACTAGAACGGTTGATGAGACAGGTTTAGAGTCATTTGTAACCAATGAAGAAGTCATCAATTTTTGGAGAATCTCTATTTTGTTCTTTGTGAATGATGAACAAGTAGCACTATTTGTTATACCTGCTTGATAGGCATTCTTTCTTTAGTGACTTCATGGTTTCCAATTCATGGGCTTGGCATGAATATCCAGGCACTTCTATGGTATGATATGGCTTCAAATAATGCTCATACCAAAACTTCTTCTTTCTTCCAAAAGTCCTTTTCTGTTTGCATTCACCATTATGGTTTGCAGCTAACACTAATCCCTATTAGTACTGTCTCAGTTGTTGTGCTTTAGGACAGTAAGGACATAACCTTTGTTTTTGTCTCTTCACATCAGACTTCAGCAAATACCTCCTTCAACATAGAGGCTTTGTGTCAAGTATACTTTCTCAAACTTCATCAAGGTCTTGATTCAAGCCTTCTAAATCAAATATTTGATCTTTTTCTAGCATCTTGTTTTATAGGGCTCCATCAGCATGATAATTTTAATTAACATTATGAAACAGATCGATTTTGTGCCACAATTCCAAGGGATTATTAAAATACGTGGCAACAAATAATGTACCTTATCAAGTGTTTCAAATCTTGGAGCAAATTTCTAAACTATGATATATTCTCAAAATCAAAATGTGTCTCTTTCATTTCATTTCACACGTCTTTTGTCATTTAGTAGAGCAGTTACAGGTGTTGAATGCTTTGCTCCGTTGAACTTATTAACTATGCCATCACAATCAAATTCTATGCTTTCTATATACTATATTCATCTTATTAACTATGCCATCACAATCAAATTCTATGCTTTCTATATACTATATTCATCCTTCTCTAATAGAGGTTGTACCATTGCTCTTATCAAATATCTTATCAAATATCCCATCTTTCTTCTACCTTTAATCACAAGAAGGATTGATTAATGCTACTATTTGAAATTATTTTTATTCAATTTCTGAGATGTGATTTGAATTGAGTTTTCATGGTGATTGGATACAACAATGGCATCCAGAATGATTTCGCTGTGGATGACTTGGAATTTGCCATTTGATCAACAATAGTGGCCACTTATATTCACACTGGTGGAAGGATCACCTTTAATAATATAAAATTACAAAAAGAAAGAAGAGCATTATGATTTTTTTTCTTATTGATCATAATCAGCTTACAATCTGTTATAGAATATTTCAATAATTGATCTTTTTATATTTATAAACTAGCCCTTCACAAAATAAAGAAAGTCAAGAAAGAAAAAAAATTGTAAAAAACATAATAAATTTTAAAAACATTAGAAAACTAATCTCAAGACACAGGAACACAGAAGGAAGAAAGTTATTAAAATCTCATGACTAAGATACTAAAAAATTAGAAAATAAAACATCTTATTTGACTATCAAATGATCCCATAATTTTAATATGACCACATAATTGTAGCATTTTTATTTGGTTTTCACATATAACATGAAACAACCCATCCCATGGATTATTTTTTGAAAATTGGATATGTAATACAACACATAACTACAGTTGCAAGTAGTTTTAACTAAGTTCAAAACCCGAGCTTGGTCGCTTTTCTAACCCAGGTTCATCATACAAATAAGGCATAATGAGCACCTTATCGACTCACTGAAATCTTAATGATACCTGCAAAATTGTAATGGACTAAACTTAAGATGCCCCATTAGATGAGTAGATGAACAACGTAGGGTCATGGCTGAAAAGCTCTCTGGCCAAGGCAGTTCCCATGTCACAATCATGAACCATCTGACGGTAACATACTGCTTCAATTTGTTGATGACACAGCTATAATATAGGGCTCATTGTGTTTGATGATTGTTAAAGATGATGAATTGGTGTAACCTTGTATATGAAGGCTTCTCTATTTTGGATTGATAACTGTTAGAAATGACAATTTTTTGTAATAGCAATGATCATCTATTTAGCGTCACATTATTTGGGTATTGCATTTCATCACAATCCTTTCATGCTTGCTCTTCGAACATTTATTTCCATAATCATCTAGTTAATAGAAGGCATTCTTTGACTTTTATCTCAGAGGGAAATAGATGATGTGCAATTCTTGCAAGTAGCACCATGGTTGGGTGTGATGATTGGAAGTGATGGACAAATAAAAGAGGCTGACGTTGGCAATAGTCCTCTTGTGACTTTATTTAGATCTATTAATGAAGCAATTGTATCCAATGCAACTTGTCAAAATCGTCAGAACATAACATTATTCCACGTCATGTCAAAGCAAGCAGAAGCTGCTGGTAAGCAATTATTTAGCTTAAGCATCAATATGATCATTGATTCCACCTGATCAAATTTTTGTACGTATTGCAGATGCTACACCTCAGACTTTTCAGACCTTGTTGAATATTTTTCAATTAATTGTTGTAATCAAATTTTTAGTTTTAAAAAACACTCAATACCAATGCAATCTTTAATGCTTTATGTAAAAGATCTCATAAGAGAGTAATCCTTGGGTGTCATGTTTCTGTTAACATATTGGTTTTGTGAACAGTTTTAGTCATACATGTTGAATGAAATTTTGTTTTTTGCTTTTCACAATATTTTCATGGGGATTTATGTGTCAGATGTACCAAAACATTTTGCATAAATAATCATTGCATATTTATCTCATGCATAACTAGTTGTCAAGTGGAAGAAAGCATGACCAGGCTGGAAGTTTAAGTTCTAAATGTTGGATGTGAACTAAAAATCAATCTATATGGCGACCTTCAAAATGTAATGTTAAGGATCATTGTCATAATCTCTATCTGACTTTGTTTCAAAAAAGGATTATGCATCTTTGTTTTATGTGATTACTTATAGGATTGTCAAATTTAGTTCAAACTGTCTCCAGTTATCTTTAAATTCCATCTTCTGTTTATTTCTAGCTCAGAATTTATTTCAATGTGAACTTGCTTGGCTTGCTGTTAAATTTTCAATCTTTGAGTGAATTGAGTAAAAATGAAATGACATTTTTCATAAATTAAAGACATCAATGAGAGAAATTGACCTGGTCCAATTAAAATTTTGATAATCTTCTACCTCACATACAATTGTTGCTGACATAAGGTATTCAGAATATGAAAACGTATGAAGATTGGGCTGTGGGAGGGGGGGTTAAGATGGACACATCAATGTGGATAGAACTTTTCTAGTTGTTATTTATGTAAAGTAGATCACAAGTGCTTGTCATAAGAAGATTGTGAGCATATGGTTGCAGGGTCACAATACTTGAAAAGAGATTAGAAGCATTTTGATGCAAGAAGTGTGGATATAGTAAAGTGAGTTCAAATGAGAAGGTAGAAGATGAGAAGAAGGCTTGTCAACTGGAGCCATCAAGTTGATGACCAAGGTGAGGAGATGCTTGTGCACTAAGCATGCATGGCAAATTGAAGACTAATTTATGATAAAAAAAGATCATGAAAGAGTGGTGGAACAAAATACAATGTCGAATAGAAGTAGTTGAGGTTTTTTGATGGAGTTGTCCAATTGATGACCAAGGTGAGGAAATGCTTGTGCATTGAACGTGTAACGTCAAGTGTTGACTAAGTGATGATAAGAAGATCATGGTGGAGTGTAGGTGGAACAAAAAATAATATAAGATAAAAGTAGTTATGAGCTATCTTAATCTTTCTTTAGGATTTATGTGAACAAAAGCAATTCATCTAAATGTTTAAACTTATAGAGGATAATAATAGAATAGATTGACATGACATTGAGTGTTATTTATTAACCAAATTGGTTCTCAAAGTGCTTTTAAGTTTCAATCTCATGACATACATAAACACATTTGAGGTTTTTCTAATACACTCTTGTATATCATCAAAGTTTTTATTAAGTTAAAAAATCATGATTGCTATGTAAGGTTCTAAAAGTTCTTTATACTTTGGCGCTCTTTATTAGGCTTTGTACATTTCTTCCCTAGAGAGATTAGGCGATCTTTGTTATCCCCTCCTAGTGCATGCCTTGTGCTACTATCTTTCACTCTTCTATAAAGGTGTAGCACTACTTTGTTAAGGTTTTCACTTTTCTCCTCCCCCTCCTCTTGAGGGAGACAGCTTTTCTTCCCGTGAGGGAGACAATTTTTCTTCCCCTAAGGATACTGAGTGACCTTTACTGCTCTTATTCTAAGGAGGCCGAGCATCCGTCACCTTCCCCTCTTTTGAGGGGCTTTGCTCTTTATTGTCTCTTCCTTTCCTTTTGTCCTCCTTCGCAATGATGGAGAGTATCAAAGGGAGCAGCAACCCTAGGCCATAGTCGTACCCTTATGCTTCTGATTTTCCAATGTAAATAAGAGAATGTAGTGACATCAAGGTTTGCCTAGGTTTCATTGATCTTGAAGGCATAGAGGTGCCATGACTCTAGATGGATCATGCTTTAACATGAACGGGGTTTCATTCTCCTAGGTCCAACATGAAGATGGCCTTTATTGATTAGAAGGATCTTCTCGATTTGTCAAGGATCCAGCATCTAAAGTAAATTACTCACTTCTTAGTGAATGAGGCTTCTAGCTGTTTCATTATTTCTTATTGGTTATTTGATGATTTAAGAGGGCAAGGGGAGAAGGCATTTGCCCTTCTTGTTCCTATAATATTAAGGTGATCAGTGTGATCTCTATAATGAATGATAATTGTAATTTTGAGTGTAAATCTGAAGGAAAAGGAAGTAAAGTAAGAGTAAAGACAAAGGAGGTGAGTTGTTGAACATGGTTGTCGAGTTAGGTGGCTAAATGTACGTGCATGAAACTATAGATGGTTCCAATATTGACAAAGTTATGAATCTGGTTGACAACACACCATTAAAGTAGAAAATGATAATTGGAGAAGAGTAGTACAAAATGGTGATGGTTTGTACTCATCTCTAATAAACAATGGCCATCTTGTCATTAAGGGTGTCTTCGAGGCAGAGGTGAGTGCCGTTACATCATCTTAGATGTTACTTCAGGACGATATTGAATTGGCAGGAAACTCAACCTCTCTCTCAAGATTTGCTCTGTCTATTGGCATTCCCCCTCTCATGACTTCCCAATCACACATGACCACATGATATGGAAGACATGACCTGCTCATGGTGTTGTTACAATTCTTTGGAAGGGTCAATATAAGCCCTCTGATTAGAATATACCCCTTTTGGGCAAGTGCTTTACCCATGGCAACCAAGTGAGCTACCAATGGGACTCTTAGATTGGTCAAAGCCTTGTATTTCAAGTGGTCAAAAGACATGTGGTATCGAGCTTACCTAGAATTTAAAGTACTCAACTTTAAACACCAATGCAATTATTCTCAATGACAATAATGTGGATAAACTTAAAAAGATTCTTGAAAATGGCTTAGTAGGATTTTTTTTTGGTTGTAGGATACCTTTCTTATGCCTCTCTAAAGAGCTCAATTATTGTTGGGGGCATTATGAGGGGTTTCATGTTATGCACCTTGGGAGAGGGGGTATTTTATGATCCTTTTCTCAAAAAGGGAGGACCATGATATTGTTTGTCATGGGGATTCATGGATGGTAGCCAAGTTTTAAGACTGGATTTTTAGACCTTAAAATAATTTCCCAAGCCCATTCCATAGCCCCAAGCAAGTTAGCAAAAATGTTTGAATACAACATGGCCATGGGAGCATGGGAGAGTTGGTATGCTGCAAAACAAGGACATTTGGAGGACCCTCCCTTAAAGAAGGATTTACTCCACCTAGTCAATATGGAAGAGAGCTAAGAATTTTGACTTCTACCTCCTGGACCAATCAATTAGCAAGGTGACCTTGTTGTTCTAATCAATGACAGTGTTCACAAAGGTTGGCTAGCAAACATAGGATCTATGTCACACTCAAATCATCCAAATCATTCAACAGGTGTTAGAGGTAGCCATGGTGCTTTAGACAAATAAGTTTCTATGTTGCAGAATCACTACATTTGACTAAAAAGGGGGCAGATCTTCCCCTATGTTTTGTTTGAAAGCACTCAACTCAAAGAGCAAGTGATTTCCCAAGGAATGGAATAGCAAATTTAGAAACAAAGGTGTTCCTCCACTCCTTAAGGCAGTGAATATCGAGACCACCAAATTTCTTGGGCTTATAGACAACTTCCCATGAGAGGTAATGGACTACTTGGAGATGACACCACTCCAAAGGAATCCTCTAATAAGTTTTTCAATAAGCTGTAAGATATTTAGGGGGATCAAAAAATGTAACATGGAGTAGATAATGAAGAACATTTGCACTATTAATAAACATAACCCTCTTGATGAGAGATAATTCTTTAGTGCTCTAGAATAAGATCAAGAGTGAACAATAACAATGATGTGAGTAAAAGTAGTAATTATTGATCGTTTGCTCAATAGATCTCAACACATATTATTTGATGTTCCAAGCAAGTTATTTCTATTGTGTTCTCCATTGACTCTTAGCCACCTTAGATTGTCATGACAATTTATGCTAACAGCAACTAGTGCACCAGGCAGACTCTTTTGAGCAAACTTTGAGATTGACCTTGATAGTGCCTCGCCTATTATTGTGTGGGGAGGGTAGGGATAAGAACACTTCTTCCATATGAGCGCAACTTGTAGCAAGTGCACCAATAGAATCTCATCTTATGAGAATAATGATTGTAATCATGTCGAAATCATCATGAAATCTAGAACATCCTCATGGGATTCCTTTACCACAAGTGAGGGCATTTCCCCCTACCGCAACCCATTGATTTCTTGTTCCCTCTACTCGAAATTCTATCTTGTCCTACAACCTTTGCCCTCATCACTAAGATTGAGATTCTTAATATTTTCTATGCTTTTACTCTCAATCACTCTCCTAGAGTGGATGGGATATTGTGATACTTCATTAAAATCTATTAGAATATTGTTAACAGAGACTTTATAGAGACTTTATCAAGACAATCAAACACTTATTTTAATCTAGTGGAATGTCGTAACAATGGAGGGACATTATGATAGCTTTGATACACAAAGTTGAAGGGCTGATTCACCCTAGCCAATTTCATCCCATCTGTCTCTGCACTATAATCTATAAGGTTGCTGATAAAGTCTTAGTCAATAGAATGAAAGATTGCTTAGGATTGTTCTCGGTAAGAGAATAAGGTGCTTTTATTTTGTGGTAGAATACTACAAATAATTATCTCTTAGCTCAAGAGCCTCTCAAACAAATGGGCTTGTCTACCTTCTTTAGTAGGCTATCAAAGTGAACTTAGAACAAAGTTATGTCTAGTTGAGCTAGCCTTTTTGCTAGCCATGCTTAGGCAATTTGGATTCCCAAACCAATGGTGCTTCTCAATCATGGAGTATATCAAGTCCTTGCTACTCTTTTTGGATCAATGTTGTGAGGTCGACTTGGATCATTGGGGCCAAGGAGCTTTGAGTAGGTGTCCTTTGTATCTATGCCTTTTCTTTCTCTACTCTAAGCTCCTCTCCCCTTTTTTTGGCAATGCAATGAGTTGAAGGTACTTAAGGGTATCTAAATCTCTGTCACTATCTCAGTATTTAATAATTAATATGCATTTTCAAGGAAAAAAGTTAATAAACTTTGTCCTCTTTAGCAAATGCATGCTTCTAAGGGAAGGAAAATGTTGGTTGATAAGTTGTATTTTAAGAGCCAAAAAAAATGAAAAGTATGTTAGCATCATGTGATCAAGTAAACAATCAGTTTTTACTTGTCTTACATCATTGTTGTGGTTCACTTTCAAATCTCGTCTAGGGCATTACGATTTGTTCTAACTTCCTTCTCTCTCTACTCCACATTGTACTCATGGTCCCCTTAAATCCTTTTGGAATTGTGATATCTTTAGGATTTTCACCCATTCCATCTTATGGTACACCTTTGTAAACCCGAGAAATTTAATTGTCTCAAAATCACTGTTTTAGGGACTAGAGAAACATCTTTGTCTCCAAATTGCTACTCAGATCCTTTAGAGAGCCTACTTTCTAGGTTGAGTGCTTCCAAGAAAAATATGAGGAAAGATTCACCCTTTCCAAATCAAGCATGGTGATTCTCTAAAATAGAAAATCATTTGCGAAGATGGCACTATGGCTATCTCTAAAATAGAAAGTTATTGGAGATGGGATGAAACTCTCCTTTTAAGAAGATTGTTGGTGTGCCCTAGACCCCTTCTACCTACTAACCAATCTTTGTGAACAACTCCATCAATTGGCCCAACAAGGTTTGCATTGTTGATTGTTGGGTCCAAGAGGTAGAAATCAAACTTCCTAGCCTTCTTCCATACTAACTGGGTAGAGCAAATCCTTCTTTTGGGGAGGATCCCAACTTTAACAAACACGAACTTGTTTAGCGCCTCACTAACTCCTCCCATGCTCTCATGGCCACGTTTTTTTTTAACCTTGTTGCAACTAACATAGTTCTAGTGAATGGGCTTTAAGTCTTAACCTAGATTTTAGCCTTTTTATGGCATATATGCTAAGGGATTGTCCTTTGCTTTAACTAAACCAATGTAATCTCTTAAATCGCAAATAGCAATTAGTACTTCCTCAAAGCAGTGCTTTATTCTACTATTTTTGTTCATGTTCTTTGTTTCTTTTTACCTTGTTTTTTATCAATGATCTTTTTTTTTATAGGTTAAGGTTGGCAAGAATCACTCAAGTCTAGTTGATCTCTCTATCGTGGTTGCACTTTATTGGATCTGATGGAATTGAAAAGTGAAGCACCACGGTAGTTTGACGTCCCAACTGTTAGTTATTTCCAAGCACGTTATCTTGTCAATCAAGCCTCAAAGTGCCCTTTCTATCGTAGAAGTCTCGAATCCCTTGGCCTATTAAGCCAATCCTGCTTTTGTCTTGGTGGGATTCAGAGACCCCACCCCCCCCCCCCCCCCCCCACCCCCTATCTCTTCCCCACTTTCTGGGTTGATTGAAGGTTAGTTTTGACAAATCGGTTGCTCAAGACGATATTGGCGATGCTGCTGTTATTGCTTGAGACCTTAGTGTAGACTTTGTTGCTGAAATGGGCATGTGAATGGTGTTCTATGCAGTGAGTTTGGTGGAGATGATGGTTCTCTCTTCACATTGGAGTTTGTTGATCAATATAATGGGATTTGGATTTCAAGAGATTCCTCGATGGTCTTATCAAATGTTGCTCTAGTTGCCTATGTTGATCTCTAATCTAACTCTGATGTTGTTTGTATGGAGATAGTTTCCATTTCTTTTTTGTTTAAAAGCTAGAAGATCACTTGTATATCTAGAATCGCAAATGCGGCTGGCTTTTATACCGATGAGGCAGTTTTGGATTCATTTCAATGGAATCAAGGAATGCCCATTCCACTAGCTTTTTGCAAAATCCTTCATTTGAACCATTAGTTTTATACTTGGCTTCTTGTCGGCCGATTTTCAAAAAAAATTGTGAGTACTAGCCATCTCGTTGGATAAAAGGATTTGGGAGTTATTATAAAGGTCTTAGTCCTACTCCCTCTTACCTACTGTTAAAGCAACAACCCCAACTTCAAAAAAATGGAACTTGCCATCCTTGGCGAATAGTTCATGGCTGATTTCTTGAGCTTTTAATTTGTTGTATGCTTAAAACTCTGAGGCAATATTCTAGTTGTAAAACCAATTATTTAGTTATTCCAACTAAATAATTGTGGAGTTATGCTTTGAGATCCCCCTCTTCCCCTATAGTGGTAATAAATTTGTTCATGTTTTCATGGCTGACCACCTTAGTTGACAACAACAATGAAAGGATATGCCAATTGGATGTGCTGAACAGAGCAAGTGATCAAAATGGTTCTAACGTGACAAATAGGCTCTTTGAGGTGTGTCATAGCTGACAACTCTTAAATGATTCACTTCATTGAGGTTCACTTTCTATAGATCAAAGAGGGGAACCATTGAAATAACCTTCATAACCATAGCAAGGTTAAGAGGGATTGTACATGGTGCCTTCACTTTGCATTGGAGGAAGCCTGTTTTGCTAGGTCACTCATAAGTTACTGGTTGATGCCAAATCTATTTTTGTCCATGGCTTTAGCATGATGAAAATGTAATTCGAATCCAAAATGCATGTGAGATCGACTGAGCTTAAAACAACTTAATTTCTTGCTCCATTTTGTAATGATTTCTTTTGTTGTGATCTTATTTTTTTTCGTTAGTTCTGAGGAAATTAATTTTGTTTATGTAGGTCACATTTATAAAACAGATGTAAACTCTGGAAGTGTGCTTGAATATGCACTAGCTTTTACAAGTGCAGCATTGGATAAATACTACAGTAAATTGAGTGCACCTCCGAAAACAGGATTCATTGACATTACCTCTTCAAAGGATTTCTATCGTATTTTCAGCGGCCTGCAGTTTGTGAGTGTAAACTTGATAATTTCATTTGCCAGTGTTGAATATTTCAGCTCAAACTTTTACATTTTAGAGATTAAAATGACTCCCTTTGCATATTCATACATTTAAACCATTAATATCCATGCATTTAACTTGGATATTAAAATAAACAAGAAAGACATTCGTTAAGGCTCTAGGATGAAGCTTGTCATAATATTGCTTGTGAACATGGACATATGTCATGCATCTGAACACCTTAAAGAAGATTTGAGGAGCTAGGATGATGTGTAGATAGAAGTTGCTTAGAACTTTGATTATCAAGGGATTGAAAATGCATTTTATTCATTAGAATGATGTCTCTTGATGTTTTTTGAGTTTGAAAAAGAAATTTTTGAAAAACAGATTTGAAATACAATTATCAAATAGAGCTAACCCTGTTGCAAGCTACTTGTAGAGCTTGGACAAGTTTAGGGTAGAACAAAACCCTAACTAAACTTGCTCCCACAAACCCTAGCCATTTGCATCAAGGCATTGACATCCTCCTGATCATTTCAAAACAAAAGCTAGTTGATGGGTAGAAGTTGCAAAGAATTTGTGGCATGACAAAGACAATGCACCCTAAATTCCTCCTCAAAAGATGCATATTAACTTTTTTTACCACAAGAACATTTTCTTAGAAAACAGTTCTACTGAATTTTGCAAAACCTGCTTGTTTTGCCCTGAACACATGGAAGAGCAAATAACAGGACACCACAATACTAGTGTGCTTGAACTAATTAAAAAGCATAATAGTTTGATTAATTACCTTTCAATCTGCTTTTAGAACAGAAAATGATGCTTTCAGAATGAGTTAGATGAACATATGTTCTTTGTAGGAATACTTGGAGGTAATTGCTAATGGTTCTTCCAAAAAACATATATGGGGCGACTCGGTAGCATGGGGTGGTTGTACCATTATCTACTTGCTTGCCCAACAATTGCACTTCGAACTATTCGACTTCTCTCATCAACTCCTCAACATCGCCGAAGTAGAAAGTACGGCTCTATCTTTTGACCGCACGAAGAATCCCAATTACTTGCAGGTATCCAATTTAAGCTTTTGCATGTAAAAATTTGATCACTTGCAACACAAAGTTTTGATTCCATACGATTCAATATTGCCTAACATAATATGCATTCTTATTATGAGTGAATAACTTGGTGGCTATGTGTTCATATCATGACAATGACTAGTTGATTGATGAATTAGTCTTCTTGAAATGTGTTGTTAGTCTTCTAGATATTATTTTGAAATTGTTCTGTACATTTTCAAAATGTGATTAAATAAACATTTACACCTGATCATCCACTTGCTTTGTTAATTGTTTTCTCCTGCCAAAACATCTTGTTATTGATTCCTATCTGCTTTTTGTGGATGAAAAGGGCCATGAGAGCCTAATGGAAGGTATTAAGAAGGCGAGAAGATTGAACAACCATGTGTTCTCCATGCTGAGAGCTCGCTGTCCGCTTGAGGACAAGGTAGCATGCGCAATTAAACAGAACGGTGCCCCTCAGCATCGCGTTACGTATGTTAACACGCTCTCTGCCTTCGAGACGCTGCCCCAGAAAAACGCATGAAGGATTCATCTGTAAGAATTTTACTTATTCATAGAGCATCGTTTTTCTTGAGATTTAACCGGCCTGATCATTTGTTGGTTCTTCTACTTTCTTCTTGATGTTATTTCTTGAGTATAGTTTTATTATTATTATTCAGAGCTTGGTAAAACCAAATTGATACTGTTTGATTGGTCAATTTGGTTGAAATTGCTTGACCAAGGTGTTTATTTAGTGTGCATCAGACTCTCTTGATCAAAATTCAAAACACATTGTGATACAAACAAACCATAATAGGTGTTGAAAGGGAATTTAACTATGTCAAGTCATTGGGGTTTCAACATTGAAGATCTCTCGCTGTGTTTTCATCTTTCTAAGTAACCTATATGAAGAGGATTTTTTATTCTAGTAATTGAGATTGCATGAACTCCTCTTCTATGATCTATTCAAATGCACTTTAAGTACATTAAACCAAGAGATGAGCAACAATATATTCTAACATTTTTTGTTCATAAATCAAAGACGAGAAGTAGGAGATTCTTCATAGACTAAAGTGCAAATGAAATTTGTTTTAACATCCTCAATTTTTGTCAAATCAACCCTTCCTATTGTGAATCAATAATTCTATCATTTTTGGAGAAATGTACTCTTTGTTGTCATAATCAAATCTAAAGAGGAATCATCTAATTCAAAATTTAAAACTTATATTCTTTTAACATAACCTTGATTTCAAAATTAGATGATTTTTTATACATTGAAGAATTTACCTTTCAAATGTTCTATTGTGTTTGGTGAATACATATAAGAAATAAATGACTGAAAAAGGAGAATTTATGTAAATAAAAATAATTATTATTATTTATTATTCTTTCTTTTTGTGGATATTTTGTGCAGATTGATCCAAAAAAATTATCACTTTAAAAAATGAAAGATATTATATGGCCTTATGTATGTATAATTACAAAATCCCAATCAACCAACTTATTTTAATAGTAAGTCATCCGCCCATGTTCCGGCTCCGTCGTTCGTGGCGGTTGCAGCGATCGGTTACCTACCGGCACCCGCGACTTCTCTTTGTCACTGGAGCAGAAAAATAGCCCTACTTCGTGGATTGCTGCGTCCATTCGCCCTTTCATTTATCTCCCCTTCGAGGTCTTTGATTTGATTCCCTTTTCGCTTATCCTTCCAAATTTTCCAATCCCTCAGTCTTGTCATATTCTATTTAATCTATGATCCTTCGCATCTGCGTTGTTACCAAGTTTGCTCCACGTTTTCTGTTTTTGCGTCTTTTACCGTCTTTGGAGCGGCTTCAGCTCGATCTATTATAGAATCAGGGGCTCATGGATCTGGTCGTATGATTAACTAGTGGAGGGCTTGCTTCTTCGGTTTGGATCCCGATGAGACGGCGCCTGCCGATCTCTACGTCCCAAGAAGAGATGGAGAAGTCCAATGGCAAGCCCCATCGCTCCCGCCTCTGCCTTCTTGCGTCGTTGTCGGTTCTGTTCTGGTTATTGATTTTTTACTTCCACTTCGCTGTGCTCAGCAGTGGACCTCCTCAGCAATCCGTGCAGGCTGTGGCCTTTCCTTCAACCTCTTTGCAGGAGGAGGAGCACTTGTCTCATCGCAAAAATCCTGTTGGTGGCCTCCTTCCACCACCGCGTGAGACGGTAAAAGAGGAAATTTTTCCCTTTGTGCGTGCTCTCAGGACGGCTAGTAACAGGACAGATCCCTGCGGCGGGAGATATATTTATGTTTACGATCTGCCTTCGCGATTCAATGACCTCATGCTTAGGGATTGCCGGAAGCTGAGCCTGTGGACCAACATGTGCAAGTTCATGAGCAACTCAGGCCTCGGGCCACCTCTGGAGAATGTCGAAGGAGTGTTCTCAAACACCGGCTGGTATGCAACCAACCAATTCGCCGTAGATGTTATATTTAACAACAGAATGAAACAGTATGAATGTTTGACAAAAGATTCCTCCCTGGCTGCTGCCGTCTTTGTCCCCTTCTATGCCGGTTTTGACATAGCCAGGTACCTTTGGGGGTACAACATCTCAGTAAGGGATGCGGCTTCTCTAGATTTGGTGAATTGGCTTATGAAGCGACCTGAGTGGAAGGTGATGGGTGGAAAGGACCATTTTTTGGTAGCAGGAAGGATTACGTGGGATTTCCGGAGGCTGACAGATACTGATTCCGATTGGGGGAACAAGCTCCTTTTCTTGCCTGCAGCAAAGAATATGTCTATGCTTGTTGTGGAATCGAGTCCTTGGAACGCTAATGATTTTGGGATACCTTACCCTACCTATTTTCACCCTGCTCGGGATTCCGATGTCTTTCAATGGCAGGATAGGATGAGGAAGCTGGAGCGCAAGTGGCTCTTCTCCTTTGCAGGGGCACCCCGACCCGACAATCCTAAATCGATAAGGGGGCAGATCATAGAGCAATGCAAAGCCTCACCAGTTTGTAAGTTGTTGGAGTGTGATTTTGGTGAGAGCAAGTGTCACTCACCTAGCAGCATTATGCAGATGTTTCAGAGTTCTCTTTTCTGTTTGCAACCTCAGGGGGATTCTTATACAAGGAGATCTGCATTTGACTCAATGTTGGCTGGTTGCATCCCTGTCTTCTTCCATCCAGGCTCAGCATACACTCAGTATACATGGCATCTTCCTAGAAATTATACAAAGTATTCTGTTTTTATTCCAGAGGATGGCATTCGAAAGAATAATGTTAACATAGAAGAGACGCTGAAACAGATTCCTTCAGAGGTGGTTAAGGTTATGAGAGAGGAGGTTATTAGCCTCATTCCTGGGATTATTTATGCAGATCCGAGATCTAAACTGGAGACCCTTAAAGATGCTTTTGATGTTGCTGTTCAGGCAGTTATTAAAAAGGTAACAAAGCTGCGGAAGGATATAATTGAGGGTCGTGAAGATAAGGACTTCATAGAGGAGAACAGTTGGAAGTACAATTTATTAGAGGAAGGACAACACAAAGTAGGACCTCATGAATGGGATCCTTTCTTTTCTAAGCCAAAGGATGCTAATGGTGATTCGGGTAGCTCAGTATCAGAGTCAGCGATGAATTCATGGAAAAATGAGCAGAGAGACCATACTTGAAACAACCATTGAATGTACACGTTTCTTGGATCAACATGTGTTGGTAATTTCCAGACAGGAGCAAATCTTTGATGAATATGACAGTTCAAATTCTTTTTGCTCAATGGTTCACTCTGGTTTATATATAATCCATATATTTTTAATAGTTCAATACTTAGAGCTTAGAGCCAGAATTGTCTTTCATTGAATTTTCTTTTTCGAGTGAAATTTCCACTCAATTGCCTGTCAGTTGTCTTAATGATGTTGTGTATTTTTTGTAATGTGATTCTCACAATGATATAAATACTCAGTAGTATTTTCCTTTGTCTTTTTACTCAAAGCTTATGAGAAGAACTTGACTTAATTGTTCTTATGATTCAAGCTGTTGCATCCATGTTCTATATATTGCTGTTATTATGGTTATATTGAAGGAATTTTAGAATTTTTCCTCTTCCCTAGCATTAGATTAGTTAGAAATAAGGATAGTTGATCTATTTACGGTAGAGAAGTTAGACTTCTGTGGTTAAACTGAGAGAAATCTTACTGCAATGTTGCTACGTTTGTTTATATAAATTTACAAGTTATGAAATAAACTTTTACAGTAACTTGTTTTCTCTTTAGATTTTTCTCTGAGTGCTGTTTGAACTCTATTTTCTGTTCTGTTTAAGCTCATGTTACATTTCAAATGACAAGTGTTGTTCAAATTCAGTAGAATCTAACCAGTAATTTTTGTTTTTTAAAGTTTGCAAGGTTATATAGCTTTTTTAGAGTTGTTGGCCCCTTCCCACTATCACAATGTATTACCATTTTATCAAGTGTGGGTTTCTGTTGGCTTCTGCCTTTCTGCATTTTATGCTGTTAGTAATTCAACTTCTAGTTTTTGATAGCTAATAACTTCTAAATCTTTTATTTAGTGTTGTTTAACTAGTTCTATTCCATATGAGATTTTCCATCTTGTAAATCAAGAAAAATTAGATTTTGAATGTAGCATTAAACTTAAGTAAAGGGTTTTAAAGCATATTGCGAATCAATTTATGCCATAATTGGATCGATTCTACATGACTCGAAATGATATCTTTTACATATGTGTATGTATGAATGTATTATAATACATAAATGAATAAATTTGTAAACTTATTTATTTCCTATAATTTAATTAAAATAAAATTAATTAAAATTTGAATCATTGTTTTTGCTTGAACGAATAACCAACAAGTAATGGCTAGAAGCAAGATAGCTTGGATCTTATCTAGATTGAACTGAACATTTTCAAAGCCATTCTTGAGATATGGTCAAATAATCACTAGATTGAATCAATAAATCCCTACTCATCATCTTAGAAAGCTTTATTTCAAGTATTATTAAGCTCTCTCTCATATTGTGTTCATTTATGCTTTACTCAAATTAATGCAGATCATGAACTCTAGCAGGTCATGTAATATCCATGGAAAGACATTAATTCTCACATCTGCAAGCTGTTTCCTCCAGAAAGATAGAGAAGATGACAGCAACTACAGTCTGCACTAAATATTTCTTGTTTATTATTTTTTGCTATCAAGATTATATGATAATTCTTTGATATTAGAGTCCATACAAATTTTTGTCAAGTTCATTTGGACAAACCTTTGTTTTGGCTGCATCAGTGATGCTATATCAGGTTTTATCTTCTCCATATGACCTGAATTGAATTGTCTGCACTAATCATTAAGATGGCAGCCATTCTTAATCCTGCTTTGTTTTGCTAAATTAAGTTTTCATTTGTACAACTGATATTAAAATATTACACAGGTTTGAATGAACAGGTTTGAAAAATTGGTGATAAATGATGTTGGAAGAGGTTTTGAGTTTGGTTATCTGTTGTTTGGAGGTAAGATACTGCTTTCAACTATGTTAGCTTTACATTTTCCTGGGTGAGAACACCATTCTGTGATAGATTACTTAATTGAAGTCCTTTAACATTAGTCTTTTCTGTTAAGCTATAGGCATCTTGACATCTACTCCACTGCCGTATGGCTTTTACAAGTGAGAAGTTTACGCAAATGAAACTCTCTATTATTTTATTATATATTCATTTTATTTTAAGTATCACATGTATATTTTTTTCGTACATTTTTATTTCATAAATTTTATTATATTCTTATCTCATCTTGTTTCGATAATTCTTTTTTAAAGTGTTGTCATTCATTGTGCCAATTTAGTATTGTCATTTCTTTAAAGTAATAACCTAGTAAAATACATCTAAGGGTGATTGTTGCCCTACATAATGGCTTACACACCTTACTTGTTTCAAAGATGGAACAACTATCATTAAAACAGCATTTTCATTGGAGGTGTAAGATTGGGAAGGGGATTTGTTGTCTTCAAACAGAAAAAAAAATTGAGCTATGACTTTATAATTATAACTTTTATATTTTTTCTTGATTTAAAAAATATTAATAAATAAGTTTTTCTTTATATATTTATTTTATTTTTAATATTTTATTTTGATTATAATTTATTAATCATTTATATATTTTTGTTTCATCAATCTTATTATATTCAATGTATTGTGACTATAATTACTAAAAAATAAATAAAATATTACTAATTGTAATGTACATCGTTCATCATGAATAAATTGTGGTTAAAATTAATATGAGTATTATCATAGCAGTTTTAATTCTATTAAATTAGTGCTTAAAATGTAATAATAGAAAAACGTTATTTATGGTGTTATTAAATGTTCTTGTCTTTTCCATTTTTTGAATTATGATAAATAATTATCTTTTTTTGGAAAACGTACCACAACGCGAGATTATTTATCATGAGATAGCTGTGGAGTTCAACTTAGTTATTTTTAAATATTGAGATTTTTAGTCGATGGCACGTCCACGTCAACTCTGGCTGAGAAAGCGACAGCCATCCCACCACCTCCTTATACTACTCGTCGGAGTTCTCTTCTCCGCCGGCGACTGCCGGGAGTTCCCGTGCAAACCCCCTCACTTCAACTCCTTTCCCTTCTGCAACGCTTCCCTCCAAGTAGCCGACCGCGCCCGTTCCCTCGTCTCCCTCCTCACACTCCCTGAAAAAATCAAGCTGCTCTCTAACAACGCCTCCGCCGTCCCGCGCCTCGGCCTTCCCGCATACGAGTGGTGGTCAGAATCCCTGCACGGAATCGCCGGCAATGGCCCCGGCGTCCGCTTCGATGGTGTCATTACTGCCGTTACCGTCTTCCCCCAAGTCATTGTCACCGCCGCTTCCTTTAACCGCACTCTGTGGCGGGCCCTCGCCCGCGCCATCGCCGTTGAGGCCCGTGCCATGTACAATGTCGGACAGGCTGGGCTCACCTTCTGGGCTCCTAACATTAACATCTTCCGCGATCCAAGATGGGGACGCGGACAAGAGACCCCCGGCGAGGACCCCATGGTGGCCTCCCTTTACGCCTTTGATTACGTCTCTGCCTTCCAGTCCCAGATCGGCTGGAATTGGGAATCTTCTCTCTCCGGAAGCCGAAGAAGAAGGAGAGCTTTGAAAGAATCTGGCGGAGAGCAAGGGTTAATGATGTTATCTGCTTGCTGCAAGCATCATACCGCTTATGATTTAGAGAAATGGAGCAACTTTACTCGGTACACATTCGATGCCAAGGTTTGGGCGCTTCTGCTGCTTGTTTTCAGTTCATTGGTGGTTGGATTGAGCTGGTTTCCCTTGTGTTTAGGTTTCAGAGCAAGACATGGAAGACACCTACCAACCGCCTTTCCGGGCCTGCATAGAGGAAGGCGGCGCGAGCTGCTTGATGTGCTCCTACAACCAAATTAATGGAGTGCCGTCGTGCGCCCGAGGAGATCTCCTGAGGAAAATCAAAGAAGATTGGGGATTTCACGGGTACTTTATTTCTCTGTTCATCATCTTCCTCAAAGTTTGTAGTTTTAGCAATTGGTGACCTTCATAATGTTCGTAGGTATGTCACTTCCGACTGTGACGCCGTGGCAATTATTTTCGAAAATCAGAAATACGCCTCATCGCCAGAGGACGCAGTTGCTGATGTGCTGAAAGCTGGTAAGCCAAGTTTTTATGAGAAGTTTGATGATTAGCTATTCGGGAGTTGGAGTCGTTGTTGAATCAGCTCGCAAATTTTCAAACTTTGATCTCTTTTGCTAGGGATGGATATCAACTGCGGCACTTACTTGCTCCGCCATACGGAATTGGCAGTAAAGCTCCGAAAGGTGAAAGAGATGGAGATCGACCTCGCGCTCTTTAATCTATACTCTGTTCTGCTTAGACTCCGGTTTTTTGACGGAGACCCAGCAAAGCAGCCGTATGGGGAGCTGGGACCTGGAGATGTATGCACCAAAGATCACAGGGAGCTGGCACTCGAAGCAGCGAGACAAGGCTTAGTGCTTCTAAAAAATGAGGGAGGCTTTCTTCCTTTAATAAGGAGCAATGTAACCTCCATGGCTTTGATTGGTCCTGCTGGAAACCGCGCGGAGGTATTGGGCGGTGGCTACAGTGGCATACCCTGTGACCCCAAGACTTTACTTGGTGGCCTGAGGGACTATTTGCCGAACACTTCATTTGCTTCTGGTTGTGTCAACACCTCGTGCGTGGCTGCTGATGGACTGGACGAGGCTGTCCGGGTTGCCAGTGTGGCGGAGGTGGTGGTGGTGGTTGCTGGGTTGAACCTCACTGAAGAAACCGAGGACCATGACAGGGTTAGCTTGCTGCTACCAGGGAAGCAGGAGGATCTCATACACGCTGTTGCCTCAGTGAGCAAGAAGCCTCTTATACTAGTCCTTATGGGTGGAGGACCTCTCGATGTTTCATTTGCGAAAGAGGATTCTAGGATCGCTGGCATTATCTGGATTGGATATCCTGGTGAAGTTGGTGGACAAGTGCTTGCAGAGGTTCTCTTTGGTGATTTCAACCCTGGTTAGTGCCTTCTGCATTCTCAATGATTTCTGTAGGTTTTAGGGAAGGTTAGTTGATATTGTGTTAACAAAAGTAAAGATTAATAATCCCAAAACTTGGTAAAGTTTAGTTTGGGTTTAGAGGCTTTTGATTTAGACCATTTTTAAGGATATGGTTTCACAAAATTTGAAGTAATACCAGTTATGATTTTGCTATTCAAAGTTGAAATATGGTAGAGTGAAACAATAGAACAAACAATTGGAATAACTTGGGAATGAATTGTTTTTCCTTGAAATATCAGTCTAGCCTATGGCATTAGGGACAATGAAGAAAGCTAAGTATAAAACTTGTGGACCTTAGCTAGAATTGAGCGAGAACGAGGTATGCAAAGCATTCCCTTATCCCACATAAAACAATCAAAAGTAGCCACATGTTCATGAAATTAGCAAACACAATTCCTCTCTTCCATATGCATTAGTAATCCTATGGCTTCTATATGAAAACAAAAGAGAAGTTATATTCTATTGAGATCTATTAATATGCTCTCTATCTCCAATACTGGTGTGATGTCAACACTAAATGATGATAAGGCACCTCACTTCATATCCCTCATAGTCCCATGACCATTATTTTTCCATCCTCATTGCAACTGATGCCCCAACAAGCTTCACAATGCTTATTACCAATGTAAACAATTAGACTCCAATCTCAGCAATGAAATAACCACAAGAATCACAAGAAATTGTGCTCACACCAACTTGCCAATCTCTAAACTCTAAATGCCATGCTATTAAAATTTATTTTAGTCTAATTTGGAATAGGGGAATCCCACTGCCATAAAGAGTTTTGATGGTTGTTCAGGTAATGGAGATTCCAGTCCTCTATATTGGCATAAAACTTGAGACTAGAAAAAGGCCCTACTTATGCAATAACTTAAAAAGTCCTCAATTGTGATTAATTTCTCTGTTTTACTCCCATTAGCCCATGTCATGACAGCCAAATAACTAACAAAAATTTACATCGATCTATAATACAACCAATAGATGCGAAGATTCCCACTTCAAGATATGATCGAAATCTCTTTAACACGGGGAAGTAAAGAGTCTTTATGAAGCCATTAAAGACCTGAGTTTCTGTAGGACAATATTTGATCACAATTGTTCCTTCAGCCATAACATGACATGCAAAATGGTGTTTGAGATGTATTTTCTTTGTTCTTCAATTAAACACTGGGTTCTTTATCATTAATATTATGGATTTATTGTTACAAAATGTTTCTATTTCATTCATTTGTGACTTTTAAAATTCTTATCATCCAAATTGCTTGACATATTATGAATGGAATTACAATGTGTTTTGCCTTTCATGAAGATAATTCAGTGCTAACTTATTTCTTTGAACTCTAAGGTAGCACTCCATATCCAAAATTGAAATTGAACAAACTTATATGCTTTCTGTCATCCTTGGAGCTTACCTAATCACTATGAAGAAAGCCAACTAAGCTAATATGAAAGACCAATTTATGCCAAATTATAAAGTTGTTTCCTGAAGGTGATGAGGAATTCATTTGGCTGTTCCAAGATAATGCATATATAGAGTGTGCTTGAATCTTGAAATAGTACTAACTAAATACTTAATATCTAATCATGTACATGTCAAATGTATGAGACACTATCCATCATTACACTATAGCTTTTCATTTGCATTTATTATTTTATCATATACGATACGCTTTGCATCTGCATTCATAGGTGTAACACTTATAAGTCAACATATTGTCTTTCTTAAGTAATTATAGTGTATCCCTCACTCAACAAATAAATATTTCATCGTTTATTTTTTAAGTAATTTGCATACCCAAAAAATAATCTATATTATGGTTTTGTGTAAAACTTTTGATTACAATCCTTGCTTTGTGTTTTATTTATGCACTTCTATCCAAATGCACTTCACATTTATTGAATCCTTTTTTGTAGCTCCTATGTGTTATCCTTCTTGATAAATTCTAGTGTTAACAAAGGAGGCAAGAGGGCAAACTCCTGCAATTGGGTTTAGCCTTTCTTTGATACCAAATTGTCAACACACAGGACAATTATTGATCTTGCAATGGATTTGAAATGAAGGTGGCAATGATGAAGAAGATGATGAGTAGATCCAAATTGCAATTCAATTTTTTTAGATTGCAGGCTGAAGCATCTTTATAACATGAAAGCTTAAAAACTATAAGATCAAAAGTATAACTATCTTAAAACATCTTTCAAATATTTTACCTTTGTTTGAGCAGTATTAGTTCCTTCAATTTTACTATTGTTTATTGAATCACTTTTTTCTCTTAATGATCCATTCCTTGTTGAATTAGACATGAGCAACTACGTGCATTGTTAATGCCCTTCAAATTTGTCAAATTGGGTTTAATTTTTGCACTAGACACGAGTTGAGTTTTTTTTTTGCATTCTACACCCAACAACTATTCTCATTAAAAATATCTTTACAATAATTAACTTATTTTTATTAGGACTATATGATCTATAATCTTGAGACATTGTTATAACAAAAATACATTTTTACTATTCTTATTTAATTGACTGTCATTTAAACAATTTTACCTTATGTTTATGATTCCACAAAGCTTCAATAGTGATCATATTGTGTCTTATTTTTGTTGGTTAAATATTGAGAAGATAAACTTAAATGGTTATGGCCTTCATCCAAAAATCATTTGATAGTTTTTCTTTCATTTAACTTATTTTGAGTAGTCTCAATAGCTATTCTATTTTTCTTTTTTATGACTCTATGATGTTTAGGTGTTTTTTGAATTGCCAACTATTTGTGAAACTCAATTTGCTTCTCATAAAAGAATTTTAACTTGTATAAAAATTCACCTCTTATCATCTCAGAGAATCTTTGTATGATGATTGCTTTCTTTTTTGTTAAGAGCTTTGAATTCTCGAAGAAGCAGATAAAAAAAGGAGACCACGATACTTACTAGGCACATTGCCAAGCACCCACCAAATCATGCAAGAACAAAAGGGAAGAAAGGGAATCCAGCCGGTTTGGCAACATTTACCGAACAAAGCTATAAAATCCCCTTCCTGTCAACATTAAGGGTCATCTTTACTGGAGCATACCCTCATTCTCCAAACTTGTCTTCCCTATCCATTGAGCCCGACTTCTCTTAAGATTTAAGCTCTTAGCACAAGGCACCTAAATTCGACCTTACCGGACTTTAGAATCGTTGTTCTCTTCCTCCACGTCCAAGCTTCCTGCCGCTTTGATCACCTTACTTTGTTTCTCCCAAGGGCTTTTCGAGGGTTTCTTTCTTCTCCCCTCTGCCTGAGAGTTCTGCTCCCCATCGGGAATGCCTATGAAACCAAACACTCGTACCGCTTGACTACACCGGATAAGTGCCAAATTGGGTCGAATCCAAACCAGAACGAAACACTACAATATTGAATTGGCTTGCATTTAATATCCATTGAATTGGCTCACGTTGATAGCTCCAAATTGAATCAAGTCAAGACCCGGACTGACTCGTTCCATCCAGCACTGATCCAACTATGACCTATGCGTGCCAATAGGATCCATCGGCCTCCGCATCCGACATGTTATCTCAATGCCGATCACTTCGCCTTTATTTGTGACATCATCATAATATCCTAAATAGAAACAGACTACCCCCAATAGTGTTGTACATCCCAAAATAGCTTAAATTCAAGCTTTCAAACCGAAATCTTGTTATATTGTTCTAATCTATCCTGAAGGGTGCTCCAATTCTTCTCTTGGATGTATTTAAAAACATCTGTCTAATTAAACTCGTTTTTGTCTTAATTAAGTTTTTGTTTAATTTCTCCTAATCCTTTTTTTGCATCAACAAATTTTTACAACTTTTCAAGTAGCTTTGATTTTTAGACAAGAAAGACTTCCAACCCATATGGGTAAAGTTATCAATATATCACAAATATGTCTACTTGGATTTATGCAGAAAGTATTTATTAGATCACAAATATCTATATGAACCAATGCAAAGATGCTCTTTGATTCTCAAGCCATGCCAACGAAGATTGATTATCATTGTTTCTTTCCAAAATTCAACTTCTATAAACACAATCAATACCAAAAATACAAGACAGACTATTTATCTCATATTTTTTTTGGCTAAACAATTTAAGACTATTAAATATAAATGATCGTAGCACTGATGTTATAACCATAATTCACTTTTAACAGTTTTTATTAGCATATAATTTTCAATTTGAATAATTATTATTATAGGAAAAATCTTGTCATAAACAATACTAACTTTGACAAGTAGAGATTAGTCTTATCATGCTTTATCACATATCTTATTTAGTGATCTATATTATATTAATTATTTAACACTTAATATATTGTGAGCTAACCAAGATACAAAATAAGCACTTACATTGACATTTTTTTTGTACATGAATTTTTCATATTTGCAATGATCGCTTTGCTCTCAATCTATACTTGCTTGGTTGTCATCAATATGAATGTACAAATTAACTATTTCGTAAATATCACTAAAAGGACATTGTACTGTTTGCATATAGTCATTAAATTCACTATTTAAAATTCAAAAATTAGTATCTAACTCTTCAAAAATCTATAAATGTAAGAAATAATTTTTCTTGTTTCTCACTAGCAATATTTACTTGTTATTTTTATTGAGATCAACAATATCCTTGATTTGCCCTTAGTTTCATAAATTGCATTTTTTTTAATTTATAATATTGCTTCTAGTTACCTTTGTCATTGTAATCAAACTTTTGACGATCATCCAGTCTTATGCAACTTCTACCATGAATATGGTCTCTCTCATCTATCTACAACGCTACTATTGCTTTTATTTTCTCTTTGTTAGTAATCTCTTGTTTTGACTAAAAAGTTAATTCAAATTTGCTTTAGAGGTCCAATTCATTTTTTTAATGTGCTCACAATGACTCGATTAGTTCGTTAACCGAATAAGTAGACATTCTCTGATTCTTCAATAAAAATAATAATAGGATCAAATTTAGAAGGCAAATACTTTTGCACTTTTTCCACGATTTTCTATCGTTTACTTATTAAGCATACGTGTTATTTGATTTACAATGAAATAAACTCTAGAAAAGGATACAATAATAGACTCATTTTCTTTCAAAACAGAGTCTCAATTTCTAGTTGTATAGTCTGAATTTTTGCAATTATTACTTGATTATTTCCATGATACACTTGCTATGGAATGGCACAAGCTTCGTTTGCCTTTGTTGCATTACCGATATCTAAAATGATTGTCTCGGTTATAGCTTATTGCATAACAAACCAATCTTTTGCATCTTTTTTTTTTATTTTTGTTGACATCTACTAATTTTTTATTAACATACATAGTCATTCTTTATTGACATCCAAAATTATTTTGAGATGAACAATATCTTCATTTAATTTTCTAAAAATCATTATTATCTCCTAAAAAATTAGCACTATAGATTGAAAGAGGTTAATTATATTCATACCATTTGTTATG
Organism: Vanilla planifolia; assembly: GCA_023846275.1. Lineage (NCBI taxonomy): Eukaryota > Viridiplantae > Streptophyta > Magnoliopsida > Asparagales > Orchidaceae > Vanilla > Vanilla planifolia. The sequence continues at coordinate 4,695,638 of CM043870.1, forward strand.
TTGAACAACTGAATAATTTGTTCTGTCAAGATGTATGTTGCAGTCTTCTTGCTTCATCAATGATCGATCTCTACTCTAATTGTTGGAGAATAGAGATCACGAAACAATCAAACAAATAATAGATTGAAGAGAAATGACGTTGGAATGTATTGTTTTCATTACAATATCAACTTTGTGTATGCCGTTTGTTTATATCTAATCTCCAATGTTAAACCCAGCTTAAAAAAACTACAAACATAAGAAATTTGAAAACATTAAATACTAGAAAATGAAGCATTTATGTTTGAAAAATGAAGTTGATTGATATTTGTAATGATTTAAATATGACCAAATTTAGTTGACATAAGAAATTGAAAGTATTTAGGTTTGAAAAATGAATTTGGAATATTCTGACTCATTTCTGTTCTGATTTTTGTAGTGTCATATGTATCAGTCACAATTTGTTTTAAGATAAGGTATTTCTTAAAAGATTATATATAATTGTAACATGTTAGTTGCCATTAAATAGAAAAAATCAATTTTGATAATCTTTATCTTAGCTTATTTCTTCTTTACCTTAACTTCTAGTATTTTTGGAAGCTTTTTTCTTCCAACATTGCATCCCTTAGCTTGTAGAGAGCATTTGATTTGCTTATGACTTGTTACTACAGGAAGTCGGCTACCAATGACATGGTACCCAGAGTCATTCACCGCCGTGCCGATGAACGACATGAGCATGAGACCTGATCCTTCAAGAGATTACCCTGGTCGAACCTACCGCTTCTACTCCGGAGTTTCTGTCTATGAGTATGGGTATGGCCTGAGCTATTCCACATATTCCTACAAGTTCTTGTCAGCTCCAAGTAAAATAAAGCTGGAAGGTTCCCTTTCTGAAGCTTTTATGGATGGAGAACCTCCATGTGAATACCTGCACATAGACAAAATCGCTTCCTGTGAGAACTTAACTTTCACAGTGAAGATTGCTGTGGTGAACAATGGAGATATGGATGGAAGCCATGCAATGCTGTTGTACTCCAGGTCTGCTACATCTGTTCCAGGTTTGCCTAAGAAGCAGCTTGTTGGGTTCGACAGGGTATTCACCACAGCTCACGGAACCACGACGGTCGAAATGACGGTGGATCCTTGCAAGCATATGAGCACCGCAGACGAGCAGGGCAGGCGGATTTTGATGCAGGGTGCTCACCACTTGATGCTGGGAGATGAAGAGCATGTTGTGCTTGTTTGTTCTTAGTTTTGCTCATCGAGCAAGCATGTGGTTGCTGCTGTGAACACATTTGTTATTGGTTTGATTGTATTCAGTTCTGCAAACTGCTTCTCAAGGTTCTCAGTGTTCTTCTAACAGAAATGCTTGTTACATTTGATGTATCATTGATTGGCATTTAAGATTGGAAACTGGACAATTACAGTTGAATAAAATGTATTATGTTGTCTGTGCTTTGGTTTAGTTTTGTTTTGCTTTTTGAATAAGTTTGTTAGTCAAGGAGATGCTCAGATTGATAGTTATATCAGAACATCCATAGTTTACACAAGGTTATGCTATATTGTTGTTTACAGTTTTTATGAATAGTTGAGAAAGTATTTTAAATAAGTTTTTAAAAAAAAAATTGAATAAATTTAAAATAAAAATTTGGAAACATATGTTTAATATCTTTAATAAGATTGAAATTAAAATAAAGCTATGAAAAACCGTTCAATAAACACAACCATAAAATATCCTAAGCACATGTTGTCCTCACGATCGTTGATTTGATTTGTCATATGTTAAGGGGAGTAATTTTGTCTAATGCATTAACAGTTAATTAAATATTTTAATATTAACATCTTTTTGTATATCATAATAAATTTTCTCTTTATTTGGAAATCCTTTAGTATTGGATGTACATCTCTTAAATCGAAGCTTTTTTTAACAATTAAATGCACGTCTTTTTGAATCTATTGAATTATCACAAATTAAACAATAAAGAAGAGTTAAGAAAACACAAATACATTATACAATATGTTAATAAATAATATATTAGTATGAGAAAAAATATAATTATAATAAATAAATCAAGATAGATCATATGATATAATTAAAATAAAATATAGTGGTAAAATCTCATGTATTATCAATTCTCTTATACTAATAAAAAAATACTTATCTTAGTCTTATAGTGCTTTAATAATGTCTCAAACAAGCAAGCACAAGGCACACAAAGGGGTAATGCATATGCTCCCACGATGATCAAGCACATAATGGGGAACTAGACCTAGACCCAGACCCATGTGGATGCCAATTATCGCTTGCAACATAGACCTAATGCTGCCACTTACCACTAACAAGGCATAAACCCGCAAGAAAAGCCGCTTACTACCAACTTGGCATGGACTATAGGAAACTTATAGCTTGGTGCAAACCTATAGAGACTCCACTTATCGTCAACAAGGAGTCTAGTATTTCAATAAGTCAAATGGTTCGATTAAGTTAGAAAAGAGTTATATGGAATCGTATAGTATGATAATATGAATCATAATATACAATGACTAGAGGATAAATATAATATTAATAGATTGTTAAGAAGATGATTAGAAGGAAATTTTACTCAAAATATATAATACGTTATATAAGAAAAGAAGAGAGAGAGAGAGAAATAAGAAGAAGAAGAAGAGTTATGAAATATATGAGGTTTGAAAATGATAGCTGTAGAGCCAATGAGAAATATAATATATCGTTTTGAATAAGGGTGTGGCACCCCAGCCCTATTTTTCTCGAGTTTGCTGCCAAGTTATTTAATTCTTTTATTTTATCATTTGATTTTTAAAAATATATACATACATATGTGTGTGTGTGTGTGTGTGTATGAAAATCATGTCAAACTCATTTTTTAAAATCATTTGCATGTTGACTTAAAAATTATTTAAAATCCCATCTTGATAAGTTTTTTAGAGGAAGTAAATGTAAAAACTTCTATTTGAAAATCAATAAAAGAAAATTTGAAGTATTTTAATATCATTATAATACCATGTTATTACAAATATATCCAAGTACCAATATGTCCATGCTATTAGAATGCATGAGGTAACTAACAAGTTCATACTAAAACAAACGTAAAACATGTTAACACAACAACTATACAACTGATAATAAAAAAACATAACTTCTAAGTTAAGTGCTTATATTGTTGACACTTAATGATCCCTAATAGCCTTATGTTGAGTGTTGTCTTAACCTGAAAGTATTAAATCAAAAGTATGCTGAGCCAATCTTCATTAACTTGGTGACAAAACATATGTGTGTGAGTGTATAAAGCAATTCAATTTTATGTCATACTATATGTTGGGTTAGTTCCAAACATATAATATAACATACATGTGAATGAGCAATATAAAAGAAATATCAAATTCTATGTTAATTTTATCTTTTCATCTCATTCAAAAATTTTCTTTGGATAATATCTTTTTCATAACATATTGGCTTATTTCGTTGAACACATTATTCAGAGTAAATAGCTTTAATGAATGACTCATTTAGCTCATCTCATAAGCTATCATTTTGAAATGATAATCACTACTTTAAAATACTATTTATGTTTTTATATTTTAAATCTTTTCTTCATTCTACCAACCCTTAATTATAATATTTTTACTTTTTCTTTTCTTTTTACACATTATTATCTTTTAATTTTTCTTTTGTGATTATTATCACAAGTGTTATAGTATTGCTATGAATTAACATAAAAAAAAACTAATAATAACATACTATCATACATAACTAAGTCACATGCCAAATAAAATATAGGCAACATGTTATTAGAAATAATAACAATTTTCTTAACTTAATATTTGTTTATCATATCTTAAGGGCCTATACACATCAAATAGCAAACAACATGTAAACATAAATACAAGCCAACCTACATTAGAATTTCTTAAGTAATGATCATCTTATGAAACAAATTCTTAAAATACACAAAATTCTTTTCCCTTAGTTTTTATAGTACTATTATAATATACTATAGTACCAACATAATTTTCCTCCCAAAGTTTAGATCTCTCTCATAACTTTTGGAAAGGATAGGGAGTGGATGCATGGTGATGTTGAGAGAGAGAGAGAGAGAGATTATTAAGCATGGAGGTGCTTCTATGTAAGATATATAAGGGTGTAATAATGAATTATCACACATCAGTTATTAAGAAGAACATCCTAATTTGTATATATAATACTAAAATCTTAAAATGTCAACATGCCATTTAAGGGAAACTTGCATGGCATCTCATGAAAACTTCATGATTAAACATGTCATGAGTGAAGTAGTTTTGGGATGAGTGACCATATAAGAAGAACCTTTATGTGAAAGGTAAAATATGCTCAAGTCAAAATGGGGCAATTCGAAGGGATAATACCTTAAGATAATTAGGTTGAGATGTGATAATCTAATATCAAAGTTGACACCTCTACTAATCTAATGTTGTTTAAAGACAAATTAAGCAGAAGTTGATAGGTTTATAATACCCATAGAGAGTAGAGAGTAGATATTGCATGATATCCTGAGAAATAAGAATTATTGAGTAAGGAATAGTTTCTATGCAAGGCTTTTAATAGTAAAGAATGAATCTTCTCATATCAACTACTAAAAAAAGAATCCTAATATGTATATATAATACCATGATCTAAAATTATTGAGACACTTTTTAGTGACAAACCTATATGAGATCTCATGATAACCCTATGGTTAAGTATGTTAGGCATAAAGTAATTTTGGGATGGATGATCTTGTCAAAAGTTCCCTTGTGTGAAGGAAAATACTCACTCGGGTAAAATGAGATGACCTAAGAGGATAATACCTTAACATAATGAGATTTAAATGTGATATCAATATCTTAAGACTATAGAATCTTATGTCAATACTAGAATTGATCTCTTAATACCTAATATGGAACTATTCATCCTTATACTCCACTTAAAATTCTTCTAAAAGTTACTCATTATTTATTGATTTCTTTCTATCATTCGACTTTCACTCCCTTCATTTATTTAGGACAATTTATCTAAATAGTCCACTTAGTAGCCTACCAAGGGCTTCTCTTTATCTAGTGATTTTACTCTTGGGACATCATACTCTATCCTCTTTGGTCTCGATGTTACAAGCTCATCATATCTACTTGGTTCATCCTCAAACCACAGAACTAATATAAGGTTAGATTTGATATCAAATGTGACATCATTATTTTTATTATTGTAAGATGTTATCCCTTTAGGTTTCTTTATCTCTAACCAAGTTGATTTTGTCTTTCTCAAAAGAGCTCTTGATAATTTAAGATCATAACATCACATATAAATATCAAAATCATTCCCTTAGTAGTTGTTCTAAAATAATTCATCTTTATATCTCTTTACCTAGAAACCTACTATGATATTTCATCTTGGTCTCACTATATTAAGATATTATCTCCTTGATCATTCTATATCGACCCAAGTGGGTTTTGCCCAAAAAAATGTGTCTTAAAATCTTAAGATCATAAAAACTCATATAAATACTAAAATCAATCGCTCAATAACCAAAGTAGGATAACTCATCCTTGTATCCCTTCACTTAAAAGTTTATCAAGAGCTACTTCTTGTTTAATGATTTCTCTTTCTTAGGATATCTCTTGATGATCACTCCCCACCCTCTCTAATACAAAGTGTTACAAGCCCATCAACTTTCATTTGATTTATCATTGGATCATATTAGACTAGTAGATGATACTAATCTTATACCAAATATGATATTTTGGTCTCACTGTATTGAGGTATCATCTTTTAAACCATCTCATATTGATTTAAGTGAGTTTTGCTCCAAAATATGTCTCAATATCTTAAAACAATAAGATCTTATATAAATATCAAGATCATTTTCTAAGTAGTTAATATGAGATAATTCATTCTTGAATCCCTCCACTTATAAGCTTGTTAGAAGCTACTCTTTATCTAACAATTTGTCTCTCAAGACATCTCCCAACGATCACTCATTAGCTCCTTTAATCTCTAAGTGTTACATGAGAGCTACTTCTCATCCAATAATTACTCTCTCTAAACATGGCCTAATATTCACTCATTGTCATTTTTGGTCATAGGTGTTACAATATTATTTATAAAGAAGAAACAATTATTAAAATATTAGATAATATAAAAAATATAAAAATTTTAAGAATGATAAAATTTTACAAGTAACTTATTTTAAAATTTATTAAAAAATTTTTAGAGATAACTTTGTGGTCAAATTTTTTACTAAACCCTTATTATATAAAAATTTATTAAAATTAATGTCATTAAGAGTTATCAAGCCCTTTGAATGAACTATCATTTGAATGAAAACAAAAGGAGAGAGAGAGAGAGAGAGAGAGAGAGAGAGAGAGAGAGAGAAGTTTAGTATGTGTCATGGAATAAGGGAGAGTTGTACATAATATTCTTTAGGGAGAGCTTTAGTTTAAGGGAAGTAGTTGTATATTTCATCTTTTGTATACATTTTCATGATCATTTGTTTGTTGTCATATTTTAACATATAATTATAATATGATTTTATCATCATTAAAAAGGAAAGATTATTAACCATAGCTATATGTGGGATCTTAATAATAAAAAAAATCATATGTTAAAGTTTATTAATGTATTACTTGAGTTTGTTATCTCAAAAATATTACAAGATGATAGTTAAACAAGATGTTTTGATCATATGCTTCATCATATGGGATTTTTAAAGAAGATGCAATTTGTAAGCGACTGAATCCATGGATAAACTTTGCTTTTGATGGTATAGTAGACGTCTTGAGCATATTTTACTTTACTTGAGTAAGTTAGAATGTTAGAACATATGCTTTTTACATGTGGCACTTAGGATCATAAACGTACACAAGTCATCTTGCATATCTACTTGAATTTCTATTTTAACAAAGCATTTCCTAATATCCTACTAGTTTTGCAAGTATACTTTTATCATTTAAAATTTAATAATGTAGAAGTGTTTAAAGAAAACTTGGTTTTTCAAATTATACTAAAACTGCACTTGTCATGTGATATGCTATCTTTATTGTACAATATCATTAGTATTAACATAAGTATATAAATAAAAATAGAATAGTCTAAATGAGAAGTATAACAACTGTTCTAACTCATCATATAGTATGACCCTTTACATCACATAATATGATTAGTTTAACTGAAAAAATATTGTTAATCAAGTTATGTGTTAAGTTTCTCAATGGAAATTTACAAACATTCATATCTTGTAATAACTATCATCATATACTATGGTATGGTTCTTAGGCTAAAAAGTGATGCCTCGAGAATTTGGTTTGGTATGAAAATTTTTATCATGTAGTATGTTTAAGTCTTATATATAAACATGCCTTTGTAGCATTTAAACTTAAGATTTTTAGATGATATGTTAATATTAAATGCATGGTACAAACATTGTATTTTATAGTAATCATATAGTATGATAATGTTGATTGTACACTATGTACGAAAGTATGATCCTATAAAGGCTAGCTTAACTCTTTTGGAAATTGAAATATGACTATTATTTAGTCATTTAGATTACCTTAATCTATTTTGCATGCATCATATGCAAATAAATACCTACATAAACCATTATAGAATAAGCTAATAAAAAAATATTCAATTAAGGATCTCATTTTTATAATTCTCATAAAATTACTAGTTTAAACATTTTAGATTTCTTGGAATCCCTTTTTAAAGTTGCTTTCATTATGGGTTCTTCTATTTCTTCCAACAATGATTAGTAACATGTTTTCATTTATTTATTTAGTGTGACACTTGTTTCAATGTTGTTTATAGGTGAATGTTATACTTTTTTTTATATGCAAAAATGTTTAAGTTCTTTTTGTAGCCAACATTCTTTGAGGAATTTTGGTGTTTATTTTGCTCTTGTAAGCCATTGCATTGTATAACACTTTTAAGCTACTTTTAGATCTACTTGTAAGGGTGTTCACCTAATCGCCTTGTGACAAAAAGTGAATATATTGTGTAAGTTTAGCCTTTTGTGATTAAGGGTAGATATAGGCTTATGTATTTATTAAATTACCTAAAAATCTTTGAGTATTTATTTATTACAAATCATCACACAATTGTTTAAAAAACTAAGAGATTTTTTAAAATATTTTAAAATAAATAATGATAAGTATAAGATTTTAAAATACTTATCATGTGTATTTAATTAATTTGAAAAGAAGTATAATTAACCATTTCTTATAGAAAGACAGTCCTTACACTAACATCACATTATATGATTACCTTCAAATTGTTATCAGACCATCTGACATAATTGTTCTTCTTCTCCAATACTCTATTGAACTATCTGACCTCTTCATCAAATCATCTAATAGAGACTTGGAGCTGTAGGTTTCATTCTATAACCACAATTTTTCTTTGATTACAATTCATCCAAGGCCTCAATTATATCATAAAAATACTTTGCATGTTTTTCCTTAAGGCCTCAATTATATAATAGAAATACTTTGCATGTTTTTTCCTTAATCGCAACACTCAATTATTTGCATAAGACCTCTCTCTCTCTCTAAAATTCTAAAAGAAGTTGAATTAAAGCCTGAGAAAACCCAACTTTCTTGAAATCTAGTTCTCTTTGTGTTGCTTTCTTTTATATCAAGCTCTCCCCCTCAATCCTTCTCCATGCATACGAGAATCCTCTTGTTAAGCCCCACCTAGGATTTCATAACCTCACATGCTATTTTAATTATGCTTAATATTTGATCATATATCCTATTACAAATATGGTTAGGTAAAGCCCTAATAGAGTGGTATTAGAGCTTTAGTTTAGAATTAGGTAAGATATATGAGAGAGGACACTATCACAACGTCTTTCTTCTTATTATTATTTATGTTATTATTAATTATCCATGGAGATATATATATATATATATATATATATATATATATATATATATATATATATATATATATATATATATATATATATATATATATATATATATATATATATATATATATATATATAATGTGTCTTAATATTATAAGGTTGTGAGTAAAGTCTAGCCATGGATAAGGTAGAATATGAAAAATATGGATAAGGGAAAAAGAATAGGAATATTAGTTATGAGTAAATATGCATATAAAGGAAAGTCAAGTGCTCTAAGATGTATTTGTAAATTTTTAAAGATAGATTTATAAATAAGAAATTGTTGAGGAGTTTCATGAAAGAACGTGTCAAATTATATAATAATAAATTAATAAGAGATGGTGGATTAAATTAACATTATTATCTCCTTAAGTCTCCTATTTTAGGCTCATGGTATGATTATTCCAAACGTTGACAAAAAGTTTATGGTGAGCTTTTGAGAGAGCTTTTGCTCCAGTGAACTTAATTGGTGCGAGTTGTGCCATCCGTGGAGAGTTACGATCAAAGAGCTTTTGCATTTAAGGGATCAATACCGTCGATGAGATGAGATAAGAAAGCTTTTTCATTTATGTTTAATAAGTCTTCGGTGAGCTCGTGAAAGAACATTTTCTTTGGTGAACTTGCTTGGAGTAGGAAATTGAGGGGAGGTAGAGCTGTTGTGTCATTTGAGAAGAGTTGCATCAAAGAGATCTTTCATTTGTGGGATCAACATCATCGATAAGGTGGGTTCTATAAGTATTTTCTATTTATGTTTATTGTGTCGTGCGAGTCTTAGGATTTTAATAAGATGAGGAGAGAAAGAGAGAGGGTGAGGATGTTGATTTTGTTAATAAGAGAGGTACATTGTGTTGAGTTAACCAGAGGAAGAGGAGAGTGTCGAGTTCACCACAAAAAGAAGGTGATGGTTGTGAGGAAACTTTCATACTAATATGATGTCGTGCATTATATGATACAAAGGTCCAAGATCACAAGGCTACAATAGAGCTATGTAGTGGTTCATTATGTATCATACTATATGATTGTCGGATTATAGTAGTATAAGAAGCACTAAATTGTTGTTGAACAATCAACTAAATCATACACAGGTGATATAGATAATGTATTATATGATTAGTTTAAGTTTAAGTGAGAAAAACTTGGTTAAGTCTGAGAGAATTAGATAGTATGATAAAGGAGATCATATTGTAGAAAGCTAAACTACTCATAACAAAAAGAGAATCATATGGGACAATGTGTATATCATTATTGTGGTTTACAAGGGAACATATAGTATGGTATAGTGGATTGTACTGTATGATATTCTTACAAAGCTCGCAAATCAAACCAAACAAATAGTTGAGTACAGGGAAATAGAGTAGATTATATAATATAGTAATGGGATCATCTCTCTATAATAAAATGCATATTACTTATTTATTTGTTGGATCATATGGTAAGATGGGTAATCGTTCTAGTATGATATAGGATCGTAATTTAAAAGACCAAAAGGAAATTAAGATGATTTTAATTATTTATTAAGCATACAACAAATAAGATATATGTTGACCCTTATATATACATGACATTATAGGATATCAAGAAATGAAAAATGGTGAGAAAGAAATCAATTCTTAGCTTCAAGTAAAAAAAATCGAGTAACCTGTGATGTAATGCACTATTATTATTTTGTATATTTATTCTATTTATTATTACATTCATATTACTGTAACATGACATGTCATTGATTTTGTTTGTTTTAATAATATTTTATGTTGTTATATCTTTGTTCTATTGTGACAAGAAAATGATATAAAATATATTATAAATATGAAAACACATAAACATAGGCTTTAGTATGATTAGAAATGTTTTGGATAAATAAGTTAGAATACATGGAATAAATAACTAAAATAATTTCTTTCCTTGTGACATTATCCTCAAAGTAAGGTTGTCCAATTATAAATGATATGATCTCATATGATTTTGACTAAGTTTCTCAGGTAAAGATGTCCCACATACATATAATGTTGCTAGGTAATAAAAAAGGTATCATAATTTACTTCCTCATAACATTATCCTCAAGGACAAGTTACTCAAATGTTAGTTGAATGTTAGATGAGATCATTAAATTTATGATTGAATCTAAAGAATAATTATCAAGGAAAAATTAGACCAATGATTAAATAAAATATTAAAATATTAGAATTAAATTTAATACATATTCATGATTTTTAGCTTTTACCTATTATGGTTTCTTCTAGTATTTTATATTATCATAGTTTTACATGATGCTTTCATTTATCTTTTATGTTATTTTTTTATTTATATTATAGAGTTATGTTTTCTTCATATTATATTGACAATTATTATATCAGTTACCATAATAGATTTATCTATGATAATTATTATTCCACTAGTATTATATCACAAGACACACATCACAACACCAAAAAATGAGGGATTACACATTATAAAGAAAGATTATACTCCAGTTGAGTGAGAATTGGTAGATGATTATATCGAGTATATTTTAGTTGTATCTTTATTTTGACACTAGTGTTTAGTTTATATTTATTATGTTGTATGATATTATATCTATTTAAATAAATTTGATATTTTTTTTTATTTTTATGTTTTTTTTTTGGTTATTTGTTATTGTTCTAGCTATTGTTTGGAAATTTTAGTTGTTAATATCACTATCAAGTCATTGTATTGGATTTCATGACTTTACATGCTACTTAATTGTGCTTAATTTTTTATTATCTATCTTATAAGAAATATAATTAAGTGGAGCCCTAGAACCTCCTCATGGTCACCAATATCCTAAGTTACAAAATCCTTCATTATTTGTCTCCTAAATATTTTAATCAATACATAATAACTGCATAAGGATTAATTAATAGATTTAATTTATCATTTATTTATTTTTAAAAATCATATAAAATTTTTGCTCTTTATTTAATCATGAATTTACATTTGATTCTGATGAAATAAACTTCACAAGACTTAGGTACTTTTCTTTATAATATTATGTATTTTCTTAACTCATTTAGACGTCATCCATATGTTATGGTTATTATAACTTATTAAATAAAATTTTATTTATTTGACTATATTATTTAATAGTACCTAACTTTTTAAAATATTATAAAAGAGAATAAATAATTTAAGTTAAAAATTAACTTAGCAATTGCTACTTAGAAAAAGCTTTGGACAATGGACTGTTAGAAACATGAAGAATATTGAAATAGTGATTGTTAAAAGTCTTGTAAAGGAGGGGTTTTTGTTATCTTTAGATTCAAATCACTAGAATGGTGACCGTTAAGGAATGTCATCACTAATAAATAAGAGAAGATGGTTGGCCATGCTCTTGGAGGTCACAAAACTGGGTCGTGTCTTATTGAAGGTGGTAAATTCATTCTCAATCTTGTCAAATAAATGATATATCTATAATATAATAGGCCAATTTCTTATGAAATATTTTTGTATTAAAAATTATGATTTTCTCATTTAGAACTATTTTTACTAGAAATCTTGATATAATAATAAAATAAAAAAACTATTTTTATTACTACAACAAAAACAAAAAAAAAACAATATTAATGAACTTTAGATAATAATAATATTAATTATTTAGATTTTTCATGGAAGACTTGAACAAATAGATCCTTAAATGTAATTGGAGCAATGCTTTCAAATTTGACAATTATTTGAATGATTGCCCTTATTTGTTTTTTTTACTGTTTTAGAAAAAACATTTTCCTATTTATAAAATTTAACTTTTCATTACAACTTTTAAAACTCCTCAAAGATATTGAAGCTTTACAAGTCAACCAATCAAATTATGCATTTAATTAGGATATTTATTGTAACAATTACTTTCTTATCATGTGAAAACGAGTGTCAATCACACATTCAATTCAAAGAGAAAATGCGATATACCACACAACTATGATAATCGAGGACAAGAATGTGATATCAATGGGATGCATGCATAGAATGCATCAACAATTGTATTAGATGATCCACAATAAATGTTACCCTTGCCTATGAAAAATGGTCAATATTGCAAGAGAGGATTTTTACATTGCATGAATCACATGAATTACACAATCATATTCTTACTCTAGCCATTCTTCGCCACTCTATCTCTTTCTTGTTATCACCTTTTTATCAAAATTTCAATCTTGCAATTGAATAATATATAGCTTATAATGCATAAAAGGGACAATGAATTCCCTTGGTATACAATAGTCACAACTTTTCCATACATAGTGGTTTTTTGCCTAAGCAAACATTGATGTCCATTTCTTTCCTCCTTATTTTATACTTTGACTCCCCTCTCAAACTCTTCCTCTTCCACAGACAGACATGTAGCCCAAAGTCATCACAATCTTTTTTCAACAATTTATTTCTTTTAAAATATAAATTCTAACCATATGATCAAATTGTGAAATCTAAATACAATCTAATAAAAATACATCATTTCTTTCCAAATTTAAGTTTATATAATAACTATTACAAAAAAATAAAACAAAAATAACAATGAAGGACCAATATTTACGAGCTCAATAGTTTATTTACCTTTATGTTATTTAGGAATCATATATTAAGACTTCATTTAGTATTGTAATAATGTTATTACAACAATAGGGATATGGGTTCTATATAACTACTTTTGTTTTATTTTTGTTGCAATGATTTTTGTATAAACTTTGTTTTGAAAGGAAATGGTATAGTTTTTATTAGATTGTATTTTGATTTCACAATTTAATAATATGGTTTGAATTTATATTTAAAAAAGAAAAATGGTTACAAAAATTTGATGATACCATGAGTGTTACAATGTGGTATCAAAACAATTAAAATCTTATAATGAATAACATTAGAAAAATAGATAACTTAAGATATTAAACTTAAAAAATAATATATTAGAATGGTTTGTTAGTTTATTTACCAATATCTTATTCAGCAATAATTAGTTATCACTACTTTTAATATTGTTATAATATTGTTTCAATAGGCACCATAGGTCCTATAATGTTGCTCTTGTTTTATTTTTTTCTAGAATGGTTTTTGAGCTCATTTTGGCTTTGGACATTGTTATGAGCTCATTAGTTTATTTATCATCTTATTTAGCAATTATATGTTATGAGAAATTTTACTATTGTAATAGTGATGTTATGATAGTGAGGACATGAGTCCTACATTATTACTTTTATTTTATTTTAAATAGTTTTCATGAAAATAAATTTTATAGTTTTTATTGTATTGTATTTATATTTCAAAATTTGATAATGTGATTAGAATTTATATTTAAAAAAGAAAAAAATGATTAAAATAAAGTTGGTGATGTCTTATCAGCTTAGCAATTTATTTACCATTATCATATTTAGAAATCATGTAATAAGATTACTTTTAATATTGTAATAATATTTTTGTGACTACAAAAATATGGGTCTTACATTATTACTTATGTTTTATTTTTTTTAGTAATGGTTCTTGTATAAACTGGGCTTGGGAAGATATGTTATAGTATCAACTAGGTTGTATTTAGATTTCATAATTTGATCATCTGATTAGAATTTATATTTGAAAAAAAATTTGACTAAAAAAAGTTGGTAACACCATGACCTTTCACAAGATGATATTAAAATAATTGAAGTCCTAAAGTGGATAATAATGAAAAAAAAATATATAACTTAGAATGCAAAACTCAAAAAGAATGGAACATAATGTACAAATATAGGTAGAAAATGTCTAAAAATGACATTTTTGACATGTGCAAACCTAAGGTATCAAATTTAGAAAAAAAATGGATAACCTTGGTGGTGAGTATGGGTAGAAAGTACATATGAGAAAATACATATGTTGCATCATTAATTACTAGTTATTTTATATGAAATGTGCATTACAAGAACCCTAGGAAGAACAAAGAAAATTTTAGAACTATAGTACTAAAAATAGGTCTAATGTAAGATGCGTTAAGCATAATGCATAATATGGCAAGTATAAGAAAAATAAACTTTGCACTAATACAAAGATAAAGTATAGCATGATATTAATGACTTAAGATATGTTTGCTACTACATACAATACGTTAGCCTAACCATACAATATGTTAGACCTTATAAAGAAATAGAGATACGAAAAACTTGAGTATGATAATAAATAACATATAGAGCATTAAGCTCAGAATGAATAATATGTACATGAGAAATAAACTTGAGAAAAACATATAATATGTTAATAAATAACATATAGTTCCTAAAGCAAGCATATGGTAATTTAAAATTGATGTAAAGTACTTGGGCTTATATAAATATTATAGTAAACATTAAGTTACATGGTGCATTAATCTATATTTGAATTAGAGAAGAAAATATGGTATATTATAGAAATGGGTGGTACCTTACCTGATGTAGGATTGAACAATCCTGTAACACCTAAGATGGATCAAAGAGGCTTGGGGATGACCCCTGGGTAATATCTCAAGAGAAGAATCACTAGACAAAAAGCAGCTCCTAACATGTTTTTAGGTGAAGGGGCACAATGATGAATTATCCCATATTAACTATTAAAAGATTAATCCTAGTGCATATATAGATGTCATAATTTTAAGATATTAAGATATATTTTGGTAGCAAAATCTACTTGGGTCAATATAACACAACAAATAGGATAGTGCCTCAATATAGTGGGATAAGATACACATTCATTATCAAAGTAATACTCTCTAGTAGCTTAATGTGATTCAAAGATAAACTAAGTAAAAGTTGGTGAGCCTATAAAACTTGAGAAAAAAGATTGAGTAATCGTTAAGTGATATCCTAAGAAAAGAATTATTAGACAATGATTAGCTTCTAGTAAGCTTCTAGGTGAAAATTTTAGAGATAAATTATCCCATATTAGTTACTGAGAGATTAATTATGGTATTTATATAAGATATCATAATTTTAAGATGTTAAAATATTATTTGAGAGCAAAATTCACTTTGGTCAATATGAGATGACCCGTCACAAATCCTTTTGTAAAGAAGACAAGTGAAGGTACATTATATTAGATGGTTGATTTAAAAGGAGTATAATAATTGAAAATATGGTACTTTAGTGGACATACATAATGTTTTATGTATAAAAAAAGGGGAAAGAAGAGGAGAAGAGTAATGAAATATATATGATGTTTGGAGAGACATTAAGAAAGCTAGTATATCATTTTAAGATGAAGGCTCTACCCCTGCACCCCTATAGAGGAGGCATGACCACTCCTATATCCTCAACACTCACTAACCAATGATCTATCTACAAGGCATATAGTTCCAAGCCCTTAACAGTAGACTTTACTTCAAACTTGTAACAATGTGATTAAGACAAGAATGACAAAGAAGCTAAAAGAATAGAGAAGAGAGTCTTTTTGTTAAATGTTGGGAATTAAAACTCAAGAAAAATGCTCCCCTTCATAAGAGGTTCAATTGAATATTTATAATAATACAAAAAGAGTATTGTTGGTCCATACGTCTATATTTATTTAATTCTACTAATGTTTTGCTCAAATAATATAAAAAGCATAAAAAATTCATACCTACTCTCTCTATATGCAAAAATTCTACACATGGGTTGCTATTATCGCACTTACTATACCAACTACAAGCATGAATCATGTGTTAGTGGTAGGAGAAGTGCACCACACTTACCATGTATGTAGGTATGCACACATTGGGAAATCTAACGTACATGGTGTAAGTGTCCCACATGCCCCTTGTATTGCTTCTTAGCATTCTTTTGGCATTTCTTCATAGTTTTACCAAATTAGTGTCATAGATTTTCAAATAATTTGTTTAATAAATTGTTATACTAATCTCCCTCCATTCAGGTATTGGTCCTCTTTTTTATGATTTATGATTTGTTTTTGAAAAATTAAAAATTAAATTCCATAAAAAATCACAAAACTCTAAAATTCACTAAACTTTAATTAAAATAAATACACATTTTATTTATATAATTTAGAGTATTACAGGATTCATCTTGATTGAAGCTTTTTTAATTTCCTACTTACCTTTCTGGATTTATTTTTCACCTCCTTTCTTATTAGTCTCTATTATAAATGTTGAAATGAAACAGCTTTGATAGCAAGATATGTTGGTGTAGTCGCTTAGACTAATTGTTCCACTATCAAAATATGTTGGCATAATTCTCTTGTTCAATTTAACTTTGATACCAAAATATAATCATTCTATAAGGCATCTTAGTCCAAATCCTCGATGGCAAACCTTACTCCATAGTTGTAACAATGACATTAGGTCAAGAATGATAGAGAAAGCTCAAAGAATAAAGACTATTTTTTGTTGAATGTAGAGAATTAGAATTCAAAAAAGATGTTTCTCTTCACAAGAGACTTAATTGTATATTTATAGTAATATAATAAGAATATTTGATCCATACATATATATTTATTTAATATTTTTGATATTTTACTAAAATAATATAAAAACATCAAAATTAATGTATTTTCTCTCCACGTGTGATTTGCGCATAAGCTATTGATGCTACACTTATCACACCTACTGCATGGGCTAATCACGTGTTGGAAATAAGTGGTACGCACCACACGTACCATACAATTAGATATGTGCAATGCTAAGTGATGCATTGCACATGCTACAAGTGTCCTGAATTGCCTCTTATGCAGCTTCTTGATGTGCAATGACTCTTTTTCCAATCTTTTTTATGGAAAAATTGTTTTCTTCTTTTTTCAATATTAAATGAATTACATATTTATAGTAATATAATAAGGATATTTTAATCCATAAAGTTGTATTTCTTTAATTTCACACATATTTTGCTCAAATAATATAAAAAGCATTAAAATCTACACTTATTCTCTCCACGTGTGAAAATTTCAGGCATAGGCTACTGCTGTTGCACTTAATGTACCTACTATGTGTATGAATCATGTTTTGACAGTAAGTGACATATGCCATACTTGTCGCATAGCTTGATAGACATGTGCACATGGTGGGTGATGCGCTGCACGTGCTTGTACATGTCTCAATTGCCTCTTGTGCTACTTTTTAACACATGCAATGGCTCTTTTGCAAATTTCTTTCATGAAAGGAATGTTTTCTTCTTTTGAATCTTTTGACATTGAATGATTTTCTTATTGGACCATGAATAGATCCCTTAATAAATCAACTACTAAGACCCCAATAATGTTTATGAAGGAAATTAAAGATTTAATTGGGCTTTAAGAGCTAGGATTTAAGAAAATTCTATAAAAAAAGAATAAAATGCAATGTAAAGAAAGGCAAAGAAGAATAAAAATCCATAAAATGAAAAATATTTCTGAATAATTTAAAGGAGTATTAGAATCAAGAAAATTATCAAAAGAAATGATTCAGTGATTTGGAAGGAAATTAGAAATTTAAAATAAACTTTTAAAGATATATGCTAGAAACTAATGCCAAGGAAGAACAATCAACAATTTCATAAATTAAGGATAAAATGAGATTTAATAAAGGAATTTAATTGAGGTTTAATAGTTTAAGTGATAACTAGAGATTAGTAAATTGAAAAAGATTTAAAAATAAATAAATTTAATACGAAGAAAAATATTGCAATAAATGACTTGGTGAAACCTTTAGTTTTGTATTTTATCATGCAAATAATATAATTATGAATATTAAAATGTGGAAGACTTGATAATGTGTTTTATGGCACTAGAAGGTTGAAATATGTATGTGGAAGAAGTGAATAACTTAAATAACATAAGAGCTATATAATCTCAACGAGCTTGAGATAATAACCATGAAAGAATGATATTCAAATGCTATTAAATATGTTTTTTTTATTCAAATTACTTAAAGACATAATTATATTCAAAATAAACTCTAAAATCAATATCAAAAGTTAACTAGAATTGTTGAAGCCTCATTGCTTAGGCATTTGATCTTCACCACAATTAATATTTCCCATGAATCATGAAAATTCATTAGCAAAATGTCCCTTCTCATCACAAACAAATCATTTTATAGCTTTATTCTTATAACATTCTCTTTAGTTGTTTTTCTGCATTATCTTGTAACATGGTTTTTCTTTGGTTTCAACTCCCACAACTTGAGACTCTATTTCATTAATCTTAGACTTCTTAAATTCATATTTGTTTTGTGATGAGAGTGTCTACCTCCTTTCATTGATGATTTTCTAATTTCCATATTGTTTTGATCCTATTCTACATGACTTGATGCTTCCACCAATTTCTTATATTTATTAAACTGCACAGGAGATTGTGAATTGAGTCATGCAATCCCTTTTGAAACATGTAGAATTTATGCTTCTTAGTGGCTACCATCTCCGATCTTTCTTAATATCTTTCCAAATATTATTCCTAAATATCATATATATTTTTTTACTCCTCTCCTCCTTTTTCTCTTTTTTTATATATAATATATTATGTATTCTACTTGAGTATCATGCATTCCACTTCTACCTTCTCTTCTAACCATCCATCTAGTGTAGTGTATGTTCACTAATTAACATACCATACAATCCTCCATATATATCATACATTCTATCTTGTAGCTTTTCTTTGCTCAAAAGATTATCTAATCCTCAACGTCTCTTAACATATCATATATTTCTCTAATATATTGTTATGTTCCTTCTTTAATCCACATATAACCTAATGGACCATCCAACTTAGTGGCATACTAGATTGTCCATATAAGTCGACATACTATATATTAGTTGTAAACGTATCATACATTCTTTTGGGTTTACTTTCTACTTACTTTTTACTAGTTACATACTATTCATTTTGAGCTTAACATATTGTATAGGCCAAACTACAACATTAACAAGGCTTTAGATACATCAATTCTACTAATACAAAAAGCTAACACTAGAATGAGAGTTTGTCAAAACTAATCATATAAAAAACATATTCATTTTACTTAAAGTCGAACAATCATTGACTCAAGTCTAACAAATGAAAACAACTAAATAGACTTGTCCCACTGCAACTCAAAACCCTGATTCATACCAATGCTATGCTTCCATGCCCATGCAAAACAAGTAATATTCCATGTAGACATTGCTTTTGATTCCTTCTTTACAACTAACAAACTAGAATATATTATCTAATAAAGAACAGATTTGATGTACAGCATGATACACAAACAAAACAATCAAAGAAAAAACTAACTTTACAGTGCCCATTTTCTACTCTTTGTTTGTTCTTAAGTGACCATTGTTGCCTTTAGGTAGATTGGCTAAAAGGTCTTACAAGCTGGGATGTCACATGTGATGAATGAGACATTTTCGATACTGCTCAACAACAGTCATAAAACTTTAAACAAATATAATATGACCTTTCATCTGATTTGCACATGAGTTGCTGCTTCTTACAGATTTGGTTTGTCTTTTTGAATCATGACAATCTACAGCTCCTGTTCTGCTTTGTTAAATGTTGGATGGATGGGAAACAAGATCTGTTTAGAATCCCTGAGGTGCCTCGTCTTCTCTTGGCTTCATCATTTGTTCTCACCTTGGATTTTCTTAAACAGAACTTTAACTTGTTGGATTAGTTTGGTTTAGAATCAGGAGATGTTGGGTTTGGTTCACACTCCTGTGTATTAAAAGGCTCAAATTATTGCAACGAGCTGTGAAGATCGAAACATATTGGTGAAGGATTTGAAGTATCAACAAGAGAGGTGTGTGCAGTTCACATAATATCTCAGATGTATTAATGAAGTAGGGCTCAGAGGAACAGTTGTTTTGCATTTAATACAACTGTTTGGGTTCAGTTTATTGTTTGCCATGTAACCTGCATGTTCAATCATGGTGGTGTTTTCCTGAAGAAAGACCGTTTTGGGTATGGATATGTTTGGTGAATTGAAAGAGATAAAGATCCATGAGTCGTTGTTTAACTGAAAGAGTATGATGAGCTACTTAAATTGAATCATTGCCGAACAACCATCCTTTGATGCTTAAGTTAGTGATTGCTACTTATAAGAGATTCATTAGATGGGTTGTTCGAAAATAGAAGAGAAGGAAACAAGAATGATAGCATGATGTCACTTGAATTGGTGATTGTTAAGAGGTGAACAAATAAGATGGGTTAGTGAGCAAAGCTCTTGGGGGATTGTAAAACTAAGGCAAGTCTCATTAGATATGCATGGTAGATCTCTTAAGTGGTAATGTTAAATCATGAAATTAGAATAAATTATAATTTTATGTCTCCATTTTTTTGATATTTTGATAGTTGAAATTACAATATAAATATATTGAGATAGGAACACAATAAGATTAATAAAATTAGAGTATTTTGTCAAAATATAATGATATCTGATAAAATATAATTATAAGTTGATGTTAAAAATGAAATAGTTATAGAACTAGAAAGTTGGTCATTGACTTTGTTGAGAAAATTAGTCATAGCCTAAGATATCAATAGAAAGCCAAGTACAAAAACTTGCAATCTTAAAAATGATCATTTAAAAAAAAGGTAATACGATATCTTTAACTCTCCTACTTAAGTCTAATTGATCTCGTAGGCACAAAATCTAGTTCTAAATTAAAGGTTCTAGGTGCATGAGTGATTCTATACTCCCAAATAAATAAATAAAATGAAATACGCATTCAAATGAGAAGCTTTAGAACCAATGAGTGCATCACCATGTGTAACATGACCAATATTAGACAACACTAGTGAAGAGTCTCTCAATCCATGTACTAATAGAAGTGAAAACCAACTTGGTAGCTATGACGACACCAGCCACAATGTCATTCTCATCACAAAATTAGCAATAAAATTGTCCTATCAACATGGCTAATTTTGCACCACTAACAAAACTATTTCATACCATCGTGTCATCATTCTAAAACAATCATAGAGCTATAGGTTGAGATGTGCAGTTTGATAGAAGAGTAACAAACTAAGTGATAATAAAAGGGGATGTTATTTTATGATTTTATTTTAAAAATTATTTCAATTGATTATAAATTCATTTAAAATGTTTTTTAAAATATAATTGAATAATTAATTAATAAGTTTTACAAAAGTATTATTAAATATTTAACTTGTGATTTTTTTATTATTATTCTTAAATTTTGAGTTATAAAATTTTATTTTATTTTGACATGAAATTATTCTTTTTTTTAATCAATGAAGGCATTTTTATTATTAAAATGAATAGGAGGTTAAAATGAGAATGAGTATAATAAAAAAAATGAAAAGTAAAAGGACTCAAATATTTAAATATAGAAATAAGTTGAAAAAAATCAATAAATGTGATAATGATACTAGACTCTATTGTAAATGAATTAAAGTATGTCAAGATCATACAGATGTGATGATGACAACAAGCATTATTGTAAATAAATAGGGATATGTCAAGCTCTTGTTTCATACTCATCATGTGAAATGCAAAGAAATAAAATAAACTCTATGCAAAGGTTAGATTAGAGATAAGAGAAGAAATAGAATAAACTAGAAAGAGTTAAAGGTATCAAGAAACTCTTTAACTTTAATTTTTTTTATTGTTTATAATTTATATAGACTTTTCTATTACATCTTAGATATTATCTATTACAACTAGATCAATAAAATCGAAGATTGTAACTCAATGATGTTTTGAAATAGCATGGGATCAACATGTTTAAGGTACCATATAATTGTCATTTTATTTATTAAGATTTAGATAAAATAAAAAATATAATGTTTATAAATATATAATAACATCTTAAATTTTCTTAATTTAAAAAAATAATAATAATAAAAAATCATGTATAAGGTGCACTAGTTATTACAACAGTCTTGTTTATGTTTAAATATAATGTTTGAAAAACATTGACATAAACTCTACAACAAATATAACTTATGGCACCTATAATAATAGCTATAAACCAACATTTATAAGAATATAATATGGTTATATGTCTTTTTTATAAATACAATAAATTAAGTTTTCAAAAAATTTACATCTTAAATTTAAAATTATCAAAATCATAATTAATAATTTTATCAAAATTTTAATTTTGTTCAAACCAAACTCCTTCAAAAAACGTACCTCCAACATTAAATTTTCAATTTTTTTAGTTCACAAATTATTAATCTATTTTTGTAAAAAAAAAATGTATTAATATGATTTAAAATTAATAACCCAAATTGCTAGATTAAAACTACATTTTAAAAAAAAATTCTACCTTACCTTTGATAGGTGGACTTGTCCTTTCAACTCAAAGAACATGTCACGTGTTTAAAGTATCTCTCTCTCTCTCTCTCTCTCTCTCACTCTCTCTCCAATAATGAATATATCACACATTTTCTCATGTAAGACAATTTGTGTGAAATCCCCATCGTGTCCCTAATAATTGCTTCCCAAGCGGACCACGTTTTATACTTCATATCACATTTTATAAGCCATTATAATTATAATTAAAAAAAAAAGGTGAGAAAAAAATAAATATTAAGTAAAAAAAATCTCCACCGTCGGATGATAGCCTTTTGTTGCTTTGGTACAAATAAAAAACTCCATAAAGCCTTGATCTCATAATTGTTTGCTTCATGGAGTCTAACAAATATTAAAAAGGTTTGTTTGTCCTACACATAGTTTGAAGCTTTCTAATCCTAACTTAGGTCTCTCTTTTTGTCCAAAACTAAGCAAGCAATGCTCATTTGATGGTTGGTTTGTTTTGAGCAAAATAAGTTATTTTATTTAATGTAAAAAAAATATTATTGATATGATAAATCAAGTGAATCGAATAAAATTTATGATGAAAATAATAAAAACTTATCATACATTAAATATCATATTTCAAATAAGACTTCAAAGAAAATTATTGTATTTATTTATTTAATTAGACATAAATAATCATTTATGTGATTTAAGATAGTTTTTTTTTAATTTTTTTGTTTTTATTTTTTTAGAATTTTATTAATTATTTAAATGAAATATTTGTTATTTTATTTTCTATTATGATTTATTGGTCATATTTTAGTGCTTATGATAGAACAAAGAAAATGCTTTTGGTTTGTGATCATTTGAAGTGAAAAAAATTTATGTTTCATGCACACACGAGAGAACTCTGCATGAAGGCATAAGCTAGTTTTCATTGTAGCCATATTACAATCTAGATTTATCCTGTTTCATGGTTGACAATTCTGAAACCCTAATCAATGTCTATGCTTTAACAATTATTGTGCCCTTGCAGCAATCGTTGCAAATCTTATCATCTCAAATTGTCGAGCCTTTTGAGCTATCTTAAACTACATTTGTTAACCCCTTGTGCGTCATCTTTTCTCGATTTTGTCGCAACTCAGCACTTGCTTGATACTATTGGGAACCTAATCGACATTGAATAAGATTGGATGAAAACAACACAATGATGATAAGTTAATATTATGAAATCTATAATTGTCGATGCATTAATTAGTTCTTTATTAATGATCTATTTTTATTATTGTCAAATATTAATCATTCACTCATAATTATTGTTGGTTGTCCTCATACAATCATTAAAAATTAATATTTAAAATCTTAATATTTAAAATAAAAATAAACTTTAAAATCATGCAACCACACAATATAAACCAAAAGAATAATTACTTCGATTTTAATCTAATCAATTTGAAATTTATGTATCACACCAAACAGATCTTTAATGTTTTTTAACTTTTTTAAACTTAATTATTTTTTTAACCATTAGAAATTGTTTGGCTTAATTTCTATTTTTAAATAATAAAAAATAATAATTACTATTGAGTGATGAATGTGTAACATTTACCAATTATACGTCATGTATGACCAAATTAAAAGCTATTTCATTCAAGAAAATAAAAGGTTATTTAAAATTTATGCAGAATGCAAATAACCCGTGTGACATTTTGATGTGACATTCTACCATTTTAATGATTTTGGGACCAATTCGATACTATTAAGCGAAAGATTTATTTTATATTAAATATTTAATAAATTATTATATTGATACATTTTTATTTGTCTATTGAAATTATTTAAATTGATAAATCTCTATTCAATTATTTATATCCATGACCTTTGAGTTGATTCTTGATGTCTTATAGGTTAAAATCATCCGTAAAAGATGAATCCAATATGAATGAGAATCTCTACGTGAAAAAGCATTGAAAAATTAAATATAAAAATTATCTTATATTAAATATTGAATAATATATTATTATATAAATATCAAAATGATGATCATTATTTTTTAATTTAGATTGTTGGGTTGTATTTCTAATTAAGTTTAACAAAAACTTTTGAGATATTATTACACTAAAGAATTGATATTATATGATAACTTATATCAAAATATTTTTTTCCTTTGTTATGGATAGAAAAAATAGTTAGTAAAAATACCTAAAAAGTATTTAGCTCAAATTAATCTTAATAATTAAATAATGACTTCTAAAATTTTAATCAATTGAAACATTTCAAAAACTTTATCTATTATAATGATTGTAATTAATTATAACTAATTTCTTTTTTCTAAAATTGATTTTAAATACTTTTTTTGAGAGATTATCAAGATTTTTTTTTGTCATTTTGTGATCTTTTGAAAATATGTTATAATCTTTTTTTGCTTTCAAACATTTATCATCTTTTTTTTTACCATCTTCCTTCTTTCACTCATTTTTTATGCATTTTCTTCTTATTATGCCTATGCTTTTGTCTAATTTTTTAAAACATTCTCTCAATATGATATTGTAATGAATTTCTTTGAACAATAAAAATAGTATTAATGGATTTTCTATTTTAAATAATAAATTAACTTAATTAATTTGTTTGCCACAACTTAAACAAATATATTTATGATAATAAACATATTCTGAAGCTTACTCTTCCCATGTTAGATTTTTTTTTAAGATTTCATTTATTTTTGTCACATGCTAAAGTGAAAAAGAAAAAAATAAAAATTATGTACTGTTTTGATTCATTATTGATTTATTATTCATAAAGCAAGTTATCCATTTACATAAGATAAGTATTATTTGTTTTTATCACTTATCTACTTCATGTCATTTTCTATCATTAATCACTTATTCATCATCATTTTTTATTGTCAACATATTAAAATTAAAAAAATAATTTTTAAAAAATTAACATTTAAGTACAACAAAGAAAAAGAATAAATTTTTGTTTAGCGTAATATATACATACAATCAAATAATACAACATAAAATCTTAATTTGTTGAATTTTAAATGTATATATTAAACAATTGTTAGAAGTTTGTTTGGCATAATTAATATTTATTGAATTTTTAATCTATATTTTAAAAAGTATGTAGTTTAATTGTTTTTTAAATAATAAATTAGTAATTACGTCTTAAAGTATTATACATTACTTTCATCACGTACGACTTTAACCATGTTGTAAACTAACCATTGACTTTAACACAAATATTATTTATGACTTTTCACACACAACTCTGAAATATTATAAATCTTGTTAAAATATATGCAGAATATTTAAAAAAATAATAAAAAAAGCTTTAAATCAAAGCTCAAAGAAACCACGTGATACCCATTTTGATGTGACATCGTAGCAATTTAATGCTTTTGGAATTAATCCGATGGTGTTACACATAAAGAATGTTTTTATATTAAATATTTAAAAAATTATAGTATCGATAAATTTTTTTTGTGATTAAATTAGGTTTTTCAAATTGATTTATCACTTATTTAGTTATTTATTGGATCTAATTTGGATTTTTAAGATATAATCCCCTTGCTAGTAGCATAGTAGGTGATGATTTGGTTAGATAGTGATTAAATACAATCCTAATACATGAAAATTGAATAGGTTAAATCATTCATTAAAAATAAATTAATTTATAAAATAGAGATTATTATATGCATATAGATTATGTTAAATATTCAATAATATGTTTTTGTATTGATATAAATATAATAATATTTACTTATTAATTTAACTTTAATTATTAATCTTAATATCTTAATGATATCTTTTATTTGAATTTTATCACTTTGAGTTAGTACATAATTATATGGTAAAAAAAATATCATTATCTATAAAAAAAATTATGTGAAAAGTGAAAATAAAAGAAGGTGAACATTTATTTTTTGAGTTTTTCCATTTCAATTATTTTTGTTATTTGTTGTTGGAACATTGAATATGTCTATGCTACTACATGTGTTATAACATTAAGTTTTTATTGTAAACTTAAAACATTTTCAATTGATTTTTAGATTGTTTTCTAACAAGACTCCCAAGTGTTTCTCGAGTGATGCCTTGACCCCAACGAGTGGAGCAATAATTATTGATATGTATTTTAAGAAGTTTTTAGGATCTCTTTCTAGATTAAGTATTTACAAAATTATAAAAAAATTATACTTATTATAATTATTTATAATTGATTATAACTATTTTTTTTGCATAAATTTATTGATAAATATCTTCTTAAAGGCAAAATAAGGAGCCTATTGAGCACTTTTTGAATATTTACTATAATTTTGTTTGTTTTAAAAGCTTATTCTCCTTTTTCTTAGAGATAAAAGACAAGATTTGTTGTTATCATTTTCTTTATTATATATCCTTATTCTCTCTTTTTATATATGTTCATGTAATCAATAGAAAAACGATCATTTAGATTTCTATTATACACATTTCTATTTGCTTCAATTTTTTTTTTTGAAAAAAGCTTGTTGTCACTCTTACATTTCTTTCTTTTTTTTTTTTTTTCTTATCTCTTGTGAGTTTTATAACGTCAAAAATCACATTTTTTAAATATTTGAGGGTTTGATAATAGTTTATAAATTTAAAGAATGATTAAACTATTTTAAAAAAAATGATGAAAACTTGGGTAAAAAATAAAATACCGCTCTTCCGTGGTGAGCCACCACGAAGTCGAGAACCTTCCACGTGAGATCCTTATCTGAACGAATGGTTGAACCACAAAACGGCGGGGCAAAAATGTATTTGTGCTTCGCGCTGTCACAGAAGCACACGAAAAGCCAGCGAGAATGCCACCTCATTAATCTGACGTGTCAACGATAATCCCGCTACCGGGGGCCCCACATTTCTTTCTATCATTGCTTAGGCGGCCCACTCCACCCTCCGTTACAAGCGACGGCAATAAAACCCCTTTTCCTCTCCCTTCCGATTTCCCAACACAACGCATCCGCATAAAGGAGAATTCCAACCCCACATAGAAGGACATCACATCGTCGGAAGCGAAGATCGAGTACGGCGAGCGAATCGATCCTGAGATGTCTCTGGCAGGAGATGCCCT
Source organism: Vanilla planifolia (assembly GCA_023846275.1). Taxonomy (NCBI): domain Eukaryota; kingdom Viridiplantae; phylum Streptophyta; class Magnoliopsida; order Asparagales; family Orchidaceae; genus Vanilla; species Vanilla planifolia. The sequence continues at coordinate 4,723,805 of CM043870.1, forward strand.
CTTCTCGTTGATCAGTAAGGAGACGCCGGCAGTTTCGGAGGCGGAAATTCGCGATACCTCCGTTGTTTGGGAGAAGGAGAGGTAGCTCAACAGCCTGGAATCTAATCGGTCACGAATCCCTCGGGCATTGCTAGGTTTGGCAGATCGTTCGTTTGTTTTGTTTGAATTGCGGTTTCGATTGGTAGGATCTGCTCTGTTTTATTGCCCCTTTTTGCTCCGGACGATAAGAGAGGCGTTACGGATTGGCTAGGATTTGAACTCACGAGAAATGGGAACGTACCAGGCGGAGGTGAAAGCAACGGCTGTCATGTCCGAGGTGGAATTCGCGAAGTGCGAGTGTTGTGGACTGAGAGAAGAGTGCACGCCGGAGTACATCGATCGGGTGCGGGAGCGGCACCACGGTTTCTGGATCTGTGGCCTCTGTGCCGAGGCAGTGCAAGACGAGATCGGCCGCGCCGATCGCCTGATCTCAACCGAAGAGGCGATCGACCGCCACATGAGATTCTCGCGCAACTTCCGATCGGCCGCCGAGCGGCCCGATGACTCGGCAGAGCTGCTAATAACTGCCGTGCGCCAGCTGCTGCGGCGTGGGCTCTATTCACCGCGGTCCCTGCGTTCGAAACCAGCGTCCCCTCGCCGGAGTCCAGACGATGTGGGAGGAAGCAGCGTCCGCAGGCTGTCTCTAACGAGGTCCGGAAGCTGCTTTCCGGCGATCGCAGGATGAGAAGAGAAACGAAGATGGGCGAATCTGATCCAAGAAGCAGATTCTCTCGCCTTTTGATCCGATGAAATCGTGAAAACAGAAGCGCACTGTTTTATGCTCTATTTTTCCCCATTTCTACTAAATTATTTTATCAATTGCTTCTTTGCAAAATGTAAAGTCTTCTCCAATTCAGTAATAATCAATGATGCAGCCGTTTAGCTTCATGATTTCTTGAGCCTTGGCGATTTAAAATATTTTAAATATTTACCATATTAATTAATAAAAATTATTAAAAATATAATTATTGAGTCATTTGTCCAAAAAACTTAGAATAAGGCCATATAATATGAATTTTGTAGCTTTCTATTATAGTTGGTGCACGTTGATGGCAATAATTGTTTTTGGTGGAGTCTCGCAATGATTGGTGGTGATGAACTGTAAGTTTCCAGAGTCTCCTTATTTAAATATTTTCTAAGTCAATAAATCATTTAAGTAACTCCCAAAGATACACGCCATATGCGACATTGATTTGAGATATTTTTTGGTTGTTTCCAAACGCAAAGAGGAGATTGAAAGGCAGTCTACTAAACTAATAGCAGTTGATTATAGCAAGGTTTTAACATATTCAACTAATATGAGACAAGTCTCATTTTTATATTCAATAAACTCGTTAATTCTAAATTATTTCCACAAAGTTTATCATATCATACATGAATGATACCAAAAGATATAAAATCACTTTCACATTTTTATCAGAGAGAATGAATGCCTCTGTTATCAATCCGAATTGCCAACTGTGGAATGAATGAAATACCAACCAGAAATTAAAAAAAAAAAAAAAAAAAAAAACCCATTACTATAATTTAGTTCCCCTGTTCCCTAAACTCTTAATTATTCATCTCCTTCAGTATTTTACAAGACTAGAAGAGATGGCAACATGAGGAATAGCAAGCAGTAACGCTACAGAATCACAGGGGGAACTGATCCTTTATACAACTAAACCAAAAACAACTTTAATTGAAAGCAGAACTTTGCCTAAAATGTTGCATCTTTGTGATAACACTCTTCTATAGAAGAGTCCTTCTCAAGCTCACTAATTAGCTTCTCCATGTTCCTTCTATAAACTGGCATATAATGATCGTTGATCATTGTTTTACAGAGCCTCAGTTTGCCATAGAGTGATCTGGGAGTCTGGAAAACCCCAATGTTCGGCTGCTTCTGCTCTGGAAGTTCCTTAATGGCATTGCTGCTTTCCCCATGAGATGGTTCATTAGGATGTAAAGCTACGATGTGGACTATTCTCCCTGGAGGGTAAAATCGATGAACCTCGGCCGTAACCATTCGAAGCAAGCTGTCCGATTCGCTTCCCTCGACCTCTAAAGCAGCAGAAGATGGCTCCTCCCTCGTCTCTTTACCGACATCGGTTTCCTCGTTCTCCCTTTGCCTGTTGAGCTCATTCTCCAGCTGCTGCCAAAGTTCAACCTCCGTCATGCTATCCTCTTCGCCCCTTTCAAGGCTCATCAGGTCCTCATCATCGCTGTCTTCCTCGGCGACTTCCTCCAAATCGAGTGTCACGATCTCTGTTCTATTTTCTATCATATGTTCGGTCGATGTCACTAATGTTTCTGTGGGCTCTTCTGTTGAGGTTGAGGTCCTGCCCACGGTTTGATCTGACTCCGAAGAAACAATCCTAGAGGAAGTTTGGCGACGGCGTGGACCCATACAAGACCATGATGATATCCGAAGCGATTGACTACTCCAAGCAGCATGAGCAACTCTCTGAGCCCTCTTCATCACAACCTACATCATGCATAAATTTGGGAAGATAAAGAGCTTTGGATAACAAATAAGAACCCAAGTAAACATCTCATATGGTTTTCAGTTACTTTCTAGAGATATATAGTATTTCAAATCAGTGTATAATAAAACAATGAACAAAAACATGAAAACTTGAAACCAAAGAGAGCACAGATGAAACAAACCTGTGTTCCATTGGAGACTGGACGAAGAATCGAACCAGCATCTGCTATTTTTACCCTTGCACTAGCAATTGATGGTAATCTGGAGCCTAATGCAGAAGCAGATCGGTAAACTGTGCTTAAGATTTTTGTTTGTTCTATTTGACTTCTTAGGTCATTTAACCATGCTGATGCGGTGACCTGTCAAGCACAGTTCATAGTAGATAATAACATTAGAAATGGGCTCTATAGTATTAACAAAAGATTCAAATAATGTAATTTTCTCATATGAAGAAAATATCAATCAATGAACTATTCCCATGCTTACTTTTTGACGCAATTAATTATTGACCTAATTGTTTTTTCATTGGTAAAACATCTAAGTGAATCTCAAAACAGTGAACTTGGGTGAGAAAATTGGAATATGAGCAAGTTCTTTATGTCAAAAAGAAGTGCAATAAATTTACATGAGCATGTTTTTTGATTTTTTTTTTAAGAGAACACATGAGAAATTTTAACAACGTATTAGAATACGATGAATTTACAAGAGAACCTCAGAACGCAAGTCATCTACTGAAGCTGCTGAGAAAGTAGGAACCAAGTCAGCTCCATTAATCACTGAAGTAATAAATTGTCTTCCTGATTCTGCTAATTCCCAGGTCATACATGCAGCTGCATGTCAAATAAATTTAATCAAGTTAATAATTGAAACAAATACATAGAGTAGATGACAATATTGTCACATAATGCAAATGCCTATTGAAGAGCAAACTAACTGTTGAAACACAAAAGTAGAAACTGGAGACTTGAAGAAAAAATCAAAATGGGCTTCTCAAGATTAGCATAAGCTTACTCCAAGACTGACGTCCCGCATCACATATACTTCATCAAATCCAACTTTTCCCTCTCTTGAGATCTAATAATCCAATTCCCACAGCAATCATATCACTATTGCACACACTCCACTTGTCAACCCATAAGGCGCACACCCCAAGTCAATGATGTCTATGTCTCACTCTTTGTCAATGCAATTCCACTCTCACTTGAGCAATGGAAGCCATCACTTTCTTGAAGGAATGAACACTCGCCTGTTATGTACTTTCAGTCATCCACCTGGCCTTCTATTTCTCTTACTATAATGTCTTGCAACCCCAACAAAACAAAAATCTTCAAAAGACCTTTTGCACTACGTCTGTGAGCTTATCATTGTTATGTTAACCTTCTAATTGCTAATTGTCATTATTCACAATAATATTCCTCAACTTTTAATCTAATCATGAAGAACAATGTTTGAGATCATGTGAGTTTGTCAATGCTAAAACTTATGTATGAATCAGTATATGAACATAGGATTCATATATAATCCATGATACTTTTTTTAGGATATAAGTTTCAACGTTAAAAGAGGTTGGAGGAAATGTTTCATTCCAATGCAATTATAGTAAAATACAATTCAAAGGAACTTATTAATGAGTCAAATAGGCACATTTGCTTAGAATACTCAACCAAGAAAGTAGAGCAAAATGACAAACTTTAGAAAGCAACATATGGTTTTCGCACAAGTTGAAGAGAGTGAAGAACAAGCAAACTAAAAGGTTACACTTCCATCTTCTCTTTATATAAGAAGGCAAATGTAGGAAGCAGTTTGGCGTTACATTCAAAAACCCATAAAATTGTCGCGTTGGAGCTATTTGATTCAAGGAAGAGAAATGTGATAAAAAAAAAAAAATTTAAAAGAAAGAGTTCAATATGCAAGTCAGGGACACTTGGAATGGCATATATATATATATATATATATATATATATATATATATATATATATATATATGCTAGGTATTTCTATTTTATTAGCCTTCCTTTTCATATTCAAAGAATTCTTATTATTTTGAATTGCTTAAGAGTATGGCACAGAAAAAAATATCCATATTACACACTTCTAAGGTACAAAATTTTGGGAATTTGCCTACAATAATAGATGAGGTTTATTGAAAGATTGTTGCATTCAATCAATGACACATGGAATGTGAAAGTAGTTATCATTTATTTTTTTATTGATAGAGTGGTCCACAAAAGAGAATTGAAGAATGCATAGCTCTAAAAATCAACCAATGCTTCTAAAAAGGTGCTTGGGTATTTACAAAGCCCTTGTATGCACAAGACCCAAAGAGTCTATTATATGCCACATTGCCTCATATTTGAAAATGCACCAATGTTTCTAAAGGGCAATTGATGCTACATACCTCCCATGTGCACATGGTTTGGAGATGGATAGAACCATTTTATAAACGGTTATTTCCACACAAATCACAATCTCCAAGTCGTGCGACAATTTACACTAAATATTACACTAAACCTTAAGATCCATTATCCACCCACAACAACAAAGAATATTGGGCAAATGTCAAACCATGGGGAAAAGAGAAAAATATCAACAATACTGAAACCACAAAAAATTGTACTTTACAAGGACATCTCTACCTATCAAATTGAAATATTTAAGTTTTATGCTAATGGTTAGTAGCAGAATTGCACCAACTCTTTGAATCTTTTTATACTCCAATTTTCTTCTTCCATTATGCCACCAAATGAATTGCACAACAAAAAAGAAGTGCATGTGAAAAATAAGGCATTTTTACACGTGTAGATCATATTTCATTAATGGACTAAAATAATAAACAATTAATCTCTCACATAAGAACATAGATCTAATGGCCTCCTTGTCCCATGGGTTTCTTTTAATATTTCAAGGTCCCTAAAATATAATTTTCAAATTTATTAAAGACTAATGCCATGTCAAGCCACTAATTTTAGATACCAAAAATAAAATAACCTCGATATCTCAACTAATCTCACATAACTCTCCAAAAGGAAACTCCCTTTAGATTTACCCATAAGTCTAAATCCATCATCCAAAAAAAGAATACTATAAGCACAAAAAATAAAATGTCAAAACTCAAATTTCCATATGTTGATTTGTCTTATTTAGATTGATTAGACTATCTTATTGAATAATTAAGCTGTTCTCAAACCATCTACATAAAAACTACTAATAATAACCTTTCCCCAGCTTAACAATTTGACATCATGTTGTAAGATCAAACAACTTGATTACAATTTCATATGACAAATAAAATAAATTGAATCACAATCATCTCACTATCAATACCATCTAATACGCAAATCAAATAATCTAATCTCTTATAACCCACATATTTGGGGAGTCTTCCCAATCAAATTTGATAATCTAATCAACTCTTTTTCAAAACATAACAATATTTATATAAGCAGTATAATTATGTAAGTGGAAAAAAGAAATTTCATACTTGTCCTTACATAATTTTTTCACATCTTTTGAACTCCTTGTATGGTTCATACATTGAATCCTTTTCATAAACTAATTAGATAAGTTATTCTGATAGAGTTATAAGAGAAAGTGGTGCAAATCATTAACAATAATGCATCTGTTTGCAACACTAAAACCATACACAATTCATATCTTTTAGGTTCTTTGTGTGTTTCAAACATTGAATTTTGGCCTAAGAACATATAAGCCACAAACAAGGAGAAATTTAGATGGATAACTAAGGTTCTTCAAGACACTAATTTCATAAAAAATCATTCTATGAAGCTGATGTATTAAACATGTAAAGCCGAAGCTTGTCACTAACACAAAAAAAAAAGTTTGCTTCAATAAATATTGTGCATAGAAGAATAGCACAAATCAAACAAGAAACTTATAATTGTGATGAGTAAAAAGTAGATTCATATCACTAAGACATTGAGAAGACATAGGTTATCAAGGAGATCTTCATTATTTTTTATTGGGATAGGGTTAAAGATTAATCACCTATGTTTATTAGTTTATGATACATGGATACTATGATAGAAAAGGTGAAAGCAAACATTGAGATGTTTAGAGTTGCAAACTCACTGCTCATGTTTGTATTTAGTTTATGATAAATAGAATACTAAGATAAAAAAGACTAAAGCAATGATCTATAGCATAAGGGGGAGACCAAATAAGAAGAAGAAGAATTAACACTTTCAAAATTTTCAATGTCCTCTTACTCACTAAAATATATTTTTAAAACCTATTGAAGACCTATGCCATGCAGCCCCACTAATCTTAGATACAAAAAATAAAATAACATTTATAAATCTCAACCAATCTCACATATCTCTCTAAAGGATAACCCCCTTTAGATTTACCAAGTGTAAATCCATCCTTAAAAAAATATGATAAGCACAAAAAATAAAATCTCGAATCCCAAATTTCCATAAGTCGGATTGTCCTATTTAGAATGATTAGACTATCTAATCGTATAAATGGATAGTTAAATTAGACTATTCTCAGACCATTTACATAAAAACCACTACAATAACCATTGCTTATCCTAGCAATTTGGCATCATGTTGCAAGATCAAATAGCCTAATCACAATCTGATGTAAGCATAATCTAATATGGGAATCAAATGTTCTAATCTCTTATAACCCACATACACTCCTTAAGAAGTCTTTTGAATCAAATCTGGTCGCTTGATTAACTCTTTCAAAACATAACAACATTTATATAAGCAATATATTATGTGGGTAAATCAAAGAAATGTCAAACTCATCCATACACAACTTTTTCACATCTTTTGGATTCCTTGTATGGTTCATACAAAGAATCTTTTAGTTAAAATAATAAGAGAAGTTATCCTTATAGAGTTATAAGAGAAAGCAGTGCAAGTCACTAACAAAAATGCATCCATTTGCAACATTGTGACCATACACAATTTGTATCTTTTGGGCTCTTTGTGTGCTTCATACACTGAATCTTGCTCTGGAATCATATAAGCCACGAACTATGAGAAATTTAGAAGGATAACAAGATACTAATTTCATAAAAAATCATTCTATAAAAGTTAATATATTAAACATGTAAAGCTGTAGCTTGTCTCAATCATAAAAATGGTTTACTTCAATAACTATTATGCACAAAAGAACAGCACAAATCAAACAAGGAACTTAAAGTAATTGCGTTGAGCAAAAAGTAGATTCACAACACTAAGACATTGAGAAGCATAGGTTATCAAGGAGATCTTTATTATTTTTGTTGGGATAGGGTTAAAGTTGCAAACATTAATCACCTATGTTTATTTAGTTTATGCTACATGGAATACTATGATAGAAAAGGTGAAAGCAAACATTGAGATGTTCAGAGTTGCAAGCTTGCTGCTCATGTTTGTATTTAGTTTATAAAACTAGGATAATATTATAGAAAAGACTAAAGCAATGATTTGTATTAATAAGAAAAAGACCAAGGAAGAATAAGAATTAGCACGTTTAAAATTTTCAAAGCATTCTTAGTGATTGATGAAACTCGAACAACATGACTCTTTGTTGTCATCAACATAAGTTCAAATTCAAGGTAATATCCAAGTAAAAGATTGCTTCCCAAACGTTTAGTAGATTACTTTAAATGATATTTTATTTCATTAATCTTAGGTTCTATGACACAAAATAGGTCCAACATATTCCTATGAGGATTGAACTCATTAGGGAAGAGATTCAATGAAGAATAGTGCAAAGCTTGAAAGATTTATTTTCAAATAATGAAGAAAACAAAGGTTACTAAAATTTGTATTATCTATCACAATGTATAGAATATTTGGTAATTCAAATTACATATCATAACAAGGCACCAAGGGCAATCTCTTTAAGTGGATGAAATATGAGCATCTATATTAAAACACAATTCAAATGCAACGTTATTAAGTTAATAATGCTTGTTTATTTTTGTGAAAGGAATTGAAGTACTAGCCGATTTATCATTTCAACAAGAATGAACAAAATTCAACCACATTAAGTTGCAACTTTCATGATTGTACATGTTTGAGTACAATAAAAGCAAAATTAGTCGTGTATTAAAATCTAGATATGACAGGAGACTTGGTATACAATTAGATATCTCTAATTCATAGATTTAAGTTTTTAAGTTAAGAATAGACATTTAATGATACATCAAACCCAAGGTTAGGACCCAATTGATCTTCTTCTTCTCCTAAAAAACATATTAGAGTTACATTTATTTAGAATTAAATGGTTCAGTTGTTTTGCTTCCCATGATTTTTGCTTTCCTTCTATTATGATAAGATTAAATTCAAGGATTTTGGGTTGACTCTCACACTACATCAATAAGGTTACATATGCTTTTGATGTACAAGATACTTAATGCAATTGAAAAATACTTAAGTTGTTCAGGCATGGTTTACATAATCAATGAATGGTTCTAATAAGAAAGAACCTCATTGCATAGCAATTACAATGTCTTCACAAAACCTTTGCTGCGAAAGGTGTGATGGACTGGGTTCTTTGATGCCCTTAGTATAGAATTTAGACCTCAATTTGCTAGGTAAGAAGTTTGAGATTCAACAAGTGATGGGCAATGTGAATAGAACTCTCATTTGAAAAAGAGATTATTGAGTACAACTTAGAATAAGATAAGTTGAATAAAAAATCAATATGGTATTAAAACTTTAATGCTACAATTACTTGATTCATAGAAATATGAAACCACAAAGTTTGGCTGATTTATGGAGAAAACAAATCAACAATAATAATATAATTAATATATTATATATAACTTGGTTAATTGGCCACAAATAAAATTTTGAAAATGTTGGCCACATGGATGCAAATGACATTTTATCTAGTATTTATCTCTACGCATACCAATGAAGATGGCATGAGGGGTGGAACTAATGTAATTAACCCCATATTAATCATTCGCTACAATGGCTTATATGTATGGTTTCAACAAAAGAAAAAGAAAACCGCTATAACTTTTTCTGTCTCTTTTGCATGTTTGATCTATTCACATTATTTATTTTTCTTGCTCATTGTACATTGATATTTTTGACACATTTACATAAATGCCATTGGTCCTAATAGTGCACAATAATATTCTCCTTTTATCTAAGAAGAGTTCACAAAATATAAAAGAGAAGGATAAAATAGATAACAACAAGTAGATAATGGGAGAAGGATATCCATGGACGAAGAATCTCTCTTATTGAGAAGTGTCAACAAGATAAAGAAAGCAAAGATAGAGGAAAATATGAAATGGTATTCTTAAGATAAGACATTTGCAAAGACACCAGTTTTAGGAACCACATCTAAGTAAGAGGGAATGGGCAAAAACATGTTCTATGAAGTAAATGAAGAAAGATCTTTTGTTTTAAAATTATGGACGGGAGACTTTGAGGAATATTGCTAAAAAGGCTATAGAACATGGAAAACAAGAAATATGTCTCATAATAAAGGTGATTAGAAATGAGGAAGCCAAAATAAAAAACTATGGATAAACTCTATCATCATCGAACAATTTGAAAGCTATCATTTTATAAATAGGAGATCCATGATCTTTGGGAGATTGGTTTGAGAAATAGATTAGATATACATTGGGAATAACTATTATGTTATAGGGTTTTATTAGGAAGATTTTGTAAGAGTAATAATTGGAGGATCTTAGATCACAATGGAGCACTGCTTGCATTTGCCAAGTTTGGAAGTCAAACTTAGACCCACAGAATGCAATTGTCACAAAACTCACTATATAGGTGAAAATTCCTAATACTTCTATTCAGAATCATAACAATAAAATGTTGTGTGGAAATAAAAGAGAACAAAAAAGTCATCCAAATGAACAGCACAACTGAATTGAAAAAAGAGATGTGCTAGAGTCTGTATTGAAGTTGACTTGAAGAAAACCTTATTGTTCAAGTTAAGATTAGATGAAATATTAGATCAAATGAGTGTTGAATATTTGTACAATGTGTGCTTTTCTTGTAGCAGTGTATGCAGCAGACTTCAAAAGAGTGGGATTACAAGAAGTGCTAGCATGGAGGTGGAATTCAAATCATGGCCATTGTTTCAAAGACAAGGTTAGAGAAGAGGAACCAAAAGAATTGATAAGGGCAATGGAATTGATGTAGAGCCAATAAAAGAAATAAACCAAAGCATAAAAGGAAGCAAGTCTAACATGGAAAATAACTAAGGAAAAAATTTATGATATTAATAGAGGTCTAACAAGGCAAGGAACCAGAATTTGAATGAGGCAGCCTTTACAAATTTAATGCGAAGAGATTTTCAATTATTAAGAATAAAGGTTTAAAAGGAAATCAGGATGGCAGGTTGGAAAAACAAGCAGAGGAGAGAATTAAAACATAAGAAAATTCTAAAACTCAAAAAGGATGGACAAAATGTATTGAAGTGAGAAAATATTATCTCTTTCTATGCTATGAAGGACTGAAAAAATCAGAAAAGCACTAAAAAAGTCAATAACCTTTTTGGAAAGGAGATTTTCATTCTGGACTTCATACAAATTAGTATCAGGAGCAGGTCAAGATCTGTGCTGTGGCCTACATGGCCAGAATATACCATAGAAAGAAATTCAAAGATTGAATTGGATATCTGCAGATAATTCAAGCTGTGGGGGATGTGACCACTTTATCCTATGGAGATTAGAAATTCAAATGAACATGTCTCAATAAGAACCAAGGTAGAGAGCTGTTGTTAGCTTGGAGAATTCATGGACCTGAAAATACTCTATTGGAATACCCAAAGGTGCTCAAGCAAGCAAAAAAGTATCTTAGGAATCAATTTAGACCTATATAGCCTCTATTCTTTAACAGCAAATTAGTGGAGAAAGTGCAAAAGAAGTGATCTCCCAAGTAGAAAGGCATATGTTCGTTCAAGGTGGATGTTAAAAAGATAATGAAAGAAATATGTGTAATTCAACAAAGTGAAGTATATAAATTAAAACTCATATTTGATCATCACCAATTTATCATCCTTGAAATTGTTGAGAACCATGAATGACTTCTCCTCCCACAGTATGGTGGCACAAACTCTGCCACTAATGAGGATTTTGTGGATTTGACTTGGGCATTGTGAAGGAATTTTGCAATGACTTTAAATGTTAAAATCGGAGAATTAAAAAAAAAAAGGGAAGAGCGACTTTTGACAGCAGGAGGAGCTAAATGCTCTTTTACATTAATCAATGATAGAGAAGACATGGCCTTTTTTGAGTTATCATGGAGAAAAGAAACAAGGGCACATAAGGGACTAGACAAACAACAAATGAACATCTTGCCGAATTGAGTAAGCTCACAAGAGGGGAGAATTGTGTGTTATAAAAATTCTTGATTTATTTTAACAAAAGTCCTAGTTAATTTTGAACTTTGTTGTGTGAGATACAAGCAAAAACAATTGCTCAAAAGACACAAGGAATTTTTAGGTGCTTTGTCCACAATGCACTTACTCCTAATTCAATGACTAGACTTGCATTAAACAAATCACCCTCTTTTGTCAAATGATAATCTTAGGTAAACTTTTACAAAGAAGATCTACAAAGGAACCTACAGTTTGTTCAAAAGAGCCACAAAGTTGAGTCACAAAGCTAAGTCCACATGTTCCATGGTATAAAAGTTGAGCCACAAATCCTAGAGCAATGTCACCAACAACTTTGAACCTTCTTACATGTGGATTGCACTTTCTTTCCTCACTGTAAACCAACACATCAAAACTCATATACTATATTAATCCATAAATACTTGATTTTATTATCATCAAACCACTTAAGGTATGGGATCAACACATCTACCTTCCCCAAAACAATCATTAAAGTGTCTCATAGATTCAAATTAAATCATCATGCTCTTACAATTTTGGTGCAAGATGGCAATTTCAAGAGCAAAATTAAAATACCTTTTTGGTTTGAAATGATCAAAGGCACACAAGAACTTTAATGCATTATCTAATTTAGGTGAAATAATGTTGAATGTACTATCACTAATCAAGAGAAAAAGTTTGGAACAAGGGAAGCATTGATATTGTTAAACAAAAGTAATCCATTAGACTGGAGAAAGTTAGAAAAGGGTCCAAAATCATGGAAAGAATACCTTCATTTACCATATATAGAAAAGTTACTTGTATAGGATTTGGAGATAATGTTCCTTCATTAAGAACATTTCATAGTTTCTAGATATCTAGAGAGGTTTTGAGGTGCATCTATAGGAAGGATTAATGTTGAACAAACCATGGTATATTTTTCAAAAGGAATTGCGATGAGAAGAATAGAAGATATAAAGGGAATTATCGAATACCCCAATATCAAAACATGTCTAAAAAAACCAAGGAATTTAAGTTTTGGAAGAAGAATTACAAAGGATATGTATGCTTTTATTGTTAGTAGACTAAATACAAACTATCAACATGAAAATATTCAACTTTATCCTTAGTTAACAAAGATTGAGCTTGACAAAGTTGGTCCTTTTTAAGTCTCCTAATATGTGTAATGCAGTCTTCTAATTTATATTTGAAGAAAAATGACTTGGATTGGAAAGGGAGTATAAGGATTTCATTGGAAGAGATAACTAAGACAAAGGATAAGTTAATGAACTAATGCAACATGTATAAACCAAAGGAAGGAGACAAAAAAGGAGTCTTGTTGTGCTTAGAAAGGTGTTTCATATGAAACTCACCTAAGGAAGAGTTCTAATTCAAAAATATGGTTTAACATCTAGATGATATTAACCAAACTATAGAAAATAAACAATATGAGATAGAAAAGGAAACAAAAGTGATTCTAAAAAGATAATTGGACAGATAGTTTATGGATTCTTAAAGACAACATGGAGTATCTCAAGATGGAGGAAGCCGACAATATGTTTTGCAATTTTGTTTTAAGAAAAGAATCACAAAATAAAGATTCGTTAGAAAATTTAATTAAAAGACATTTGCAATCAAATCCTCATGTACTTAATGCATTCTGGTTGTGATTGTTTACATGAAATTAGTTAGAAAAACGTAAATGTTAGGAATGTCTCTGAAACCTCAACATACAAGTTGCTAACAAATAGTAAGCAAACTTACAGATCAAGTGTAAGAAGAAATTTGAAAAGCCAAGATACCCAAATTGTGTTTAATGAAAAGTTCTTATAATAGCTTGAATTGCTAGATAGAGTATAAAGAAGGACTACACGAGTTATTTGTATGATCTAAAGGAAGAAGAGCAGTTACATTGTTTCAAAGTTTGTGTAAATTTTGTGGAGTTTGGAGAGGATTGATATTGCCAAGACTCAGGTTAACTTCTTGAGTTAGTAGAACAAGATTTGTTTTGCAACAAGACAAATTTGAATGTGAGTGTTTGGCAAGCAACAAAAGCTTGACAATAGAGTGCTATCTATATGTTATGACTATGGAGAAATATAGAGGCAAACAAGGAAAGGTTCAAAAGCTTAAGTAATAGAGTTGAACACATTATGGATATGGTTTTGGTTAGTATCAAGTTAATTTATTGTATCTAGAATGGTGTCAACTATGGAGAAGAGTTGTTGCTTATACTCGAAGTAAGCAAAGGATGGATAGAGATCAAAGTGGATGGAGTAATATGTTTGCTCTTGCATCTTAACAGTTGCAGGAGTTTTGTGAAATCTTATGGGAGTGAGTCTAGACAAAAGCTAAGAGAAATAGCTATCTAGAGGCAAAAGAAGCATTTAAAAATGCAAGATTGCACTGTCAGTCTGTATCAAGCATATTAAAAGAGTATAAGTCACAAACAAGATGGATAAAAGAGCACTTAAGCATTATGATCTTTCTCTACATGGTTGTTGCTCATGAAGTGTCCCTACAAATGTAGAAAGCCCAATGTTCTTTTTGTTAAACTACAATTTTTATTTTTTTTGGTCTACAACCACTCTTTGTTATAAAAAAATAAAGATATGCAAGGGAAGACAAAACTATGGAATGTTAAAGGACATATCTTTACTCGGTTGAAAATACAAGTATTTTTGAGGTTGCTTTGGTTTCCCATAATGAGTCCAAGTTCAAAGCATTTACTATAAAAAACAATTGACAAAACGCAGGGAATAAGCAATAACAATGTTATTAATGATGTGGCTAATACATAATTATAATTCGTTTTATTACTAATCTTTTGTCCAATTATACAACTATATAAGCTCGAAATTTTAAAACTTTGGGAGATAGCTCAATTTGATTCCGTTTGAAACCTATGTCTAAACCCAATAAAATTGATTTTGAATCAAAAAAATAATAATAATAAAATTGATTTTGAATATCCTAAAACTTGAACTGACTTGAGTTCCATTGGAATCAAAATATTTATTTAACAATTGTGCCTTGAAATTTAATCTATAAAATCCTACAAAAATTAAATTAAAAAAATGCATAAAATCTTTTTGAGAGATCTAAATGACTCAAACAACTTGAAAGCTGATACCATCCCTCTATATTGAGATAAAATTTATCTCAGTCCCATTGGAACCAAAACATTAGTTAAACAATTGTGGCTCGAAGCTGAGCCTTTAAAGTTCTACAAAAATTAAACTAAATGAACGAATAAAATACCCATTTTTGAAAGATATCTATATGTCACAAACAACTTGAGAGGAAAAAATATCCCTTAATCATTGAGGTATAACTCAAGAATAATTGAGTAAGATCTCAATTAATATCAACATAATTTTAGTTAATCCATTTTTTACTTATAAATTGGGTTTGGATGAGTTCTTAATGTCTAGTTAAATGGAACTAAGAATCAAGCTAAGGTAGTGGGCTCAAACAACTTCTTAGATTTGGACCTGATTGAATAAGTTTTGATGGTTTTATGATAGTCCTATAAACTAATAATATAGTCTTTGTTTAAACAATTCAAATTTGTACAATACAAACATGAGTTATTATCCATATACTCTTATAATAATAATAACAATAATAATGTTATTTTACCTAAATATTTTTTCAGTTTTTTCCTTGTAAGACTTCTATAGTGATTACAACATAACAAATATAGTCTTTCGTTATTATTCATCAAAGTTTAATAAGCTTCTACCTTGATGTCCAATTTTTGAAAGATGAGCTATATTTTGATGTTTTTGTGCCATGTTCGTGTTTGATGATAATAAAACTAATGGATTGGCTCCAACAAAAAAATAAGTTGTTCGTTTTCTATAATTTTGCCAATTTCTTCTATAACATTATAAACTCTTAAGTTATAGAATTCAATCTAAAGATTTTGTTTGTTTTAGAGTTTTCATAGTTCCAACCATTATAGTTGGAATTCCCTTCATTGCATTAGGACATAATTTAATTTGGGGAACTATGTTTCGACCAATAGCTGTGTAGACCCCATATGGGATCAACCAACAAGTTTTCGAAAGTGTTTAAAAGACTTAAACCACCATTCAACATGTATAATTATTACACATTTATTTTATTTTGCCATCAAAATGTCTAGAGTAAATTGGCCTTTAGAGATCTACTTTGTTTAAAATATTACATTCTAATCATTTTTAATCAAATGTCTTTGTATTACGACCACACTTTCCTAAAACGTTGACATCAATCAAAAAGACAACCTCACAAAAACATAGAGAAACAAATAATGATACCTCAACATAAGGTGAAGTTAGTCAAACTCATAGTTAAATCATTAATCATATTACATAATTGAGAATCAAATGTAAAGTCAGTCAATGTGGCTAATGCTATTGGACATAATAAAAAAACAAAAAAGCCTTGATCCCGAAGGGGTTAGCTTCCCATTATTTTATATATTTTATGATCTCTAAGATCCTAAAATGTAAATGAAGAATAATAATCTTTAGACAAGGCATTTCTACTATATTAACATCAGAATAGAAAAATTCTTTACACTAATATGTTGATTGTTTCAGAAAAAACATTGTTGCTTTTTCCTTAAACATTGGTTCACAAATAGATGAAAGTTTAATTTTTGGACAGCTAAGCTTGGAGCCCAATCTCAAAAAACAGTTTGTAATTGTTTTCCAATCATTTCTTTCTAATGCTGAAAGACCCCCATCTAGTTTGGTTCAAAGATAGGTTACTCTTTACATTTTAATGTAGAATAAGCAAGAATAATTAACATTATATCCCAGCCAACATGCTAAAAAATAAAACATGCTATACTAAAAATGAATAAAATCATTTGATTATGGCATTTTTGTGATGAAATTCCATTCTGTTTAAGATAAGTCCCTTAGTTCTATTTCTAAATACTTTACATATAAGTTTTCTTGAAAACATGTGGTAGTTTTACTTTTATGATCGATTGTTTGCTCACCAAATCAACATACAACCTTCTAAACTTTAATTTATTCCTACTTCACATTTTGTTGATCAACATCCAGTAATTGTTTTAACATCAGTAGCCAGTAGGATCCAATTGATTTACTAAAATAGAAACTGCACCAAACATGTGTGAAGGTAGAAAATACTGCATATGTGCAGAGCTTTTAAGTTTTATACAATGAATGAAAACAGGCAAGCTTATATAATGTCAGAAGATTAAGCAAGCACGTAGGAATTACAGTGCAATGTACAAGTTACAATAAATGAGTGGTCAAACACTGAAAAATGGGATTACAGATGAATTTATTGAAGAGTGGACCAGCTCCAATTGAAAAGAAGATTAGAAAGAACATTTTATTAGTTTACAAAGGATAATAGTATGTAACCTTTGTTATCAATGGAGGGAAAGGTAAATCAAAATCATATGGTAAATGACATATCCAAAAGATCACCTAGAAGCTTAAATCTTCCAAACAAGTCCACATTATACAATCCATTTTCGAAGAAAAAGACATTTATCATGAATTAGAGGTAATTGTTGGAGTTGTGACCATAAAATATCCAAAAAGAAAAAAAATATTCAACGGTAAAACCTGGTTTTCATACATGATCATCTATTCCATATTCTTGAGAATAAGTTTCTGCATGCCTTCAAATGCCTATGTTACAGGAATACCAAAAATAACAGCAAAGCCGAAATGCAGAGCAGATATTAGGCATGCACCAAGAATGAGATATAAATCCAAGAAAAGTATAATTGGACTTCAACACATGCAAGATTATACCTCCAGGAGCTCACTAACATCTAAGGGATATAATCTGTTTTCTTTCAGTATAAGGACATTCTCATGTTCATAAATAAAAAAGGCAAAATTTATCTAAGATTTCTGTAAATATACATCCCTGGGTAGAAATTTCTTAGTACAAAACAGATGCAGGATCTTGTTTTCTATGTTAAAGTGTATATGAAGTCATAAATAACAGAAATGCTAGCATGAACAGTATGTTTTTGCCAAAGATTTCCAAAGAAAAAGGTAATTTGTAGACATGTACGTGGAGACTCATAAATGAATTTAGGTATATTTGTGTATGTAGGCATGGATTAGTCATTAGGAACCCCCCAAACATCTCAGTGCACAGCATGCCTTCTTTCAAGTTTCAAAATATAATCAATCTTCCCACCATAAAAAATGAAGGCATGTATTAGCCATTAGGAACTCCCAAACATTTCAATGCCTAGCAATGTCTCCTTTCAAATTTCAAATATAATCAACCTTCCCCTCATAAACAAAGCAATTTTTTATAAATATGCATTCCCAACAAACGAATCTCTTAGTACCAAAGCAGTATAACAATATTTCATATGCACAAGGCAGTATATACCTGCAACCATCCATAGCAATAATTAATGTCTTAATCAATAATAGCCTTAAAATATCATATCTCAGAAATAAAACCACACCTGGAGCAAATGCAACACAAGAGGCAGCCATAAACTCCTGCTGCTCACGTAAAATATATGTTAGAAGTGCAGCAGTACCACCACCTAGAGAGTGCCCAACAACCTAACAAGTATTCCATGAAAAGATGTTCATTAAAGGATATAGGCAAATATACAGTGATGTAATGAAAATAAAAAAACTCTCAATAATAACATAAATATCCAAATCCGCAAAAAACAACGACGTATAAATTACAATAGCAAAAGGCAAAGACATCGAATAGGGCATACCAAAAGGTTGATTTGGGATGTATAGAGACATGGCTAAGAAAAATCATAAGGTATCTAAGGTTTATAGAAAATATTCAAAAAGAGAATAGAAAATTCTCAGCTACATCTAAAAGTATAAAAGTCAAACATCCCATGGAACCATATTATCTTGAGCTGTAAATAGTGAAAACGAGAATCACCTTGAGCTGGTAATCAGGATGTTCAAGTAATGCCCTTGTCAAACATGGAGCTGCAAGCTTTGCAATCCATCTTGCAGCAGCAACCATTCCACAGTGTGCATACCCAAGAACCAAATCACTAACACCACCCCCATGTAGAAGTGTGTGATGAAACGGCACAATATCCCCAGTTACGGCTGTCAAAGTATCCCTTATACTATGAGTACCACGAATGAGTAACAGAATGCACTCAGTATTTCTGTCAATTAAAACTGTAAAAGCTGGCTTCAATATCTGCAGTTAAATTAAGCAAAGATAATCATGTATAAAAATGTTATTCTACAAAATGCATCAAAAGAATGCCCCACAATTATTACAGAAAATAGTCAAGAGGGACAAGGATGGACAACAAATTCAACATTTCTAACTACCATTGTACAGTACTCACCCCAGCTTTTGGTTCTTGGAGTAGAACATCTTCTTGAGTGTAGCCTGTCGCCTCCAAAAATAATGGGAATGGCTTTTTGGAGAAATGCCAACAGAGGGTCAATAAATTTAAGAGGTACCTAAGCTCAGCAGTGATTTTTTGTCCTTTAAGTTTCTCGCAATCACTTCCAGCATATACACTAGCAACATTTAAATTTCCCTGCAACAAGAGAACAACAAGGGATCCAAGTAGAAAGTTTAGCTAACAGGTGAGATGATGCCGAACAACTCAAAACTTATCCAAGGTCCATGTCCCAAGTGAAACACTAGAAGGAAAAGAATCCTATGTCATATAGCAAAAATAGGTATAAATATAGGTGCATATGAAGACAATTATATTGTATCATACGAGGCATGGCATCTAATTAAAAGGTGAATACTTTCAGTTTGCTACATTCCCATTGTAGAAGACAATAGCAATTTATGAGAGAATTTTAGTCAAAAATAAAATGACAACAGTAGAGACTACAGAAGGGTATGACCTCGTTCTTTTTTTTGGCAAATGTACATAAGAAACATCACAAAGAAATCGTGTAAGAGGCCATCAGCAAATAAGCGAACTAGTTTGTCTGGGTAACGAAGAATGATAAGAGCTTTAGAATAAATTTACTCAGTCAATCAAGCCAAAAAGACTTAATGAAAAAACAATTTATTGTAGATAAGTTTTCATGTTTGCCTAATTTTACAAAAAAAAAGTCTATTTAGTTTAAAAATGAGTCAAATAAGTTCATATTTTTGTAAATGCTATAACTAGACTTTAACTAAATTTTGTTTGAACTACTTTAAAAACCTATATGGCTATTTTTAAAAATTAAAACATTAACAAAACTTAAGTACATCCTTGATCATTTTTTACTTTACACAAGAAGTACCCATCCAAGTTTTAACTTTACATAAATAATAAAAACTTAATGCATATAGCATGCAAAGCAAAATATATAGTTAAACATATTTTCTCACAAAATTACCAAGATCACATTTACTGATAATGCGTGAAAAAACACTACAAAATTCAAAATTAAAGAAATGACAAAAGTTAAAACAAAAAAAAAAACCTAATGAAGTCTTGCATGTTTAAACAGTTAGAGAATTATTACAATTCAAATCTAATAAACTTAATCAGCAGTCAACTTCTTTTGTATCCGGTTAATTCCCAAGTTTTTCTTATTTTAGTTAATCTTCAATGTGCAAAATCAAAACACAAATCTCATTCACCTAAGCAAACTCCATCTCTAGATCACCATTCAAGCATGAAAAACTCAATATCCAACAATTTAGATTCATTTTCCAACAACCCAAAATTTGCTATGTAAATCAATTTTTTACAAGATGATAGGGCCTCTATAAGAGGCAAAACATAATGTTTTTTTTTTCAAAATTATATAACCAATGTAGAACATAAAATTGTTCAATTTAATCCAGTACCCATAAATTTGCAACAGAATTCTGGTTACCTACAAATGGGACACCGAAGGAGCTAATTAATTGTAGGAGATCAAAGAACATGTTATACCAAATATAAATAAAATATAATTGCCTAGATCAAGTTAAATTTATACAAAACTGCAGTGAATGTGGAAGTTCACAGCATAGCTTTATTTCAAATTTACAATGAAATTCTTTAGTCCTAAGAGTTCTACCTTCCCTAAGAAACTTGCCAACTAATCTAGAAACAAAAAGCCAGGGCACACCTGCCTCTTGAGGAGGAAATTGATGCCAAAAGCCAAATCTCCAATAGGCCACTTCCCCAAAGTCTCCGAGTAAGTAAACCTCAAAGTCTCTGACAAGGTTGATATTGTTTCCATCCATGTAGCTGGTGCTCTCACTGGCCTACGAGAAATTCGATTTGAGCCTGGAGCATTCCTGGATCTATTCTCACTATCTTCACCATCCTTATTAACCTGAGCCTTTTCTACCTGCAATCTTCTGCTCAAAGTGTAGTAAAGAAGTGCGGCAGCACCAGCTGCCGTGGCCATTGTTGCCGTGGCCATTTGTTCTAGTATTTCTATGCCGAACAACAAAGGTTTCCTGCAATCAGCAAAATGAACTCACTTGCTCACAACCATCACAAAAGATAATCAAGCACATCGAAAAGAACAAAAACAAGACCAACATCACAGATTGCAGAGAAGAATAAGCTCCTGCAAGAAAAGGTTCCACAAAAAAAACCAACTTGAAAAGGATTACAAAAGCAATTCCTCAGCCAAATAGTACGACATCAAGAACATAAACTGACCTAGAAGTTAAAAAAGAAAGTGCCTACACAAAGCGATTAGCAATCTGAGACGGAATCAGGCGTCGTAGCAATGTTAGCCAGCAATCAAACCAGTCTTTGGAGTTCCAAACACGAAGAGGGCAGATTTGTGCAGAGTACTCGCCTTTGCAGATATTTTACCTAAAATTTCCAATGAAATTCGGTAACGCCGGTGCGGTAGGGTTTTGAAATTTGATACTTGCGGTTGGAGCATGCATCCTAAATTAGAAAATAGGAAGCAATATGAGATACCCGTGACGAGAAGAAAAAGGCGCGTACACCTCCGGATATTTTCAGCCCCGACGTAACCCAACGCGGTTGGCAAAACATAAAACAATACCTTTTAAGGTAAATAAAATATTAAAGTGGGCCATTTAAAGGTAATAATTAAAATATTTTTGTAAGACATTAATTATTAACCTGTTTATATAAATATATATATATATATATATACATATAGTACGTTTGAAATTTATAATATATTTTTTATTAATTATTATTTATTAAATTAAATTCTTATTCATGTGCACATTTATATTCAACGAAATGTTTATTAATAAGAATAAAATTGTAACAAAAGTCAAAGCAAATAAATTGAAAGGTTCAATTCAAGCCTAATCCAAATACCAAAGCACGATGAATGAAGAAGACTCAGGCATGCAGAAGTAGCTCATAGCAATTGCTGTTATGTTCACCACCGATTCGCCTGAGAGCCTCGAAGCACCTCCGGCAGCCGAGGAAATCTATCCGTCGAAACTGTACGTAACCTTGTTCCAAAGATTCTTTGCTGGAGTAGACGGATCGAAGGCGGTCGGCATGTCGCGAGTCGGTGTGGATTGCTACTTGTACCTCATTTGAAGACATGTTCTCCTGAAAGATGAAGTGGTTGAAGTGAATTGTCTCCAATTATAGATTAATAGTTGTCATTATTACTTGGTGAGAATGTCTATTGCAGCAATCTATTAGTACATTTTCTTTTTGTAATAGATCATTTAAAATTTTTATGATTTTTTTATTTTTTATTTAATATTTTTTTTAATTTTATATCAGTTTATTAGATAAAAATGTATTGATGAACAATGGAGTTCCAAATTGATATTTAGATATTTGAGTTCTCTATTTCAAAGATTTTGAGTATATGAGTATACTAATAGAGAAGGGCATAAATTGATCTCACTTTCCTTTCCTTGTTATTCCTTTCCTACCTTGAGTTTCTTCCCTATCATAGTTATGTACAATATTGACATAAGTTTTGTTATCACAATTTAGTCTCAAAATAAGACAATTAAGAGTTTTTATTTCATCTACTAACTTTACTCGTCATATTATTTTGTATATATCACGAGTTAGCACAAAATTCTTCTTCGTTGCTCTCGGTTATCACTAGTTGCTTCGTGCTTCGAGGCGTCACTAGGCTTTTAGGTTTCATAAGAACTATCTAAAGGTGGAGCTTCTATCTATAAAAGAATTTGTCCAACTTGAATTGATCAAATTTCTATCATTAACCATATTTTTAAAGGCATTTTTTTCTTAAAGTGCTCAAAATATATCCCAAGATTTTATAGATAGCTTCTAGGTATTTTTCTTTGAACATATAAACTTACTAATTATACTCGCAATAAAAACAATGTCAAGTCTCAGTGAGACAAATAGACCCAATTCCAAAATAGTTGTTGATGTTGTTCACATTTTGCTTATGCTCGACCATCCACACTTGGCTTGTGGTTCCATATGTATTTTAGGCAATTTGCATCCCAACAACCCAATTTCTTAAAGCAAATCAAATACACATTTTTCCAACTTTATATTGATCCTAGTTTTGCTTCTAGATACCAATCCAATTGTCTTGAAACTCCAAGATTCTTGAATTGTCAACTCTTAACCATGTAAAAAAATATATCGAACCAAGCTCTTAACCATTGTCTCCACCCATAACAAGAGTTTCTTAATCTTCTTATTGAATTACTCTCCATTGCAAAACCAAGAGATAAATTGATGTTACAATCTAGCTTTACTATGTCTAAGTGTTGTCTCTTTAAGATCATCCCATATTAAATAAAATAGATAATCCAAAAAAAATATATTAATATTTTAAGACCATGATTTTATATAAAACCCAATATCTTGTACTCTTTTTTTGATATAAAATTATTTATATTTGTACTCTTTAACCTAAAAACTAGCTAGAAGTTATTCCTAATTAGATAATTCATCTTCTTGGGTTATTATCCAATAATTACTTTCTTCTATTCTTACTCTTAAGTGTTACAAAGCCAATAACTTCTATTTGACCAAGACCATAAAAAGTAAAGATATCCCAATAATGGATGAATATTATCACGTCAAAAAGAGAAAATAATTTTATGCTACATATTTAAGAAAATGTTATTAAGATGTTGATACATCTTTTTGAGCCAAAATTTCCATTGGTTTATTTAAAATACCTAAAATAAAACAATATCTCAGCATTGTAAGATCTAACCATAACAATATATGTTAGAGAGGCACCTTTCTATAATACGATATGATTCAAGAACAAACAAGTTGAAGCTAGTACACATATATAACACTCAGGGCATAAGAGAAAAAAGTGATTATTAAGTGATGTCTTATAGATGAAATATAAAAGACTCTTGACATGCTTTTTGGTGAAAGGGCATAATTATGCATAGTTTCAATTAGAAATTGAAGAAACTGAATTTGGCCAATTTTCAAAAGATAGAATCACTTAATAAGGAGTGCACCTAATATACTTCTAAATAGAGTCAAAAGAGAGATATAATTATGAGTTTAGAAAATGAGGGAATTTAATTTAAAAACTAGAGATAGATTTTCATTTATAAAATAATTGTTGAATTCCATATCCAAATGACTATGTGTGATTTTGATAATAACAAAATATTTAATATGCTTGTTGCGATGATCTTATTTCATATCTAATGACTGAGTTTTAGATTGTATCTAAGATAAGTGAAAAAACAACTACATCTTAAATCAATGAGAACTAGATCACAACATTCAAGTGATGCATCAACCAACTCAAGAAAGAAAAACATGAGGTGAAACTTCAAGGGTGAATTAAAGCATAAGTTCACATGAAAAGTTGCAAAGAACTTACGTAAAAAATTAAATCTTATTTACTTTTATTTGAACAAAAGCTATTTGCACCTACACACTGACACACCTATGCATCATGTTTTAAATTCTAGAATATATTTAAGCATAATTAGAATTCTTATTCTAATAGTCTAAATTATTTTAAAGAAAATGCATAAACTAAACTAAGATACTCAATGCTACATTTTGCTTAGGTTAATCAAATAAAATGAAATTAAACATTAGATCATGTAAAGAATGATACAAAAGTGCTAAATGCATGCTTTTGCTAAATAATGCATACAAAACTTAGGTCTTTAACATGTATATTATTAAAAACAAATCATGTATTATTATATTCTTTTTAAAATTACTTTAAAATGTTTTAAAAAATTGAGTGGTGCAATAGTAGCATGCACGAAAGCAAGAACAATCTATTGTATGTGCACGAACACAAGGTTTGTCTAGCTTCTACTGAGCAAGTGTAGAGCCGAGATATGTGCATCTTAAGTTTGCATTTGATATGAACATCTTAAGCCTACAATGCATGTAGACCAAAAGATTTTATATAGTATATTGCACCTGAAGTACTATATGCGCACATGGACTAAAAGAAAGTGGAAGTCAAAATGTGCGTTGATTCATGGTATACGTTGGGTAATAGTTAGTAGATTTAAACATTGAACGTAGGACAATTTCTTGTGCAGTGGCTTATAAACTTTATGAATGCCCACTTAAACTAGTAAATTAAGCTAATGCAAAA
The DNA here is from genome assembly GCA_023846275.1 of Vanilla planifolia. Lineage (NCBI taxonomy): Eukaryota > Viridiplantae > Streptophyta > Magnoliopsida > Asparagales > Orchidaceae > Vanilla > Vanilla planifolia. The sequence goes on from CM043870.1 coordinate 4,749,116, forward strand.
ATGAGTCACAATGGCAAAATTTGAAGAAATATGCATTGCATACCCTGCATTCTTTCCCTCTTGCTGCTATCTTCTCCATTATTTTGGGAGGAGATATTAGTTGTTAACCACTTATTGCTGCGTAACCATTGAAAGGAAAATGAAAGTTCTACATCTCCATATCTCAAAGTAATATTCCTCTTGCTATTGCATTCACAACTCTTTGCGAGAAAAATCAAGATGCATTGTTGAGGTTCATCTCACTGATTTCATTACATAATATTCTCTCTACATGCAACTCTTGCTCAACTTAAGTTTACATGTTTAATTCTTATTTTACTGTTGTTAATTGTTTTTTTTAATCTCAAGGTTATTGAATTGTAATTTGTAAATCTTGTGTAAGTTTCACATAAAGGTTAGATTTCAACCTATAAAAAATCAAGAGATGTTCGAACTTAGCCTATGTAAAGGTTTTGGTTATATTTAAGTCTACAAAAATAAAAAAAAAATTAGTATTGAACTTAGTGAAAAGCCAAAAAAAAAAGGGATTGAGTTTTAGCCTAGAAAAGTCTAAAGAGGTTGAGCTTGCACCTTCAAGAAAAAAAAAAAAGCATACTTGTATTATTTTCTCCACCAGCTTAAATGAAGGGGTTGAAAGGAAAAGGTAAGAGTAGAAGTCGAATTACTTGAAAAACTCTGGTGTCCATTTACTTTCAATCTTTTCTTATATGTGGTTGGATGCATTAATCACTTAAATTACATCACGACCATGATTTTTTATTTAAATACTAAGTTTTCTAAAAGAATTTTCAACAACTACAAGTGAAGTCAATTTTGCTGCAATGATTGCGGCATGCCTTCCCCCTACAATCATTTGATCTTCCGATTCCACATTAACGATCTAATGAACTCTTAATAGACAAGGCCCTAACCCTTTCAGCACCTACTAGGTCTCTCACCAAAGGATGCGGCTATCTCATCTTTCTTTCCTCCGAAACATAACATGACATCTTTTTGCTTCATGTTGAACTTCCCCAAAAACCTTGTTAATTGATGGCAATAATCTACATCCAAAAATACTTCATCAAGATCTTTATTTTAAGGGCTACAAGGAAGTTATATAACTACTCATTCTCGAGATTTCTCCTTAAGATCTTCCCAACGATCATCATAAAACATGTCAATCTCCTGCAGAGTGTTTGTAATGCATTGTAATATTCAGTCACATCTGAATTACCATGTCTTATGTTCTTGATTTTATTTTATCTCGAAGGAATTGAATGCATTCTCAATGCCTTTAATAATTCTGCTTGATGAAATCCCAGATGGCGTCAAAGAATTTAAAAGGAACATCTGACAGATGAGTGTTTCCATCAAATCTATCAACTACGCCATGAAGATGGATTTGCTGAGTTACCAATTGGTACATGTCGGGTCTCCAAACATTAATTGGTCTAGCCTTACTGGTTATGCATCCCATCTTTTCCCTTTCACACAACATCAAGACAACTGATTGGGACCATTGTGATGATACCATTGTAGATAACTTTTCCTATCAAAGTTTTGTTGGTAATATACAAGAACAATTTTTCTCTGAAGAGACGAATGCTCACAATTTTTTAGACTGTTACAAATAAAGTAGTTAACTACACAATAGAATATCAAATCTGATAGTTTGAACTCATCTTCTTGCCTAAATGGATGACTCAAAAGGAACAACGGACCGAGAAAAACAACGTAGATGCAAAATGATCTTCTCTGCACCATGCAATGTGCTCACGATTCTTTTGCAAGTGCTTGGATTGAGAATCTCCACTGAGCTAGAAGGAAGTCCTTAGCAAAAACCCACCCTTTCACCGATCTAAAATCTACTCAAGATTGTTGAAAGTATCGATTGCTGAGTTGATGATGATTTCATGCCCACAACTACCCTCCCAGACAATCTTTGGCCTGTCGCCAACTCCACACCCTGCCAAGTTCCGTTCGTCCTGTATCTTGTTGACGTTTTTGTGTTAGAGCATTCGCTGCCCATTTGAAGCTATTGAGGATCTCAATAGGGCTAATAGAGATCGAGTCAAGAGTATGATTACATTCATGCAAGGGAAGAGGATGGAAGGACATCTGATTATGATACCACGAAATATTTCCAAGTGGAAAAAGTATTTTCTTTTGATAACTTTCTTTGAACAAGGGATATATATGTATATATAAGAGTGACATAAAGTTCACTCTCATATAGAAGGAAACAAACTAAAGGTAGTTCTATATCTCATTTATTGCCACATGATCCTTTCCTAAGTACAAGGAGTCAAAACTAGAGACTTCTTATATCAGGATGATAAAATACCAAATATGCCCTGAATTTTGATGCTCTTATTCCCTCTAATTGTCATAATGATTCACAAAATAGTTTTGCCACACTTGAGCTTCTAAGCTTGCAAAAAAACGGAACAATTCATGGGGTCTCAACTAAGACTCTAAAATTCAAATAGGAAGAAAAAAAAGGACTACAGAAGTTGAACCATGATAAATTAAAGATTCCAAACGCTAAGGCAACAACAACACATCATGCCCTCTCCTTTTCTTCCGGACATTGATGCGTTCACAACAAGCATGCCTTGTTCTACAGCACAATGTTTGTAGACTAATTAATGAGGGCAACAGTAGGAGCAAGATATGTGGAGAGCTAAAGGAAGAAAACACCAAATATGAAAACGCAAAGGTTGCTTCTAAGTAGCTAAGGAAAGTTTTGGTACGTCGTGTTGGTTGAGGGATCCCTACAAGGGTGAAACCTAGTAGAGTTCAAGCAATTATGAATTGATTCAAACTACATATTTTTTAATCTAGGACATGTTCAAATTTACTAGAACTCAAAATCAATTTGAGTTGGGCCAGCTTGACTCAAGTTCCACCAAATTTTGAACAAACTCAATTTTAATTTCAAGGAGGCTCTGAAGTAATTACCCTTATGGGATTGAAACTCAGCACATATGCCTTTAAAGAGAGGATGCCATCCACTAAGCTAAAGCTTTGGTTAATATAACATTTGCATAAATTAACACTAATGTTTCCTGATATCCAACTGAGAAAAATGCAGCATTCAAACCTCGTCTTTATACTTGTTCGTTTAAGCCTTATGCCAGCATGCGAATGGTCAATTTATCCAGTAAAGTACATATTTATTACCTCATTTTAAATTTAAGTTTGATCAACTCAAATCCTGGACTACCATTCAAAACTTGAAATTGGCTCAAAATTGGATTTGAGCCCAAGTTAGCTTATGATTCAACTTGATTTGGATCTGAATCGATTTTTATTAGATCAAAATTCCGAATGATTTCCAAGCAATTTTCAGCATTCAGACATTCCTATCACCCATAGTTCCCTGCGCTAGTCTCACTACCACAAGGGATTTTTGTTTCCCCACAGCCTCAGCAGCAAAATAAGAAGTATAAAATGTTGACAAACTGCATCTATTATTAAGAACCAATATTTGGTTTTGAATTTTAGACACAAGCATCACTCCTATATGAAAAAAAAAAAACGAACTATAAGCAAGAAAAATCAAAGAATTTACCTGATAGAAGTTGTAGATATTATCCAGAATCTGTACACAAGAGAAGCCACAATCACTGAAGAAGGTCCTTGAAGAAGGTCCCAGCTCCCCAAACCGATCAATAGGGAAGAGTATTGTGAGGAAATGGCCTTTGAATACCACCTCTCTCTTTTCACTGCAGGAAAAAAATATCCATAATAAATCCAAGAAACTTGCGAGACCAAATTCAATGCTCAAGTATGACCTTATGAACAGAACCATTATGATAGGCCGAAAAGGCATGGCATGGAGTATCACAGAAGAAATGTATAATAGACTCTTTTATATGAATTGTAGCAAAAAGATAAATGCAATGGCATGCCATCACCTGCAGTGTGGACCAACGGACAAAGATTGGCAAGGCAAAAGTAACATCATTTTAATGTTGTCAAGGTGAACAATTTTTCTCTTGGCAGAAAACCGCAAGGTATTGTTCAGGTACTAGAGTTACCTTTCTTTTAATGGACGAGAGCAGTCTTCCATGGCAACTTCTAAATCCCTTTCAACACCTCTCGCATTATAAAAAACTGAACTAGGATCCTCCATTTCCAACGGTTCCATATAAATACGTGTTGAAGAAGGTGGCTCTGATACTGACCAGCATAATGATTCAAGAAGGCCGCTGGGAGTGATTGGATGAAGTGGTAAATTGCATGACTAGCATCATTAGAAAAAAATTAAAAAAAATGTCATTCTCCACCACACCTTTTCGAAGTTTAAAAAAAATGTAACTGAAAGACAACAGACTTAACACTTCAACCAATTACATGGAAAAAAAAAAACTTGTAATGGATTTATTTCATGGGAAAATTCATAGAAGTCATCAATCTTCACGTTGCATCATGTAAGTCTAGTCCATCAACACAAACTCAGCAGCAAAATAAAGATGTGAGGTGGAATTTTGATAGAAAGAAATAAAAACAATTCATTGATGTTGAGAACAGCAATTCACCATAAGGTAGACATATTAAGATAAATTATACAAGATTATCATGTGAGAAACACTCTACATAGCGAAAACCCATAGCCCCAAGGTTGAAAGGCTTCGCTAGCTCTCAGTGAGTACAAATAAACCTTTACGGAGGCAGTTCCAATCCTTTTAAAAGATCAACAAGTCCATGGAGATGTGCAATTGTAAAAAGTGCTAGATAATGAAGCAGATTATGAATCAAGATAGCTTTGGCATTGCAACATTCTTTGGAATGTGGAATTTAATCCCTTACCCTACGTGTCCTTTTATACTCACTTTCCCACCCATCAATGCCACTATGTTTTATTGTGCTACAGTGCTACAGAAAGGTGACATAGAACTGTAGCTTTCCAATATGGTCAATGCTAGCAGTAATTCTCCAAGCAACTTCGGTGGATGCTGTGTGACCTATAGATGGTGACTGTCAACGTGTATGTTCATTATGGAATTAGGAGGTGACATGTGGCCTTCTTGGCAACCTTGGATGCAATCTAAATAGGCTTGACCCTTCCAATGCGGAGCAACCATGAGATGTAAGCCTCCATTGGTCAGCTTCATTGATTGACTCAGGCGGTTAAGAAGTTGTCAATAGTAAGTTGTGGCAAATTGTCTAGGATAAGATAAGTGAACCTATTATTGTGTGATGATGAGAAATCAGATCTTTATTATTTTCTCAACAATTTTGGTTGTTATTGCCCGCCTATTTAATACTATAATTACTAACTAATAGTAACAATAGAATATGACAACATAATTTGAGTACACCAAGACCAAAATAGATGAGGGCGATGAAAATAAATAACTAATTGCTTTTATAATCAAATCATTTTCATTGACAGAGTTACATCAAAATATATTACATACATTCCTGTTCCAACTTCACTCAAAGACACAATTCTAATAACATCATTATGTATAAGATATCATACTCATAAATCTCATATGCTATTCTATACACCCTCTCTCTATGAATTCATGATATGTCTTGTAATATAAATACGAAAGCAAACAATGCTCAACAAGTAAATTTTGTATGTAACAAATAACATGGTAAGATAAAATTTACGGCAACTGTAAGCAAAACTATAAACATGACATACTAACAATACTCATAATACAATCAATTTAAAAATAGAAATAGGCAACATGCTTAATACACAAGTATGCACACATATTTATATCCATAATCAATATTTTTCTTTTTCATTTCTCTTTGATCTTTCTTTCTTTCTTTTTTTAATACACAAGTATGCACACATATAAGACCATGTTCCTATCATATCTCATCTTATTTTTACATAACATCTCATTACATCATCTCTAAATCTCTGTCTATTAGCATATCATAACTGACCAACTATATTAATCTTATATCATCTCCGTATATTGACTTTACAGCAAATGATAATAGTAATAAAGGCGGTCTTTGATGTCATTTCATGATCCAATATAAAACCAATGTCTATTATGCCCAACATTATGTACCAGAACTCATCAAAAAATAATGAAAATAAGTCCAAATTAATTTTATTTCTATTCTTTTTTCTTTTTAAACAAATTAATTAACCTTGTTACCCTTATTTTATATAGTATCATATACTTATTTTTGTATATTACATTTCATTTTATTTCATTATATATCAAATCATATAATTATGCACAATAAATGTCATGTCATATTAAACTAATCATATCTACTTACATTATAATTTAAATGAATTCATCTATCTAGGTTTCGAATGATCTCTCAATTTTTTATCATTTTCTTTTCTCCTTTATTTCCTACAAAAATTTATATTATTTATCAAATTAATTACTACAGTTCATAGCACTATACAAATATCAATAAAGAAAAGCAATCATATTTCGATATTAACTTTATTTACTTTTTCACACATTGAGAATTCTCAAAATAAACATATGTACAAAATTTTCTAATTTCAATTAAGCTAGAATTTACCATCATCTCTTGTATCTCAAAATTTCTTGCTCCTCAAACCTTATAATAGTCGTGCTTTCTCCAAAATCTTACTAAAAATAACACAGCAGCAGTTAGTGTTTTTCAAAATAACATTCTTCCTTACTACAAATAAGCTTCATTGATTCTGAATAAGACTATCACCACAATAATCACAAAATAACCTTCAAGGGGTTCTGAATGGCTCTTTTTCACAAGAAACACAACAGCTAGAACCCTGATGCTTCGAATTACTACAGCATCAGCCTGTGCTGACTCCTTTTTATTATTTTTTTTTTAACAATAAAAACAAACTGACGACAGACCCAGGAAACAGGAATACAAGCCATTGCCAGGATCTCTTTCTTCGCATGCAAGGTAAAAAAAAACAAGACGCTGAGAGATCCAATCATGCAAACCCTTACCTGCTGCAATAGACGACAAAGCACAAGGGTTCCCATTCCTTCAAACTTCCCTTTTATGATTTTCCCTAACCAAGATGCTTTTCCTTGTGTCTCCACCCTCGGTCCTTAACTCGCCTTTTGTAGTTGCCCTTTAGCTTTTAAACTCTCTTGCTTCCTCACTCTCTCTCAATGACAAGATTTTGTCTGACTCACCAAACATAAATTGGTACTCATTCTCGTGAGTCTTCCCGAATGTTCGCCCCTGCACAATCCTTCCCAAGCCTAGGTCATGAATGTACTAAGGCAAATTTTTGCTGAAAAACAAAAAAAATTAATAAAATAAGATTTCTTCTATATCACTTCAAAAATTTATTAAAATTTAACCAGAACTCTAAAAATTATACAACAAGAACCAAAATTTGTCACTTAATTACTTCTATTCAAATTTATATTTATCTCTCAAATTTCAAACTATCTAACAATGCTTATGAGCATCGGGGCATTATAACCTCTCCTAAAAAATTGTCCCAAAATTTAAAATAAATCTAGATATTAGGCCTTTATTTCCAATTCTACTTCCCAAGTTGCTTATATACCAATATGATTCTACAACAATACTCTAACCATGAGAATTATTTTGTTTCTTAATACTTTCTCTTTCCAATCTAAAATTATAATATATTTTTTATCCTGAAGCTGATCTTCTACAATAGACTATCTCATCAAGCCTAATAGACAATTAATATAACAATTGCACATTCTTTTGCATATTGCTTTTAACAATCACTTATCAATCTCAAATATAATCGTTCATTCATCATCTTGAGTCATAATTAAATTGACATATGCTTTCTAGCTCATGCATCAATAACTATATTTGTTTTTCTGAATAATAAATAATTTATAAATCATAATTTTTAATAAATTTCAATTATCTTATTTATCTCAAATCTAATTTTTTGAACAAAAATATATTTCAAACTTTGATGATCAGTTAATACTTCATATTTCACTCTATAAAGATAATGTCTCCATACCTCAAAACAAACGCAACTGTTGTCAATTTCAAATCGTGAATTGAATAATTTTTTTCACATTGTTTTAGCTACCTAAAAGCATGTGCTATAACCTTTCCAACTGCATTAAGATATAACCCAATCCTTGAAATTAAGTGCCACTATAAATCTGATAGCCCTCAATTCCATCAAGCAAAGTCAAAAGCCGATGTTAATTTTTCATTCAGCTTTTGGAAACTCTTCTCATAGGAGGAATCTCATTCAAAATTCATAGCTCTCTTAGTCTTGACAAAGGTGGAGCAATTTTGAGAAACATCCTACACAAATTTTTGATAATAATTTATCAAACCCAAAAAATTTTTAATATTAGATATATTTGTAGATCGAAGTTAATTTACAATAGACTCTATTTTCTAAGATTCATCGAAATCCATTCTGTATCGGCAACGTACCTTAAAAACAAAATTTTGGATAACAAGAATTCACACTTTGAAAGTTTAGCAAAATGGTGTGAATATAATATCTATAATAATATATACGCAGATGCTTAACATGATATTTAATATTTATGAAATTTACTAAAACACAACAAAAAACACTATCATGAATTGATCTAAATATATTTTAAATATTTTATTTATCAAATTCATGAATGTTACAAGTGCATTTATTAAGTTAAACTATAATACTAGAAATTAGTAATGCTCATATCTAGTCATAAAACAGTCTTAGATGTCTTCTTTCTTTATTTTTAATTGATAATAATCAGACATCAAAACTAATTTTAAAAATACTGCAACACTCTATAATTAATCAAAAAACATCAATTCGTGATGACTTTGTTTAATTCTTTGTAATCAATATATAATCTTAAACTATTATCTTTATTCTTTATAAATAAAATAGATATATCTTATAGAGACACATTAGATCTAGTAAAGCCTTTATTTAACAAATCTTGAATTTAGATTTTGACTTTTTGTAGTTTTCCAAATGTCATTCTGTATAGTGCTTTAAATATAGTCGAAGCTCCCAACACCAATTGAATTTCAAATTCTATTTCTTTGCCTAAGGGTTCCTAATAACTCTTCTAAAAATATATCAAAATATTCATAAAAGATAAAGACATCCTGAGACTTAATAAATTTTTTATCTGTGATCATCAAAGATAGCAAAAATTCTTCACTTCTTTTACATAACAATTTATGAGCTTTTAATGCAAATAAAAAAGAATTTTTAATTTTTTGTTAATAAATTACTTTTCACTGGCTTGGATTTTTAACTTTACTCTTTTCTTTACATAATGAATTTTTATTTAGTATTCCATAAACCAATCTATACCCACAATAATATAAAATCCTATTAGAGATAAGATTATTAATTCAATAGAAAATTCCTTTTTCTAGATTTTCATATATCCATTGACATATTTTTCAACTCTAATTTTAATACCATCAAATAATTTAGCTAATAATACAGTTTTCATAGATTGTAAATTCATAGATATAACATCACATACAAGATAAGAGATAAATGATTGAGATTCTCTACAATAAAAAAAAAAATCTGATACTAATACATGCTAAAAAAGTACGATTGCATTAGTGGAATGAAATCTCTTGTTGTGATATTGCATATACCCTCGACTGACCACTTTTGATTACAAATTGCCCCTTATCAGTACCTTTAAACCCTTAGGCAAATACAATGTCTCTGCTCTGTCTACTCTACCTCTACCATCTCTAACAAAACTAATAAGTACTAAAGCAAACTTAAATACAATTCCAACCTAGGGACATATATTAGCAAAGTGGCCTATCTGTCCACATGTGAAACATTGGATTTGTCAACTAATCTTGTACTAACAAGCCCCTTCATGGAATTTGCTATGCTTTGAATACTAAGGGGTCTTTCCAATGGTTTATGCATCTGTCTTACTACAGCAAATGTCAAATCCTAATTTCCCAAATCCAAGTTTCTTTTTTCTTGAAACTTTTTAAAACTTTCTTATAAGAAACTGTCCTTTGAGGTTAAAACTTCCCCTTTCTTATTCTCTTTTTCTTTCTAAAATTCCAGCATCTAGAAATTATACTCCATTATTCTACTATTTTCCACCAAATCAAAGAAATTAGAACTTCTACATGAAACTAAAACAGTTTTTAATGTCATACCACAAGCCTTTGTGAAACATAAAATGTTACTCTTTTGAGTGAACCATACCAGGAACATGCCTTGCCAGAGTACTAATTATTTTCTCATATTCAGACCCTATGCCATCATTTTGAAACAACTTCATAGATCTGACATCTTTTCCCATGTAAACATAAAAATATAACATTTTTCAAAACCATCAACAAATTCTTGTCTTGTTATCTCTTTTACAGGCATGCTACAAAATCTAACCTGGTGATATGATTTCCATTAATCTATGTTATCATCTTCCAACACCAAGAGAGTTAGAAGAACTTCTCTATGTTTTGGATATCCATGCTATAAAAAATTCTAATCATATATTAGATCCATCTCTTTATCACAAGAGAATCTAATCAACAACAAAAATGAAAGGGATGCAATGATGGAACTGATCAATAACTTTATCAGGTAAAAAATTTTCTTCTCGCACCCTCATTTGTTGTGAGAAAGATGATATCATTTTTATTAGAATATCCAGATTATCAGATCTCTGAACATTTGGAGACTCATATTTTTCTAATCTTCTTGTTGTTCTAGAATCCTGATTCAATAAATTTTTATATATCAATATTCAATACTTTCAAAAAATATCACATTTATGTAAAGATAAATTTCTTTAAAATAGGTATGCCATATACATACTCTGCTAGTGTCCACACTTAAAAATCCCAATTTTAACTACTTTACTTTGATAACACCGTGTTACCCCTTGCCTATTAATTACTATAATTATTGACTTAAAATGAAATAACATCAAAGCATAACAGCATAATTTGAGGACATCAATACCACAATAGACGAGAGTGGAAAAAAATAAATAACTAATTATCTTTCTATTTAAACTACTTTCATTATCAGAGTTACAACAAAATATATTACATATATACATATTCCAATTCTATCAGAAACACAATTCTAACAACATCAATATACACAAGACATTATACTCACAAACCTTAATGCAACTCTATAAACCTTTTTTCTATGAATTTGTAACATGTCTTGCAATGTAAGTAGGGAAGCGAGCAAACAATACCCCACAAATAAATTCTATATATAACAAATAATATGACATGATATGTACACCATCAAAATACAGTATACATAAGTATAACCATAGAATATCAACAATACTCAAAATACAATCAATTTAAAAATAGAAATAAACAACATACTTAATATACAAGTTTGCACACATATTTATATCTATAATCAATATTTTTGTTTTTCATTTCTCTTTGACCTTTCTTTCTCTCTTTTTTTATTCTATTTTTAATTGGGACCAAAATATTTTTTTATAAAACCATATCTCATACTCTTATCATATCTTATCTCATCTCTGTATGACATCTTATCTCTGTATAACATCTCATCTTTGTATAATATCTCATCTCTGTATGACATCTCATCATATTATCTCTAGACCTCTTCCCATAACCATATCATAACTGGTCAATTATATGAATCACATATTATCTCCGTACATCGACCATGTATCAAGTGTTAGTAGTAACAAAGAAAATCTCTGATGTTATCTCATTGTCTGGTATAAAACCAATGCCTATCTTGCCTAACATCATGTATCGAATCTCATCACATATTATAGAATCATGAGAATAGATTTAAGAAAATTTTACTTTCTATTCTCTTTTTATTTTAAGTAACATATTAAACTATGTTTCCCTTATCTCATATAGTGTCATACTTATATTTTTATCTTTTATTTCTTTATATATCAGATCATATAATTATGCACAATAAAAGTTATGTTATGCTAAACTAATAATACCTACTTAAATTACAATTTAATTGAATTCACCTGGTTAGGTTCCCAACAATCTCTCAATTTTTCATCATTTTTTCCCCTTCATTTACTACAAGTTGTATTCTTTTTCAAATCAATTCCTACATTTTGTAATACTGTATAAATACCAGTAATTAAAAAAATCATATTTAAGTACTGACCTTGTTTACTTTTTTTAGGATTCTATCACGACTTCTTGATTGCTGCAGTTTTCCACTTTTTGTTTGCTGAAAACATGACAAATTTTTTTCATATTGAGATTTCTCAAAGCATAATGTACTCTAATTTCAATTAAACTGGATTTTACCTTTGTGCTACTATATCTCAAATTTTCTTGCTACTCAAACTTCACAGTAATACTTTCTCCGAAATCCTATGGAAAACAACACAACAATTACTTTTTTTGAAAATGACATCTTTCCTCTTTAGAAATAAGTTTCATTGATCCCTACTAAGTGCTACTACCACAACAACCACGCAATAACCTTCAGGAGGTTATGCTTGGCTCCATTTCACACAAAACACAACAGGTAAAACCTTGCTGCTTGCAACTTCTACAATACCAGCTTGTGCTAGCTCCCTCTTATTGTTATTATATTTTTTAACAATAAAAATAAACTGACGTTAAACACAAAAAATAGGAACAAAAGCCACGGCAAGGATCTCCTCCATCCCATGCAGGAAAAAAAAACAAGAGGCTAAAAAATCAAATCCTGCAAACCTTTGCCTGCAGCAATGGGTGATAGTGCGCAAGGGTTCCCAATCCTCCTTTAAGCTTCCCTTTTTCGATTTCCATGACTTAGATGCTTTCACTTGCATCTCCTCTCTCAATCCTCGACCTGTCTTTCGTAGTCGCCCTTCAGCTTTTACTCTCTCTCGTGCTTTATCCCTCTCCTGATGATGAGATTCTACCTAACTACACATAAAATTGGGACTCGTTCTCTCGAGTCTTCCCTAGTGTTGGCCCCTTCAAGATCCTTCCTGAGCCTAAATCACGAAGCTACTACGACAAATTTCTACTGAAAAACACAAAAATAATAAAAATAAGATTTATTCTATATTATTTCGAAAATTTATTAAAATTCAACTAGAACTCCAAGAATTATACAATAAAAACAAAAAATTCTCTTAATTAACTCTATTCAAATTTATATTCACCTCTCAATTTTTAACTATATGAATTTTATTTCACATAATAATAAAAAACAAAACCGATAGTACTTAACAACATTATAACATTACATTGATCCTTCAGTTATATAGGATGTAAAAGTGTCACTATTATTTTGACATGAGAAATCAAATCTTCATTATTTTCTTAATATTTTTTATCCTTTGGTCAATTAGATTAAAAAACTATCACTAACATCGCTCAATATTCCAAATTTTAATTGATTAAATCACTATAATAACCAATCAAACTTTTTTCAAATTCTCAAAATTGTAAAACCTTAAGGAATTTGGTGATCCTTGGTCTCCTATTTAATTAAATCACCAGTTAACTATTTATCTCTTCTATTTTTCTCCTCAAAAGTTAAACTTCTGTAGTCCTTTTGTATTGTTGACAAGAATGAATCACAAAAAAGTCATGTCTGATCCCTTTCAAAATTTGAAGAAAATGCAAGCCCATGAAGTGTCATTGAAGGAACACTCTTGAGGTGGTAACGCAACCATGGAATTGTTAAGGGTGCAACAACTACTACACAATATTTCTTTAAGCTATGACAAATTTTTTGATGGAGAAAGTTGACCCTCAAGCCCACACACCTATCACATAGGACTCCTTGTTTGCTTAGGAGGCATAAAAAGCAATAAGTTGATTGCCCCACCTCCCCGATTTCAAAAACAGAATTATAAAGGAGCCTCGAGAACTCTCTTAAAAATAGTTTGAACTGTAATTGTCTTCCTCAAAGTATGAGTCCACGGAGGATGACGATGCTAAGGAAAAGTGCCTTACCATAATGGAGTTGTTGCCCTATGTCAAAGGTAGGCTGAACTTTAGGTACAACCAAAACTAACTTAAGATGGTATAATACTAAATGACAAATGTCTAGAGATTTATTGGACATCTGACGGATATTTTCAACCGCAGCAATGATGTGATTATGGTTAGTCACTTCTATTAAGTAGATGAGCAACGATTAGAACTCCCTTATTGCTAAGGGGTGTTTTCAGGATCTCAGTTGATTTTTCAAATCTGTTATTGTGGAGGCCAGGCAAAAGTGTAGCAAAAACTTTGCAATTAAAAATGAATGCACTTAGAGAAAAAAAAATTGAGTCAATAAAAGAAACACTATTCAAGTTGTAGACTAAAAAATCATTTATAAGAGCTTTCTTACAAAGTCAAGGCTGTAGAGAGGATATTCATAGCACTTATATTGAGGCCATACAAAACATACAAAACCCCTGGATTGTGAGATCTGTCGAGATATTTAGACAATTGTTTAAAATCTGAGTCTATTCAATAAAGGACCCCAGCAAATTGACATGGAGTGCAATTTTGCTTGACCATTTATTTGATTCTATTTTTGGGTTAGCCAAGTGTTATAGAATTTGAGAGAGACTCAAGAGAAGGTCCAAAAGTATGAATAAAGGCCAAAAAGGGGAGTTCTTAGAAGACTACAATATGGCAATCCTGATGTGTTCTCTGGTGAGCGTGTCATGATGTTTTTCTTTTTGATTGTATTGTTGTGTTGCAGTAGTTCTTGTATGACATGGTTCTTCAAAAACTAACGCATCTATACTTGTTTTGAGGAAGTTTAGTGCATTTAGACTCAAGGATTTGAATTGCATATCAGAAGTTTGACAAAGTTCAAAACTTTGTAATTGTAGCATTGCAATGGTGTCATAACAATGAATGGTTAAGTGCTTCTGCCAAACGTTGGATTTCAATCTCGGTAACTTCACCAATTGCGAGCTAAAATAGATGTGATATGAAGCATAATTCATGCTACTAATTGATCTCTAATAGCAAATATGCACATTTTAAGAGATCAATGGCAATGTAATAAGAACTTGGGTAATCAAAGTTGGTAAGATTGGGGGGATAAGAAGTCTCAAGGTTATTCTACACTATTGGGTTACGATTCTTCTTGGCCTCCTTTTGCCTATTGTGAATGATCCTTCTGGACCACAATAACCATATAACTTTGCCTTCAAAAGTAGAAGGCAAGACTTATGGAGGTTGGTTTTTTCAGGTGCAAGTTCCCAATTGGGATCAATAAGAAAAATAAATAAATAAATAAATAAGATGCCCAAAAATGTCTCAACTCCTTTAGATAAAGAAAACAAAAAACAATCTATCACACAATAAAATCTCAAGCTAGTCACAATAACTTCAAGATCTACAACACCTCTAAACAAATGCATTTGCTCATAATGTACTTGACCATGACATCACAGGAAACATTCGTGTATCATGTAAATCACACGCCCTCTTAATCTAAGTGCCAATGTTCCTTTTCATATATGAAGGGCATATTAAAAAACAAAATGAAAATATGCATTAAAAAGGCAATCCTAATAAATTAAGAAACTAATTAAGCATAAACCCCAACCATTTAAAATTGAATTAAAACAAGATCTCAATTAAACTCATTCAAATTCCAAATTCATACTTCATTGGTTGCTGAAATGCAGCTTCAATAATTCAAGAATAGTTTCCTCCACCAATTTTGGAATGAATGCATTCAAAGTGCATTGGAACAAAACTCTCTAGAATTTCTAATTCAACACTTCATTGAAATTTAATTAGAAGTTCAAAAATTACCTACAATATACAACCTAATCTACTTTTGAGTATGGATTTTGCATTCGTCTCAACCATCCTCAAGGATATCATAAAGCTATCATACTGACCATTTTGAGAATTCCATGAGACCTACAAAGAACTTCCGAGAACGTCCCTAAGAAATACTCCTTAAGCCTATCTCAATGCCCTCTTCCTTAAAGTACATCCTCCATTAGGCTATGTATCCTCAAGATAATCATCAATTAGGCCATTATTTTCAAGGTTAATATTCACAACACTATTATCCTCAAGGCCATCATCCATGAGTCTTACTACCCTCTTGTAGCTGCTTTATGAGTGTCCAAATCATCTCATGACACCTTCAAATCTTAGTACCTCTTGAGGGTATTTTTGCCATCAATGATAGGCTCACAAAGAAGTCAAAAACATCAATAAATCATCTTAATCTGATTGCTAGATCGTATGCCCTTCTTCCAAAGAAGAAGACTCACTCTCATAAATCATGCTTGTAGCTTAGGAAAATCAATCGTCCACAACACCTTTATCACCTCCTTAAAAATCGATCACCAACCAATGTTGGGTACCACTTATCACCTTCTTAAAAATCGATCACCAACCAATGTTGGGTACCACTTCCTTCAAAAGATATTCCTTTGAAGGTAATATCTCCTAGTGTCTCCTCCTTCCACTTATCATTATTCAAACTCCATCACTCTCCTATTGCTAAAGTAAGCATCTTCAACATACAAAACAAACTAACATACTTCACATAAGTTCCTTGCACAATTCTCATAGACTACAAATCTCGTCCTAATCATGTTGATAAGTCTTACTTGCCAAGTCTTATCCTTCACTATCTCAAAAAATAAACTACATCACAATCCCACATGCATTAACTATCAAAGATCACCTTACAAGAATCAAGTGGCATATTATTGAAGAACATTTCATTAATTTAGCCTTGAATGATATCAAACATCAACCAACACTGTCTCACCAACTTGAACTCCTCCTGGTCATAAACCCAAGCTATCATACAAAGATATAGGCACAATATCGCCCCTAAACCAAGCCTCTCTATTAGACAAACAGCAATTAAATTGCATGACATTCAAAACTAAAAAATGTAAAAAAAAAAAAAAAAAACACACCAACTTCTTGACCTAAATTCAAACAAAATCAGCTCATTTCAGGAGTTATATCTAGTAGCATTCCTCTCCTCGACAACTTTTATGCCTTTATAATTTGTGCTTTCCATCAATGACATATTATGGTCAGCTCCTTCACTCCTAGGACCATTTTCTTCTCTATAGTAATGCCAACAACCTTCTTCCCTTCTCACCAACCTTCTTTTCCCTCTACTTCCATAAATAAATCGTGTCTCTAAAATTCTGAGTTATAGTTCCCTTCGACAGCCCCCATAGGGGGATTCTTTTTCATTGTCCTAATCTTACATCAACTACTCTAATATTATCAAAGCTCGTGCCACTTCATCCATTAGACTTCCTCATAACCCATGAGTTAAAACTCTTCCTACAAAAGCTAATTGAATTGATTCCAACAACTTTACAGAGCACCTAAATGCAAAAAACAATTCCACTCTAAAACATGGTGGGGAGCTTCAAACTAGCAAAGGATACCTCTTTAAAACTATTATACTATATCAAATCTCATATTCATATCATGGAAACAAGAACACTCTCCCATATCATATAATCCACACATTCTCATTCTATCTTCTAATAGTCCATTTTTATAGATCAATGGCTCATGGAATAATGACAAAATAAAGATATGTATTACCAAGCCAATCATAGCAAATTAGTAAACTAATTTTTCCCATATCCAAATGATTTAAAATTGAATTAAAACCCTATCTCTTTCAACTCATTCAAATTCCAAACTCAGCTTATTTTGTCACTTTGTTGTAGTTTCGGTAATTTAGGCATATTGTCCTTCACTGTTCTCAAAATCCCCTCCAGCCAACTCTCTTGACTATCTCAAGATGTCCATGAGACCAAAAAATAACATCCAAGAACAACTCAACCCTCCTATTGCTCAAACCAATCATCCTAAAGCCCTCTCCATCAAGGTTATTATCCTTAGGAGCATCATCTATAAGGTTATATTCCTTGATACCACCGTCAACAAGGTTATTATCCTCGAGGCCATCATTAATGAAACCCACTTCCCTCTCGTGATTACTCCATGAAGGTCCAAACTATCTCTAGATGCCTTTTTGAGACCACAATAATCTTCAAGAATAACACTAAGAGACCTACAAACAATTTTTGAGAGCATCGCAAACCCCTATAGCTCAAAGCAATCATCCCAAAACCCTCAAGCAATCCACCATGAGGTAATTATCTTCATGGCCATCATCCATAAGGCCAAATTTTTCAATGCTATCATCAATGAGGTTATTATCCTCAAGTTCATCATTAATGAGATCTACATCTCCCTCACTCCATTAGGGATCAAACTATCTTAAGATGCATCTTCAAGACCACAATAATCTCCAAGGATAGCTCTATGAGGGCATTTCTTACCTCAACAGTTCTCAAATCTAGTCTCCTAATTACAACATTTACCCTTCATGATAGGTTTGGATAGATGCATCCCTTCCAATGCAATTTCCTTGTTATCGATGCTCCTTTACCAAACTGTTTCCTTGATTAACTTTGGTAATTAATAAGTTTTCAATAGAAGTTGTTGTGCATCCCCTACGTCATACTGCTCTAAGTAAAAAATTTAACATGACAAGATGAGAAATCATATCGTCAAAAGTTACAAAAACAACAAAAAAACCATTTTGGTGCAAAAGAACTCTTCAATAAATGGACAGCTTCCTTCTTGTGTTATTTTTGCAACAGATGTCTGCTGATATGCCCTGTTAATACCTTTATATGCATATATTTAGATACCACATTTAACTCAAATTGCAGTTACATTGATTAAACAAAGGTTGCCAGCAACAACATAGTGGCATAATGTCCAAAAGGATGGAAGAATGATAAATAAATTATACAATCACTACTCATAAGTGAGGATAACAGTTGAAACTTTTATACGAAACTTGTAAAGCTATTTCCTGCAAATAGTTTTTTACCTAGATATAAAACTATGATGAAGTTAATAGCGCTTTTCAAGTAAAAGTTGATCATACTTCAACCATAGGAAACATCAAAGTATATAAACATTACAAGTTCATTACTTGCTTAAGTTTTATTTCATAGATCATTTATGAGATAAGAATAATAAGTTAAGATGAGTACCAACCTACCATATGAAGTAATTTGATTCTCTTATCACTTATGTTTCAATACTTAGTCCATTTGTGGGCATTATAATTGTACTTGTATGATGAGTGCTATCCTATTATATGAAGCATTTCTCTTCTATATCCTTTGTCTATTGTTACCTTTAATGGTCATAATGTAAGATGAAAATGTGCCATATTATATAAATTTGTATGAATTTCATTTTGCTTGGGTTATATGGCTCACAAAAAGGATCATACAAGTATAATTGCTAGCATTAAACTATATGAACATTTCAGTTCTTACTTCTTAATTACTATCATTAGCTTTATAGAAATGTTGCATTCTATGATAGTAAGTGTTATACTAAATGGACAATTTAATACTCCTAGTTATGCTTGAATTACAATCTCCAACCTATGCTCTAGTTAGTTAAAATATCTAGTATAGTATGATAATGTTATTGTACTACATAATTAGTACAATTTCTATATTTTAACATTTATTCATCTTTCATTCCAATCTCGACTTGTGGGAAACAAAGCACAAAAATGACATCTTAAACATAAGTAACAGGACTTCAAAATCTAAATAACTTACATAATTATGAAACAAACAATCCCTAATTTAATACCTTGCACCAATGAAATTATCATGAAAAAGGATCAATAAGGATTTATCTCTAAAGTAAAATGCCAGCATTCTATAGAAAATACATAAATCATTCCTAGTCAAGAAAAATTTCTAATGGTGTATACTTTCATTAAACACATATCATATCCAATTAAATATGTCCTGAGCTAGATCCGTGCAAGAACTAAAGACAAACAGTTCTGACTAACTTGCATACGCCGAGAACGGCGATCCCGCACACCCTGTTTTGCTAATTCTGTATTCCTCTGTCTTTCTTCAATTGTATCCTTTCTTATCCCATAAGTATGAGCATTCCTTGAATGCAAAACAGCTGGGCACACGATTCCAGGGGGACCATCCTGCTAAAGAAAACAGGAAATAAAAAAGGTTACAACCAGTAAGACTGAGAACCTCAATATTGAAATAGTTAAAAATGTTTTCATAAAACCAGATGAAAATTTCAAAAAATTTCCAGAAAATTTCCAGACAAAACCTTCCAATCTAATTTCATGGTATTTCTTTTAAAAATGTGAAAATGAAACATCATTGATGAGTAGAACAACAGCTTAAATAAATGATTTTCAAACTGACTGCCAAAATTATGCTGATATGCCACAGCATAACTAGCAAGCTTGCAAAGTATGACACATCAGTATTCAAGGCTAGCAACAAACCTGACAACGGATTACAGATATCTAAGCAGAAAAAAATGGCAACTGTTCAGCATTATTTAAAGCAATAAAGATAAAGGGGAAAATGTAATGACTGGCATAATATGCCAAAAACTGGCACGGAGACAAGAATTTCTTCTCTAGAAACAGAGCACTTTTTAAGCATACAACATTAAAAATAGGAGGTCAAACCACCTGTAAAGTTTGATCAACTTGCACGCTCTCAAGAACCATTGCCATCTGCCGGACTAAGTCAGAAGATAAGTGCATTAGTCTCTGCAAGCACTTTTCCTTTACAGATTTCAGGACCCAAAGTGGCTGAACATTTCAAATGATACATTTAAGTTATCAAGCAGATGAGAATAATGAAAAAGAATGGAGAAAAAAAATATGTTTTCTGCAAATTGCTGAGAAAACGAAAAACAGATCTTACTGTCACTAGGGTGTTGGCTTGACCAATATATTTCTGAAAGGAAGGATTCTCACAGACAATATGACTTGCAGGAGAACCTATATACCAATGATCCAAAATAGTAGCACCTTCCTTACCAGCTGCAACAGCAACCTAACTAAAAGACAACAAATTACAGAACTATCTTCCATAATATATCAGGTAGAAACTATTTGGCCACCTGATGTTGCATTACCTTGTTCTTTAGTTCAGCTGACAAGTCTGGATCAATATAAATATAGTCTTTTGAAAATATTAAACCATCACTATATTCTTTTTGGGCCTGTCCATGAAGTTGCCAGGTTTTGTTTCTCACATCCAAAGATTTTCTGTCCTCAACATATGATGCTGGAAGGCAAGACTTCTCAGATTGGAGGCCCATAAAACTTCCATCCGACTCTACTAATGGGAAGCCATTTTCTCCAACTTTATACAGAGACTCATCCAACCTCACTATAACAGTTGAATAACAATGAGGTTATTATGGAAAAAACAAAGTTCATATATCAATGTACACCAATTTTCTAAAAGTGACCACGTAGATGCTGGCCTTTAAATGACGTTTGTTCAGATTTATCCATGTGTATGCCCAAACAATTATACATACATATATTGATACATACATACATACACTATGTATGTATGTATGTATTTGTGTGTGTGTGTGAATGCATACATGGATGCATGCATATATAAAAGAATTAATGTTAAGAATGCCAAATTTTAATTTTCATTGTTATCATGCAAGCTGACTGCATAAACTCTAGTGTATTTGATAAACTCCACACCTACCATTACTCCTGACACTGTCCATAAACCAGCCAAAAGTAACAACAAAGAGACCATTCTTTTGCCCATGCTTTAAAGCATGCTCGAACTTTCTCCCAACAAGGCTGTAAGCACGTCAAGGTCTACCAAGAGTCCAAATTTTGTTTCATAAATTTATTCTAGAAAACCTGACTACTGAACATTTAAAATGAATAAACTTCGTCTAATAACCTCAAAAAACCAACAAGAAACTGAACAAAAGCATTAAAGCTATAATTGTACAAGAAAGAAAGTCCATTTCAGCTGACTTTTTGAACAATATCAAGAACTATAATGAAATTGTTTGGCAGGATATCTTGACAACAAGGTGTGTGCATCTTGGGTGCAAACTAGAGCTGTATTGGCCACCAAGTCGTGTTGTTGAAGCCATAACTTGTAATCTTGCTTCTGTTGCATAAAAAGATAACAAAAAGGTAAAGTAGCCAAATTTCCAATTAGTAATACAGTAATTAGCAGCCTCACATGCGTAATCCTATTTTAGCAGGAAGTATTTCTATGTATCTAATTTGTAGATTCAAAAAGGAATAAATGGAAGTTTAAGAAACAAAAGTTGGGTGCACTTACATAACCTCAGAAGAAATAACAAGGCAAGATCTAGTACAGAAAATTAAGTTCAAGAAATTAGCAACATCTAAACTTTTAAGTAGAAAATATAAGGAAATGAACTGTGCCATGCTCAACTTGATTCCAAGGTAGAAATGGCTTACTCAATTGGCAAACTATTTCACCAACAATAATATCTGAAACATTAAATCATGATTTAGACTTACATGCACAATTGAAAATCAAAAAACAGATATTGCATGCAGATCCATCAATGTCATTACAAACATTTCAAAGCACTACTCCACAATTTGTTCAACTTTACTCTCAATTAAATTGCATATGCTCAAACATAAAAAATGGCTTTAAAGTAGCCAAACCAAAGCACCCGACAAAGTTATGTTTTGTATGTCACCATCAACAAAATCAAATGACTAGAAAAGGTGCCATTTAGGTATTACTTAGTGAAACCAAAGTTTCCAACAAAGCTGTGTTTCATAATGCTAACATCAAAAAAATCGAATGACTAGAATAAGTGTCATTTGGGTAAGCTTAAGTAGCAAGACATGTAGCAAACATATATTAGGAAAACAACAAGAAAAGTTGATTTCTAAATGCTAAAAAAATATGAAATATTCATCAAAAAAATTTCTATTTCATCTGCAGTTTCCTAAATGATCACACACGAACATCAAGAAGAAATGATTTTTTATCAAAATTGTGTAATCTAACAAAATAACTTTCTTATTTTAAAGTATATTATTTGAAGAGCTCAATCTCTACAAACCATCTTCTACTCGCTTCAATCTCTTTTCTACTCCACTATTCTCCTGTCTTCTTTCTCTTTCTATGCTTTCTCATTCTTATCCTCTTTCTTCTTTAACTCTTTCAATCTTTTAGCCACTCCTTGAACTTATTGCTTGTTATCTCTTTTTTCTCCATGGCACTTTTTAACCATTTTTTCTACTTCCTCTAATATCATTGGCCTTCACTTCCTTTTCTTTTACTCATGTTTCCAAATTTTGTATACATAAACTTTACAATTAATTACAAGATCTTTTGAGTTTGATGTAATTCACAATTAATCGATAATGCATAAATACATGCAAAAAGGTCCTTAAATATTAAGTTGCAAATGGATGTTGCATTCAACTTCTATTGTTAAACTCAAACAATTAACTCATGTTTTCTAATACCAATCTCATTTACCCTAATATGCATCCCCCGCACCCTATGCTATTTTTTTCTGCAAACGGAGTCCTATAAACTAAAAATACATGCCCTCCACTAATATCTCATACTTGGTAAAAAAAAGACGTATCATTGCTTCCATAACTAAGTTTAGGCCTACTAAAGAAAATGTTCATTGAAGATTTTAGAGAACTCCCAAACCCTAGATTGCTTAACATACAATTGTCAAAATAGAAAGAGAATATTTTGCATAGGGCAATTCTATTGTCGAGTACCTAGGTGATGAACGCAGCTTGCCTCCTAAGCTCTTCGATTTGAGACTTTCAATGATGAGGGCATGCCATCATTTAAGTCAAAAGTTCATATAGTAAAGAAACAAATTAATTATGCAATCTCTCAAATTCAGCAACTATTTGTTATGCCTAATCTTTTTATTTTCATTATTGTTCGAATTTGATATTGTTTAAATAAGCATATTCTAGATCACCTTTCGTGTCACATGGTGAAATTATGTGACGAGGACACCAGTTGTATTCAAGATTTTTAAAGCGCACGATAAAATCAAATGAGTTCCAGCACTTCTAGATGATCAAGGTATTTATTTTTCATGTACATGCTTAATTTTGAGCTCAAATGTATATTTTTGGCTAAAAATTCACTTCTTAACAGCTATTCGGGCCATCAGCACCCACCTGTGTCCTATTGAGCCCAATTCCCATTGGTCCACCTCAAGCCGCTTATTGGCACTCAACCCAGCCCGCATTTGCATGTGAGTTCATGCAAACCTCATCCACCCAGTCTCTTGGGTGGTTTGTTTGACCCGCCTCTATGTGCGAAACACTCGTGTCCGCTCATGGGTTCGTGCAACTCACATCAAACACAGATTCCTCGCCTCCTCCACCGAGCATATGATGATGCCCCCCGTTTTCATTTCGTGGAAGTCCCACTGCAATAATTCTTGCTAAGAAGAATGCCAAGGTTGTAGCAATTGCACCCAAAAGTTGATCCGATCTAGTGGCTGTGATGACCCAATCAAATCCAATAACCACATTGATTTGATTCCAATTTGCTTCAAACTCAAGCCAACGCTAACCCAATTTCGACCCACTTCCACCTAGCCCGCACACGAAACGTGCGACCCAAACCAGCCCATGACACAACACATGCTACTTGACCCACAACTTATTATGACTCTTGATAGTGTTGACCCACCCACGGATCCGTCAAAAACCCACCACCATGCCGTTAGAACAATGGTAATTTTCAACAAAACCTGCTTAGGAATGAGATTCAATCCTACAACAGTTTTAATTATTTTTTCATGATTTTTTAGCTAAAGTAATGTGTCATTTTGTATTCCAATGTGACCCTTGGTTATCCTATGTGCTTTCACCTATGTATCCTTCAATGCTCTCTATAAATTAGGATGTCAATCTTAATATAAGATTATTATTGATAAAAGAAGCCACTATTTTCCTTAGCATTTCGTTGAGATATTCAGTATGATTGCAATTAGAAATTCGACGTGTCGACTCATCAGAACTCTTATACTATGAGGGGTGCAAGGCCCCCAAACAATGAGATATTATACTAGTTTATCGTCAACTCAACCACCAACATCTCCATACCACCACTATTAGTATTTAACACTTTACATGCTCATGTCACCCTTAGTGGCCGTTCCTAAAATCTTTCATCACCATCTCCTTACGCACTAACTCTCCTCCATTAATCTTAGGTTTTCTTCTTCATTGCCTTTTTCTTCAACTCAATTTCCTTGGTATTTTGGAGCACATCTTTCACGTATAATTTATCTCGTTTCTTCGAATTTTCTACGTTGATTTTGCTAATTTACTTCGTACCTCCAAATTTGTGATCATGTAACCTTTATATTGCTTCTATTTTATTCTAGATTGATATTTTTGTAACCCTTTCTAAGTAACCCATTTCTATGCTATCAACAGTTGTAGGCCTAGCCATTAAAGTAACACACTGTGTTGCTAACGATCCCTTTTGGTTAAGATTAACTTAGATAAGCATATCTTGCATGTTGTCATTTCGGATTTCACATAATTTTCTTTCGTATTTCTTATTTCTTGACGTGTACAAATTGATCTTGTCTATTGCTCATTACTGTAAGTAGCCACCCATCAGATATCACTATGTTGGTTATAGTTCCAAGGTCCTTTATAAATGTAGAACTATAGAGAAGAATCTCATTCTAATTTCTGTTTCTAATTTTGTACATAGACATAAATAATGAGCAACAACGCCAAAAAAAACACAATTAATTATATGAACAAGAAAGATCTCTAAAAATACAACATAACAACAAAAGGAATGGAAAGCAAGAAAAAAACAACTGACAAAATCCTCTAATTGAGAAAAATAAATAAATATAAAATATGGTAAGACTTTAATAAACCTTCTAATTCCATCAATCAAGAACAATAGATTTCTGACTTAGAGTGTAAGGAAATGCTAAGGGGCATATTCAGGCTGACAAGCACTGTAGCACCTTCTTGATCTTATTATGTAGTATCACAATAGTCATTCCAGAGTAGAGAACCAATGGTGCTAGCATGCCAAATCCAAATGGGTCCATATTGGCGACAATAATACTAGTTTATTTTGTTGGAAATGTGAGAGTGGTGCTGTTCACAAGAGTGGGTATGAATTGTACATAGAAATATAAATCAATAAAATTCTTTAGCTTTACAAACCGAAGCCAATAATCAAGTAAACTCCAAATTGTGTTCTTTTTAAAATAAAAATAAATTACTTCAATAATTTTAAAACAATTATAATAAGTTCTTAAAATCACACACAAGTCACTTCAAAACTCTAGAACAATTTAAGCATTTTGTCTTAATATGATTATAAATGTGATTGCAAATTACTTATAAAAAAATTAATTTGTTTTCCTAAATATTTATGAGAAAATGCAAAAATAGTCAAGAACACAATTTGCTTTCAACAAAGTTTTTGAAAAACTAATCTAGCTTTGAGGAATATTTATGTGAGGGAGCAAGACTAACAACTTGTTATCTTAGTTATTCTTTGTAATGTTTTATAAAAAATAATTAGTTTTCCAAAAACTCTTTGTGGCACTAATATTTGTTGTAACATGATAAACGAATAAAGCAAGTATAATAAATAGAAATGGCACACAGGATTTTTAGGTGGTTCAGCAAACTTTTGCTTACATCCATCCCCAGTCGACCTGACCATATTTCTACTAACAAAACCACTCTCTTTGGCAGCAATAAATAGAAATAACCTGTACAAAACCACTATTTTTCGTTACAATAGGTAAAGGTACACTTTTACATAACCACTACCTATTGTCGCAACAAGTAGAGGTACACCTTTACAAGGATCAAGAACAATAGCTTACAAGATTAAAGCTCGATTTACTCAACAATGTGTCACCACTCTCTAGAAGAAACAACAAAAACATAAAGCTAAAATGATGTACAAGATAATATCAAACAAAAATGGTATAGATACAATGCAAAAAATGATCAAATTGAGAATGCAGCAAGTAAAAATTTCAGTTTTCCTCTTATGCTCAACCTGATTGCAAAAAATCTTGATTTATAACCCTTATAAAAAAGATTTAGCAATGAACATCAACCGATTCTAAATCAAAATCACTCCTATTTATACTATCTAACATTCTAAAGCATGCAAAGGCAAGTGCAAAAATATTCAGTACTTTAAACAATCAGTTCAACAAGTTATACCTCAATCTTTAAAGATGAAGTGCCGAACAATTACTAAATGAGTGAAATAAAATATCATCAATACGACTAATCAGAAACAAAATGTAAACCAAGCTGATAAGTATGTTAAAATTGAATTCCAATGCTCCAACCTTAAGCTGGAGTATTGCTAAGAAAATGGATCCATTATGCTATTGTAAGTCAAAGCATCATTCTTTTCACATAACTTTTTATCTCTATTTATAAGAATTGCATTAAATGCAAACAAAGTACGTACAACAACTAAAATCATATTCTTGAAAAGCTCCAATTAGCTATTATGCTCTCGAGATCCAGATTGTACAAGTACATCAAGGAGATCATATCATGACAATAAGATATACATAATGATCGTTCTAATGATGTGCCTATTCAATCGGTTTATTTTTGTTAGTGCGATGTATAATACTTATACGATGATGGCATCATACAATACAAATAGAAAAAAAATCACCTATGGCCAAATTCTGAACTCTCCAAAAATATTGTGCAATAAATGATTGCATACTATAATATATTATATGAAAAGCTCACATCCAATAAATGGCTTAAATCTTTAAACCAAACTCCATGGTAAATATAAATCATATTGGTACAACAAAAATCGGTCCAAAATTTGCCTAATCTCACTAGATTAATAGTACCAATCTAAATGTAACTCTATCATATGAAACATATTTTCACAAGAGGCCAATCTCTTGAGAAAAAGACATGCTGACTAAAAAATGAATCGTACTCATATGATATACACTATCTTATTTGTATGACAGTGATAAAAATATAATGAACTTGATGTATTAGTTTGATTTTAAATCGTTCTTGTACGTTCATAAAATTTTCTTAAAAATTGAACATATTAATACGATATTACCATCACTATAACATAATAATAAGTAATTTTTAAAAATATATAAATTAATGATTTTAACACTGATCAAACTAGTCTAATACACAGGTCATCTTAGTACTTCCACAAAAAATTTTAATATCTAGAAGTACTAATACGATATTACTATCATTATAATATAATAACAAAGAATCTGAAAAATATATAAATGGTTTTAACACTAATTGTACTAGTCTAATACACAGATTGTCTTTATACTTGATCAAAAAAACGCGAGATAGTTCACGTCCCTATATAATAACTTTATCACACACTAAACGTGATAATTCAAAAACATAAAGCAAAGAATATGCACGCAGCCGAGTGTTCAGGCTTTTCTTTGGTGCCTCAATTATGGTGCTTTGTTGATGAACGATTGGCCAGTTGACATGGTTGGGATCCAATTTGCATTACTTGGCATGCTTGGCGACCTTTATGTAGCACTTCTGAGGCAACAAAAATTGTATGCTCCACTCCAAACTAGGATCAATTGCTATGGAGCTTCCATGAGAAACTCTAACAATTAGTTGCTTCATGCATTAGACAAGGCGAATTTTTGGCGGATACACAAGTTATGGAGGAAAGTGTTATCCTTGTGGCAATTGCATTGGTGTCTAGCCACATTGATTTCAGCTTTCTGGTGCGCTTTCTCTCCCGCGCCGCGCAACCTAGAGCGGCGCGCGGCATCTCCGAGGCTCATTTGGCCATTGTGGCCTCTACTTTGTTCCATATTTGGGAGAATAAAAACCGAAGGGTGCATAAGGAGACCACTTTCAGCAATATCATGCTAATCCAAAGGATCAAATTGGAAAGCACTACCACTATAAAGCTCATTAATCATCATCCTTCTACGTCCAGGGAGAAGTTCAACCCCTCGGGGTCCCTTATAACTAGTATTTGGCTTCCACCTCCAACGGGCTGGATAATGATCAATTGTGACGCTGCGGTGAAGAATAAGACGACTGGTATCAGCCTTGTTGTGCGCGACCATCTGGGGAGGCCCATGCACGTTGTGGGGAAGAGATTCATTTCACAGGCAAGTGACACTTCTGAGCTTCAGGCTATCATAGAAGCCATGGTGTTTATCATGACAAAACTCAAGGATTACCCTGCTGTTGAGATCCAGACTGACTCTACCTATGCATTACATTAAGGGATGCAACGGGTTCGCTGTCCTTTGGAGGATGGAATTGTTTCAGATGCTCTCCACTATGTGAGGAAGATGCCAGCAATCGCTTCACACATGTTTTGAGAGAAGGCAATGCCCCTGCAGATTGGGTCGCAAAGAACGCATGTTCATATGATATGGTATGGGAAAGGGAAATGCCCCTGCCCAAGCCTTTACTTAAGCTCCTGTTAGCTGACTTTGTATTTAAACCCCATAGTGGGGTCCCTTTTGTAGGCTTCGACCACTTTTGAATCAAGGGAATCAAATTCTTTGGCTATGATGAACAAACTTGCCCCCTTATTGAAGAGAACTTTGGGGAGTAATTTTTTGCAAGCATCTTTGAAAGTTCGATATTATGCACAATAGCAATTATCTCATATTTTTAAGAAAAGAAATGATGCTACTAATTGGATGATAAATTTTGCTATGTCCTTTGATTATATATGGGTTAAAGGAATGCACATGCCTACTAACTTTGGTATTATTCTATTTTATGATTATCTGAATAAACTATCTTATGTTAATTTACATAAGGCTTCAACCATTTTTTCAAAAAAACCAATAATCTAATTCTTAAGTAGATAAAGGCCAAAATCTCAACATTGATTCAACTCTTTTTTGCGATCTTGCCAACTACAATCGAAGAGAGTTGGCACCGATGAACAAAAATCAACCAAATCCTTTAATAATAATAACACCGGTGGTTTTAAATACTCTTTCAATAGAAGGGAGTGTGGTAGAGATTGCGGTTGTGACCAATGCCAAAATTCCTTTTTTCGACCTCCCAAAAATTAAAACCAACAAACTATATAAACTCTTAACATAAAATACCTTTGCTATCAACCCCACTCTCTACCTTTGAACCCACCTCTTATACCCAAGTCAAAAAACATCTACATTGGGTACAAGTGATGTGTGTGAAATGTAATGCACTCACAAACAATGATATATCAATCTTAGTCCATTGCACACATTCTATAAACAATGACAAAAGATGGGTTTTTATAGTCAAATGTAAAGCCAATGGGTCTACATTGAATGCTACAAAGCTCAAGTAGTAATCAAAGGTTGTCCTTAGTAGCATAATCTAGACCATGCACAAACTTATATTCTTGTCATTAAACCATCTACAATTAGAACAATACTTGGTTTAGCTATCACCAAAGGCTAGATTCTACAATAACTAGACGTTTGCAATGCTTCTTTCAAGGTTACCTATAAGCAACTATAACCAATTTGTGAACAATATGCTTCTTCTATGGCCAATGCATCTTGCTTGCTCTCATCTTCTTGCCTCTTTCTATCAACATTCGTGTGACCAAGAAATCTCTTATGCATAGAAGGCAATACTTAAGCACCCATGTTAACAAATTTTTTGGTTTCATAATGGACTTGAGCACACCACCATATCCCTTTCTAAATATCTCTTTGTGACAAACAACCTTGTCTCTCTTGTTCAAAATACTTTTCATCACATGTACACATAGGAGTCATGAGACCATCTACACTCTGCAATCACATGCATGGTGGTGCAGATTTGGAATAAAAGCTATGCGCACTATCATTTACTTGATAGTTCAACTCACTTGCTAAGAACACAGCACAAAATTTCCCAACTATCCTAGCAATATTCCCAACTACAAAATTCCTAGAGGCCATGTTGCTTTTAGTTCTTCTATAACTATGTTGTCCTTGATATATTACTCCATCCATAAATACACTAGCATGAATATTCCAATCAAACCTAGACTTGAGCACAATTTTGTAAACTTTGTATTGTCATTTTCAAGTTTATTTGTGCTCGATCTCTTTTTCAAATCACATACACAATTGAACCACATGCCTTCTCTCAATTGCATATCATTGGTTGTGGTATTAGCACATTCCATTCATCCCATAATCTAAATCCAAAACATTTTAAGATCACCATCAAGTGATTCTCATGTTTCTTTACTCCTTATAAACAACTCATTAATAAGAATTGTACCTAATATGTGTTCCCTCAAACGTGAAGGACTTTTCAACAAGTACCAACCTCATGTTAACACTCTCTTCATCTATCATAAAATCAAAGAAAACATTCATTAGAAATTTTCAAGCCTAATTCAACATCAATATCTACCTCATGTTATTCATTATCACAGCATTCTATGCCATCCTCAACATCTTCCTCCCCATAGCTTTTTGCCTCATCCACCTCCTAGTCTTCTGCATGCTTCTTCTCAAAAATTTTGGCACCTATAACACCTCAGGTCTCTAGCTTTTCTCACTACCAAATTGAACAATAGCATTGCAAACAGGCAATCCTTCACATATCCTCATACATGTACAGAGCAATAAACTCCATATCAGATGCAACAAACATATGATGTACATCCTTGTCCCATTTATTTTCCCCATTATCATCTGGTCCACTACAAAAAATTTTCAAATTATCAATTGACTACACTTTTAAGTTAGCATCTATTATAATAATTAGTGAAGCAAGTTGAATGTCAAAACAAGCATACCAATCAAGGTCAAAAATAGGACATTCATACACACTGCCCTTATAAAGAACTCAAAATGCATACTAAACAGTCAGCATTCTACATTTGAAAAAATAAATCAATTCTAAGTATAATAACTTCAGGATAGCTTAAAACATTTATATAAATAAAAATGTGCTAAAGTATTAATCAAAATCAACTACAAAATTTTGATATCAAAACTCTTGTATTATACTATTTGCTTCATGTTCAATAGTTCCCTTGCCCAAAACCACCATGAGCGAGTTAATACTAACACTAGCCTCTTCAATGTGATTGAGCAAATAGGGTAAAGTCTCATTAGAGGAAGGATGGTAATCACATATAGGTTCAACAAAATCCAAAATACATTTTGAGAAGAAAAAGATAAGGAAAAACAAGTATACAAGCCATCTTCAAATCAATTGCACTTTAGTAACATTGTGCATCAAAGGACCCATTTGCAACTTCATACTCAAGGATCTCACTGCATACAATTAAAATATTATGTGATAATTGCAAATTACATTAAACATAAGGGATCTACTTGTAATTAATCTTAAATTTTATCATACAAAAAAATAATATATAATCTACAAAATATCACATGAGTACGAAAGTAACCTAATAATCTCATTAGTTAGAGCACCAAACATGAAACTTAATCAGGTCATATGACAATTACCATATGCCTCCATGTAGTTGAGCAATTAATATATGTCAAGTCTTGCTTACGACTATGCATAAAACAATTGATCATATCCTTGTTTAATGTGCATAATAAGGATGGTGCAACCATATGGTGTTCATGGTCAAGGAATAAGAAAAAGAGAGAATTTTTGCTCTTTAGCTAGCTTAAAGTTTTCAATCTATTTCCTATATTTGCAATCAAAGAAATAGCTGCTCTTGAAGTCCTATTTAGCATATGTGGAGAGTTGTCCTATCTTGGATGATATAGCATGTTTTTCTATGCCATCATTTCCAATGGTTGCAAATTCAACTAGAAAGACAACACTATGTAAGACTCAACTAATGAGTTCCGCACAATACTTTTATGTCTCTTTTCTATTTATAGCAAATTAAAAAATATTTGTTTGTTGTGTTTTTAGCATATATACCAATTTCCAAAGCCAAATGTCACCTTCTCTATCCTCAATTATTAGCATGCTCTCTATCAATGTCATGCTCTCAATCACCATCACAGACTACCACCCATGCCATCTACATAGCATAACATTGTAATGCCACACCACTGGAGTGCACAAAAGATTATATTTCATCTCTCATGTTGTTTGCGCTCATCTTTCCCATCTTTCTACCCTCCATGATCTCCTTGATCTGCTTTATTTTGTAATCTCTCCTCACTGTTCAATGTTCCCAGTCTCTCTCTGTTCTTCCACCTCATTCCATTTGCTGCTATTGCCAAAATCAATTTATGATTCTTTGGTAATTTTCAAATGTCATTGTTTCTAAGCACGATTTTTTAGTTATTGTAGGATAGGAAAGCAAACCACAATTTTTTGTTGACAACTATGCAGGAAAAAAAAAACCTTTTCTAGATGACACTAGACTACCAAAAAAGGTAACAAAACCATGACTAATGCTAACTTAAAGGGAAAGATTAAGAATAAGAGGGAATAAGTTGCTGCTATCTTTTCCTAGGAATAACAATTTAAGAGGAAATTTTTAAACTAGACCATCTTCATTGATATCAATTAAAAAAAATCAACAAAGGATTAAATCTCAATCATAAGAGAGTAATAAAGCACAAGGCTCATAGCAATTCAGCATCTAGGGAAAGGTAAAAGTACAATCGCACCATACATTATAGAAGCCATTTTTGTGGGTTGAAGTAGCAATGTCCTGGTCTTACTAAAGCCAACCTAATAATCTGCTCCCAGGCCTTCCCTCTAAAGTATATAGGAAATTTAAAAATACTTGAGGGAGAAATTACCTTTGGAGAGACCTGTTACACATATGACAAGGCCAGTAAAGGGCCCCATTTTGTCATGAACTGGCCCTAAAAGGGATGAAGAAGATGGGAATTTAAACTCTGAGGATTGCCCACTGCTAATTCTTGCAATAGAAGTGGAAGCATCCACAAAGAGTCTTGAGCATCCATTGCTGGCTATAACTTCGACCATGCCCCCATTCATGTGAGAAAAAAATGCTTGGATAACATAGGCCTCAAAATTTCAACCAGGACAAAAAAAACAAATTTTATCAGCACAGTAACAGATTCCAAATAGTGAACATGAAGTTTAGCAGAAAATGGAAGAAGTTCAAATTCACCACATAAACCAAGTCATCAGAAAGCTTATAAAAAGTTCACTTTTAGCTTGCTATCACTGCCCTTTAAGTCAAAGTAGTATCAGCAATGAAAAGGTAGAAGAATGCCTTGACATTTCAAAACTTGTGTAGAAAAAGGAAAAACTTATATGAAATGAAAAAAATAAAATTTGGATATATAGCTATAAATTAGAGATCTTGAAAAAAAAATAGGGTGGAATGCTACCACCACCCAACCCAATAAAAATACCGCATCTCCTTGTTTCAAAAATTCAAGAAATATCGCAAAGGTTTGAGAAACAATAGTAAATAATGGTTGAATTACGATCGAATCATATTTATGTAATAATTCAAAAATATAAGCATAATGCATGCTAACTACCACGTGCCAGTCTACCCCATGCTAATCTACCCCACTCTAATTTGCCCACACTACTCTACCCCATGTCGTGCACAGATCTATCGTGCTCCAATCTACCACACATGCAGTCTGCTGAGCGCATGCGATCAGGCACACGCACCATGAGTGTGAATAGTGTCGCCTACGTGTGATTCACCGTATGCACCGCAAATATCCACATGCCCCTTGTGCCGCTTCTCAATATGTGCGATGGTTTTTTTTTTTTGGCTATTTCTTTCATGAAAATATAATTTTTTTCTACAATGCTGAATGGTTTGATTTCTTATTGGACCATAACTAGATCTTTTGATAAAAACTCTATATTTGACTTAGCTTTTATTGAGTAAAGGAGCCTTATCATTTGGTGCTAAATCAATGTATTCAATGGTTTCATGTGCCAATGAATTATAAATCCATGCTTTATTAGTGTGTATTATTTTGACTTTATATGACATGCAAATGAATCACAACTTAATGAATTTAATATTGTGGAATTGCTTTGACTTGGCTTGCTATAAAAACTATTTACATGGCTATCTTATCTATGTCCTTATCTTGAAGTTAATATATATTGTTAAATAATATTTAGTCTTTGTCTTACCTTGGACTCGTGTTTTATCCTTCGTTCTCTTATGCACGGCTGCATCCCTTGCAAACTCAAAGTTGTATTTAGTTGATTTTAATTTGCAAATCCTAAAAATTGTTTAACACTAATATGGGGTTTAGATATAACTTGAGTTGCTTCTCAAACAAAGACACTATAGATATGAAAATCTGTAAAAACTATAGAATCACCAATATGCACAAGAGGAACTTTGTTATCCTCAAGGAGCTTTTCAAAGTGCTAACCAATCTGAAATCATGCTTGTTTAGTGCATATGAAGACATCATCCTTGAACATTGTATTTGCATCACTAAAACTGAACCATTAATGGTCAAAACACATTCTTCAATATGCACAAATGTGAGATGAAGCAAAACTAAAAATCAGGCTAGGTGTCCCAAGTTAATGATCCAACTCCTAAGGAGTCCCTTATTGAACAATCAAAAACAAAGATTAAGTGGACATGTATTACCATGGGCAACACATGAAAGTACCACAATTTAGTTTACAACAACTAATCAATTTTTTTATCTTAATTTAGTTGTTGCAAGAACTGAGTCAGTGATTTAGTTCAACTACAAACATGATGACCACTACAGAAATGGTGGCATATGTGGAATCAACAATGCATTAGCTTTCCACAGAAACTTATACTTTTGTGTATAAGATCTTTGTATTTAGCATTTTACATATCCAATTTACATGATTTATTATATTTCAAAAACATTATATTAACTTGCTAAACAGCCAAACCAAAAACTTGTATAACCTGGATTAGCAAATGAACATAATTTCTGTCATAAAACCCCGCTTACCTAGCTAGGGTGACTTAATTAACGGGTATGACCTACACTGATTTTTACCTCACTCCCACTCAAACCTGTAAGGCATAAAAATCCCAGCCTAGCTAGGGAAACCAACTAATGGCAATAACCTACCCTGGCTTTTACCCACTTCCACTCAAAACGTGGCCTAAACCATGTCCACAATGATTTAAGCATTATAAGAGCAGTAAACACCATCATAAGCCAGGCAAGAATTAAATTCTCCAACTTTAAACACTTCGCCTTAAAAACTGAAGCGAACTTTTTCAAAAAAGAAACAGCTAAAAATGGTTAATCTCCAGCCAAAGCATTAAAACTGACATACCGAATCTCCCAAAAACGTAGCCTGCAGAGAATACGTCCCGCAAAACAGAGTCAGCAAAGTTCAGGTTCCTAGAAGGAACCGATTTGGAGAAAACAAGAAAGCATCCAAAAAATCAAACAAGACGGCACGGTATTCCCATGCATGTTACAGGAACCAAGCTACGCGAGACGAAGTGGAACAGGACCACCGATGTTAAAGAAGGCTGCATCGAGAAATTTCTCCGATGTCTCGAAATCGAGATGCATACAGAAGACGAGAGATTTATCCAGGGAAGTGATGGATTAGAAAGAATTTTTTTCTTGGGATCGAAAACGTGATCTCTCGCTCACTATCTCTCGCATTTGCAGCCAACACGGCGAAAAGAACACGGGCGCCTTGAGCAAGTCGGCTTCCAATTGAAAGGTGTTCTATGTTTTTAAATGGAAGCCATTTGATGGTGTAACTGTGCATCAACTGTAACGTAAATGTAAATATATATTATATTAATGTGGCTTTTAATATTACCTTATGATCAAACATTTCATTCATATATTTATTTTAATATATATGTAATTTCGTGATTTTTTAAAAAAATAAAGAATACATAAAATACATCAATTTTTTGCATTAATCAAATCTAAGCATAGAGAAATTAAGAACGTTATGTTATTTAAGAAAATCAAACAAAAAAGAACAAAAGCAAGAGATAAATTCTACTAATAATAAATATAAAAAACATAAAAATAATTGTGCTATTTTAAAAGAAAAAAAATAATTCAAGTGATAAAAATTAAAAAAAAAAGCTCTGATAATATATACTTATAATGAAACTTAAAATTTAAAAAGTGAAAAAATATTTTTTTATTTATTGAAATTAAATTAAATACTTAAATTATATTATGAGTTGAATTTGAGTCCATGAAATCAAAATGATTTGATACATTTATGAATATGTGTAAGTATTATATATACGAGTAAAAAAACAATTGAAAAAATGGTTATATTTGTATGTTAATGTGTTTAATCTAAATGGATCTATATTTATCATCAATAATTTATTAAAAAATTAAAATCAATTTAAAAAGTAGTTTGTTTTTAGTGTTTGAATCTAATTCAAATATTATCTAACAAATCACACTTAATGCAAATTAGGATCAAATTAAATCACTTCATTTAAAACCCTTGGATTTAATTTAGATCAAAACATAAATCTATAAATTAAACTTAAGTCAAGATTCATTGAACTATAGTTTAGATCATACATAACCCTAATTTTGACTTAGTGATTAACAAAAAGGTAGTAGGTTGCCTTTATGATGAATAATTGATTGGAGGTGGGATGATCATATATTTTGTGATCATTTGAAAGCTATTAACACAAAATTCTTTATTTATAAAACATTTTTTGGATGTCTTCATGCAACAACTTAAAGATATGATAATTGAATTTTTATATATATAAAATATTTAAAATATTTTAATTATTTTTGTGGTACACTTTAACAAATTAACTTAACAATTATACTAAATCTTTTTTTAATTTTTTTATCATGATATTTTTAAATCGCAATGGCTAACACTCAAAATGACTTGTAATAATTGTGAATAATGTGATACACGATTTTAATTATACAAAATTGGTCATCAAATTAACTCAATAGTGTGTAAAAGGTATAGCTAAAATTATTTAAAAATATATGTTTAAACTTAGTTAAAATACCACTCTTATAATAAAAATAATTTATGTCATAATATATCATTAATAATAAATATTATTAAAAATATATATATTAAGTCTTATTTAATTTCATTTTAAATTACATTTTAGATTAGTTTAAAATATTCTTCTAATAGAATTTAAGATACATTAACTATTTGACATATTCATATTTTTTCATATAACATATTGTATATTAAAAATTAGCTGACTTGTGACAAAAGTTAATAGAGTTAATTACTCAACAAATATGTTAGTCATTTACATCGTAAATGAAGGATAAAACTTAGACAACATGTAAACTATGACCAATTATATGAAACTAATTAGCATAAAGAATCATCATCATGCACTTAATAATCGAGACTACATCACCCTTGATAATAATATAAAAAAAGTATAATAATGAAAGTAAATAAATATTCAACTAAAAAAGGAGGTGAATACTAATTTAGCCACATTCACAAGATAATAATTAGACATTTGTAACCCAAATGATCTTAGAAAATAATATTATACCTAGCTAAACCAAGCTTAATAACTACCCATCAAAATATACAACAATTCAACTAAAGGGCACAAGTCCCATCAATAAAGTTTAAGGTGATTATGAGAAAAATAAGGACAAAATTACTTATGTTTTAATATTAGATGAGGATGAATTCAAGCTCCAAATAAATTCTTGCATGGTTGACCATCCAAACAAGAAAAATGTTCACAATGAAGAAAGTAGCCTCACATTTCCAAGGTTACCTCATCATCGCTAAAGAAAAAAGGTTTAATAAATCAAATAGGAAAGTAATAGTAGAAATCACAACCCTAGACACAAAGATGGTGGAGAATAGAAGAACATGAGCATGTTCTAGATCCTTGTCAATTCAACAATCCTAGAGGCACTAATTGGACAAAGATAGATGACTTGTAGGATAGCCACTCCCTAGTAAGAATAATGACATGGTTGACCCTCTAAAGAAATATTGAGAAATTTGGATGAATCATATCAACTTTATCTTATTGTCAACCCCATCAAAATTATCTCTATCAACTCTATTGCATCATTGACTCTGTTGAAACCTCCATTATTAATTTTGTTGCAAGATATCATCTATTTTGAGAATCGTTGCTTTCAACCATATCACTCTATATTGACTCTTTCATTATCATCTTTATCACACCATATCAACCATCAATGTTGTACTATATTTAATCTATCATCCCATCAACATTTTAGCATTATATGGGCTCCACAATTTGTCAATCTTTCCATGCCATATTAGCTCCTTCATGGCACATTCAACTAAGGCAACTTGTGAGAAACATCATATCATATTGTTGCAAAGTGCATCATCTTAACACTCTTCTCCATTTTATCACACAAACTCATTTACCACCCCATTAGGTGCACCACATGTATTGGCCTTATTGACACCTTATCTCACCACTTGATCCCAATTATACTAAAATTTGCTTGATATCACAAAATATACAACTCACAATTTTTTTTATATAAATCTTTTTGTATATCTATATCATAACTTATTGTTGAATATCTTATACAAAACTACTCTTCATGTGTCTATTAATAATCCTACATTGAGATATATTTTTCGATATCAATCAATCTAAAACAAAAGCCCACTGCTTTTTAATAATAGGTCACCCCAAGCAATCCTTTAACATGTTGAACAAAATTATCGCTACCAACTTGTACATGGCTAAAATTAAGGAATGATGCAAAGTCTACAATCAAACATAGAATATGAATATATTATTCCACCAAAATAATACTCAACAATTTAAGACCCCTCACAATTCAACTTCTTCCATCACTATATAAGTCTTATCAACCTCATTGCTAGAAACTAGTATTTCTTGATTGATTTTTTAAGGAATTGTTTTAGCAGAAGGACTCTTTCCATATTTTGTTTTAATTCTTTTTCAAAAATCATATTTTGATGGATGCATCATCAATAATAATAATTTTCATAAAAAATTTTAACATTTTAGATATCACTTAATCACTTCTTCAACAATTAAAATAATCCTTTCATTTGTTAAGGATTCCAAATTGAAAAGATATATTCATTTATCCCATATCAAGAAGAGTTGTTCCCTTCTTTAGTTATATTTTTCTCTTCAACCATCCTTGCTTGTTTGATGTTTCAATTTGTTATCAAAGTAGAAGCATTAATAATTCAAACTCCTTTAAAAGTAATTCCTTAAATTCTAAAGACCTCTTCAAAGAACTCTTGCATCGAAAAGTGCTGAGGGCATTGCAAAATCCAAGAAGGACAAAAATCATAAAATATAAAGTTTCAATCGTCAAAGATAAGTACACAATTTTTGGTACTAAATGACACATTTATGATTTTTATTTGTCATTTATAGAATAGACTTAATCATCTCACTTAAAAAGATGATCAAGTTCGAGGACTATTGTTAACCCCAAAACCAACACATTATCTTAACCAACTACATGAAATTTTTTTCGCAACAAATTGATCGTCATAAAAAGGATCAAAGCATAAGTAGGTTTCTTCGTAAAATGATCAAGAGTAAAAGAAGCAAAACTACAAAAGTATACCAATAATGCAAACAGACAATGATTAATAAATAATGGTTATGATTTAATTATTATGATTTGACCTATCAAATTTTATAATAATAAAATACAAAAAAATCATTATTAATTGTAGGATTAATGAGATTATGAAATCTAAGTCATAAATAATAAAAAAATTAATAAGTTCATCTAAAGAGAGATCAGAGATAATTGATTATACATAGAATCTTCTATAATTTTGGAAAGATTTACTTTTCGTGCAATTCGTCTCAAGCATCTAATAACCCAATAAGAGCATAGTGAAGATTTTCATGTACACTATCAATGTCTTATTTTTCCATTCAATAGGTTTTCACAATCACGTATAGTTTTATTATTTTCTCATAATTTAAATAAAAAAGCTTACTCAAGTCAATTTAATAAACAACTATAAAGCAAGCAGATTTTACAATAAAAATGGCATTTATATGATAAATTTGATGTAAAGCTCTTAGCACACCATAAACTCAAATGTTTGAGAAAAAATAGTCCAAAGTTAATGAGAAGATTACAATAATATATTGATATAGGAAGAAAAATTATAAGCAAAATAAAAATAAAAAAAATACATGATAATAAACACAAAGATTTATAAGAAAAATTGCAAGTTAAAAAAAAGTCATAAAGACAATAATGACAAGTTCCATTGCAAGAAAAAAGCCAAAAAATAAATTTAATGCAAAATTTTTAATACATCGTATTTTTCTCTTCTTTCTCCATTGTTTGACATCCCATGGGAAAAGATATTTCCAAAGAAGACACAAAGGGTTACAAAGTCAAGAGGGCAGGAGCGAGTAAGCGAGCGAGCAAGAGAGAGAGAGAGAGAGAGAGAGAGAGAGAGAGAGAGAATTAAGAAAAAAGGCACATAAGATGATGTTTTCAAAAAAGAAGAGACAAAATGTTACAAAGTGAAGGAGAATTGAGAAGAAGGAGAGGTGGAATGACATTTTCATGCATGTCATGAATCCCTATAGAAGATCCCATCTCCCTTCTATAAAGCACATGACTAATTTTGCATTTGTAAGATGGTTAAGCTTTTCAACTCTATTAGGCACAAAAAGGTTGATCTTTTCACCAAAAAGGTGGCGAGTTCTCTCTTTATTATGTCTACTAAGGTCGCCATGATCACTTGGTAGACATAATATTGCCTCTTAGACGAATTAAAAGGTAATGCTCACAATCCAAACTAAGTATTATATGGGTCCAATTTCTTTTGAGAAGAACATATTTATCTTGCAAGTGCTTCCTTTTTTCAATTAATAATAGACAAAGCCTGAATTGCACACCAGTTCCATATTCCTGTAGAAACAAGTGTTGATCTAAATATTACCTAATATTCAATGCAAAAACTTTTCTATATGAAATCAGAATTCTTTTGTTTTAATATCCTTATCAAACAAAAAAGAGTCTCCAATTCATAAATATATTCTCATTTGAGAACTCCTGTTGCTCCTGTTCTCTGGTAGTTGTAGAAATAACTATGCCATTAAATCTTCTCCTCACAAATTCCTACATAAGAAAAGAACCATTTATTAGCAAGATCTACCATACCAATAATTTATCGATAATAATTTTGATGGCTTAATGCACAGTTTCTTTATAATGCAAAACAAAGATAACAATAGTATATTAACTCTAGTATTGTTCTTATTTGTATTATTCTTGTTTAAATGCTTTGTTAGCTCCAAGGCAGCTTGTTAAGTTGACAATTCATCAGAAATGAATAAAGCATTATAGAAGTGTTTGAGCATAATTAATAATATATCAAGCTTTATCTAAAGCTTAATTAGTTGATCAAACTTAACCTGATCCAGTTTCATCTAAACTCCATCCTCTTCTACTCTTTTTTTTTAAAGAAGAGCAAAACAAATTGTTCATATGGAAGGTGCATTTCGATTGTCCTCATTTTGATCTCAACTTTCTTCATTGCCATCACTAGTTAAGGATAGGGTTAAAGTTCTAATTTTTCTTATTTATGCTGTCACTGGCATCCTTCTACCTTTAAATAGCTCAAATCCCTAATTACAAATACATATTATGACTCATTATTAGTCAAATGGGATCTTATTTCCATGTTGTCTAATGTATTCCAACATTATTTACATGTAATCATTATTGTCTAATTTATCGAAGTTAGTGTACGTTAATAACATTGTCCCATGCATTCCAAGTTTGAAGCCATAACAAATTTTCAAGTTAGTCAAAGCATCCACTACAGCAACAACTCAAAATGTTACCCTAAAATTGCAGAACATTAAAAAAGCAAGGAGCAATAATCCTGAGGTAAAAAAAAAAAGGAAAACAAAAATGAATAATTGCAATAAAAGGCTACATAAATTTATCACTGATGTGCAAGAAAATTTCAGATTTAAGGATAAGCTGGATACTTCGAAAATTATAACATGAATTGTAAATCAATAAGATTCATGTGATTTCACTGTGTATTTTGAACATGATTATTTGGTTTTTAAGAATTATTCTTTAACCAAGCTTGTTATTTTCTTTGAGCAACTCTAGATTCTATAATTTTATTTATTTATTAAAAAAAAACAAATGCTATACAATATTAGGAAACTTAGCAAATATTATGCGGGCTTAATCACACCAAAAACCATTCTAATGTTAATTGAGTAGTATCAAAATTAGTATTTTCAATGCAACAAAAACATATTGCATATTTCAGGTAGTAGAGAGATGAGAATGGAAAAAAAAATTAAAAACTATATTACAAAAATATATTGAAAAATATGAAAATTATTTAATAGAATTTTGATATTGTTGGAGTTGAAATAAGAAAAATGCCTTTGAAAAATAATTAAAAGACATAGCTATTATCACAGTTGGGAAAACATAAACAAGTACCTTAATCTTCCAAATAGTTGGAGTGCTTAGCGAGCTAGCGTTTGCATGCTTTGCAGCTGTGATTTACGATCCATGTTGATCCACAGTTATAGCAGAACGTACAACCACACCTTCAAAAGAGCATAATTAATCATTTATATTACACAAAATTTCAACTCCCACAAAACAAAAGGCAAGCAATCAATTTGACAAATGGTTCTGTTCAACTGAAAAAAGTCTTAACAGCACAAAGAAAATAACGTTATTTAACTAATTTTTAAAACTTCAATTTCTACTCACCAATAGCACCTACATTTAATTATCGACTTTTTAACAATAAATAAAAAAAATTAAATCTAAACATCAAAAACTATGTCAAAATATAACATGTCCTTGTATAAAGCCAACCATACAGCAAACTAGGCTGAATACTTAAAATCCAGACTTGAGCCTTCTCATTCG
The DNA here is from genome assembly GCA_023846275.1 of Vanilla planifolia. Lineage (NCBI taxonomy): Eukaryota > Viridiplantae > Streptophyta > Magnoliopsida > Asparagales > Orchidaceae > Vanilla > Vanilla planifolia. The sequence continues at coordinate 4,792,730 of CM043870.1, forward strand.
AGCTCACCATATGCTGGAAAAAGATGTCAACAGCTAAAAAGAGCACATTTAAAGTATAAACGAATAAATCACAGAAATTTGATTGCTTGCATGAGTATTAAAATATCATATTTGCAATTCATGGAAATCAGCCACTGAAAGTTTTGAATCACCTGCACACCAAATTATTGCGTCCGGATACCTTCTCCACATAATAGCAGCAAAACGAGCACTTTTTCCAATTGTTTTTATCCGCCAGGTTCATCAGCAAAGCATCGCACCAACGGTCGAACACCTCGCGTGCAACCAATGGCTTGCACATTTCGGGCTCAAAGGTGCCAAATCCGCACATGGGGCAAGCAATCACGGCCACACCCTGTTCCACCTTGGCCGTCAGATGTCGGACGGTACACATGGTGCAGTAACCGTGAGAGCAACCACTGAGGAAGACGAGATCAGATGGTGGCTTGTTTAACCGGCAGATGCAGCACGTGAAACTCCTTGCTACACCAGCAGAGGTCGACGACCCCGGCGTGAAGCTTGTCGATTTCATCGCTTTGCAGTCTCAGAATGCTAGATCTTTACCCATTTGTGTCTTTATTATCAGCTTTTTATCCCTGCTCCAAGAAGAAATTTTTGCCCGTTCAATGAATGCATAGTAAAAGACGAAGACTTCCTCAATCCAAAGAGTCTCGCATTGGTCTTTAACGATTCGGATTCTACGTAGTGAAAACTTTCTTGTGAGACAATAAAGCACGGCAAGCTAACAAATTGGTTCATCCCTTAATGCTGGAAGTCTCCTAGGGAAATGACATTCGTTTTATCCCTTCCAACCTAAGAGAGAGAGAGAGAGAGAGAGAGAGAGAGAGAGAGAGAGAGAGCGAGAGAGAAAGAGAGGGAGAGAGATAGAGAGGCAATCGAGTGGAGAAACACAGATCGTTAGATTTTTCATCGAAGAAGACTAATCGGCAAGATTTTTCAATGAACAGCCCCTAAACTCCCCGACTTCCACACAATTCCCTACTCTAATGCCAAATTACACCATATTATCATTAAAAATCATAAAATGCACTTTTTTAAAATTGTTTAAAACAGTTAATTTTTCATTGATATTAAATTTAAAAAACATGTTTTTAAAATTTACTTATAAAAGACAAAACATCAAATGTGCAACTTGACGATTATTTAAGGAACTCCATAATCATAAGTTCAAAATTTTTTAAAAAAGTTAATTGCTACTAAAACTACTTTTCAAAAATAATTAAAAAAAGAGGTCAGGATCTCTCCAACTAAAATTAGACACATATTCTTTACTTACAAAAATAAAAATATATAAAAAAGAAAAGTTCCTTTTGAAAATATTTATTTTTATTTTCTATAAACTAATGAGAATATCTATTAATAAAGATTTTAAGAATATAATAGTAGTTTACTAATATATAAATATAAAATGACTTATTTTTAAATTCTAAAAGATATTTAAGAATTCTAAAGTTAAACACATTATAAAAGAAATATTATGAATAAAAATTGACTTGAAAAGTTATAAAATTAATTGAATTAAGCAGTTTCATACAAGTTGTGCATTTTGGCCAACGTTAACGATGAGCGACAAAATAGTAGGCGGTAAAGCAGCAATGCACTATTTGTGTAAAGCGAGTGGAGCTTCCGATCTGGTTTTCGGATTGGTGGGTCGAAGCGAATAGATAAGATCGTCACTGGCGACAAGTCGACACGGGTAATGCCTACAGTTGCTCACGATGGTGTGGATGACGATAGACGTGATAAACAAATGCAAAAAAAACCAAATTCAATTTAAAATTTTTTTTAAAATAATTTTCAACCATATGTTTGTACCAACAGAATTATGGGACAATTACAAAATATGTTTGGACAAATAAAACGACAATAGTGGAGAAAATCATAACAAAAAATAGAGTGATGTAGTCACCCTTATGGCAGACAATGTCTAATTAAAATAGAATTTAGCTCAAGGTTGCGAGTTCGAATGGACTAGTTTGACACCAGTTGGGGTGTATTTGTAAGCTAACATTAGACACTTCTACATTACTCGTACTATAATTTCTCAATCCACTCATACTCACACTTCATTACCTACTGCACTATAGTTTTTAAACCTCTTAACCCACATTACCATCTATTTCTTCACACCTTTTTTCAAGCTAACCCATTAAATTTCAAACCACATAATATGGAATTATTTGTTTTAAGTTTCATGAAAAAAGACCTATAGTTACTAACTACCCAAAATAGACTCATGGTTATGAACCTAAATTATAATAATGAATAAGAAGAGTTAAAGGAAGAAGAAAACATATTGTCTAATAAGAAAACTAAGAAAGAATTAAAAAAATGTGAAATTATTATGATTTCATTGGTTGGGTACACCTTTGTAATCCTATAATCTTAAGACGACTAGAGATGCAGCAACATTTTTAGCACCAACATAAAAATTAAAAGATTAACAACATATAAGATGATTATATATAATAGTAATTACATCAATGCAATATCTCTAGAGGCTATTGAGTAAATAAGAGCTTCTCTGGTAGAACACCCAAACTCTTACTTTATATCATGGATAGATAAAACATTTATACCTATTAAGCACTGATATTATTTACCATTAAAATTGAGTAGGTATAGAACCAAGATTTTATGTGATGTTGTACCTATGCAAGTAGGTCATATTATTCTTAGAATAATTTTTTGATAAGAACACAATTTTGAAGAGTAAGACCAAGATGTGTTTTTTTAGTTATAAAGAAAAGGCTATCACATTATATTATGCCCTGTCTCCTCTAAGTACTTAAGCCTAACAAGTCTATAGAAAATTCTAAGCCCAAGGATAAAAAATGAGAAAGATAAAAAATTTTAGCTTAATCACACTACCCTATTTTAAGAAGACCCTTGATTAAGAAGACAATTTGGTTTCTTACAATTAAAAAGTTAGTTAAAACTTTACCAGACATATCACTTATTGTGTAAACCTTATTAAATGATTTTTTTAATATTCTTTCATATCATTTACTCGACACTCTACTTTCCATGTGAGACATATAACATATTATCGATCTAATTCTTGGGGTTAGCCTACATAACCATTCCTATTATAGGTTAAACTTGGATGCTAATACTAAGTTAGCCCATTAATAGGACACTATGTAAAAAGGGATTTATTTGAGAAAGCATTAGTCTATGTATTGTCCCCATACTTTTAGCACCCAGAAAAGATAGAATGTGAATGATGTTTGTTAATAGTTAAGAAATTAACAAAATCATAGTAAAATATAAGTTTCCTATTCTCCAGTTAGATGATCTCTTAAATTAGATATCAAGTACCATCATATTTTTTAAGATAGACTTAAAAAGTGATTACCACCAAGTAATGATTATTATGGGGGATGAATATAAAATAATATTTAAGACTAAGGATGATTGGTATGAATAGTTAGTGATATTATTTGAGTTATCAAACACATCAATTATGTTCATGAGATTAATGTTCTAGGTTTCATAACCATATTTAGGACAATTTATCGTAGCATATTTTGATGACATTTTGGTCTATAGTAACTTTATTAAGAATCATCTAAATAATTTATGCAAATTATATAGTACTCTAAAAAAGAAACCCTTATTTGTCAATATAAAAAAATATAACTTCTTCATGACTAAAGTTATATTCTTAAGATACATAATTTTTTAAAATGATTGTTCATTGACCTTAGCAAAGTTAAGGCAATTATAAAATAGTCTAATATAAAAATAATTCATGGTATTAGAAGTTTTCATGATCTGATCACTATAATATTTATTATTGATTATACTTAGTTTAGTAAATTTATTTGGACCAAATCTTTAGGTCTTGCTTTTAAAGTTGAAAGAGGCTCTATCTAAGGCATCCATTCTAAATTACCTAATTTTTCTCGTGCATTTGAGGTTGCATGCAATATATTAAGAGTAAGGATAGATGGTGCCCTTAATCAAGGTAAACATTATATTATCTTCTTTAGTGAGAAACTTAATGATACAAGAAAGAAGAATTCTACATATGAAAAGGAATCATATATTGTAATTCAATCTTTAATACATTAGAGATATTACTTAAGAATTTGTCCTATAATATGACCATGAGATACTTAGGTTCATAAATTTCCTACAAGACCTTCGTCATAAGCATGCCAAACAATTTGAGTATATCCAAGAGTATACATTAGTTATTAAATACAAACCTAGCTTAGAAAAAGAGCAGTTGATGCACTTAGTCGACACGTTCACTTACTGATCATTTTGTTGGTGAAGGTCAAGATTTTGAACAAATTAAAAACCAATATCTTAAGAATTTTAATTTTGAACTAATTTATTAAGAAATCAAATCAACTTTAATCCTCTTATTTAGAGATTTTATCTTAAAAGATAGATACTTATATAAGAACAATAGTTATATGTTTTAAGTTTGTTACTTAGAGATTTTTTAGTTTAAGAAATACATTTTAGATAATTATCTGATCATTTTAGGGGAGATAAAACTTCTAAAAATGTCTCAAAGAGATTTTATTAACCTACAATGATATGTCACCATTTATTGTAGCCTAATGTCTTACATGCACAATTACAAGATTTCTAAATATAGGCTAAGGATCTCACATTTTACTACTTATACTTAATAAGCCATTAGAGCACATAAGTATAAATTTTATATTTGGATAACCTAAGATCTCTTCTAGACATTACTCTATCCTATGATCATTGATTAAATCTCTAAAATAGCTCATTTGTCTCTTATCATAAGACCTCGAATGCTATCAATGTAGGCAAGATTTTTTTCAATAAAATAGTTAAATCATACAGTTCCTTTATCACCATAGTATTCGATTGAAATTTAAGGTTTACTTGTTATTTTTTAAAGACATTATGGCATTTACTATGAACCAAGCTAAAATTTTTTTAGCCTTCTACCCATAAAAGGATGGAATATGAAAGTAATAAATTTTAACCTAAGAAATCTTCTTCATAGCTTGATAAGCTATTATCATAAGCCAAATATGCATACAATAATTATATGAATCATAGTATTGGTCTAAGTCTCTTTAAATTTGTCATATTAATAAGTCTATGTCTCTCATTGATCTCATTCCTTTACCAATGGACTTTTGTACTTCTATCTTTTCTTTTTTTATCTCTTATATCTCTTTATTATATAAAAAAATATCTACACAAAATTAATCAAATTAATAAAAGATGAAAGAAATTAGTAGATTCTTATAAAAATGTTAGAAAACTTTATAAAAGATCCTATATTATAATTAAAGTTAGATTATAATAGTTCTTTTCTAAAGCTTATAAGAATTTAAAAGTGCATGATGCTAGACCTTTAAGATTGTTCAAAACTTAAGAATTAATATATATGTTGGATTTATCAAAAAAATATAAGATTACTATAATCTTTACTATTAAGGATTTACTCTCACATAAGATGTCATATCTAATATCTAATGAGTAATTTGAGCCTTACTCAGAGCCTTATTCTACATTCAAACTTTAAGTTATACTTGAGCCAAATATTATTTTAATTAATCATTTTTATTAATCATAAGGATTGATAACAATACTCTATTTTTTCTTTTGGTCATCTTTATTATTTTTTCTCTGTTTGTCCAAACATATTTTGTAATAAAATATGTTATCATTGATGTCAATTTCTGTATGTGTTTCACTCGTTATCATCAATCATTTGTCATCACCTAATTGTTAATTACTCTTGATCACTATCTCTTGGTTGCTCAACATCACCTGGTTGCCAACCATCACTAAGACACCTGATGCTCTCTAATAATCCAACATCACCTGGCCACCCTGTCAGCTGCCTACCCTCTGACTGCCATCGACCATTGTCATCTGTCTCGTCCACTGCTAGCATCTTAGTCACATTATCATTGACGTCTAATTGTTATGTTACATGATTATATAATTTTTCTTATGTTATTATTTTTTATGTAATTTTTATATTTTATATTTAATGTGATTGACTTATTTGGAGTTAATGTCTTAGAATTTCAAATATCTCTTTTGAATTTTTATATGATTTTACTTTAAAATTATCTTTTCTTATACCTACTTAGAGTTAATATCTTAGAATTTTAAAGATCTTTTTTAGATTCTCAACTAATTTAACTTTAAAATTATCTTTTCTTATGCGTTCTTGGAGTTAATGTCTTGAAATTCTAAATATTTTTATTAGATTATAAGTAATTTAACTCCAAAATTATCTTTTTTCATACTCACTTAAAGTTAATATCTTAAAATTCTAAAGATCTCTTTTAAATTATCAAGTGATTTAATTTTAAATTTATCTTTTCTTATGTTGACTTCTCATCTCTCCTTTACTTATGATATGTTCTTAAGATATATTTAATTTTCTTTTTTTCTTAAACATGGTTATTAGACTTCCTCATTGTAATGTTATTATTGATGAATGAAATTTCTCTTAATTGTGTACTTTCACCTGTTTCAACAAAGAGTATACACTCAACTCTAGTTGAAAAGAGTAACTTTTCATCCCTTTATGAGACATAAAGATCAAAGATGTGAGATATTTCACTGAGAGAGTTGACAACCAAATAAATTCCTTCTTCTTCTAATAAACTTAAGTCTTCACTCACTTTTTTACTCTCTTGATTAAATTACAAAATTGTCATTTTTCTTAACAAGGTTTCAAATCTTAGCCTACCATCTTATTATCCTTTGAACAAAGCTTCACTACTAACCCAAACCTCCACATCGTCACCCTTTTTCATCTTCGATGCTCTACATGCCAACTTCAAAGAAAACTATAAGACATTATCACGAAAAAGATGCTTTCTTTTAGTAATTTTTATTTTTTATATAGTAATCTAAAGTTAAAATTATTATTTCTTCTATTAGAATACTTCACATAGAATTTGTCTTAAATTATATATTTTTATATATGTGAAATTAGATGTGACAAAACTGCTTAGTAAAACTTATGCTTAATACTTAATGTATTGTTATCTACTTTATTTGATAATCTACACTATAATTTTGAACACAAATTTTTGAATAGTTATAAAATATCATACTCTTCACATAACCTTAATTAGTGTAAGATATTCTTTGACATTTTTTGATAATCTATTGTGCATATCTAGTATTGTAAGCTTTAAATTAGACTATAATAAAAATTTAATTTATCCTACATTATGATTTTATCTTAAACCCTTTTAAAATTTTTCAAATTCTCATATATTTCATTCATCTATTTATATATGTATATATATAGGTATATATGTATATATGCATATGTACGTATATATATATATATATTTATATTTATATAATTTTTATTTTCAACTTCTCATTAAAATTAGTCATACAAAAAGGCATATGCTCATATGTAATATTTAAAATAAAATCTAAGTACATGATTACAAGTATTTCATAAAGTAACATTTGCAGCATACGAAGAGAACATAAGCATTTCATATGATAAACTTTTAACCAAATAAGTTAGTATCCATAATAACAAAGTACTAAATCAATTAAATCACATGAACCAAATGCTAAAAAAATAATGTTATCATCTTTTAAATCATTTTTTCCTAATTTGACCACTAACTAAAAGCATGCATATTTGGTTTTTTTCTAGTTTGTAATGATCATGTCCTTAGATTAATTTTGTTCATTGAAGTACAATTATTTCTAGAAATTATATTCTTCTCTATTGTATTTCTATGTTATTGAGTAATAACCACTCATTTTGTTTCTCTTACAAGGTGGCTTCAAAATTCTCTGAAATCCTTAAAGAATTTTCAAAAATTCCTTTTCTTTATTTCTCTCCCTCTCTTTTTGGATGCATGATAAATTTTTCCCCTAAAATTCTCCCATAATAATTATTTTATGTACTTTAGACTCCAAGGGCCAATTCTTCTTATTATTTGGCTTTGTTCCTTTGGGAAGGCCAAAATTCAGTCACATAACTACTCTCACGTAACCCATCCTTTTTTTGACCATTTAATTATAGGCAATTGAGTTGTGGAGGCTTGTCATGCCTTTTTGAATACCTCTGTAACCAAGTACAGGGTTAGGATTAAAAATATTAGAAATTCATAAATCTTTAAATTAAAACTTTAGTTGTTATGTATTTTTTTTAATTTCTCAATTCAAATTATATCGAGAAATTTATCAATTAACTTCAAAATTCTCTAAATCTTAAACTTTATTTATCATAAAAAGTTATTGAAGATGATAATAATATTTTCTCTTTTTATAGTCTCCAATCAGTCCATTGATCATTATTTACTATTAATTTAAATATCTAATAATTCAAAATTATTTAAGTTATTATTTAAACCATTTCTACACTTTTTACAATAACAACATTAGTAAAAATTTTTCATTACTTGCTAAATTTGTATCATAAAGCCTTGTGTTATCATTTTCCAATTTTTTCTGTATTTTCTTAAGGATTCTGTTGGTTTTAAGAGACCATGTTAAATTTTTACATTTTTGACATCAATAGATTCACTTGACATATTTGTTATTAATTAATGATTATACATGTTTAAATGAGTACATTTGAAAATTTATTAAATTATCTTACAAAAGTGTGTTTAATATTGAGCTATTAAAAAATATATATCTGAATAAAATAAAAATTCTATCATTTAAAAGAAAAATTAGTTGTCATCTTATGATTTAAAATATGGAAGATTTAATTATTATTTATCACAACTTAATAAAAAGTCATGGTTATCTCATGTATATTGCCCTCCAATATTTGCCCTCTATGCATTCTTCACTTATTCCTCATCTATTATCCATTGCTACTATAAAATCTGTACAAGTTAATAATTTTCTGCTAGGTTTTGTTCTCATGAAGATTTGCAATAATATCTTAGTTTTTTAACTAGCTTTTCTTTAACACTTCTAATCATTATGACTTAAAAAGATATTTTTTTCTCATAACATAGCTTTTGTGAGTGTTCATCAAAGACTACTTGTGTGGCCTAATTTATCTTAAGCTATTATAAAAGATTATCATAGTGTTAGACTAACACATATTATAATGTAGGATAGATTTAGACTTCTATTATGATCTAATTTAAAGTCTACAATATTAGAGATGTTCAATAAATTATTAGGAAATATGAAATAATACTATACACTATTTAAGCTTAAGTGACGTGTGATATTTTAAAATTATTTAAATATGAAAACCCAAAATTATAGCTTAGATTATTAAATAAAATAGGTAGCAATACATTAAGTATTAAGCATATAATATTATAAGACTAAATTTTTTTATCACATCTTATTTTACACATATAAAATAAAAATTTAAGACAAACTCTATATGAAATATTTTAATAGAAAAAAGAACTTTAACTTTAATTTACTACCTAGAAAGGATAAAGTACTGAAAGAGCACACCTTTTTTTAGCAATGATAATGTCTTGTAGTTATGTTGGCGTTGGTGCGTAGAGTACCAAAGATAAAAAAGAAATGACAAGGTGATTTGAGTTAGTGAGAAAACTTGGCTTAAAAGGGTAATAAGATAGTAGACTAAGACTTAGAGTCTTGTTAAGGAGAGTGGTGTTTTGGTTATTAGATCAAAAGAGTGAAAGGGTAGATAAAGACTTATGGGTGTTAACGAAAATAAGGACTTGTTTAGATATCAGTTCTTCAGGTGAAATGTCTCTCATGTTCGATTATTGTCACTCATAAGAGATTTGATTATTGTCTCTCATATTAGAAATTTCTCACTTTTGATCTTTGTCACTCATAAGGAAAGTTGGAATCTTTTCAACTAAAGTTAGATGTATATATTTTGTTCACAAAAATGAAAGCACACGAACTAAACAAAATTTTTATTTCAAAATTTTCATCTTTCTCTTCTACAACATGATGAGCATCCTTATTGTTAGAGACCTAAAAGGTATAATATTAATTTGATAATCTAAAAATTATAAAATAATATTTAAAACTCTAAAATATATTTTAGAATTCTAGAAATCAAGACAAATTATTAAAAAAATATTTTAAATAAAAAATAACTCGAAAAACTATAAAACTAATTGAATTAAATAGTTCCCAAATTGCCCATGCGTTTTAGGCGTTAACGACAAGTGGTTAAACGGCAGCAGTGCAATAAGTGTGGCTCGGGTGGAGTTCTCAATGCATCTGATCATATTTTTGGGTATGTGCAGGTTAGGCAGAGCAATTCGGGTCGATAAAGGCTAGTAGGTTGGTGCTGATTGACATAGGGCAAAGCAGATAGACTAGTTCGTCACGTAAGTTGAAAGGATCATCAACTAGGTTCCCCAAATCAGTGCAGGTCACATAGGTGATGACTATGGATATTGACGATAATGGGCAGTGTTGGAAACAAAAAAAAATTAATTTTAAGTCATCTTAGAAGCAATTTTCAACCAAATTTTGCACTAACGAATTTATAGAACTTGTGCGACACCAATGAGTGCGTTTGTGTAAGCTAACATTAATTGTTCCTACGTCACATTGTCTTTTCCAAAGTGGTCAGACTAACCATTTTCTCTCCTTAAGGATTGGCCATACTCTTTATAAAAACAAACAAATCACTTACGAAAGATGAGCACACATATTATTTTAACTTAACAAATCATTCTTTCTATTTATATTTGTTGTATAATCCTTTTAGCATCGTCTCATATATTTTCCACATTGAAGTATTACAACATTACTTCCATTTTGACTACTCCATTTAGTTTCTTATATTATTCCATTAAAAATAATTAACAAAACATATCTCTAATAACTAACTATTTACTTTCACAAGTACCTTTACATAGATTTACACAAAATTCTTTGAAGTTTTTGGGGCCTCTCTTTGTTTAGATTTTGTTAAACTTTGATTTATTACTATTTTTCATATGTCGTTTTGTGCTCACTTAAACTTTGTGATAATAAGAGAATCTTATGTTAAGTGATCTTAGAGTTTTTTTTCATGCTTATTGACTTTCATCTTGTTCATCACATTGATGATTAATGCAAGATTTCTCAAACCTGTCACCCTTTTCATGATGAACAAATTTAGTTATTATCATGCTTATAATTAAAGATTTCTTATAATTAAAACTCATGTCAATGTAAACATCCAATCTATTCTCTTACATCAACCAATCTTTTTAATAAAGTATCGCTTATTAGTCTTGACTTTGGATGACGATGAAGAACTTTGCTAAAAATTATTAAAGTGTTAATCAATTTGGAAATTTTGATTGCTTCATTCATTAATTATTAATTTCGTTTTCTTTTCCATGTAGTTCTTTACATGTTTGCGTCCATGAGGTAATGAACTTGAATATAATTAATAAGTCGGATAACTACCGGCTGAAAAACGGCAAGAGGGAGGGAGACTCCTGTTTCTGGAGAGTTCCCGGGTCGGAAGCGTTTTGGATTTCTTCTCTTCTCCACCTTCCCCTCTTCCTTCTTCTGGCGAAATCCAAGAAGGGTTGCGTGTCGGACATGTAGGCCACCTTTTCCGGAGTTTAACTTATCCATTCCGATCTCTTGATAAGTCCATTGTCCAGCGTGGGAGAGCGCCAAGTGCGCAATGTCCTCCTGCGGCGTCAAAGAAGGTGACTTGTACGCCGTGCTCGGCGTCGAGAAGGATTGCTCCGAGGCAGAGCTCCGGCAAGCCTACAAGAAGCTCGCTATGGTTAGAATCGTACGGCTTGCAATTTCTACTCTGTTCTTCTTCCTTATTTTGGGTTTTTGGGTGTTTTCAATCCAATGTGGTTTCTTGATTGAAATCATAATTTTGATTCATTTCGTTGCCTTTTTCGGTGAAGAGATGGCATCCAGATCGTTGCTCTGCTTCGGGCAAATCTGACTCCGTCGATGAAGCAAAGAGAATGTTTCAATCAATCCAAGAAGCTTATTCCAGTTCGTTCACCCATTCATCGATTTTAATTCCAATATGAGAATTTGTTGTCACGTTTCTTTTTCTTTTCATGTGTTCAGTTCTCTCTGACTCCAATAAGCGATTCCTGTACGACGTGGGAGTTTATGACAGCGACGACGGTGAAAACGCAAGTTTTGTCCTTTTTTTTAAGCTACCTTACTTTTTCTAGTGACTATTTAATTAGTTAGGTCACTCGTCTTCTACAGGGAATGGGGGAATTCCTGGAAGAGATGGCTAGGATGATGAGGGAGACGAATTCCAGCGTAAGATCTGAAGCTAAGAAACCCCATTTCTCTTACTCTGCATTTTGGTTCCTGTGATGAGCTCGGACCTGGATCGCAGGTTAACAAACAGGAGAGCTTCGACGAACTACGGCAGCTGTTCGACGAAATGTTTCAGCCGGACATCGACCTGGACGAGCAGCAGAGCGCCGCTGCCTCCGCGGTTAGGAAAGCGGCGTCTTCGTCGACCGATGGGTTCTCCAAAAACGAGACTGATGAATGCGGCGGTGGTTTAGGCGGAGAAAAATGTAGCAGCTCGGCCGGTTTCTGCTTTGGTGTATGTTTTATTTCCAATTTTTTTTATAAATCATATTCTTAAAAAAAATATTTTTCAAAAATTTCTTATAATTCTTTTCAGATCTTAACAATTATATCAAAAGAATGTTAGCTGCCAATTTAATTTCCTATAAAGTGTTTAATTTACTTTTGAATATGTTATATTCTTCAAAAAACGATTAATGGAATTTATAAACCTTCTAATCCAAATGAAAATGACGGGCTGCCGGCCTGTTTTTTTATTTTTTATTTTTTATTTTTGTACTACCTATTTTTGCATTTTTGTCATGTTCTAATAATTTTAGCAGTCGATTTTAAATTAATAAAATTTTCCGAAAATAATATATATAAAGAATATAAAATTGTTGATTTGCCAAAAACCGACGACCACGAATCCATCGTCTAAGCCACAGTTTATGCCTGTTCATTAATTTTTGTGAATGCTTTGCGATGGCAGACGAACGAGGGGAGGAGGCGTTCATCAGGAGGTAGAAGAAAACAGAAGGGGAAGAAAACCCAAAACGCATGATGCCTCTTCGTTAAAGGAACATGGTTTCTTCTTTTTGTTGATATATATGTCAAATGTTGTAATCTAGGGTTCCTGAGGTTTGGAATTTTACAAGAAATTTTTCAAATGAGATCAAATGCGTTCAATAAACTGATAAGCATCAAGCTACCAACCATCCATGGAACAATCCTAGCTTTGACAGGGGAAAGGAGAGAAGTTTACAAACGCTACTTAAGGAAATACATCAAAGAAGAAGACGGAGATACCGACTACCTCTTCTACTCGCTGTTCTCATTGGTGCAACCGATTTTGTTCCTCGGCGGCTGGGGGTGGTGGCGCCGGCGGCTCTGCAGGTGGTGATTGTTACCGGTACCTCCTCCTCCGGAAGGTCCGGTGGATGGGCGGCGAAGCTTGAGACGAAAGAGTTCCATCTGAGTTTTCATAAAGAACTGAATCCTCTGCATCTCGAGTTCGCTCGCAAAGCCCATCCTCTGTCGCTCCAGCTCCATCGCCTGCTGCAGCTTCGAGTTCTCCACTCTTTGGTACACCTCTCCAAAATTGAGAATTGCTCGTGCCAGCTCCTTCATGCCCGCAGCCGGTGCTCCTTTTTGCCTCCCGTTCGCCAGCGGGGCGGGCGCCTCGGGTGGAAAGCTATCGGAGGAAGACGGCGGTGATGCTGCCGCGGGTGGCAACGAGGCCTTTCTCTTGGACGGAAGATGCGTCCGCTGCTTCTGTGGGAAGTGGGAGCGGGCGGCTGCAGCCACCGCGGCGGGAGGAGGTTGTTTGGTTGGCGCTACGGCGGGTAAAGGAGAGGGCTTTGTAACGGGGCCAAGGAGGGCGTCGAGGCGGTCGAAGAAAGGCCAGGAGGAGGAGGCAGATGGACCGCCGGCGGTGATCTTGGCTTTCTCGAGCTTGTATTTCTTTTTTAGGGTGTCGATGCGATTCTTACATTGGGCCTCAGTTCGCGGAGCCTTGGTGTAGTCGTCGCGGCTGCTGACGACTTCGGCGACCTCTTGCCATTGTTTCTGCTTGAGACTACCGCGGTTGAGATCAAGGAAGCGCTCACCCCAGGCGTCGATAAGGGAAGAGGTGGCGCCCTCACTCCAGCAATCCTCGCGGCCGCCGCCGATAGCTGAAGCTGACGGAGGGGGATGTTGGATGGGTAGGGCTAGGGTTAGGATTTGGTGGTGAGGGGCTGCAGAGGCGACGGTGACGTTGTCGGAGGCGTTGCCGTTGGGTTGCGGAGAGTCAGATGGGTGGACGACGGTGATAGGGAGCGGTGGATGGCAGGGGGAAGGGGAGAGGGAGTGGGAGGGGGAAGGGGAGGCAGATGGGGAGGAATTGCTGGGAGAAGGGGTGTGGGAAGCTGGGGCGTCGTCTACATCGTCCATGGCCGGCGGCGAATAGCGGATCCGGGATGAAAGCTGGGCGACTAACAGATCTTGAAGCAAGTAGGATTTGAGATGCGGAAGAGGAAGAGGATGGAAAGAGAGATCGGCGTCGGCAGAGGAAGAAACGGTGAAGGAGGAAACAGAGGAGGAAATCGGCGACCGCCGATTGCAAAACGGAGGGCGTTACCAAAGGGCTAATAGATATAAAATTTCTCATAATTCTATAACGAATAAATATGAGCAAACTACGACTAAAATTTAATATTATTCGCCAAAAATAATACCTTTGTAAATTCATAAGCACATTCGGAAGCGTTTACTTGGGATAGTCTAAATTTTCAAGTTAATTAATTTTTTACTTTTAATTCTATATTATATTTAACTATTTATCTAAAATTGAATGTGACAACTTAAATTTCTAATTGATTGCATAATTATTTAGATTAAGTGTAAGAACTTAACAATTTCATTGAAGTTACTCCAACTCTTTAGTTTTAATTTAGTTCAAATTGTAACCATTGAGTTGAGGCATGTTTAATGAAATAGACATCAACCATGTTTTAAGTTGATTTTAAGTTATAATCAATCAACTCAATTTAGCCAAATTTTGCATGTGAAAAATATTTTATTGGATGACATATAAGCGAATGAGTTTATAAAGATATTTTATATTCAATACGATTAAATGTGTAAAATTATTTATATTTATATTGATGTTAATTTTAGATTTAAAATAATATAATAAAAATTTTATTTAAAATTTAAGTAGCTTTTATAGAGTTTGAAGAGATAGAGGAAAAATTTGAGATTTTCATAGTCATCTTAGATGAGAAAAACAATACTTAAAGACCCGTTCTAAAATTGGTTTATTTACTAAAGGGTAAAATGGATGTAAAAATTTGAAGATTGGCCTCTTGATAGCTTATTTACATGTAAAAAAGTAAATGATGAATGTTCTTTCATTTTTGCATATAAAAGACATAATTATCAAAAAAGAGTTTTGATAGTTGATGTAATAATATTCGTTATAATCATTAAATAGGAGATTGGTTGTTGGTTCATTCCATTTCAAATAAGTTGAATAAATTTGGGATCAAATCTTTAACAAAGTTTTTTTTAAAAAAACAAGTTTATAATCAAGTTTTAATCAAAGATAATTCAAATTGATCAATATTCTTTTGATATATTCTATCACAGTTCTTAATTTAAAATATTTATTAGTTAAAATAATTAATAAAATTTTTATTTGTTTGTTAAAAATATTATGTTAATTGAGCCAATCTCAATTCTAGTTCAATTTTTTTTTATTTGATAAAACTAATATGAAAATTAATCCAAAATACCCAAATAGAGTTGGGCTTAAAGTTTAAGATGATTAAGGTCAATACAAATGAGCTCAACTACTTAAATCATATTTGACATAGACTTTGATTCATTTGTGACCTCACATTCTATATTCATTATGTCTTTAAGAATCTCTTATTGTTTTACAATTATTTCTACATTAAAATAAATTTTTTTATAAATTATTATAAAAACCATTCTTAAAAAATAAATATCGAAAAGTGTAAATCATCTTTTGTGACAAATCAATTATATCTAAGCAAACAAAAGTACTCTAAAGTTTGAAAGATGATACAAGTGTTATTACAGAAATAAATTATTTATAAAAACTATAATTTATATTTTATATGATATATCGCTATTTATTTTAATATCTTTTATGTATGTGTCATTTAATGTAAAAACCGGAAAAATGTTAACCTGAAATAACGGAATATATGCATTTTGTGCTGAAAAGCTGCCACGCATTTATTGCCTCCATCAAGGCGGTTGGTCGAACTGCACCCGTTGATGGCCATCTGCCGCCCGCCGTACGGGTCAGTTCCGTCGCCGGCGATGGCATGTCCCCATATTTCCGCGCCATTCCGCGCATGCCGCAGAGGCTTTGGTCGGTTACGTGGAGGAGCTCAGCGGAAAAGATCCTATTTTCAGAAGCAGCAGCGAGCCAAACGATCTGCTTCGGCCCTCCACATTCTTCCATTGACGATGGCATCTTCCTGGATCAACCCCTTCACCCCAACTGTTGGTGTGAGAACTAATAGGGGAAGGGGTTTATCTAGCGATCACGGTAATGGGACGGAGGTCAGAGGAAGCGCCAGGGGCGTGGTTGCTGTGGCCATCAACGCCGGGAAGGGCAGGCAGGAGGCGCTCAAGTGGGCACTAGACAATGTCGTTGCCAAGGGGCAAGTCGTCGTCATCCTCCATTTCCGCAAGAAAATCACCGCAGTCCCCACACCCAGTTGGTAACCACTCTTTCTTTCTCCTTCTACTGCTTAGGTTTTTTCTGAACATTATGCCCTGTGCAAAATCATTTGATTGCTCCTGTGAAGGACCGTCGTTTAGCCAGTTTAAAGGTTGAAATTTTAACCATTCTTTCAGTTATTAAGAGATTATTTATCCACGATTTTGCTTTAGCTGGAGAAAAGCTTCCAATATCTGATGTACCTGAGGAGGTTGCATCTATTTTTTTTGAGCAGAGGGATATAAGGACCAAAGAAATGCTTGTTCCTCTGCAATGTCTTTGCAAAAGAAAAAGAGTAAGGAACAATCTTTTACTACCAACAAAGCCTATCTCATACTGCAAAATTTAATATTGCGTTGTACTTGAGCCAACTAGAGTTCTCTTTTTGGTGGGTTTTAATTACTAGCCTAAATCTTCAGGTGCACTTCAAGGAAATTGTTCTAGATGATATAGACAAATCAATGGCCATTGTCAATTTTACCATGCAACAAACGTAGATATTCTGGTTCTTGGAGCATTTTCAAAGAATTTATTTGTCAGTATTTATTTATCTTGGCTAATAATAATAACTTTGTTTATCTGTTTGACAAATTTCTTTGTATTCTTCCAACTAATTCAGTAATATATTGACTCTTTTTCTAATTTATCAGAACTTTCAGGATGGTTGTGCCTACATTTGTTTCTAAGAATTCACTGGATTCTGTTCTGTGTTTGTTATATCAAAGGGAAGGATATGTTCTCAGCAGCCAGCACATCATCCATATGCATATCCTATTGGAAGACCTGATTTTGTTTTTGAAACTCATGTCACTCCTGTTACCCATGCTAGAAGTTCATATCGTGTACCTTATCTTCATCTTTTTAAACCAATGTTATACTTTTTTGAAACATTGTACCATCTTTACTAATGAAAATTTTCTCTTATCTTACTGAAGTGGGCTATGCATTTTTGATTTGTAGATGAACCTGATAATCGGCTGGAAGGTGTGTTATCAACTATTGTTTTGCAATATTGGTTGTTAAGTTTGTCTTTAATAGCATTCTAATCATGTAAAATCGTTCTTTTGCATTTTTGTTTTTTAAGCATTCTCACTATTTTGAGGCTTTGTTTTCAATTGGCTCGCCATTGGTTCACCATGCAAGAAAGAATAGGCTCAACAGACTTGGCACACACCAGAACTACAGCTTTGCGAGCACATGTTCAAGTCCTTTGAGCATAGCTAGTATGAATTCTCAGAGTGATTGTTCTTATGGAGACCTTTTTATGGTTGGGAAGGCTCCCAATTATTTGCAAATTATGCATGATGAATATAAATTTAGTGATGGGAGTTTGACAAGGTTTGAGTCGAAGTCATCGGGCTATTCACATTTCTTGTCTAGTTCTAGTAGCAATGGAAATGCAAGCTTAACTCCCTTTCCAAAACGAAGGGAAGGTTGACGCAATGTGTGGGTCATCAATAGGTTGAATCTCGCTTTGTTTGTCCTTCATTATTACTTTTTTTTAATTCCAAGCTATATTCGACATAGTGTTATATTTGGGATAACATGCTAAATTTACCATCAAAGGCATGATAAAACTATTGTCAAAAGAATACAATGAAAGGATTAGAGTAGCATTATAAATTATTTGATCTCAAGTATATCTAACTCTAGTTGAATGATAATTGAGTCGAATCAGTATATCTTATTTATCTTTTATTTAGTTCATCATATTTTTATTTCATTATAGGTTGTAATAGGTCATATATATAGGACTCGTATTGTTTTCATCAATTTCTATATATTTTAAATTTTTTCATATATTTATCAGGCAGAGTAGTTTTGTTATTTTACTTTTAAGTTTAGGTTTAATATTGTAATTTATATAAAACCCTATTATGAATGATAATGGACATTTTTTGGCCTAATATTTAGTTTTCAAAAGGTGTAGTTTATTTATCATGCATGCATATACAACCTTAGATTACGATATGAAATCTAAGTTGCAATTTGGATTTTATCTCCACTGTTGTCATCATCCTTTTTATCTCTATATTTTATCTTAAATCTTATTATAGGAGTTTCTTTTGTCTCTGAATTCATTATCATTTGATATCAGAGACTCTCTCTTGGTGTTCTTACCATTGTTATGTTATTCTAATATCACCAATTACTAGCTTCCCTTGTTTTCACCCTCATTAGTTGTTGCTACCTGAGAATTTTTATCAATTTTTGTGCTTCTATTGCATTTACTCTTTTCGATTGCTTTCACCTTTGTCATTGTTAATTTTCTTGAAAAAAGTGAAAAAAATACCCAAAAAAGAGTTTGCCTTAGGTATTGTGTCATTGGTTGTAGTAGACCATTGTCAGCATTTGCTAGCAGCAACCAGCCGTATGTGCCTACTGCAGTAGGATTCAATACCCACCTGGCCTTGCGTGCGAGCCACTGTTATAGCGTGCATCTGTCTCCATACATACTGTCCGTGTGCAATTCGTATGAAACCTTACATACTGTCACATAGCCCGGCTGAAGCAATGAACTGATTTCTGTGTTAGAGACCTAACTATGTACACCAAACCGGCTCGCATGCAACTTGTCATCATGCTGCGCCACCTGAATCGTAGATTGAACTGATTTGTTGATGATCTTGCATGTGCCTGATAAGAGTTGAACCAATCCAATGCTCGCCTAATTGTTCATGTTCATCGCAAGTGCCTAGCTCGACTAAAGCCAGCATCACGTCTAAACTAAATTGGCCTCCCACTTGAACTAAACAACCAGAAGCGTTTAATCAAACAAAAATTTTACCTTATTTCAAAGTCAATTTAGGAAAGTCTTCTAAAGTGTTTTTCAATATATTCTAGGTCATAATTTCTACAAATCAATTAACATATTTACAACAACATTTTTAAAAGTTCATATATATATATATATATATATAATTTTAAAATATTGATAAAAATATAAGACATTTGATAATCAATGACTCTATAAAATAGTTAATCTTAAATTCCTTAAAATGTATCTTTCTTTTGTTAGTATATTAGATTGCAAATCTATAAATTATCATTATTGTATTCATTCAATTTTATTTTATTTGTAAATCTAATCATAACTTCGAGTGAACAAATTTTTAAACTTATGAGTGACAAATAATGAAGCGTTCTATTTTCATTTTTTTAAACCATTTAAAATGTCATTAATTTAGTACTTAAGTTAAACTTCTATGAAAAACTATTTGATGATTATCTTTTTTGTTATTATTCTTTGTCTATTATTTAAAAGAATTTTCATAATTTATTTTTTTATTAAAGAAATATATAATATATTTAATTATTTTTGTATTATTATTTTATTAAATAATACATTTAAAAAGTTTTGTTGTTTTAATCATATTTTTTTTATTTATCATGCCTTCTAGTCATAACCAAATAAAGTTTTAGAACATATTAAAAATAAAATTAATATATTTAATATTATTATAAATGAAAAATATATAAGTCAGAATTTAAAATGACTAAGTTTGTGAATCTTATATATAAATTGCTATCACACACACCTCTTATTTCTTGATACTATGATGAAAGATTTTATGAGAAATTATATGCATTAAAGTAAGATGATTTTATTGTGATGAAATATTTAAGTATATTTAACGATTTAATAATCATCATTAATTATTTTGATAATGATAGACAATTAACCAAAAAATTGTAGTTTGAAATTTAGGAAAAAAATTAGAAGG
Source organism: Vanilla planifolia (assembly GCA_023846275.1). Taxonomy (NCBI): domain Eukaryota; kingdom Viridiplantae; phylum Streptophyta; class Magnoliopsida; order Asparagales; family Orchidaceae; genus Vanilla; species Vanilla planifolia. The sequence goes on from CM043870.1 coordinate 4,813,181, forward strand.
ATAATTGAGAGATTTTAATTATCAATACATATAATTTTCAAGTATAAATCACTTGGCTCATCTATAAAAAATATAAGAAAATTATTAAGCCTGATTTACTTTCTTCATCTAAAAATTAAACACCTAAGAATACTACTAAAAATAGTATTCAAACCAAGAATAAAATTTTACATCAATGGAAGATAAGTATAAACATAGCTTATACTTTGAAGAAAGATAGAAAGGGGAATTAGAGTATAAAAAATAGAAGTAATTATTTTCTTTTTATGTGTATTTCAAAATAATTTTTATTATATGCTTAATTTTATTAAGCAATAATTTTGGTATAATAATTGTAATTTTTTGGACTAATGAACAAAATATATCTTTAAAAAAATGAATAAAAATAATTAATTATTAATTTATATTTATCTAGAGAGATATCCTTTAATAATTTAAAAATTTTGATATGAGGATATTTAAATTTTGAAGCAACATAAGTATTGCTACATAGATTTTAGATTTGTCGTTATATGCGCTTTATAAAATTCTCTTTGTTAGTTTTGTCTATGTTATGAAGATTAGTGCATGAAAAAGAATTATAGGTAAAGTCTACTAGTGGTAAATATGATAACTAATTCTTCAATTTTTGTTACTCAAGTATCTTGATTATGGTCTTTTACCTGATATTAATCATCAAAATATTTTGTTTCTCTTGATTTTCAATTGCATTAAGAAGTCATCCTCAAGTTGATGCTTTTATGATATTTATTTTGATAAAGATTTATTTAAAATATAACTTTGTGGGATAAGATTTCTTTTAGTAGGATGGACTAATGCAAAACATGTTGCATCAAAATAATAACTGAGTTGATCTAATAAATTTTATTTATTTATTTATTTATTTATTTAATTTATCATATATTTTATTTTATTATGAATTATAATGGGTCACATATATAAAATTTTTATAGTTTTTTTTATTTTTTATATATATTTTATTATTTTTATTAGAAATGTTATTTTTGTTATTTTATTTTTGTATCTAACCATAGTATTAGAATATATTTAAAACTTTATCATTGAATTAGGAGAAAATTTTTTTCGCTTGTAGTTTTTAGGAATTATGATTTCTTTATTGTTTGTATGTACGCAACCTTAGGTTATGATCTAGGTTTTTTGGGCTGCGATCCAAAATCCAAGTTTTGATTTGGATTCTTCTCCACCGTCATCTTTATTCTCGTCATTATTTTCTTCCATCTCGCATCTTGTTGTAGGGGCTCTTTTTGCTCCCTACCACCCCCCCCCCCCCCCTCTAAATTTGTCATTAATCAGCTTGAAGGTGTTCAATTAGATCTCAATCCAATACAAACATTGCATAAGAATGACTTGGTTTGATTGAAGGTAGGAGTGGCTTGTTTGTAATTGATTTGAATCTAATTTGAGCTAAAAATCATCCAATTTTTTTATTAAAATTATTAATTATAAATATGTTTATAAATTCGTTCATATTTAATATGTATTCACAAACATATACACACACAAATAAATGTAAAAAGATACACAAACATATTCAATTCAATAATCCAAATTTTAGCTAAGCCAAGTCGATTTGGTCATGACATAAAATCAGCTAGTAACATGTTCCAAACCAATTATATGGCTCACAATGTGACTACATCACAATGATTTGTGTTAAAATCTGATTTGAACTTCGAGCAATCTTTGGGAATACTTAAAAGGATTAGATGGATGAAGAGGATGATGGTTTTATGGAGATGATCAACATTTTGGTGGCATGCTAAGTAGGGTTTTGCATCTTTTGGGTTTCTCTCCACTCGTACTTGGATCTCTTCCTAACAATCTTCACACGAAAGAAACATAGTAACCAAAATTATTCCATAGGGTTTCTCATGTCATCTATTTTATGGGAAAAGCATGCTCTGAGCTGGGATTGCTCAGGATCCAAAAGTACAAATTGGTTGAATGCTGCATATTATTTTAGTGACGAAGACTTTTATGCTAGCCCTTGTACACTAGAACATTTTCGTTTACCCCAAGCAATGTTTGAAACACTTAAATAATTGCTCGGATATGCTTAATACTGGATATATTTGCAGGAGTTGGACTTGGAGATCAGAAGGCTGAAACTTCAGCTGAAACAATCGGTCAATCTTTTTCAAGATACATCAACTGAGGTAATCTTTATTCAATATTTACTGAACAAGTTTAAAGTTTGGGCATCAATAAAGCTTATCCAATAGCTCTAAGAGACACCATCATCCGTTGGCCTTTAAAAAGCCATTCAACTCACAAAAATGGTTTGTTGTGGTAACACAAAATATGAAGGCTGGAAATTGTTTTCAGCCCATGTTGATTAGTTCCAATATCATGGGTATGGTCATCCTTCAAGGACAGCTTTGCTTCACTTAAGCCATCTACATGGCATCTCTCAATTACTTGAGATACACCACATTGAGTTTTAGATATACCTCTTGAGATGTTTGGAAAAATAAACCTCTCAAAGTTAGTCACCCGCTACTACATTTATTATTAAAATGACAGTAGAAGAAGATACAGCAATAGAATACTTTCAAACATTGAAAAAGAAGTGAAAGAATGAAATTAAGTACAAGAGAACAACAAACGAGGATTTGCACAGAATATTCAAACTTGAGAAAAGCTATGCAAGCACTCAGTGCTCTTTTCACTAGAACTTAAAAAATGATTTTAAAGCTATTCTTCTAGTTATTACTCTTATAGTGGATGTGGCACACACACAATAGCTCAAAGGGAGGTAGGAAGATGACTAAGATTTCATTAAAAATACACTTCTTTGCTTTGACTTCCTTCATCAATAATCTTCTCCTCACCTATCCTTCAAAATTCATTATCAAGTCTCCAAGTCGGAATACGATATGTCAATAAGCTGCAAAGTTATGCCTGATTTGTGGCCTTCTTGTGCCTATGTATTGAAATCTCTCGCAAATGCATTTCTTATGCCTTCGCTGTGTTGTGTTCTTCTACTCTAACTTTGCATCCATACCAATTGCACTCACTCAGCTGTGTCTATAAACACCCAATGTATTGACCTCGCTAAAGAAGTCTTGTTCATATTAATATGAAGCTCTGTCCTAGTGCAAAACTATACATCTGTGTCATATTCTATACCTTAACATAATCACTATTGAATGCAGTATCAAGCAGGGCCTACATGTGGTGAATGACACGCCTTTAAATATTAGGTATTTTGATAAGTCCATGCTGTGGTATTGAAGATGTCATGAAGGTTTTGTTATTTGCATACAATATGAGATTGTTATTGTTATTTGACATGTAGAACAAAATCTTTGTTTAAGTTTGTGGGTAATTTGAAAATGTCTTTACATATGTGTTCATGAGCTCGCCACCAGTCCGGCTATCTAAAGCACATTTTTGGGCAAACAGTATACCTGATCATGTAAATGCTTAACTTATACTTTCAATTGAACATACTTTTGGGTCTGTATAGAATAACTACAGAAAGGTGGATGAAAAATTGCAAAAACAAGAACCTGCAAAGGAGAACTGGCAAGCAGATGCATTTATTGAAGTATCAAAAGCTGTTTCTGCTTTTAGGTATGTTAGAACACATCTTGTAAGGATTTTCGTATTATAATTCTGAAGGAGACAAAGAGAATGAAAGCTGCAGCCAACTTCATACAGGAGATACTTTGTTGGAGAGATTGAGAAGGCAACCGACAACTTTTCAAATGGAAGAAAAGTTGCAGATGGTGGACTTGGCCACGTCTTTAAAAGTGCCATCGATCATAATGCTGTTGTGATCAAAATTTGTAGATCCGATTTCGTTCAATCAGAAGACCTATTTCAAATGGAGTTTGGTGCCAATCTTCATGTCAAAGGCTTTCTTCTTCCATGTTTCTGATTTCTTCATCTGACCCAAATTTTAGGTGGTAAGATTGAGTGGCCTTTACCACCCAAACGTGATAAGCTTCCTTGGTGTCTGCTTTGAAATCAATTGCCTTGTGTATGAGCACACATCCAACGGCTTCCTGGAAGATCTTCTCCACTCTCAAGCCCAATCTGGCTCTCTTTCCTGGCTTCAGGTCTGCATTTCCTGCATAATTCAACAGCCAAGCCTGTTGGCCTTACCCCCAGCCATGCCCTCCTAAGCCTTGACCTCACCGTCAAGATTTCTCCCTTTACTATGAAATCCTCGCCCTCTTCCTTCGCCTACATCGACCCAGAAAGCCAGAGGACCGGATCCATGAGCATGGAATCCGACGTGTATGCTCTTGGTGTCTTCCTCCTACAGCTCATCACCGCCGCGCCGCCAATGGGTCTCGTGCAAAAGGTGCGTCGAGCCGTGGATGTTTGCAAGATTATAGCAGTGGCCGATGCAAATCTGTCGGCTGGTCCAGTGGAGGGTCTCACGGAGCTGGCGAATCTGGCATTGAGTTGCACCGAGATTGTTGCCAAGGATAGAACAGATTTGGTCTCAATTGTGATCCCTGCGTTGAAATGGTCGACAGATTTGAATCAGTGATATCTAAGCCTTTTTCAAGGCATTGTGACTTAATTAGGCCGTAAAGCATTTGGAAAGGCATTTAAGTTAGATTCGGGTTTGATTCAAATCCAATCAGTAGCACAGAACGAGTTGACAATTGAGATTGCCTGGTCCCACATCCACGCATTTGAGCCGTGTCGAACCATCTTTTTGTTGTGGGTTCTACATTGGACTCGTTGGTTTGGGCTACAGTTGCCTGTAAGTCGTGACAAAAGTAGGAACGAATTGAGCGCATGCATCGCCAAGTGATTCTTCTGTCTTCCATGAATAAATTAATTATTTCTTTTAAAAAAATAATGTCTTCTACCAAATTGTTTTATAAATTAAAATAAATTCAACAAGCAGCAGTTTTAGGAGAGACAACAAGTCAATTAAAATGTTTTTAAGCATTTTTTTTATATTGCATATTATATGAAAATATGAACCCTATAAAGTCCCACTCAGGTTTTACCAATTCCCACTTTCCACAGCAAGTTGCATTGACCTTTGCGCCATGGCAGATCGTGCGGTCAGCCGACGGTCCGCAGGTTCTCAAGTATGCGTAATTTAACAGCTAAAAAGACTGAAACGGAACAAAAAAAATATAGAAATTAATCATTTAGCCCCTCTTTATTTCCAAATTACATGCGCGGATACACAGAACAACAAAGAGTGCAAAATAAAAATAACAGGCAGAATCTAGGATGGCGATCCGAGACGCAAGCCAACCACAGACCTATATGCCTAGCTAATGTAGTACATGGGATCCGGCAGCTTAAAGGTACGTTCACCCTCCGGTGAGCCCAAGATATCGCTCCACTGATCGCCAATGTTGCCGACTATCCGAAGCCCTCCTCTCTCCAACCGTGCCCTCACCTCCGACTTGTACTGCAACGCCGTTCCTCCTTGGTTGGCACTCCTTCAGAAATGGAAGGATTAATTATTTTAGTAATTAATATTATTTATTTTTTAATTATTTAAATTTCTTACCTGAGAATTAGCTTCTCCCATGTGTGATAACCGGCTTTCTTCAGATTATAAACCGTCGCGTTTCTGTACTCCGCCGTCCTCCCCGTGAGAAACACCACCTTAATACCCACTGAAACCAGCACCTTGTACAGCCTCAACGTCTCCGGCAGCGGTGGAGCCGCCCCCTTCATCACCCACTTGCCAAAGCGCCACTTGTTGTACGGCTGCACTCTGCAACACAACCCATTTCAGGCGAGAACAGGAGATAGAAAAAGGTAACGACTTTAGTTCTGTTCATACCCGAAGCCATGTTGGGAGAAGTAGGGAAGGTTGGAAAGGGACGTCTCGTCAACATCGAAGATCCAGATGTCCGTGTTACGGTGGAATCGCTGGAGACTGAGGGCGTACTCGACGGCGGAGTCGGCCACGACGCGGGAGTCGTTCCGATATCGGCCGCCGAGCATGTAGTGGCCTAAGTAGGACTCGCAGCCGGCAGGGATGGTTGACCAATCGCGGAGGTTATCGGTCTCGACGGCCAGCTGCCAGCTAGAGCAGGACACGCCCTTCATCTTCGCGCCGGTGCCTGCCGAGCCAAACTTCGGCCTCAGGGTGTGGATCAGCCTCGCCGCCACAGCATCTTCGGCAGAGCAGAGGTGACCGGCCGCGAGGAGGAACAGAGGGAGGACCACGCCGAGGAGTTTCATCTTTGAGAGGTGCTGTGGAGAGCGATCGAAGCTGTCGAGTGGTTTATAACTCGAAGAAGAGAAGCTTTCGGCGAACTCTGCCCAAGGCAAATCGGTTATTTTATATTATTTTATAGCAGAAGACCAAGGACTGGAAGGTTTTACCATCTTTCTGGACTTTACTATTAAAACGATTTTATAAATTGTCATTTATATATATTATTTATTTAAAAAAAATAAAAAAAATAAAAATACTGAAGAATAAAAAGTTAAAAATAAGAATTAAATATTATTTAAATAATATTAAGCGGAGCATTTTAATCGTAAATTTATTTGTTAATAAAAGGTGTGGCAACAATAATAAACTTTTATTGATTTTTTTTTAAAAGTGACTCATTTATTTCTGCGAAGAAAAAAGAAAATAAGATGTTGGAGTTTGCACTTTATGTATATATGCACGTTACTAGTGTTAATGGTTGGACAAATTTCGCAAACTTAATCATCTTTCGTATATAATATTTATTTGAAAAAATAATGAAAAAAAGAAGATTGAAGACATAAAAAGAGTAAACAACATTAGATATTTTTATTAACTTTTGAAGTATTTGTTCCAAAGGACTTTTGTTAATTTGGGATTTGTTGCTTAAACTTTTTGGAATGCGTCATCAAATAGAAGTTTGATTTGTAATTAATCCCCTTTTAAAATGTATAATTGATCATTTATGTTGTCTATATTAGTGTCATTTTATATAATGTTGATTGTTTATATATGTATATATATATATATGATATTTTTTTATCTTTTTTTTTTCTAATTTTTGAAAACAAATTTTATGATAATCAAAAGGTTTTCTATTATCTAATTGGTATATCCTTTTTGTTCTAGTTAAAAACTTAATTTTGAAGTTGACTACCCTCGAGCATCTTTGTAATAATCGAATGATACCCTTTTTAACAAGACAATTGACAAGAATTTTTGTATTATTTGAGATTATAATTTTTATCTATTTTAAGAATTTTGTGTTACCATTTGTATGTTTTTTTTTGCTTTTCTCTCGTTGTTTTTAATTATGTCTAAGAGATTTATATTTCGACATATTATATGATACCAATGTTTGTAGGCATAATAAAGTCACTTGTCCACATAAATAAATAATATTTTACATAATAAAGATAAATTGTGAAATTTATATTAATTTTTTACAAGTTTTTGTGTCAGCATATATATAATTATTAAAATATTAATGTATGAGTTATAATTGATAGCTTCTAGATAGTTGGTTGAAGCATTACTTCCATTTATCTATGATAATGTAAAAGCTACAAAAGAAAATCACTCAAGAAAAGCAACTATAATCAAAAAATGGAATCCAACGTGACATCATTTCATGCTTGTAATCCATGTAAATAAAGCAGTAGTGATGTCACATAATTTAAAACTATTCTTAATTAAACAGCTCAAATATATATTTATTTACTCAATGCACTAGTTCTATAAAAATGCACATATGAGCAAAAAAGTTACCTACTTAATTTCATAATCATCTCAATTTTTATTAACATGGTATCGAAGCTATACAACCACAGTGAATCTAGTATAATTCTATTAATGATCTATTATCTCTTTATATTTGAAACATTTCTTCATAGCTCTTATTTGGATATGTTAATTCATGACCAAACCTAAAGGAAGACTTCCCCTTCAAAGTTGTTAGATTGTTATGTTGCAACAATTGATAACAAATCTATTTTTTCCACCAACGCATACATTTTCACTCTCATCAACATGTCACATTGCAATGTCACACTTGTAGTTTTCTCTTACCTTTTGCCTTAATCTCATCTTCTTCAGTTGTCTGCTATCTTTAAGCTCATTGGCTTCATAATTGATTTTCATAATTCCTTTATTAAAGAGAGTTGCAACCCTTTGCTTAAGGTTTGTGGTATAGTTGGGCATTATTTACAATTTTCTGTAGAGGGTTTATGCGCCCAATATAACCACCTATTGAGATGAAACTTGCATCTTTTAAGAAACTAAGAAGTTTATTTTCACTTGTCTGTGTTCGAGGCTAATCTTTGATCCTCACATTTCCTTTTGCTTTTGCACATACTCAATGTCCTCCAACCTTGTCCATTGCATCATCTATCTTTATAAAGATCTTTTTTGCCTTTTTTTTTTGTTGATTTAAGAAACAAGAAACTTGTCAAAATCTTAGTGACTCTATATAAATTTCTCTTTCTTAGCTAATACTCCTTTATAGCCATATGGCTCACTAAATATTTTGCTTATGCTCTTCAAGCTTAATGTCACAAAATAAAAACTTGAAATGATTTATAGATTTATTAATATATTTCATTATTTTCTCTTTACTAAGAATTCAATCTTTTCTTTTACCTTATTTATGTTGAAAATTTCATTATCTCTGGCAATAAAATTATTGTAATCAATGGCTTTAATGTTGTGCTTGCAATTGAGTTTTCCATACATAATTTAAGGAATATAAACTACTTCCTAAAGCTCTTTAAACTAGTCATGATTTGTTGATATCTTAACACAATTACATGTTTGATGAAGAAGATTAAAGTCATTCATAAATTTAGCACCACTCTCTTAAGAAACTTTTCTTATGTACGAAATCTCTATCTAATAATTCTTTTAAGTCTCAACAAATCATTCATTTTTCATAATACTTATCCATAACACAATTTCACGTCTCATTTGTAGTTAATTAGCCATTACAATTCATGCATTGTTCCAAAGAGATAACTCAATTATGGGCATCATATACTTATTTTCTCCAATAAGTAGAGTTTGAACTTAAATGACTTGATTACTTTATATAACTTAATTTTTCACCCCAACTATTTATTATGAAAAAAATTGCACCACTTATCTTTGCTAAAAAATAGTATTTTATAGTCATATAGAAAAAATTAAGAAAGATTTTGCACTTCATACAAAAGAAATTCAAAACAAGATATCATGCATACTTTGTGTTCACTCGATTAGCTACCTAACAAACTCCTTAACAATACCTTTAAATCAACTATAACATCAATTGCAATATTTCAATATCAATATTATGAATGTGATATCAATCTTAATAGAAGAATGACAACATAATAATTTTTAAGACAAATCTCTTAAGACAATCAATTATAATAAATGAATTGAATTTTTCTTGTCAATATTTCATGCATATAATTCATATAAGAGATAATTAAAAACTCATATATCAATATTTTAATGAATATAAATATATATTATTGACTTAAAATTTTAATATTTGATCTTAAAATTTTAATATTTGATATTTTAAAAATGATTATTTAGAATAAAACAAATCATCTTAACTAGTATTATGATTATAATTGTAACTAATATAAATGTGACAAATTAATATCAAGTCTACACAAAATAATTAATTAATGTAAAAATTTAAAATGCTTGTATATTTACTTCTAACTTTAAATAAATTTTTATATTATCTTATGATAATACTTAAAAAAAACCATTTTAAAGCTTTTTTCTCAAACTTTTCTTCAATCACAAAATTAAGATAAAAAGCAACTAACAAAAATTGATAATTCAAACTTCTTATACCCATCATGACTTTAAAATATCATAAAAACAATAACTCTATTATGACATTAGTCAAGTGTTTGAACTTTTTCATGATATCAAAATTTATTTTATAAGATATAAAGGGAAGTTCATTCCCAATTCGACAAGAATCATCTTCAAAGGACATATAAGAAGCAATAAAATCCATTAAATCACTTTATAAATAGTTCTACAATTATAACATAAAAAAAAACTTCTATACATATTGTTTTCCTTTTTGTTTTCTTGTTATTTTTCTAGAAAATGCAGTAATCATTAATGCCTTGTCTTTAGCTCTACAAGAAGTTTAATGGACCTTGTTATTATGTTAGAAAAATTATTTTTTTTAAATCTTATCTCTTTAAAAAAACTGTAATTTTCTTATTAACTCTAAATAAAAATTTGTTTTTACTCAAATTAAAAAAGTTTCTATACACACACGCGCGCACATATATATGTACCCACACACACGTGCATGTGCACAAACACACACACACACATACACACACATATTTATATGTTGTAGTCATTTAATTCTTGAATTTTTATAGATAATCATAATTAAATCATAATATAATAAAAAAATAAAAAAATAGTTTTATCATAAAAATAATTATATAGACTAGATAAATAAAAATCATATAAAATTAAGGAAATATAACTTTACAATAAGATTGTAAAAAATATTAAATAATTATCTACTCATTATTGGTGCTTGTCATTATCTTATAAAATCAACAGCAAATTATTGTTCGAATTTTGATAATAAGTTTTATCTCTTAATGATAGCAATAATTTTTATTTAATATCAATTATTATTAGATTAAATAATTAATTTATTAACTTCAAATCTCCATTTTGCTTATTTATCAATAATTTATTCAAAATCCATAGAAATTCTTTCAAAATAATATTCTTTTTTCTATGATGTAAGATGTTTTTATCTAAAAGTTAATTCTAAAATAACTCTTTGTTGTTTTTAAATTTTTTAAAACCAAGAATATGTTTTAATATTTTTATTGATAAATAAATATAGGAAAAATACATTTTATTATCAAATATCGAATAGAGTTTGCGTGAGATAATTTTTCTTTTTCCTATTTCTTACTAATATATCAACAATTCCCTCTTTCATCCTATTTCTGAAATAAAAAACCGTTTTTTTAATAATTTTCAAAATAAGGACTTTACTAAATTAATTTAAGACATTTTTTTTTTTTAACTTTTAGGTTGAAACGCTTGGTGAATTATTTGATCTACGATCGGCAGAAAGACACGTCGGCCCTGTACACCAAATTATAGGCATGACATTGTAAAAATAAATAATTAAAAAGAAATATTTTATATTGAAAAATATTATTTTGCTTTTGTCCTCAAGCTTTTAAAAGAAACATTGCATGCACGCTTCTTAAAGACTAACTTAACTTGAAAATAATCCCATCAATTTTAAATTTATGTAAAACAAAAAATAGTTTAAGTCATTAATAGCAGAAGTGGACAACCAAGCGGATATTGTTTTAAAAATATCAAAAAATATTATAAAACAAATTTAATATTTTTTCCATATAAAACATGTATTTTTAATTATAAAAAATCTCTTAAATAAGTTTTTGTTGTGAAATATTTGATGAAAGAATGATGATAAGGATATATAAAATCTAAAATTCAGAAAAATAATAATTGAATTACTGTCAAATTTCACATTCAGTTTGACTCATTAGGGATTTGGTTCTAAATGTATTTAAATTAATTTATGTATGTTAAAGTTAGACAAGCACGGAGACATTGAAGACAACCTAAGCCACACGTTGTCCTTGAAATTAAACAAAATAAATAAATAAATGTAGTTTATATTTTGAATATAATAATAAAATGAAAATTGGTTATTCACTATGAAAATATTTTTAAAAATAAAAATCAAAGCAAATGAGCTTAGACTAAATTTTTTTTTGTCATTGAGAAAGTTTTGTTTACACGATTTCAAAAACTATAATTTTGATACTGGTGATGATCATCAACAAGAGGTGGTCGCAAGGAGGATCTTTGTCGACAAGCAATGGGAGACTAGAAGAGAAATTGGGGCAAAGGTTGTAGTGGAGGGTGTTGCTACCAAGTCTGACATTGATGAAGGAGTTGATGGCATGACCTCTAGCGATGACGGTTGTTATGTTGGATAATTGAGAGATTATTTGAGAATGAAAAAGTACTTGGAGATTAAATACAAGAGTTCGATGAAAAAGAAAAGGCTTAGTTGTAACTCAATAACATCTTTCTCAATGCTTGGATGAGTGGTTATAACAATAGTGCTATATCTTTATTTAGATGTGTTTTATCTTATTTAGATTTCTTTGCATAATTCTAAAAAATATATACAATTAAGATTCTCAAGAATTCTACTAAATATTTCTTAAAATAATCTTTTTTATTTATTTTCTAAAATAATGTATAATTAATTATGAAGTTAATTCTAAAATCTTTTATAATCATCTAGAAAGTAGATCAAAAATCTTATTTGATCAATTATATAGAAAATGAATTAGACTTTAATACTCTCCCTTAATTAACTTTCACAACACCAATAAGTTCTAAGATATGAAAACTTTTTCATAAAAAGTGCTTTTGTGGATATACTAGCATGTTGCTCTTTTGTTTTTAATTGTTAAAGTTTGATATTGTTTTTCTTGATTATTTCTCTAATAAAATGATATTTAATTACAATATATTTTGTTCTCTTATGAACTCTTATTCAATAAAGAACATATTTTTTTTTAACTTATGAAAGAAAATATAAAAAATGTATTATAAAATCATTTATTATTAAAGTCACCTCATCATTAAGAAAATAAGACAAGCTTTGTGTAAATAATTAATTAGCTATACTATTTTACCACTTAGCTACAACGCAATGTCCACAAATAAACATTATGATGATAATTCTAAAATATGATCCATCATTGCTCCCATAAGAACATATGATCTTAATTATTATATAACTAAGTAATATGATAAAATATTATTTAGGTGAAAACTTCATGAATTAAGACTCACTATTTCTCAACATCCCCACGTAACATCTTAATCTAATCTTAAAGTATAAGCCAAAAGAGACATGAGCCAACGACCACTAACTAAGAGGCAAATAATTATACATATATGTAAAACATTACAATATTTAGATATGTGTATGTAATGACCATTTGTAATAATAACATATAAATAAAAATAAGTAATTTTAAAAAATAAAATAATAATACATGTGAAGCTTGTATATATATATATATATATATATATATATATATATATATATATATATATATATATATATATATATATATATCTTTTGTACATTTGCATATTATTTTTTTCTTTTATTTTTTAAACTCTGGTAATTTTATTTAGGAGAAAGGGCTTTTTTTATTAACAAGTTAGGCATATTTAATAACATATTATTCCATTCTTAAATAGCTTGAATATTGGCTCATTTGGCTTATATTTGAAGTACACTATTCTGACATAGCATTTTTAACTTCGGATAATCTCTCATCCTTTTATTTTGAACATTTACCTTATCTTCATCAAGCTCTTTTTTTATCTTAAAAATAATTATCATAAAATATCTATCTTATATGTCCATTATCAAACAATTATATCAAGAAGAGACTTGTAATAAAAGTAAGATAAGTATTCATACTCAAGAATCACGTACATTTATAAATAATGATGTATAAAAATACTTGTTTTTTTTATCATTACTTGTAAATTTTACTTTTTGAACATTAAATATATAATTTTTAGCAAACATCATTCATCATGCACCAATAAAATCATCTTCTATGTTTACTATGTTCATTTGTTGTATGACCAATTTAACATTTTTAATTAATTTATCAAAACATCTATCCTTTCATTATACATTGCATTCAAATAGATACAAATAGGCAAAAGTTTTACCTACATTTTAAAATTGAGTAACGATCACATTAAGGGTCAATTCTATTCAAAACCTTTGGTTGTTATAACACTCGAGATCATGTTCTCTTAGGTTTGCCTCAGTAGCAAGTATAACTTGTAAGATTTCTTTAAAATTCTCTTGGAATCATTTTCTCATTCTCTTTTTCCCTCTCTAAAATCCTTTGACTGGTCTAATTGTTAAAGTTTTTTTTTTAAAAATTTTACAAGTCTCAACTGGCATCATATTTATACTATTTCTCATTATTTTTAACATTCTTGATCATTCAAATACTTATAATAGTTGCATTCCTTCATGTGTATGACTTATCACTTTCTTCCCTTTCTTTTCCAATGGTTTATTGATAGTCAAACTCAGCTACATGTTTGGTCCCATTTGTTTGTCATTTTAAGTTTTAAGATTTGTTCAATTTATTCTAATTATACAAGTATGATATATAACTTTGTACTTCAAATTTTTAAATATCTCTCAAATCCTCCTTCATTTCATATTAACGTAATATTGTGATCCTTTTATTATATAATATAATAGTTTCTATAACCCAAAATCGATGATGATCCATGTTGTTATGCCTTGATCGTGCTGATACTATAATTACATCATATTATATGATCAGTTTAGAATATCTTTTGTGAACACTTTGACTTTGAGCTTACTTCTTTTCTTTCAAGTTATCATACTATATGATATACTTTTGTCGTATAATATCGTAATTTCTGAAACTCATAATATCTTGATCATATTTATATAAGTATATTATATTATTAAATAAATTTAAGGTATTTTTTATAATCATTTTCATACTGAGTCTATTTTATTTTCTCATGAGAAATAATATACTTCTTTTATATTATATTTTAGTCCTTATAGCTCATAATCAATGATAGATATTGTTTATGTCTGGATCATACTAATATGTTAATTATATCATATTATATGATAAATTTATGATATCTTTTTATAAACACTTTCACACTAAGTTCAATTTTTTTTTTGAATGATCATACAATGTTATATACTTATGTCATACTATATGATATAAATATTTTTACAAACTCTCACTAAAGATATATTAGTATACTAATATATTTTCTATTTTGTATTTGTCTGATCTAGTGTTGGGTTCTTCACTCTATCATACTTATATAATGATATATTCTTACTTATGTGATAGTCATATGACTTTGACCACTTGATATGTGACAGCTCGCCCATTTAAACTTTCATATCCTTTCAAAGAATCTTTTATACATAAAATATAAACATTTTAAATCTAAAATATGAGAATACATTGTGTTAGAATCATCTTGAAAACATGCCAAAATGGTAATGACAAGACTTTTTATTTGAGTATACTATTACAAATGTTTCATTGTAAGATAATGTATAGTTTATAATTTTTAGAAGTGAATTAAATTTTTAAGAATTTACAAAAAATTATTAATAACAAGAGGCTTGTTTTAATCCACTTATTTAATAAGAGAATAAGCTTCTCTCTTACTCGAGATTGAATTGGTACATTTGGAAAACTCTAGGAGAGAATGGAGGAGGATCAGAGAGGAAGAAGGAAAGAAAAGTGGTGGTCCCTTATGAAAAGCAAAGAGATAAGAAAAAGAAAAAAAAGAAAGCATGCCTATGGGAAAGAAAGATATTTTAGTATTATTTTATAGATATAATATGGAAAGATGAGGATCCTACTTGAGGTTTCTCCTAACAGTATGTATAAATTGATTTAAATGTTAAGGACTGCATATAAGTTCTAGAGAGCAGTTATAAGAGGGTATAGGTTTTTGTAATTTTTGGGTATAATGATCGAATAATGTAGTTGATTTGATTATACTAATATGACCATTATATAAGGTGTTAGAGAGTTTTTTTATTTAAGTGTGGAAAGATAGTCAACTAAAAATCATAATAGTCATATTAATTTATAATACTAATATAATGATATAACTTATTTGATTTAATAACTTGGGGGTATTGTATTAATACAATATGATGATTATACTAGTATTGTGTATAAGTAGATGTTGGTGATCGTACTAATATAGAATGAAAATCATAATATTGTATACTTAATCAAGAGATCATCTTCTTTGATTTCTTGTTTGATTGTTTATACATATATAAGTATGTATCATACTAGTATGCATATATATATATATATATATGGCTATATGTACATTATTGCAATATTATTTATATAAATTACTATTTATTCTTTTATTTATTATTTTATTTAATAGTTCAGTTATATTATTTGCTCTTTATATTATTTTGTTGCATGTAACTAAAAATTTGGTTATTAAGCATATCATACTCATTTTTGACTTAATTATAAGACATGATGTTGACACTTAATAAATAGAGAGTCTTTAAAAGATAATTTAGAATATAGGGGCAAAGAGATTGATATATTTAATGATTTTGAGGAATGTTATATATGTGTAGATATATTTATATTTTATTTCATATTTTTGTATCAATATAAGTTTCAGATTTGCATGTAGTTTGATAATTATTTTTCTATACGTTGTTATCTTTTTTATGAGATCTTTAAGATCATTGAAGATTTTTTTCCTCATTGTTTGTTTTAGCAGCATGGATTCTCATTTTTGTACAATAAGTTCTAATTAACTTGATAATTTTATATTATAGATGTATTTCATTAGGCTATATTGATTGATATTGGGTGAAGAGTGACTTGATTGGTTTGTATAATAAGCATTACCATACGGTCCAGCACCATCATCTTTTTTCTTACTCTATCAAACTTATTTTATGCCTTAAGATGATGCACTTCTTAAAAATTTATTAAACTTATATGATGACCCATTTCGTATAGTGCGATTTTCTTCGACTAAGGTTACTTGAGTTCTCACTTATATTATATTATAGGATGTGCTATAAAATATTACATTTTCATAGAAAAAGTTCATAACAATTTCATAAAAAATAAAATTATATTTATATAAAATTCAAGATGTTATAGTTTCTCCTTCCTTCTAAAAAGTTTGTCCTTAAAAATTTATAACATTGAGGGATACTTCATCATTTTATTTCCAATTCCTATGTGGCTTTTCATTTCGTTTGGTTTAAATGCAAGACCTTCAGTTTACTATTTCTTTGTTCCTTAACTTGTTTACTTCCTTTGTTAAGATCCTTATTGGTTATTTTATATGTTAAGTTTGCTTGTAAGTCATATTCATTTGAATCTATCTTTAGCACATGAGCTCAATCTTCCACGTACCTCCTCAATAATGAGATTTGAAATACATTATTTATTCCAACTAAGTTTGTTGATAATGTTACTTTGTTGGAAACTTCACCATCCCTCCCAAAAACATGAAAAGTTCTAAGATATCTTGACTTGAGCTTTCCTTGTCCAAATTTATTGACTTCTTTCACATGAATTACTTTCATAAATACTTGATCCTTGTAATTTAAACTTTTTGTGCTTGGAATTATAGTACTTTTATTAATCTTGTGCCTTTAATATGTTTTCTTGTATCTTTTTCATTTTATTTATAATCTTGATAATCAATTTTAGGCTAATTATTGTTTTCTCTTTTTCTTCACATCAATATAAAGGTGATTGATATTTTCTTCCATATAATGCTTTGAATGGTGCTATTTCAATGATAGACTAGTAAAAGTTATTATAGGCAAAAAAGATCAAAGGAAGATGTGAATCTAAACTTCCCCTAAATTTGAATACATATCATCAAACATATCTTCTAATGTCTTTATTTTTCTTTTTGTTTGCCTATTTATTTGGAGATCAAAGGTCATATTGAACTTTAGTTATGTGCCTCCTTCAAAAGAGAGAAGTAAAACTAGAGTCTCAATCTAACATTAGTATCTTTGACACTCAATGTGACCTTATTATCTGATCTAAATACAATTGTGCTAATCTTTTTTATGATGTAATTCATTTTAATAGGTAAGAAATGTTTTAATTTTGTTAATTGGTCCACTATAACTTATGTAATATCATTTCATTAAGTTGACTTGGATAAGCTAACTATAAAATCCATGAAACTATCTTCCATTTTCACATTGGTATAGAAAGGGGTTATAGAGTTTCATTAGGTTTTTTATGCTTAATTTTGACCTGTTGGCATATCAAGCACTTATTTATCTTGTTTTGAACATCCTTTTTCAACCTAGGTTGCCAAAACTTAGTCTTCATATCTTAATTTATCTTGGTTATGCCAAGATGTATCAAGAATCGAGATCCATGGGCTTCTTGTAGTAGTACTTATTTTGTTTCCTTCTACTTAAGAACGTACAATCTATTCCTGTAATATGCTAGACCATTCTCCTGATTAAGATCGAATTTTGTTTCTTTCCCTTCCAAAATTTTGTTTTTACCTTTTGTAACTCCTTATCTTGATCTTGAAATTCTTTTAGATCTTTGAGCCATTCTATTAACATGTCCACTTCATTAAAATTTCTTTGATTGCCTAATAATATGACATTAAGATGCATCTTATTGATTTTGATACATAGTTGTACTTCTTTAGTTTTAGATATGCAACAATTCAAACTTGTCCTTCGATTAAAGGCATATACCATTATATTTTCCTTTCCTAGGTGATAAATAATCGTAATATCATATTCCTTAATCAACTCCAACACACACCTCACCGTAGATTTAATTCTTTCTTTGTGAAGATATATTTCAGGCTATAATATTTTGAATAAATTGGAACCTTCACACCAAATAAATAATATCTCTAAATCTTTAAAGTAAATATAATTGTTGCCAACTCTAAATCATGTATGAGATAAAATTTTTTTATATGGTCAGAGTAGTTAAGAAGCATAAGCTATAACATTTCTTTTTTGCATTAGTACTACCCTATACCCTATATAAGACATCTTTATAAACATGAAATTCTTCATCTAGAGTTAGCAAGGTTAAAACTGGTGTGGTAGTCAACTTCAAATTTAATGTTTGAAAGCTTTTCTTATATTGTTGATTCTAGATAAAAGAGACTTCTTTTTGTGTAAGTTTTGTTAAGGGTGAAGCAATTTGTTAAAACCCTTTGACAAACTTTTGATGGTGGCTAGCAAATCTCAAAAAACTTTGCACTTCATTGACATTTGTTGTCCAGGACACACTATTACTATTGTCACTTTTTGATTATTCACCAATATACCTTCAGCTTTCATGATGTGTCCCAAAAATGATATGCTTTTAGCTAAAAGCTACACTTTATGAATTTAGCAAATAACTATTATTCCTTCAATCATTGTAGCACCATCTAAAAGTGTTAGACATACTTGTACTTATTTGTAGAATATATTAAGATATCATCTTGAAAATAATGACAAAATTATCCATCCATTATTTAAATACTCATGAGATCCATAAAAATTGTTAATGCATTTCTTAACCCAAGTGAAAGTATAAGAAATTCAAAGTGATCATATAAGATTCTAAACACTATCTTCAAAATATCTTATTTTTGAATCTTGAGTTGATATCTTGATCGTAAGTCAATTTTGAAAATATTTTTGCTCTTTGTAGTTGACCAAACATTCATCAACTCTAAGCAATGGTTTTTGTTCTTAATAGTAATCTTGTTTAGCTCTTGATAGTTAATGCACATTACAAGGTTTTCATCTTTCTTAACAAAAAATGTTGGTACTCCTTAAGATAAAACACTTGATCTAATGAATCTCTTATCTAAAAGTTCTCACCTTTGAATTTTCATCTCATGCATCTTTATTATGCCATTTGATATGGTGCTTTGGAAATCGATTCTATACCCATCATTAATTTTATAGCAAACTCAATATCCCAATTTAAAATAATTTAGAAAAATTCCTAAGAAAAACTTCCAAAAACTTAACAATTATTAGGACCTCTTATAATTGCAATGTTGATTGTTTGGTACATTGAATAGGTATAGGTAACAATCACATACATTTTGCAATAGTTTTTTAGCCTTCACAATGGATATATGATGCTTTCCTTCCTTTCTCAAAATAGACAAATTTTGAGCCATTGTCTAATCTACTGGTAGCCTTCTTTTGCCAACAATTTATGGTTACTTTGTATCATAAGACAATTCATTTGCAATATTATATCAAACTCAATGATATCAATTAGAATTAATTTGGAATTTAACAATATTCTATTTATTTTTGTCTTTTTAAATGTTCCATTTTATTAATATTATTTTGCCAATAGGTGATATCATTATTAGTAAAATTTCAAATTTGTTTTGTTCTACTATAATTCATTGGATTATATTTATAAATACAAAAGAGTGTGATGTCTCACAATAAAAAGAACCATCATAAGTTTATTTAAAAATTATGAAATACCTATGATCATGCTTGGTGAAGATGGAGCTTTGGCTTAATTGATTGTATATATTTTAAGTTGAGCCACTTGTTGTTGTATATGAGTTAGACCTTTTCTTGTTTATTGACTTTGTAAGCATTATAAGGCCCTTCTTTAATAATGTCTCTTCATGTGTTGCTTTTGCTCCTATGGGCATTCTTTGACATAATGCCCAAAAGTCTCATTATTAAAGAACTTAATCTTCAATTATATACATTTTAGCAAACATCATGCATTATGCACCAAATCTTTTTCGTCTACCATGCTCATTTTGTGCATCTTTAATTTAAGATTTTTAATTAATTAATCAAAGCCTTTATCTTAGCATTATGTATTATATTCAAACATATACACAGAGGTATAAGTATTGTATATATTCTAAAACTGAATAGTGGTCACACCAAAACCTAATATTGCTCAGACCCTTTAATTGCTATAGTACTCAAGATTATGTTCTTCTTGGGTTTGCCTTAACAACAAGCTTAACTTGCAAGGTTTCATTGAAATCCTTTTGGCATCACTTTCTCCTTCCCTTTTTCCCTCTCTAAAACACCTTCAATCGACCTAATTGCTAAAGGTTTCTTCCTAAAAAAATTTGTAAGTCTCGTCTAACACCCAATTTATACTATTTCTCATGATTTATCACATTCTTGATCATTCAAATGCCTATAATGATCGTGTCCCTTCATGTGAATGCCTTATCACTTTTTTCCCTCTCATTTTTAATAGTTTCCCAATGGTTAAAGTTACCTCCAAATTAGTTTTCACAGTCATTCACCAATTCATGTTTTAAAATCTATTTAGTTTCTATTGATCATTCAAGTATAACATTTAGCTTCATACTGAATGTTTCTAAATCATTCTCTCATCTTTCTTTCAATTCTTATTATCATACTATTGGGATCCTTCTATCATATCGTATGATATTCTCTATAGCATGTAATTGATGAGTGATCCTATCATATGATATACTTCTATTGTAATGTTTGATAATATCTTGATCATATTTATATAATAAATGTTTAGTATTTGATTTGTCTGTGGGGTTGTTATCGCTTTGAGTCCTCATCAATAAGTCTTTTTCTCAAAATGGTCGTTGTAGAAATGGTAGTGTGAAATGGCTAGCAGTAAAGAAAAAAATAATAATAAGACAAAGTACTTTTTGTGACAAAAGATAATTTTCCCAAGAAGATCCTATTCAAAAGATTATTTAATTTTATAAAGTTCTAATTCTCAGAACTCCTTTCAAAAAATTTCTTTCCAGAAGTTCTCTTAATATTTCTAAATTCACTTCAAATTATTTTTTAGACTATTCTTCAATCTCTTTCCTTTCTTCTCTTTTTTTGGCACTCTTTAAAAATTCATTTCAAAAGATTCTTCATTTACTCAATATCCTTACCATTTTATATAAGGGTTGAATATAATATTTTAATATATAATTTAATACAAAAGACATATTTGTTCTTGCCAATATTCCAAAATTTTGAGTTGACTGGTCCATTGGCCTCACACATGTGTCCTCACACACGTGTCATCTGCATGCCCAGTCATACGTGTGCCCTTGTCTTCCCCATGTAGTTTACTTTCAGCCCAGTCACATCTTGTGCAAGTATCAGGGGTAAAAATTTATAGTGAAAAAGTGCACAATGTCTGACTTGAGCGTGCACGACTACGTGAGCACAATGCCTGATTGTGGCTGCATGTGCTTTATTATTGCATGTGTGCATGGTGCTCAATGGCTATCCTCTATGTCTATTGACGTCAATGAGTGGGTGTGTGTATATTTGTACATGTGCCCATGCATCACATTTTTTCCAAAGTTTTTCCATTGTGTCTAAATCTCCCAAGGTTGCATCCATACCATATCACTGACCAATGTGTTGTGACATGCACTTGGGTACAACTACAACAAATCTTTGTGCGTGACTTATCGCTCGGTTCTACTACTTTGTGTGCATCATCAATTTTTTGTGGGTTTTTCTCTTCCTTTTTTTTTTATCTTTTTTGGATTCAATAATCTTGAAAATGATCTCTTAATCAATATTGTAAGATAAATTTAAGGTATCATTTTATAAACACTTTCATATTGAGGTCATTTTATTTTCTCTTGACTGATCATACTATATGATATATTTTTTATGTTTTATATTTTAATTCATATAACTCGTAATCGACTATAGGTGATGTTGTTTATGTTTTGATTGAACTTATAATAAGGTATCATATTATATTATAAATTTATGATAATTGTTTATAAATACTTTCACATTGAGCTCATTTCATTCTCTTTGAGTGATCGTATAATATGACATACTTATATCGTATAGTACGATATAAATATTTTTATGGACTTTCATTTAACACACATTGGCATATTAATACATTTGTCATTTCATAATGGTATAACCTGGTGTTGGTTTCTTCACTCTATCTTGCTTATATGATGATATAATCGTACATGTAGGATTGTTAATTGACTTTAATCTCTCACTTAATCAATTTGTATGACAAGTAATATCATACTATATAATATTGTCATCTTTTTTTATCCTATTAGACCCATCCAATGCCTTCAGACAACACGTATTAAAAAATTTATCATATGGAGATGATGACCTATATTATACTATATGATTTTTTTCAACCAAGGTTATTTGAGTTCTCACTTACAATATATTATATGATGTGTTATAATAATTATATTTTCATTAAAAAATTTTAGAACAATTTTATAAGAAAATAAATTTTTATTTACACAAAATTTAAGATATTACATATACTTTGTTTTCTTCTTATATAACCTCAAATCATTTTCTATAGTATAATTTAAAAATACTAATTTTACATCGAGTTGATATATTTTCCACTTCATGTATGCTAGTAATGCTTTAAAAATTATAATAAAATCAAATCTTGTAATTGGTACAAAAGTTTCAAAATAGTTATTTTTGGCTTTTCTATAATCCTTTAGTAACTAGTCTAGCCTTATGCTTGTGTATTATATTATACTTTTGAGGATGATGATTATAAAATCAAATTATTAGTTACTAACAAATTTTTGAGTTTTTTTTTGCATTCAACTTTTAGATCATGATTGTAACTATTTGGATTAGAGCAAGGATCCTTGGATAAGAATTTGAAGAAGTTTAATGACCTCGACTCAATGATTGTTTAACTTTCAGATCATAGAATTAAGAAGAAGCTCTTTATGGCATGACTTATCCACATTGAGCTAATCATCACATCCATGACTTTGGTTAGAATGTAAATCCTTTATCTTTTGTAATATGGCACCTGGGATTATTAAACTTTTCATGCATGCATTAGTTAATCACATACATTAGCTACTAAATGATCATTAGATTTGCATTAATTTATCTACTATATTATTACAATCTTGCTCTAAAATTAAATTAATCTTTTAAATAATGAAATTAGATTGAAAACAAGCCTTATATAATATAATTTATTGAACATACAATACAATTTATAATATCATATTGTACGTTTTACATTTTAGCTTAAGATGTCAACTAAAGTTTAAAATCATCATAGTATCGTATGGTATAATGTTATCATCATATATATGCGACCATTGACTAAAACAACAATTTGAAGGTATATACGTCGTATGTATGAGTATGACGATTGCTTCATATGTGTTTGTTATTTTTAATACCTCTCTGGGTTTGTTAAATCTTTAAGCTTAGGGTCTCATACAATATAAAAAGTGTGTTGCAATTATATGCTTTAGTGATAAACTTAATAAACATGTCTACTATACTGTATAGGTATGATACTTGTGTAATATAAGTACACTGACTTTATACAAAATCCTTCATTTATATGAATGTTCACGTATCAAACTTATATAACCACCTTATATATAGGACTTAATCCTACTATCATATGAGTATTATAATTATATAATATGAGTATGATCATTAGTAAATAAAGCTAAATTCTCAAATATATATATGATCATACAAAGATGAACTATGCATTGAACTTTTACAATATTTTTTCACTAAACTTATGGTTTTGCTAATATAATAAAACTTAATGTATGTGTATGATTGATCCTGTTAATATAATAAAGTTGGTTAACCTAATTAATATAAGCTCATACATGCATTTAGACTCATACGTTCACAACATACAGTTTTTCTCAAGAGCTTGACTCTTTGTGAAATTGTGTATCATATGATGGTGGTATACTATCAAACAATGATGACTTGTTAATAACTAGATATGAACTTGTGATATTCTAATCTCATTATCTTGATGTATTCCCATTCGATTGTCTCATGTAAACAAAAATGAGTTATACAAAAGACATTTTAATATCTTAACACCATAGTATTTTACATAAACATTAGAATCACTCAAAATAGCTAATATAAGATAACTAATCTATGTATTTATCCACCTAAAAGTCTATCACAAGTTGCTCTTATTTCAGTGATTTCTTTCTCATTACATAACTTAGTACTCACTCCTTATCATCATTTATCCTAGGTGTCACAGACCACAAACTTTTATTTGGTTTATCCTTGAACAATATTAGACCAATAAGATTTAATTTTAATATCAAATGTGATATCTTAGTATCTTTATATTGAGATATTGTCCCATTAGATCATTTTATATTGACCTAACTGGGTTTTTCCTTTAAAAGGTGCTTCAAAATTTTAAGATTATAACCACTTATATAAACATCAAGATCATTCTATTAGTAAGAAAAATGAAACAATTCATCCATGTACCACTTCATCTAAAAGCTTGTAAAGAGTCGCTTTTTTCTTAAGTAATTCCCTTCTCGAGACATCTCCTAGAGCTCACTCACCACCCTCTTCAATCTTACATGTCATAGAACTACATTGAGCTAGTATGATTAGTGGGATCATCTTGCATTTTTTGTGTGAACTTAAGAGCTGCATTATAAATTGATATCGTATAGTATGAGAATCACTCTTGAATTGGTATGATGTGTCATTTGAACAAAATATAATGGTTATAACATTGGATCTTTGAGATGATTCTTGGTAAAATTCTTTTACCATGATATGATTTAGGGAATGCATTGGTACGAAAAAAAACTTGAGAGCTTAATGACTATTTCATTTTCTTTAGAAAGCTCAATTAGCAATTATACATTTCATAATCTATCTTGGTATCGACCATAATATAAGAAAGATTGATTTCTAATAAAATAAAGTATGTTATGAATTGCAAACTAAAGTGCACAAAAAATGAAAAATGATTAACTTTGTAAATTAGATTGGAGCATTATTTGGTCTAAGTACTACATTTTTTTTCTTCAACACATCTTTTCAATTGATTCATATTGGTAACATCCTTCCATCATTAGTTCGGTACCACTCTTCTTTTAAAGGATTAAAGGTTTACGTTTTTAACATATTAATTATAAAAGATGTACTCATTTCTCTTTAGTTGAAGTGGTTGTAGTACATTTGGTGTCTCCTTTAAGCACCATTGTTGTACTTGGTTTACCCCTTCCTATTATAACAAATGAGGGTGGTAGGTATAAATTTAATCAAGTTGATTGATTGTGTATGTTGGAACAAGTCAGGTTAACCCACCTATAAAATCTTGTGTGTATTTTTTTGTTTGCTACCTTAAGTTCTATTTTATTTCACTATAGAGATTCATTGGTTAATTTCAAAAGAATATAATGTTTTTGTTAAAGTAATTAATTTGTTAAACTTTCAAGAATACTATAATTCACTACCCATCTTATAGTGTTACTTCTCTTGTATTACAACATATTGATATATCTAAATTTTGTTTAATTTTATATATCTCTTGTATTTTGATAATCTCTTAATCTTTGGATGATCAATAAGTTTTTGTGTTATTTTTTTGTCATTTAAATTCCTTCTTCTATTGCCTTAACTCATTGTTCTTGTTTTATTAACTTAAATTTCTCTTTCTTTATAAAATAAAAATTAAATACTTCATATATTTATTGTAGACATCTTACCTTTCTTAGAAAAGATTTTGATGAAGATGATTCTTCACCTAATTTGACATTGGGCTTGTCAACTCTTTTTCATGAATATCTTGTATTGTAGTAAGTGTTGGAGTTGACAATTATTGTATAATAATTGAACTTTCATAATTTTTTTGCTCTTTATAATTCTAAGATTTTTCTCATCAAATATAATATCTTCATTAATTAATAATATTTTTTTGTTGTAGGTGATAAAGTTAACATCCTTTTGTAGTTATATTATTACCAACAAAGATGCATTCACTTTTATCTACTATTTTCATTATTTTGGTTGGAATATACGATTAATAGATGCATTCAAAAACTTTGAAATGATTAACTAATGGTTTCCATTTTGTTCATGGATTTAGAAAGAGTTATTCTTTTTATTGCTTTAATTAGACATCTATTAAGGATATAGATTTATTGACTTACTAGTTTTAGCCCAAAAATTACTTAGTAGACCTTTTTCCTTAATTATTACTTTTGTCACCTAAATTATTATTATAGTATTTCTTTTTCGTTGGGTAATTTTGTTGTGGTTATAAGTTGTTAGTTTTTTTTTTGTGTATTTCTTTACTTTTATATTACTTATCAAATTCTTTTGAAGTTTATTATTCTCAATCACTTCTAAAAATTTTAAGATTATGACCACTTTATTTTTTCACAAAAACATTGAATTTCTTGAATGTCTAAAAAATTTTCAATTTTTTTCATGAAACATGTATAAGTTATCTTCATATAATTATCAATAAATAAGGTAATGTATATGTCTTCATTAAGTGAGAGGCATGTCATTTTTTTCATGTGTCTATGTGCACTAGTTGTAATGGTTCCTAAACTGCTTTGCTCACATTTTTTTTATAAAGATTGTCTATATTGTTTGCCTATAACACTTCTTTCACATGTGTCCATATTTATAGAAATTTCTAGGATCCCTTTAACCATTCTTCTTTATCTTAATAATTTTAAGTCTAAAAAATTAAAAAGATAATATCTCTTATGTCATAATCACGTTTCTTCCACATTTCTATTAATAATGCATGATGATGAATGATCTTTAGTTCAAGAGTAAAATTCTTATTTCTTTCCATGTTAACTTTTATAATTATTTGATTATTTTATCAAAATTCATGTTGTCCCTAATTTTATAAGTTATGTGATATCATTCAAAACCAATTGTCTCATGCTCAATAGATTTTGCTCTAATTATAGCACTAGCAAAACATTGACTATATGCTTTACTCTTTTCTTTGTTTCAATTGCAATTGTCATTTTTTCTATTGTTTATATTAGTGCTCTATTACTCATTCTAATTTTTGATATAGAAGTCTCTGCATTTAAAAAAATACTCTAATTTTTTATTATATAATTACTATAATCATTGTTAATATATTAAATATTTTTTCTTTTCCAATACACTTTGATATACATAATATACATAATATACATAATATACATAATATATATATATATATATATATATATATATATATATATATATATATATATATATATATATATATATATATATATATATATATATATATATATATATATATATATATATATATATATATATATATATATAAATATTTGATTGATGATTATTATTTTTAATTTATAATTCTTCTTTAAGTGTCCAAATGTTTTACAAAAGTAATATTAGGGTTTTTCTTTTCATTTGCACTCATGTATTATGATTTACCCTTTTGCAAATCTTACATTGAATTTTTAAAATGTGATGGATCTTTTTTTGAAATAATTTTTCTTAATTATTTATACATCTTTTAGATTAAAGAATTTTAGCACTACTATTTTTTCAAATACTTGTGATCGAAAATTTTAATATATTCGAAATATACTTTCAATTGACTTGTTTGGGTGTATCAACTTTCTATTCTCATAAGATAGTAAAAATCGTACTAAATTTTGAATTGTTAGCTTTATCAAGTCATTTGATTATTCTATTACTACAATAATATAGTCATACTTTTATGATATGTTAATTAATGTTTTTTCAATCTTTTGAAAAATGATCTTTTCTCCTTCCCTCATTTGTCAATTTTATATTTCACTACGAAGAGACCTGCGTTTAATACTCCTTACCTTAAAATCTCCTTCAAATCTCTTTGTAAGATTTCCTACACATTGTTGGCCTTTGTTTCTTTTGTGATACTTTGAAATATATTTATAGGTATCATTTGTTGAATGATGCATAGTACCCTTGCATACTTAATTTTATTGGATTCAAACTTTTTCATTTCTCAAGAGAGTTAAAATACGTCTAATAGCTTTGTGAATCTTATACCCACAATTTTTCATAGCCTATGCAATAAGAGTATAGTTTATAGCTTGATTATCCAAAACTTAAACTTATCTCTATCAAAAATAGGAATAATAGAATGCATAAAGGCATTAGAGTCAGTCATATTTCGCATAGAGGCAACAAAGACGACCATAAGTGTAGTTGAGGTGGCAAAGCAAACCATATTTGAAGTTGAGGTGACAAATATAAGTGTCTAGGCAATAGGACCAACCATATTGGAATTAAATGCCTACAATCATAACGAAGCTCTATTACTATTATTGGATAATTGAGCAACCAATGATGACTTTTGGAATACCAACGTTGAAGATCAAATTTAAGATTTTGAGAGAGAAGAGATTTGATCGTGACACAAATAAATATTTTTCAATACTTTGACGAGTTGTTAATAACAAGAAGGGCAAATCATTATATATAAATATGCTATACTTCATTTACATTTTTAAATATAATTCTAAAGAATTTTATTTAATTATGATTCTAGAGAATTCTTTTAAAATATCTCTTGAAATAATCCTTTTGCTTTTCTTCTAAAATCTTCTATAATTAACTAAGAAGTGAATTCTAAAATTTGTTATAATTATCTAGAAAGTAGATCCCATAATTCTTCATTTAATTTTATAAAAAGTAAATTAAGCTTTAACATTCTAATTTAATTTATTTTTTTAACAATATTAATAAGTGTTCTAAGATATAAAATGATGACTAACTATCAGTGACGAAGGAATCAGAACAAACTTTGCACTCACCATGCAAAAAATATAGAGAAATTTTAACAAAAAAATATTGAAATTTTTTTAATGATGAATAAATAAATAAAAGAAGTGAAAAAGATTTAAGTTTTGCATAATATTATAGAAAACAAATATGACTTTTTAGGAATGCTTCTATTTAGAAAATTAATTTTGAGAAAAAATTATATTTTTTATTCTAACTAATTTTATTATTGCATCAAACATGATGTTAGTCAATAATTATTTTATTTATTTAATATTAAAAATATTATAGATATCTTTTAAAGATAATATAATGATAAGAATAATGATGAAAAATATGATTTGTAATAATAAATTTGTACATATTCATGGTGAGTCATGAATACGAAAGAATAAACATATTGAGAAAATAATGAAAAAGAAAGTTAAAATAATGAAAAGAAAGTTTTCAAATGATTAAGACAATTTTTGTTTTATATTTAATTTGTTAATAAGTATTTTTATTAAAATTTAATCCGATACAATTACTATGTACTAATTCTAATTAGTTTAATAGTATTGAGTTCTAAATTGAGATTTAATAACATAAAGTTTTTCTATATCAAGATTTCATTAGATATATTTGTGTCATAATAATTTTTCAATATTTAGTTATGTAGACAAAGTATATTAATTGTATATTGAAATTCTTTATATTTTTGTTTAGTTAGGTGGAGTTATTTTATAATTTTTTTTAAAAAAAAAAATTAAACAAGACATCACAAGATTTAAATTTTCTAATAAGAATAATAATATTTTTTAAATGATTGAAAATTATTTTTTAAAAATATTCTAAGGAAATAAATAATCTCTTTAGCCTTATTTTTTTAAAAAAAACTTATAAAAATTATTTAATTAATATTCATCGTAATAGAAGAAAGGCATCATACATCCTTCCTCCATTTGTCACCGCTTAAAAGCTTTGCTTCTAAATTAAAATTTCCTTTTAAAAAGATTAATTAACAATGTATATATATAAAATAAAAAATAACAATTTTCCTTTCAGTCTGTTTTCGGAGACATCTTTCCGTCGAATTATAAACGCTTCGAGCCCTTCAATCCCTCTTCACAAAGTGTCCCGAACATGAAGTTCCTCCGCGTGGCCTTCCCACTGCTCCTCCTCGCGGCCAGTCTCTGCTTCTCCGCCGCGGCGGAGCAACTGATTCATGCCCTGCGACCGCAGTTCGGCAGCGCTGGCACCGGCGTGTCTTGCACCAGCTGGCAGCTGGCCGTCGAAACCCACAACCTCCGCGATTGGCCATCCGTCCCCACCGCCTGCGAATCCTACTTCGGTAACTACATGCTCGGCGGCCACTACCGGAACGACTCCCGCGTCGTGGTCGACGAGGCCATCAAATACGCCCTCGGTTGCAAGAGTTCCTCCCCCCGCGGCATCGACATCTGGATCTTCGACATCGACGAGACGTCCCTTTCCAACCTTCCTTACCTCTCCCAACATGGATTTGGGTATCTGGAGAACTAAAGGCTTTGCCTTTTCCAATGCCCTGTTCTTGTCTGACCTGGGTGGTTGTGTTACAGGGTGGAGCCGATAAACCACGTGCTCTTTGCAGAGTGGATCTTGAAGGGGTCTGCGCCGCCGCTGCCGGAGACGTTGAAGCTTTACAACGTGCTGATTAAGCTGGGGATTAAGGTGGTGTTTCTCTCGGATAGAACGGAGAAGTTCACAGCTTCGACGGCTCAGAATTTGAAGAGGGCTGGTTATCACACGTGGCACAAGCTTATTCTCAGGTAAGAAAATTAAATAATTAGAAAAAAACAATATTAATTATTAAAAATATATATATTTTTTCGAATCGTGAAGGAATCCCAAGACGAATGGAACGGTGCTGCAGCACAAGTCGGAGGTGAGGGCTATGTTGCAGAGAAATGAGTATAGGATCGTCGGCAACATTGGCGATCAGTGGAGCGATATCTTGGGGTCACCTGAAGGTGAACGTACCTTTAAGCTGCCGGATCCCATGTACTATATTGGTTGACCACTTGGTCTCCGTTGCATGGTTTGCTCGTGTGTTGACTTCGGAAATGTAAGAAGCCAATATTGGTCTTCTATTTTCCTTTTGCATTCTGTTTCTGTATGCGTGTGTCAAATTTGAGGAATAAAGAGGAGTTTAGCGAATAATTTTTATATTATATAAAAATCATTTCATTAAATATTTGTTGAGATTATATGTATCAAATGCATAAATTTTAACAAAACAAAATAAAAATTTGATGCTAACTTATTCTTAATAACCTTATTTTAACAATTCTTACTTCTTTTTTTTAATTTAGAAATCGAATAAATCAAATAATAATAATTTAGTTTAATAAGTATGTGGAACAGAACGTTATCAAAACAATGTCTTAAGTGGGTATTTATCTTAAGAAAATGTCTCATTTTTTCAAAAAAAAAATTATACAAAAGAATCTAAGTTTTTAATACAAAATGTTACAAAGGTCTAGCTCATTAATTTTTTCTAATTATTTATTGAATTATGTTGAGAATAAGACTCTTTTTGGTAAATAAATTAACAGATATTTAATAGAATAATGAATGATATGTTTAAAAATGTTATTAAAAACTAAATGTTTAATAAATATACTTTTTAAAAAGATATTACTATTGGAAAGAAAAATTTGACAAATACATGATATTATGTTTATGTATGTTTTGATGAATTTTTTTCACATCAATAAAATTTTGATAAAATAACCAAAATGACTTAATTTGTTGATTCGTGCAAATTTTCGAAAATATACATAAAATATTAATTTATTATTGAAATTTTTTTGTTATTCATAAATATAATCATCTATTTTTTTCTTAAAAAAGGATAACAACAACAATAGTAAATTTCTTCATTATTTCTATTAAAAAAAACAAACTAAGACAAAATAAGAATGATTACATTATTTATATTTTTTTTATTGAAGTTAAATATTTATTTTTAATGATTTAGGAAAAAGAAATTTGCAAACTTTATCTCACTTTTTTTAACAATATTTGCTTGAAGAATCATTAAAAAAAACTTCAATTTGGAATTACTATTGGTTTTCGACCAAATTGCATTGTTTTCTAAGTTTTTTGTTTCTCATTTTTGTTTTTTTTAATGTTTGTCATATGTGATTGTATATGTGTATATATATATATAATATAATTAAAAAAATAGAATTAAATAATTTTTCCGCCTTCTTTCAAATGGGTAATGAAGAAAGATTCAACAAAGTTCTTTTAAAGAAAAAAAACAAAAACTTAAATTAGAACTTATTTTCGATCAATTTAAATATAATTAAAAAAGATAGCACATGAGTTGTCATTCATGGCTTTTCATTAAACTGCCTCTTCAACGTCCATTTGTGCATGCCACAATAGTAGTGCAGATCGAGGTCAGCCGGTACCAACCCGGTTCAGGAAGGAGAGAAAGAAAGCGCATGAGGGTATGTTTAAACCCTCAGAAGACTGGTTCAGGAATCGAACCAGGCGATCTGCTGCTT
This sequence comes from Vanilla planifolia, assembly GCA_023846275.1. NCBI lineage: Eukaryota > Viridiplantae > Streptophyta > Magnoliopsida > Asparagales > Orchidaceae > Vanilla > Vanilla planifolia. The sequence goes on from CM043870.1 coordinate 4,845,882, forward strand.
GGTTTGAGCGAAGGAGACAAAAAAACGAAACTGAGAGGGAAAATAATTAATTAAAAATAAATAAATAATATTAAAAAATAAATAAAAGATAATAAAATAATAAATAAAATATAAAAAATATGACAAATGGCAAATGTTGAGAAAATTTAAATAGTAAAATGACAATTGGAAAAAATTTATGAAGAATTGACATGAGATCGATTGTATTTAGAGAAATATTAAGAATTTTTTGTATGGTTTTGTTTGGAATACAATTAATCATATTACGTTGCAATAGTTATGGCTCTTATTTCAATGGTGTTATGGAGAAATAGTTTAGAAAAATGTCTATTGGCACATTAGTTTGCTTGCTATAGTTGTCTCATAAATGTATTGAATCAAACTTTTGGAAATTATACTAATTATAAAATAGTAATTTGGTATGGCATGATAAGAGTCTATATGAAACAACATAAAAGAGATAATGATTGGTTATTTGAGACATTATCCTTACATAGTTAGAGTTAAAATATCCTCACATGGTCTCATATGATATATGACACAATTGTCTTCAGGGTCAAGATACTCATAGCATTTTGACATTCCTTGGTGAGGTTTTGTGTTAAACTCATCGAGTTTCGTTCTTCTCCAAGTACTCTCTTCTTACTTGGTCTCCTATCTTAAAATTTTTCAACTCTAACATACTTAACGATGAAGTTCTCATAAGATTAAAACTCAGGTTGCCCCCAAATGATGTCTCACCATCTCAAGGTTGATGACTTTACATTTATCATTAGATATCTCTCCTCCTATTTGATGCAATATGTGTTCGAATAATGCATAAGAGGAGGGTGAATAGTGTTTTGAACTTTTTGCTATTTTTAAAATCTTTTCTTAAATAAAATTTGACGATCATAAAATCATTAATTTAATAATTTTGTTAAATAAAATTGTAAAAAGAAATATAAATTTTATGATTTTAAAATTTTTTAATAAAATATTTTATACATGATAAAAATAATTTTGATGATTTTTTATATATTTTAAATTAAATATTGTTATATAAGAAAAATATCACAAATTATACAATAATAAATAAAATATAACTGATAAAGGATTTTTAGGTAGTTCGGTTTAACCCGTACTTACATCAACCCCCAATCAACTCAATCGAGATTCCACTAATAAAACAACTCTCTTTCATCATAGTAGGTAGATGTAATATTTACAAATCATAGCCTTTTGTTGTAGTAGGTAAGAGTTCATTGTCACAGTTTTAATTATAAAATTTTATAATATTGAATCACAATATAAAATAATGATTAATCACACTATTTTACTATTAACTTGTAAAAATATATATGACTAGTCAACAAATTATGATATTAGAATATGAGTGTACATATAAAAAAGATTAAAGTAACTTAAAGGACTTAGTTTTGATATATTAAATCCAAAATATTTATTAATATATACTAATGTTATTAAGAAAAAATGAAAAAAATATTATATTAAGACTATCTTTTAAAAAAATATAAAAACAAATAAGAAAATAATTAATTAATTATAAAAAAATTACCAGTAAGGTTATACAATTAAAGGGAATGTTGAAGTAAGAAAGAGAAAACATTAGTTGTAAACGAAGCTCCAACAAAAGTGTCAAAATTGGATCATTAAAGGAAATGTTGAAGTAAGAAAGAGAAAACATTAGTTGTAAACGTAGCTCCAACAAAAGTGTCAAAATTGGATCACAATTTTCGATTTTACTCATTCTCTTCTAAAATAATTGATATAGTAAGGTAAAATCATCTTCTTTCCAACCCTTAAGGCTCCTTTATTTATATTAAAATATTTTGGACTAAACTGGAAATTTTATAATGCCTAGAAAGATCATCAGAAACAATCATTAGCATTTTAGAGTTCAAAACAAACACAAACATCATTTTAGAATGCAAATTTTGGGCGAGAATGGCGACTACCATCCAATCTACGTAGACGAAACAAGAGCAGTTTGGTCATAGTGCTGGATGGAACGGTGTTGACATGTAGGAGCATTATTCACAAAGGCAGAGATGATCTTAGCTATTCGATTGAGCTTTATGAATGGATGGCTAAATGAAATGTTTTGTTCATAAAATTTCATAACTGATCCCATCAATTTGATCAGACTTGTTAGATGGACGATTATATGAAATCTACTATTCACAAAAGTGGGTATGATATGAACAGTTTGATCGCAAAAATGTACAATTGGATGGCACTAGTTGGCTTCAGTTTAAAAGCAAACAAGGTCAATTTTTAGAGCTATACCGCAAGCTTGTATATGATGTTCAGCATTTATAATACTTCCTCTCAACATATAGGTCAGCTAAATGAGATTGGTTGCCCCCTAGTGTTCTTGGGAGGACATGACCCAAGTCACCTATGCATATGTATATAGGTACGTCTTGACCCAATCCAATTATCTATCACTTTATGAGTTGGACTAAACTTGTTATGCCTAAACTAATTTAGGAGATATTTCCTGACAATATTTAACCCAAGCTACTAAAGGAATTTGTGCACAAGCAGAGACTCAAACTTGACCTGACTAGGTTCACTTAGTCTCCTTATGGCTCCTTCAAGCCCATTGGTTAACATTTCAAGCCACTTGGCCTAAGCCATTGGGGCTTGGCCATGTATTGGGTTTTTAGGTGAACATTTTTTGTTTTTTTCTTAAACCATTTTTTATATATTTATTATTTTTTTATTACTTTTAAAGTAATTTTGTAACTATTAAAAGGATAAAATATTTTTATAACTACAAAATAATAATGTATAAAAATCAATATTAATACATATAAATAAATGATATTATACATCTTAATTATATAATATGTAAATAAGTGATAAGATAAATAATTAAATCAGTAGATGTTTTGGAGATGAACTCCTCATAATTAGTTACTCAACCAAGTGTTTAGTTAATGGCTTCTTGATATGCAAATTAAGCCAATATGGGAGCATAGCTTTTAACAATACTTGATAATTCCTTGTGAATTACTCCATAAGACATCTGATCAAAACTCTCTAATTGATTGATCTTATAAGAGGTTGAGTTGCATATCTTGAAAAACACTCAAGAAAAGTATTAGAGAAGCTAACATATTAATTTTATTATCAGCAAATAAGTAGTACCATGACTAATGGTGTAATACTATTTACCTTTTTGTCTAAGTCCTATCTTTTCAGACAACCTTAGCTTCCATACTTAGAATATTCTCTTGATCATTCTATCCTTTTTAGTTAGCTAATCAAATATTATATGCTCACCAGCTTTCACTTGGTCATCCTCGAACCACATCCTAAAATTTTCAAGTCAAGTACGAATCAATCTATTATGTAAAATGTGTCAAACATTAAGACAATAAAAATATAAAATTGAATATAAAATTAGATAAAGCTTGTCAAGACAAGTCCAAAAATATTTATTTCATCTCAATTAGAATTCATATATTATTATTACAAATTTTTTAAGTTCAATAAGTAATTAAATAATTAAATAATTATATATCCAAAATAATTAAATTATTAAATCCCAATCAAGATTATCTTAAAATATTTGATAACTCTCTCACTCGAGCACATTTTAGTGTTTTCATTCCTCTTTTGCCCTGATCGAATTCATTGGAATTCCCCTCTACCGGTTACAAGGACGACACTCACTGTAAAAATTCTGACAAAATCAAGGAGTTTTTCATTGTCTGAAACCATGATGATTACAATGGTAAGAAATTTGGGAGTTTTTGAAATGAGAATGGAAGAAACATTAAGATTTAGTCCTCAATTTTGACGAGATGCATTATTAATAAGTTTTAATTTAGCTTTTATTGCATTTTTAAGATGTTAAGAGGGAAACAAAGGGGAGATTACAATGTTAAGGTTTTGAGAAAATGCAAAACTAAGGAGAGAGAAAAAGAGAAGAAAAATAAAAGAAAATATAAAGAAATGTTTTCACAAATTAGGAAAGTGAGTTTGTGCATCATTTAACATATAGTTGATAAATGACAATTGCACAAAATCTCTTGTATTAAATTAAGAATTATTGTTGCTTAATAGGTAGAGCCTAATGAACAAGAAATTTAATTAATAAGAAATAAGAAAATCTTAAGACAGATGCTCTAACATAATTTATATGTAAATTTTTGTTATACTAATATATATATATATAAGAGCTCTATGTGATATTTGATGTACTATTATTATGATTAAATTTATAAAACTATGCCAAAAATAGTAGCTTGAGATCTTGAACATGTAAGCATGATGTATAGTTGTATGTATTTCTATGTATTGAATGATACACTATTTGTATAAATATAACTCATCCATTAATGAAATGTAAAAATATGATCCTCTATGTGTTACTTCAATTGCATACCTTTAATTATATATTAAAAAATTTTAAAACATATGTACGTGTGAATTAAAGAAGTGAAATGATAAATTTAATAAATTAAAATTGATTTAGTGACTAGCGAATTATTTAATTTAAAATGTGTTAATTTTTATGACTAGTGGCTAGTGAATCGCATGGTTGAGATGTGTTGCTATAATAATTGTTAGTGACTAGAGTGTTACATGATTGAGATGTGTCGCTATAATAATAGTTAGTGGTTAGTGTGTCGCTATTATAGTGGTTAATGGTGAGTGTGTCATATGATTGATAGTTGTCGTTGTATGTGACTAGTTTTCAGTTTGTCACCTGATTGAGATTTATTGTAAATATACAATCATTGGAAACATTGAAAGTTTGACCATTATTGTGCATTAAAATATCACAAAGACTTAATAAATATGATTTTCATTTTGTAAACTAAAAAGATACTACTAACATATTACCTAAGAGAATGGGAGCAGCAACACCACTATCATAATATTTACTTAGTTAAGTAGAAATAAACACATATAATCAAGATCATATTATGAAAAAGAAATAAAAATAATATATATATATATATATATATATATATATATATATATATATATATATATATATATATATATATATATATATATATATATATTTCTCTATGATGGTGGTAATATTTTAGCATATTGTGATTTTGTTATATTTTATACTTTACTTTAGTTTTAATTAACTATTCTTTGATTTGATTTATGTAATTTAGACATTACATGTGATTTGTCCAAAAATTATTTATTTGTATATTTTTTTATTATTAGCTGTAACCTATTGAGTGTATGATGGTTAACATAGTCTATTTTTTGGTATTAAATTTTTAAGTATATTAGAACCACAATGCAAGGAGCACCACCCATAAGAATTACTTGTAACAAAGAACTAAATCTGTAAAGGTTTTGTACAAAGCAACTTTGTAAATTGTATGTTGGTAGCTTATGTTGTATCATGTACTTGTATTTTGGATGTGATAGTATAATCAATAGTTGTGAATCCATGAAGTTATGAGTATGAAATTGTATGATATATAATTGTGTGAGATGTTATAATTATTTGACATATATTAAATTATTGTTGTTGTATATGAAAAAAGGATAAATTATAAGGGAGATTTTATCAAGTTGAAATATAAAATTTATGATAAATTAAGATTTTAAAAGATTAGTGTTTAGTAATTAAATTCAACCAATAATGTGGTAAGAACAGTTATCATATTTGGTGGTATTCGAGTAGTTGAAATCCTAAGACCCAATATCTGAATGACATGATGTCTAAATAATTAAAATCATAAGGACAAAATATGTATAGTTACATATTGTAATGATATTTATAATATGTTTCTAAAGTATTTTATTTATATATGTGCAAAATAATGTGATAGAGCATGTTATACTAAAAGTTTCATATTTATGACTTAGGATGGATTTAGAGATACAAATCTTATTAATAAGACTACCAATACCAATAATGAAGCTAGGCTCTTTCAATAGCTCAGAATGGGAAGGAAATAATTATTTAATAAATCGGTTGAGTTCTTTTTTCTTTTATTACTAAGAGGTATAACTTTAATTATAAGAAAGTCTAAAGAGATATCACATAGACAGGTTAATAGAGCAATTTCTTAAGCTGTATTAACTTAGCTTTCAAATGTTATAGATCCTACATCGATTGAGGATAGGCTTGACAACATAGAGACACTGCTTGATAGTATGTTTTTTTTGTAAATAGAATAATCTTTTTGGTAGTCATTGTGATAAAAGGTATTACAAAAGATTGGTGTGTTGGCAAAAAAGGCTAAAATTTGAAGGTAAATCAAATTTAGAGATATCTTAGAAATACTTCTACAAAGTATTTCGAGAATGGTATATACCTAGTCTACAAAGAAGTGGATACATGACGAATTGAACATGCCATGTCAATGAAGCTTAACTATAATGACTTATGAGCAAAAGCTTTCATCCATTGTCAAATATGTTTTAAAGGTGGTGGCCACAAAAGAATAGAAGTGTTATATGTTCAGAAAGGGGTTACAAAATTTTATTAAAAATATTATGACTCATTTACATTTTTCTTCATATAAAAAACTAGTGGAGCCAACTCATTGAACAAAATAAGATAAAGTTTCAAAAGAGGCAAAAATGAATATAGAAAAAATGGGATCTAATTTTGTATTTAAGAGTAGATGTAGATTTAGAAAGCCAATTATTAATAAATCAAGGAAGCAATCTTCTAAAGCTCCTATGGAACGAAGAATCAATCAAAATCCTCATTATAAATTTCTATAAATTATTAGTATGGTAAGTACTACAAACCAAAACCAATTAAATGCATTAAATGTCCACAAATAGGCCATATTTTTATACATTATTCTTTGAATATCGTTGGAGAAAAGAAACTCAGCAAGTTAGTGATGGAATGAAAACCACCAAGGGTTCCATGATAGTAAGACTCGATAGTACACCTTAGGCTACATATCATAATAGTTAAAGATAGGCTTCTATAATGTCATGAAAAATTAAAAAATAATATATCTATGCCATCACTTAAAAAGAAGCTCTTGCATCACCTAATATTATCACAAGTATAAAATCTTAAAAAAATAACAAAATTATTATTTTTTAAGATTAAAATCAATAATCTACCTAGCTAACTAAAGACAAAAAAACTTGAAATTATATCCATAAAACTCTTAACTTAATTAAAAAATGTGGCATTTTGCAACTTTTAAGTGGTTTTGTTGCCCAAGAAGATTCTCCATGCATTTTTCATGAAAGAAACCTTCAAAGGCAATAGTCAACAATGGCTACTGAGAGTATCAAACTTTGTTCCAATATGTGAAACTACTTGTTCCAGTTTAAAAAGCCTTTCTCACTTTACACTTATTACCTCTTTGAAGTAAATAAAACATAAACTATTATAACTTCTCTAGGAAGTTGCTCAACCTACCTCCTATAAGCTATATTTGAGAGGATAACAAGGAATAAATTGCCACAATAAAGAGATTTCCATGATGCTCCTCTCTATAGAAATGGATGCGATTTAACATCTCTTCACTTCTCCTTTGAATCAATCCCTTTCATCATCTTCCTTCTCCTACAGTATGAAGCTATAATGATTTTTTAAACACGTTCATGTAGCAAACGAAGGGATGATCATGGAGGAATTCAAAGAATGGCTTAAAAGTTTCAATGCAGATGGAGATGGGTGCATAAATAGGGACAAGCTTCGTAGAGTAATTCGAAGTGTTGGTGGGCAGTTAAGTTGGTGGAAGAGACGTAGGGGAGTCTGTCAAGCTAATACAAACTCTGATAAATGAATCTAATTTTATTTCTAAGAGCAAATTTAAATTCAAAAGGCCAATTACTAACAAATCAAGATCACAATCTCCTATAGCTTTTATAGAATTAAGAATTAGTCAAAAGCTTTATCATAAAATTGTATTAAAATATTAGTGTGGTGAGTGCTGCAAATCAAATAAATGCATTAAATATCTACAAATATGTTATATTTTTATTTGAATATTGAAGGAGAAAAAGAAAGCCAGCAAGCTAGTGAAAGAATTGAAACCATTAGGGGTTCCATGGTAGTAAACCAGATAGTACTTCTTAGGTTGCATATGGTACTAGTCGAGGACAAACTTCTATGATGTCATAACAAACTACACAATCGTGTATCTTTGTCATCATTTAAAAGGAGGTTCTTGTATCACCTGATATTATCAGAAGTACTCATTTGTTATAAAATATATTAATAATAGTTTTGTTTGATTGTAGTGCATCATATTTATTTATATCAACTGATTTGATTACAAGATTATATATTCAATTGCATGTATTAGAAAGTCATATTTTATTAAAATTATTTATGAGAGAAAAAGTTAGAGTGGAAAAACATTTTAAGATATGAACATTACCTGTTGATAGGTCAGATAGCAAGGCAACATGAAGTTTTGAGTTCTTTAATCTATGTAAACCTTAAAATTTCTCATGGGTTGAGTTTTTTTGAGTTCTTGATCACTTTGGATCAAGAACATTATAGTACCAAGGAGAACTTCTATGTAAGGAATTCCTTACATTGCACTTAATATGTAATCTTACTTTTAGGACCAAGCCTTAGCAAGTCCTTATTGGCTTAGATTTTACCTTTGAAAAGAATATTTCAACAGAATATAGATCATGATGCAACCAAACCATGAGAGTATAATAAGACAACAAGACTTTTCCTTTATATTATAAGCTAAATGCCTTTGATTGTTCTATGAAAGAAAGACAAATAAGTCATCAAAGAGTGCTCTTAATAGATACCATGACAAAAATAACATATTGTCCACATCAACCAAGCATACATTTGAAATTTTTGCCCATTATGTATCTCTAATATTTTTAAACTTTCTCCAAATAAGTTTTCGGTTGTTCCTTCAAAGCCAAAAAAAAAATGACTAGATTAGTCTTTGAATTTTTTGACCCAAAAGTATAACATTTCATAAAATAAGTGATTTTATCATATATATTAAAAAAACAAATCATAAACAATTGTAAAGACTATCCAATATATGTATCTCAATTTTTGAATAAATTGAATCCATCTAATATAACCTAGGTCATGTATATTTTAAAGATTTGTAACAAAAATGATATGCTTCTAATTAAAATTTCTTCCAAGTCTCATCATCAATATAGTAGACAAATATGCTCTAGATCTCTAAACTTTGACTATCATGTCATGCACAATGTTTTGTGATGTGACATGTAAATCTATTGAAACCTCAAAGTTGATGGCAAGTTGTGCCAACTTTTTTCTCTTATTGTCTCTATCTATAAATCTTGGTCCACCACATATTGTTCTGTTGACATTTTATTCATGGTACATCATAGGCTAGCATATGTAGCTTCATCATTTTCTTGATCTTGTAAGAACTTTATACAAATCTTAAATATAGATATACCATTTGGACTAAAATAGAACACTAAAAAATACAACTATTTACAATTGCAAGAGCACTCACCAATATATAATATTAGTATTTAATAGAAAATTAGGAACATATTAAGTAATATATGGACATTATCTATTGATAAGTTAGATAGGCAAGACACCGTGGAGTAAACCTTAAAATTTCTCATGGGTTGAGTTTTTTTGAGTTCTTGATCACTTTGGATCAAGAACATTATAGTACCAAGGAGAACTCTTATGTAAGGAATTCTTTACATTCCACTTAATATGTAATCCTACTTTTAAGACCAAGCCTTGGCAAGTCTTTATTGGCTTAGATTTTACCTTTGAAAAGAACATTTCAAAAAAATACAGACCATGATGCAACTAAACCATGAGAGCATAATAAGAAGGCAAGACTTTTCCTTCATATTATAAGCTAAATGTCTTTGATGTATTTTTAAACTTTCTCCAAATAAGTTTTCAGTTGTTTCTTCAAAGCCAAAAAATGACTAGATTAGCCTTTGAAATTTTTGACCCAAAAGAATACAATTTCATAAAAATAAGTGATTTTATCACATATATAAAAAAAAACAAACCATAAACAATTGTAAAGACTGTCCAATATATATATCTCCTTAATTTTTGAATGAATTAAATCCATCTAATATAACCTAAGTCACATATATTTTAAAGATTTATAACAAAAACGATATACAATATAGTACACAAATATGCTCTAGATCTCTAAACTTTGACTATCATGTCATGTACAATATTTTGTGATGTGACATGTAAATCTATTGAAACCTCAAAGTTAATGACAAGTTGTGCCAACCTTTTGCTCTCATTATCTATAAATCTTGATCCACCACATTATGTTTCGTTGACATTTTATTCATAGTACATCATAAGCTAGCCTATATAGCTTCATCATTTTCTTGATCTCACAAGAACTTTATACAAATCTTAACTATAGATGCACCATTTGGATTAAATAGAACACTAACAAATGCAATTATTCACAGCTGCAAGAGCCCTCACCAACAGAAGCTGCTACAGAGATCACATATCTAAAATCAAAACATAGTCTTCACTAATAACAATACATACAATACATGTCAAACAATAGGAATCTATGAAGAGCCACAGCAATTCATCTCAAAATGACAATATAATATCCACACAATACATATATGCTGCACATGTTTAGCACACCATATGTAACATTCAAATAAAAAGGGAATTAAGCTTCTTTTTTTTTTTACAGCACATCATTTGGTTGGCTTGGATTGAGACATGGACCGTAAACGGCTCGTGATTTGAGTGAAGGACGGCCGTTGCTGCGGGTCGGGTGCCCAACATTGCTCCATCAATTTTCTCCATTCGGGATCGCAGGTCGTCGGAATTGGTGGCCTCAGGGTATTGTTCACAATGCCTCCTGCATATAACATATACGAAGAGAAATGAAGATGAATACAGCAAATTGAGAGGGAAATGAGAGTTCTAGCAGTTGTAAGCAAAGTGTTTGGTATCAAGCTTTGTGATACCTATAATGGCCCCATAGTGCATGTTAGCATAAGGTTCTTCACCTGTGAGAATCTCCCACATTACAATGCCAAATGAAAAAACATCTACCTGCAGCAAATTTGAATTGCTTTAGACATCTATTGTTATTATTCAGCATTTGTTCATTCAAATTAAATTTAAAAAAAAAAAAAAAAATGGGGAGATACCTTTTCAGAAACTCTATTGCTGCTTCCATTCAATAATTCAGGAGCCATCCATGGTAATGTTCCTCTTACACCACCTGAAACAAGAGTGTTCCGCTTGATTTTTGATAAGCCAAAGTCACCCACCTGAATAAAAATCTATGTTTCAACAACATGATATGACAACTTTTCAAGGGGGGTTTAGTTGGTTCAAAGTTTTACATTAACCTTGCAAATGGGGCGTGATTGATCTTTTAGGTTCACTAGTAAGTTATCACATTTCAAATCAAAATGCACAATGTTCTTAGAATGCAGATACTCCATTCCAAAAGCAGCATCCATTGCGATGATAAGCCTCTTACGACGGTCCAAGTACCTGTGCATTTGTAAAGAAATTTTTTACCATGTTTTGGTTCTGCAAACTCTGAAGGGGGGAAAAACAAAACAATAGAAATAAAGACCAATGGGGAGAGCTTACTTGTCCTTACGAAGCAAAACATGTCGAAGAGATCCGTTTACCATGAACTCTGTTACTGTTGCCAATGTGCCTCCTGGACCATCCTGCACAACACCATAAAAAGCCACCACATTTGGATGATGAAGCTTTGAGAGAATCTCAGCTTCCCTCCAGAACTCCTGAGTCTGCTCAGGTAAAACTAAGTGTCAATATTCTCTCTTAAGAGTAGCATTTCTATAAGCCATTTCTTCAAACTTAATAGTTAAGTAAACATTACTAGTCTCTCTTGCTCAGATGAGCGCCCAGTGAAACAGCTCTTCTTTATCCGTTTAATGGCTACGTCAGTTCCCCTCCACTTTCCATGATACACAGTTCCGAAGGTCCCAGAACCAAGTTCCCTCAGTTCTTCAAGATCCTCATTCTTGATAATCTGATATGATGAATTAAAAGGTGAAGCATTTAGGGATTCTAACAGTTGGCAGGGAAAATAAACAACATATTAGACATTAAAAATAAATTCATTGTAGCAATGCAACCATAAACAGTTTATTAATGAAACCAATCAAGGTTTATTCAAGAATAACACAATCTCATTTTCAAAATTAAGAATCTGAACAAATGACCAATTTTCCAAGTGAAACTTCTTAATTAAAATTAAGTATAACACAATCTCATATTAAAATAAAAATAAAATACAGGTAATGTTGTCTATGTAATTGTTGATTGCACTAGAGCAATGGATAATAACAAGTCTAAATCTGGGTATTACACCAAGGTTTCAGGTAATTTATTAAATACAAGGACAGTGTTACTGGAATAAGTGCAATAGTCAAGTACATGGCTATAGCTCAAGGAATATGCAAGATCATCTAGTTGCAAAGATTAATGGCACTAACCTATGAAGTTGTTCATTGACAGCAAGCTATCTATCAGTATCATTCATGATCTGATTTAGATAGGATGAAACATACAAGAATAGATAAAAAAATTTTAAAATTGAAATGAAAAGTCAAAAATATTTTTTTTTTGTCTCATATTTCTACCAAGTCTCAAGCGCTTGATACAAAGGTCACATGCAATCGTGAATTTGATAGATACATGAACAAGTCGGCAATAATTATCTATTTACTAGCTTAAGGAACAAGTGTGGGAGGCTAGAATAATATTAAGGATTAGGAACTTCTCAATGAGTTATTTTCTTCTTTATTATAGTTATAGGAATTTCTAGATCATGTATTAAGAAAATGTCTTAATTATTATATATTTATTTCATATTCAATATTGTAATAATTGGTTGTATTAGATCCAAAAACCATCCAGATATTCAGGTTCATAATTCAAAACGTTAACCAACATTTAATCTCATATAATAAGAAATATGGGATAGCTTTATAGCCCCAAACCCGCATTTGCAATTCCATATCAAAAACCAAACGTTCAAGTTCTCTCTAAAAATTATGTCACGTCTGATTTGGTCTTCCTCTTTCCTTATGCATGGAAAGAAATTGTTACAGTTCACCTTATTCTCCATTAAGGAATACATCTACTCTTATATACATTCATTTCCAATAAAACCTTTTCAAATATGATCATTTACTCATCTCAACATTTTTGTAATTGTAATACTTACTCTATCTTTAAAATCGTGCTTTGCAATATAGTATTAAATATCTCATTATAATCATATAAAATTAATTTTAATATTAAGTGAACCATATTAATCATGTAATAAATTAAAATATTTTTCTATTTCATTCACCATGATTAAATTTTATTATTGACATCTACTCAATTTTTTCATTCTTTATATAGAACCAAGGTAATCAAAACAATTGCGAATTGATATGCATATCATAATTGACATATTTCATAATAAATTCAAAATTTATTGTCAACAATAAAAAGTAAGGATCTCTTTAGCACTTCTATACCAATGTTATAATTCCTCATTCTGAAAACAAAAAAAAAAAACAATTTGCACTTCATAGAAAGTTTATAAAATACTGCCACCAATTTTATGTTGGGACTTCTTTGGTGCTTCCGTTGAAAAATATAGGATTCATTTATTATTCCAATCACGTGTGCATGCACTAGTATGAGTAACTCAACTGCTACAATGAAAATCCAACATGATATCATATTAGCACTCAAAATTTTGAAGTGGTCCAAAATCTTTAAATATTAGAATTTCATATTTCATGAATAATAACCTAGTAGAAACAACTAGAGATTTGAGCTTAAGGTATAAAACCAACCTATACAACAATAATAACTACAAAGGGATTTTAGCACTTCCATACCAATGCTATAATTCTTTATTTTGAGATATAGTAAAAAAATGAATCCAACAATTTGCACACTCTATAGAAAGTTTAGAATATACCACCAATTATATGTTTGAATTTCTTTGACACTTCTCCTGACAAATATAGGCTCCATTTATTATTCCAAATCATGTGTGCATGCACTAGTATGAGTAACTCAACTACTACAATAGAATTCACCATGGCATCATATTAGCAATCAAAATTTTAAAGTGGTCCAAAATCTTATTTCATGAATAATCATCTAGTAGAAACAACTAGAGATTTGAACTCAAAGGTATAAAACCAACCTATGCAACTATAGTAGCTACAAAGTGAACAAAATCGAGAAAAGTTTAGGCTGCAACAAAAGCCAATATGAAAGACTTGTAATTATCCATCTATTTCATGTTTGTCCTAAACCAATTAGTCCCTTATGCTCTAGGAAAACAAAACCATACGAATTATTCCTCTTTGTAGCATATCTCTTCCTTAAAAAACCACCTTAAAATATATGATTGTCTCAATTTTCTTGAATTTCTTCATTAAACTAGGAATTATCGTTCGCTAACGAACCATTGGGGTGATGTAGCACAACCGGTGCATCAAAATGATCAAATGGAACCCAGGACACAAAAGGTCCCATTTTGTCATAGGTCATGGACTCAATTGCAGACAAAGGTTTATTCATATAGTATTTTTTATTTAGTATTTTGATTTTGTGAGTTGTAATTGGTCATATTTGAGACCCATATATCTATTTGGTGTTTTAATTATTTCTTCTCATTCATATGGATATTTTAATACTTTTGTTTTACTTTAGGATTGTGCTATTTAAGTATTACTATTAAACGAAAAAGGATGATCTTTTTTGAGTTAACATCTACTTCCACAAGCTACTATTTTTTTCATGCATGTATGCACAACTTGGGTTGCAATTCATAGATTTTTGGATTGGAATTGAACATCCAAATTATGATTTGGATTTATTTGCACCACAAATCTCCATCATTTTGGTATCAAAATAGATCATCTCTCCATCATGGGATCTAAATGTCAAAATAAATTTATAAACATATAAATTTAGAGAATATAAATGCTTCAATGCCTCCTTCAAAATAGTAAATCTTAAGAAGCAAAATTGCACTCAAATTCTCACATGAAAGTACTAAAAATCTCTTCCATTGTGAATATGAATTATTTAAGATTTCATAAATAATGTTGAGAAGAAGTAACTAAAACTTTTAAAAAGAAAAAAAAAAACATATCAATAGCATCAATAACTGTAGTATAATAATATGAATCTTAAATCTTAATCAAATTTTGGCTATACATTTGAAACATGCCCTAACAACAAATGCTAAAAATAATAAAAAAAAAAAATCCAAATTTAAGTAGAGTAAAAACGTAAAATAATGTAAACAAAAATTATATTATGGTCAAACAATCCGTGATGGAAACATTCAATCACAGATATGCTACAGAGAATGATCAAAACAAAATCAAATATTAAACCAAATATCTAAGGGGATAAGTGGGGCATGGATGAGGGACCAATTACAGCATATGTACAAAAATACTATCCATGAAAATTTGAAAGTAAAAACACACGTCATGACCAGTTTTTCTTTTCTTTATAAAATCAATGAGCCATAACAGCAATAGAAATTATCACATTTGTTTATAAATAGCTAATCTATCAAACTGGTGCATCGATTAATCATTATATCACTCATAGAGGAAAGAACTCACTATAGGAAATTCCTTAAAAATGATTTCAATACCTTACCTGCAAGTTATTGAAATCTATCTCTGTATCAAATGCTGGCCCACAAGCCTCTGCGATTGCAAACCTAAGCTCCTGAAGAAAAAAGGGAATTACAGGAATTAGCTCAACCGCTAAACAATGATCATGCCTATTATATATCAATGAAGAAAAACACCTCATACTCTGAGGCAACTGTTCTTACGTTTTCTCCAACCATGGCATAAGGGTTCTCCACCTGAAAGCTCTCTCCAACCTTATCCATCAAGTGAGGTTGACTGAATTGTGAGGATATGTAGTTTTTATGGACATCATTGGCATCATCTTCAATGTTACCCGAAGATTCTTCCTGCATTTCCTCATCAAACTCAATCTGTGATTCCATTCGGCTCAAATCAATTTCCTCGTTGTCAAATGGTGAAAATTTGTAAGACCGGTGATCACCGTCTTCAATCTTGGGTGGAGGGGAGAATCCAAGGTGATCTTGATCAATCAAAGAAACATCTTTCCTTGCAAACTCATTTGCCAAATTTCTGAAAAAGGACCACCGTTGGGGTTCATGTTTAGGCATGTTCAAACTAATACCAGCATCATCCTTGCATAGTGGACTTACACCAGCCGGATCCTTATCAATTCTAGCTTTGGCAAAGATATCCGCAAGTAGATTACGAGGGAAAGGATCATTGATATCAGTGGCCATATCTCTCGGTTCTGTTGGAGGGTAAGATGATTCTGCTTGTAGGACAACTCCAGCAGAAGAGCCTGCCCAAGGAAATTCCTGCACATGTTCACCAACGGTGTTCAGGTGGGGAGTACTTGTAGGAATCTCTTCCCAGCGAATGTCGGGTAGAACAGAGGCAGGAATGTCAGGCTGCTTAGAGACAGTAGCAGCCACCTTGATTCCATCAATGAGCATTTCTTTATAACTACCTCCTATGGTAGTTGGTTCAGCAGTACCACTGTAATCCAACTGTCTTCCAGCATTGGGATCACTCCATTCCCTAGCATTGCCGTCAAGCACTTTATGATTGTTGCTGGACTCAGTCTTCTGGTCCTGCACATTAAGATCCATTGAGCTAGTAGGAGGTTCATCAGCATCATCTCTATTCATTTTCTTTGATGTATCAGCAAGTTCTTTATATTCTTCAAACTGCAGTAAGCCACCCCCCAAAGTAGTGGTATTAGGCTTTGGTGGTTTTGCAGCAGAGAATCTTTCAGTTTGAGAAATTGTGCTTGCTTGAAGAGAAAAATCAGCAGCTTCAATGACAGATTCCTGAACCGCACCAGAATATGGTTGCAGATTTAAAAGCTGAGAACCAATAGAATCATCAGATTTGGACAATCTGTTCAGGAGTTCAGCCTGCTCTCTTGGAATCCTCTCAGAGTGAAAGCCCCGTGGAGGACCAGGAAGAGGATCACGATAGCTAAGATCAGCAATGCCGGCCTCATAATCGGAACATTCGGAGGTAATGACTGTACTGGATGCATAACATTCATCTTCATTGAAGCGTGAAGCCAGACCAGATCTTACAGTAGCATCAGCTTTTGATAAAACTGCAGCTTCCAGTCCATTATTTTTAAGAGGAAGCAATGATGCTACATTGTCTGGTGTGGAAGGAATATGAGACATATCCGGGTTTATGGGTGCAGTGTATTCATTTTCTCGAAATGGGAAATTATCACTTTCCTTTTTCTGAATGGCTAAAATGTCAGCTTCTACTTTTGTATCAGTCAGTGGAACATTTTGAACAACAGTTCTTGCAACACCATGCTGCCCTTCAGATCCTAATTGTGCCTTTGTAGGTAGGTCAAACAATGGTATTGAAGTAGAATTTCCACCTAAGGGTACATACTGAGAATGAGAGTAATGGTCTAGTGGAATTGACAAAGGGATAGAACTTTTGCTATTCACATTTTGAAAACTGTCAAGAGCGTTGGAAACAGAGTATAATTGGTGGCTTCCTTCCACATACTGCATCCTACTGTCATAAGAAAGTAAATTTGTTCCATAGTCACTGGACAAACTTTGAGGTAAAGCTAAGGATGTAGGAGAAAGCAAATTATGTGGAATAGGCATATTAGCAGTCTCAGTTGGAACTTTATTTGCCTGAACTCTATCAGCATCAACATTGAGATCAACTAAACGATCCAACTCACTTGCTGATGCAGTTGTTCTCACATGATCACTTGATGTTTTTCCAACCACAACATCCATTCCATTGACAGCAACAACATATTGAATTTCAGAATCCCCTTCAATACTCCCTAAGCTGAAATGCAAATCTTCACCATCATTCGGAAAGAGGAATATCCTTAGCTTCTGTGAACCTTCACCATAATCAAGAAAACTGCATTCCTCCATCATATTTTGTAGATCCTCATCACAAGATACTGATACCAATGCATCAAGATCTTCCCCAGGTAGCTGATATTTTACAGTATGAGGCTGATTATACATAGATGTTGTCTTCTGTAGTAGCTCTTGCCAGGATAGATATTTATTGATTCCAATAATACGTGTCTCACCACCCACATACCTAAGCTTTCCATCACTGGGCCTAGGTAAAATCTTACCACCATAACTGCAAAGGACTTTTGTCTTCTTTAATGATGTATCAGATGCCCCTGAAGAATAACCATAAGAAACTCCCCCACGACTACTTCCTTCACCAGAGGGAACACGTTGCATTGACCTAACCGAAGTAAAATTTAGATTTTTAGTATCATTCTCAAGGAGTCGTTTTTTATCTACCTCTTTATACTGATTTTTGTTGCTGGAAATATCTGATGCACTTTCAGACCCCTGAGAAAGACCTAGCACACCTCTCAGGTCCATGTAATTGGTGGTGAAACTTTGGTCTGCTGAACTATTTGAACCAGAAGGCTTCTTAGATACCACACGTTCTCGCATAAATTCAAGTGAAAACTCCTCACCCGTCTGAATGGAATAATTTAAGACAGGCCTTACGCCAATTAATCCACTAGTATCCGAAATTCCGCTACTGGTGCTGGCAGAATTTGTTGGGGCAGGCACAAGCCTTTGGCCTGTCGGGCCTAGTCGTTCATTTCTCTTATCCATTCCAAGATTGAATTATGGTGCAAACAAATAAATGCTAAGCTAACTCAGATATCATAAAGTGCACCTTACAGGGACTCTTAGAAATTCCAAATAGATGCATGCATCACACAATTATCCATGTTGTCGTAGCAGAACAACTTGCAGCTGAACCTTTTAGTTTTTTAGCATCAAAAGCCTAAAACCCAAAAATATAGTATCCAACACATGAGCAATGTCAAACAACAAACTGCATTTCTTTAAAACAATGGAATTGAGATCCAATGAATATGAAAAGCAGAAATCAGTAACAAAGGAAAATGTAAAAATATATCTATTTGATTTAGAGATAAATGCAAACAACCAAACAAACATAGCCTTCAAAACTTGAATTAAAGAAACATAATTAGGAAAATTTATACACAAGAACATGCCTTAATCCCACTAATTAGATTCAACAACATGAATTCTCTAATGTTATTGTGTTCTATCTGTTAATAATTCTTCTTTAATATACAAATATATTAAGTTCTTTCCAATAATCTCATATCATGTCTTTTTTAATCTACATCTTTTCTTAGACATGAGAAAAAAGTTAACTCACTAATGAGGGTATTAAGTGGCCTATCTAAGCTAATTCTTCCTAAACCAATCCTTGATCAAAATCATATCAAACTTCTCTCCACTATATTAATTTTTAATCATATCTTCTTGAACACAACCACCCATCCATCTCAATGTCCTATTTATAATACATATTCTATCTGCATGTTTACACTTCACTGGCCAAAATTCATTACCAAATAACATTGGCTTTTGTTTAGTGCAACTACTGTGGCTTAAAAAAGAGATTTATAAGGAGATTTTAAAAATATGCTTTAGAAAAGATGGTTTATGTGAGTTGAAAAAGAGCTTTCCATATCACTGTTTGATGAGGAAAAAAACTTTTTGGATGTAGCATCAAACAAGCATTTATTCACTATAATCTTAGAAAACTTGCATTTAATTTTAAAACTTGCATCAAACTTGCATTTATTCCTTCTTAATACAATCTCTTATATTTCAATGTTCTAGAATAACTAATTGTGATATTTATGCCATTTATACTCCTAATACAGCTAAATTTATATTTTATACATTAAATTTTAGATCTATTAAGAAGGAACTCCTTAAGATCCAACATTAATCACTAAAACTCTAGCTCGGCTTAACATCATTTCCTAGTCTTATCAAGAAATGAAGTATCATCTACAAAATGCATACAATATTACACCATCTCTTAAATTTAACTAGCAAAAACATTCAAAACTAAAACAAAAGGATGGTAATTTAAAAAGAATTATGATAAAGTCAATTGTGATCAAGAAATCTATGGTCAATAATCCTTGAATACATATGCATGTTATTGTTTTATGTTCATGTTTTTACTAACTTCAATATATTTAATACTAACTTTTTTTTCTTTTTTGAGACCTTCCATAACAAACAATTGGTTCTAAGACATCTCTTGTGATGAATCAATAATTCAATCCTTATTTGTTCTTGTGACTCTATTGTATGCCTTATCTAAAGAAATATAAATTAAGTGAAGAGAGCCTCCTTGGTGAGAACATGTAGATACTTTTAACTAAATGAAATTAAATGCTGTGTGAATCATTTAAACAGGTAAACACCATATCTGAATTCAATTTAAATCATAGCACTTTGCTCTTCACAGCAAGCAGCAAAGTTCATTTGTGAATCATCTTAAAAATTTGTTGGGGCAAAATTTCTTAGGAAAACAATAACCAAGAACGGGATTTTTTGAACAAACTTTCATCTTTCAATTAAATTGAAAACTTCATATTGACAGAGAACAAAAAGGAATTAACACACAGCGATATTCCTGATGGCTTGAGATGTATACCTCTTAAGAGCAATGTGGATAAGTTAACCTCAGTATAATTCTACTTCAAGAGAATGGTATTATCTACATACTCCACTGAATAAACAGTTTAACCATAGATCCTCATCAATTATATCCAACAAAATATAAAAACTTCCTATAGTTGATGCATAGAAAAAGAATAATAGTGCTAAGCATAACTGCATATATAACATAAGCCTTCACATCGCTAATTTGATGCTAAGTTGGACAGTATTACTTATACTCATTTTTTTAGTTAAAACATCCATTGTTTTGATTGTAATCCACCCCATGGTTACCCAAATTTGTGGATTAAGGTATTCCTAACTATTTAACTATATCAATGATCTGCAGCTTCCCTAAATGATTTTGATCTCCTTCTCAACCAATGCAAACATCCATTTTAAAAAACTGAAAAAAATTAGTCTGCAAATGGAATAAATAGAATGACATCAATAAGACTAAGTCTGACAGCATCACAAGGATAAGTCCCTTGTTTCATTGAAGAGGCCTCCAAACATTTACTTATGTCTTGTCGTGGGGAGAAGAAAAATTTTGAATCAGCCAACATCAACAGGGAGACAATGTTGTCATGATATGTCCCTAATTTGTCCTCATAATGCTATGTTCTTGATGGGCCCCATCTCGATCATTCAAAATATTGATTTTCAAACAACAAAGTGTGACATCTTAATTGTTAATCCCTGACACGCCGAATGTATGAAGAGATCCCCACCTAACTTTGTGCTAAAAATAATGACGAATTAAATTGTCAAACGACACCTCAAGGGACAACACCTTCAGTTCCATTGAAGAGGAATCGACATAAGATGCCCTCCTAACTTGCCCATAGTTGCCATGAAATAGAAAGATAATAATCGATTAGCCATGGACATCTTGCCATCAAAGAGAGACTCTCATTTATACCCACAACTCCAATTCTTGATGAGTTCCAACTTGGTCGATCAAACAACTATGATTTTCTAAACAAAGTTATCCCTAATATCATCCTTGGTTTTCAATACTAAATGTCGGACATAGGAATAACACTATTCATGGTTGGACAAACACGATAACTATGAAGCTTTCATTAACTTCTTTTATAGAAGACAATTGTAACTAATGAGCACATTAGCTCAATCCCATCTCCATGACAATAACTCAAGCATCCACACTCATGGATCTATTAACCAAACATAGAAAGAATTTGTATCTGTTTCCATCAATCAAATCCAACCTCTCAAAACATGCACAAAATGCCTCATGAAAGTTGGGCTCAATCATTCTCATAGCATACTTAACTCATGAAAACTAGACTAGTCCCTTATTGAAGTCCAATCTAGTCTCAAAACATTGTTTCACAATTGAGCTATTTATCACTCAATAAACACATATGATACAAACTTATTTCTCATAAGGGCCTCTTGAGTACAAAACCGATTGTCCTAGTGAAAATCAAAAAATTGATAAAAGATGCACATGTTCCCCTTATGGACCTCTCAAGAAATACTGATACACCTTAAGAATTGCTCGAGATTGAGTTTGACCACATTTCATTCAAAATATCATCCAAATATCCCAAAACCACAACCTTTACATTCTTCCACTTGGCTTGCAATTTCTCAAGATTCATTTAATGCACCTCAACCAATCATTGTTTATTTTAAATCTGCAATCAATACACATTTCTAGGAGATAGTTTTACCATCCACAAGAACAACTGAAATAATTGTTCTCATGACCACATGCAAGATTGCATGTTAAGTCAATGTTCATAACCATGATTGCAAATAGCTTTTTGCTAGTTCCTTCTATTGGTAGATGTGATTCAATTCAAGAAGAATTGAACTTTATAATTTCTGTTTTGATTTAGCTTTCACTCATGTGTGTATCAGTGGCTCTTTATGTTTTGATTTAACTTCCATTCATGTGTATACTAGTGGCCCTCTATAAAGGATGGTCTCATGTTCTCCTCCAAAGTGCAAGAGATCCCACCTAACACCTTAGACAAAGAAGTGTTTGTGAGAGGACGGTGAATTTCCAAGCAATACCAAGCCATATCCATCATCTTTAATAACCAACTTCCACCATTGCAGACCAAAAACACTGTCAAAATTCCAGAGTCCCAAAAAGTTAATCAACCTGCATTAACTATCCTATACATTAAACTTAACTTTTCTCTTTTGCACTCCCCACCATTTGTGATGAAATATAGTGAAGCCAAGACCTTGTTCACCTAATCATATCATATTGAGCTATCATTGTTGACTAATCCAAGTAGTTCTAGACACTAAAGCATGGTACAACTCCAAAGATCAACACTTCAAATGCAATCCAATCTAAAGCTAAAGACAAGCCCATCATACTCCATTTGGTTGGAATAACTCTTTCAGTCTATTGTGGATTAAAAGATCAACGTAAGTATTCTAACCAACTATTTCAGGCCACAGAAACAATCATTCCACCCTTCCTCATGTCGGTGTAGTTTAGTCCAATTTTCTTTTCATTTTCACAATTTTACAAGCACATAGAAAAGGCGCCTACTGTTGACTTGTGCCAGCATGAGGACAATGTATTTAACCCATTGAACGGAAGAAGCTGATTTTCCATTTTTGAAATTACTACATAAAATTCCTGTTGTGTTTATTAAAAAACATAAAATGAGCGTGCCTAGCTAAAATACTTAGAATTAGCATGTTAACCATGAAAGCAGTGCAACTTAAGCCATGCGGTCAAGTTTTAAACAAGAAGAAATGCATTTCTTATTAGAAAGAGTGAAAAGAAGCCCAACATCGTATTCCTGAAAGTAAAATGCCAAGTTACACAACGTGCAGTAGGATTGAATATCAATTATAAAATGATCAACCTCAGACATTCAAACAGGAAGGGGCATTCTTGACACAAAGTTCAAGTTTGAAAAAAACAGTAGATAAAAAATTTAAATTAGTACATATCGAATACTTCACAACCTCTAAGAACGTTCATAAAAGTAAGAAAATGGTGAAGAAATGCCACATTTCAAAACATCTCAAACTAGTCAAGAAAGATAGTGAAGTCCTATTTCAACAAACCAACAGAATGCAAAAGAGCTGTAGGGTTCTATTTGGTGAAATTCCACACTATAAACACAGCAGAGTCACATCCTTGGAATGGGTTAATATTTAGAGTAAAAATGGATAAAATTCAGCAGACATTAAGATAAAAAAAACAGCTTAGTGCCTGCAGTTGCAACAAAAATTAAATCAAATACAATAGCAGCACATTTGCAATTGCTATACATCAAAAGAACTAAAAAAAACGCCTCTTTGGAAATAATTTAGACTCTATCTGTAAATTGAATCAACAGTAAGAAAACAAAAAAGGTACATGCACAGTCGACTCAATAATAGCCCAAGAAGCTCTATCTTGCTAGTAGTACATAACAGGTCATAGTAAAAATTAGCAGTGAATAGTGAATTAGAAACAGCAGACTATGAGGAAGTCGACCAACAGAATAGAACGCAACAACAATTCGTTAAGGAAGCATAATTCATCAGTAAACTAAAAATATTGCTAATCACACTACTCATGCTCCCTTTCTACCAAGCTATCATCAGTTTTGAAAGCACACATCTACTACAAAAAAAAAAAATCTATTACACATGTGGAAAACATAAACAAAAGACACAAATCCTCGATGAAGATTACTTACAACCTTAGCTTGCAAAGGAAAAAAAAAAACACACTTTTTGATATAAAAATACTCCGATCTACTGAAAACCTATCTAGAAACAAATACAAAGAAATCGACAACCTCTAATCGGCTCAGCTTCACTGGTACAGAAATTCATCAGTAAATCTATCAATAACAGCGCAGCCTAAGTAAAAAATACAACAAACGGTGACCTACGTAACAGTAAATATCAAAAGAACAACATTTAATATTCTAAGATCTAATACGAGAAAACCTAGATGTTCTGCCAGCATAATCTGTTCCGTACGTACCTGAAAACGAGAGGAAAGCAGCGGCGACAGGCCGAGCTCTCCTCCAAACGGCCCAATTAGACGGGGCCGACGATAGCTGACATTGCTTCAACCTATTCTCCTCGAAGACGGGCCGCAGAAGAGGCGCAGAAGCGGGAGGAAAGAGGACGATAAATCCCGTCAGAAGTTGTGACGAGCTGCAGTTAGCAAAATAAATATTTGATCAGTAGCTTTTCTATCCTTTACTTTTAGTTCTCCGACGACTGATCGTCGTCTCCAAGTCAGAAATACAGATTGACGGAGCGAAAAAGGCCGGATTGAACATGGATCAGAAAAGAAGCAAAAAAGTTTCAGTTTAGCCCAAAAGCTATTAAATATTAAACTAATGTTTTAATTTCTTTTATTTTGGACCTTTTGTTTGTTGATTCTATTTAGAATTTTATTTCGAAAGCTTTACCATATCATTTAATTTTATAGAAATTACGTGAAGGTGACTAGTTTGGTATCTATTTTGGGGGTAATTTTGGAAGTTTATGATTTTTTATATTAGCTTATCTTGGTTAATTGGCGCATTACTAATAAAACAATATTTTATTTTTTTCTTAGGAGATATTTAATTGTGATATTTTAAAAAACATTGAGATTTTTTCATTCTTTAGCTCAATGTCATATCAGCATGTCTTATCCTATCTTTTTAATATCAAAGTATAAGAAGTGTTAAGTTTGATGTATAATATCATTTTTTATGATAAAAATATAATTTTTAACAAAAAAAAGTTATTTAAAAGGGGGCATTTGATTCTTCACGATTTGGATAATATTGATTTATAATCAATATGTTATTCATATATTAGTCCTACAAAAAATTTTAATCATTATCTTTTTATTACTAGACACGTTATTACTTGTATA
Organism: Vanilla planifolia; assembly: GCA_023846275.1. NCBI lineage: Eukaryota > Viridiplantae > Streptophyta > Magnoliopsida > Asparagales > Orchidaceae > Vanilla > Vanilla planifolia. Next base: position 4,871,328 of record CM043870.1, read on the forward strand.
TATTTTTATTTTTATTTTTATTTTTTTATTAAATGATCTACAATTGAATGTTTTTAGAATTAGGTTGATAAATTGCATTTTTTTAGTTTTAAGATTTTACATTTTAATAATAAAATTTAAAGATATCATCGAACAAAATATTTAAAATTTTTACATAACAATAAATATGATGACAATATTTCTAATTAAGTCTACCAGAATAAAATGTATATAATATTTGAATAATATTACATAACATAACTTGATCATTAGATCGAATATCTAAACTTCTATCGTTTTGGTGTGTATATCTTCAAAATTATTTTATATCGAGTTTGGAATACTATATAATACAATATATTCAAATTGATTTAAGGTATGATTTTATGCATGATGTTATGAAAAATACATGATGATTTGATAAATAATAATGTAAAGATACTATAAATTATCATTTTTTAAAATTATGTTATAATACATGTTTATAAATTAATTATATTATTCAAATGTAAGTAATTTTTTTGTATTGAGGATATATATATATATATATATATATAAGGACAAATGACAATTTTCATTTGTATAAAATTGTTTGGAGCTTTCTTAAGGTCTTGAAACATTCTTTTATCTGATTTCAAGTCATTATTTTATCAACTTGTGGATTTTTTAATGTGTCTTGAAGAACATGTCAAGTTTTTAATATCTAAAATTGTGATTTGAATATAACATTGAGAAGAGTCTTATTTGAAAAATTTATCAGCATTTAGTTTCTAAATTTTTTTATATTAAATAGAATTATTATGAGTTTTTCAAGAAAAAAAATTAAATGACTTGAGATTATTATTATTATTATTATCATCATTATTATCGTCATCATCATCATCATCATCATCATCATCATCATCAACATCGTTATTATTAAAAAGATAGTAATAATATTACTAAACTTTACAAGAGCTTAGTAAGGGAAAACATATGTTTAAATAGGGTAAGGAAGAGAAATCTAAGAAAAGTTTAAGAAAAACTTAAGAAAGTCATAACAACACTTAAATAATAGGGTTATGGAGTTGTTGCAACAAAGGATTTCATAGAATTCTCGAGAAAAGAGCTTGGAAAAAGCTTTGGAGTTTGCATTGCATGAAAGGTTGGAAAAGTATGGTTTTTATGGTGATTTTATCTTCCTTGGTTTGCTTTTGAGTTTTGCTTGGAACTGTTACTATTGATTTTTTTTTATTTGGAGATGATTTGCAATTGTAGGTGACGGTTGATGTATTGTATATTAAGCCCCGTGCATCATATGTTGGGTGCTAATAGACAATATGTGTGAGGGGTAGTTGTAATGAGCACCCTTTACCTAAGGATTATGGATGGTACACCAATAATTGAATATATCATATGTCAGGTTGATATATCGTGCATGAAGACCTTTAAATAGTATGTGTAGCTAAGAGAGAGTAGTTGCTGCATAACATCTCATTCTAGAGGATTATGAATGGTAAACTATTGAAGCTGTGCACTACATATCATGGCCAACATACCATACGTCAATGCTAGCATGTCATACATCTAATCCTACATACCATACATCAAGGTAGATGGATGGTATGCATTAAAAGAAAAGTAACAAATTTTAAAAGGAATGGTTGGACTTTGGTTGCAATATTTGAGAATGTTTTTTGTAAGACTGCATGCAATAATTAAGTAATGTGAAGGATATTTTTAAGTAGAATATGATTGTAAAAGTATTATATTAGACTATGAGCATGTTATATTAATTTTTAATAAATACATTATGTAAGAAATGAAAGGAAAAAAGAAAGGAAAATGGTAAGAGATGGAAGAAATGTCCCAAAATTATTAGATAAGTAAAGTAGGATAAATGTAATATAAGTAGGATATTAAAATTTAACTATGATAAATATGATGTAAGTAAGGTATATACCTTGAAATACATTGATATGATATGAATTGATGTGAGTCTAACTATATGACAACAATTGATAATATGTATATATTCTAATAATATCTATAGCATATTTTCTTATTTTTGTGTGTGTATATATATGGCTATAAGTATCAAAATATAAAATAATAAAAAGAAATGAATTGTAATAGTGAAAATAAAAGAAAAGTATGAATAAAGAAAGTGGGTTATAAGAGTTAGATTTTTTATATGATCATATAAAATAAGATGATATAAAATGTTAAGATTTTTCTTTTGATATTATCCTCAAGTAGCCCAATATGATTATATTAATTTTATTACTACTAACACTTTTTGTAGGGAGATGATTGGCATAAACTCTACTATCCTTAGTACTTTGTACAATAAAATCTTTCTTAAAATATAAAGATTTTTTTAAGAAAGAAGCTTAAAATAGAATAAAATCTTTCTTACAAGTTTAGATAGAGATCATATGAAATGAAATAAATGACAATGAGTGAATCTAAAGATAAAGTATATATAGACCTATTAATAAATATAAGATTGTGATGCCATAATGATAAGTAGATTTTTAGAAGAATCTTAGAGTATTTAAGGTTAGCCTGGGAGGGTCTCTTGGTGCATTCTTTTTTCTTTCTATTAGAGCTCTTTCACAAAGACTTGTCATGATAAGGGAGAAGGGGGAACAAGCACACTTGAAGAGTACAATATAATGAAGAGTTGTATACTAAATTTAAGAAGGATGAATCACTCCGCTTATTATACAGCATCACACTTTACGTACATAAGAAGGAAGAGAAAAGTTGTACTAATTAATCCCATGATTTGTGAAATTTGATGATGACAAAACTAAGTAATTATGAACTAATCTTATATGTCAGATGTGATATAAATGAATAGATTCATTGACATTGATATTGAAGAAATTTACATATAAGGATGAAGATAATGATTGGTGACTTTGTTTAAGGAAGGTAGCTCAACTTTATTGAGTCATATAAAATTTATAACATCCTAGGCTTCTTGATAAGGTATTATTATAAAATAATCAAAATTTGTTTTTAGTTAAGGGGTTTATTCTTACTTGTCACTCATCTTAAAACTTTTTAAACTCTAACATGTTTAATCATAAAATTCTCATAAGATCTAAGCTCAAATTATCCCTGAGAGACACCTTACCAATTTAAAGATTTTTTGCTTTACTTATGTTGCTTAAGTCTACTCCCCTACAGCAAATGTAGAACTTATCATTCTTATACCCCTCCACCTAAAAGTTTGTGAGGAGAAACTCCTCATCTAATGATTTCCCTCTCTACTATATCACCTAGTGATCGCTCGTTACCTTCTTTAGTCTTTGGTGCTATAGGCTTGACAACTTTCTTTGGTTTGTCTTTAAACCATATCAAAATAGAGAATATACTATTATTATATTATATTATATTATAATATCTCAACTATTCTTATAAGATATTATCTTAAAATAATTAGGTCTTGTCCTTATCTAAAATGGTTCCTTTTTACTTGGCCACTCATCTTAAAAATTCTCTAACCCCATTTAACCATGGAGTTATCATAGGATCCAAGCCCAAGTTGTCCTTAAAAGGTGCCTCACGAGTTCAAGACTTTTTGGCTTTACTTATATCATTAAGAATCTACTCTACTATAGTTGATGTAAAACTTATTTATCTCTGTAGTCCTTTACTTAGAAGCCTATCAAAAGCTAGTTCTTATCCTAAGATTCTCTCTTTATTTTTTGATCAAAAGTGGCCTAAGCCTACATAAGAAAACCCACTACGGGGGTTTAAATGCATAGTCAGCTAATAGGAGCTTAAGTAACAGCTTGGGTAGGGGATTACCCTTTCCCAAGCCATATCAGACAAGCATGCATTTTTTGCCACCCAATCCACAAGGGCATTGCCTTCCGTCAAAACATGAGTAAGGCAAAAAGCAGGCAACTTCCTCACGAAGTGGAGAGCATCAGAAATAGTACCACCCTCCAAAGGACAACGAACCCATTGCATCTCCTCATGTAATGCATAAGTAGAGTCAATCTGGATCTCAACAGCAGGATAATCATTTAGTTTTGTCATGATAAACACCATAGCTTCCATGATAGCCTGAAGCTAAGAGGCGTCACTTGCTTGTGAAATGAAACCTCTCCCCACAACATGCATGGGCCTTCCCTGATGGTCACGGACAACAAAGCCAATACCAGCCGTCTCATTCCTCACTGTAGCGTTGCAATTGATCATTATCCAGCCTGTTGGAGGGGGAAGCCAAAAATTGGCTACCAGGGACCCCAAGGGGTTGAACTTCCTGCTGGACGTAGAAGGATGATGATTAATGAGCTTTATGTGGTAGTGCTTTCAAATTTGATCCTCTGGATTAGCATGTTATTATTGAGGGTGGTCTTCTTATGCATCTTGCGGTTCCTGTTCTCCCAAATATGGAACAAGGTAGAGGCCACAATGGCCAAATGAGCCACGGAGATGCCGCGCACCGCGTCATACTATGCAGCACGGGAGAGGAAGCGCTCCAGAAAGAGCTGCCAATGTGGGCACGCGTGCGCACACCGCAACAGATGTCCAACACCTCAGAAGAGGCGCGCAACACAGGGTCCTCCCAGATACTGCGTGTCGCAGCACAATCATACAGCGCGTGCTTACATTACAAGGTAATACGTCTTACCCTTTGTGGTCCTTATGTTATAAAATCTACTCTAGGTGGAGTGGTTACTTTTGCAAAGCTCTTCATTTACTATTTCAGATGGTTAGAATATCAAATATTTACCTAACACTTTGTGAAGCATAAGATTGTATTCATTTAACTTACTCATGTTTGCTTTAGTATTGTATATATTTCTTATGAGTTAAAGTTGTGGCTAATTATTAATTAATAATTATAATTCATGTCTCCATAGTTAAGTCATGTTTAAAATTAATTATAATCAAGTGTACAAAAAAACAAAGTTGACACAAACCTTTATATTAATCTACATAATGGACATATAAAATAATGTTTCTTTTCATACTTGTAAGATCAATTTTCTTAATTCATCTCATATCTAATATATATGGAGTTGCATATTATACATATACAATGGTCTTATCATATGAGTACAACTATTATTTTTAGTTAGATAGGTAAGTTATATCATGATTGTATATTGACGATATTCACTACCATTTTGTATGATAATGCTCAATTTTTGCGCTCTAAACAAACACTTTGTATCACATAAAATGAAAGATTTTATCATACTTGTATGATCTCATTCTACCATAAAATACTTAGATAAAACTAAGACAAAATGGAGCTAAAAGACATTGTACATATATAATCTTATATCGTATGAGTATAATTCCTATAAGTACAGTATAGTATTAAAGTTGAAATAATTTCATACAAATATGATATATCTATTGTAATCTACAAAATAAATATAACCTCTAGGTTTATAAGTCAAGACTTAAACTTGAACATCTTCATATGGATACGATAAAAATACTCGTATGAAGTATCTAAAAAATTGAGAGCATTTGAATTAAGTTCAACAATGTATTATACACATGTGATATATTTAATGGATGTATATGATCTTAAGTTAACAAAGAACACCTATAAGCCTTAAGGGTATTGTAATTGTATGATTCTTATGACAATCTAGCATGAAGTTTAAAGAATCAAGAACAATTTTAATATTGTGTTATGCATGTATTATATAATATGATATTAATCATCATATTTGTATGACATATTCTAAGTAACCAAAATAAGCATGTCATATAAGCACTTCATCATGTGATCAAATGTTTTCATGTATTATCTTAGTATGATCTCCTAATTGTACTTGTAAGAATGAAAACTGTAAACTCTAATAGTTATTTAATTTTAATAGAAGTCTAATTTTAGTTATTAAGTCTTCTTAATTTTTTTTTAACTATTTAGAAAGTATAAAAGACATGTTGTAGATATGAGAAAAGATTAATGAGTTTATTTCAATCTCTTAAAAGAAAAACCAAAAGCTTAATTGTGTTAGAACAAACTGCATTTTCTAAAAAATTTTGTGTTAACTCTTGCTATTGTATGTTGGTTCTTAAACTCTATTCACTTTATTTAACTTTCTTTGTAATATCTTTACAAACCCATTTAGTTGTTATGCAACTATGATTTGCAAGTGAAATATGTAAGATCTTTGTATGTTTTCACTATGTAAACTGTTGTAATTATTTTTCAATAACTATTATTATGTAAAACTCTTGAGTTTGTGTGTGGCTCCTCTAAGCATGGCATAGATCCACTCATGGATTTTATTTTACAAGAGTTACTCTTATTGACTATGACAAAAGGGTATGCTTTTGTTAATGCAAACCTATTCATTAAACTTGGGGTGCATGTAATCCTTGGTTTTAGTTGAATTATCTAAAATATATTGTATTTTTTATTTGTTTATTATTTTTAATTGCTTCACTTATTTGTCAAAAGTATTTACAAAACTGATCAAGAATTTTTCTTAAAACAATTATTTGATAGCCAATTACATAGTAATAAACATATCTATATGCTTAGATTCATATACAAGTTTTTAAAAAAGGCACAATTCACCCCCTCTTATGGCTCTCACATCTTAATAGTATCAAACTCAAATGTTGAGCATCATAGGCTTAATGTCCATATTTGATTATAGTGATAACAATTGTTTTAAGCTTTATATGGTGATTTAATGCCACTATCTAATCTTCTTTTCTAATCTTTACTTTAGTTAGGTAATATCAATGACCACCATGGCTTGGAGAGGAATAATACTTCAGCAAAATTCTTAAAGATTAAGAAGTGGTTCAAAGATGAGAAAGAATGAAAGATTACTCCAAGAACTACATAATTGCTAAGATAGTTTTATTTTGTTTTTATTTAACTTATGTGAATATTTTAATATAATCTTACTTTAGTTTTCAATGGCTCTAAAATGCACACAAGTAATATTCATGCATTTGCATATTATTTGAGTGGTATTCATATAATCATAGCCCAAGTATGAACTCATTTAGGATAATTTTAATCCAAACAAAGAATCATAGTTTCATGTTTTGAACTCTTAGTATGATCATCATAGACATGGATTTGCTCTAATTTGTTTTTATAATTAATGATTTATCTTAAGCTAAGAGAACTAGTTTATTTGATTAAATTAAAGACATTTAATATATAATATAAAAAATTAAGTTAGAACCATACTTTAAATATCAAAATATACTTAAACTAAATACAAATTGATTTGGAATCAAATATAGTAATTGGACTTTAAGGTTTTTAATTTAGTCAATTGGTGTCATTGATATATCATATATAACAATATATTTAAGCTTAATATAAATTTATTAATATCAAATAAACTATCTTAGAAATATTATTTTCATGTTATGGTTCAAGTTTGAGTTAACTTGGATGTAAATTAATTTACATGGGTTCGTATGTATCAATAATTAGGCTAAGGATAACATGTATAACATTTACTTTCAAATTAAGCTTAACACATGTTTAACCAAATTTTGGCATAGTTAAAGCAATTCCAATATCATTGCTACAACAGAATTCAAATCTTGCTTCATTTAAGAAACATTTTGATGATTTAGATACTTTAATTGATTAAGATAAGTTTAAAATAAAATGACCTAAACTATCTAATGCTTAAAAAATAAGCACTTCAAGGCCAAATTATATTTTTTAATAAAGATGAATTTCATATATTTACATATGTTCATAAAGCTTCATGATTATTTCATGAAAAATATATTTGATGATTTTTCAATTAAATTTTTTAATTCATAAAACTAGGTTTATTGAAGCATAATTCAAATATAAAATATGGACATCACATTAATTAAGTAGAGCCTTATGTATGGTATATGATTAGTTAATTGAAATACTTTATATATGAATAGTCCTTGATCAGGCATTTATGTAAACCACATTGGGTAGTTTAATTTAACTACAATGGTTATTATTTCATGATGTAATTATTTAGCCACACAAGACTAATTGGTTAAATATTTCATAAATATTTTCTTGGATTCATCAACATATACATCATGTTGAATAATTGCCAACACCCCACCTTATTATATTTTTAATTATATAGATAAATCTAAGATTAAGTATAAATAAAGTAATAGGTGAAGACACTAAAATCTAGATAATGACTTGATTGTGAGTCATTCCACAAATTTAATCAAATAAAGCTCTAGAAATAAAATGAATTAACAAAACTAAAAGTTCACAAAAAAGATTACATATATCCTTCCAATCCATAATAAGTACAAAACTAAAATCCACCATACTAACAATAGACTAAAATCAAACTCAAATAAAATACTACTCGCTCTCATATCTCAAGAGTATTATCCTCCTCCATAGTCTCAATATCCCCATCTTCACGTATGGTAGATTTATATTCTATGATATAAATACTAGTAAAATTTTAATGAGATTAACAAATAAATCTAATAAGATAAACACTATAAAATAATAAAAATTATGTTAGTATAAAGTAATATCCAAAAATAAGAAAATGAAGCATAAGAAAATAAGTAATGCCAAGTATTATAATAAATACTTTTTATGAATGTTATCTTATTCCAAAATTTTCATGTATTATATTCTATAGGACCTAATTTTTTTTTTAATGATTATTTTTTAGATCTAATAATCAATATCATATAATCTCAGTTGACATCTAACAAAATAAAGGGTATCCTAATCCCAGTCACATTGCACATAAAGCGCTAATGGCTATGAATCTATCAATAAAGATATCCTAACCCTAAGAAAAATCCTCACCTTATATTAGATTAAGTCATGTTAATTATTAAAATATCTTGGCTCTCAGGGCAATCCTCATCTTAATAATATGAGAATGATATCTCAAGAAATCAATGGTAACCTTTTGTATTATATTTTATTATCCAATTTACATGCCAAAAAATAATCCAATATTATGATCAAGATACAATATGATTCCTTTTAATTTTATTTTTTAATTAATTTATAATAAAAAATAATAACTATAACAAGCATAACGACAATATGTAGATAAAAATCAAGTTAAACCAATTATCTAAGCAATCACATATGAATAAAATATCATAAATCATATCAAGATATTAAAATATTATAAAATCTAAATAAAAATATTAATATAAAAGTATAATATTATATTACATCACTAGTTACTAGATTTATCTAGCTAAATCAGAGATGAAATTTTTGTATCTAATCTTTTTATCCTTTTCATTTCCTATAATGTCATGCATGCACATAAATTATCACATATTTTTTTAATATATAAATGACACTCTTATTATTACTCATAAAACTCCTAAAAATTTCTCCCTTATTACTCTCTTGTGGCCTCATTAATGTAGCATCCTATCTAGTGATGAATAAACTACTTTAAATCAACATCGTTTTCACTCCTATCAAATATAAACTAATTCTAATCCTTAAAAATATATTTTTACAACATATAATAATTTAAATATTTCCTATTCTAAAATAAGATTTATTGAATTTGAGAAGATCAAATTCTACTTTCATTTTTTTACTTGGCTTGCTTTTCTTTTGATTTTTCTTATTGTAGCACCTCCTCCTTGGCATCTAACCATCGCTACCCTCACATGCTCTCTCAAATTCACTATCATAGATCTTTCTCTTGCTTCCATAATAATTCTTGTTCTCTTCTCTTCTCTTTCTTTTTTCTCCTCTTAACTTTCTCTCTCTTTTAAACTTATCCATAAGAGGAAGTTTCATGATGAAAATTACTAAAATGTCCTCAAATAACATCTGAAATTATATTATATTTTTTTCTTAAAAAATTTATAACTAATTATTTAGTCCTTCAAAAATTACAAACTCATTATCATTAAATTTCACTTATTAAACACTTTTTAATAATATACTCAAATAAAATTTTTAAATTTATTAAAAAAATATAACGTAATTCTCAAAGTAAATTCAAAATATTAATATTTTAATTTTAAAAAAATAGCTTTTCTAAAAGCTAACTTTATAATAATTATAACCTAATTAGATTAATCTCATGACTTATAATATATTATACATAGACAAAATTTTGAAATGCAAGACATATCATCTAATTTAAGCAATGTAGCATCTCAAAAATTTAGATACATATTTACATAATGTTATTGATTAAATATAATAATACAAATTTTAATTTTCCTAAATGTAAAAATTTTTACTATAGAAAAAAGGTATTTTGCTAAATAGACTATAATGATTATATGCATGTGTGATTCTAAAAGGAGGTAAGAAAACATATATCTCATAAAGAAAAATACTTAGAATTTAATAAAATTAATTTCACTAAAATTTAACAAATATCTATTATTTAATTAAGGTTAAAAATTTTATAAAATAATAAAGACTTTAGATAATTAAGGATATTAAATCATTTAATTAAAGGTTAATCACTATTAATAGAGTTGAAGAGGTTAAGAAAAGATCATGAGAAGGTTTTTAGCAAGCCTAGGGTATCAATGACTATGAGGAAAGGCTTTTCATGTGTAGAGAAGGATTGAAGTGAAGAATTTATTTCTATGAAGAAGAAAATTGTGGCATCCTCTATATTTATTTTTTTATTTACTTAAATATACATATAAATCTAGTCATCACTTAATTTTTAAAGCTATTTTTTCTAAGCCAATTAGTATGTATATATATATATATATATATATATATATATATATATATATATATCCAAATAAATTGTGGTAGAAATAAAACCTTAAAAATATTTTTATATGATAATAAGAAATAAAATTATATAGAAATCATTTAAGTAAGATATCTTCTTTTTTATATCATCTCACTTAATATAAAAATTCTTACTTTACAAATAAATGTCTATTTTTTAAAGCTTTTATCTTATAGTTTATAATGAAATAATCCAAACGTTTCTTTGAAATTGTAACAAAATTAAAATCATATTGAATTTAAAGAAAATCAATTTTTCATCAGCAATTTAAAAAAAAAGATTCTGATCATATTTAACACTATTTGATAATTATAGCATATTATTTAATATCAACTCTTATTATTAAAATAATGTCACATACATCCTTAAGGATTATATTCTAAAATATGATATCTAAAACAACGTAAGTAAAATATGACTTGCTAACTTGTTTTTTTATTCCTCATCTTTTTATCTCCTGTGAGTTGTATCAATATGACTTGAAATTTTTAGTATCAAGAGAAGACTAAGCTAACCAACACTTTTGAATAAATGATATGCATATTTATGCATGTAAGTCAATACAAGTTTTGGATCATGTTGCATGTTTATTCAATTCATCACAATAAATTAAATGTAGCAAATAAAAGATATTAACATATCTATGCATATAAAATAAGATTTTTTTTAAAAAATCATTATTTTTTTTATTTTTCACTTTATTGGTCCCTTTAGCCTTTCTTAATTCTATAGGTCATATAATATCATAATTTATGAATTTCACTGTGTGATCATCTCTTGATATATAAATTTTAGTAAGCATTGTATATCAAAATAATCATCGTCTATGTAGACTATGCCTATTTCCTGTATCTTCAATTTAATCATTTTAATCAATCAATCAATCAAAGCATCTATTTTAATATTATAAATTGAATTCTAACATATACATATAGATACATGATTTTTCTATCTTTTAAAACTAAGTAGTAGTCTTACCAAGGCTTAAATATTTCTTAATTTCATTGATTGCTATATTAATGAAGACTATTTTTATTGATTTTGTTTTTGCCTTTTGCACAAATCCTTCCCAATTTTCTTGATAACACCTTTAATTTCTCTTATTTGACTTCTACTAACTATGGTCAAGTGTTATACCTATCAAATGTTTTAAAAAAAACTCTTTAAGCCACTATCAACCTTTTATTTATACTTTTTCTCATAACGTTTTACATGTTTGACCTTTCAAATGCCTCTTAAAGTTGATCCTTCATGTGGATTCTTTTTCACATTCTAACTTTCATTTACAAAGGCTTATCGTTGATTAATCTCGCCACAATGTCAATTTTTTTAATCATTTATTATTTTGGGTTTTGATATGTGTTCAGTTTCTAATAATCATACAAATATGATTGACAGATTCATATTGTACATTTCTTCAATCTTATCTAAATCTACATTCACTTATTTTTATCGTACTATTATAATGTTATTGTTGTACTATACAATAAGTCCCTATAATCTGTAACTAACGATGATCCATAATCTTTTACTTTTTAAGCATAACAAAATTTATCTCATCTAAATGACACAATTACAACCTGAACTTTAAAGGTGTTTGTATTATTACAAATAATACAATTGCAATATCAACTTTATCATAACATTATGAATCAAATAAAGTAAAACCACATGTAAAACATCTCATGCTTAAGAATTTCATCTCTTTATCACATACTTGTTATTAAATGTAACCAAATAAAAATATTTTATATTCATTTTATTATATTTAATGTAATGACATATTAAAATTGGGTTGTACTTATCTCAATTTCTTTGAAGAGCTCTCTTTACTTAATCTCCTAAATAGTTGACTTTAATTTACCTTGATTGATTACAAATATGCTTATTTCATCATTACTATCAAGTTAAATATTTATTCATGCAAAAAAACAACTTTTGTACCTTTAAAATTTTTTAGTATTAGTTTCTACCTTTATTTTTTTCCCACTATAATGATCAACCTATTAAAATTTTACAATGACACAATCACAAGAATTGATTCTATCAAGACTTAACTTTTGGATTTGAAACATTTTATTTTACTATTTGATACCTTGAATATATAGATTGAACTATTTGATCTATCATTTCTTGGTGATTAAACTAAGATCCTAAAGTTTGATTGAGTCATATAAATTGATTAGATCATATAATATAACCTAGAAATGGCTTTTATAATTCTTCTTATTTTATTACTTGCTTCAAAACTTCTTATTAATTCAATCTTTACTAAAATAAAGATAGAGGTCTTATTAAAAGGTTTTTCTTGATAAAAAAAGTTCATCATCAAGGTCTCTCTTTTGATTTCCTCATTTCTTTCATTCTCTCTTTGCTTGCTCCACTTAATCTTAGCACTACCAACTCTTTAAATCTTTGTGTTTCTTCAACTCTTAAACTCTCTTGCTTAATTTTTTTTATTATTTATCTCTCTTTCTTTTAATCAATCTTTCCTTATCTATTTCCCTTATACTCTCACTCCCTCACTTAATTCTTCTTATTATTCATTTTATTTTTTAAAATTTTCTTCCCACTTGTTCTTAATAATTTCTAAATTCTTCTTTTTTTATTATATTTAATAATTATATACTCATTTTTCCAATAATATTATCAAATGAATTTTGTTACAATGAAATGATTGGCTTTGAGTTCATTTTTGTGATTTCTATCCAAAATACTTAGAATAAATGCAATTTGAGAAAAAATATTTAGCTTAAAATTAACATACATTCAACTTAATTTAACATTACAAATATGTGAATGATGACCTTAAACATAATTGGTTAAATATTAATGATTAAAATATTAATGTCAACACATTGATTCATATAAACATGTCATGTAGTAATTATAATAAATTATCATAAAGTATTTCATACCTTAGTCAACCAAAATATCTATTATCTTAATAGTCATAATTGTGATGTAAAATTTTATAATAAATAAGTCATGACCTTTTAATTTTCTTTCAATATTCAATTTCAAATCTTTGTCATTCATACACGTAATTTTTTTAATGAATCATGACCATGAATTAACTAACTTAAACCTTAGATCTTCCATTAAAACTTACATGATCTCTAACTTACTTTTTCTTATCCTAATTGTCAAATCCCTTGCCACTTTTCTTTGCTCGTATCTTTGAATAAGCATTCCTTCATAATCTAATATGAACATCAAGTCCTCCACATTCTTCAAACTAATTTCCTAAACTCAAGCAATGCCCTCAAGCTTGGTCCCCACTTGGATCTACAAGTATTTGTCAACATACTTGTTTGATATTAGTTGTGTTTCAATTTTCCCACATCACTTTATATGCCTTGTTGAAGATTTGTTCATGCTTGAGCTTGATAGAGGCATTGTCTTCTATCTCTAGGATACTTTCTTAAATGCATCATGATCATCATGTGCTCTATTGCTATAAAGTCTAGAAGTAAACAATCAACCAAAATTGTCTCACATCACATAATGTTAACCTATATGATTCTTTATAAATACACTTTTTATCTAAAGTTTGTGTGTGTGTGTGTATGACATTTGAGAAATGTGGTAATTTAATGAACTCTTTAGGTGACTTTTTTACTAGGATAAACAATAAATATCTAATCTTTTGATGCATACTAATGATTAGTTTTCTATTTTTTTCTTAATAAAATTTACCCTTCTTAGAATTAATCAAATATATTGCAACTCAAAATTATTCACTATGGTAGACCACAAAAACATATTTTTTTGAAAATTTTTATAAATACTTATCAAATCAAATAGGCTAAACCACTTAGGTTTTTTTAGACTTTTTAGAATACTCTTGATTCTAATTAATAGCAAAATTTTTTCCAACAATATATGAAACTTGAGCAATTGTGCCCAAATATTGGAACAAAATACAACCTTTTTGTTCATCTATATATTAACAAGTGTTTTAAGAACAACATAAGCTTTGTCATTATTTAAGTATAGATTCAATAAAGCTTAGAGAAAAAATAAATTTAAATAAATAACTGTAATTATTTTAAAATTTTGAATTTATAAGAATACCAATTTTTGTATTCATGCCATTACTATTAATAAATTTATGATATTTATCTCTCCTATTATTACTACATAAATTATTGCTTTATAATAAGCAAATATTTGTTATTAATAAATTCAATGATGATAACTTAATACCTTAAAAGTTGATTTAATTAAAATGTTATTTAATAGATGTATCTCATGAAATTGACATTATTATATGTTATTGGAGAAGGTTTTTATGAAAGTTCATAAGGTACAATCAAATAATATAATAAAAAATTTAATACTTTAATTATTACATATTGATAACATTTTAAATATTTTGTTATATCTTGATAACATTTTACATATTGATAACATTTTACATATTGATAACATTTTAAATTGTCTATTAGATATTTATGTTCTTAGCCCTCAAGAATGAACATTTTTTCTCAAGTCGTGTCAACGACAGTATAAGTGTGAGAATGACAATGAGCTAAGGAAGAAAAGAAAAGAGAAAATAGTTTTTACTATAAGGAGATTGAATTTTCTAAGAAGTTTTTCATTAAAAAGTTCTAAATTCATGAGTTTTGAATTCCAAATTTCTAAATTTCAGAGTTTTAGCTTACTTCATTCATATTTTTTACTTATTTATATAGAATTTTGGATATTAATTTATATTATAAAAGATATAATATTTTAATTTCTACATGAAACATGTGATTTTCATCAAAATATAAAATTTTTGCTAATTTTGTGTCGTTGCAAGACTGTTTTGGCTTGTGCAAGCTTCTGCACTCACGTGAGTGACCAAGCTAAGGTACTATTCAAGTATGCAAGTGTTACTCCCATGCATGTAGAGTCCCTACATACATGCATTGACCATGTTGGTGTGATAAGTTAACCTACCATGCATGCCGATGACATGCACGATAGGTTACAGATGCACACTCATGTGTAGCACATGTTTGCAATTCCATGTTTTTGCACTCCTATAATGCTCTTTGTTGTGTCACAATAAGCCTTCCTATGTGTGTGCATACATGTGCAACTGACCATCAACCTGTAGTGTGCTCTCCTACGTGTCTGTATTGAGCCACTACACACAAGGTGTTACTATGATAGTTTTTGCTATTTTGTCACTTCCGTTAGTTTGTTTTTTCATAATTTTATGATTTAATAAACATGAAATTAAGCTCTTGATCATTGTTCTCTTATTTTTTTTTATTTGAGTTTTATCAAATCTTCTTTTTTTAATTGATTTTTCAAAAGTTCTAATTTGATTATCTTCTTCAAGAAGTTTAGATTTTTGCCATCTTTAGAAAATGGTTTCTTTGACTTTGATATTAACAGCACATAACTTTAGTAAGTGATTACTAGCCTCTTCATTTGGTCAATGTCAACAATATTTTTTGTAAATATTTCTTTGTCTTGTGTTAGAAGAAAGTGTTATCCATTCTTTATAAATTGATACCATTGTGATTATCGATAGTATATTACATCTTGATGTCATAAATGAAACTCTTTAATATAATTTATTAGACATTCAAGATATTACTTCACAAATAATCATATCAATATAATATTTGGTGATAACTAATTTCACCCTTCATTATTTTTCAACTTTTGTTTCAAAGTTTTTATGAATTTATTCTAAATAATACTTTGGATGTGGTAAAATCAGTAAGTTTAATTTCTTCACATGATTTTCTAATACAAAGTTTTTTGACTTTTAATGTCAATGATAATAGTATTTTAGATGGTGATGAATTTCTCTATTTTTTTTGCTTTATGAGATATGTTATTTAAACTCATCATAAGTGATAAGCTTTAATCAATTTGTAGAGAAGGTTCAAGTACCTTTTCAATTTCAATTGCAATGAGTTGTTTATTTTTCTTAAAATTTTTTAGAAATAATTCTGGATATAATTTTATTATTTTTTATATGTGTCATGTTTTTTGTAATGATTATAATACTTTTGATTTTGTTGATAAAAATATTATTAGTTGTGATCGTAATATATGTTGTTAGAGAATGCACTTCTTTTTGTCACAAATGTTTGCATTTTTATACTATAAATTTCTAGTATTTTATAATTTTAATTTTATCTTTGTATATTCATTCTTTTACGATAGTCATCACAAATGTATTAGCTTGTTTTCAAAATTGAATAAGAAAAAACATAATTCAATAATAATAGGATAGTATATGCATACAATATACTTCAATAGTGTTTTTGTATCTTATAGATTGATATTCCCAAACTAACAACTTGCTATCAAAATTCTATGATATATTTTAACATCATTTGTCTTTATCGATGTAATAGGCTATCACTTTCTTTACCTTTTCTTAATGGAACTCATAAGTTAAAATTTTTTCTTGAATTAATTTCTTAAATTGATTATGTATCACTTCTACAACTGTACTAGTGTTTTAGTGAGCATTATATTAGGTTAGCACATAACTCGCCATTTTTAATAACTTATAGGCCACTTTATTTGTCGATTAATAGTTGTATAGAGAGAAATATGTTTTTAGTTGCTCTAATTAGATATCTATTTTCTCTTCATTTATTGTACCGTCATAAATTGGCTAATTAAGTGTAACATCTACTTTAAAAAGGTGTTATTGATCCTCATATATTTAAATGGTGAGATTGATATCATTCTCATCTTCATCTCTATTTAGGGATTACTACTTAATTCAAAATTTCTCTAATTAAAAGCATTATTTTGGTAGATTGCTTTTTGGATCCATCGTAAGAAAAATTGATATTTTATCATCATCTTAATTAACACTTACATTCATTGAGTTGATACAGTCACCTATACCTCTAATTTTGATGGTAAAATAGTTTGCACAATTATCTCGACTACAGCCTCTTCAATCTCTTAATTCTCTTTTTATGGCTTGTTTTTCAACTACCATCTTTCTTGCTCTTATGAACAACATAAAATTGGAATAACCTAATACTAAAAATAGTATGATATGTATGTGAGGTGTTCTTATGCTGTTTATCAACAATAAAACTTCTTTTTCAAGTTATAATAATGGTAGAAGTGTGAGAATAATAAGAAGCTAAGAAGAAAGAAAATAGTATAAAGTTTTTATTCACAAGAAGATTGAATTATTCAAGAAGTTATGAATTCACAAAGTTATGAATTCTAAAGTTAAGAATTCCAAAATTTTGAATTTTAGAGTTTTAAATTTCATTATTTTGACCCTTTTATGTAAAAATTTGAATATAATATTTATTAAATATGGGATTTTGATCAAAATATAAAAATTTCTTAAATTCTGTGCTAATTGTCCATACATGCGCCAGCCACGGCACACATGTAGGTGCCTAAGTCAAGGAATTGTTCAAGTGTGAGGATGTTGCTTTAGCCTGCAAACAAACCCTGCATGATTACTTTGACCACATTGGTGTGGTAGATGATTGTCACGTGCACACCTGTAGCATACATTTGTGGTTCCCATGATTGCACATCCTCAACATGCGTGAGCATTCAACACATTGCGTATTCCTGTGTGCATGTCTATGCCTTCCTGTGTAGCACGTGACTAGTGAAATGTAGCACACACTCCTGCACACCCACGATGAGCCACTGTGCATGTGCGTGCATGTGGTTCTTGCTGTATTATCTTGCCATAATAGTTTTTGTCGTATAATTATCTTCCTTATTTTTTTTCACAATTTTTGTCTTATTTTTACACCAAAATAAGTTTTACAGATTTTAAGTTTAATGTGTGCTATTCAACTTAAATTTTGTATTGATATGACAAAAATTTTAGTTTTCATGTTTAACTTTAATGGAAGAAGAAGAAAAAGAAGAATGTGTGATATACAACTTAAATTTTGTATCTCCTTTAAAAATGATCATATAAGACAATCTTTTATAGAGCTTTTATTAAAATAATTTTGCATTTCTTATTCAACATGTTTTTGTGAAGTCTTACTAATTGAAGGAGTTCTCAATTTATGAGAGAACTCCACTTAAGTAAATTTAAAGATTTGTTTAGCATGTGGATGTCTTCACTTTCCTGTCACTTAATTTAATATTTCTAGTTATAACAGATCTTATAAAGATAAGAAATATGACCATTTTTTACAAATTAAATTAGTTATAAATGTCTTATAGTAATAATCTTTTAATTGTGACATAATTATAAATTTGAAGTAAAGAAAATATTTTTTGACCAAATCCTAATTGGTGGACTTTGATTTTGGTACATGAGAGTAAAGATAGTATCCCAAAAAAGTGAGATCTTGAGGAGGTTGAATCCTTAAGGTTTCTAATTATAAAAAAATTCAAGATTAATAAGCAATTATTTTCTTCATTTTTAAGATTAAAAAAATCTATTTTTAAACTAGCATTGCATTTGTGTAATCAACTGATGACCAAATGATTCTAAAAATCCCCTCAATAGATCATCCAATGATCTCAAAATTTATAAAGATATATACAAACAATCTAGTTTAAGGCATTTGGATTGTTCTCTTAATCAATGATGGTAAAAAAAAGGTAAGATAATTTGAACATCATAATCAACATGTTTGCTTTTGTGTCATCATTACCATTTCTTTTTCATTGCTAATGACTAATAACTTTATCCAATTATCTATATTTATTTGGATCCGATCTATTTAAAGCATCACATTTTTTTTGTTATTCATGGTTCTTTCTTAAACAACTTAAGGTCCAATCAGACCATGGTGTTTTACTTTATTATTGTCCCTTTTTATTTATAACATGTTTTTTTGAACTAATGCCTTGGCAATATTTGTGATCTTGAGTTAATTTTGAAATTGTTTATACCACATGTGCATCTAGTTATAGAGTACTTCAATATTTATGTTCTAAGTATGCTTTATAAAAATTACATTTCTCCTTAATGGATAACTAAATTTTTTTCATATTTTGAGATTCACCTTAAACCTTGCACTCTAATTCTTTAACAAAAAATAGTAATATATAGCATTTGAAAGTAATACATAAGTGTCTAACTTTAGCTCACAAATACATACCCACTGGTATCGCATCAATTCTATTCAAACTCAAAATTGTATCTGAGCCGAATCCTATTTTGATTTGTCATATTTGTCAACCATAGGGGTTGACTATGACACTATTTTTTCTATGGTTATCCCTTATATCTCTGCTCTGTTTGTCTAAGCATATTTGTAGTAAACTATGTCATCATCGATGTCGACTCCTATGTGTGATTTACCATCCATCGTCAGTTGTCCACTATCACCTAGTTATCTATCGCTTCTGATTACTTCCTCTTGGATACCTAACATCACTTAGTCATCCCTTCAACTATCTTATAAGTCCATCGGTGCAAAATTTAATTGAAAATTAATTCCAAAAAGTCTTAAAATTGAGTTTTGAACTATTACTGCACCATATGTTGTCATTTACCATTGTTAGAAACTGTAACGACCTCCAGCGTCTATCACATGGCATGCATGACCTACACTGACCCATGGAACCTGGTTAATTTCCTGGACCCATGATGACCCACTCTATCTGCTCTGACCCATGTCAACTTGGATTGACCTGTCAACCCACGTCGACCTGTCTGGTTCCACCCAACCCCAGCGAACCCAAAAATTGGACTAAAAACATCGAGCCCTCTGCACATGCCGCACCTAGCTCACCCTTGTCGTTTTGCCACTCGAAATGCACAACCCTTTTCAAGTCATTTTAATATTTTGTGTTGACTTTTAGAATTCTAAAATATAATTTAGAGGTTTAAGATGTCATTTGATATTTTTAAATATCTTCTTATATTTCTAGATTAGTAAATTATTATTGTATCATTAAGGTTTATATAGATAGGGATATTTATCATATTGTACATGATGAAGATGAATATTTTTTAATAAAATTTTTCTTATTTATATGCTTCCATCTTTGCGAACAAAAGAGTGCACATTCAACTCTAGTTAGAGAGATTTCAACTTCCCTCTAGGAGAATTGGCAACAAAACAAATTCTTGCTTCCACCAACATCTTCAAAATTTTACCCATCATTTCACTCTCTCGATCAAACCACCAAACTGCCACCCTCCTTAATGAGATCCTAAATCCTAGCCTACCATCTTGTACCTCTTTAACCAAGATTCGCCACTAATCCAAACCAACACCTTGTTACCATTTTCATATTTAGTGCTTCAAGACAACTCTAACAGAATTACAAGACTTCATCGCAAAAAAAATATACTTTTTCAATGACTTTTATTTTTATGTAGTAATATAAAGCTAGGGTTGTCCTTTCTTTTATTAAAGTATTCCACATAAAGTTTATCTTAAATTCTCTATTATATATATATAATTAGATATGACAAAAACTACTTAATAAGATTTTATTCTTAATACTTAATATGTTGTCCTCTACTCAACTTAATAACTCATGCTACAAACTCGGATGTCAATCTATAAATAATTCTAAAATACCACACATATTACTTAATCCTAATTAGTATATAGTATCCTTTCGTATTCTCTAATAATCTATTAAACATCTTTAGTATTGTAAGCTTCAAATTATATCTTTATAGAAATCTAATTTGTCTTATATCAAAATGATATTTATGTCAAGTGATGAATAAAAAGTAACAAATAATCACTAAACTTGTTAAACACATCACAACATGATTGAATTTCCAAAACCAATGAGTGAGATTATTTTATGCCTCATGTTTAACAAGACCCTCTAAATCCATATCTTGTAAATAAACTATAAAAATGAAATCATCAAGCATTTATTCAATGAGGCCCATAACATGAGGTTTGCTACCTCACTTCTCTATTTGATTGAAGATATAATTTAAATCACTAATAATCATGATCACATAATTGATAATAAAAATTCTAAAGCTACTACTTCAATAACACTTTTGTAATGATGATGCACAATAAATTTAGACTTTAAGTAGAGCCTAAATTAGAGCCTATAATCTAGATCTACTCAACAGATTATTAGAGAATATAAAAATATACTATGCACTAATTAGAGTTAGGTGACATGTGTGAAATTTTAGAATTATTCAAATATTGGTATTCCAAACTTGTTGCGTAGATTATTAGTTGAGTAGGTGGCAACAACTTAAGCATTATGCATAAAATCTTTTGAAATAGTTTTTGTCACATCTAATTTTATAGATATAAAATAGAGAATTTAAGATAAAATCTATATAGAATACTTTAATAAAAAAGAGTATCTAACTTTATATTATTTTTTAAAAAATAAAAGTTGATGAAAGATAGACATCTTTTTGATGATGATGTCTTCTAGTTTCTGTAGATATTGACATTTAGAGCACCAAAGTAGTATAAAGGCAACGTAATTGTGATTTGGGTTAGTAGAGAAGCTTAGGATATTGACAAAAGTGAGAATTTATTTGATTATCTACTCTTTTAATATAATGTCTCTCACCTTTGATCCTTATCTCTCACAAATGATTTGGTTGTGGTCTCTCTCGATAGATGGTTTCTCACATTCGATCATTGTCTTTTATAATAAAAGTCGGAATCTCTCCAACTAGGGTTGGGCACACACACTTTATGCAAAAAGATAAAAATACATAAACAAAATAAATTTTTATTTTATTATTTTTTTATCTATGGCCCAGGAGCATCTGTACTTATAGAGACATCAAAGATATAATAATAATTATCTAATCTAAAATACAAAAAAATTAAAATATTAAATGACGTATTATAAAATTATAAAAGATATTTTCAAATTTTAAAATTTAATATAAAATATAAAAGAAAAATATTCTAAATTAAAATTGACTTAAAAAGACTACTAAAATTTATTAAATTAAGTAGTTATCAAACAAATTGTGCATTTTGGGCACTACAATGACGGGTGGAAAAACGACCATGCTCGATAGATGCGTCGTGAGCGGAGGTCTCGGTGCGTCTAGCCTAAGTTTCAAGTAGGTGCGAGTTGAGAGTAACATAACAGGTCAATTGGACTGGCAAGTCACGTTGGTGTGCGGGTCAAACAGCGTTCCCATCTCAACCAGGTCATGTTTTCGATGATGATGACGAAAGGCGACAAACGGTAAAATCAATAAAAAAATTCAATTTTAAGTAATTTTCAAGAAATATTTAATAAAAATTTGCACCAATAGACTTGTAGAACGACACGACGCCAACAAAAGTGTATTTTTCAATTAATGTTAGACATTCTTACGTCAAATAATCAACTGTTACATACACTTTTGACATAGTCTAGACTCAACTCTTTAAAGTGGCCTTAATAAAGTTGACAACCTACATGATAACGATATAAAAACCTAAACAAAACAATCTTATAAGATCAAGATAATATCTTGTTATAGCTAACTTCAATTGAAAGATTTAATATTAATCCAAAAAACTATTCATCTCACTCAAAGATTCAATATTAATCCTTATACAATCCTAGCCTCTTAATTTACGTCTCACTTAGTTTTAATAAAATTTATCCCAAAAACCCCTTGTTGATGCAAAAATTAGTTTTGTAACAACCCCTTTATTTCACCGGCCATTTTTGTTTATATTTGTCTCGAACAAATAAATCATGAAATATGAGCATGCATAGATTAGAATCATCAAAACAATTTAATAATTCGCATATATATTATATATATACACATATAGATAACTTCCAACGGCACCTGATGCCCTTCACGAACTGTAGCGCTACCACGCAAGTATCAATCAAGCCGCAAACCCCTCCCGGACCTGCGCGAGGTTGCCGCTGATCACCGGAACAAAATTCTTGATACCGTAAACCTGCGGAATGGTCCACGCCGCCGCCTCCTGCTTCGTGAGCAACTTGACACCCGGCCACTTCACTCGCCGAGAGGTGTCCGCGCCAGCGCCGCGATTGCTGTACTCTGCATAGAAGAGAGTGTTAAGCGCGAAGTCGCCCTCCCAGGGCATGTACCCGTCGGGGTGGAGGAAGTCTCCTAGCTCCGTCTCCATGAAGATGGTGCGTGAGTATTCCTTCCAGGGCCGGGCGAGGTAGCTTCGGATGCGGCCTTTGTCGGCGGCTAGGGCTGGGTCGGCGGTCACGCGGCAGTTCTGGAGGACGTAGGTGGTGTCCTCGAAGCGGTCAGCGCGGCCGTGTGCGGTAACGATGGTCTGCTGGTTGTCAAGCGGGCGGCGAACGATGATGAGGCAGTTCTGGAAGACAGCGGTGGCGTCGCCGAAGATGAAGTCGATGGTTCCGGCGATGACGCAGCTGCGATAGAATTGGTAGTGGGCCTGGGAGTAGAGGGTGTCCTGATAGCCCTCCATACGGCAATTGAGGACGACGGCGTTGTCAGATTGGAGGCGCAGGGCTACCGCCTGATGCTTCTCAGGACCGGCTGTGTTCCGGAAGCCCATGCCGATGAGCATCAATCCGAAGCCCGATGCAGCTGTATTTTAAAAGAAAGATTGATCAATTTCAATTTTTATCAAAAAGGGGTGCATAATGGAATTAATTAACTCACCAAAAGTTGCAGTTTGCGAGGTCTGCACGCCGTCCACCCAGTTCAAGCTTCCGGTAACGACGGACTTCTGTGATCCGTCGCCGTAGATGGTGACGTTTTCCTTCTCCTTTCCCATCACCACATGCTCCTCGTAGATGCCGGTTTTCACATAGATAGCATACCTTCCTCACCGCAATTATTTATAATCCATGAAGCAAGGGATCAATCGAACACATGTTCTGCGTAAACTGAAATGCGTAAATACCTGCCGGTGTACTTCTTGGGCATGGCATTCAGGGCATCGTTGATGGTTTTGAAGTCTCCGGTACCGTCCTTGGCCACGGTGACGTTCGGGGTGAGCTTGTCTTTTGCCTGCTCCTTGAGATGACGGCGGGCTTCCGCTGTTATCCACGTCGGGAGCCCATCGCGGCCGAACGACACTGCCGCACCGGATTTCTCACTCTTTAATGGCGCTTCGGCGAGGTTGCGATCAGCAACTCTGTCCACCTCGAGCAAAGACAGAAACTTGGATGCCTTGCCGACGATGGCGAGCGCGTTGCTCGTCAGCTGCTTCGCCTGCTTCATGGCCTCGTTCATCTTCTTCTTGTCCTCATCCGGGAATGCATCCACGCACATCTCCTGTACATTTAAAAGCACCATCGTTATGGATAATCGACTAAGGAAAAATTAGTTAATGATGGGTCAAAGCAGCTATTTTTATATGGAAACCTGGTAATGCAAAGCAGCACTGAGCCAATTTTTGATGTAGCCCTTCTGATTTGGGAGGTCCTCGGCCTTGTGCAGATCAATACGAGACAGAGCCAACTTGAGCTCATCGTGGGCGTCATCGAAGAGGCTCTTGCAGAGATTGATGGCAGATTTCACTCTAGGGTTGTCAGAATTGATGAAACTGTCGGAGTGGTTGAAGCCCTTCTCCGCCGCGCCGGCGATGACGGATACTGCCGCGCGGATGATTTCCTTCGGGTTCGAAGCCTTGTCGTCGGAGACGACCTTCGAGAGGCTGGTCACGCAGGCATCCTTAAAGTCCGTGACGGCGCAGACGTTCCTGATGTACTTGGTAGAGGCATGGAGGGCCTTCGAGGTGGAGGGAGAGAAGGAGGAGGAAGAAGAGGAGGAGGATCTGTTGTGATTGCCTCCAGAATCTGCTACGGGTTTCTTGCTGTCGTAGAGTGTCGTGGCGACCCCGACGACGGCGACGACGAGCATGACCGAAACAGAGGCCCCGACGATCATGAGGCGCTTCCTCTGTTTCTGCTGCTTCTCAGCGCGGCGGCGCTCTGAGAGTGGCCCGAATTCCTGGAAGGCGGACATGGTCGAGAGAAATCTGAAATGCGAGTGAAGTATTGACAAGTGTTTTTGAGCCCCCCTCTCCTTTGGGCTGTCTCAGCCCTGGAGATTGGGGAAAGAGGCGGAGGGGGGGAGAGAGGGAAGGAGAAGGAGGTCCGCGTGTTTGAGGAATGCCGTTTTTCAAACTATGGATAGTGGTTCAGGGAGGAAGGCCGACGGGATCCACGGTTGCGGCGCATTTCCCGCCAAGCCGGACTTCAGTGTTTGGTTGCCGAGTGCTGGCGGCGGTTTTTCGGTGAATCTTCGGAACGGAGTTCGATATTGGGTCCAAACACTTGGCCTTATTTCCGTCATACCGAAGCGAGTTCTTGTCTAGCTTCAGGATTTGACGGTGGTAAATGCTTCAGTTGCTCCTAAATTCGTGCAAGGTTCTCGGTCGCTAATAAAAGGTAGAGAATTTCTCTTCCGGAAGGGAGTACGAATATCATGGTTATTTTTAGAACTCGCTTTTCGACGTAACCGTCAAATCGGACCCAAGTTGTGGACTTTATATTTAAAAAAAAATATGAAATTTCTTTCAACAATTACTAACATTTATTATAATTATTATAGTTTTATTTTTATTAATATATATTTTTTTAAAATCACTTTTTGAATGTTCTTTTCTAAAACTTTACTCTGTTATAACTGTATATTTGAAAAATAACTCTATTATAGATTCATATGCTTTGATATTTTAATTATAATTATCAAAATAAATAAATAATTTGTTTAGTTTCCTTGGCATATTTATGCAAAAGAATAACTTATTATTGATGAGCTGTTAATAAAACTTTTTGCCGATGCAAAATAAAAATAATTTTTTTAAAAAATTATTTTATTTTTTTTATAATTGTAACAAAAAGTTGTCTTAGTTATGAGTTTCATTAAATAAAATTAAATAAATAATTAATTAAATATATACATCTTTTTAAGAAGTATTTGACAAAATTTTAATACTTTAATAATTAAAACAAGCTCAAATAAAGGAAAAAATAAATGATAACATAAACGAAAACAAAACAACCACTAATCCTCGTGAGTCACACATTAAGAATATATTTGACACGAGTTAAAAAAAATTTATCAAAAAACCTTTTTTAAAATTATACTAATCATTTTAGAGAATTTAACATAATTTTCAAACTGTAGACCCATTAACATATAATAAAAAAGCATATTCTTATTGTCACATTATAAAGTTATTATTTTATTTATATTAAAAAGATCATTTTTATAAATTAAAATTTTAAATTATACTATAAGTTGTAAAGCTTCTTAGCATGACTGAAAATTTTGCTTTCCAAAGTGGCAAACACAAGTACAAGGTACGCGAGTATGTCCTTCAAATCATCTTCAACTCTTAACAGATGAACCTGGTTCGGCTTCTCTTCTTGATGACCTCTCTCAGTTGATTATCCTCGCCATGGACCCGCCATTGACATAATCCCTTGGGCTGTGAGACGCAAGGCCGGGAATGAGCAGTCCCGAAGCCCTGTAGATGAGCGAGACATAGCTTTCCTCGAAGTCCTTCATCAAAAAACCCAGCAACACGCCTTCGTCAAGTCCCCCAAAGCGCACAAGTACATGGACAACAGGTACAGGGGATGGAAGTAGTTGGGGTTCGGCGATTCCTCCACGACCTGCTGTTTCAAAAGGTCAGTTTTCTTGAAACGGAGAACTTGTTTTAAAGCAGAGGTTGGCGACGAACCTGGCCCTCGTACCAGCTCTTAAAGTAGATGCACGTTCCAAAGTGCTTGAAGAGGGCGATCGGTGGCTTGTCGAAGGGAACCCGTGGCACGATGTCGTACCTGTACACCATACGGTGGTACTTCGACTTGAGGACGGCATCGAGGTTGCGGCAGAATTCGGCATCGCCCACCCGTGGCTGGCCGTAGGTCATCACCCCATGGATGCTGCTCAAGATGTTGTGCTGCTCGTGAATGGCCAAAATGGCCGGAAACAAGACGGCCAGTGCGCCGCCGAGGCTGTGACCGGTGACGACGACCCTGGCGCGGCGGTGCTTAGCCAGGAGGTCCTTGAGAGTTTCCCTTATGGCGTAGTAGGCCAGCGCCCTGCCGTGGTGGTGGCCGGGATGGTCCACTGGGAAGCCTTTGTTGAAGTCTTTCTCGTCTTGGAGACCAAGTGCTCTCATGAAGCCGAGATGAGCCTTTCCGAACTCACCTATGGAGAGCCATGAGAGGTCCACGTCGGTAATCCAGTCCAAGGCGTTGAAGGTCTCCGTCCCCCGGAAGGCCAAAACAATGACATTAGCATCCTCTGCTTTGTCGCAGAAGATGAAGGCTTGTGTTGCTCTGTTCTTGAGATACCCTATAAAGAAGAAGACGAAGAACAAATCATCAAAAAAATCGGTTTTTTTTTGTATGACAAAAATTCATCGGAGGGCACTTACTGTTCCAGCAGTCGAAGAATCGGACGAAGTGCATCTTCAAACAGGTCAAAATACTCAGGGTTAGAAGCAGGGGTTGAGATGATGGAGATGCAACGTAGGTGAAGGTACCTTCCATCTCTTCTCGACTTGGTTTACGATGACGGCGGCGTTCTCGTAGGAGAGCTTGGAAGCCATCATACAGAGGCTGAGGGGATTGATGTCGACGCCTGGAATGGGTTCTAAAGCGGGGATGTCGCCGATGAAGAAGGTTCTGTTGAGCTCATAGCGGCCGTCGATGTGAGCGATGAGGGATAGGAAATCGGGAGACTCTCTTTGAGGAATCACAAGGGAAACTGCACATACATCGTGAACTTCCAAGAAAAAAAAAAAATAATGATTTTTTAAAAATGATTTTTGGTATATTTTCATACGAAACACCATATTTTCTGTTATATTACGTAGCAATTGTTTTTTTAATTCCCATTTAATCTATCATTGTTTTGCTATTTTGATCTAAGAAATATAATAATACATAAAACACAATTAGACAATTTTTTTTTATGAATTTAGGTTATTGGCCCTATTTTGGTCCCTAATTCAGTGTTTTTTAAGAATGTATCTTTAGCAAAACTAATAAATCTTGATTATATTCATTCCAATTAATAATAAAATTATTATAAAAATATTTTTATATATTTTTGCAATTAAATTTGATGACTAAAAATAGTGCACAATCTTGAAAGATAAATCATGGTCTTAATTATTGCTTGTTAATAAGTGTATAACTTAACTCGTGTATAACTTAATGAGAAGTGTTCATATTCATATGTTAGCTAAGATTGTAAAATATTATAATATTTTGATTTAATTATATATAGATTGATAAATTTCATTTAATGTGGATTTAACTAAAATTGAAATATCATTTATCTTCAAAATTTGAAAAACACTAGGCTTATGTCTTTTTTTGCATATTATTATATCAAAAACCATGATAACTCTCATCATTTTTCTCTACAAACATAATACTTATCTCAAAATCCTAACTTTCAATAGATAAATTTATATTATTGCCTATTATTTGAAAACCCAAATAATTATAAATACTAAGTCTTAGTCCACAATAAAATAAGCCCTAAGGAACTCAAGTTTCAAAACAATATTTCATTACATAATAAATAAAAATTCAATTAGCATCATTCACTAGATAATTACTAAATGAAATAATAATCACTAGTAATCTCAAAACTAAATGATCAATACACCAAATATATATTTTTTTATGTTATACTCCAAACATTGAGGATATTGATAGCAAAGTGATTTAAACCAACCTCAACTACAACATAACTTGGCAAATTCTAGTGTTACTATTCAAACTTTATGATATTACTTAAATATATTACTTTTAATTTGATATAATTAAATATAATTTCATTTGATACAAAACACATGTCCATTTTGTTTATTCATAATACATTATATATCATTGAACATTTTACACATAATGTCAAATACTTTTATTCCTATTTCATTTCCACTTTAGGTAATCAACATGTTTGTTATGTGTGAAAATTTCACCTAATATATAATTACTTGGAGATGTTTCTCTATAAGATAGCCTTATAAGATTCCTCAAGTGGAACAATTTTTATTTAATTTTTTAAGTCTTTTTAAGAGATGAGAAACAAGTTTTGCATCTTTTACTATTTTATCATTCACATGGCATACAACATATTACATATTTTTATGAGGTTGTATTCTTTGAATTTCATATTTATAGTTAAAGTTAAATTTTATACTATAATATTTATCAACGTTTCTACATGATTATCTCAATAGCTTATATTTTAAATTTTATATCAAATGTTTCAACTAATGTTTAATTAAAAACTTTATGAGATTAGAATTTAATCTATTATAATTATTTTAAAATTTATCATTACACTTTTTTGGAGTTTTATCAATTTATAATTTTCTATATAAAAAAACATCAAATTCTTATTTCAACTAAACAGACATAAATGTTAAATATCTTAACAAATAAAAAAGTTATATTAGCTCTAAAGTTTGTGTGATTCATCAAGACCATTTATATTGATTCATCCAATTTTAATAAAATTTTATTGACTAGAACATATGATAATTTAAAAATATTTATTGAATTATCAATAAGTCAAACAAATTCCATCTTATAATTTTGTCCCATCTATTGAAAGACAATGATAATTATTTGATTATATATTAACATCTATAAAGCATAGGTTTAATGACAAAACTAGACATCATAAAATAACTTTAAGAAAAATAAAAATGTATAAAATTAGAAGGATTTGACTTTATAATTCATTTTTGTCTAATCCAAATAACTTGACTCTCTCTCTCTCTCTCTTTGTATTTATTTGTGGTCCTCATGGTTACAAAATAAGAAGATAATTTCAATACAATAATGATATTATCTTACACCGAAAATTTTTAATATAAATTATCTTAGTCATTTTCTTTTTTTTTCTATATTTCTTTATTTTCTATTTTTACAAATTATTTTAGCTATTATACTAATTAAACCCTCAAATATTGGGATTAGTTCATCACTTTATATTGTTTTATTAGCCTAAAGTTTTTGCGACACCTCAATACCTTATTGGATAATTAAGAGATCAATATAGATTGTGGGAATAGAAGAGATGTTAGAGATTAAATACAAAAGTTTTATAAAGAAGAAGAAACTCAAATATAATTTAAGAATATCTTTCATAATACCCAGATAATTGTTATAAATGGGAGGGATACATCCCTATTTATAGGTGTACTCTATCTCATTAACATCTCTCTACACTTTAGAAAATTTTATTCAATTAAGATTATAAAGAGTTTTAGTAAAATATATCTTAAAGTAATCATTTTGCTTAATTTCTAAAATTTTGTATAATTAATTTGGAAGTGAATTCTAGAATCTTCTAAAATCATCCCAATAGTAGATTCTAAAATTTTTTTATAATCAATTATATTGAATGGGAATTAGGATTTAACACTCTCCTTTAATTCATTTTCTTTTACAACACTAGAAAGTATTCTAAGATATAAATTGTTTTTCGTGGATAGCTTTTTTGTAAATATATCAAGTAATTATTTTATCTTTACATGATAAATTTCGATGTTATCTTTCTCAATCATTTATTTAATGAAATAGTACTTGATCGTTATTATAGCTCCTTGTTTTTCTTAAATATCTTTTAGATTTATTCTTATCAAATTGCTTGTATAACCATTTTTGTTGTTACTATATACTCTGCTTCTAATGATGATAAAGTTATAGCATTTTATTTCTTATTGAGTCAAGAACAAATCACGAAGTTAAGTAAAGAAGCATAACTAGATGTATTTCACTGGCATTAATATATCAAACCCAATCACTATTTGCATAGCTAATTAATCTCGCAGTATCATCTTTTATACACTATATATTATATTTAAGGGTCAATAATAAATATCTTAATATTCTTATTGTTGCATTATAATGGAATTGATTTAGATCTTGTATTTATGTAAAAGAATGTTTGCTGCAAATATTATATCAGATCTTGTAGATGTATGATAAATAAGACTTCCAACTTGATTTTGATTAAGTAAAGCAACTGTTTTCTTGGCTTTATCTTATTTACTTAACTTCTTATTTAGCATCAAAGGTGTTGAACAAGTTTGCAATCATACATGTTATATTTTTTTCAAAATCTTTTTAATATATTTCATTTGATTGATAATTTTTTCTTTTCTTGTCAACTTGACTTTACAATCCAAAACTAATGTAATAATCCTAAGTTACTTATTTCATTTTTTGTCTTTTCTAAAATTTTTAAGTACATCTTTAATACTTTTCAAATAAATGAAATCAACATATAAAGAAAGTATAAATATATTTTGACATTTTCTCTTTGTATAAAGACTAAGTTCACTCTTACTCTATGTGAATCCTGAATTGATGAAATATTTAAACAAGCTTGAGGGACTCATTTAATTTAATATAAAACTTTTTTTTAACTTATGTATTTTGTTTTCTTCTTTCATAACTTTAAATTTTTATAGCTGCTTAATACAGATATTCTCTTTTAAAGTATCATATAATAATACTAATTCTACATCCAACTAATAAATACTCAACTTCTTTTGTGTTGCTACAGATATAAAAGTTCTTGTAGCCTCAAGTCATACAACTTATGCAAATACTTCAAAATAGACAATTCCTAACTTTTATGTAAATCCTTTTGTAACAAGTCTAACATTATGCTTAGATATTGATCTATTCTAATTTTGCTTAATCTTATATATCCATTTTAATAATCTCTCTATCATTTTATTAATCAACAAGTTCTTATGTATGATTTTTCTTTTCTATCATTTAACTTTTTTTTATCACCTTAACACATTTCAATTGTTTTATTGTTTTTTTAATTTTTTTTTTACTTTTTTTACTTCCTTTTGTACTTGTACTTCAACTTACAAAAATATAATTTTCACTTTTGCCATCTAATTTTTTCTTTTTATTTAAAATATGAGAGTAACAAATATATCCAAAAACTTTGAAATGACTAAAAAAAGATTTTCATTTTGTCAAAGATACAAAAGAAATTCTTCCTTCACTATTTAAGTTAGATATCTATTAAATATAAAAATTATTGTATTAACAGTTTTAACCCAAAACTCTTTTGGTTGACCTTTTTCTTTATCATTAACCTTTTTTTATCTTAATTATTATTCTACTATTTCTTTTTATTATCCTATATTGTTGTGTTTTATAGGCTATTATTAGTTATATATGTATTTTTTTATTCTTATAATATTTATTAAATTCTTTTGAAATTGAATCTTCTTTACAATCACTTTTCAAATTTGAATATTATGACCATTTTGTCTTCTACAAAAACTTTGAATTTCTTGAATATCTCAAAAGTTTCTAATTTTCTTTAATAAAATATACCCAAATCATTTTTAAACAATTATCAATAAATAAGAGAAAATATGTGCTTCCATAAATGAGTAAGTTCTCATTTTTTTCACATATATTTGTATATATTAGTCCTAATGGTATCTTAACACTTCATTCTCTCATTTTTTGAAAAAGAATGTTTATGTTGTTCAACATGATAAATCTATGCCAATATTTATAAAACATTCTAGGAGCCCTTTAAAAATTCTTTTAACTCTTTATAAATTTAAAGCCCAAAAATTAACATGATAATATCTCTTATTTTATAACTATGTTTTTTTTTCACATTTTTTAGTCTTAATGCATGGTGAGGGTTCTTTAACTCAAGAAAAAATTTCTTTTTTCTTTTCATCTTAACTTTTGTAATTATTTAATTGTTTTTATCAAAAATCATGTAGACCCAAATTTTAAAAGTTAAGTAATATCTATTTTGAATCAATTGGTCTACACTCAATAGATTTTATAATAATTTTAAATCCAATAAAATACTTTTTATATAATTTAATTCTTTATTTGTTTCAATTGTAATTATCCTTTTCTTTTTGCTTCAAATAATGTTCTATTTTTTGTTATAATTTTTATTTAAAAAATCTATATATAAAATATACTCTAATTTTTATTATATAAATATTATAAGCATTATTAAGATACTATTTTTTTCTTTCCGGATGCACTTTCACATACATAAAATATGTCTTCAACTTTTTTTTACATAATTTATTTGATTGATATTATCTTGTAATATATAATTCTTTTATAAGTGTCTAAACTTCTTGCATAAGTAACATTTGAGTTTTTCTTTTCATTTATATTTAGATGTGCTATGATTTATCATGTATGAAAATCTTTAATTAAATTTTTGTATATAATAGATCTCTTTTTCTTATATTATTTTCTCAATCTCTTTCTTTTATATCTCTTTTAGAATGAAAAAAAATTTAACACTTGTACTTCTTGAAACTCTTTAGAATTTAAAATTTTAATTTTACTTAAAATAAACTTTCAATCAACTTATGTGAGTGTAATTCTTGAAATTCTTTGAAGTTTAAAATTTAATTTTGCTTAAAATAAACTTTCAACCAACTTATATGGGTGTAATTCTTGAAATTCTTTAGAGTTTAAATTAATTTTGCTTAAAATAAACTTTCAATCAACTTATGTGAGTGTATTAACCTTTTTGCTTATGAAATAGTAAAGATTCTATTACCTATTGAACACACAATTATTCATAACCCATGCAATAGAAGCATAGTTTATTATTTAAAATTCAAAAAACCATAATTCTCCATCATTATTAAATAATTGAGAAACTAACAAAGTTTTGAGAATAACAGAGAGATTAAAGATCAAATAAAAGAGTTTGAGGGGAGGAGGAGACTTAAATATAACTCAAAAACACCTATTTTAATATTGGATGAGTTGTTACAAATGAGAGGAATATATATTTATTTATAGATGAGTTTACCTCCTATATATCTCTTTATATAGTCCTAAAAAATTAGATTCAAATAAAAATTTAGAAAGTTTTTCTAAAATATCTCCTAGAATAAACCTTTTGTTTAACTTCTAGAATATTCTATAATCAATTAAAAAGATAAATTTTAAAGTCTTCTGTGATAATCTAGAAAATAGACTATGAAATATTTTATAATTAATTATATAAAAATTGAATTAGACCTTAAAACTTAATAATAAACAATAATATTTAATTTCTCTTACTCATCTTTGTGTTGGTCTTATATTCTTAGGTACTCATATGAAATTATTTATATGTATATATAAATATTTAATTTACACAAAAAAAAAATGTAATTTTACACTTTTGAATTTTGGATAAATTGGAACTCCTTGGTCCAAACCGGGTTTTCCAAGACAGTACGGTCGGATTTCAGAATTTGAACCCGACCCGTTCCATCGCCCCCCACAGATACTTATTTCAGACCCTACACCGAAGCTACCCAACAGAGTCAACCGCAACTTTTCTTAATGGACGACCGAAAAAAATATTTAAAAATTATTTTTCCAATTTATTCAATATTAAAAAAAAAAAAAAAAAAAAAAAAAAAAAAAAAAAAAACCCAGGAGAACAACTATTGCCCCGTCTCCCGAACTCCGATCTTATCAACTTAGGTTAAGTTATGCCTTAGAAAATCCTCAAGGAAGAGAGAAAAACGCAAGGATTGGATCACTTACAGGTAAGGCAACGGCGAACGACGCCGAGGAAGCCGCCGTTGATGGAGAAGAAGTTGAGAAGAAACTCCAGGAGGCGACCGAGCCGCCGCAGCGGGCTGCTGATCGCTGCGAGAACCTTTTGGATGACGAGTGTGAGCGCGGTGACCCAGTCAGTGTTCGCGGAGTCGAGGCCGGCAACGGCGCCAGGCTTGTGCTCCGCGAACGGGCTCTTGGTCAGCCGGCGGCGGAACACCAGGTGGCCGACGATGTCGCGGTACCTCGCGTTCTCGTGCCGAAGGATCATGTGGTCGTCGGTTGCCATCTTTTGGGAAAGAAGGGAGAGCAAGTGAAGCGAAGGAAGAGTAGCAGTTGTTTTTTTATTAATCGAGTTTATTCATGTGGACTATATTTATAAATTTCTACAAATTAGTCGAGGGTGCACTCACTTCATTTATGATTGGTTTAACATGTGTAAAAAGATTATCTCATTCGAGGTGTATTTAAGTTTTTTATTTTTTGAAATGGCAATAATAAATTAATATTTCAATTGTATAAAATATCTTCACAAATATATTATTTTCAAAGTTTTCTTTCATAAAGTTCCTTTTAACATTTACATATAACAAATTCCTACTCTTGATAAACCACATTCTTTTTTTTTTTTAACTCAAATCAAGAAAAATTTGTATTGTAAAATGATTACATTTTTGCTAAATTTTCTATTTTTGATGGTATTAATTGTCATAATTGGTTTTATTATATATTTAATCATATTATTTGTATTAATATATCTTGTTATATGCATAATTCTATTCAAGTTTTGTATTTAACTTTATTCATATTAATAGA
This sequence comes from Vanilla planifolia, assembly GCA_023846275.1. Classification (NCBI taxonomy): domain Eukaryota; kingdom Viridiplantae; phylum Streptophyta; class Magnoliopsida; order Asparagales; family Orchidaceae; genus Vanilla; species Vanilla planifolia. The sequence continues at coordinate 4,907,294 of CM043870.1, forward strand.
TAAAAAACTATATATAGAAAATATATTTTTGGTTTAGAGTTAATTGTTAATTTAAAATTAACAAAACTTAGTTTATATTGCTCTGAAAAATTTTGTCCCGAATTAAGTTAAGATCATAATTGATTTGTTTTACTTTTTTTTTATTAAATTTTTAATATTTGTTTAACTTATTTGATAATAATAAAAATATTACTATGCTACTATTAGATTTTTCTTAAGTATTTTAAAACAATATATATCAAGGTCTAATACAATCGTGTGCAAAGCTTAATGACTTGACTAGAAAATTGAAGCAATGGTCTTTTGGTGTGAATTATTAGCAGCACAAAGAGAAACACGAGCTTGAATAACACTTAGAGAATATTGGTATTAAATTATCTTATGGGTATTAGCATGCTAAAATTTATAATAATTTTTTGAAGACATTAGAATTTTGTGAAATTTAAGTATGAGTGTTAAATATTTTAAAATAATTTTTTTACTCATATTGCTTTAGTCTCAATATATGCATCTCATTTAGCTTAACCTATATATAAATATACTTTAGAGCATTGCAATGCTCATAAGTTACATCATTTGTTATTACCTAAATCAAGTAAAAATTAAAAAATGAATCAATTAAGTGAAAAATGTAATAATCATACAAATTATATTTATACGATAATTTTATCATACAATACAACTATCTAATATTTGGATTAGATAGAGTTAATCATGGATAATAATAGGTTAAGTTAATTGAATGTATTAATCATACATATATAATACAATTATCATACAATTATGTTATTGGTTTACCCAAAAAATGTTTGTTGAGACTTATAATTATTAAATTTCATATAATATGATATTATTCATTATAATAATTTGATGTATGCTTTTGAGGAATGAAATTTGTGATCGGATCAAGTCATAACTATATGAATTACATTTTTTATTATCGCAAACGTAGGTTACCACTTTCATGCAAACACAATCAATTTAATAGTGTGTTTGTTATTTGATGACATAGGCTTTGAATGGGTTGAAATTGTCATACCAATAAAATATCACATCATATTATTATGATACACCTCTAATAATCTAGCGACATTCTTGTAAAAGTTCTTGGAAGCCATCATGGAGAGGCTAAGGTGATTGAAGTTGACACCTAGAATGGGTTGTAAAGCAAGAATGAAATCGATGAAGAAGGTTTTATCGAGCTCTTAGACACTATCGATGTGAGTAATGAGGGATAGGAAATTGAATGAACTCGTTTGAAAAATCACAATTAAAATTATGCATACATTATAAACTCCCAAGTAAAAAAATAATACTTTTTAAAAAATAGGTTTCTATATATTTTCATATAGAATACCATATTTTTTGTTATATTACATAGTAATTTTTTTAACTCGCACTTAATCAACCTTGTTTCACTATTTTGATTTGATAATTATATTTAAATTTTTAATATAAAAAAATAATTAGACTATTTTTTTATGGATTTATGTCTTTTAGTCTTATTTTGATCCATAATCTTGTTTTTAAGAGCTTGTATTTAGCAAAGATTATAAGTCTTGATTACACTCATTCAAACTAATAATGAAATTATCATAAAAATAATTATATATACTTTTTCATTTCAATTTGAGGACTAATCATGGTGCACAAATCTTGTTTTGTTTTGCTCATTGCTTGATCATAAGTGTATAATCTATGTATTTCTTTACTTTCACAATACTTATTAAAATCTTTTTAAGTATATTATCTTCTTCTATCACTTCTCAAATTTTTAAGATCACAATCACTATGTTTTTTTCACAAAAATATAGAATTTCTTAAATGTCTCAAAAACTTCTAATTTCTTTTTTTATATAAATATATAAAAATCATTTTTAAATAATCATCAATAAATAGGATAAATATATTTCTATTGAGTGAAATAGTTTTTGCTTTTTTGCATGTCTAAATGAACTTGTTCTAATGGTACCATAGCTCTTCATGTTCTTTTGAAAAAGATTGTTCATGTTGTTTGCCATGATACATAGTTCACATGTGCTCACATTTATAAAAATATTTAAGATCCTTTTATCAATTAATGTCTTTTAATAATTTAAAATACTGAAAATTAAGAAAACAATAACCCTTATGTCATGACCATGTTTTTTCATATTTTTTTTGTTACACCCCATTTTTTCCTAGGCTGATTTTTGGCATACATTTTTTTTTTTTTTTTTTTTTACATATAGACAGCTCAGATCGTCCCATACCAACCTGAGTAGCCTACGAAAAACATAGGATATAACACATCATTACACACCTACTTTCCTTAACAATGTGGATCCCATCTCCCGGGTACACCGTCAAATCAGGTTCATGACTCCTGAATTAACAGATGGACTCGCGCAATGTTACTCCTGCTAGACCCAATACTCCTAACCCATACCGATAGGAGAACCGGTCTAATAGAAGTCTGAACCCCCACGGTTAAGTTCCATAGTCATGTAATGACCTCACCATCAAAAATAAAATACATAACATCCTCAAATAAAATATGGCACTCCACACACCATACTCCAAGACAATAAAATAAAACAGTGAATGAAACTACATTACAAGAATAAGATCCAAGTCCAACAAGTACAATATTATCCAACCAGAACATAAGCCAGAATTACCCTCACGGATTACATAACATATGAGAATAACAATCTCATTAAGTACATCCAATAGTAACAATCAACTAACCAGAATATTTCAGACAATCACAATTCAGATATCCTCCCCAAACCTGCTGACTACGATCCCACCTAATCTGGTAGCGTCAAGTCTGCCGAGCCACTGAAAATACATAATACAGGAATGAGCTACGCCCAGTAGGAAAGACAGCTAGTAAAACTCACATGCAAGAGAAGGATAATAACAAAAATATAGGAATACAGCATAACAATGTATGGTGGATAGGCACTCTCAGTTCCAGACTCCAACCAACCACAGTCACCCCAGTCACAACAGAGTAGCTCTCCTCTGATGCTTCCAGGTAGCATGCCAGCGGGACACGCCCATCTCTGCGCACGCATGGCGCCTAGCACCCGACACCGCAGCGTCTCTCGTCATTCAATCTTCTGGAGACTATAGACAAACCCGTCACATAGATCTCTAGCCAACGTGAGACACCCTGGCTAGCCACGGCGAGTCACCCCTGCCGCTGCCACTCTCAGGCGCGCAGGCCTACACTCGTGGACCAGAAGAGGTCGACTCAGCCACCGTCCCAAGAAGTCCTCTCCCAACAATTTCCATAGAAGCCACGCCCCTACAGTCATTGCCAAGCTTTAACTCCAAGATTCGGCAACATGTGTCCAGATACAACAAGGCGCATATCAGTCCACATGTATACTGTGGAAGTTAAGTCTGAACCGCACAGTTACCTACCACAACTACCCTAAAACATCATATAGGGTCTATAGTAGTCCGGTCCAGCATGCCAATCCATAAAATATGCCAGCACTGAGTAAACTGACTCAATCCATGTCAATGCCATCCAAGTAACATAAACTGTATCGAAATTCTGACTATTCTGGTAACACTTACCCAAGTGTCATACTTCCTTCCAACTGATCCAGCTGTACTGAATTTATAGATAATTTCCAACAGTAACTTTCAACTTGTCTATGTGATTTCCCTAAATCACATTTTTCTCGTTTCAGGAAATTTTAAATTTCAACTTCAATTTCTGCCCTTTATCCATTTTCCGAAATTCGAAATAAATTTCCAAATAAAATTTAAATTCCACATATATCCTTTTTCCGAAAATTCGGATTAATAAATTCCACATATATCCTGTTTTTCCAAAAATTCGAATTAATTTCTGAATTAATTTAAAAATTCCAAAAAATCAAATTCTGCCCTTTCTTAATTTTCCGAAATTCGGAATAAATTTCCGAATTAAAATTTAAATTCACATATATCCATTTTCCGAAAATTCGGATTAATTTCCGAATTAAGTTTTTCCTCCGCCGTTCGTCCGCGCCCGCGTTCCGCTGAACCGGGTTTCGCTGCCGGTTCGGAAAACCCGCGCTGAACCGCGAACCCACCGGCCGAACCTTTAAATCAAATTTTCCAGCCGACGTTTAGTATTTAAATATTATTAATTATTAATTAATTACAATTATTTAATTAACTAAGCTGAAATTAATCTAATCCATCTCCTTCCTCCGCCCGGCGCCTGCGAAACCCTAGCCGACGATTCCTCCGGGAAATTCCGTTTTCCCCGTCGATTTCCGGCGACCGAGATCAAGGAGAAGCAAAATCCGATGTTCATACTATCCTAATTTGTCAATAATGCCACTAATTTCTAAGATTCAATCAAATTTCCCGCCGAAGTTTTCATCCGATCCTCATTTAACAATTTATGAAATTAAACAAACAATCTATGAAATTAAACAATTTTCAGCATTTGATACAATCTTAACATGATTAAAGTCCATAATAGAATCATCAATTGCTCGGTAAAATTTCCAATTTGACGGGTATAATTTTTTTTTCCGAAAACACTAAAATGCTAAATCAATAATTTGCATTAATCACTTTCAAAAAAACACAATTCACATGCTCTGGTAGTTAATTGCAAAGTAATTCATATTTTTAATTCGCTAATTAACGAAATTTAAACTGAATTTCCTACCTTTCTTCTCCGGCGACGGTGCGACGGTGAAGCTCGCACGCGACCAACCGCTGCTCCTCGCCGCACGAAACCGATACCAATCGATTCTCCTCGATCACGCGAACCTCCAGGTATAAAAAGCCCCTTGAAAGGCTGCCGGAAAATATCGCCGTTCGCCGCGAATGCCTCGTCTCCGGCCGCCGTTCGAAACCCTAAGGGTCGAAACGGTTCGGGTTAAATACCCCGCTTAAACCGGTAATAACCCGTTAAGAACCCATTAAGCGCCGGTTGACCTTCTAAAACGCCGCTTAACACCCGATCAGCCGGTTAATCCCACCGCTGATCTCGTCCGTCCGATCCGCTTATCCGCGGCTTATCCGAACGCACGCGCAAACGCACCTCGGCGAACCGCCCCCGCCTTCGCTGAACCGCTCCGGTCCGGTTCACGCGCGGTAAAAACCAATTTCCGGTTTAATTTAAATGGATTTTCGAATTTCTAAAAATCCAATAAATCAGGGAAAATTACTTAAAAATTCCTCGGTGCTCCGAAAAATCCCCAGAAAATTTCAGAAATTCTAATAGCCTCCAATTGAGCTCCTGGCTCATCCTACTGTCGATCTGAAATCATCCAAGCCAAAAATTAATTTATTAAAGATTCACATAAAAATTTTTACTGAGTATAATATTTTTACTCTTATTGCATGGTGAGGAGGATTCTTCAATTCAAGAGAAAAATTCTTATTTCTTTTAATTTTAACTTTTATAATCATTTGATTTATTTTATAACAAATAAAGTAGATCTTATTTTTAAATGCTACATAATATCTATTTTGAATCATTTATCACATGTTGAATAGATTTTACTCCAACTTTAGAATTAATAAAACAGTATTGATAAGCTTTGTTTCTTTATTTGTTTCAACTGTAATTGTCTAATTTTTTTACTTCCATTAATGTTCCATTTGTCATTATAATTTTTTTATAAAAAGATATTTATATATGAAGAAATACTCATATTTTTTTGTCATATGATTGTTATAACCATTACCAACATAACGATTTTTTTCTCTTTCAATTTGCTTTGAAATAAATAAAAATTATTTTTATTCTTTTTTTGTCTATATAATTTGTTTGAATATTATTATTATTTAATCTATAATAATTTTTTAAGTGTTTAAAATTTGTTACAAAAATAACATTGACATTTTCCTTTCCATTTATACTTAGATATGCTATTATTTACCATTTTGCAAATATTACATATAGCTTTAGAATGTGGACCTTTTTTTCTTATATTGTCTTCTCGATCCCCTCATTTCTTTATATTTCTTTTAAAGTAAGAAATTTTAACACTAGTAGTTTTTCAAATATTTAAGAATTTAAATTTTAATTTAAATTTTAAATTATCTGTCTGAATATATTATTTTTTTTCCTCATGAGATCGTAGATATTTCATAAACTCTTATACACAATTATCCATAGCCCATGTGATCGGTGCATAGTTTATAATTTCATCTTTTAAAAATCATAATTTTCTCTATCATTGTTGGATAATTAAAAAATCAATAAAGACTTGCGAGAATAAAAGAGAAGTTGGAAATCAAATAAGAAAGTTTGAGAGAGGAGACGAGACTTACTTGTAATGCAAGAACCCTATTCTAAACTTTATATGAGTTGTTATAAACAAAAGGAATACATCCTTATTTATAAGTTTGTTTTATTTTCTTTATTTCTCTTTACATTATTCTAAATTTTAATAGTTATAATAAACAATAAAGCTTAGTTTCTCTTATCTTTGTGTTCATCTTGTATACTGAACTCATCACATGAAATTATTTATTAGTATATATAAAAATTTAATTTGCAAAAAAAAATGTAATTTTACACTTTTGAATTTTGGCTAAATTTGAATCTGCTCCTCGGTTCACAAAATCGGTTTATCCTAGGCATTGTGGTCGGATTCCAGAATTTGAACCCGGTCCGGTCCGTTCCATCACTTCGGATTTCACTCAATCAAAGCGACCGCCACCAATAATGCCGAAGCTACCAGCTAAAAAGACAACCGCAACTTCTCTTAATGGACCACAATCCAAGTGGGGTCCACTCAGTAAAATGCACGAGTCAAAAAAGAAAAGAAAAGAAACACCGTAACAGAAACCCGATCTGATTGGAACAATTTCTATATTTAGGTTAAATTATTCCTCAAAAAAATCCCCGACGAAAATGGATTGGATCAATTCATAGAAAGATTTTTTTCAAATCTTTTTCTAAAAAGTTTCTCTTTAACATTTACATTTAACAAAGTCCTAATCTTGATAAAACATTCTGTTTGATCTCAAATCTTGAAAAACTTGTATCCTAAACTGTACAATTTTTGCTAAATTTTCTATTTTTGATGGTATTAATTGTCATAGTTAGTTTTATACATTTAATCCTACTAGTTGCATTAATATATCCTATTATATGTACAATTTTATTCATTTTTGTGTTTAATTTTATTTATTTTAATAGATAGACAAATATATATCAAAAATATATTTCTGGTTTAAATTTAATTGTTAATTAAAATCTCAACAAGGCTTGGCTCATATTAACTCATAATATTTTTCTTTAAATTAATTTGAGGTCATAATTGTTTTGCCTTAATTTGACTTTGTAGGAATTTTAGTTTCTACATTATTCATTTGATGATAACAATCATTGTATTATAATCATAAGTATTTATTTTTAAGTATTTTTTAAAGTATATTTTATGATCAAATAAGACAATTATATGAGACTATTGGTCACTAAACTTAAGGAGTTGAACAATGGTCTTTTAGTGTGAATTGTAATTAGTACTAAGAAAAACATGAGCTTGAGTAACACTTAGACAAGATTTGTATTAAGTCACCTTATTGGTATTATTATTTTAAAATATACAATAATTTTTTTAATGCACTAAGATTTGATGGGCTTTGAGTGTGAGTGCTAAATATTTTTGTCAATGCTCCATCGATCTATCTTCTTAATCAATTAGAAACTTAAGTATTTTATATAAGTAAAAATTATGTGAGAATATTAAACTAGGTAGAGACTTAACTGTATGATAAAATATAAAAAACTGATCAAATCAAAATCATCAACATAATATAATCTAAAGATAAGTTGTATAAAACTAAATAAAAAAATTTAACCTAATGTTTATCATGCTCTCACTTATTCAACATATACTAAACACTACTTACAAAACCCAAAAGTATGATTCTCTTCTATAACATTAAATCTTCATCTCTTAGTATACTTGATGCATGACCTAGTGTATAATTTTTTATATAAGTACTAATGAGATTTATAAATATTAATAGATAAATCTAACAAGGTAACCAAAATAAAAATATATTATAATAAATAGACAGACATAATAAATAAAATAAAACTCATAACGTAAATTGCGATGATAAAGCATATGCATCAATATGAAACTATGTCAAATGTCGTATCTTTCAAAAGTATTCTAGATAAATGCAAAGTTTTTTATTTATTCTAGTTCCTAATTTTTTAGTCTAATTCACTTTAAATTATTATCCTTATTGAATATAATAATCATATTAATAAATGATCTCAATTTGACATTTATCATAACTATCTACATAACTCTGGATAATTATTTGATCTAAAAATTTATAATTTATGATCCTACATACTGGACTTAGTGCCATTAGGCAACTATGCTACCTATATCCTATGATCTAATACACTAGACTTATTGTAATCCATATATATATGTATTGAAATTTTAGCATATATACTACATAAATATCTAACCCAAAGATTAATATCCTAATACCTAACATGTTAGAAAAAATATTGAGGATAATAATAATGCTAAATCATATGTAAGTAATAAATATTCTAATCAAGGTATTATGTTCAAAACCAACAAGAAATTCTATATAATTTATTTTTTTATATTCTATTTCATTTCATTTTAATATTTTATGTGATGTCATATAATAAATAAAATGATAAAACTAAATGAACCATATAATCAATAAAGAAATATAATAAGTAATGTAAAAAACTATAGAGCTTATGATAAACTAAGAAACATAAGTATTTTTCATTAAAATAAAATTTAATATGAAAGAAGCTAAACAAAATAATATCAAGTTACATTATATATAATTGAACTTATCTACATTTCAAGAATCTATTTATTAAAAAATATTATAGTAAAATATATGAAAGACTACTACTATGTTACATCATAAGTTATCAAATTTATTTAATTAGTTCTACAAAATAGTTCTTGTTTTATTTTCTTTTTCAAAATTTCTTAAAGCAAAATATGAATGAAATGACCAATATATATCCTATAAATAATATAATTCCTAAGTCATTTTATTCTTATAACTTATCATAACTTATATTTTACTTTAGATCGTACTTGTAAGATTTACCAATCGTATCTTATGATCTTATAAAGTGTGTCATATAGTATTAAAATGACTTTAGTTTATACATAGTTTAATCATATAGTAGGATATGTGTATATCATATTGTATGATTAATATTTCTATGTTATAATAATAATGTCATTCATACTAATACAATATGAAAAATCATCTAGTACAAAATCTTTATATCTCTACCATTTTCTTAGGGTTCAAGACCTTTCATACCTTATAATGTATGTTATCGCACTAAGAAAATTTTCCTATGACGAATTTGACACTCTCATCTCCTCTGGCAAACTCAACACCACACAATCGAAAAATAAATATAAAACTTGCTTCATCAGTAATGTCGAACTTAGCAGTTTTCCTTTGACCACGCAACAACTTTGCCTCCCTTCGATTTTCTTACATAAAATAAGCCCACCAATGTAACTATGCTCATTGATAATTTTCTTGCATCCCTTGAAAATAGCACACTATTAATTATATATAAGAAATTTAGGTAGTAATAATGTAATTTTAAGTATTAAATCTCTTCAACATCTAAAATATAATTCTCATGAAGTTTGGTGTTACATGTTCAAAAACCTTCTTCATATCTAACCATTTATAAATTTATGTTGTCTTTCAGGTTTTTGACTTATGCCAAAATTTTTATAATTATAAATTTACCTTGGTAGAATTGACATTCTAATGTTTAAAATCTATCTTCTACCAAAGCAGTTTTGACCTTAGTCAAAATTTAAAATTGATAAATTTATCCTCATTATAATATAGAAAATTATAATTATATTCATATGTTTAAAACTTTATAAAAAAATTACCTAATTTTTAAAAAAATTGCAAATGCAATGTTGTTAGATTTGTCTCAAAGAGTTTTATTTATTAATATGCTCAAATAAGTTTTATGACTAAGTTTGAACATATGACTCACCCCTTATTATTTTATTATTATATCAATATTTTAGTGTATGAATGATATATTTTAAGAAATTAATTTGATATATTTAAGTCATCCATTTTCATAATCATATTGACTTAATTTTAGAATTTTTTTTGATAATAATTTGATGCTATTAATAATTTTAAAATCATTTTAACACCCATTTAGATAGAGAGTAATGAATAAGATCATTTACAACCTAAAGTTTCTTTGCAAAGTATTCAAATTCAATTAAATTATTGATAATTCTAAAAAAACAAATGAACAAGCTTCCTTATAAATTATGTTTTTCATATATAATATTTTATCATCACTTATGCATTAATAATTAATATCACATAAACAATAAAATTTCATATCCAAATAAAATAAAAAAGTAAAAACCATATCCAAACCACAATTCACATCAACGCAATCCATAAAATCCATAATAATCTAAAAGATATATAAAATGCAAATCATATAACACTCTTACAATGCATCAACATGAAATAACATCAAAATTTGAATCATATCATTTAATATACATTACAATCATATGACAAATCTCCCTAACACAAACTCATTATATACCTTAATTCTTAATCCTATTAAAATTCTTATTTTCAAGTTGTGAATCTGACTTATTATGTAAGTATGAAGAATGAGTCTAAAAAAACTTTGTGAAAAAATTGAATATCTAAAAACAATATAATACAAGAAATGTAAATAATAAGAAATTTATAAACAAAATAACAAATGTCATAAGTAAGAAAGAAGAGTTATTTTAAGTTGAAAAAAAGTAGTAAAGAAATAATTTATTTGATTAAATGTGTTTTTTTATTCTATTTATGCCTTTTATCCCTAGTTAGTTATTCATTTTCTTTTTTTTAAATTTATTTCTAACTAAATTTGGACCATGTTTCTCTTTGATCATTATCCTTACATATCATTTTGTGTTTACATCAATATTCATCAAAAGATTTCTAATAAATCAGCCTTTGCTTATACGAATATCAATCAGTTGGTATTATATCAATCATTATCAATATGAATTTAAAAATCACACCCAAAGATCCTACAAATCCAAAAGAAAATTAGTAAAAACATCTCTAACATAGGCTACACACATGCACACTTGATCATTTTGTTAATCTAAAGATAGCTATTGACAACCCTTCAGGAGTCCAATCATCATATCATCTATCATTAACTTATATCATAGTATGGTTTATGACCATACCTAGCTGCCCTTCACAGCGTATTAATAACAAAGTATAGAATAGCCTCGGGTACCACAACTGAGTTAAAGAATAACATCGTAAGAAAAAACATATTTTTTATCATTTTATCACATCTATTGAAATATGATTTAGTAAGGGAGAAGTGAATTATTAAGAATAAATTTTTACTTTCTTCAAAATATGTTAATTTATATTTTAATAATAAGTTTTAAAAAATCATGAAATAAAAAAGTATAAAAATTTAAGAGTATACACAAGTAATTTTTAGATGATTTGACTTAAAATCAAATCTAGATCCAACCCCAACTAAACGAGGCCGAAAAAAAATTGTCTTTTGTCAAAAGATAGGTAGGCACAGTGCTCACAAAAAAAAAAGTAAAAACAAAGCACAATAGCCTTATAACAAATTCTTATGTTTGACAAAAGACTCAACAATGCCTAATTATTTTAATTTAACAAGTACGAAACTAAGAGTTTAGTTGATTTGAAGAAAAATAATAAATTTGGAGTTTAATGAAAAAGGATAAGCATAAGATGGCGACGATGAGCACTAGGAGCAAATTTTTTCAAGGTCATGACTTGAGAATTTTTTTTTAGAATTATGTAAAAGTTTTGTAAATGAATTTGTTCAAGAATTTATCTATTTATAAGTATTTTGTAATAGCAAAAATACTTACCAAAAACCAAATTAACCATTATCCTTTCATAGATTTAATATAATTAATTTGGAAATTAATATTCAAATAAAATATTCCGATGGCTCAAAATAATGGCTAGAAGATCAATTGCACTAAAGTCATTAGATTGGAGTAATCTGCCAATGTTCGATCAAGAAAACTTTGAGATAGAACAATTTTAATTTAACTAACGTCTTTTAAAAATATGAAATTGATCTAGATTATTAGATATGAATTACGATCTAAGAGTTGGATTTAACTTTTTGAGTGGATGAATTCGAACCATTTGGTCATGAAATTTCCTTATCAAATGACTAATAGAATTATTGCTTTTGAGAAATTAGATAAGGCGATGACCGCTCGATCGTGAAATGCATGATCAGACGACTTATGTCACTCCCATAATTTGGGAGTTTGATGTGTAGAAAAAACTTGTCATTATAATCCCATATGGCACATTTGAAATTCTATTTTTTCTTTACAAGGCTTTTTATGAGCTTCAGAAGTAACCTGGTTTTAAGGTTGACTTGATTTGTTTATGATTTAGTCACCTACACTTGTCAATAACATTATGAAGTGTGAATTCAAAGAGTAATGCTCTGATATGAAAGTACTCCAAATGGGTTTAAGATGATTCCTTAACTCATTTACTGTAGCAAAGACAAGTGATGGTTAAGAATAAGTTCAAATGACTTAGAATTAGGTTTATTATTATTATTATTTTTATTTAAATTAATTATTTATAAATTGTTTTTTGAGAATATTGATCAAATAATTCTTAACATGTCAAGATTCAAGATATTTGATCAAAGATATTGGATATGATGATTAAGGATATTAGAAATAAAATTTAAACTTTTTCATGCCTTGAAAGAATAATTTTAATGGAGCTTAAAATTTTAAAAATAAAATTAAAATATTAAAAGTATATCAAAATATATCTCTTGAAGATTTGTCACTCTAACCAAAATGATATTCATGAGATTTTATTTTTACTACACTTCTTATTTAAGTTATCTCATGAATACAAATATTAGCTATTTAAAATCTAAAAAATTATTAAAATAAATTCATTAGAAATACTTAAGATTTGATATCATTAAAAAAATTTCATGACTAAGTAGATAATATTACAATATATTTAATGTGTTATTTTAATACTATAATTTACTTAAACAATTATACATTTCTCAGTTACTTGCATACCTCTTTTTCTTTCAACTTTATACTTATATAAATATTTCTTATTTATTAATAATATGTCACAAAAATCTTGTGATTCAAATTCAAATATATGAATATATTCAATCTCATAATCATAACAAAGAAACTTTAATTTATTACATGTTCAAGGAATATAAATAAATAAATATTCTTTAAAAATTCTAAATAAACTCCAATTGATACAAAATGAATATTGTTATATTCATCTCGTAAATATCTATTAAAAATATTTTATTATCAAATTTTGAAATACTGTTTTATGACATACATTATTAGATACATTACAAATATTTTTTAAATTTATTATTTAACACATCTTGTGCCTACAATATCAAATTAACATAATAATAACATTTATTATGTTAAGTACATATTACAAAGTTAAAAAATTTTACAATAATAATTTCAAATTTGGGTTATTTCCATTTTTATACAAGTACAATGAATTTAATAATATCCTGATTAGTTGAGGAGATATGCTTTGAATAGATTGAAATGTGTCATACAAGTGTGTTATTATTTTCATACTAGTATGATACTTTTTTCTAATAAGAACTAGTTTAAGACTTAGTTAATAAGTTGATTTTCTTTACGCCTGTATGATATCATTTCATATAAGTATGATAATCATTTCCTAAGAGATTTTGTTTAAGATTTAGATGCATAATGAGTGGATTTACTTCATACAAGTACGATTCACCCATCATATGAATAAGATATGTTATGATCAATAAAGGTATTAGTTGTGAAACTCAACATAATATACATTCACAAAAAATCTCGAGAGATAAAAAAAAATTGGATCTAAAAGATTTGTATTGTTGTACTTGTAAAATATTTTTATCATATAAGCGTGAGTGTTTATGAGTTGAAAAATAAATTAATCATATTTAATTGGTAAGTTGGGTGATGACTGATGGTCACATCATAATTGTATTATATAATGGATCAAATAGAATGATTTGTTCAAGATAATAAGTAATGATTTGTTTAATAGTTTTTTTATGAAAATTGATATAGTCATTAGAGGGTTGCTTGAGGACTTTGTAGAGATTGAAAATGTCTATATAAAGGGATTCAAGCTTACGAGAACAAGTTGATGATTTACTTGCATTTTCTTGACAGTAGTTTCACTTATAAATCATCTTCTACTTAAACAGAATTTAGAAAAAGGCAAGGTTACTATTTAAACATTTTCTCTCATCACTTTTTACCATTGATTCATTCTTTCTTGAGCTAAGTTACTAATTATTGCATACTTACTTCCTTAAGCAAAGTTGTATACTTATTTTTACATTATTTATATTTAGGTTTAGTGCATTTCTTATTTAATTATGATTGGATTATAAGATTTTATATTAAGATTTATATTTAGTGGTTTTGTTCTATTATTAGGTCTTTTCTTTTAACTTCTTTATTGGTTTTTTAGTCTTATTATAGAGTGTTTTATCTTGAAAATTTGTAGTATTTCTTGGCCCAATATTGTAAGCTTTTCTAAGCTGATTTTGTAGAGTTCTTTAACTTAGTGATTGTAAACCTTTCTAAGTTGATAATTGTAAGATCTTTTGGCTTGAAGTGATTGTAGATCAAGTTTTGGAATAAATCATTTAAAATTTTTTATATCTTTATTTTACTTGTAACTTCACACAAAGGTTTTTAAAGATAATAACTATTTAAAAATAAGTCTTATGAGTACAATTAAGAATTATCAACAGATTTATGTGACGATTTATTTTTCTAGCTTGTCAAATGTATGTATATTTTTTTTAATAAGAAAGCATATAGTTTTTTTTAGTAAGATTTGATTTTCAATGCCATGTGCATGCAAGCCTTATTGTTATGGATCATAAATTATCAATTGTGCAACTAAACAATATTCATAGAAGAGTTCATGGTGTACAACCTTGAAGAATGATTTAGTTATTTACTATAAGCACATCAGTTGTAAACAATTGAACAAATACCACTAAGTTCTACTAACTTGTCTAATCTATGAAAGGCTCCTTCCCAAAACTCTACATAGTATCTAAATATAAAATCACACATCTTTTGTTGACCAACTCGAATCCTACATCCAATTTTATACATCAAGAGTATCACGCTTAAGATATTAACTTTAATATTTGTTGATCTCAACTGAACTTGTACAATTGTAAGCTCTTTACAACTAATTGATTAATTAAAATTTATTATAATATAATTTTTTTCCTTATTTAACAAAAGAGTTTTAATCACAATAGTTGAAAACCTAAAACAAAACTCAGCTCAATGAGATCACAACTTATGACAGGCAAGCTTGAATAGAAGTTTTAGGGTTTGCCTCATTAATGAATTTTACTTATTTTTAAAATGGTAAACCCATTACCAAATAAATAAATAAATAACATCTTTTTTATCATTACATCATAAAGTTATCATTTTCTATCAATTTTTATGACTTTTTTAAAATAAAAATTTTAAATAATGTTAAGAATTATTCAACTTCTAAGTATGGCTGAAAAACAAGACTTTTCAAACTAAATGGCAAACAAAACCTAATTGATAATTTATTATATTCGCATGAAAGAAGAACAAGACAATGCTTTTCAAACCTAATGGCAAACAAACCCTAATTGAGAATTTACTACACTCGCATAAAATTGTTTGCCCTTGAGGAGCGAAATTATTTTAGTTTGGCAACCACTTAATTACGAGGATAAAGCAGGTCCTTGACATCGTCATCAACTTTTACATATAAAACAAGCCCGGCTTCTCTTATTGAAGATCTTTCAATTCACTATCCTCGCCAAGGACCCGCCATTGACATAATCCCTTGGGCTGTGAGACGCGATGCCCGGGATGAGCAGCCCGGAAGCCCTGTAGATGAGCGAGACATAGCTTTCCTCGAAGTCCTTCAGAAACAAACCCAGCAAGAATGCCTTCGTCAAGTCCCCCAACGCGCAAAGGTACATGGACAACAGAAACAGGGGATGAAAGTAGTTTGGATTCGGCGATTCCTCCACAACCTGCCGTTTCAAAAGATTTAGCTTTCTTGTAACAGAGAGTTTGTGTAGAAGCAGAGGACGGAGACGAACCTTGCCCTCGTACCAGCTCGTGAAGTAGATACATGTTCCAAAGTGCTTGAAGAGGGCGATAGGCGGCTTGTCGAATGGCACACGCGGCACAATGTCGTACCTGTACACCATCCGGTGGTACTTCGACTTGAGGACGGCGTCGAGGTTGCGGCCGAATTCTGCGTCGCCCACACGTGGCTGGCCGTAGGTCATCACCCCATGGATGCTGTTCAAGATGTTGTGCTGCTCGTGAATGGCCAGAATGGCCGGAAACACGACCGCCAGTGCACCGCCGAGGCTGTGCCCGGTGATGAGAATCTTGGCACGGCGGTGCTCACCTAGGAGGTCCTTGAGAGTCTCCCTTATGGCGTAATAGGCCAGCTCCCTGCCGTCATGGTGGCCGGGGTGGTCCACTGGGAAGCCTTTGTTGATGTCTTTCTCATCTTGGAGACCGAGTGCTCTCATGAAGCCGAGATGGGCCTTTCCGAACTTGCCCAAGGAGAGCCAAGAAAGGTCCACATCGGTGATCCAGTCCAAGGCGTTGCAAGGTTCCGTCCCCCGGAAGGCCAAAACAATGACCTTGGCATCCTCTGCCTTGTCGCAGAAGATGAAGGCTTGTGTTGCTCTGTTCTTGAGATACTCTATAGAGGAGAAGACAAAGAAGAAATCATAAAAAAAATTTGTATTTTTCGTATGGCTATAATTCGTCGGAGGTTACTTACTGTTCCAACAGTCGAAGAATCGCACAAAGTGCATCTGCAAACAGGATAAAATACTCAGGGTTAGAAGCAGGGGATGACGCGATGAAGCTGCAACGTAGGTGAAAGTACCTTCCATTTCTTCTCGACTTGGTTTCGGATGACAGCAGCATTCTCGTAGGATAGCTTGGAAGCCATCATGGAGAGGCTGAGGGGATTGATGTCGACGCCCGGAATGGGTTTTAATTCGGGGATGTCGTCGATGTATAAGGTCCTGTTGAGCTCGTAGCGGCCGTCGATGTGGCCGATGAGGGAAAGGAAATCGGCGGACTCCCTTTGAGGAATTGCAAGGGAAACTGCGCATACGTAGTAAACTCCCAACTTAAAAAAATATATTTTATTTATTCTATTTTTTTATGAATTTAACTTATTTAGTTCTATTTGTGTCATTCAAATCATTATTTGAAATTATCCTGAAAATAATCATAAATATTTTTGTATTTCAATATTCAACTACACATTTTTGCCTATACAAAAAAACTTAAAAAAAAATCAGATAAATAATTATTTGTCTAATTCAATTTTTAAGTCATTATTTTCATTTGATCACTAACAATTTTGCACAACCTTGGAAGATAAAACTAGGACATGTCTATGTTCATTACTGAATTACAATTACATAACTTTCTTAATGTTAGGTTTTTGTCGCACCTCAATATCTATTTATAGCTACCAAATACTTAATTTCTCTTATTTATCTTTGTGTTGGTCTTATAAACTTTTAATCCTCACATAAAATTATTTATTTGTATATATAAATATATATAAAGAATTAATTTTACCATTAATGAATTTTGGCTAATTTCGAATCTTCCCTCGGTTCACAAACCCGGTTTTTCCAAGACACAGTACGGTCGGATCTCAGAATTTGAATCCGATCCGTTCCAGCACATCCGATTTCATTTATATGTACAGCGATCCCCACCAATAAGTTTTTTGAGGCCCGATATAAAGGTCACCAGACAAAAGTAGACATCGTTTTCGTAGTGGGGGCCACTCAACACCTTACACAGCAAAAAAAAGCTATTTATAATTTATATTTTCCAATTTATTCCATATTTAAAAAAAAAAAAAAAAAAAAACCGGGAGGCAACGTTGCCCGGTCTCCCGAACTCCGATCTGATCCGAACAATTGATAAATTTAGGTTAAATTATGGCTCAAAAAATCCCCGACGAAAACCGCGAAACGCGTGGATTGGATCACTTACAGGTGAGGCAACGGCGAACGACTCCGAGGACGCCGCCGTTGATGGAAAAGAAGTTGAGGACAAACTCCAGGAGGAAGCCGAGCCACCGCAGGGGGTCGCTGATCGTGGCGAGAATCTTTTGGATGACGAGTGTTAGCGCGGTGACCCAGTCGGTCTGCGCCGTGTCGAGGCCGGCGATGGCCCCGGGCTTGTGCTCTGCGAACCGGCTCGTGGTCAGCCGGCGGCGGAACACGAGGTGGCTTAAGATGTCGCGGTACCTCGCGTTCTCATGCCTCAGGATCAAGTGGTCGTCGGTTGCCATCTCTTGGGAAAAACAGCGGAAGGGAGTGTGGCGAGCTACGATGAGCTGGCTTCCGCGTGTATAAATAACTTCAAATTTTTCATTTTTCTATTAATCATGCAAATTATTTAATATTTTAGTTAACTTATGAATCACGCTGACGTCAGTTTCATTCATAAATGTCTACTTAAGTGGCTGCATTATTTAGTGACGTTAGTGTTTCAAAATTTGTTACAAAGCAACCAAGGATGTACTAATCTAATTTAATTTTTTTTAACTCGTGTTAAACGACTCTTTTTAAAAACGTTTTTTTTAATTTTATTTTAATCAAACAATAATAAAATATTAATTTTCTACTTATACAAATCATCCTATCAAGAAGCTCATTTTTAACATTTTTTTAATTAAAAAATTCCTTTTAAAATTATAATAATTACAACTAATGAACCTTTAATATTATTTTGCATTATTTAGGTGACAAAACCTTTTCTTTTTATCATAATACTTCAATTATACTAAACATTTTGCTCCTAAGAAATCAATTTTATTGTTTTTTAGTCTCTTTAACATAAGATTTTAATAACAATAATTGAAAATCTATAACCAAAAAAAGAAAAAAAACTTTATTCACGTTGGACCTTGTGACGTGTGCCTCATTTGTATGGTTATGGTTCGATGGAGACGTCGTTTGTTAAATTACTTAATTAATAAAAACAATCAATTAAAATAAATATTAAAAAAAAAAAATCCTATTTCGAAACGCTCTGCATATTAGGTGAGGGAGATGGAGACATCGTCCAATGGAGATCAGCCAACGCATGTTTTTCAACCACGTTCGTTTCGGCCTTCAATGAAATAATCAATCCCACGGTTTTCATGCGTCCATTATTATATTTAGGAGGACGAGGCAAGTAATAGTTTATTTTTAACAATTTTTTTTTTATGACTATTATTAAATATTATTAAAATATTTCTTTTTTCTTGTCGTTAATCACACTGAAAAGTTTCAATCATTTTGTCTTGCAGTGTTCTGATCATTGAAGTTTTGATAGTGAACCGGGTTTTTTTTCGTTTCGTAAGATTACGGTTTTTATGTGAGGTCAAATCATATATAATAGTATTTAGTTGTTTGTATAATTAAATTTTATATTAATAATATTTTTATTATGCTCATACAATTTTTTGGATTTTATTTACAACACTCTAGAAACAAAACTAATTGTTGGTTTTAGTAATAAATAAAGTTTCAGATCAAAATATCTGATGACTCAAAAATATTTGATTTTTCGAGAACCAAGATATGTTGATTGCTAATCTTACAATGGTTTGTGAAGTTACTCATGGAAAGATTAACTATTATGTCCCATTTTTAAATAAACATCAAGAGATGTGAAATAAAAAAATATTAAAATAGTTAATAAGAAGAAAAATTATTAATATCATTATTATAGTATCATAAAAGGAATTATAAAATCAATGCAAGTTATGATGGATAATCTTAAAACCTTTTAAAGATAACACTGTATCATTATGAGAATATAAACAACTCATAGCTTAGTGAGGGATGGTTTCATAATAGGAAGAAGAGTAAGCCACCTCAAAACGAGTAATGTTGATTTCAATGCTAATTCACTTAACTATGATGCATAAAATAATAACAAGTTAGTCATAATTTTAAATAAATGACCACCATTATATTATAAGTTAACAAAGATATATTATTACAAAATTGTTAATGTCTACATGTGATAGTAATTTGATTGTTTTGCTTAGTTTTTTTTTTATTTATTTTTTGTATTTCTTTTTTATTTTTTTATCATATAACATCTATTGTAATTTATTTCAAAACATCTCTTCTTTTATTTCACTATATTTTTCTTATTTTTTAAGAGTCTCTTGATGATAGGTTTTCTTTGAAGAAATAATATATTACTTTTAATTAACTAATATCTTCAAATATTATTGTTTTCTTAACCAAATACTTTCCTCTTATTATTGTTTAAGTTCCTATCTAAATTGCATATGAGAGTTCAAGCATTATTGAAATGGTCATATTTCTTAATCTTTCTCTTTGCAATTTCTTTTTGTTTTCATCTTCCATTTCTTCTCATTTTATCTCTTCTTCAATGATCATCAATGGTAGTAAAAATTTTAGTAGTCTAATAGGCACTTGACTTTATAATTTGAATGAATGTAATCTAATATGGCCTTTGTATTATAAATTATCTTTAAAAATTTGATTCAATGTTCCAAATGCACAATGTTGCCAAAAATAAATTTTTCTACTTTTTGTCCAAAAAGACACTCTGGTTACAGAGAGAATTGACATTTTCCTCTTTCTTATAGCTCAAATTGTATATGTTAAAGCTTAGTTTGATTAAATTCAATATTTTCAAAATGAGATAGCATTGATACAAAACTTATTACTATAAAACATTGTAAAGTATGAAAACTATACTATTTAACTCATTTTATGACCATTTAATGTCTTTATTGATCTATAATACTTAATTCCTTTAACATTGTATTTAAAGTCTTTGGAATGCTTGGCACCCAAAGATATTATATTCTTTTTTCATCTAACATAAAAAAGAATCTTACAAAGACATAAGTCATTCTAATTTTGGTAAAACAAATGTCAGCTATTTTATACTGTGCTTCATTTTTTAGGAGAATAATTCTTTCATTTCTCTTATAAGTTGAAAACTAATTTTTATTTGAACACATATGGTAAAAAAATAATTATTGGTTAATATCCATTTATTTGATAGATAATATAGTTAGTAACTAATAATACCATTTTTATCTTTGAAGAGTAATCCTTACATGTAATTGAAACAACCAAATTCTTTTTCTTCTTCTTTAAATAATCATTCTTCAAATATTATGGCTTCTTATGTATTAAAGTTAGATTTAACTTCTTTTAGACTAATGCAATCTTTTCTAATACATAAAAAAGTTGCAAAATTCTCATATGATGTAGGTATAAAGACTGATAGAATATGGGTAATATTCTCATTTTATATCTTGAAATCATTATTTTTAGGATCTATTAAGATAGATTTTAATTCTTAAAATTATACCTTTTTTAATAAGGAGACAGAATAGACATTGTTTCAATAACTCATTGGTTAAAGACTTTGTTTTGTAAATACTATTTTAACTCTTGTTATAGAATTAATGTAATCTTTTCATGTGTAACTTCATAGGTTATTTCATCTACTAAAAGAAATTAAACTAAATGAATCTAGTGAATTATGCATCATTAACTCCATTAAACTTTTTATATAAACGTGCTCAAATACCTTTTTGTTTTGACACAGCATGCATCTTGATATGCTAGAAGGTGAATGATACAGGTTAGATTTAAACTCTACTAGGATCTAATTTGGAACGATAATTTAGAAATACTTAATAGATTATTAAGAAATATAAAACTATATTATATACTAACTAAGATTAAGTGACATGTGTGATATTTTAAAACTGCTCAAAGATTATCATTTCAAAATTATAACATGAATTATTAAGTTAAATAGATGTAATAGCTTAAGCATTAAGTATTAATCGGATAAAATGATTTTTGCCATATCCAATTTCACACATATAAAATAATAAATTTAAGATAAATGCTATGTGAAGTACTTTAATAAAAAAGAGTAACATTAACTTAATATTACTATTTAGAAAATAAAAGTTACTAAAAAGGGTGCACCTTTTTGGCTTTAATGTATTATAGTTCTGTACATGGCATTTGTAGCACCAAAGATAGAAAAAGTTGACGAGGTGATCATTTTGGATTAGTAAGCAAGCTTGGCTTAAATGATAATAATATATTATGCTAGGATTTGGAGCCTCATTACAAAAGATGGTGTTTTGGTGATTAGATCAAGTGAAAGGGTTAGTGAAGAGTTATGAGTGTTGATATAAGTGATAATTTATTTGGTTATTGACTCTCTCAATGGAAGATTTCTAACCTTCAAGTTTTGGCTCTCATAAGGGATTTGATGTCCCACTCTCCTCGTAGAAGGACTTTCACCTTTAATCCTTGTCTCTCATAAGTAAATTTAGAATCTCTTTAACTAGAATTAGATGCATACAATTTATTCATAAAATAAAAATATACAAATAAAAGAAATTTTTATTCCATTATTTTTTATTCCTAACATAGTAAACATTCTTATTTATAAGGACTTCAAAGATTCATCAACAAATTTTAAAAGAAATAAAAAAATAAAAGGTACAAAATTAATTAAATTAAGCAATTTTCAAATTAGTCATCTATTTTAAGTGGTGGAAACAACGAGCGATGAAATGGTGGCTGATGAAATAATGGGTGACGAAACGGTGGGGCGAGTGACAGTAAAGGCGATTTGAGTCAAATTTTCAAGTAAGCATAGGTTGAGAGGAATTACACGAGTCGACAAGGATTGGCAGGTTAGTGTTGGTTGACGTCGGATAAAGCAAATCAAGCGGGTCATCGCGGGTAATAGTTTAGCATAGGTCAAGTAGTTCAAACAGTGCTCCCTAATCAATTATGGTCATGCAGGCGTACAGGTCAAGTTAGGTGGTGACAGCGACTACTGATGGAAACAGTGGTGAAGACAGATGGCGATGGAAGGTAGAGGGCAACAAAGTTAACAAAAAATTAAATTTTAAATATTTTGAAGTAATGTTTAACCAAAATTTGAACTGATAAAAATATGGAATTGGTGCAACACCTATGGATGTGTGTTTGTTAACAAATATTAGACACTCCTACATCATCCTCCCTAGGTGAGAGAGAGCTTGTCTCGATGGTATCAGGGTGTTTGGCTAAGTAACACTCTAATAGATATGATGTGATATAGTTTTTATCATCATAAGTATGCTAAGAGTTCTCGATCAGAGGCTTGCCCTTCCAACGAATTAAAAATTTTCTAAGTTTACAATATTTGATTAAAATTGTCTAATGATCTAAAACTTTTTTTATATTATCTTTACTTACTCTCAGAGCTAATTTAGTGGTATGAATGGGTTCATTTATTATGAAAAAATTAAGCTCAAATGACTTATTATGTATTAGAAGTAATGTCCTTTAAGAGATTAAATCCTTAATATTAAAAGTTGCACTAATCTTATACTTTTCTATCAAATCCAACACATATGTATTAGTTCCTAATTTTTGAATAATCTTAAAAAGTCTAGCTTCATGTACTTCTAATTTCTTATAAGCTTCTAGAAGAAATTATTCTAATTTAATTTTAATTACAACTTATCTACTTCATGAAATTCTCTAATATTTCATTGAACAACTACTAGTTTTTTTGTATCTTTTATTATTTAGATTAAGTTTTTGAGAGTTAAAGAAAAAAATAGAGACAAAAGTCTGAAAGTTTACTCATAATAGAAAAAGATAAACAAAAGACTTTAGCTTATTACCATGACAAATTTTGAAGGGACTTAGACCAATACTACGTTATTATATGCAAATTTGGCTCGTGGTAGTAGTGATGCCAAAGCTTATGTTGCATCCTATCAAGTTATGAAAATATTTCTTAGACTATGATTTTACTACTTTCGTTTGTCCATTTGTATGTGAGTAGTAGGTTGAAGAAATTTTAGATTGGTCCCTAGTAAAGCCATAAGATCTTTAAGAAATAATTGATAAATCTTACTTTTTGTTCAAATGCTATAGTAATCCTACAAGATTGTTCTTTAATTTTTATGTTGGTGCTAAAGATGTTAGTGCTAAAAATGTTGGCGTGCCCCTAATTATCTTATAGTTATGATGATGTAAGAATGTACTTAACCACTGAAATCATTAAATTTTTCATTTTTTTTAATTTTTGCTCAGCTTTCTCATTGGGTATTACGTTTTCTTCTTGTTCTGACTTATCTTGTTTATTAACACTTCCTAGGTTCATAATCATAGATCTCTTTAGGAAGTCAGTAACTACATGTTTATTTTCATGGCACTTAAAATAGGGGATTTCAGATTCAATAGGT
Source organism: Vanilla planifolia (assembly GCA_023846275.1). Lineage (NCBI taxonomy): Eukaryota > Viridiplantae > Streptophyta > Magnoliopsida > Asparagales > Orchidaceae > Vanilla > Vanilla planifolia. Next base: position 4,931,732 of record CM043870.1, read on the forward strand.
TATCTTGACAAAAGGAGTGAAAAAGTCAATGATAATGTATGTTTAACAGGTTTAGAAACTATGGTGGATGGGGTAAATGGAATATGAGTATGAGTGGGCTGACAAATTATGGTGCAAGCCTTTAAAGTGATTTGCTCATCATTTCTCTTAAAATAAGAAGTTATACTTTTTTTATATTTTTAACTATGTGATAAGCCTTCTTTAAGATATTAATATTTCTCAAATTAAGCTCAAATTGTATGTATTCTTTTAAACCTGTCCTAAAATGAGAAAGTATTATAGCTTTGTTTCATCTGTATCACACCTAAGTTTATAATCTTTAAACTTATTAATGTACTCAATAGATCTTCAACATTGAAAAAGTGTTTATTATTTATTTAATATTTTGATATCATAGGTTATTGAAACAAACCTGTTGTATAATATATTCTTAAGATTTCTCCAAATTTTGGATAACTCTTCATCATTATTAGCATATTATTACTCTAAGTTTCTAAAGAACTTAAAGATAATATCAAAGAGTTTAATCTTAATAAATTGATAATTTTTTACTAGCTTATTTAGTACTAATCAAAATAAACATCCATATTAGTTTATCAATCTATGTCATTTTTAAGATTATAACTACTATCAAAAGTTGGGAAATCCAATTTCACATTAGTGATATACTTCGTATCTTGACGTCTCTTAGGCATTTTTTTCTCATTAGAAATATGTAAATCATCATTTTGGTCTGACTCATTGAAAGATTAATTTTTTCTTCTATGGTCATGATTTTTCTAATAGATATCTTAATTTGATTAATTAAAAGGATCTTCATATCTTTTGTTGTTTTTATGTCTCTTAAGATTTTTTTTCTAGATCATTGGGTGTGACACTTCTCCTATTATATATTTCTCTTTTAGGATTTTGTTTATACTATTGGTTTAAAAGATTTTGTCTAACTATTTAGGTGAGTTGAATTATTGATTAAGATATTTTTAGCATGAGGTATTGGCTTAAGTTTTATCTTTTATTTTATATTGATTTTTTTTACTTTGATTCACTATTTCATAAAACTCACCAAATCTTGTGGTGATAAAAAGGTTTTTCATACAAGGGGACATCAAGAAAGAAAAATAATATGAGATATCTTTTTTATAAAAAAATTATAAAAGCAAAGTAATCATAGCTATATAACACCAAAGCTAAGATTAGGTGTGCTTCCAAGAAAATGGTGAGTGATTAGGGTCTTGCATATACCAAACCACCTCCTAGACTGAACGAGATAGTTTCTAAGAAAGATGGTGAGCAGTCGTGTCACTGCTTTTGTACTACTTTCTAAGATAAAATTTACCCAAATCAAGGTAAGAGTTCTTTAGTAGATATATTAAGAAAAAAATTAATAAAAAATCATGTTTTTTAATACTAATATTGATGTAGAGTAAAAAATCATGTTGTCTAATACTAAAGTTAAACACACTAAACAAAATTTTTTTTATTAGTAAAAAACCATATTCTCTTATACTAAAGTTGATTCATGACATATTGAATATTTTATTAAGGTCTAATTTGAAGTCTACAATATTAAAGATGCATAACAGATTATTAAATAATATAAAAATATATTATATAATAATTAAGGTTAAGTAATATGTTTGATATTTTTAAACTATTTAAAGATTGATGTTCTAAAATTGTAGTATTTGTTATTAAGTTGAATAAGTAATAACACTTTAAATATTAAATATAAATCTTAAAAAGTAGTTTTTATCATATTTAATTTTACAAATATAAAATAAAGAATTTAAGATAAATTTTATATAAAATACTTTAATAGAAAATAGTAGTTCTAACTTTAGATTATTACCTAGAAAATAAAATTTACTAAAAGGAGCATATCTTTTTTGTAATAATTTCTAATAGTTCTATAGATTTTGATATTTAGAGTATCAAAGATAAAAAAAGGCAATAAGATGATAGTTTTGGATTAGTGAAAAAGTTTGATTTTGAAAGGATAATAAGATAGTATGCTAAGATATGGAGTATTATTAAGGAGGGTAATATTTTGTGATTAGATCAAGAAAGTGAATATGTAGATGATGAATTACATGTGTTGATAGAAGTGATTATTTGTTTGGTTATAGGTTGTCCTGGTGGAAAGGTCTCTCATATTTGATCATCTCTCACAAGGGATTTAATTGTCAGCTCTCAGTGGAAGGTTTTTCAACTTTGATCTTTATCTCACATAAAGAAATTAGAATTTCTCTAACTAGAGTTGAGTGCACACACTTTGTTTACAAAAATAATAGCTTACAAACAAAAGAAATTTTTATTCTATTACTTTTATCTCCACAATGATGAACATCCTTAATTATAAGAATTTCAAATGTTCATCAATAATTTTTTTTAAAAAAATAAAAAAAACTTATAGAATTAAATGAATTAAGCAGTTCTTAATTTGGTCAACTTTTTAAGTGGTGGTAACAATGAGTGGCAAAACAGCAGGTGGTGAAACGACAAGGAGAGTAATGCAAGTAGAGGTGTTGATTTGATTTTTGTAGTAGGCGTTTGTTGGGTAGAATTGTACAAATTTGCGAGGACTAGTGAGTTGGTGTGGATCAATGTGGGTTAGAGTGGATTGAGTAGGTGGTCGTGGGTAATGGGTTGACGTGAGACTAGTGGATCAAACAGTTTTCTCAGGTCAATGCAAGCCACATGGGTGTGCAGTTCAGCTTGGGTGGTGACAGTAGCTGCTGACGATGGCGGTGACTGGGACAGATTATGACAGATGATGGAAGGTGCATAATCAATAAAAAATTTAATTTTAAGCCTTTTTGAAGTAGTTTTCAACGAAAATATACAACAGCGGACTTATGGAACTAGTGCGATACCAGCGGTTGTGCGTGTTGTGAGCTAATGTTATAAGCTCTTGCGTTAGTAAAGCTATTCTTCTTAGTGAATATCTCAATTTTAGTTTTGTGATTAAGCCTTGCTCTAATATCAATTTATAATGCAAATAATAAATTAATATTTTAAAATAATTACATATGTAAAAATAAAATTATTTATATGGCTCACTCAATGATTTGGGCTACATCTATATAGAACGATAGTTAAATGTAGTTATAGAGAAATTAAGATTATGAAATAACAAAATAACAAAATATCAAAGAAGGCTAAAAGTAAAGATGTATTTCTAAATCATTATATTCAAGAGTATTTATAGTAGTCTAAAAATAAATTAGTTTTAAATATCCAAAAATTAAAAATTTTCATAATTTCTTAAAAACTAAATATGATAAAATATGTTAAAAATATCTATGATCAGATATCCTAAAACAAATATATTTATTCTTTAAGCTAACTATGATTCAAGACATATTTATATTTTTTATTTTAATTATAATAAGATCATTTTTATTAATGATGATGAAATTTAAGTATTTTTCATGAGTAAAAGGTTTTGTGAAAGTTTCAAGCCTTCTCTTCATAATGTAAGTTCAAATTTTAATGTTGTCTCATCTTTATATTATTATCTCTAGCCATCATGTGAACATTGGAAAGAAAAAATGTCTTCAACTTATCTAAAGAAAGGACAATGAAAAAAAGGCAAGATAAAGGAACCAAGACTTTGCATAGCTCAAATTTTGAATGGAAGAAAATAGAGAGTTTAATTTATTTGAAGGATTACAATGATATAAATTTTTAGTAGGATTTTTAATTAGATGAAAGATACTTGTCACTCCAAAATTTCTTGTCTTTATATCAACTCAAAGAATAAAAGGCCTATTTAAGAAAAATAAACATGCCATGTACAATGCATCAATGTCATCATTTTTTTTATCTGTTTTAATATATTTCTTTTTTGTAACATATAGAGAAATCTCTAAGCAAATTTTTGCTCTTCTTTTGCTCTACTCTAACTTTGTGTCAAAAAGTCTAAGATATATTAAATATGCTCACTGGAAGTGAAACAAATTGGCTAAAGGATACTAGATTCTTCAATCAGGACTCATGAAAATTTTTGTAGAAAGATTTCATTGACTATGTAGAAAGGATTCCTTTAATCAAAATCTAAATGAATATAATTATAAGTATAAGATGAACTAAAGAGAGTTACTTAGTTTTGTAAATTATAATCATCTTGAACAAAGATGTGTCATTTTTCAATGATCTATTCATGAACAATTAAATATTTTATCTATGTTTTACTTTATACAATAAATAATTTTAGAAAATCAATTTTAATATTTTTCCAAGCGAACATAACATACAATAAATTTTTAACAAACAAATAATGCCTTTTTTTTTACTTTTTCATTTTTTGTTTATTGCGATTTTTAAATTCTCAAAAATTTTAAATATTTTATCAATGTTCGTTCTAGATTAGAGATGATAGAAGTAGCCGTTAGGACGGAAGTTGTCGTATTTCTCCATGTAACGTAAAACTTCCTTTTTGGACGGCCGCCATCTATGTGGTGGCGGTAGAGCGCAATCCCAAAACCACCGCAACCTTCCTCCGCAGATGCCGCGCTTTCATTCCCCGGCTCTCCCTCTTCCACCTCATCGACTTCTAATTTTAAAGAACAGCCCTTCTGCAAATCACCACCACCGCCATAGCCATCGCCGTGACATGCAATCACCCCTAGTAATCTCCTTTCTATTCACCTCAGCTCCTAATTCTAGTTATCTCCTGCTTCCTTTTCCCGCCAAATATAGCCAACAACCGTTGGCATTCCTCTCCGCCGCTTCTATTCTGAGCGCTCTCCTCATCAACCAAGCGGTCATCTTCTCCCCTCTCTTCAACCATCCGAACCGGGCTTTATAACCCTCTTCACTCATACCCTATCCTCATCTTCTCCGTTCCTCCTCCACTCCCCATTCTGTCGTCTCTGCACCGCTCTGTCGTCGCACCGGCGAGGCTGCAACGTCTCTAAGCCGGATGCGCGATGATGAGAAACGCATCAAAAGAGAACCCCAGGAGACAGCCTTCGCCTGCTCTGTTGTTGTTGGAGAGAGAAGAGGAAGAGGAGGATGCGCCGCTGCCGCCGCAGAGAATGTGGGCAAGCTGCGGGAAGAGGAGGATTCTGACGAAGCAGTTTTCCATGAGGGAGACGAAGAGGGAGGTGAAATGGGAGAAGAGGAAGAGGCAGATGTACATGAGGAGCCGTAGTGAGAAAATCGACGGCGTTGTGACCGACGGGAAGGTAGAAAGGCAGGATAGGGGACAGGTGAGAAGCTTGACAGACGAGGACTTGGATGAACTGAGGGGGTCCATAGACCTTGGGTTTGGTTTCAGCGAGGTGGAAGGCGGCCATGATCTCTGCAGGACGCTGCCCGCTTTGAATCTGTACTTCGCAGTGAACCGGCAGCTGTCGGACTCGAAGTTACGGATGTCGCCCAGCCCGGCGTCAACGCCTACGGCCGCCTCGTCGTCGACGACATTGTACGGCACGCCGAGTCCTAGAAGCCCGAAGGAGCAGTTGTTGCCGGAGCAAAGCCACTCTAATAATTCAGCTGCCGATGGTTGGCAGATATTCAATCCTGGTTAGCAACATAAAACAACTACCACTACCCTGTTTTCCCCTGCGTCTCCATCTCTAATTTCCTCTCATTATTCTTTTCGTTGTGATCGATTTTCTCAGGGGACAGCCCGCAACACGTGAAGACGAAGCTCAGACACTGGGCTCAGGTGGTAGCTTGCTCCGTGAGGCAGTGTTCCTAATTGGAGAAAACCCAAAGGAAAAAAAAGGAAATAGAAAATGGAATAGTGAAGGAGAGAGACGAAAAAAACATAGAAGAAAAGATGGAAACGATGAATGGGAATCTCTACTAGGAGTAAGGATCCATCATATCTTATAAATCCCTTCATCCTTGTACATAAACTCTCTCGCTACTTGAACTCACCTCCTTAACCATTCCCATTCTTTCCTCCCCTGCCCCTGCCTCACGTTTCTTCTCCTGCATCCTCTTCTCGTCTTCATTCCCCGTTCCTCTTCTCTCGTCTTGTTCATCGCGAATCACTTCTTTTCATCTCTAGTTTTTAGCAGTAGAAACAAAGCAGCAGCGCAGCAGCTTACGCGAAAGAAGCCGTGACATCCCGAAGAGAATTTTCTTGTTGTATTGTTCGATTCCGAAGTAATGGTTCATGTAATAAATATGAGCTTTTCTCCTTTTGCTTCTTCTCTGCGTGATGAAACGTCAAATGAGAAATCAGCTGTTTTTTTCACATTTCTTCGACATAAGGAACAACTAGCGGAAATTTTCATGGAGAGAACCTCAACTCCAACCTAGCTTATGTACATAAACAACGTGGCCAACTTTAGGCCCACGTCAAAAACACAAGCCCAAGATTACATGGAAAAGTTCAGGGGGAAAAATGACATGAAACATGTTATCCTACATAACCGACAATCATTTTCACCAAGAAGAAGGAAGCTTTAGTTCAACCCGTTCGGGGGAACGGGAAAAAAGGCCAGCAACCATAGCGCACCAAAGGAAGAGCACACATAGAGGAAGATATGCGAGGGGGAAGCCTAGTCCTCTCCGTGGATGTACCAGCAGAGGAGCATGGTGGCGCAGCGGCGGAGGATGTAAAACCTGGCGCGGTGCTCGCGCACCAGGGAGGCGCAGCGGCGAGAGAAGCCTCCGCGGCGGGCAGCATTCTTCGCCCGGGCCATTGCGCGGCGGACAGAAGCTGTCCACTCTGTTCAAGGCTTCGGAATGCAGGGGTGCTATATAGTAATGTAGTCAACATGGGGAGACGAGAAGAGCATGGGAAATTGGAGAGGAAGAACATGGACATGGGTTAGATTTAAAGGAAGCTTGCGGTTGAGTGAATACAAAAAACAGGGAAGGATTAGCTTCGGAAGTGGGGCTGTCTTGCCGCGGGCCAGGGCGGGGAGGGACAACTTGCTGGTGAGTAAAGGCGATGATGACCTGTTCGGATTAACCAATCAACTCCTTGAGATAGCCATACAAGAAACACGTTCAGACTTCAGCATCTATCAATGCAAGGAGGAGAGTACAAGAAAGAAGAAATTATATAAAGTTTTGTGAGAGTTTTAAATTAAAGGAAAATAAAAAGAAATATCATTTTTGTAAAAATGTTTTTTTACCAACACAAAAATTAGAGTTTTTTAGCCTCATATGTCTAAGGGAATTATTTAAGTCATTATTAGAAATAAAGTAATGTGATAATTATTTAAATAATGTTATTATCATAATTTATTTGTTCATGATGTGTGTAGGGATTCATTTTTCAATTTATTTAAAAATAAGTCAAATATTTTTTTTTAATTTTTGATATTTTAACATTCTTAAGGGAAGCTATAGTGAAATGTTATTATTTTTGTAGGAATTTTGTTGGATTATTTAAGTGGTTGGTGTGGTTGGTAAAATGAGTCTATGTTTAAGATATTTTGTTATCGAATGATTTATTGAATGTTTTGAAAATTTTTATTTATTAGATTTATATTCTTGTGAAAATATTATTTTTGAAGGATTTTAAGAATATTTTTTTATACAGAAAAGTATTTCGAATGAGTATAAATAATCTTTTATTTATTTTTTATTTATTGATTGTACTATTATCTCCATACTTTATTGTTTCATATAATTGTGTTATTTTGTGCTCATCTTTTTTGTTGATTCACTTGTTTTTAGTTTTTGTTTCTATTCTACTATGCCAATTTGTATTGCATTATCATTGTGATTGTTGGCATACTCTCTTCTCTTATGGTCTCGTCCATCTTATGTTAATCTTCTCATTCTGCCTTTTAGTGTCGATTATTGATCTTATCTCTTCCAAAGCAAATTATCATCTTTGTCCCTCTTCACTTGGCTTTTGATTCTTCTTCTTTGTCTTGCCATTTGAATTTTTTGTCAATCAACGTAACTTGATAGCTATTGTGATGTTTACTTCAACTTGTTTTCTAAGTATCACAAAAATTTAGCATTCTTATGAATTATCTAGACATTGAAATTTTGTTTTATTTGATTTAATACACTTCTAATCATGTAATAAAATAATATTTTACTATTTTCAAAGTAATTAACTAATGATAAGAGTAAAAATAAATAATAACATGCAAAATTAAATGGTCATAAACGATATATAATAATCACATATCTTAGTCTATTTTATTTCACCACTATTTCATTATAATTAAATAAACAAAATAGTAGCATCAGCAAGCATTATCGTAAATGCTGAACTTGAAGAGAGAGAAGAGAAATGGAAGGCATTGCATTAACGTTAGTGGATGGTCATGCAAATTTGAGGAGAGAGCAATATGTCAATCAGCGCAAGGGAGGTGTAAGATGGTGAAACAGAATGTGAGTTTGATGGAGAGGAGTGTTCATAACCCTAGCAAAATCGACATAACAATGATGACCAATAATAGTAGTCCAAGAAAGCACATTTAAAAGATAGGCAATTGTTGACATGGGATAAGAAAGAGAAGGTAAAAAGATTGTCTTTTTTCTATCAATGTTCAGACTCAAATCAATGAACCCTTTTCCTTGTAGCTAAACATGAGTTTTTGTATCGTGATTACTAAATTCTATTCTGTCACACTTCTCTATTGCATAATAACTCACAATAACCCCATAGCATCTCATCGTCTTGTTTTTCAAGTAAATATCATCATTCTTTTTTCTAAACCAAAATCTTTATCAACATCAAGATGCCATTTAGTCGTGCTCATTCGAAGACATTTTCTAGAGAAGGTATCCAAGCACATGTGACATGATCTTAGCTAGATGTGCATTAAACTATCATGTGCACCATTTGGAGTCACATAAAAATGGAGTCAAGGAATCGAGTTTTCAAGGTATTTTCTAAGTTCACATGCTTCTAATTCAATCATGTAGTAACAGCTTTATATCGGATCTGGTTATTTGATTCGGATCCGACACAGCTGTGTTTCCTTCGAAATGCGAGACAAACTTGGTCACAGAACCATAATAATATTCGATTCGATCCTTAAACGGATTCGGATACCAAAAAAATTATTTTATTTAATTAGTTGTTCGTGTTAAGCAGAAGACTAAAAGACTTGTTTAATTCGAATAAAATCCAACCGTAAGGTATGCCATCACTCTCGTTAATAGTTAAAGCCTTCTTCAACAAATCACGTTTATGTTTAACTTGGGCTGTGTTTGAATTAGCTTTTGGAAATCACTTTTTTTTAAAAAATCACGGTTTATAATCACAATAAATGTCTGGAAGGCTGTGCTTAGAAGCTATGTTCTGGCCATGTTAGGTGGGGATAATCAATATTTATTTTTTTGTAATTTTGTGGAAGTATTAAAAATCATTTTATTTTGTAAAATATGACAATATTTCTTTATTTTTTTGCATGAAACCAAGATACGAATTTAATCATCTCATAATATATTAATTCAATAATCAATTTTTATTAATTATTATGACTCATAATTTTTAATGTCATTTAATAATAATAAATTTTAGATATATTTTAAATTTTTTTAACTTAATTTAATAATAATTGCAGCAAAACAACTCTTAATCATGACTATACAAAAAAGACTAATACAATGATAAGCGCACAACATATGGGTCCCTTGTTTTAGTAGAACATTGATGATAGTTTTATATTGAAATAGACTTACAAGATTAACTCTACAAATAATTTAAACAATATTTCATAGATGAACATATATATATATATATATATAACAAGTTAACAAGTTATTTATTTATTCTACATACTTAAATTAAGCTCAATCATCCAAAGATTTGAAATCAATCATTTTCCAAATTTATTTTTAAATAGTTTTTTTAACTAAAAAATAATAGAATATTAAGAAATTATTTTCTACAATTTTTTTTTCAATCACAAATAATTCACTTTTTAAAAAAAAATATATTCAAATATTCATTTCAAATTCACAAGTTGATTGAAAGTATAAAAAGAAAAGCATTTAAAGCTTTAAAATCACTGAAGCCTTTGAACTCTAGCAAAGTTAGAGTGAAGAGTGACATTATTAGCTCAAGATTGAACCAAGCCATACTCTGCATGTCTTGAATAGTATAGAAGCTTGAATCATAGAGTTTATCATTCTAGTGCGTTATTTGATAATTTTCTCATTTTCTTATTAGCTTATTATTGAAAATTTATATGTTGTCTCATTTAAGGATTAGGAATTATGCATTTAGGATTAAGAATTAGCATAAAGACAAAAAGATTTAAGAATTATGATCAAATGTTAGTAATTATGGATTTAAGATATGGATTAAGGATAAAGATTAAGGTTACACATAAGAGATTAAGTTTTACAAGTAAGAGATTAAGATTAGAGATTTGAGAATAATGATTAACAATTAAGATCAAATATTAGAATAGCATATCAAGCATCAAGGATTAAGAGTTGGTGCTAAAGAACTAGAGATTAAGGATTATGAAATATGAATTAGAAGTTAAAGATTTGATATTGTAGATTAGAGATCTAGAGTTAGTGATCAGATATTAGAGATTAAGAATAAAAAATTTACAAACTTAGAATTCATTTAAAACTTATGCATTTAGATTTGTAAGATTCATGTATATAATTATTAAGAGATATACTAATTGATAAGAGATATCTAATGATTACGAATTTAAGGAGAATGAGAGAGTTGTTAGCATAATCATGAGTCTTTAACACTTATGAAAGGTAAATAATAAGACTTTTAACGCACTTCAAATTAGTGATTTTCTAATCTTTTGAGCTTGAGCACTCATATGTGCCATTATGGATAGACTTGGTATTACGTTTTTTACCCTTTTAACACTTACAAAAATAAACTTATCAAGATACACAACCTTTATAAGATAGCCTTGTAGGCCTCTAAAGAACTATAGGCAAGTTGAGAGGGAAACAAAACCACAATGGCGATTCATCATCTTTGTTGAAAATAGCTTAATAAAAAAGACCTAATAATGATTTTAATCAACATAACTATTATAGTTGAATATTTAGTTATTTTGCATTTTTTTTAAAATATAAACATATAAAGAATAAAATATGAATAAATATAGATAAATTTGTCATTTAATATGAAGTACTTGGTTTGTATTTATATTAATCATTTTATTTTTATAATTTATTATTGATGTAAAATTAATATGAAATACTTGGTTTGTATTTATATTAATCGTTTTATTTTTATATATTTGATTATTGATGTAAAATTATCACAAATATATAATTTTTGTTATTTGTTTCATCATTAGGTCATTAAACTAATGTAGTAAAAAATGATTATAATTTGAGGTAGAATTTGAAAGCCTACAAATCATATGACACTGAGTTAAACTATTACTAAAAAAATTCATATAAACCATTGCTTAGAGTAAGGTGCAACTTATAACAATGATTTGAACCATTGTTATAGTTGATTAGGCATATAAGTGAGTTAAACTATCATCAAAGATCATGTCATAAAAAAAATGAATAGGTGTATGATAGCAATTTTAATTAACACTATACTTTATCTATATAACAATGGTTTGTAGCATTCCTCTAGCTTTGTCTTTAATAGTGCTTATTATTGATTCTATAGATGTATAAAAATGGTTTCGATCATTATCATAGATGTTTGCAATAGTTTAAACCATTGGAAAAGACAACACCAATAACTCTTGACATTGTTACAAAATATAACAATTTTCTAATTATTGTACATGGTAATGATAATAGCTTAAACCATAGCCATAGCTGCAAAAAATGTTCAAAAATACTATTATTGTTATAATCATATGAAGAAATAACCTAGATATTTATGCATCCATCAAAGCTTAAATATCGCCATTAATCCTATAATGATTATCTATTTAAGGAAACAAATATGTGACATATAATTAAATAGTATAAGTAAGCACTCTTGAGTTGATGTGTTTTTTAAAAGAACACACAACTTAAGGAGTTACAACCTCAAAAAAATATATAATGTTAAAGTTATATAGATCCTTCGCTTGAGAAGGTATTTTAAGATTCATATATTTTTATGAATTATATAAATTTAAACATATATATTATATATGAATAAGTAATACTATAAAAAATTTTCATGTATGAAAAATCACATTGATATCTGATGATATCTATCATTTTGAAATTAATGTAAGTTTATTGACTTGTCAAAATATTTTTGAATAGACAAGTATATTTAAAATTGTTTTAAAAACATTCAAATAAATTATAATATATATATATATATATATATATTCATTTATGAGTCCTAAATAAACAAAATAAAAATTAAACAACTATATAAATTAAGGAGGATTTACTTTTTTAGCTAATAGTTTGGTGTATGATTTTAGTCAACAATCATAGGTATTAGATGAAAAGATTCATTAATTGATTTTAAAGGCAACTATAAATTAAGCCAAAGTAATCGAATCTATTTCATGAATCTCAAGACAACCCAGATAAACATGTGCAACATAACTCACATGTTATTCAATCATTATATATATGGTGTCAATAATGATAAAAATGAGATAAGAAAGTTGGGATGTCTATTAAACAAAAGAAGAATGGTCTTTTAATATCTAGTTTAGATATATTACATATAGTTCATGTAAATTATATGTATATCAATATTATACTTTAAATATATTTCTACTCTAAACTTATCATAAATATCATTTTAAAGTTTTTTGAAGTTACATAAACTTATATATTAGTGTAAAAGACACAATTTAGTATTGTAAAGTCAACTATAAAGTATATTATTGTATAAAATCATTTGAATGATATTTTTAAAAATAATTATAATATATTTGTTCAATTTATTTTAATGTATTAAATATTATACATTATTAATTTCACGAGAATGGAAGGTTGAATCGCAAAATCCAACCTCAAATGAAATGGTAACCTACGATCTTAGCTAACAACGGCAGGATTTAGCTGCGAAGAGACCGTTGTGAATTGCTTCCTTTCCAACAGAGCCATTTACCCAATACAGAGACACGCAAAAATTAGCATCTGTTTAGAATGCGACACAACTCATGCGTCCACAGCTCATCGGGGTGGAGCGGCAGCGGATTCGTCGTCTTCAGGAGCAGCGGCGGCGGCGGTGGAGGTGGAAAAGGGAAGATTGGGTGCATGGTAGGTGGTGAAGAGCCGGTAGGAGGAGATGAGTGAGACCAGAACGTAGCAAACCACCGCACCGAAGGTCACCCCAATCGACGCCGTGGCTTTGTGGCAGAACCCGGCGTAAATCACACACGCCCTGCTCCAAGTCACTTCCTCGTCGCCCTTGTAAGCCAGATACAAGATCTCCGACGCTGCCGACACTGCCGCCAGTATCGCATATGTCACTACCTGCATGAAATTTAGTACTTTCGAAGGGCTCATGTCATCAAAATTTGTCTTTTGAGATGAGAAAATAATAGAGGAACTTTGCCTGGTCGAGAGAGAAGAGGACCCAGGAGCTGGACTTGGAAATCGAACGGGGAGCGGCGGTATAGAAGGCGGACAAGATGGAGTAACCTGCGCAGAGGCCGTTAACGTACACCAAATACCTGCGCACAGGTAATTTGATGGGCTGAGATTAATTTTGTTCATCAAAATGGATGACCTGGCTCTCCCAAAAGAACGCACTTGAAGGAGCCGAGATCGGAGTAGGAGACGGAGCCGTATTCGTTGTCGACGGAGTTCTTGAGGGTGAGGACGAGCGCGGCGAGGCAGAGACCCATGGGCGCCACGCGCAGAAGGGTCTCCGCGGTGCGCACCGAGGTTGGCCCACCGCCGGCGACCTTTTGGTGGGGTTGCGGCTTTGCGAGGTCCGTCGTCATCTTGGTCATCTTGCGAGGAGGAGGGAGATTGGAGGAAGAAGCAAGAAAGGTGGGGCGATGGGTGAGAAGGGAAAAAGTTGGCTGACCATGGCGTCACTCTTCGTGACCATTAATGCAAGACGGGGACAAGGGCTGGTTGTTGGAAGTTGCTGAGGAGTAAATGCGAGCACTTGAGGCGCCGCTGCTACGGCATTAAACCGAGAAGGAAGAGTGAAGATAATAGTTTTTACAGCTGTTTGTTTGATGCTTCTTCGCTGAGAACACCTCTCATAAACAGCGAATCAGCTGTTTAAAAAGCTTCCACCAAACACGTTCAAACCGCATTTTTTAATGTACCACTTTTTTTAAATATTTCCATGTTGGGTTACAAAAATTGAAATAGACAAGTATTTCATAAAATAAAATTGTTTTTTGCTATATCTTTTATCAAAATTCAAGTAACAGTTTGTATATTTCATAATATAAAATACTTTAACAGGTATTTGTTTATACATATTATTGAATGTTAAGTTTTTTTAATGATATTAATCTTATATTTTGAAAATTTTTCAATATTCACAAAATCATTGTTTCTATTAAGAATAAAATTTCAATTGTCACTTGGAAGTGGATGGTCGAATCAAAATTGTCGAAGTGGGACAAAAGATTACAATGCCATAAAAAAGTACTTGATATAGCTTCTTATTTGTCAAGTGATTAATCATCTTATTTAGTTGATTCAAACTATCAATAGATGTATGGATGATCACAAATCTCGAGTTAAAAAGTATAGTTGATCATAAGATGAGGAATAATTCATGAAGAAATAAATGGCACAAAAAACACCAAGAATTGCTGTAGAAAATAATAAGTGCATAAAAAATGAAGAATCAAACATGAATTGAGATGATATGCAAAATTATAAAAGTGAAAAAAATTAAGAATAACACTTAAAGATAAGACTTGCATTAGAATTAAGTGAAGTGGAGAAAATAATAAATGACATGAAAAATGAAATGTTGTATGATTGAAAATGACATCTACACAAATAATGAGTGATGTTTGAGAAAATAAAAAGACATGTAAAAATTGATGAATTGTGTGCTGAAGACTAAGAATCAAACCCAAAAATGAATCACTCACAAAAATAAGGACTTATGTGTAGAAAACAAGGATTAGTTGAAAATGAAATGACAAAAGACATAAACTTGAAGTTTATCGAAACTAGGGACATAATTGGTATGATCTCTCATCTCTTGGACATCATTATCTTACTGCTAGAGCTTTATTAAATTGGCAAATCAATGGAAACTTTTCATTTTTTCAAACAAGCCAAGATCGAGATTAAGTATCAAAAGCATTAGTTGATTACCTTATATATATATAGAAGGCACAAAATAGGCAAAATGGCACAACTACAATATAAGCCTAAAGTCAACATAATGGAGATAGCTTACATGTTATAGTCAAGAAGATAATGAAGAATGATTAAAATGTGAAAATTGTATAGACTTATATTGCTAGATGTTATAATTGAAAATTCAATTGGTGAATTATATTGTTGATGCAAAAAGGAGATTCAAGGATTCTAAACAAAAACTTACTTAGGGTAAAGATGAGAAGGCATGAATAGACGAAGTTCTAAAATTTGTTCGGGTAAAGTTTGGAGCACACTTTGGTACTGATTGGCGGATGTGATGAAATTTCAACTGAGATGCTTTAATTTGAATAGTTGTGGGTATGTGGTGATATTGAAGGATATCTCAATGATATCAAATGTGACATGATTCACGTTAGTTGAGGAAATGGTAACTTGGCTGGGATTGACTATGACTTGACGGAGAGTTGCGATGAATCGAATAGGATTGGTGGTGACTTGACAAGGATCAACAATGACTTAGTAGAGATCAATTGTGACTCGATAAGGATTGAAGGAGACTCGACTGGGATTGACAATAACTCAGCTGGGATCAGTGTTGACTCGGTCAAGATTTTGGAGGCTCTGTCAGGATCGACAGAGACTCAATCAAGATTGAAGTTGATTGCTTGATCCAGTCGGGCATGTGCAATCTCCCACGTGGGTATGCCATGGTCTTTAGTGAGCTCAAGTTAGCACGGGTTGGCTTAGGTGGGCATGGGTTGGCTTAGGTATGCACAAGTCGACACTGAATAGATTGGGTCAACTTGGTTAGACTTAGGAGACACAAGTTTGTAGAGTCGACGTGAGTTGACATGCGTCAGAGAAGTTGTTGTGGGTTGAAGGACCAGCTTGTTTAGCACTAAGGTGACTTTGACTTGGTTTAATATGAACTAGGGTGAGTCAAGCAGCACAAATCATGCATGAGTTAGGGTTTAGAAGGTGGCTCAAAATCGAGATTGAGATAGTAGAAGAAGAAGGTCAGTGATAAAGGAATAAAGAGCTTAGAGCCATGGAAGAAGGAAAAAGGATTTGGAAGGGAGTGAAGTGAAAGATTGGTAAAGCCAAAGAGAAGATCTAAAGAAATTTGAAGAGGTGAGCGACACCAAATGTGGCTATCTTGAGGCGAGAGGTGGGCGACTCCTCTTGTGTGACTTTATTCCCGTGTGACCTAGCAGGTGGTTGATAGTGCTCTCAATAGGTATCGTAGGGTTTCTTTTAAACTTTTTTTTTAGATTTTTTATTTCTTCACATACAATTATAACAAAAATATTGAGATTATTTTTAATAATATACTTTATTTAACCATGAAACTTAAGAATTATTATAATTATGGTTTCTCAAAATGCATGCCAAAATGATAATAGTTGGATGTAAAATTTGAGCATACAATCACTAAGGTTTTGAAACTACAGTATCTATAAATATCTTATTTGTAATTTTTGAAAGTCAATTGAATGTTTTAAAATTTTAAATTAGAAAACAAAAAAAAGGATATTAAATAAAATTCATTTTTTAAATATAAAGGATACATTATCATTTTTCTTCTCTTCTTTTTTTATCAAACTAATCCCAAATGATGTGAGAAGTAAGCTAGAAAGGGAAGAGAGCATAGCAAAGAGAAGAAAGGTTTGATTCGATAGGGTTTGACTAATATCTCTGTGATGATAAAACGATTTAAGGCACGGGTAAGGAAGAGCTTAAGAAAAAGGATGTTCAATCTTATCTTTGTTGAAAGGGTTTCTAAAATGCATGATTTTTTTAGTTTTCATTTATGATAGCTTTTACAAATATTTTTTAATAGAAAGTGAATTATTTTGTAAAATAAGAAGAAATAAAGAGTAAGAAAATAAGTGTATGAGTTTTTTAAAGTTTGTGAATAAAAACTAAACTTATAGTAATAAGATACAATAGAATTAATGCAAACATAAAAGTCAGAGATGAAAAAAATGACAAGATAATGGAGTATATCATTCAAAAAAATCAGATAAACAAACTAAATAATAGTAATATAAGTAGGTTGAATTGTTAATTTTTTTAAAATATTATTGTATAATATAATATAATATGAGGGTGTGTGTGTGTACATTACGATTATCGATGTGTGTGTGTGTACATATTGTTGGGTAGTGTAAGCGATTTTGTGTATACATACACAAATACACATAAATACAAATGTTGATATAAAATCAAAATATGTGATAAGAAAGAAAAGAATAATTGAAAAAAAAAGAAAAAAGGGTTGTTTAATCCTAATGTTCTAAAAGATCATATGAAAAGAAAGAAATATAAATGTGAAATATTTTTTATGACCTTATCTTGTAGCTACTTAATTTGAGAAAGAAAAATCATTCCATGTTAGCATAAGAACTCAATTATGAGGTTGTAGCTTGACAGATGATGCTAAATAATATTTCATACAAGTTAATTAAATGTCAAGTGTGCGATAAATTTTAAGACTAAGCTCAAGATATTGCATCCATCCACATCAAGTTCATAAATCAAATCTACAATTGCACAAGAAAAGCTAAATCATTTAAAATATGAAAGCATTGAATAGTTAATTGGTTAAGACATACCAAAAATAAGAATCATACTCTTGTTTAAAAGAATGGATCAAAACCAACATAGACAGTGGATCAAACCAATTACAAATAAAATATTGTGAATTTTTTGTGTTAT
This sequence comes from Vanilla planifolia, assembly GCA_023846275.1. Lineage (NCBI taxonomy): Eukaryota > Viridiplantae > Streptophyta > Magnoliopsida > Asparagales > Orchidaceae > Vanilla > Vanilla planifolia. The sequence goes on from CM043870.1 coordinate 4,949,606, forward strand.
TTTTTTGTTTAACTAATGTACCTATTATCTTTTTAGATCTTACAAATAAAATATTCAAGAATTATTTTGATTAATTTGTTATTATTTTTATTGATGTCATCTTGGTATATTTGAAGTCTATAAAAAAGAATGCAAATTAATTGTATATTGTATTGTAAACATTAGGAAATATCAATTATTGATAAATTTTTAAAATATAATTTTTGATTATTACAAGTTACATTCGTAGGACAAAGTTGTGAACAAAGAAGGGATCTTAAGTGATCCATAAAAAATATCAGCTATTGTGAGTTTGACCTAACCAACTAGTATCAATGATAAAAATGTTTTAGGATTAACAAGATATTATAAAAAAATTATAAAGGGTTTTTCTCAAATAACTATCTCTAATAAATTGACACAAAAAGTTGTAAAATATGAATAGGATTCATCTTGTGAGAAAAGTTTTTAGACTCTAAAGCAAAAATTGAGAAAAAGTTACAAAACAGGCTTTGTATGCATGTGATGTAAGTGTTAACTCAATCTGAAAGATCGGATAGAATTCATACAATATGATAACTTATATAATCAACTTTGTGCACTAACAAATAATTCAGTTGACGATCACACTTACATGGTCTCTACATCAATACACTTTTAAATACAAATATAACTAAAAAATAGATCATTCAAGTATGATGCTGACAATTGTATTGTATGATTAATGACTAGTGAAGATTATGTGATATAAGATAGATTTAGACTTCTAATAAGATTTAAATTAGAGTCTATAATATTAGAAATACTCAATAAATAATTAGAGAATATGAAAAATTATTATGTACTAATCAAGATCATGTGACGTATGTTTAAATTATTCAAAAATTGACATTTCAAACGTGTATCATACATTAAAATTAATTTAAGCTCTAAAAATATTTTGCACATCTCTCTAGAAATGAGATGTAAATTTTAAATCACAAAATGATACAATAGATTTCAAAATCCCATGTGATCTCATTATTTATTCGACTTATATTTGAGATACGTTTTCTTTTTCATGTCATTTTAATTGGTAACAAGTGTGTAGATTAAGAAAATCTATTTAAACTTATCTAGAGAGCATCTTCACCTTGTTTAGTTTTATGAACTAGCAACAAAATCCTACGAACATTTCTTTCGATTTACAAATAGATGTAACACAAGGTTGTATTAATTCACTAGATTTTTAGTATTCTTTAATTTGTTGGTAAATTAAGTAAATGCTTACAAAATCTTGTATATTTTTTATTCTTGGTCACTAAATATTTTCTTTATGTAATATTCTAGGCATGTTCAAAATATTAATTAAGAACTTTTAAGATAATCTAATCTTCTGATTCTATAAGTTATAAAAGTTTCATAATTTTTTCACATTGTTTGCTATTTTGAATAAGTTTTCATTTATAAAAAAAATCATATAAATACTAAATTTATTTTCTTATAAGTTTGGTGACTAATTGTATTATTTCTTATAAAATATTTATAATTTTTTTACGTTATTTGATATTTTAATAATCTGTATTTTAAAAAATTCATATAAATTAATTTTAAATATTTTCATATAATTTAAATCCTTTTTATTATTTTGTTTATACCTAAATTTCACAAAAATTTAGAATATTAGATTTTTAATAATTAGCATTTTACTATTTGAAAGTCTCTTTTCTTCTTCTAGTACTTTGCCTTCTTTTGACAAATTTCACTAATTTTTCTTCTATGAATAATTCATAAAAATTAGATAATACTAAATAAGATTTTAATTTGATAATTTTGTTTATCTCAAAGAATATTTTAATTATTGTCCTTCCTTTTTGGGTTCATTTCTTTTGAAATTTACCAAATGTATTAAAAAAAAAATATCTCAATATAATTAATTATTTAGTCAAATAATTTTCTCATATTTTTTAGGATGTTATATATTTATTTATGACTAATTTGATCATAGTCTCTTGATTGCTATTTTATGTGTTATTGTGTATGCAATTATTAGCTTTGATGATGGACTATTGATTGAAATTGACAACCATTTTCCATGATGTGCTAGTGATAGAATTAAAAAATGGAGTCATTTCTAGCACTACCATTATGAGGATTGAATTTTATTATTTCACTTTCATTGTTAATCAATTTTTATGTGATAGAATCAATTATCACAACTCACTTTTTACTAATCCATCTAACATAGTGCAAACATGTTTTTTAATATTCTCTAAGGTTTTTTTATTTAAGTGTAGATAACCCTAACCTATTTAGGGATGCATGACATCTAAATAATATAAACATTAGCAAGGCTAATGGATTGAAGAAGGAAATAGAAAAGATTTGTTGGGGCCCTCCCATGATGTGTTATATGAAAAATAGAAGAACGGACAAGACCACAATAAGAAAAACTTTAATGAAATATTGAAATCTTGATATTAAAACATAATAATTTTATGAAATTTCTTAATGAAGAATATGCTAATATCTTTAGAATGTTTTGATAATAAGAATATTGAGCTATAATTTAGAGGTGTCTTAAAATATTTTAAAATTTTGAGTTAGTTTAAATGGTTATGAAAAGGGCCCTTGAGAAAAAAAAGTCATTGGATATACCTTTATAAGGCTAGGGTTTGAATGCGATAAATATCAAATCAAAGCACATGATGAACATTAAATTATACAAAATTTTAAATCTTTTTCTATATCTAATTTTGTTATATTTGAATGTTATTTAGTGTGTTAAAAATAAAAATAAAAAAGAAAATTGTAATGATATATATAAGATCACAAGTAATTAGTGATGGAGTTAGTATCGTGGCAACTTTTATACCTATTTAGCTTGAAATAATTTTAACAAAATCTCTCTTTTGCTCTTTAGATATGTTGAATAAATCAAAATATATAGGAATAAAAAACTTGTCATAAATTGAAGTGAACTTATTTTTAGGAAACAAAAAAGGAGATTTCAAAATGTTTCTTATGAGCATAACGAGAGCACAATAACGGAAAAGCTACAATGCCACTTTAGTCAAATATGACAAAAAGTATGTTTACAAATGGTAGATATTTTTTCTAATCAAGGCCTTGTTTTGCAAACGACATTGCATACCCTAACTTGATACTTAGTTATATTTTATCTTCCTTACATTTAATCAAAATGTATAATTAAACTTTATTTTTAAGATATGTGTGTTTTTTCACTAAATATTCACATTTGCTTTCTAGTCAAAAGACTTAGACTAAAAATGTACGTTATAATTAACTAAATTGACACCAGTTGATAATCTAAATATTTTTTATACATGTTAAAAAGTATGGCTACAAAGATATTTATGTTATGTGGCTATTTTTTATTCATGTTAAAAAGATCATTTTAATTCCTTTCATCTTGTCTCACATTTTTTTTATGGAAGTATATATATATATATATATTGTTTAAGTTTATGAAGCATTACCTCCTCAATATATTTAGTTAAATAAATAATGGCAAGTTTATTGCTGAATAGAAGACTAGATAAGATTGTGCATCATTTATTAATGTTATTCTTAAATGTTGTATGAATGCAGCTTATATTTTAGTTTATCATATATATTATATATGTGATGGTTCACAAATGAAAAATCTATAAATAAAATATAGAATATCTTTTTTATTATTTTAACATTTATTATGACATTTTTTCACTTTACATGACATTTTAGGTTTGTAGTTTGTCAACAACATTATGTGAGTTTGTCAAATAATAGGTGACTTATGTTGCTATCATGCTTGATTGGAATGTTTTTAAAGTTTAGAGAAATATTCGACTTAGTTGATATGGCACTCCTCTTCCTTTTATTAACGTAAAACATGGTTCATACAACGTTTCTTTGCCGAACAAAAAACAGTTTGAGCTTAAATACTAAAAAAGAAACTTCATTTTTTTTTTTTGATAATTTTCATTTTTTTTTTAACTTCCAAGGCTTATTTATCAAAAAATTTTATATTATAAAGTTTAGCACAAAAAGAAAATAAGAAAAGATTAAATAAGAAAATTTAAAAAAGAGAATTTGTGTAGTTTAAAATGTTTTTCAACTGATTTTGGGAACAGTTGCATACTTTATGATAATTTTATTAAAAATTGATTTTGTTGAACATGTAAATTTTAAATATATTCAAAAAAGGATGCTATGAAATAAGTTGACCATGCTTCTAAATAGGACTATAGATAGGTAAGATTGACCTTGATTAGAATTGGCTTGAAATAAATAATATTAAATCGTTCATCAAAATGGATAGGGATTGACACATGCTATATACTATCTATCAAATTTTGTTCAAATTTTAAATTAAATTTCTAATAAAAAAGACAATAATAAAAATAATTATAAATATATTATACGATTATCTATGAAGAAGTAATTCATCATGCCAATCCTTAATGTTATTCATGAGTCCAAAAATATAATTTTGCATATTATATATATATATATATTCAAAACACGTATATTTATGTAAATTTTATATGATTAATTTATAAATAGATCATAATATGATCAATATCTGTTTCAATCTATTTTCCAAAAACAAATGAAATTGGATTTCTAAAAAGATAAATTGATATAAAAAAAATGATCTAATTAGTTATATTCTTCTCAACCTAACTTGTTTGAAGATCTAGTCCATTCATAAACTAATGTCTAACTATCTATCCTTCTTTAAAAAGAGCACACACAAAAATAAATATATTTTTATAGAATTGATTTGTACTATTTGTTAATTTCTAATTTTTTTAATCAAAAGAAGTGGATAAATATAAAGATACTAAACATGTGTATATTTTTGTACAAGTAAATTTGTATAGATAAATATTTGTTTGGATGAACTTATAAATAGATCAAAATTGGATCCATCCATTAAAAGCTATTTCTAATCATAGTTTCAAAGCAACCCAATTGATTATATTTTTTGATTGAACCTTAATCTAATTTGGTTCAAGATCCAATCCATTCATGGACAAATTTCAAGTTTTTTATGTATCATTTCAAATAGAATACAAAAAAAAAGTATTTTTAAAAAATTGATATGTATAAAAAAAATAAAAAATATTGAAAACTATTAGATGAATTCGAATATGTTTAGTAAAAAAATAAGAGAGCAATTTATAAACAGCTTACCACCACAAATAAGTCATTATTGTAACCATGGAAAACATATGGAAATGACTCTATGAAGACCCAATACATTGATTTACCTTTCTCTTCCTTCCCTTCGTCCTCCTCAACCCTTCCTCTTAATTATACACAAAGAAAAAGGGATAAAAAGTAACAACCATGTCGTCTCTTTCGATACTAAAAGCAAACAAAGCAAAGGTTAAAAAGCTGGCTTCATCAACCAGAGTCGAAATCACATGAATCATTAGCAAACTAGCAACATACCCGAACACTTGAGATTGCTAGAAAACGGCCGGAGGTGAATTTGAAGGAGATGATGAGTTCACCAAGTTGAGCAATCTGTTCCAATAGTTCTTGTTCTCCTCCACTTCCTCCTCCACACAAGTACCACCCTCTGCCATGTCGGATTCATCTCCCCCTTCCCCTGACTGAGGCTCGTTGGGGTCTCCCAAAAGCATTCCGGCAAAGCAGCCGGGAGGTTTCATCAGGCACTTCCATTCTTCCTCGGCTTGGTGAACTGTGAGTGGCATCGTGTTCTCCGTTGGGTGCAGAGTGGAGGGTAGCCATTCCCGGAGCACGTCAAGGTAGGGTGAAGGAGAAGGTGGCAAGGCTGCCGGAGGCGGGGAAGGGAAGGCGGCGGAAGGGGGAGAAACACTGGTACGGCGATGGTTGGACTCTTGCACGAGGCGGGACTCGGCCTCGAGTCTGGCGTTCTCCCACTGCGCCATGTGGTTCAAACTGGCAGCACACTTGGACTGGCCATCGGCGGCGGAGGCGGAAAGCCCGCTGCCATTGGGCTTGTGGGTCACCGGGTCGATCCCCATCTTCGTGAGCCTCTTCTTAAGATGCGTGTTCCAGTAGTTCTTGATCTCGTTGTCTGTCCTCCTCGGCAGGTGCGTGGCAATTGCAGACCACCTGAAACCAAGAAAAAGTTTCAGTCCTTAACCATTGGATCGCCAAAAATGGCTTTTTTGACCTGTTGCCAAGCAAGGCATGAAGCTGGATGATGGTCTGCTCCTCCTTCGTGGTAAACTTGCCTCGCTTGATATCAGGCCTGAGGTAGTTCGTCCACCTTAGCCTGCAGCTCTTTCCACACCTGTCAAGCCCTGCATCACGACATCAATAATCCTCGAATCAAAGGCAGAAGTAGAAGAAGAAGAAGAAGAAAAAGTAATGCAGGGCTCTACAACTTCCTCACCAGCATTCGAAGGCAATGCTCTCCAGCTCCCGTGGCCGTGTTCCTCAATGTAGGCGAGCAGCTTCTGGTCTTCCTCTCGCGTCCATGGCCCCTTCTTCAACCCAGTCTTCTCGGCGCAGGGGTATCGACCCATGCCTCCTCCTTCCAGGTCTTCAATGTTCATGCAATTGCGACTGTAGAATGCTCCATTTGGGATAAGTTGAGCATGGAGACGGAACAGGGGAAGGTTAAATAGAGACAGTGTGGGAAAACAAGAGAGAGAGAGAGAGAGAGAGAGAGAGAGAGAGAGAGAGTTCAGTGGCTTAAATGCCATGCGTGTGGAAACAAATAATATCTACAGAGCTTATCTTTACCACTCTTTTACTGTGGCCAAGGCATGAGCATTTCTGTTCTAAGTCAAGATAAATGTTATCTTCCAATTTACAAAGAAATGTTTGCCCATTGGTACTGGAAAATTCTGCAAAAATGAGTTTGTATTGTAAAGAAATGGGTATCCATGCTTAAGTTTTAGTATGTTACAGTGGTTCTTATTCCTAGAGGACGCCAAATACTTGGCCAAATCAACGTCGAAAACAACACCTTAGCTGATACCAAAACGAGCTGTTTAACAACAGTATAATACTTAGCAACATTTGGGAGAAACACCACATGATCCATGCGCTAGGGATTAAACATCAACAAGCCAAGAGGTGTTGCCTTTCTTGCAATCTCATCTGCTAAAGTATGGAGATGCCTTAAATCATATTCAATTCAAAGCTCAATCGGATCTATTTTTTGAGCTGGTGAATATTTTAGAAAATTTCTTTGTTACATAAAGTGATAAATACTAGCTATTATTAAACTTAAAAAAAATCTCTCTTCTTCTAGTCATCATTAATGCTTTTTGATTTTTTCATAATGAATTTCTACTATCGTTGATTACGTATGTAGCCCAAGGGTGAATTTTGTTAATCATTTTGATCTTAGTACTTGTCTTTATTTCTTGATTTGATGTTTGCACAAGTAATTAGTACTAAAGTAAAGTTTTGTCATGAATCTAATTCTCATATGTTTACAATATATTTTCGTTTTGAACTCTTCACAACAAATATTGTTTTGAAGATGTAACAACAAAATGAAACATAAAAATGACAAAAACTGAGTAAAGGAGATAGCTTTTTTTTTTTCAAATTGTTTGGAATTGTCTTTAATCATCATTTTTTTCTTTTTTTTTATAAAAAATTAAATATAATATTTTATTACAAAAATATATTTTAATATTTTTTACATGTATTATGAAGTTTGTCTTCAAATCGTCAATCACTAAAATTTGTGCTTAAGGGTGCCTAGACGTGCACGCTCGCATTGCTGCACACATGTAGATAGCTCGAGCTCTTCTACTACATGCATGCATAAACTGTGCCCCAGTCTCTCGTGTATTTCGCAATATGCAGTAGTATACCTATCACCCATGCAGATCACATGCGGTGGTAGATGCACTTGCCTTACAAGCATGATGCAAGTGAAAAAGAACCACACATGTTGCACACGCCAATGTCATGTGCACACTATGTTGTCTAGCACTCACTGATGACTTACTTGTGTGGCACTGTTCTACGTGCACTCACTACTTTTACTTTATCTAGCTCACCAAGTAATCTTTGAAGTTGTAGATAAAGAAACGATAATATGTTTATAATGAAAGTGAAAGGGGTTTGATATGACAATGTCTTTAATCAATATGTTATTGTTAAAGCAATATTTATTCTCTTTTTATATGGAAGAATTTTTGCCTCTCTAAAAGAATATATAAAAAAATTAAATTCTATCTTAATAGATCTTATAAATGTTGATGTTAAAATAGAAGATAAGGATATTTCTCTTATTCTATAACTCTCTTTACTTATGTTATATGATAATTTTATATATTATTTTGTATTAAAAAGATTTCATAAACTAAGAGAAGTTAGATCTAGCCTTTAGCCTTTATACATGAGAACTCCAATTCAAGATATTTGGTAATTGTGGAGACGATTCAAAAGTTGGATTGGTCATCACAGACTCATAAAGATAAACCAATAAAGATTAAGGCAAAAAGAAATACAAATAAAAAAAAATTAATGTAAACAACATATGTAATTATTATAATGAATGAAGATATTAAAAAAATGACTATCCAAAGAGAAATAAGAAAAGAGACAAAAAGAATGTAATTTTTGCAATTGCATATGAGGATTCCTCTTCATAAATAAAGCTGGTACTTTTTGGGCTAAGGTAATTAACACATATTGTTATTCGATAAACAATTCTGCAAATACTACATAGATTATAAAAGCTCTCGTGATGCATGGTTTGAAAAAATGCTAGTTATTTAATTTTTAAAATATTTAGTTACACTTCTTATTATTATGTTAATGAAAGAAAATTAAAACTTAAAGTAAAAAAGAGCTTTTATGGGCTATGAAATTGTGGTAAACGAGTATTATATATGGACTCCATCTAAAAGGAATGTTATTCTTAGTATAAGTATTATATTTAATTGAAACCATATACTTAACCATTATTTTGAGTTTGATATTTTAAGAAATCAGGATGATATCAACGAACAAGCAAAATTGTAAATGACTTTGAGAAATAGTCATGGTAATGATTTAGCATTTACTAATGAGGATACTCAAGAGACTTATGATAATTTAGAAGATTTATAGGCACAAACACATAGTATTATTGTTTTTTGATAACTTCAAATGATCAATCCTCCTTAACGATATGGGTTAGTGGACATTATAGCTTATGCTTTACAAGTGGTTGAAGAAGTGGAGTCTCTAAAACCCTCCACTTATTAAGAAGCTATCATAGGGGCTAAATTTACTGAGTGAATTACTATTAGAGGTGAAGAGATGAACTTTCATCATAAAAATAAAACATGAGAATTGATATAATTATTAATGGAATATCTAAATGATAGGTGCTGACAACTTATGATAGAAGGCTTATTTGATTGTTATAGGCTATAATAAAAAAGGGTATTACTTACAAGGAGATATTGTCACTTCTACTAAAACATACCTCTATTCATGTGTTATTAGTATCAATAACACATTAGGACTTAGGATAAGAGCAACTTAAGATGAAGATAACTTTTCAACATGAAAAGCTTGAGGAGGATATCTTTATTAGTTAGCCACAATGATTTGTGATTTAGAGCAATTATGTAAAATCTTAAAAGTAGAGAATTTTGAGAAAATATATGATATTAAGAATAATTAATGTTCTTAAAGTTGAAGAAGCTATAAAATAATAATTTTGATCTAAATATATTTTTAAAAAATATATAATTTTTTTAAAATTTTTTAAGAATTTTTATAAGATTTTAAGATATTATACAGTACTACATCACAAGATCTTACAATACAATTGAGTAAGAAAATCAATTAGGATATATTATGAATGTAATCATAAGATAATTAAATATATATTAATATATAATTATCCTATATATATTAATACATTCAATATAATTAAATACATAAATTTAATTATGATTAAAAATTTTACTAAAAAATTAAAAAAGATCAAAAAAATTTTAGTTGGTATCAAGCTCTAATGAATAATAACTATATCTTCAATGAAATAGCTCTTCCATGCCAATTTAAGAAAGACAAAAAGTTATATACTTGCGTTACTTTTATTTAACCTTTTGCTCCACCGTTAAACAACTTTTCTTATTTTGAATAGTATGATTAGAATTTAATAAGATTAATACGATTAAAACTCTTATTACAATAATTTTTTTATTTTAAAAAAGAATATAAAGAAAGTAAAAGATAATTTGTCCTTTTTTTTCATAAAACTTCAAGAACTATTTTAACATTTTCAGAATATCAACTGTTACATTAAAAACTTGGTAAAAATATATTTTCAAATGCATAAATTTTAATAACAAGTAAATTAATGGAATAATGTAAAAAACAAAATTAATAATTAAATAAAGACAAAATTAAATGTGAGTTGAGCAAAAGAAATTTATAATAATTATACGAAAAAATTAAGGTATGGGTTCTTCGACATCAGCTTTAGGGTCCAGTTGTTGCCGTACTGAATGAGTGGTTCAACTCAGGAAAACATTAGACTTCTCATGAATGCAGCACAGATCAACTTAAACAGTAACAACTTTGGAAGATTTAATGCCTAATGTTTAGTATTATTTATATCAACTTTGCTACAAATTCTCTGTTGGGTTGGAATTTATCATCAAAATAAGGTTCTGAACATTTCAGGAACATCAAGGAATTACTGGAAAAAAGGACCTTTTAAAGAAAAAAGAAGAAGAAATTTACTGCATGAAGCACCAAAAGCAATGGAAAAGTAGTTAACTAGCAATTTTCTACACCTCTTGCTTCTCCTCTCGTTGAGATGTGTTGTGAAAGTTGAAGTTGGTTTTGAGTACTTTGTGCAGTACAGATGCTCAAAGTCTTTAATGGAAAAACCAATACAAATGCACAAACTATTCTTGTTAATGAAGAAATAGACAAGTTATCTCGATCATACAAGTGTTATTCCAACCTTTGAAGGCATCACTTAAATCTATCTTTAGTGTAAAGTAACAAAAGACTTAACAATTACATACAATCTATCGCGAGCAACGTGTGGTTGTGAGTTAGCCATGTCAAGTCTATTGATGTAATGCAAGCTGTAGGTTTATTATGACACAAAATTATAAAAATGAAGCACGAAAAGAGAAGCACTCAAGGTAATATTTTGAGCTTTCAATCATAATTGATAGTTGTTCGTAGTTTTGTAATTGAGGATTTGTTGTTATATAGTTTAGAGTTTCTAGTTTTCAAGAGATTCTAATAAATCAGTGATGAAAAAGATCATTAAAACTTCTTGGCTATAGAGTTGGAGAGATTGTGATTTCACTTGTGTTGAAACATTTGATAAATGATGTCAAATTGGATGTGTGAGATGAAAAGATTCATAACACACAATCCCTCCGAAGGAAGTCATTTATCACATTTACGACTATATTAATAATCTTATTGGTTAGAGATGATATCATTAACGAGTAAAGTAGTATTAATTATAGGAAATGTCTTATTAGCACTAACATACCACTTATTGAGAGTAGTTTCATCTTCCAACTAGTTATTTTCTTTAAAAGTTTATCAAGCTAGTGTTGAAAGTGAGCAATCTTGTTCTTTTGAATATGTTGCTTCTCATGTAAGGGATTAGAAGGTGTTTTCTTTTGAATCCTAAGAGATCCTTGATGCTATTCTCTTATCTAGGCTCTATGTTATTACTCTAATAAAAATGCTCTTTTGCTCATTAATCTACAAAATTGACTTATGCTAGAGTTCAATGAGAATTATTTTATTTTTAAAAGAATATATGTTACCTCATGAGAAGAGAATAAAGTCATTAGAAAATATAAAATGGGAGATAAGTTGATAGCTTGTTGAGTGGCATAATGTTTTACTTTTCCTTGCATATATAGGTCTTTAAACCTTTGCTTAGTGCTTCAGCTGCTATGAGAAATAGAAATGGAAAACGAGGGTTTCTTTTCTTCAGTGCATGAGTAGATTGAAAGAATCCATTGCCTTTCTCATTAGAAATCACTAACAACTAGCTTCTATTATAGATGCTCATAGCAAGATTAATTAAGGTATTATTGATGTTAAATTTGTGTAGTACTTGTTTTAGAAAATTCCAAGATAGCTTATTAAATGCTTTCTTATAGTCAAGCTTGTTAATATAGTTATTATCTCTAATCTTATGATTTAAATCATCAACCAACTCTTGTATAGTTAATATACTTTCTAAAGCCAATGTCTACTATAAGAATTTTGTTCCATTCTTTTAATATAGTTATTATCCTCCATTTTAAACAACCACTATGAAGATTTAAGAGCTTTTGGCTCAAACATTTTTTACTCTAAATTGTCTAGGATTGTATTTAATTACTATTGGAAAAAGGAAGAGTGATGGAGAATGATTTGATGGAGCTTTATTCAAATGTTGAACAAGTGTAGTATGAAAAGCTTTGAGCTAGTTTTGATTTATTGGAGTTTTATCTAAGTGTTTTAAACCCACTTTCCTTTTCATTTATCAAACCATGTGAAGTGATTACTCATGAAGTTAAACTATGTTAGTGTGCATCCATGAGTACAATAATTGAATTCTTGAATCTTGGCAATGACGTTGAAGTCCCACCCCTCCTCCTAACCATCCAAGGAAGACAATTGGTCTCTACCATCATTTCTAAATCTCTTAAAAGCTCTCTTATATTAATAAATGAGGACTTAGAAAAAACGAATGTGCACCACACCATTTGTTTATCGTACTCTATGAACATGTGTAGCTTATTTTTGGTTATTTGACATTAGAAGTTCTGAAGCTAAAACACCTATATTTTGTTAGAGATATTGTTCTCATAGTAATCAAAATTCAATTTCATTTATGAAGGACATCTATTTGTCTATTACTTACAAAAGATTATGACAATAGTTTTAACTTAATTTTATGCATTTTGATTATATTCTTTAGAAAAAAAAAATCTCTGCTAAGCTAGCATCCCCTGATGTTTCAAATCAGGATATTAATCATCGCAATCTGTAATGTCAGCATATTGAGATGCCTAAAAGATTCTTCTAGTTGTCATGGGGTTGTTCACTTTCTTTATATTAATGTTTTTGGCTTTTTCTTTTCTCTTTGACTTGTGGTTGGAGACCACCATAAAACCATCAGTGTTTATTTAAAATATCTTGAGTTACCTTGCTCTTTCTTGTAAATCCTTATTACATTCTTTAAGTTATTAAACATTAGCATGCCACCTAGGCTTCACATCCATTCTCACTTCTCAGTTAGATTGATATTATTTATTCTTACCTCCAATTTCTCATTGAATTTGATCCTATAGTCATCAAAGAGATGATTCAAAGTATTATCGATTTCCTTAGCTATGAGCCAATGAACTTTACTGTAGTGTGGCGTTTGTTTAATTCTTTTTATTGTGAGGGGTTGTTCCTCACTATGAAGTCCTTCTATACTATCTTTTGTAGTTCCTATACCCTTATTTCTAATGGTAATTTTCTGTTATTATCCAACAACTTAGAGCTAGTATTGACTTCAACCAAAATAGGTTGGCTAACATTGCTTACAATATTGCTTAACTAGTGGAATAATCTAAACTATCCCATTTAATGCATCCAAGATGGAAGAGATTTTCACTTGTTTACACTAGTACATTAAGTGTCCTTACCTACAACAACTTAAGCAATAACTCATAAGGTTTTTGTACTCAATTTTCTTCTAGAATCCACTATTTCTTTTGAACTTTCTAAAAATTCTAATCTTCGAAGAGATTATTTAGCAATACCTACTTTAACATAGACCTTAGCCACATGAGGCTTAGTTAAGTTGATTGCTGCAGCATCCACTATGAATAATTTGTTAACTGTTGATGTAACTGAAAAGAGTGTATGTTTGTTGAACAAGTGGATTGATAAGTGCTCCAATGAGATCCACAATAAAGCTTGTTGAGATAAAAGTTAGGGCGCCATTTTAGGAACCTTATCTAAAAGTATACGATTTCCCAAATTCTATGGATGTGGTATCTATTGTAGTCTAATTCTTATGAGAATCTTAAGAGCATATCCTTATTATTTAATAGCCTCACAACAATAGATCTAGAGAATCCAATTTTTTGAATTTCGAATCGAAGAACTTCCATGTTGATTATATCGTGTGAGAACATCTAAAAAGTGAAAAGCTTAAAGGGAGCAACCATTTTGGAGATGTTGTCATCATTGAAAACTATCTCTGATTCACCCTTGAATGATAACATGGGCTTAATTTTTATTGAGGAGCAATTCAAGGTGGCAAACTTGCCCAAATTCACTATAAAGGAGGGTATTGAGGCTAAAACCATGCACCAAAACTATTAAGGGAGGGGAGGGGGGAATGCACCTCCAAGAGAAAGACCCCTAGAAGCTCATTGGAAAAATCATCCCAATCGCACCAAATTTGAAAATCTCCATCAACATCACATGTCTGTTATCGTATTTTAGTCAAAGCTTATTAAAGTATTTTATCTACATAAAACTCTCAATAATTATTATTTTCTGTTGGGTATTACATTACTAAAAAAAAATATAAAAATAAAGCAAAAAAAATAATGATAAAAGCTCTATCCCAAAATATGTATCTTTGCTCTTCTCTTACTTTATTATGGCTCTTTGGTCTAAGTTCTAGAAATTAGCCTTTCAATCACTTGGTATTCATGTATTTTTTTTTAATAATTGAAATTATTCTTTGGCTTAATCTGTATGTTAAGGATAGGTTCTGGATTGTGTAAATTGTCTATCGATACTTGTCCTACATTACTTTGATTTGTCATCATTTTCAAATTTAGATATATTCCTAATTTGGTTCACTTTTAAGAATTCTTCTTATAACTCTTTCCAATACTTAATATCAAAGTACTTTTGTGTCTATCTTGTGTCTTCTTAATCTCTTCTTGAGTCATCTAAACTTTTTGAGTAATCTCCTTAATTAACTTAAATCTCATTATAGTGTTTTTAGTTTCATTATACTAATGCAATGATGATTGATATTTTTTTGTCATGTAATGTCTTAAATGATATCATCTCAATATTGACTTAGTAGTTGTTGTCATATATAAACTTTATTTGAATAAGGTGCACATTTCAACTACCTACATAATAAAAAAAATGTATGCTTAGCATCAACATATACTCTAGTCACATAAGTATAAAATGCATGTGAAAAGCATTGAACCCTTTTTGAATCTTTTTCATATTGATCCTTAGGGTAAGATAAATGTAAATTCTTTAAAAAATTCAAGATTACCATTTAAATCACTTTTTATACTAAATCTTAATGTAAAACAGTATGAGTGTCTTCAAAGTGTTTACGAGCATTTGAAATTGTAATACAATTTGATTATTAGAATTTTAAGAACATTATAATATATATATATTTAAGAAGAAAATAGATATTTTTTAAAATATTAAAGATAAGAAGTTCTTAAATAGTAATAGCATATGCATATCTTGTTGGCTAAAGGGTGAGACAATTCTCCTTTATTATACCAAACAGCAAACTTCCTTTATCTTATTGAGCGATTTGACATCATTGGCTGATAGAACCCTTTAGAAGTAGTGACCCTTGGCAAATTGATTCAACGGATGGTAACATATTGACATTACAATTAAAAATTGTCATATAAGGTTAAATTGATTGAAACTTAGACCTGATGGTTCAAAACAAAGGAGTTTCAATTTACATGTCAAAACAGTGATGAATTATTTCAATGAAAAAATGGTATTTTAAACCTTTAAGTTAATTTGAAGGAATTCCCCTATATGATACCATAAACATTTTTTGAGTAATTTACAAAGAAAATTGTGTAGATTTCACATGTTTCACTATTGTTATTTATGAATTATAATGATTGTTACATCTTATTAACATTTTTTGCAATAAGAAAGATTCATAGTAGGCTAAATAACAGTTATCTGAGTAATAACTTAAGAGTTGCACATTTGAATCTTGGGTTAAAGATTGAAAGGGTCAAATAAGAAGGAGCCTTCAAATTGTCACCACTGAAGTAAACTGCTAAGGTGTTATATGAATTTGGAATTTAAGATGAAAAATCTCAAAGAGTACTACATTAAAGTAAAATCTCAAAGTGTCTGAGTAATAATCACCAAGAATAAATGAGGTGTGGGAACACATCATATAAGTTATTATAAATAGACATGTTTTTATGATTGGTGTTCTCGTCTAAGTGCTGTATTTATCAAGCTTTTGGAGCTTCTTCCATCTTTTTTCCACTGAGTTAACAACATGATTCCTAAGAAGGCAATGTTCTATCTACTGCAGGAAATGATGGAAAATTAGCTCATCATCAATCACTCAGAAACAACTAATAGGCCCTTAGACGAAGTGAAAAGGCACAACAGGGTTATTTAGCCAGTGATAAGAACCCATTTCTTTGCTCCTTGCTTTTAAAAGGTGAAGAACATAGGCATGTTGTTAGATCTCCTTTGCAAGATATAAAGAAGGACCACTCTCTGGAAGCCACTTACCTGTAGATATAACTCTTACTTTTAAACCACATCTTTATGATGTCAAACTTGGAGGAATGGGGTCAAGCCTCCAAGTAGTTGTTCATTTAGGTCCCCATCTCTCCTCATTAAGGCAATGAGCTCATAAGGATGTGTTCTGTTGAAGACTGGGCTTCCATGATCTGTAAGAAGTGACCTCATCTTCCTGCAGAATTCACCTAAGTTGTTGGGCTGCATTTAATCTCTCAAACAAGGTGTTTTGGACCTACAAACACTCTGGCAAACTGCAATCGACATTGCCAGATTTCTGCACATGAGTGATTTATTTCTGCTCGATTGTAATGTGCAACGTTTGACTGAGTTAGAATCAGTAGTTGAGGCTTTACGAAATGGAACTTCTTTATTCGATGTTTATGGTTATGCATCATTTATTCCTTTGTCATTCACTTAGTTACCTCGACCATCCATGCTTTGCCAAGCATGGGCTATGGACTAAAGATCACATCAATAGAAGGTAAACCTTCCAGTAACTTATATGATATAAGATTATCAAATAAAGACATGTTTTTGATTTTTGTTAGTTTCATTAAAGAATAGTATTAAAAGTAATTATTTGATCATTAAAGAATATAAATGTTGAAGATTATCAAATAAATTATAACTCCTAAAATGCTTCTAAATAATAGAAGATACATAGATGATTAGTTTCACAAATAGAAAAAGACTCCAAATATTATATATAAGATTCTCATTTAAGATTAGGTATATATCTTAAAACCAAACTATTTTTCTTTAATATAAGATAATAAAATTAAGATAATCTTGTAACAAAATAATTTATAGTCAAAAACATCATTATAGATTAAAGTTGATGTCCATCTAGCATAATTAGACTAACATGTTTGCATGACCCAATTGCTAGAATTGGCCAAACCCAAGGTTAACATTATGCTGGAACCAAATCAGAGCCAATCCAACCAACATTAAGTTCTTGTTCAAATAGAACTTTATATTGGGCATGATGGGCTCGCTAAAGCAATGAAGATGGCTTATTTAGGTCATTATTTGGCATTCAAATGATTCGTCTAAGATGGTTTCTTAGCTTTCAGTGGATCATAGGCCTATCAAATGGGCTGACATGTTCCATGTAGAGCTCACCCAAAACAGATGCACTCAGCTCAACAAGTCAATTGCTTATGATTTTGAAGGCATGAAAAACTATATGATTTATACTGAAGTTTACATTGCAAAAGTTTATATGCATTAATTCTTTCAAGATTTTCTTCTAACTCAAAATCCACATAGCATCGATCATGCTTGAATCACTGATTTAATCATCATGACATGTGCATGATACACATAAGCGAAACAATTGGTTTGACATGATGACTATATTTGCACTTAAAGTATTCTATGTCATGTTTATGTAACCAAATCATTCTCGCCATGCAAATCTTGCTCCCTTTTCCTCATGTAAATGGTTAATCCAATGATTTTATCAAAAAGTATTTTTAAAATGTAATTATTTGTTTCTTTGATCACATTTTAAAAGACACTATTTTATTTCAAAAAATAAAAAATAAATAAACTAAAGAAAATAAAATCAATTTTTTCATTTTGCAAATAACATTAAAAAGTTACTCCACAAATTTATATAAAAATTATAATTCATAGTATCAATAATTTTTCTAAACATTTATTTAACAAACACAACTTTTTCAATAAGTATTAACATACAATGATATCTTTCAAATATGTTTTTATTGATCAACCTAATATTTATTAATAATTGTCAAATTTAATCTAAATGAAGTTATAAATTATAGTTGTTTTCGTGTTTAAGGAATTTATAAATGAAAAATATTTGTTTTTTATAATAAAACAAGTGGTCCAGGACATTACGAGCAAGAACAAATGAGCTGATCTCAACATATAACAAAGGTTAGCCTTGCTTGTAGAGAAAAATCATAATGAATGGACTTTTAATCTTTAAAAAAAAATCTAATATAGACATAGTTGAAAATTAAAATCAATGCAAGGAGGAAGCAAGTTTAACATGGTTTCTTAATTGTTTGCCTAAATTTGTCTACTATATTTATTTAAAAAAAAATATAGAAGTGGAAAATTTTTTATTAAAAATCTCAAAAATATATGATCTAACATTGGAAGAAATTAAACTTCAATTAATAAAAAAATTATCATTTCATGTAATTACTATTCATCTAATTTATCTTTACTTTAAAAAAAAATTACAAAATTCATTGTAAGTTTACACTACAATATTTAACCAAACAAGTATGCAACCATTTGAAGAAGCAATCTTATCAATTTTTAGCATTTTAATCCAATAATTGGACAAAAACAAAAGAAGGATGTTCTAAAATAAAATTAAAAAAGAACTTTAAAAGAAAATTTCATGTGAATTTTAATTAAAATAAAACTTGAATTTTTTTGGGTAACAAAAACCAAAGTTTAATTCAAAGAAGAAACTTGATTTCCCTAAATATTTAATTTGCACAATTGTTTTTTAATATCAAACTAACTGATAAATGAAAAAATATTATTAAATTTGATTGAATATTATATATTTTATAATATGATAATATTCTCACCTAACGAATGCCGTATTATAATTATCATTCGCCATATCGTACACTTTTTTATAGTGAAACAAATAATTAGCAGCATCGATGAACTCACCTAAGTAAAGAATACCGAATCCTTTTGTCGCCAATGCATTACGTCACACAAAAAGAACCACACCCGCCGTAGTCGGCGGACACGTGCTCAGCCGTACATCCCCTGATCCACGTGTTCAACGACTTGGTTCACAGTTAAGAAATGCACATACCTCACGCTAGGATAAACTCGGCTCGTTCCTATCTCATACACGGCCTCCTCCTATTGGTCCACGAATTTTTCTATTTCCCATGCGCGAATGCTGCTGTCGCTCTTATGCAACAAATCATTGACTTTCACCCAACGGTTCGTCGACACGTGTACTTCAGGTTTACGTGGCTGGATAAGAACCATTTCTCGCAGAGAGGTGTTTCCCAAATAACTGGGATCTTCAAGTCATCCCAGAGAATTATCCCTGGTTCATGCATCTGAGCGTCAAATAGCGAACAGTCGTCATAACCAATTCTTGTATGACAGGTGGTGAGTTTGAAACCGGATTGAATACGTTTCGTAACCGAATCCGAAGGCGCTTATAAAATGGCGGGATTCGTGATTTGAACAAATTCAAATAGCTTACGACTGAGAAACTAGCCCCCTTTCTTCCTCGCGAGACTTACCTAATTGTACGATATGAATTACGAGCTCCCGCCGGGATTTAGATTCCACCCAACCGACGAAGAGCTCATCGTCTTCTACCTTCGCAAGAAGGCTGCCTCTCTTTCTTGCTCGGTGCCCATCATTCCCGAAGTCAATATCTACAAGTTCGATCCATGGGAGCTACCAGGTTGGTCTTCCTCGCGCATACATCTCTTGGTTGCCGAGCCTCTCGGGGTGAACTTTAAACCTTTGATGCAGGGAAGTCAGAGCTTAGCGAGGGGGAGTGGTACTTCTTCACCCCGCGCGATCGGAAGTACCCGAACGGCGCGCGGCCGAACCGCGCCACGGTTTCGGGGTACTGGAAGGCCACCGGCACTGACAAGGCCATCTACAGCTGCTCCCGTTGCGTGGGGGTTAAGAAGGCCCTTGTTTTCTACCAAGGTCGACCGCCCAAAGGTTGCAAGACTGAGTGGATCATGCACGAATACCGCCTCAACGATTCGCAGAAAACATCCAAATCAAAGATAGTGAGTGGCGCAGATTCGTAGCTGGAGCTTAAATGTTCTTCGTCGACTCGATTATTCATTTTTTTTTTCTCTGCTTGCAGTTGGATGAGTGGGTGTTGTGTAGGATCTACCAGAAGAGGCAACCGAAGAGTAAAACAGAGCATGATGACAGCGGCAGAGAAAGCCCTGCGCCGAAAAAACTTATCATGGAGCTCGAAGACTGCGAGGCGAAGACCATCACTATGCCTCGGTCGTGTTCCCTAGCTCGTCTCCTGGAGTACGAATACTCGCAGCTTTTTGGGGATTCGACCATTGGCGGGTCCATCGACGACCTCTTCACAATTGGTGGCGCCGGCTCTGTTTCGGAAGAAGCGGCAACCACGAGGTTGTTCGGCAATCAGATACTGATGGATCCCATCTTCATGCACTAGGGAGCAGATTTTGATTGATACCTGTTGGCACAGGAAGAGGGGAGTCTTTCGGCGAAAATGGATGTCGGCTGGAGGAGAAATCTCCCTGAAAAGTTGGTGCATATCCGCAAGAACAGAGAGCTTTACTGAAAAAAAAAAGTTAAGAAATCGGTGCGATTGTCGCAAAAGGGACGATTTGTGATGTGGATAAGTGTGATGGGACCCACTGCAGACGTGCATAGCGATACGTTCGGCCATGTGGGGACCATCTTCTTTCCAAAAAATTGACAGGAGGTTCCCATTTGTAATAAAATATTAATTTTATGGTTTTGATATTTTGCTTGACAAAGGTGTTTTTATTTTGAAGTATAAATTTATTTATTATGTTATTGACATGTTTATAGTTGTTGACAAATAGAATTAATTGTAATTTTGGTCTCATTTGAATAAATTAAAATATTTTATTAGTTTTTATTTTTATTTTGATTTTATATTTTCAATTTATGAGTTTGCATCATTTAAAATGAATTTGTCGACAACAAGTACTTTAAGATTAGGTTCTTGAGATTGAGTTGTTTAAGATTAAATCTTTGAAATAAAGGTGTTCAAAGTTAGGCTTTTAGGACCAAGTCATTCAATACAAGACTCTTGAGGCCAAGTAACTCAAGTCGAGAACCTCCAAACCTAGTTGTTTAAATCAAAACCTTTGAGGCCAACAATTCGAGATCAACTCTTGAAGGCTTAATTTCCATACTTAATCTTCTATTACAAATTTAATATTATCTTTATAACTAATTTGGCTTAGTTTTAAAATTTGTTGACACTTATCTTAGACAATTAAATCATAGTTAATGTGAATGTTGTAACTCCCTCGTGTTTTGAATGATGTTAGCACAAGTCATATATGTTATGTTGACTATAAATATAACACCCCATGCTATAGAAATATTGAGAGTTCCATCTTTGACCTTCAAGCTAAGGAGGTATCCTCTAGTTCTCTTAGTCCGAATGAGCTTTAATGGCTCATTTAATATTACCATAATGCTTTGAGTATGGTAGAAGCTTGGTGGTAACAGCAAGTTAAGGCATTATCATTACATCTTACAGTGCATAACACTATTTTTTCATAAAGTGAATATATTCAAAATTGGGATGATCTTATTTGAAATCTTGAGGAATCCTTTGGTGATATTTTGGCTTTCCCAAAATATATAAAGACATTATAATATGATCACTTTTATAATATGTGAACTTTAATTGTAACATTCCAACCTTCAATGTAGAACTTTTTTATCCTTGTATTCTTTAACTAAACATCTTATGATGAGTCATTTTTTGTTCGATGATTTTCCTCCTTAAGAATCACTCGACAATCATTTTTTGTTTTATGGTTTTTCTCCGTAGACTAGTACTTGACCTTACTTCACATATTATCCTTGGGATAAGATTATCATTTTTACTTCATTAAAAGATTGCCTGGCTACTCCATGTCTTATTCTAAGATTCATCAGGTTGTCTTCTCTTCTGATCACAATTTGATTTGAGGTATTGATGTGATCATAGGATCATTTATGCAAGATTATTGTCACATCACATAGAAGGAAATTATTGATGTAGTGGTACAAGTCTTTGCTTTTGATCGTCTTTTAAGCAACATGACACTTTAGTAGTTTTGATTTTGATAAATACATAGACTTCCAATTATTTTCAACCCATATGTCTTTATAATTCAATCTGCAAAGTCGTGTCTAAGTTTTGTGTTTGTCGACTACATCACTCTCTTTTTGATCTTACAGTGACTTAATAGGGTGCGTTTACGAATAACATATCTATAGCTGACACGTATTTTATTGCACAAGAAATTATACATGGGCTTTATACTTCTTCTTTTGAGGGATTGATAACTATCAAAGTTGATATAAGATAAGTATATGATATGGTTCAATGAGACTCTATTTTTTAGCACTTAGAATTCCTTAATCATTGGTGTGCACTTGTCAAGCTTGTATTTTTGGTTTTATATATTCTATTATTGTTTAATGGGGAATAACTTTCCTAGATTTAGGTATCATGTAGGTTTAGACAAAATGTTCCCTTTCTCTCTACTTGTTCATCATATGCTTTGAGTTCCTTTCTCTGAAGCCAACAAAAACTTGATTATGGCCTCCCTCTTGGTATTAGAACTTTACTTTCATACCCATTAACTATGCATTTAATATTCACTATGATGTCATGCTATTCAAGACAATATCTTGCACCTTGATGATTATTATGAGAGGCACCATTGACACCTATTTTACCATCTCTGGGCAATGTGTTAATCATAGTAAGTCTTCTACTTTTTTTCAATAAAGGGATATCACCTTGTTGCCAAAAAATGATGAGAAAGCTCGATAAGAAACAACCTTTATCTAGTACTTAATCATTCTTCTTAGCACCAAGAAGCTCTATACCTCTAGCTTCTCATCACAGGAGATGTAGGTTCTCTTTATGGCTGACAAGTTGATATTTTCTATTATATTATTTCATTTATATTAGTTTATAGATTATCACACTCTACTCTTTCAACTAGTAGTTTATTTGGCATTATGTGCCTCATTGGGTCCATTTTATGGAGAGAGAACAACTCTTATGTTGGCTTACTACCTCCCATGGGACCTTGTGGCTCATCCCTAAGAACAAAGAGGCTTGGCATTTACAACCTTGTAAAGAAGGCTTTGAAGCTCATTGTTAAAACACAGAGGAGAGGAAAATGAGTTAGAGAGTTATTTTAATAAAAAATAGATGAAGACTAATTGCAAAAGGTAAGAATAATTTAAGATTCTTGCAATTGATTCTTTTGTTTTGTATGAGTTTTTGTATAAAGTTTTCATTATTTTAAGTATTAGAAGTATATTTTTTAAGAATAAGAACTAGTTTAGAATTGAGTTAAAGTAAAATTTAGTTGATTATAACATGCTCATTCCCATTAAAAGGGGATTGTACTATACAATTGTCTAATCATATAAGATGAGCACTAAATTGGTTCAAGAAAATGGATCAAATAGTCTGTTTACGTAACATACAATTTTTGTAATATCTAACTTTGTGAAAGGTGTTTTTTTTTATCTTATTTAGTTTTGAACCAGGGAGTCTCTTTTATCTTGATGACCCATCTCAAAACTATTTCAAGTTTAGCATAACTAACTATGAAGTTTTTATGGGATTCAAGTTTGAGTTTCACGATTACACTTATAAAGCTCAGTACATGTTCTCTTATAATTTATTTGAAATTTATTTATCTCGTTATCCTTTTACTTAAAGGTTTGTTAGAAATTACTTATTATCTAATGATATGATGTTTTCTCTAGTTAGGATATCACCTAGTAATCATTTTCCACCATCTTTGATCCCAAGCATTATTGTCTCACTAGCTTCTATTTGGTTTGTTCTTGAGCTACATTAAACTTGAGAAGGTGCAACTTTAATACTATATTTTAACATCCTAATTTATGGTTAGGTAATATATTGATCTAATAAGATTTTGTTCTTATTCGAGAGCCCTTCCATCTTGATCACTCATCCTAAAACTATTTTAATTTTAACATATTTAATCATGAAGTTCTGATGGGATCTAAATTTGAGTTATCCTTAAAAAGATTTCTTATTAATTCAAGGCTTATTATTATAGTTTAAAGCATAGGATCTATCATTTTCATAGTTGATGTGAAACTTATTAATCTCTATATCCTTCTGCTTTAAAACATATTAGGAGTTATTTCTTATATAATAGTTTCTTTTCTATGACATCTCTTAGCAATTAGACCTCATCCTCTTTGATCACTGATGTTACAATCTTAATGAATTAATTTTGGTGTATGATAAACTTAATATATTATACAATATTTTGTAAGTTGATGAGAGTATAATAGAAATTAATTGTACTATATGATGGGCAAATTGTATGAAAAAATAGATGCATAATCAGTAAAAGCTTAAGAAAGAAAAGAAAATTGAAGTGATCATAATATAAGTGTATAACGATATAAATCATATATTACTATAGTAGAAGTTTAGAAATGTTAGTTTGGCATTGTGTTAATCTTATTATATGATAAAAGAATTGTACAATATGATTTATCGTGATGAAATAGAGAAAAGGGAAAGAATACTTTGGGTTGTGTAAATCTAAGAAATATCAAATATTTATGTTATAAGAGATCATGTAATAATTTATAGATATAGGTATGACATTATATAAGTAAATCCAATAACTTTGATGTTGATATCATATTAATTTATACATGATTTTTAATGGTTGTACATGTGTTTGTTATATAGAGTACTCCAATACATTAACATGATAAGATTTTCTTCAAGTTTGTAAGAATTTTATAAGTAAAAATATCTTATATTATACTTAGTTATTTAATTTAAATAAAAATAAATATCCTCGCATAGAATTTGGCAAAATGAATAATCTATTACTTTGATTCATCATAACATATATTTTTTTCTATAAATTATAGAATTATAGAATCCAATGAAGATAATAAAATTTAAATAATTTTTTTGAAATTTAAATTAGTGAATACTCAAATTAAATAGAAAATTATGATCTAAAGGCTGATTAAAGATCTTATAAGATAAAAACATTATAACATCTTAAATATAATAAAATTAAGATTTATAATTAGTTTGAATTATTTAAGTTTTAGAATTTTTTAAA
Organism: Vanilla planifolia; assembly: GCA_023846275.1. Lineage (NCBI taxonomy): Eukaryota > Viridiplantae > Streptophyta > Magnoliopsida > Asparagales > Orchidaceae > Vanilla > Vanilla planifolia. The sequence goes on from CM043870.1 coordinate 4,974,931, forward strand.
AATTGTAATATTCTTACACAAAAAAATATACATCACTTAAAGAATGTGTAATATCACGAAAGATATGAACTATGAAATTAGGTATATGAATTATTTGAAAGCTAATGACACTAGTTGAGTAAAAAAAATAATTTTTGAAGTATTAAAATAAAGGATTTAATTTTTTTTAAAAAAATATTTACTAGTTTTAAAAATACAAAAATTTAAAAAATATTATGGTGACTTAAAAAATCATGAAAATTTAATAAAAATTTTAAATTGATTAAAAAAAAAAATGAAACTTTCATAAAAATATTAAATGTACTTAAAAAATTGATGAAAATTTATCAAGATATAGACCATAAAAGATAAGTTTAGTAAATTATTTGTAGCACAAAAAGGATGTACGATGAGCCTAAAGTTAAAAGCTTAAGTTGATTTTAAGGAAAATTGTTAAACAGTGAGTTTGTGTATTTTAAGATAAGAAATTTTTAAAAATACTAAATATTGTTAAAAAAAGTGTAAAAGTTTGTTAACAGGTAGATCTCATCAAATACAATGATATAAGATTGGTTGGTGAACTTTTTAAACTTAGATTTATTAAAAATACAAGCAATTAATGAGCTAGCTAAGTTTTGATTAAAGGATCAATTAATTTCTATATTTTGTCTCTAAAACTAATAAAGGTTTGTAGAACATTATTTTAATTAGTTTTTCATTGAATTAAGTAAAAACAACTAAGTTATATGCATGTATACCTCAAAAGTCACATATCTTTAGGGAGAGATTAGCATTTGTTTCTTCAAACTGGCTATTTATATGCCATTAAATATGAAATAATATGATAAATTTCAAAAAAATAGAATAAAGAAACGTAAGAGATATTTTTTAAATATTATATCTAAATGTCAAACACAACATGTTATAGAAAAATAGAATAAAGTGATAATGGTTATCAAAGAAAAAGAAAATCTTATCCCTAATATAATTGAAATAAATAAGAAAGACAAAGAGATAAGAACAAGTAAAAGGCTAAAAATATTTTAAAAAATACATAAATATTGGTTGTCCAAAATGACAACAATCATTCTGTAATTAATTGAAGATGAGCCAAAAAGAGCTATTTTGTTGGTAGTCCAAAGTAAGGATTTTAATTTTAAAATTACGTGATTCATATATACATGAAAAGAGCCATTATTTATGTCATGATTATTCAAAATAAGTCCAATTTATTTTATCAAAAAAAAACTTACCTTAAACTGACTAAAAAAAGAGAAATAGAAAAAATAAAGAAGAAATAATCAAAAGAATTTATAGTAATAAAAAATAATTAATTAGATTTTTTTGAAATATTTATTTTATTATATAATATAATATCATTATTATTTTGTAAAGGATATTCAGGATGAGGATGCCATTATTGATGGTGTCACGGACTCAATTAAATAGTGTTATTAGTACTTTATGCAAAGTGGTTAAGGTGAAGATACCTTTATATATGCAGTATCACTGATACTTTGTACATGTTGATGTATCTAGATAAATGTTGACTTATTGATGCCTACAAATAGATGTTACATGGATATAAATATTAGTTATTAGATTTAAAAGATAATGATAAATAAAAAAATCGAGTTATAAGAAATATAAAACATGAAAAATTTGAGATAAGCTATATAAAATGTAAGTCATTTTTGTACATGATTTGGGCTACTCTTCATTATCGATGATCATTTTATTATTCATATATTACTTTATTCTCTTATATAATAGCTTTTATGTTTTGTTACTATAGTAATTTATCTATTAAACATTGAAGAGTTTAATTAGAATTTACATTATATATCATATCACTGTTATACAAAGACATAAGAATATAATGTTATCGATGTCCTACTAAGTAAATGACTAAATGTATAGAATATGGTATTGGACTTATGTATAGTTCCTATGATATTACTTGGTTATATATTTATAAGACTTATATGCATCAGTCTTTAATATTTCATATATTATGGGTTATGTTAACTTTTTGTGGTATATTTTATATAGTTGGATCTTTAGAGCTTGATATAGTGAGTTGTGATATGGATTTATTATTCGATTCTTATAGCTAAAACATTTTAATGATTAAAAATTTTACTTTGTTTTAAAAATATGTATATTATTTGAAAATAGTTTGGAATTATCTCATAGTTCAATCATTGCTAAAAAAGTTAGTCTATCCTCATATATCTATTTATTTATAATTAGTCTCTAAGAAATGTGAATTATTATGGATAAGTTAGTTGGGGCTTTGATATATTTATTTTTTGGCTAAGTATGGTGATTGTAACACAATCTTTTAACACAAAAAGGTGATTCTATTATATTAAATTCACTTTATTCTATAAATAAACTTTTCTAGAGTCACTTGGTTTCTATCTTTAGAGATGATTTTTCTTGTAATACTTAGGAGGATATTCAAAATGGGCTATTATCCTTCAATAAGTAGCCAACCTATGTCGATAAAAGTATTCGTTTGCCAATTATCACTCCTACCTTCACCAATGATTTTGTTACATGGAATGTGGGTGCATTGACTACACTTTTTTGAGGTATCTTTTTTTGACTATATCCTATTTTTGAATGACTTTAGTTGGGCCACAAGAGACAACCTTAGGTGATGATTAATGTAGTCTTGCAAAGAATAGACCTTATTTTTGTATTATAGCTTCATTGATATATCTTCTTCTCTATGATCGTAAGGGTGGAAAATTTGTACTTAGCTTTGATGGTTGTCTTAGTATGGAGGCTTTTCCATGGTGCCATGCCCCCACAGTTTGGCTAGCTTGTTGTGGCCTTAAGATGACTAGAAATTATCTATCCTACAATCATATCTTCCAAGTTCGTTATAGTGCACTTATGTGCTTCAATGCTTTCCATCTAAAGGGTTCTCTTGGGCTCACTTTCCTTCTATTCACATGATTCTTATTGAAATAGTGTCATATTTTGTATTGTTGTAGGAATCAATCTTAGGCTCTTATTGCTTCCATCTTCTACTACCTTCGGTATAATAGGAATTCTACGGTACTCATTTGCTATCTTTGACAATACTATTTTATTCTATTATAGTTAGCATACATAGCACTTCTCTTTTAACCCAAAGGCACTTGGAGTTATTAGGGCTGTTCAGCTCCTTTTATTTGGGTTTTTCATCTTTTTTTTGGTCCTTCTCATTTTATGAAATCCAAAATTTCTTTTTATTTAATTTATAATCTTACTAAAATTTTTACCTAAGTTATTATTTTTATTCTTTTTTAAGTCAAATTTTGCATCAACATATATGTTACACACAAGAGTTATAGATGGAAGCAATTTATGACATGCACTGGGAATTATCACTTATGCTATATCTAATAGTTTAATCATTCAAGCAAGAAAAAAAAATTATAATAACATTTTTTATAATGATGAAAATAAAAATTATTTTAATTTTGTTTGAAAAATCTAAAACAATTAATGGATGTCGACGGCGCCGACGCGGACAGTGTTGTTGGATAATGAAGGTTCGAGTTTATCCTTATAAAACAAAGATTTATTATATTAACTTTGTTAGTATAAATAACTTGGCTATCTAACTAATGTTTATCTTGTTTTACTCATTAATTAATTATAAATATTATGTATAAAAAGATTAAAAAAATGACAATTATTGATTTGAAGCTTTCATGATGGTAGCAACACATTTATGGGCTATGAATGATTTTTTTGTTTAATTGCTTGACAAGATGAAGTAGTACAAAATTTGATAAGACATCGAGCCTAATTAATGAAAAGGAGTTAGCATAATTTTTCAATACTTTGAGTTGAAAATATTGAAAAATTATTAAAAGAAAAATTAATATTTTTAAGCTTTAATATTGGACTTAATTGTAGTATGTTGTATCTTTGATGTCATGCATATAAAGAAGAATATATATATGATAATATTATTGAAACTCTTTCGAATATTTCAAAATATATTAGCTATGAAAATTAGACAATAATTTGTTCTAAAATTTAAAGATGATCAAATCTATCTTTAACATTTTTGTCGTACCCTTATAAAAGAGGAAAGGAAACAACTTTAGAATATTTTATATAAATTAAAGTCATTAGATAGATATCTATTAAACATTTGTAATATTGAGAACCTCAAATTTGTAGATTAAATAAAAGAAACATTGTTTTCTTATAAGATTATAAGAATTAAGTTATTATATATGTCACGTGGTTCAATTTTTTATTTAAAAAATATTGATGTTTGTAAAATATATTGATAAGAATGTAAAAAATTTACAAAATAATCAAATATTTAAAATATGAAAATAACTATACCTTGGGCAAAAGCGATTCAACTCTAAGTGCATAAAGATCCATTTTTCATAGAGATGTCGAGGATAAAGGGAAGACAGTAGTAGAAAATATTTGGAAGAGAGGCGAAGTTGAAGAAATTATGGAGATCAAGAGAAAGAGAAGGAGAGAGAGAGAGAGAGAGAGAGAGAGAGAGAGAGAGAGAGAGAGAGAGAAGAGATAACATAAGAGCTTGTTGAAGAAAGAAAAGTTGGGAAGTGTTTGGAAAAGCTTACCAAAAGCTTTTTAGTAAATTAAATTTGGTGTTTCTCATGATAAATATTAAGAAAAGTTTATGAATTTTTATTTTTAATATAAAATAGGAGATTTCTATTAGTAAAATAAAATAAATGTAAAATATTACATTTTGAATTTATTTGAAAAAAAATAATGTAAGAAAAATACTATAATTTTGACATAAATTTAACACAAATCAAATCCATGTACAAAATATAAATATTAATATAGATTTCAAGTTGTCTGTGACGAAAGATATATTAAATCTTCCTGTTTTACATTTTTTTTTTCAAATATACCCCACAAAAAAGGACTGATTACATATAATGACTTTTAAATATATTTTAAAAAATATTTAAATTGCGAATGGATGAATACATGGAATGCTTTAAGAAGTTGGTAGCAAATTAGGTTAGAGAATCTCGTTTGATTTATTTTATTATATTTATTTTTGGAATGAGATCTTTGTTTTGCGTGATTTATGGGGTTTTTAGAATCAAGGAAAAAGTTATATTGGTTTACATGTATTTGTTTAAATAACATTATAGTTGGTAATCAGACCACCTTTAAAGAAAATTATTTATCTAGTTTTGGATCATTAGTGACTCATTTAATCAAATCGAGAGTTTTTGAGAACATAAATCGTTTTGTTGTTGACGATTTAAGAAATGAGCTTTGCAAAGTGAACTCTCATATTGTTGTTTGGCTAATGATTAGAAATGTATTTGATTTTGTAAGTAATTAATCTCATTTAATTAATATGAGTATGTTGTAAATATAATCGATAAGAAAATAATAACAAAAAGGATGAAAACATAGTGTTGATGTTGCATTGAATTCTAAACTTTAAAATTCGAAAATGAAATATTTCCTAAATTATGCAAACAAATACAATGGATGTGATAACTATTGTTGGAGGAAATAAAGCAAGGGATATTATGATATATTTGTAATTTTATTTTTTTAATGTTTTTTTTAAACCATCTATATATGTATATTATGTTAGCTTAGAATTTTGTAGTAATTTGACGATAACTTCCTTTTTTCTTCTAAATTCTTTTGTAACTCTCAATTATAGTGAATTTTTTCTCATGTTTTTCCATGACTTTTCCTATTTGAATTTTTCACGTAAATCTTTGTGTCATTTAAATTTGATTTGCTTTGATTTAATTCGATTTCATAACACATAGAGATACCAAATTTATATAATTAAAATAATATTAGACTTACATTAATGGGATTTATACTCTATAAGTATCCCTAACTAATCTAATTTTTTCATCTTTAAGTGTATCTTTAGAGTTTTATTGAAATAAGCTACACTCAATGAGTATAACATTCAATAATACCTTTAGGTTAATTATTGATTTTTTCCTTTAGATGATTTAACTCAGGTTATAAAATCATATTTCATAATTGATTTTATTTTATTTAATTATAATTTTTTCATTTAAATTTCTCTTTTTATCTTTCTAAAAATATGTTAATATCCATATTAAAATTTGATGGATTTACCTATAATAAAATTCATAATGCATAAATAACTTTTCAAAGAAATTATGTGATTCAATACCATGATTATTCTTAACCAATAATTTAATAAACATAATAAAGTTAACTTATGTCATAATAATACAAAACATGTTAACAAAATGATTCATAATGGATCTATTTACTTAAAAAATAAAGTTTTACATGTATGAGATGAGTAGTTGCAATAAAATAAAATATCAATAAAATATACTAAAAATACATAAAATATGTTAAGAATACATAATATTCATTTTTAAGACATCACCTAACAATCACTCTTCATCTTCTTAAAGTGTTGTAATATGTTAACTTAGTAAAAGGTACACCTTAACCTAAGAGTACAATACATGGAGTCAATGTACATGTCAAGGTCAAGTATGGTACATTGATTCTCAAGTATAGTACATATTGGTAGAAGTAATTTTGGAAATATGGTATTTTGTAAATTTAAGAAAATTGGAAGGTAAGAATATTTTAAGATAAAAAAATAAATATTTGATCGTAAAATTTTGAATAATTTTAATGTGTAAAAAACTAAGAAAGAGATAAACTAAAAAAATATTCTTATCAAAATTAGATAAATAAATATGATAATTGTGATATAAGTATATTATTTTAATATCATCTTTGTCATATTCTATATTTTATATCATAACATAGCATATAATGTGACATCTATTTGACTTTTCTTTATATATCTATTTTGTAGCTTATTATATATATTCTTTACTTGATACTATTATTCTGATATGATTATATTTGGTAATATTTGACATATTTTATAAATATCAATCAATAATATTATATATATGCTATTTATAGCAGTGTTTATAGATATTATTTAAATTATTCATACTATTTATATTAATGATATCAATCAATAAAACATATGTGATGCAATAAAAAAAAATATATTCACCATGTCCAAAAGGCCTTTGTAATCATCAATCTAGCTTGAGTGAACTTTATCTCTCTTCTTTCAACCCTCCAAACTAACCTTATAAGAACATAAGAATTGTGGAGTTTGCATTCATCCCATAAATAACATATAATATATTGAGTTAATGTCTAATATGGTAAGATTGATATATTATTCACGTAACATTGGTTTTACTATGTTGAAACATGTCTCATTGTGTTGTTAATCCTAACCCAAGTAATTTTGTCTTTCTCAAAAGACTTTTCTTTTTTGTCACACATCCCAATATTATATATATCATAAGTTTCTTAATTATAAATAATTCTTAAAAATCAAAATATATATTAATCTTTTATTATAATGATATCTCACATAAAGATAAGAATCTTTCATCTCAATAGTTAATATAAGATAATTCAATCTTATATCACTAAAAATTTTAAATAAGAATTGTTCATTATCTAGTAATTTCTCTCTTAGGATATGACTAAATAATAACTCCCTATCCTTTTTTAGTGTTATAGATCCATCAATTTTTACTTTATTTTTTTCTTAAAATGTATTAGACTAGTAGAGAGATTGGTACTGATTTATATTTGTGATATGTTAGTTTCGTTATATTAAGATATTATTCACTTGGATCATCCATCTCAGCCCAAGTAAGTTTTGTCATTCTAAAAAAGTCTTTCTCAAGTCACCGAACCTAATACTCTCCCACTATAACATACTTAACTAAAAAATTTTCAAAGGATCCAAATGAGTTTTTTTCTCTAAAAAGTGTATTGATATTTTAAAATTGTGATCTCTTATATAAAGATTAGAGTTTGTCTCTTAATAGTTGATATGGGACAATTTAATTCTACATCCTTAGAATTTTTGCATAGAAGCCACTTTTATTCTATGATTTCTCTATTAAAACATCATCTAATGATTGCTCTCTACCTTTTTAGGGTGTTACAATATGCTAACTTAGCAAAGTTACACTTTAATAAAAAATACATTACATGGAGTTAATCTACAACACGTTGAGGTTGAGTACGGTACATTGATTCTTATGTATAATATATATTGGTATGAGTGATTTTGGAAATAAGGAATTTTGTAGATTTAAGAAAATTAGAAGGAAAGAGTATGTTATTGATAGAAAAAAATAAATATATGATTAAAAATTTTTGAATTATTTTAATATGTAGAAAACTATGAAAGACAAATTAGAAAAAATATTCCTATCAAAATTAGATAAATAAATATGATAACAATGATATAAGTATATATTTTAATATCATCATGATCATGTTTTATGTTTTATATCATATCATAGCATATAAAGTGACATCTATTTCTCTTTTATATATATATATATATATATATATATGGTCTAGTTTATTATATATTATTCTATTACTTGATACCATTATTATGATGTGCTTATATTTGATAATATTTGAAATATTTTATAAATGTCAATCAATAATGCTATATATATACTATTTGTAATAGAACTTATAGATACTATTTATACTATTCATATTAATGATATCAATTAATGACAAAAATGTGATGCAATCAAAAGATATGTCAAATATTACCAAATATAAGCAAAGGTACATTTTAATCTAAGAGTGTCATAGTATGCTAACTCAGCAAAGACACTTTATTTAAGAGTATATTACATAGAGTCAATATACAATATGTCAAGGTTGAATAAGTGGTACATTGATTCTTATGTATAATATATATTGGTAGAAGTAATTTTGGAAATATGATATTTTATAAATTTAAAAAAATTGGAAGGTAAGAATATATTATGGATAGAAAAAATAAATATATGATTGTAAATTTTAAATAATTTTAATATTTAAAAAATTAATAAAGAGATAAACTATAAAAAATATTCTTATCAAAATTAGATAAATAAATATAATAATTATGATATAAATATATTAGTTTAATATCATCATTATCATGTTTTATATTTTATATGATAACATAACATATAATGTGACATCTATTTGACTTTTCTTTATATATATATGGTCTAGTTTATTATACACTATTCTATTACTTGATATCATTATTATGATGTGCTTATATTTGGTAATATTTGAAATATTTTATAAATATAAATCAATAATACTATAGATATACTATTTGTAATAGGACTTATAGATACTATTTATACTATTCATACTATTCATATTAATGATATCAATCAATGACAATATATGTGATGCAATCAAAAGATATGTCAAATATTACCAAATATAAGCAATGATACATTTTAATCTAAGAGTGTCATAGTATGCTAACTCAGTAAAGGCACACTTAATGTAAGAGTATATTACATGGAGTCAATATACAATATGTTGAGATTGAATAGGTGATACATTGATTTTTATGTATAATACATATTGGTAGGAGTAATTTTGGAAATATGATATTTTATAAATTTAAGAAAATTAGAAGGTAAGAGTATGTTATGGATAGAAAAAATAAATATATGATTGTAAAATTTTGAATAATTTTAATGTGTAAAAATTAATAAAGAAATAAACTATAAAAAATATTCTTATCAAAATCAGATAAATAAATATGATAATTATGATATAAATATATTAGTTTAATATCATCATTAACATGTTTTATATTTTATATCATAACATAATATATGATGTGACATCTATTTAACTTTTCTTTATATATATGTGGTCTAGTTTATTATAGATTATTTTATTACTTGATACCATTATTATGATATACTTATATCTGATAATATTTGAAATATTTTATAAATATCAATCAATAATACTATAGATATACTACTTATAATAGGACTTATAGATACTTTTTATACTATTCATATTATCCATATTAATGATTATCAATCAATGAAAAATATGTGATGAAAAGATATGTCAAATATTATCAAGTATAAGCAAAGGTATATTTTAATCATAAGAGTGTTGTAGTATACTAATTCAACAAAAGCATACTTTATTTAAGAGTATATTACATGAAGTCAATATACAATATGTCAATGTTGAATATGTGGTGCATTGATTCTTATGTATCTTACATATTGGTAAGAGTAATCTTAGAAATATGATATTTTATAAATTTAAGAAAATTGGAAGGTAAGAGTATGTTATGGATAGAAAAAATAAATATATGATTGTAAAATTTTGAATAATTTTAATGTGCAAAAAATTAATTAAGAGACAAACTATAAAAGAAATATTCTTATCAAAATTAGATAAATAATTACAATAACTATGATATAAATATATTTGTTTAATATCATAATTATCATGTTTTATATTTTATATCATTTCATAATATATAATGTGATATCTATTTGACTTTTCTTTATATTTATATGATCTAATTAATTATACATTATTCTATAACTTGATACCATTATTATGATATGCTTATATTTGATAATATTTGACATATTCTATAAATATCAATAAATAATATTATAGATACACTATTTGTAATAAGATTTATAAATACTATTCATATTAATGATATCAATCAATGAAGTATATGTGATGCAATCAAAAGAAATGATCATCATGTCCCAAAAATCGTAGCAATCATCCATCCAACTTATGTGAACTCTATCTCTCTTTTCTTTCAACTCTCAAACTAACCCATTTATAAGGACATGGGTTCCTTTCTTAAAAAGTTACTTTTGCATTTTATGTTGAGCTTGTATTGAATAATGAATAATATTTTTTTGCATAACAAATTTAACTTCCTAACACATTTCACAACATCCTACTTTGATATTGATGGAGAAAGTTACTAATGAAGAGCTAAAGCTATTTTGGGGCATCAATACAAACAAAAGTTGAAAATAAATATAAATCAATTTGAATTTGTTGGTGTTTCATATTGAGTTTAGGAATAATTGGGCATCATAACTATTAAGATTTTAAATAAATTGATGGTGATCTCATTTTAATTGCTGCATGATCCTTGGTCTACAAAAAGACCCATTAGTAGCTTATCTATACTAGAAATCATCCATCATAAAGATTGTAATCTTCAACTCTTAATTGATATAAGTTTCTTCTATTATTTCTATATATTTGAGAAAAAGATAAGAGAGAGAAATTAAAGTGGTTGATCGATCTTATTGTTGTTCCTCTCATAAAAGCACCTTTATATTACTTAAAAATATTGAAGTTTGAATTTACTATTTACACCATCTATTATTTGACATACATATATTTGAACTCTTAACTTGAATATGTAGTAACACTTATAGATACTATTGATACTATTCTTATTAATAATATCAATCAATGAATCATATATGATACAATCGAAGGACATGATCACCATGCTAAAAAAAGTCTTATCAATCATCTATCCACCTTGCATGACCTCTATCTCTTTCTTTCCTTTCAAACTTTAGACTGATCCATTTATAAAGATCTTTTTATAGGTTAATCTCTGTTGTTAATCATTTACACATTTTGAAGAGTTTTCAACAACCAAAAAAACTCTCCACATGCCTTCTCTTTTTCATCTACCATCAAATCCCTCCTTCCTCCATCCCTACTAAATAAAAATCGACAAGTAGCATAAACATCATAACATCAAAGAACCCAAAAAAAAAAAACACCTTCAACCATGTCTCCTCCTATGGTTTTCCACCAATAAATCAACCCAAGAGAACCAAGTAATAGTTAATCAAATTGCCCATCTCAAGAGACTCGACTGAAGCCGTTTTCCAAGAGTGTACACCAAAAACATCACATGACTCCACGAGCAACATCACAAGACAACAACGTAGGCTGTTGATATGTATCGTTTGGCAAGACGTTGGTGACATCACCGGCTTGAATAATTAAACGTCAATAATTAGGCCAAACACGAAGGCCCCCGCAAGGAAGAAGGCGATGATGTCCTCAGGCGTTCATGTCGTGCAAGACTCAAATGGTTCTACTTTTGGTGGCCGAAAAGATGTCTGCCGGCCCTCAAATCTCGCCTTCTCACATCACTGCTTTGCTCATCCCTAAATTAATCGCTTATATCAAACGACTCTTAATTATTATTTTTATTATTAAACACAGCAGATTTATTCTTATTATCTTATATTTTAATGAAAAAACATGGAAGAAGATAATATCATCATATACCAATAATAGGGCTTAACTCATTCGGAATTAGATATGGATTCAAATATCAAGGAAAGAAGAAAGATAACATTTCATTTCATCAACCAACCTAACGTTTTTAGCATTCTTGTAAAAAAGAAAGCATATTGCATTTTTTTTTTAATGAAAGAGATGGGAATCAAGAAATATCTTCTTGTTTCTGCACTATTGACTTAAGATGGTTGTTAGCCACAAATTAATTTAAGCAAGAAGATAATTAGGTGTTAATTGAGCGTTTACCGGAACTGTTAAGCGAATCGAGCATTTGGCCGTCGACGATTTGCTCGTGTTTGAGGGAATTTTGGGCAGGTGACCTAACTGACATCACCGTTCACATAATAATTCCCGGCTCTGTTTTATTGGTAGCCGTCGTATTCACTTAACTGCAGCGATGGAGAACGGAAAGATTTGATCTAAGAAGGAACAATTAGATACATAATAAACTGGCAATAATAATAATAATAACATCCATTTCGTATTATTGAGAGCTCGAATGCTTCCATCATAGAAACAAAACAAAAGCAGTATTGTGGTGACCTACGAAAAATTCGACCTTTGCTTGAATCTCTTTTCTGCTCTCTTCTCTGCCAATCGGTTGAAACCCTAATTGGATAAGGATGCCAAGTTTCATGGGTTCCTTGAAATGGCAGCACACGACATAAATAAAACTTATACATAAGCTGGGAATTGTATGCACAAATAGAAATACGAAGAAATATCCAAAGTACATATAGCTCTGTTTTCAGTAATTCCACAGGCACTGCTCGAAGGAGCTCCTCCCGATTTCGTTGTCAGAGGAGATCTCCGGGTTCATGTCGGTGGTGAGTCCGGTTTCTTGGGAGATGCTGAGCCTTTCGCCCTTGGGCTTCATGCCGGCGCCTTCGAGCAAGTTCACGAAGCTGCCGCCGTAGAGGGAGGTGGCCAGGGGGGTGAACTTGGAGAAGAAGGGGGAGGAGATGCCCAAAGATGGGTTGTTTGCCGATGCGGGATGGAATGGGGAGGTGAAGTATTGGGTGGGTAGGGGGTCTGGCTCATGGGCTTTCTGGCCTTCCATAGTGTTGGAGAAGCAGGTCACGTGAGCTGGGATGTCCATCAATGGCGGAAGAATTGGTGGATGGAGTCCACCTTCCGATTCTTCTCCATGGGGAGGAGAAAACATCTTTGCTGTTCCGAGAGTTTTCTTTCCAATAGCATTTGAGGTCTTTTTGAAAACCCTGCATAAGACCCACTCGCTCTGTTCGAAAGTGGAAGGATTCGGAATCAGTATTTCATCGAACACGAAGAGGACGGGAAGAAGCGAAGAGTACCTTAGCGGCTCTTGGAAAGCTGAGAATGGAGGACTTGCCCTCCAATCTATACTCGTGCATGACCCACTCGCTCTTCTCTCCTCTCGGAGCTCTTCCCCTGTAGAAAACAAGCGTCTTCTTCATTCCAACAAGCACCTTTCCCCTGTATATCTCCTTGTCCTTGCCGGTGGCCTTCCAGTAACCAGCACCGGTGGCTCTATTCGTTCGAAGCCCTGTTGGGTACTTTCGGTCTCTCACGCAGAAGAAGTACCATTCCTTTTCCCCAATCTTCGCTCTTTCTGAACCAAATTGCAATCGAATTGGTTGAAACGGGATGAAAGGTGTAAACAGAGAAGGAGGTTTGCTTACGTGGAAGCTCCCATGGCTCGCACTTGTTAAGGTCAACCTCGCCAATGGCAACGGGATTGAAACAGACGTCTAGAACTTTATTTGTTAGGTAGTAAGTGATGAGCTCCTCGTCCGTCGGGTGGAAGCGGAATCCCGGTGGCAGCTCCATGCCGTCTCCTTCTCCTAAACTGCCGCTATCCACTACACGATTAAGGCTTGAACCCCCTTGTTCCATTTTGCATAGCCAACTTTCGAGCAGAGAGATATGAAGGACTTAAATAGCCATACAGGGGAAACAAAAAGTATCTTTGGCATCACGAAAACAATAAATCTAACTATGGGAGGAATGCAACATAGGTAAAGCATAAAACGAATTAAAAGCCGGAAGACATACCATGAGAGAATAGACTCAAGTTAAACTGAAGAAGAAGAAGCGCGATGAGGACATTAGGGGGAACAAGAGAAAGGGGATGAGGAGAAGAGGTTTGGGTAATTCCCCTGTGCTTGTTCTGAGTTAACGATGCGGTTTTAAGGAAAGAATGCGAAGGCGGGGATGAAGCCATTTTATATATCCCTACATGCCAAAGGTGCCGTGCTCTACAAGGTTACCTCTCGCGCCACTTCTCGAACTCCCGCAAAAATTCACTTACATAAAAAATTTCTTTTGTATTTATATATGGCTAATGATTGCTTATCATTATTTTAAAATTTTTCAATAAATGAACTTTAAACTTTATATATATATATATATATATATATATATATATATATATATATACTCTTTATTGTAATAATTTTTTTTACTATTAAGGATTATACATAGAAAAAATCATACTAAATTACTTTGTAATAAGTAGCATGTGACATGCTTCATTTACTAATTCGTCATAATAGAGGGACAAATAAAAACAACAATCTCCTAAAAAGAAGAAATAAAATAATTTGTATGAACAAATTCTGATTTTTTTACTAACATTATAGTGTTGCATTTAAGAACCCCATCTTGCCAAACCCACCATCCACTAATATGCTTTCCTTAGGATCATACTAAAACCTTAGAAATGCTCGTGCTAATTAAGGCGTCACTCAAAAAATTGCATGACCAATCTATCATTGGATAAGCTATAACGTTTTATAAAAAAAATATGCCCCAAATCTTTTAGAACCAAACAAAATCTTAAGATAAGTTGCTAGAGCTACTATTCCCAGGGTTTGCAATTAAGATCTTATTGGCACAAAATTATAACAAAATCATTAAAAAATCATCCTAAACAAAGGTTGGGCCTTACATCACATTGTCCATCCTCTTAGCTCCAACATGTTTGTACTTTGAGAAACATCTATGCCCTATAACCATTAGTACATTACCACATCAAAAGATCCTCCTTGCAAAATAAGACAAAATGCTAAGATGATATTTTGTTTATAAGATAAGGTCAAAAATATCATCTCACCATGAGTTCCTCTCACTAAAATTTCTCTTGCAACAAACCAATGACCTCTATTAATAGATGCTTTAAAACACAAATGAGAGTGATTGTCATAAGGGAATAATTTTGATCTAAACATCCTTTATATTAGACTAATCTCTGTCTAAGACAATTTGCCATGATATTATTGATGTGATATGGGAGAGGTAGCATGTTGTTCATTTAATGATTTGCTTCTTCCAAGGGTACAACATAAGCAAAGAAACTACAAGTGATAACAAATGCGACAAAAAACAAAACTTTGACAAGTTTATGCATCAAATTTGCATGACATAAAATGCTTGAAAAATATAAGAATTGTATATCTTTGGTACCTACTTGTAGGTGTAATAATTTACAAAATTTCAATATATATATATATATATATATATATATGTGAAATGCTTTAATAAATAATGAGATAGAATAATAAAGTTAACTAGTAATAAGAAATCTATAAACATTGATAAATTTTAGGACAAACATATAAATAGATTATAAGGAAAAGAGGGTCTAACCCTTAGAAAATTTTTGTACTCAAAATTGTTTAAAAAAATATGTTAAGAAAGTTTTTCTAAAATTTCAAAGAGTTAGTTGTGAGTTGGTAAGATAGTAACATCAAATAGCGAACTCAATAAAAAAAATTCTAGTTTTTTTTATAAAACTTTTTGGAGTCAAGAATTTCATACAATCTAGTCAATTCAACAATTACCAAACAAAGAAGATATAAATCACTTCAAAAAATTTTGTGCCATAAAATTTCTTGAAAGTTAGAAATAACTCTAAGACTAAAGGTAAAAAAAATGTAAACATTTTTAATAGCTTTGAAAATGCTACAAATGAAATGAAAGAAAATTTCAAGTGAATATTATATTGAAGAAGATGGTGAAACATATCACAAATGCAAAGATGTTAAGATAACTTCATAATACAACCATCTATAGAACGACAGTGACATGCTATGGAATTAATCAAAATCCAATGACAAAATAATCAATACTAGTCACACAAATTGGATATTGAGTCAATCAATTGTACTTATACCACTCTCTTAAAGTAACTCATAAAATGTCATATCTAGACAAAAAAAAAAAAAACCTTATGAACATTGATTTTATATCATTTTTTATAGAAATATGAAGATGAAAGAAGAAAAAACCACTCAAACTATCAATAACTTAATACGAAGTTTATAATGGTTGGAAACATTAAACAATTCATGACCCCCATCTATAACATCCTAGTTTTATTTTAAATAAAATAAAATAGGATCTCATTAATTTGAAACTATATTTTTTACTATTTACATGAAAATCATCATTTTGAAAACTTTCTTTTTAAAATGAGTCTTCTCTGTTGGAAATCATAAATATTTTTCAAATTTAAGAATTTTTTTATTTATAAAAAAATCTTTTGATATAAAATAATCACTTTTTTGAAAATATTAAAATAAAATTTTATATAGAAACAAAATCTTTATTTTACTTTAATATTCCAAACTTAATAGTTAGATACCTCATAAAAGAAAATAGCATTCATTGATTTTTTTCATCATAAAAAGGAAATTCAAAGTCGATTTTTCATAAAGTAAAACCAATTTAAATAATATGGTTTGGCAGTAAAACTTTAAAATAATAATGTATCCCATTATAAACTTGCTAATATAATAGCATTATTAATACATTCAAAAGAATACATACCCAATACATGATTTTTTAGGAAATATAAAAGAAAATAAAATGCTATTAAGTTATTATCTTTTCTTATTATTTTCTCGTTCCTCTTAAGTGTTTCGATATCACCTGAAATGTTTAAGCTAAAATATGCTAAACCAATCGACACAACCTTAATAAATAATATTATATAATGTAATGTAAAGAAATACGAGTTGGCTCATCATATATTAGGATCTATAACATACATATGTACAAAAAATAAGTATTATAATTAAAAGATAACATACAATAGTCATATAAACTGGTGTCGTATTAAGAGGTTCTTATTTTCTCTTTCCAACTTAATTTGTGTTATCATATGACCATCTAATTTATAGAATAATTTTTCTTTTTAGTTGATTTGTAATCATTTGTATAGAATTTTACAAGTTGTCACATCTAAAGTGCATTTTTTATGACTATATAGAAACTGTAGTATCACAAAAAAGAGATAATTGTTTAAATAGGTATTTTGAAAATTTTAAATTATCCATATTGGTGGAAATTAATGATCATATGGTTTATAAAAGATCTATAGAGAGAAAAATTTTATATCATTCTCAAAACAATTATATTAATTACTAATTTTATGATAATTGTGAATTTTTGAGAATTTATCAAACTTTAAAAAAATCATAAACTGTCAAATTATAGTATTATACTTAAAAGGACAGAAATGGGTTTCAAAAGTAAGAGTATTATAGAATTGATAATTATTGTAAATTAAAAAAATATTAAATAGAATCCAAAACTCATGAAACTAATTCAAAATGTAGAGATAATGAAGAGGTGTTTAAATTTATCTCAATACAAATATATGGCATTAAAATCACAAAATAAAAACTAAATATTTAAAATATAATAATAAAATAACTTTTATAAGGATTTTGAGACACAAAATTACTAAAAATACTAAATGACTTTCGAAAACTACAAAAATTGGATGAGTAAAAGTGATTGAGTAAGATAATTTGGATTTAAGGATAAAGAATATAATAAACATAAGTTTTCATTAAAAATTAGATTTTATTTTTAATATTATAAATACCTAATTTCTAAATTGATAAAAGGAAAACAAACAAGAGGTGACAAAAAGGAACCTTAAGTTAATTACTAGCAATCCCAAAGGTCAGGAAATCAAATGGTTCAAAATTGGAGGGGTCATTCATGTTTTTAGAAGAGGAAAGGTTAATTGGAAGTGAAGAAAAGCATAAAACCTATAAGAGCATTGTTACTAATATGCGATAAACTTTTGGGAAAATATTTTCATGCTAAAGCTTAAACAAAAAGTGAGGAGGTTTGAGTTATCGCATGGGAAATAAAAGAGGGAGGGTGGACACATAGTCAAGCCAAAGAGTGGGAAAAGCTTAGAAAATTATTTGGTTTAGTTACTTTGTGGAAAAGAGAATAAAATGAAAGGAGGTGATGTTATAATAAGTGAATAAGGCGAAAATTAAGAATTTCACTATAATGATCGAGCAAAAAAAGATGAGAAAACTTACGTTGGTGAAAAAGATTTTGTAATTAAGATAAAATTTCTAAGATATGATAATTATAAAGCAAATTAAGGTAGACATGTTATATAACCTAGTGCATATGTTTGATGTAATGATTTATTATAGTCTAGAAGTTTTAATTTAGTAAAAATGTCATATGCTGAAGAAATGATGTTCACGAGATTGTTGTGATGTTATGATAAAAATCTTGAACTATAGTCAATGAGTATTGAATAATCAATATGTTATAAATGATTATTTAATTTTAGAGGTTGGCTGCTTTACATTGTTCTTAAAAAATGAACATGTGAAAACTTTGTTTTATGGCATTTAGCAAGTATAAAAAAAGGATACTTCATTGTGCATGGTCTTTCAAAGGATTTAGAAGCTTGCTTTTTAATGGGATTAAAGAGAAGATGAGAAAGGGAAAATGTGTTAGGTGAAATCTAAGAGAGGTCAAGAAAGCATTGAGAGAGGATCCATGAAATTGGCAAAGAGTGCTATTACAAGTACTATAGCAACTTAGAAGGAGAAGAAAAGGACGCATTTTAACATCTATTTTATGGCACAACTACTCCACTCATAAAAGAGGTATGTATACTTATATATATATATATATATATATATATATATATATATATATATATATATATATATATATATATATATATATATATATATATATATATATATATATATATATATATATATATATATATATATATATATATGCTTAGTGGACCCAATGTGAAAATAAATTAAAAATTATCAATTTTGAGGATAAATTGGTAACCATCATTCCATAATGACATATTTCAAAGATGAACTAAAAGAGTCATCATTTAGAGCTATTACTATTTAAAATAAGCTCAACCTATTTTATATAATATAAAAAATTTTGTCCTAAATCAATTAAAAGAAAAATGAAATAAGAAAATGATATAAACAAAAGAACTAAGACAACTCACATGTTAATGCTCATAAAGAATTGGTAATGAGAATCATATATGACATTTTATTTTATTATTTTTCACATTCTTCAATATGTTTATTATATGAAGTTAACCTAGTATTCAAAATGATCTAAATATTACTTATTATATATATATATATAATTTTATTTCTGAGTTAATGATAGTTAGCTTAGCCTATTTTATGGCCTAACAACTTCAAGTCATGATAAGGCATAGCATACGACCCCATGGAGAATGGAGAGGGTGGTTCATGGACTGTCTTGATTAATAGTTGCTTACTTTTTCATTATTATGCAAGAACTATTGTGGTAGTGCTATTATAATTTACTAGTATAGATTTCTATTAGTTGAGCATGATACGTTAAAGCTCATGTACAATTTGCTGGGACAAATAGCTTAAAAAGAACTAAAATAGATGTTTGCATATGGTATATTAATACTAATATGCTTTATGTATAAGCTCAGTAAGTTAAAACATGACTAACGTGTGATACATTAATATTAATATATTATAAATTAACCTTAAACTAATTAGACATTATGTAAGATAAAAGAGAGAACCCAAGAATAATGTATAATATATTAATATTAATATATAATATATTAATCATAAATTAACATATGATATACAAGGCTAAAGAAAAATTGATACTAATGTACAATATAACTATATTTGACATATAATATGATGGGTTCTGACGAGTTGATCTATCACTAGATTAAACAGTCCTCCAACGGAAGTAAATGTATGATGCATCACTTGATATGTGCGGTGTAATGGTTTATTCTAACAGTTTGGTCCATCATTGAATTGAACAATCCACAAATGGAAGCAAACATGTGGAACACCAAGTTATTTTGAATATTTGATTCATTGTTGAAATAAATGATCCCTTAATACAATACGTTAAGGCTACATTTGGTATATCATAAAAAATAAATAAGTACAAAAATAATAATAATGTTATTTAATGATAAGTAAATCCTTTAATATGAAGTAAAAGTAAGAGATTTTGGAGGACTTAAATTGAGGATTTAATAGTTAAGTAATTATGGAAGATGTTTAAAGGAACATAATTTAAAGCAAGATTACAAGGAAAATAAATTGATAAAATGAAAAAGTTTTGAAATAATTAAAAAGAATTTAAACACATGGAAAATATTGAGAAGACTAATTTGACGTTTAAAAGGAATTTGAAAAGTTAGAAATATAAACATTTTAAAAAAATTGAAACGATTTAAGGGACATATAAAGATAAGTGATGTTAAGAAAAAAATGAGCAAAGAACAAGTCTAAAGATGTTTGTTTTATCTTGATCAAAGTTCACTTGGAATAATTATGAATTATTAAATTTAATATTTAATAATTAAATAAAATATTTAATAATAATATATAAATATAAATATCCTACCATAAATCTCAACCTTCCTACATCTCGATTTACTTTTCACATGTGTAATTGGTTGACCCTTTCATACACAGAGTCCCTAACACCAATCTCCTTACCACTTCATTACATGTGGTGATTAGCTGCCATTTTGAGTGTGCTACAAAAATTCTTCCACTCTTTTTAAAAATATTTTAAAAAAATAAAATAAAAACTACATATATTTTGAAATCAAAATAAAAACCACATAAAATGATTGAGTTTCTTTCCAAAAGCCAAGTCCATACATTAAATTATTACAATAGAAAATAAAATACATGATGTCCATAATCATACAAATGAAATTACTTAATGTGATTACTTGAAATAGTATATGATCATACAAAACCGTATCTCATTGTAGTGAAAATAAACCATCTCTTTCAAAGCTGCCCTGAATCCCATGGTGTACGTCTTCATTACTTGAAAGATTAGGAAATAATAGGCTAAGCCACCTAACAATAGTTTAAAAAATAAAAATTATATAATATAGATGCATAAAATTGCATCTTTGGGTTTATGTCATATGTTGGATTCAACATTTTATCATAACATGTAAGAGATAAACAAAGTTGATCATATAATATATATAGTAATGAAATAATCTCATCAAATTAATCACTTTTTCTTTATTGATCATTTTTATTTTTGTTTTTGTTTTCATTAAGTTTAGTAATATAACAAAGGCTAAAAATAGTTTTAAAACGTTTGAGCTTTACATCCATACCTTTATTCATAATGAGGCATGTCATATCAATGATTTCTTAGGCTTCGCCTTCATACATTTCTCTAAAATGAGATACACCCAATTAACGATCATAATATTTTTTTCCATTTTGTAAGCATAGCCTTATCCTTAAACAAACCTAGTTTTTCATGCTTTTCATTTCCTTTTTTTTCTCCTTGTAACAAAATCATCTTAGTTTAAAATAAAAATTTCAGTTTCTTTTATTCCTCAACATGCTCATAAACTATAACAAATCAATTTCATAAAATCATGAGTATAAAATCATAAATATAGCATTGAATTTTTCCTTCATAGCAATCAATGAACATTTAAAACATGTGAAGCATGTAAAATAACTAACAAACATGTAAAGAAATCATCTTTTAGAATTTGAAATCTTTCAAATTCTAAGTTATTAAATTGCATTCAACGATACATCATATATATGCACCTATAGCATGCAACATTGCCTACATCAATTTAATATTTTAATCATCACATCGCTTCTAATAAATACATGATTCTCTATTAAATTAAGGGCCTCTAAGTTTCATTACAACGTTATAATACACAATTGCACCCAACTTATAAAGTATACTTACCTCAATTTAAGGTTTTAATCATCACATCACTTATGCTAAATATATGATTCTTTGCTAAATTAAAAGCTTTTTAGTTTCATTATAGTATTATAACACACAGATGCATCTAGATAAAAAAAGTATGATTTGTAGTTGACTCTCCTTATATTGTGTTTATTTGCAAAATTCTTTCCATGAAGCCTTACCCTCTTTTTGCTCTTCCTCCTTTGATTGGTAGAACTAAAGAAATTGTCCTAATTCCCTTTCCTAATTTCCTCCTTTCTTCTTTCTTTCTTTGCTAGGTTGCTCTTCCAAACTTTTCTTGAATCCGTACATGATAGTTGACTTTTCTTTTTTATGTTTTCACCAAAACTCTTCCTCTCTCCTGACTATTCCAATTCCACCAAGAATACTCCTTTTCCACTTAGTGACCTTTTATCTCCTTAAATCAACTTTGTCTCCTTCTCTTCTCATAATTTTCATCACTTGGATGCATTACATGGTCAATTTTGCCATTTAAGGATTTAGAGTTTCAGAAAATAAATTAAAACTTAAGAATCATTATAATTTTTATTTTTTTATTAATTTTATATCCTAAAATTTGTTAGCCAATTTATAAGATTCTCTTTGATCAATTCTATCCAATTGACCAACTTTTATATTTGGCATCATTTAGTACTTTTAATTTATTAATCTTTGTAATAATTATATTAGTGCTTCTCTTTAAAATTGTTTGACCCTTAATTGTATGATTGTAAGAGAAAATTTTATATTGAACCTTTTCATAGAAACTATGCTTTCATCCACTTTTATAATTTTTTTATTTCATTTTCTATTTTTAATTATTTTTGAAACACCTAAATTTTTTAATTATAATTGATTATTTAATCATAAAAAAGCTTCAATCTCTTATTTTATATCTTTGAAAACTATGATTTTCTCCAAGTGTTATTGAGTTCTTAATAAATTGTATACTTATTATTACAATTCCCTTCTCTTTGAAGTGTTGTACCCTTTTTTAGTAAAGTACGATTTTTCAATTTCATATATCTTGAGTGCTACATTGCTCTACATTTGTTCAACTATGGAGATCCATCAAGGTTGAAGGAGGCAAGATTCATGAGGAGAAGGATTATGGTTGATGAAGGCTTAAAAAAATTGAAACCTAATCTTGCTCTCTTATCAACTTGCATTAGGCAGCCTCTACTCGTTTTCAGGAGGAGGGTAGGCTGAAGGGGAACCAAAAGGGTGAAAGTGAGGTGTGCCAAGAGGGAGAGAAAGATGAGAGGAGAGATGAAAAAAAGAAAGAAAAAAAAGAATGAAGAGAAAGAGAGAGTGAGTGAGAAAGGAAAAGAAAAGGTGAAAGAAAAAGAAAGGATCAAGCTATTTCCTCATTGTCATAAAAATTTGGTAAATTTCTTCAAAACCTTACAAATTACGTTTTCACATGTTGCTAGGTCTTCTTACATGATAGTGAGATCTATAGGTTATAAGGATAATACACTTGTTACTTATCCACTAGGTTGATTTGATGTAACAACCTAAAAGATGGGGTAATGATTTAAATATATGTTGATAATTTTAAAGTATCAAATGCATAAATTATAGAAATATGATCATCTCAAAGTTGATTAGAGTTCCTAGAATAGAAGATTATAGCATCATAATCACAAAATATTGAGTCTTATTGTTATTCTTAATTATTTGCATTATTAGAGATCTTTTAAATTTGTTTGGAATTATTTTTTATTTCTCTTTAAAAGTTATACAATATAGGTATGACTTTTCAAAGGAGAAAGACGAGCTAAAGCATAAAGTGTACAACTTATCTTAACTCTAATGACGTTGAGATCATAAAAATCAATATTTTTTAAGTCTTAAAAACCAAATATCAAAGACTAACAGGAATTTATTTGTAAGCATAAAAAAGTCTTCAAAATTATTAAAATTACTAAATGGACTAGAAAAAAAATGAAAACTTAACTAGGACTTGGAGTTTATAAAATAAGCTTAATAAAGTTTCTTAACAAGGTGTTGAATGCATATATGTGAAAGAAAGCATGGTAAAGCGAGAATTTTTGCAATTTGAGAAATTACTAAGAAGAAGTATTGTCAAAGATTTGGAAAGTAATTCATGTGGTTGTGTAAGGAAATTGAGAAGAATTAAGGAAAAAAATAATAGCAAAAAGTTTTATAGCATCCATATAGTACTCAAAGGAAAGGGTTTATGTGAATAGAAAGGCTCATAATTTGAGATCTATTCCAAGCAAAACTACTATGAAACAAAATAAAGGAAGAAAAACTTTGTATTGTGGGTGCATATGTTTGAGGTTTTGTTGATTATTGCCTAATGACTACATTAGGAATAAATTGAAATAAAAAAATTCTAAGATATTTGTGATCTCTATTTGTAATTTTAGTATTTGATATCAACTAACTTAACGAGAGTTGATATTGCCAGTTGTTTTTCATAGGTGTTATTATGTATAAGCATATCATAATATTATGTTTATAGAAATTAAAGAAAATAAGGAAATATGGATTTTTAAAAGAAAATAGTATATGATGCAAATCAAAAAATGGAAGGAGACAAGAATGTGTAAGAACAAGGTTTGGTTGAAAAAGGCATAATTTTAGAAGTGAACAAATTGTAGTTGTCCAAATTGGCTTAATCTAATATTTGGGATAAAGGCTATAATCTAGAATAATAAATTTCAGATATGGTGCCAAAAGTGTTATCACCCAAGGTTATTCTTATTCAAAATGACATGTTTTAAGAATGTGCTTAATTTGGTTTTAAAAGCAAAAAAGACTAACCTTGGAGCCAACTAAAAGTTCAAATGTATTAAGAAATAGAAAGAGAAAAGAGCGCAAAAAAATTTACAAGATTTCTTAAAAAAATGGAAGAATAGGCTTTTAAAGAAAACAAAAGGAAAAATTGATATTTACTATTTTCCTTATCACATGTTATTTACTTGTATAATATAAAACCACATGTGGCATGACTCAAAATTACTCATTTAAATTATGTTATATTATTTTTTCTAATTAGCCAAAGATAATTAACTCCGCTTATTTTTATGGCTTAACATTATAGGTCAAAATGATACAGCATAGGATTATGAAAAAAGTAATAAGAGAAATAGTGCTTTGGTTTATTAAAAGGAATGTTTCCATTATTGTCATATTATATAAATTATTATGACAACTTTTATATTTCATGGCATGGACATGTATTATATAGTATTCACTATGATATATTACTAGTGTGTGTTATAAGAAAAATGAAAGTTTTAATTTGCCTCTATTATGGTTTTTAAAAAGTGAAAGTTTTATCTTGCTTTTATAGTGATTTTCAAAATGAAAAGTTATTCAATGTTTTATTTATGTGAAAAATTAAAAAATTAATAGTTTCAAAAACAATAAAAGAAAGATACAACATGGCTTTACCTAAGAAAGGCTAAGAAGGATGACACATCTAAGGCAAAAAAACCATGAAAAGAGAAAAAGAATATACATCTTGAATTGGGTGAACTCTATTTGATAAGGTATTGTATGCTTATAGTTATATTTTAGTATCATCATGTTATGATGAAGCTAACTTAAATATGTTGCGAATGTTTGATATGATGATAACCATTATTATATGTCATAGATAGACATATACAATCTCCATTTATGCACATGATGTGTAGTGATATATTCTTAAACTTATGCCTTTTTTATATATAAGATCTAGAAAATTAAATAATATTTGATATATTCAATAGTGTGAATACATGAACTATATATAATGCAACTAAATTAGCAAGTAGTGCATAGTAATTCAATATATCTTAAGCACAAAAACTATGAAAAGAGAAAAAGAAACTATATTTTAAGTTGGGTGAACTCTATTGACATGGTATCGTATACTTAATGTAATATTTTAGTATATCATGTTATGGGGAAGCTAACTTAAATATGTTGTGAATGTTTGATATGATGATGAATGTTATAGTCTATCATATATAGACGTATACAACCTCTATTTATTGACTATATATATTCTTAAACTTATGCCATTTTTGATATATAATAGCTAGAAAATTAAATAATGTTTGATATATTCAATAGTGTGAATACACAAACTAAATATAATACAACTAAATTATTTTGTGACATGATATTTTTTAGTATGTCCTGAGCATGCAAGCATTGTGAAATTACATGCATTACTTGATGAGCATACAAGCATCGTAAAATAATAATATAGCATGTTGATTATATAAGTATGGAAAAATAAGCATTATTTGTTGGATAATGCAAGCATGTTGTTATGATAAACATTGCATGTAACTGTAAGCATCATGACATGATATAAGCAGTACCTATTGATTTTGTAAGCTTTGAGAAATTATTAGGTTTTCTTGTAAGATGAGCAAAAGTAAGACAAAAACTATTAATTGTAAAGAAAAATATCATTAAAAAGAGATGCAATAACTAATGAGTTATGTCAAATAAAAAAAGGCTAAAAAATATCATTAAGAAAGAAAGGAAAAGGCCAATGATAATATGAAGGAGAAAATATCTAAATAAGCATATCATAAAATGTATAAAATTTACTTAAAAACTAAAATGCTACTAAAAATTGGGCTACCTGGATAACCACCAAAGAAAAAGTGCGACAAGAATAAGCTGACCATAAAATTACAATTTGGTTAAGAGGAAATGGCTAGTAAAAAAGATTATTTGAAAAAAAAGAGAGTACTGCATAGCTTTGTATTGCATGTTTAATTCATAATTATTTAATATGAAAATACTAAAATGTGAGAATTTTTCTTAAAAACTAAAAAGTACATACAAATAGGGTAACGACTTACCACTACAGGAAAAGGGTAGTAAGGTTAAGCCAATCATAAGAGAACAAATTGTTTAAGAGAAAATAACTGATAAGAAATGTTATTTTAAAAATGAAAGAGAGTATTTCATGACATTTTATTCCATGTATAATTCATAATTTTCAATATGTAACTAGTAAAATGTAAGGATTTTCCTTAAAAACTGAGAAGTAATAAAAAATAGGGCATTTAGCTAACCATCAAAGCAAATGGGTAGCATGATTGATCCATCTCATGGATCAATCACACCTTCTATAGTTCTTAGTCTTACTCCATATATTAACCATATGATACATTCAATTATTAACGTGGCATATAAGTTTCTCAGAAAATTAGATGCCAATAACTACTCTCATTTTTGCTGAATGTGTAATACGTTCATGACTAATGTACCATCAATTTCTCTTAATACAAGGTTGATCCAAATCTTTACTTAGAACACCATCTATTGCCTTCATTGTACAATATATTTAAGTTTAATGTATGGTACGTTGGGTCTTCATATAATATATTTGAAAGACAAAAAACCATAATGATCTCCAAATATAACCTAATCCCAAACTACTCCAACACCAAATCTCAAACAAATACAAGGAGAATATAATAGAAACTCAAGGAAGAGAATAATTAGATAAATGTATACCTTTAGTTGTTCTTTTTGCATGATTCAAGATCCAACTCTATATCAAGTCCCTCCCTGTACATCAACTTTTCCAAGCTTCCTTTCAATCTTAACTTTCTATTTTCACCAGCTCTTTGCCCTCTCCTTGTGATGTAAGATAAATTAGATTTTTTCAAAGAACTAATTTAGGGCTTATCTTAATAGATTATTAAAAAAAATATCATACACTAATTATGGTTGGGTGATATAATTATTCAAAGATTAGTATCCAAAGTTATAATATGAATTATTAAATAGAGTAAGTGACATATGTTAAGAATTAAGCATCAAGTTCTACTTAAAAGTTTTATCACATTCAATTTTACATAAAAAATATAAAATTGAAGACATACTTTATATAGAATATTTTAATAAAAAAATAGTAACTCTAAATTTATATTATTACCTAGAAAATAAAAGTTACTGAAAGATTATAGCTTTTTGATAATGACATCTTATAGTTTTCCTTGAAGTTGGTCTATGGAACCCCAAAGCTAAAAAAGGGTGATGAGGTGGTGGTTTGGGTTAATGGAGAAACTTGGTTAAAGAGGTAACAAGATAGTAGGCTAAGATTTAAAACTTTGTTAAGGAGGTGTTGGTTTGGTGGTTTGATCAAGTAGGTAAAAAGGTAGGTGAAGACTTGAGGGTGTTAAAAGGAGTTTGTTTAGTTTTCACTCTCTCAATGGAAGGTCTATCACCTTCAATGCTTGTCTCTCACAAGGAAAAAAGAATTTAGAAACTCTCTAACTAGAGTTAAGAGTATACTTTTTGCTTATAAAGGTGAAAATATACAGATGAGAGAAATTTTATTCATCAATAAAAATATTATAATAAGAAAACATCTCTTATATATAGATAAAGAAGAACTTAATAACTATGCATAAAGAAAAAATAAAATTAAATATACCTTGAAACCTATAAGTATAAGAAAGATGAGAAATCAATATAAAAGAAGATAATTTTAGAGTTAAATTATTTGAAAATTCAAAATTGATCTTTAGAATTTTAAGATATTAACTCTAAGTGGGAATAGAAAAAGATATTTTTAGAGTTAAATTATTTGAGAATCTAAAAAGGATCTTTAGAATTCTATGATTAACTTCAAGTGGGTCACCCACATCAAATGTATGAAACTTTAAAATTCAAAAACATTAACACCAAGTAGGTCAATCACATTAAATATAAAATATAAAAATGTTTGAAAAAATAATGTCATAAGAGAAATTATGTAATCATGTAATTTGATGATCAAATGTCAATGACGATAAGATTAGGATGCCAATAATGAACGAGAAGATGACGACTGTCGACATTGACAAGAGCACTTATATCTAACGAGCAGCCAAGCAATATTTGACAATATGAAGCATTGAGCAGCCAATGATGGTGGGTGATCAGGTGATTTTAGGCAACCAGACGATAATGTTTATGAGCAACATATGACCAGATGACGATGGACGACTAGAAATAGTAGGAAAATCATGAATAGAAACTAATATCAGATATGACATATTTTATTACAAAATATGGTTAGATGAAACAGAGAAAAAACAATAAAGATAAGCATAGAAAAAATAGAGATTTCTTGTAGATCCCTATGGTGACTAATCAAAATAGGATTTGGCTTAGGTACGGCTTTGAGTTCAAATAAGATTGATGCGATGCCAGTAGGAGTGTGTGTCTTTAAGCTAATGACCCTTCTACATCATCCTCTCTAAGTGAGAGAGAGCTTAACTCGATGGTATCGGGGTGATGGGTACACTAGTGTTCTAACAGGTGTAGTGCGATATAGTATAGGTCATCATAGTTAAGTTAGGAGTTCTCAGTCGAAGGTCTACCCTTTGAATGAACTAAAAATTTTTAAAATGTACAATCACTGGTTAGAATTATCTCATAATCTAAAATTTTCTCCACATTATCCTTACTCTAAGGGATAATGAGGTATGAATAGGTTCACTCAATATAAGAGAATTAAGCTCAAATAACTCACTAGGTATTAGATGTGACGCTTTGTATAGGATTAAATCCTTAACATTAAAGATTATATTAATCTTATATTCTTCTAACAATTTTAACACATAAGTATTAGTTCCTTAATTTTTAATAATTCTAAAAGGTCCAGCTCTACATGCTTATAATTTCTCGTAAGCTCGAGAAGAGAGCTATTATGACTTAACTCTAATTATATCATAGTATTCTCCATAAAATTCTCTAACATTTTTATAAATATCTACTAGGTTTCTATATCTTTTGTTGCTTAGAATAATTTTTTTAGATATTACTTTATGTAATGAAGAGATATGAGAAATAAAAAAAGAAGTACAGATAAAAGTTTGAAAGTCTACTTGTAAGGGAATAAGATCAATGAGAGATTTTGGTTTATTATCATGATAAATTTCAAAAAAAAACTTAGACCAATACTATGATTCATAGAATTATTATATACAAATTTGACTATTCATAGCAGTTGATTCCAAAATTTATGTTATTCTCTTTTCAAGCTATGAAGAAGATTTTCTAGATTAAGATTTACTACTTCTATTTGTTCATTCGTTTGTAAGTAGTAGGTTGAAAAAAAAATTTTGCTTAGTCTCAATAAAATCCATACTTACATGCTTATATGGCTTATCAAGTATAGGTAGTGGAATGCAAGGTCTTTGGCTTAAATTTAAAAAAATTTTATTTGTGTATATGTGAAATTTGATTACAATAGATGCAATGTGACATGTTATTTTAAACCAATAAAATCTTTTTAAGATATCTCTAAGAGTTTTATCTCTTCTAAAATGACTAGATAATCTTTCAATATATATTTTTTAGACCAAAAAAAATCTCTAAGTGATGATTTGGGATTCATAACTTATTGTTCTTATATAAGTATTAGTCTTTCAAGCTAAAACCTTTGGATACAAGGTTTGGATTTGATTTGATTTCTTCATAAATCTACTCAAAATCAAGACAGTCAAGATACTAATTTTTAATTTGGTCAAAATCTAAGACTTTTATAGACAAAATAATCAATATGTGTACGCATTGACTAAATGCAACAACTACTTTGTTTCTTAAGCAAAGCTTATATTTAATAATAACTGTATACTTCTAGATATACTCAAATCATTTGGCATACCTATAACTAAGATCTCTTGAGAATTTAAGAATTCAAGCATCTTAGGGTTAAATTATAAGACATTCTTTAGATAACAAGTAATGTCTCCAATGTCTTAAAGATTGAATTATGATAAATAGTTCCTTTTCATATACATAATACTTATTTTTAACATCATTAAGTTTCTTACTAAAGAAGGTAATATGATGTTTATCATGACTAAGGACACCACCTATCCCTACTCTTGATGCATCACATGCAATCTCAGAAGTAGTAGAAAACTCTAATAATTTTAAAATGAATTCCTTAGTCAAAGCCACTTTCAACTTTTTAAAAGCAAGTTTATAGATTTGGTCCAAGTAAATTTACTTGACTTAGTATAATCAATAGGTTGCCAAATTGTAAAAGCTTCTATTATCATGAATTATTTTTAAAGTAGGCCACTCTATAATTGTCTTGACTTTGCTAAGATTAATAAACAATCATTTAAATGAAACTATGTACTCTAAGAAGATAACCTTAATCATAAAAATTCACATATCTTCAGATTAATAAATAAGTATTTTTTTCTAAGAGTATAACATAATTTGTACAAATGATCTAGATAATCTTCAATAGAATTATAATAGACTAAAATATCATCAAAATATACTATGATAAATTATCTTAAGTACAGTTTTAAAACTTGCATCATCAATTTCATGAATATGCATGATGTACTTGACAATTCAAATGACGTCACTAACCATCCATATAAATTATACTTTGTCTTAAATATTATATTATATTTATGTCCTATCCTAATATTTACTAGATGGTAATCACTTTTAAGTCAATCTTATAAAATATGATAGCATCTGACATCTACTCTAAGACATCATCTAAATAAGGATTAAGAAACTTATATTTTATTATGATTTTTTACTTGTCTAACTATCGACACACATCCTTTTTATTCCATCCTTTTTGGGTGTTAAAAGTGCAATGATAGCACAGGGACTAATACTTTTTTGGATAAATCCCCTTTTAAGTAGGTCTTCAACCTGACAGGCTAACATAATATGAGCCTATAAGTTTAACTTACAATGGAAAAGGTTGGATAGGCTCATCCCAAGAACTAGATCTATTATGTGTTGTATGTCTCACATAGGAGGTGAAATGTTAAGTAAATCTTCTAGAAAAATATGAAAAAATTCATTTAATAAGGTCTATACAATAAGTGAGTGGTCTAGTAAGGTGGTGGCTAATCCTTAATTATAAGAAACTAAACTAAGTCTACTTGATCAATAGTCTTCCAAACCTAAGGTAGTGTGATCAAACTCAAATTCTTTACCTTTCTCTTTTTTTATCCTTGACCTTAAAATTTTTTATAGATTTGCTAATTTTAAGTGCTTATGGTTTCTTATGAAGTGGGGTAAGATGTAATGTGATAGTTTTTCTTTCATGATTGAAAGAACACATATTAGTCTTACTCTTTAAAGTCACATTCTTATCGAAAAGTCATAATTTTTAAACAATAAGATGAACTACTTGCATAGTATGATATCACATAAAATCTAGTTATTAGAAGTACCTAATTTCAAGGGTATATAAAATTATTGTTTAATAGGTATAGAGGTTTTCTCTATCCGTAACACAAAGTAAGAGTTTAGAAATTCTAATAAAGAAGTTTCTATTCGCTTTGCATTCTTAAATGATATTATATTAATGTTACTACTATTATCTATGATCATCTTACATGATTATTTCTTAAATTTTTATTAGTACTAAAGATATTGGTGCACCTCTAATCATCTTGTTGTTGTGAGGTTACAAGGGTGCACCTAACCTTTAAAATTATGAAAGTTTTTATATTTTTTTAATTCTTGCTTAACTTTCTCATCAAATATTATATTTTCTTCTTTTTCTAACTCTTCTTATTCATTATCACTATCTAGGTATATAGTCATGACTCTCTTTAGGCAATTAATAACTGCATTTCTCATTTAATGACACTTAAAATATGTGATTCCAAATTAGGTGGTTTGAAACTTAGTAGGTTGGATTGAAAAAAGGTAGAAGTGGATGATAGTATGAGTTTAGGAGATTTAGAAATTATAATAAAGGGAGTAAATGAAGTGTGAATATGAGTGGATTGAGAAATAGTAATGTAGGCTTTTAGGGGGGTTCACTAGTTATTTCTCTTAAAATAAGAAGTTCTATTTTTTTATATTTTTAGTTATAATATAGGTTTTCTCTAAGATAGTAATATTTCTTAAGTTAATCTCGACCTATATGTATTCTTTTAAACTTGTTTTAAAATTCAAGGGTACTATATGCTCAGGTTCATCTATATCATACCTAAGTTTATAATTCTCAATAGATCTATCATTATGAAAAAATTTATATCACTTATCTAGTAATTTGGTATTATAAGTTATTAGAATAAATTTATTATACAATTAAATCTTAAGATTTCTCTAAGTTTGGGTATCCCTTCATTATTATTAGCATATTATCACTTTAAGTTTCTATAAAAACTACAAGAAATATTGGTGAATTTAATCTTAATAATTGATGCTTTCTTTACTTACTCATTTGGAATCAATTAAAATAATCATTTATACTAATTTGTTAGTCCATAAAATCTTTTAGATCAAAACTATTATCAAAAGTTGAGGTATTTAGTTTTCTATTAAGTATATGTTATCTCTCTCTTGATGTCCTTAAGTCTTTCCTTCTCACTTGGTATATCTAAATCATTATTTTATCCTTAAATATCAGAATATTCATTTCTTCTTTTATGATCTTAATTTCTCTAATGGATATCTTGGTCAGATTCATTAGAAGGTTTATTGTATCTTTTATAGTTCTTATATCGCATAGAGTTTTCTTTTTCTAGATCATTAAGTGTGTCACTTCTTATGTTATCTTTTCTCTTTTAGGATTTGGTTCATGAAGTGTTTCGTGCTAAGGAAATCCCACAAGAGAGGGGGGGGGGGGGTGAATTGTGTATTTAAAAATTTTATAACTTTCGAAATTAAAACTTAAAAGTTTTTAAACACGAATAAAGAAATTTGAACACAAAAGTTTTTAGGTGGTTCAACTCAAAACCGAGTCTACGTCCACCCCCAACTGGTGTTGGGAAAAATCCACTAAATACACCAATTACAAGTGAGGTTTTTCGTACGGTTCACCTCAGACCTACTTGAGATTTTTACTACGGCTAATCCCAAACCTACTTGAGTTTTTTTCTCCGGGCTCAACTCAAACCCGGGGCTTTAGCACTACTGTCGGGATGCCCTTACCCCAAAACGAAAAATACAACGATTGGCAAAAAGAACTTAGGAGAAATCGGAGAAAAAGGAGGCACACACAATTGAGAAATTAGAATGATAGAAATGAGAAAAATTGAATCATGAACCTCTAATTTCAAGCGCCTTGTTGTAGTTTTCCTTTTGAGCTTGAAGGCACCGTTTTTGCTTGTGATTGCTCGAATTTGAGATCTGAAATCTTTGAAAGAATTTAGCAAAAGGTAAAAACTAAATAAATCTTAATTCTTCCCTATTTATAGAGCTTAAAATTGAGCTAAAAAAACCTTCAACGGCTCCTAAAAAACAACTAGCCGTCTGGGCAATGGACGGAAAGCAGCCATCGTCCGATCCGGGCCCAAAATCAAACGGTGCTGATCAAATTTACGAAACAGCCGTTCGATTTTGATCTGGAGTGTTGGATCCGCGTGCTGAACGAACGACGCCTATTAAACTCGCGAAACAGTCGTTCGATTTTGATCTGGAGCGTTGGATCCGCGCGCTGAACGAATGGCGCCGATTAAACTCGCGAAACAGCCGTTCGATTTTGATCTGGAGCATTGGATCTGGGCGGGCTTGATCTGCACCTTTGGATCCTGCCGAAGTTATAAGGTGGGATTTTTAGTCCCACACTACAGAACTAAAGTCAGCGCACCGCTTTATAAGGGATTTGCGCTGTTTACTTCTCGAGCCTCTGTGGGGCTGGCTCCCCCCTTCCTTGATCGGGATTTCATCACCTGGTCAGGTTGACTTGACCATGCACTGTTCATTGACCGTTGACCGTCGCTGTAGTTTGACTTAGCCGAGCTCCTCTCTGCGGGCTTTGGGCGGGCTTGGCTTAGCCAAGCACTGTTCATTTGACCGTTGACCACCGCTGTAGTTAGACCTCGCCATGCTCCTCTCGGTGGGCTTTGGGCGGTCTTGGCTCGCCCTTTTTGGGTCAACCAATTTTTTTTTTAATTTCTAAAAGACCTGGACGGGCTAATTACGTGACGGGTCGACCCGCCCAGTGCTACAGTGAATTTTTCCGAGACTTAAGCTGTTTTAAGGTTGATTGGAATAATTTTTGTGCTAAAATTTTAAATATAAGTGTACCAAACTAATTTTATATTATCATAGTATTATAAGTTTTCTAAATGACTATGAAAAGAGATTTATGAAAAATAATTCCTAAATAATTTTAAAAAATCAAATACCAATGTCTATACTTTTTGTCAATAAAGCTTGGCCCAAAAATCAAAATTCAATAATTATTAATTTTATAGCATTTTTAAATATTAATACTACTAGTATGCTTCATAATCTCAAAAATTGGACATCTCAATTTCAAGAAAAATTAATAAAAAACTCAAATATGAAAATTCTAGTAGTTGTCTCAAATTTCCTTGAAGTATGTCATGTCTTCAAGGTCCTTAGAGACCACTATTTTAGACATATAAAATACATGGCTTGATTTAATTAAATATTAACAATTTTACTTAAAATCAAGCCTAAATAAAATATAAACATTTATGCTTGACTCATCAAACACAAGGGTGTAACAGTTCATACTATTAGTTTAGGAGGATTTGTTTAGCCATCTAAATTAGTTTGATTATTGATCAAATTATTTTAGTATAGGATCTTAGTTTAAGAAAATGATTAATTAGTTTGTCCTTAGTTTTGAATTATTTTTTAACTTTGATATGTCATTTAATAAGACCTAAAAACCTTGTGGTCAAATAAAAGGTTGATATATATATAAGGATATCAAGATAAACAATATAAGATACCTTCTTTTATTTTAAATTTTTAAGTTGTTTTTTTTAAAAAATTATGTAAGCAAAGTGATCATAGTTATCAATCGCTAAAGCATAGATAAGTGTACTTCCAAGAAAATGATTAATAATCAAGTTCCTGATTATGTTAGACCACCACTTAAACAAAATCACATGGTTTCCAAGAAATATAGCATATTACTACTTTTACATCATCTCTTACGACAAACTTTGCTCAAAATTAGTTAAGAGTTCTCAATGAACACACTAAGCAAAAATAAAATATTTTTTTATATTAAGTAAAAAACTATAATCTTTGATACCAAAGTTGATACATAATAAATTAAACTTTTATTATAATCTAATTTAGAACCTATAATATTAAAGATATTTAACAAGTTATTAAAAAGATTAAAAGATATCATATACTGATTAGAGTTAAGTGACATATGTGATATTTTATAATTATTCAAATATTAGTTTCTAAAATTATAGTCTTGACTATTAAGTGAAGTATATGATAACATATTAAGTATTAAGCATAAAGTCTTACAAAGTATTTTTATTACATCTAATTATATATATATAAAATATTAAATTTAAAACAAACTATATATGGAATATTTTAATAGATGAAATGATAACTCTAATTTTAGATTACTATCTATAAAATAAAAGTTGCTAAAAAAGTATACTTTTTTAACAATGATGTCTTATAGATTTCTTTGGAGTTGATGTGTAACACAAAAGATAAAACAAGGTAATGGAGTACACATTTGGGTGAATGAGAAAGCTTGGTTGAAAAGGTACAAAAATGGTTGGCTATGATTTAAAGCTTCATCGAGGGGCAGCGATTTAGTGGTTTGTTCAAGAGGGCAAAAAAGTGGGTGAACACTTTGGGGTGTTAGAGGAAGAAGGAGTTTGTTTAGTGTTTGACTCTCCCAGTGGAAGGTTGCTTACTTTTGATCCTTATTTCTCACAAAAGAATGAGAGGTTGAAATCTCTCTAACAAGAGTTGAGCACATAATCTTTGCTCACAAGAGTGAAAGCATATAAATAAGAGAAATTTTATTCATCAATAATAATATTATAATGAGAGGACTTCTCCTATTTATAAATGAAGAAAAAAAAATCAATAATTATGTGTGGGAAAAAAAGAATTAAGTGTACCTTGAGAACATATAAGCATAGAAAAGATGTGAAGTCAACATAGGAAAAGATAATTTTTGAGTTAAATTGCTTTAGAATTCAAAAGAGATTTTTAGAATTTTAAGATATTAATTCTAAATTGGTATGGGAAAAGATAATTTTGGAGTTAAATTATTTAAGAATATAAAAGATATTTTTAGAATTCCAATATAATAACTCTAAGTAGGTCACCAACATTAAATACATGAAATTTTTATAATTCAATGACATTAACTCCAAGTAGGTCAATCACATTAAATACAAAATATCAAAATACATAGAAAAATAATGACAAAGAAAAAATTATGTAATCATACAATAAGATGATCAGACATCAATGAAGATATGATTAGGATGCCCACAATAGACTAGATAAATGATGGAAATCGGTGGCCACCAGAGGGCTGGAGGCTAACGGGTGGCCAGGCGATGTTAAGTAGTTGGTGAGCATTAGGTGACCTAGTGATGGTGCATGACTAGGTGATGTTAAGTAACAAGAATAGTGATTGAGAGCAGCATACGATCAAGTGATAGTAGACAAACTAGTGATAGTGGGCAAAACACACATGAATGGATGTCGATGATAATATATTTTATTACAAAATATGCTTTGATGAAATAGAGTAAAAATAATAAATATAAGCATAAGAAAAAAAATTAAAGTGTTGTAATAGACCCTTATGATTGATGAAGATAACTAGTCAAAATAAAATTTGGCACAAGTATGACTCCAAGTTTGAATGAGACTGATGCAATGCTAGTGGGTGTGTGTTTGTTAGCTAATGTAAGACCATGATGTGTCACCCTCTTTTGAGTTCTTTATTCTCCTTTAGATCCATCTTTCGAACCCTTAAATTATTAAACGAACACCAAGAGAAAGAGATAATGTTTTAAATAATCCTCATAATAAAATAATTTATAATAAAATATTAATTTTTACTTTAAAAAATTTATATAAAATCTAAATAACGTTCAAAAATTATAAACAATATACTGATGAATTTCACATATTAAGATTTTCACATTGGTGTGCTTAAATCTCAAATCTAGTTATCAATGACTTAACAAGTTTTTCAAGACTTATCAACATTCAATATTTTCTTAATTTTATATATATATACAATAAACAACCACAATTAGATAGTTTAAGTCATCATAAAGATGTTATAATTTGTAAAAATACAAAAATTAATATTTATGTATATAAACAAAATAAATTATAAAAGAGTTTTTGTCTATTTAAAATCTAAAATTTAAAAAAAAAATAATATTATATAATTTAAGATATTTAATTTAGGCTCTATGTTCATCATACAATGAGAATGGCACACACCCAACACATAATACGATAAATATAATAATAGAATAATTCAATCATGACCTCTTGAGAACAACGTATGAGAAAAATATGTATTGCCACCGTACTTATTCAACTCCATGAAAAAAAAAGAGATATGTAGTTTAATCGAGGAAACTCTAAAGGCCAATTATCAATATAAATAATATAACCAAAGCTAATCGAGATGTGGTATTACCAATTTTCTTACTATTTTATGAGTTATGGTTTACATTTTGTTGATAGAGGTTTCTTGTATTAAAAATTGATATTTTAGTTTCTAATGTTATTATTGAATCTAAAATTGCAAAATTGTTTGAGATTTTTTCCTATGAAGAATAAACTAGAGATGGATGCACATAAATCTTGAAATAAGCATAATCTTTATGAGTACATTAATATATTTGGTGCTTACTCTTCTGAACTTAGATAAGCAAAAGATAAAGAACACCCACTTATTTTGGTGATGATTTTTATATATTTTTATTAATTTATGAATCATTTTCTCAAAATAAAATCATATGTTTTCCTAACACATCCTTTTAGAGAAACAACAAATTATTTGATGGAACCAACTATATTTATTCACAATTAAAAGTTAGTCGTCTTAACACTTAAAGACAAACTAAATTAATTCAAATTGAGCAAAACAAAGGCTTGACCAATTTATTACAAAGTTTCAAACTACATTAAAGGAAGTAGTTTTTTTGTAAAAGAAAAGGTTTATTTTAT
The DNA here is from genome assembly GCA_023846275.1 of Vanilla planifolia. Classification (NCBI taxonomy): domain Eukaryota; kingdom Viridiplantae; phylum Streptophyta; class Magnoliopsida; order Asparagales; family Orchidaceae; genus Vanilla; species Vanilla planifolia. The sequence continues at coordinate 5,014,117 of CM043870.1, forward strand.
TTTTAATATTTACTCTCCTTTAACTTATATACCTTACATTAGAATATTAATTGTTTGGCTTTTAATGTATATGATAAATTATATTAGAACTAATAATGTATATATTATGCTTATATTGTGAAGAAATTTACAAAGTCCTAGTAAAAAGTATTTGCATATATTAAGTAGATAATAAAAACATTTAAAATATGATATAAATTAGGTGTTAAATTATAATGGACAATTGTAATGCTTCAAAGAGAACTAAGAGAGTGGTTTGTTAGGCTCTAACAAGACTACTAAAGATGTAAGAATAAATTATAATGAATCAAATAATAAAGAAAAATCTTGAAGTATACATGAGAATCTTTAGACTTAAGATATAGAATACCTTTTTAGAATAAAATTTATTTGAATTAAAAATAATAATATTTAAGGAATAATACCTCTATATAATTAGATTAAGACTAAACAATATCTCAAAAAAGATTCATAAAGTTTGTTAAGCTCGTAACAAAATTACTAAAATAATATAAATAAATTATCTCATATTGATTTTTAAATGTGATCCTAATGATTATATGACAATCCTTAGTTCTAAGATATAAATATAAGTTTTGAAGATAAAACTTACTTGAACTAAAATAGGACAATTCAAAAGGATAATACATTTTGATAGTATAATTACCTTTGATTTTGTAATATAAAAGATAAATCTTATAGATCCTTCAACAAAACCACTACACAAGAAGCTTATTGATAATCGATCAATGAGAATGGAACTTGGGTCTAATACAAGAGTTAGTGGAGACGACAACTTAATTTATATGAATGGAGATCCTAGGAGTCATGCTCGTTAACCTTTTTAAACATCATTTCTTATTTATATATTATGACTTCTCATTTCCTATGATATAAGATAGCATAGAATTGTAAAGAAAATATTTAGTAATAATTATTATTAATGATTTCTAGAGTCTTTCATATGAGTGATGTGTTAGTTACACTATACATTTGTAGAGCAATTTATGTTAGTGTAAACTTGACAAATTGTAATTTTCAACTTATTTGAATATAATGGTATGAGTAATAAGGTTTTATTTCATATTTAAGAGATGAAACTCATAAAAAATTAGTTTGACCAAATTCATATATTGTAATACTTATTAATGAATGCATTAGTTAACAACATATATGACACTATTATTTTTAAATCTTATTTTATGTATAAGTTTTATATTAATTTTGAGTTGTTTTATATTTGAAATATGTGACAGATGATTGTATTTTAGTAACTTAAGGATACTTACATATTAAATTAAAGATATTAATTTTTTTTATTGTTTTTCTTCATATAATGTTAATCCCATATTATGAATAATAGTGAGTTTAGAGATGCTTATATAAGTTTTCTACTCAACATATGGTGGAGAGATCATAATATCAGTTGTGTTAATGCATAAGTTGCATACAATTAGATCAAAAGTTAAAATTTGTTAGCACCCAATGTGTTTGATTAGCTTGTGATTTTATTAAAAGTTTTTTTTTCATATTATTAGATTTAAATATTAAATAATATCTTAATAAATTTATTCAAAAGGTGAAACACATGTTGAAAAATGATTTTATTTATGAAATAAGTTTCAAACTCAATTTTTTTTAAAAAAAAAAATCAATTTCACACTTCATTTTTTTCATAAACATTTTGCTTTTGCTTCTTCTTACATGCTTTTACTTCTAATCAAGCAACGTAATAACACTTTTAAACCCAGTTTTCAAAAAAAAAAAATATTTTTATCAAACTTTTTTAACGAATTTTTTGTCTTTATAAAACAATTTTTAACAATTTTTTTTTTTTTTTTTTTAAATCTTATTTCCAAGCTCCATACGCAAATGAAGGCGAAGTTAAAGAAGAAAACATAACATAAAAAAATTAATAAAGATAATAAAAATGTCAATGTCCCCCAAAAAATGGCAAAACGGTAGGACAACATATCTCTCATGAATAGAAACACGCGGTATCGCTGTTACAGATTTATAAGAAAATATTTATTTTAGATTTTATAAACCTATTTATTAAATCCATATTCTCTTATAAAAAACACTTATAAAAGACAACAATGATAGTTAAAATTATATTTATATGTAAATTACTTGTTTAAAAAAATTATTTAGTAAAGAAAATTGTGAAGAAATATTTATTAAAACGGAATTTTTTTTATAAAGTTGAATTAAAACGCACTTTACAAACATATGATTGATGTCGCTTAATTAAAATGCAGCCTTACTGGTTAATGATGTCATTAGCCTAAATTCCCACGGCATCGATTGATGTGATCCTTCGATTAGTAAAAGATTAGCAATCAAGAAGATCTCTTCAATCTTGATCCTTTTCAATGTTTTGCCAACATGTGTGACACAAGAATGAGAATTTTTTTTAAAAAAAAATCAAATATTAATAATATATTTGAATTTTTTTTTCTAAAAAAAAATGTACTGCATTATTTTAGGTGAAAGGAATGCAATGGCTTTTGCTCCATAATAATTTGTGAAAAGGAAAAAAAAATTTAAAGAACTATATTATTTAAAAAGAAAAGCATAATCTACATGAAATATTAAAAATTATACAATTATTTAATAAATCTTTATAATGAATGGAACCACTAAAGAGAAACAAAAGGCATATTATTTACAAATGTTTGTATTATACATTCAACAAATATTATATGTTAATTCTTTTGAAACAATAATTCAATTGTCTATTTATATTGATTGAATATTTTAAAATTTTATTATAGAAAGAATTATTATTGAATTTTTTTTTCTAAAAAAAATGTACTGCATTATTTTAGGTGAAAGGAAGGCAATGGCTTTTGCTCCATAATAATTTGTGAAAAGGAAAAAAAAAATTTAAAGAACTATATTATTTAAAAAGAAAAGCATAATCTACATGAAATATTAAAAATTATACAATTATTTAATAAATCTTTATAATGAATGGAACCACTAAAGAGAAACAAAAGGCATATTATTTACAAATGTTTGTATTATACATTCAACAAATATTATATGTTAATTCTTTTGAAGCAATAATTCAATTGTCTATTTATATTGATTGAATATTTTAAAATTTTATTATAGAAAGAATTATTAAAAATTTAAAACTTTAATTAAATCTTTTTTGAATTTATGTGAAAATTGATAATAAATGGATACCACAATTTAAGAATATTTTGTTAAGCCTTATAACATAACTTAAGCAATGCATTTAACAAGTGATGCCAAACCAAACTTAAATGTTGACATTAGAATGTGTTGTGTGTCTAGAAGATAATCTTAAGAACATTTTGTTAGAAAGATTCATTTGCTAAAACAAAATGAGAATGTAATGTAATGAACAAAACAAAGAACAAGATGTCGGGATGTTAGCTACTAAGAGGATCAGCGTGGAAAAAGAGAGGGGAGGGAGGAGTGAAAGGGATTAAGAAATCCAAGACTTATCTATATAAAAATCTCTTAAATGATAGAAAATCATGACCTCCTCAACTATCAAAGAACCTAACAAGTGTTTGATCAATTATAAGGATCTCTCCTTTGACAAAAGATACAGGGACTATGACATAAGTATAAAGCACACAAACTTAACCAAAAAATTGTAATTGTTGAAGGAGAATATGTATAAATCATATGTTTTACTTAACCTTTTACTTGAGAAAAATGGATCTCTTTATGGAAATTTTATAACAATTATCATCAATCTTCATGACCATGTGCAACCATTGAATGTAATCTAATAAGTTGATTTTAATAATACATAATAATCCATTAGTACTTACCCAAAACTAAATCCATAGAAACTTGAGATCTTATCTGAAGCTTGGATATTAAGTTTTTTGTTGTTGGGCTTAAATTTGTTTCATGTATTTTGTTTTATTTTCTCGGATCATGGAACCTACTTGTCCAAAACTTGTGATTGATATTGTGAGGATCTAAGAAGAGGAAAGGCATGGTCATCCTCAATAAATGTAAGGCATGGAAAATCCAATAAAAGATCAGTTACTCGAATAAAATTACAATAAAAGTCTTTGATATTTTTAATCTCATTAGCTTTTATAATAATTCCTTTTAAAAAAAATATTATTAGGCTTTACAAAACTAGTTATATTATAGAGTAAGTACAAAAAAACTTATACCAAAATTTTAAGTAGTTCAATCTAAACTTAGATATATATTCACCACCAGACAAAAGGCTAGACAATCTACTAAAAAATGATGTAATAAAAGCCTGTAGAATTAGTTTAATAAGAAGCTATAATATTGATTTGATAAAAATCTATAATATTAACTTGATAATAACCTAAAATACTAGTTTGATTAAAGACTACAAAATTAACTTGATAAAGCCTAAAATTGGCTTAATAAAATCCAATAATACCAACTTTATAAAAATCTACAATTAGCTTAATAAAAACCAATAAAAACAAGCATAAAATTCCAATAATAAGATAAAGAAATAATTATAAAACTTAATATAATATCTTATAACCCAATAACAACTTAAAGTAAAAGGCACATTGGCCTGATTAAACAACATATCTAATATTGCTTAAGAGTACAAATCTATAAGACTTTGCAACTCAGCCCAATAAAAAAAGTAAATGATGGTTGAAATGATAAGGATGTTGAATGATCCATAACCTTGCTTTCCCCTAAGTCCTTTTCTAAATGTAAGATGATTTCCAAGAGTATCTCTTTCACAATGATAAACAAATGAAGCATTTTTTTAACATTTAATGGCTTTTATATAATCCAAATAATACTCTAAAATGATTCAAAATCTCTCTAAAATGGCTATAATTTACTTCTTAAAAATCCAACCAAACTAATCATTACTCATAGATTAAAGTACTATTTGATCTAGGGGATTGTATAAGTACGATTCTACCATCAACATCATTTAAGTTAATAGATCTATCTGATAAGTTCATTTTCTCCATGTAAATGTATCATGTATCACGATGAGAACATCATATGACATGAATAGAACAAAGCTTTGTAACATCTAATTTTTAAGCTTTGTAACATCTAAGTGGCACTCATGGTCTTCTTCTTGTCATTCTTCTTCTTCTTATCCTTCTTGTAGAAGTTCTTTTTCGTACTTCCTTTCTTCTCCAAAAATTTAGGACAATCAGGATGATGATGCCCTTATTTTTGGCATTCATGATAATGTTCTTTCTTTCCTATGATCTTATGGTTTCTCCCCTTTTTTGAGTTACCAATAGCCAAAATCTTAAAATGCTTGGTTAGATCTTTAGAAAGTTCATCTACTTCACTATTACATTGATAGGCTTTATTGGATGTAGTTGATTAAATGTTTAAAGCAATTTCCTTCCTTATCTTAGATTGATTGGGATACCTCTCTTTTTATTTTTCTATTGTCATCTTCATCTCATTAGTTAAGACATCTCCTAGCAATTCATCTAATAAGATATGGTCCAAGTCCTTAGAGGCTTTAACGACTATTACCAAGTGGTCAAACTCTTTCGACAACAACCTTAGAATCTTTTTTATTTGTTCAACATTAGAGACAATTTATAATATTAATGAATTGAGCAAACATAACTTTAATTGTCTCCTCTTCTTGCATACAATAAATTCATAATTATATTTAAGCAAGTTAATATTAGATTCCTTGACTGGCTAGTCATTTCATATGTAATCTCAAGTTTTTTTTCATACCATATAGGTTATTTTATGGCTCAAAACTCTATTAAATTTCATAGCTAAAAGGCCACAATGGAGAATGTCCAAAGCCTTTTCATTGAGTTAAATTTTATGTTTCTCTTATGGAATAAGTTCATTAAAAGACTTCTTAACCAAAACATTATCCACCTTCTTAGTAGAAAAATCAAAACCAATTTCAAATAAATCTTAAATATCTAAATCAATAAATTCAAGAAAAATAAGCATTTAACATTTCCACTATACATAGAATTAACCTTTAAAAAATTTGGAATAACCATAGTGTCTCTTTCCTTAAGGATATAATATTATCAATTATCATATTATAAGAAATAGGGTACAAAAGATGGACACTTTCATAGGATACAAAAAGTAATTATATTAAATTGGGATTTAATATTTACATCTCATTTTGGGAAAAAGTGAATCAATCTTTTAATATAGAGTTAAATTTTAGTAATACTTTTCATCCCCACAAAATATGGCTAGATAAAAAGAACCATAAAATTTCTAAATGATCTATTAAGATTATTTGTTCATGATTTTATAGATGACTAGAAAAGTTGTTTATCTATGATTAAATTTTTTACAATAATAATTTTTCAAGCAAACATTGACAAGATTCTTTATGAAGCTTTATATGAAAGAAAGTGTTAATCTCTTTTATGTTGATTATAGGTAAGGAAAGGCAATTACTTGGACCTGACTTCATAGATGAAGCCCTTGAAAAGATAAAATTAATTAGAGCAAGAATATTAATTACCCAAGATAAGTAGAAGAAGTATTTTGATCTAAAAATAAAAATATGGAATATGAGGATAGAGATTATGTATAAAGGTGAGCCTACACAAAGGAATCTTCAAAAAACAAAAAAATTAAAACCAAAATATATTTGTCCTTTTATATTAAATAATATATGACATGTAACTTATAGATTAGTATTATCCATGCATCTAGATGGAGCTCACAATGTATTTCATATATATCTTTGCAAAAATATATTTTTAATCCATCTCATATTATTAAATACGATTATGAAGATATTATGTAAAAGTAGGATATGACTTATGCTAAAGAACTAATAAAAATTTTGGATGAAAAATGAGAAAAAGAATAATACCAATGGCAAAGCCATATGATCAAATCAAATTGAAAGAAAAGAAAAAATGTGATATAAAAATGTAATATTATAAGTTGTTTTAAAATTTTGGAGTGAAATGTTTTTTAGGAAAGCATGTGACATCCTTGCATTATAATTTTGGGCTAAATATGTTATAATACAACAATTATTTAGCTAGGTATGTAATTAAGCAATAATGATGCACTAAAGTTGTAGGTCAAGACCAAACTAAAAGAATATTTATTTTGGCAGTGTTATAAAAAAATATGAAATTTTGTGAAGATGTTTGTAATACTAAATTGAACATACTAATAAGTGAGCTCATTAAAAAAAATATAATGGTTTTTGAGTTGTAATTCCTAGGGCTGAAGTGGTTTTATTATAAATTATGAAAGTTATAACTTTTTGTAGGTATGCGTGTGTAAATATATATATATATAAAGAATCTAGAGTAGAGTTTTCAAATCTTATCCTCCTTATTTGCTATAACTACTTATTAGAATAGGGATTTGGAAATTTCTGAAGGAAGGTCGAAAGAAATAAAGAACTGGCCTGAATAAACTGCTCAACTTTAAAGAAAGCTCTAAGAGAGGGAATAATAAGACAAGTGTTGGAGAAGAGCTACAATGATTTCATTTTTTTTATTCATTGTAGGAAGGATTCAATTATTGTGCTTGCTCTAAACAAAGAGAATAGCAAAATAAGGAGAAAGAAAAAAAATAGATAATTGAACCAAAGGTAGCTAGAAATAGAAATGATGGATAAGATAAAATTCTTATGTGTGGTATAAAATTTCTCCATTCCCTTCCTATAACATGAAACCAAAGTTAAATGTTAAGAGCTAAAGTTGGAATTGGGTGTGAATGTCAAGAGATAATATTTCTATCTCTCTCTAACTATCAAGATTGAGTTCACAAAGAGACAAAAGCTAGTGAGTCTATAACACCTAAAAAAGGCATAAAGTGATCATCAAATGATGTCCTAAAAGAGGAATAATTAGATAAGAAGTGACTTATGCACAAGACTTTTAGTAGTGCAAGAGTGAATAACCTTACTTTGATTATTAAGGGTGAGATCTTCGTTTTTGTATGAGATACTATCAACATAAGATGCTAAAGTACCCTTTTAGAGTAAAATCTACTTGGATATAAGTATGTTATTGTAGTGGTATTGGGATGCTAACCAAGGAGAATGACCATTTGATAAGAATAAAACTCACTTGGGTCAAGATGGGACAAACCAAATTAATAATTTTAGGAATCATTAATTTGCAAGTGAGGGACAAATTATGATGTTTATTAAATGTTTGTATTTAATTTTGAAATCCTTTATGTCATGAACACGGTAATACAAATGCAAGAGCTTTTAGAAGGTTCAAATTCATGAATGAGCCTAAGTCTATATCTAGTCTAATGATCAGGCTTATTCCAACAATCATCTTTTAATAAATGATAAGTAGGCAAATATCCTTACAAAGAGATCCAAAGCTAGCCTAAATGACTCATAACAAAATGTGTTTCACATAAAAATGTTAACATAACAAATCTCAACACTCTTACAATATCTTATGGTTTTGTACATATTATATATTAAACAAAAACATACCATAAGATATTCATAAAATGAATTGTATATATTATACATTAATAAATAATGTATCATAAGCAAGTATTTGGTTTTACCTAATAGTATTTGATCATTACCCATTTTTATTATGCATATTATATGTTAATAATTAAAGTATCATATGGAAGTCTTAAAATAAGATTCAACAAAGGTAGCTTTACAAAAAGAAACTAAATGTGATATATTAATAAATAATGTACCTGTTACACCCCATTTTTTTTCCTAGGCTGATTTTTGGCATACACATTTTTTTTTTTTTTTTTTTTTTTTTTTTACATATAGACAGCTCAGATCGTCCCATACCAACCTGAGTAGCCTACGAAAAACATAGGATATAACACATCATTACACACCTACCTTCCTTAACAATGTGGATCCCATCTCCCGGGTACACCGTCAAGTCAGGTTCATGACTCCTGAGTTAACAGATGGACTCGCGCAATGTTACTCCTACTAGACCAAATACTCCTTACCCACACCGGTAGGAGAACCGATCTAATAGAAGTCTGAACCCCCACGGTTAAGTTCCATAGTCATGTAATGACCTCACCATCAAACGGAAGATATATAACATCCACAGATAAATGTAGCACTCCACTCACCATACTCCAAGACAATAAGATAAGACAGTAAATGGAACTACATTACAAGAATAAGATACAAGTCCACAAGTGTAATATTGTTCATCCAGATACATAATTCCGAATTACCCTCAAATTATATGTAACATATGAGAATAACAGTCTCACTGAAACATCCAACAGCAACAATCAACTAACCAGAATATCTCAGACAATCACCAATCAGAAATCCTTCACAAGCCTGCTGACCACGATCCCACCTAATCCAGTAGCGTCAAGTCTGCCGAGCCACTGAAAATATATAATACAGGAATGAGCTACTCCCAGTAGGAAAGTCAGCTAGTAAAACTCACATGCAAGAGAAGGATAATAGCAAAAATACAGGAATACAGCATAACAATGTACGGTGGATAGGCACTCTCAGTCCCAGACTCCGACCAACCACAGCCACCCCAGTCACACCAGAGTAGCTCTCCTCTGGGCTACCAGGCAACGTGCCAGTGGGAACGCCCATCTCGAAACACGCATGGCGCCTAAGCACCCGACACCGCAGTGTCTCTCGTCAATCAATCTCCTGGAGACTACAGACAGATCCAGTCACATAATCTCTAGCCAACGTGAGACACCCCTGCCACCCTAAGGCGCGCAGGCCTACACACTTGGCTAGCCACTGCGAGACACCCCTGCCACCCTCAGGCGCGCAGGCCTACACACATGGACCAGGAGAGATTGACTCAGCCACCGTCCCAAGGAGTCCTCTACCAACAACTTCCATAGAAGCTCACGCCCCTACAGTCATTGCCAATCTCTAACTCCAAGATTCGGCAACATGTGTCCAGGTACAACAAGGCGTATACCAGTCCACATGTATACTGTGGAAGCTAAGTCCGAACCGCACAGTTACCTACCACAACTACCCTAAAACATCATATAGGGTCTATAGTAGTCCGGTCCAATATGCCAATCCATGAAATATGCCAATACTGAATAAACTGACTCAATCCATGCCGTTGCCATCAAAGCAACACAATTGTCAATTACTGACTGTTCTGGTAGCATCCGTGTACCATATCTTTGTCTGACTGTTTCCAGCTGTACTGTCATCACTGATAACATTTTTCCCCACTTCAGGAAATTTTTAAATTCCAATTTCAATTTCCGCCCTTTATCCATTTTCCGAAATTCGAAATAAATTTCCGAATTTAAATTCCACATATATCCTTTTTCCAAAAATTCGGATTAATTTTCGAATTTAATTTTTCGCTTATCCTTTTTATTTCCGAAAATTCGGATTAATAATAAATTTCTGAATTTTCCTTCCGCTTCTCTCTCCTCCGCGCCGCGCCGTTCGTCCGCGCCGACTCCCGCTGAACCGGTTTTCGCTGCCGGTTCGGCTTTCGCGCCGTTCGTCCGCGCCGAATCCCGCGGAACCGGTTTTCGCTGCCGGTTCGGCTTTCGCGCCGTTCGTCCGCGCCGAATCCCGCTGAACCGGTTTTCGCTGCCGGTTCGGAACTCTCGCGCTGAACCGCGACACCGCCGAACCAATTTCTTAATAATCCGTTAATCGGATTAATTTTAATTACTAATAAAATGGCGTAAATATCATTAATTACTTAATTAGATTTGATATTATCTAAACTCTTCTCCTTTCTCGGTCCGAAGCCCGCGAAACCCTAGCCGCCGCCATCGCCGACCATTACGATCCTTCCGTCGATTTCCGGCGACTGCGAACAAGGAGAACAATTTCCTAACATGCTCTTAAGCATCAATAAATTTTTTTTTTTCGGCGAAATGGGAATTTTTCCAGGAAATTCCGAAATTTGCAAAAGACACAAATTAGCATTCAATTAAATCCGATTTTCATCCACATGCTTGTTTTCATTAAGCAAAGTATTTCATGCTTTTAATTTTCTACTAAATCACTAATTTAAACTGAATTTCCTACCTCAACGACGCCGGCGACGGTGAACTTCGTCCGTAGCTCGCCGCAGCTCCTCGCCGAACGAATCCGGTACGAATTGACTCTCCTCGTTCCCGTGAATCTCCAGGCACAAAAAGCCCCTTGCCAGGCCGCCGGAATCACGCGCCGTACGCCGGAAAAACTCTCTCTATCGGTCGGCCGAACAAACCCTAATCGTTTCGCGAGGGTTTTATATTTCTGGCCGACACGGTGAAACCCATTACGCGCCGTTGACACGCTTTCGACACGGTAAGCACCCGATACGCGCTGTCGACACGCTATCGACACGGTAAGCACCCGATCAGCCGGTTCAATCCCAACCGTCGATCACGACCGTCCGATCAGCTTATCAGAACGCACGCGCAAACTCACTCGGCGAACCGTCTCCGCCTCCGCTGAACCGTTCCGGTCCGGTTCACGCGCGGTAAACCAATTTCCGGTTTAATTTAAATGGATTTTCGAATTTCTAAAAATCCAATAAATCTAATTAAACAGGGAAAATTAATTAAAAATTCCTCGGTGCTCCGAAAAATTCCCAAAAGATTTCAGAAATTCCAATAGCCTACAATTGAGTTCCTGGCTCATCCTACTGTCGATTCGAAATCATCCAAGCCACAATTAATTTATTAAAGATCAAATACATAAAATTTTACCGGGTATAACAGTACCATATTTTAATCTTGAGGTTTATATGTTTATCTCAATAAAATATTTGTTCTCCTGCATATTTTTTCATTTAAACTAGACATAAAATTTTTTAATAATAACAAATTGTGCATTAAGCTTATGGACACTTCCCTTAACAATGTATAAGTCAAGTAAACTAAACATATTATATGCAAATAATATCATACCATAAGTAAATCACTTACTTGACATGCTTTAACAAAGAAAAGAGAAACGTATCATATGTTAACAAATAACATATTATGCATTCAATGTATTTTACTATGATTGTAAAAACATATTCTATTAAGATCTCTTATCAAACTAAGAGTTGAATGATAAAGATATATTTGCATAACTAATATATTTTAAAAAAGCACATGATTGATATAGGAATGCAATTGAGTATGCAAGATGAAATATATAAACAAATGATCTTAAGTGTCATAAGTATATTAATATAAGTATTGACATAACTCTCTAAAGCAAAATAAAAGATACAAAAAAAAAACAATTGTCACACCTTCATCCATATCTCCAACAATGTGAAATTCTTTAGCTTTTATAATCTCTCATGGTGAAGTACATTGTCAAAACATCACTTAAATATCTTCTAACACTCCTAAGAAAATAATATCAAAGCACAACATTAGTAAATACCAATATGTGGTTTCATTATCATCAAGCTCCTACATGATGCCATGGGTTAACAATAATACCTTAACATAATAAGATCACGATGTCTTAAAGAGGGTAGGGAGCAAATCACATGAGTAAGAGTATGGCTTTTATTAATAGAATTCTAAGAGTGTAGGGATGAATTATCACACATCAATTATTAAGGGAGATATTTTGGCTTTTATATAAGTTATTATTGTCTTAAAAAGTCAAGATTCCTTTGTGGCGAAAATCTACTTAGGTCTAATAGGAATTCTATAGTTAAGCATACTATGATGATAGTAATATTGATATTAGTGACTAAAGAGAAAGGCTCTTTAAGATGGACAACTTAATTGAGTCATGTTGAGATGACCCATGGGAATAATATCTTGATATAATAAAATCAAGATATCACAATATATATCAATTTATATGGTTAAGATGAAAAAGTGGATGAAAAGACAAGATTATGAAGCACACAATAAAATTATCTTAATCATATTATTTTGAATAAATATTTTCTATAATAAATGATCATTGCTCTTCATGTAAGTAATCATCATCCATCTTTAATACTAGTAATCTACAAAGTTATAAATAATGAAAACCATTGCATTTAAATAATCTTATGAAGTTTTAAGCCTCACTTGACTACAAAGACAAACTCATCCTTAGAGATTGAGATTTAATTAGGGGGCTATTGAAGTTTGAGTGGTTTAAAAGGCCTAATATGCTTGGGTGTTAGACTAAGAACTTTGATAACAAAATAAAACTAAATATAAAAATTGAAATGAAATCCAAATAAATAAATTATCAAATATTTTTAGCTAGATCAAGAATTCAATGTTATAAATGACTAAAGTATTCATTATAGATCACCTCCAAAAACTATTATGATGTAAGACAAATTAAATTTTAAAATCATTAACAAAGATTTAAAAATTAAAATTTAATTTCACTAAATGAGTTACTCACAAATTCAAAAATTAAATTCTCATTAGGCAAAATGGATCCAACAATAAAATTATTGACAACAAATTAAGAGATCATAAAAATGGCTATTAATATAGTTCATATTTAAAAATTACAAATCATAGGAATCATGGCTTGCAACAAAAGCTATGAATCACAAATAGAAATAATCATAGAAAGAAAAGTAGAATGCACATATGAGGACAAGAGCAAATCACAAGATTAAACATAATTTATCACTTTATATAGAAACAAGAGTTTAGATCAAGGATTAATTTTCCTTAAAATAAAATTTTTTATTGAACCTCAACTACAAAACTTAGTTTTCATGCATTCTATATTTAGTCGATTAGACCCAAAGAGGATAAATGAATAGAACAAGATCTTAAAGACTTCACTTGGAAACCTTATAATACACACGCACGCATGCACAAGCACACGCACACACACTCGTGTGCACATACATACACACACACACACACAACGCAACACATACACACACACACATAGAGAGAGAGAGACAGAATATATTAGAAGAAAAAATGAAGGTGAATAAATGTTAGCAAAAAATATGTTAAAGGCCCTCCTCTTTAGGCCTACCTTAGAAACCCTCTAATAAAGTCCCTATGAGAAATCGATCCAAATGATTCAAATATCTTAATTAAGAGACATAAAAGTCTAAATACCATATCATCCCTATCTCATGACCTAGTTGACCTAAAGACCTAATAAGTGTTTCATCTATATATTGGCTACTCTTATTTCATAAAATTAATTAAAATAGATATAAAATCTAAAAAAATTACAAAATATATGAAATAGAATAGATTGAATTAATAAATTATTTGCATGATTTAATATTTTAGATCATATCTAAAGTTAATTTGAACTCAATAAATACTCAAATATATGAAAAGCTTTCAAAAAATTATTAATTGTCCAAGATCACTTGACAGGTTAATTAGATCTTAATAAATTAATAATGAGACCCATTATGATTTTTATATACTATCTCAATAATTTAAAATTATCTATTTTTTATCTTATATAAAATAACGTGTGATTATTTCAAATTCAAGAAATTAAGATTTAAGAAACAAAAATAATCTAAATTCAAAAAAGCTCACTTAATAGGTTAATTAGATCTTAATAAATTAATAATGAGACCCATTATGATTTTTATGTACTATCTCAATAATTTAAAATTATCTATTTTTCTATCTTATATAAAATAAATTGTGATTATTTCAAATTCAAGAAATTAAGATTTAAGAAACAAAAATAATCTAAATTCAAAAAAGCTCGATTTCAAGTTTATGTAATGAAAAATTCAAAATTTCAAGATTTCTCAAATTTAAGCATTTAGAGATATATTTATATCTCTTTTGGTTTCTCTTATCTTTCATATTATTTTATTGAGATAGGTCTAGAGTTCTAAAAGTTAATTAAATCCCTATGAATGTAAGATAATTTCTTTTAGATTTTGTCAAATTTTAGAACCTTTCTAGGATTTTATCTATTCCATGTATGCATTAGAAAACTTCTCTTATAATACATAAGCTAGTCTTTTCCATTATCCAAATCTAGATCCTTATTCAAACAAACATCAATTGTTTCTTGTGAATGTCACTACCTAATCACATCCCTCCACTCAAAATCTCCACATAAGTATCATCAAAGCTTAGGTATGTCACTCACTAAAAGTAACCCTTTTTGCTTATTTCTTTATCTTGCCATGTTCTTCATTGTCTCTATTATTTGATCATCCTTATGTTTTATGAGACAAATCTTAAATATTTAATATTTTATTCTAATAAATTAGTTTAGTATAAAATAAGTTTACTTGCAAAGAACAAGTCATGTATTTTTGAAATTAGTGAATTAATGATTTCTAAATTATCTTATAGTGTTCAATAAGTTTCAAGGGCTAAAGATATACACATCAAATTTGAAAAGATTTTTTTATTATGAAATAGAATGCTAATTTGTTGATTATTAATTATAAAGCATATTTTTCTATTCAAATCCTACTTAAATTATTCCTTGATTTTGAAAACATGATTCGATTTTTAGATCATTTAATCTTTTCAAACCATCCAAATTTGTTTAATCGTTTCCTTGATTTATGATACATATAAGTATCTATTTTTCAATCACTTAATCCTTTTATTAGTTGAATCCTTTTTATGCATCTTTGTGAAAATTTATGTTAAGTTAATTATTAAATTTTGGATAAATTAAAATAAATATTTCTATTATATATATATATGTATATATATATCCTAAGCTACATCCAAAGTATGTGCCCAAGTGCAAAGTTCTTTAATGATCGTCTGATCAAATCCAATATATATATTTTCAATCAAATGATCCATATTTCATCCCATATGATCGGATGGCCTAGATCTAATCTGTCCAAATCCAATCGTCATAACTCATCTATTTTTATAGCCATTGAGTAGATGATCGAGATCTTCTCTAGTAGAATCCGATGGCCTTGGTCGATCTAGCCTAATAATTAATTCCCTATTAGTTACTTGTGTTGTTGTGTTAGACATTTTGGAAAAAAAAAATTCAAGATATTTGGAAGAACTTTTTAAACTGTTTGGTAGTACCTTTTGAAACAGTTTTTTTCTTGTATTTTTAACAATTATAATAAAAAAATTTCTATATAAACCTAACCATTATTCATGAAAATGACTAATAAATGTGAACAAAATTTTAAGATCTCGAAAAACTGCTGCATCATATTTTACTAACGTAACAATCTCCTAGTAGCATTTACAACTTAGTACTACTTGAAATTTTAAATTCTTTCAACTAAGTCTAAATCTTTTAACTTTTTATTCTATCACTTTTTTTCATAATTTTGAGTTATTTATGTCTTTTTCTATTCATCAATAATTATAAGAAAAATTTTACTTTTATAAAAATTTACTTATTTGTTGTATTTTTTTCCCTTTGGGTTGGGTGGCCCGATATTTGCAAAAACCCAAGTTCACTTTGATCTCATAAAGATTCGAGTTGGGGTTAAGCTCGTGAAAGCCCATGTTATAGTTGAACCAATAAAAGCTAGTAGATTTGAGGTAAATTGTAAAAAAGAAAATCTTATGTTAGAGATAAATTGTAAGAAAAAATCTCAAATTATAGTTCTTTTAAAAGTGGAGTTTATTTTTACCTTAATTGGGAGTAAATTTAGGTTCTAATGTAAATCAAATCACCTAAAATTTTTAGTGTATCATTTCAATTTTTTTATTTTTTTATAAAAAATTATAAATTAATATTTTTATAAATCAAAGTTTTTAATAAATACAAAATTATTTTTATAAAGAATTTTCTAAAACTAAATAAGATTAAAAAAATTAGTAAAATATTTTAAAACACACGATTAACTCCCTTCTTATGGAATTTGTATACACTCATTTTATTTCATCTACCCAAACCAATGCTCAACTTAATGCTCTCAACTTGCACTTTAGCAACACTGATTGCATTTGCCTTGCTTCCTCTATATAACCCATGCTCAAACAAAACTTTTATCACCTTCAACCATGTCTCAATATAGTTATTGTTAATTGAATATATTGCTAACTAACCCCTCAACAATGATTGAATCTATTGAAGTAAGAACCATCATGCAATTATTATCATTCATAGCCATGGTCAAACCATTGTTTGCTTTAAACCAACCTAACACGACTTACCTTTCCACAAGCATACCCACATCATCACATTTTTAATATTCCACCTCCATTAATGAGCTTTTAAAATATGATAAAAATTTGCACAAACTTTAGAAAAATATAATAACAAAAGTGAATGTCATAATGCCTACGAAGAGTGATCTAACAAATGTTAAATTTTGCATTAAGCTATATAAGAAGTCTAACAAATGGAAAATGAGCACAGTAGTTGACATAAATGAACGAAAGGATGTATGCACAAATAAATATCTCTTTGCATAGAAGATAATATTGTAGATGACATCCACAATAAGAATTATAATGGGAGTGCTACCACAAGGTGTTGTTGACATGTATGCAATCATGTGATAACTAGTGTGGTTGACATGCTTGAACTATGTAGAAACTAAGACTTGGTGCTACTTGTGTGATTACTCCGTTCTAGTCAAAGTTCACATGAGCATGTCTCCTCATCTAGATGAGCCAAATTCTATTTCTTCTTCATGAGCTGCACCTACTAATCATATCGCCTTTTTTAACCATTAGGAAAATGGAATGTTGAATAAGTTCTAATGATGAAAACCTACAAACAATGAATTATGAAGGGCCACAAAATGATTAGACGAGATGGTGGTCAATTGAGCAAAAATCTTTGATTTATTAAGGAGTAGCATGACACCTAAACTTTCAAACCAATTTTAATGAGAGAGTACTGGATGTGAAGCCAGTGGTAGATGACGAATTAATGGTGTTAATGTTGACAAAAAGAGTTAATGATAAAGGTAAACACAAAGGGAGTTTAGGACATGTTATGAGCCAAGGTTGACAAGATTAAAGCACAAAAAATGAGATTAAATCTCAAGAATATCAAAATATTGAAGTTTTAGATATCTAAAATATATAATTATCATCAAGATTTTACCTTAATTTTGTGTTTGTTTAGAGGGAAACGTCAAAAGCATTAACATTTGTCTTAATTATGTTAAACCACCCAACAAGATCAAATAAAATAAAATTTAAAGCATAAAGATTGCATAAGAGCAAAATCTGTCATTGTTAAGTTATATGTGATTCTAAGAATGCTTACTAATTAAACTTTAAGCAACAAAGAACTCAAAGAAGACCCATTTTTGTACCACTTAAAAGATGGATATATACATAAATAAAGAAAGAGAGATTTGGTTTCCAAAGCTTAAAGAGCTTAAAAGCTCTTGTTATGATATGTAGTAGGCCTCTTTAGAGTAAGAATCACATTCAAAATGCACATATTCATGTTTTTACATTTTTGTGAAGCTTACTATTTTGAAAAATTGGAAAACAAAAAAGCCTTTTAAAGTAGGTGTTGTGAAAGTAGCTCCCTTTGCCTTACAAAAAGGCCTTGCATCCCCACCTTGTAAAGATAAAGATAAATTAAAACATCCCATCCAACATCAATTCATTGATGGGTTTTATAACATTGTATAACACACTCTATCACTTCATTTTTGACTTTAATGAAATACAAATATAAACATGGAATTCGTTTAGAAATGGTTGTTAAGTACTATAGAATACCTTCTTATGTGCTTTCTGTTGTTTGGAAAGTTACGTTCATGAAGTTGTTCATTATAGTATATTAACAAAAAGAGACTTTTTACAAGAATCTCCATACAGTGTTGCAGCTCTTTACATCCCAATTCTAGAAGAGAGCAACGCTTACAAGCTCATATCTGAGGTCTGCTTCGCACCTTTTCGTGCATTTACTATAATACAACTGCTATGGTCAACATAACTGACGTTTCAGGGCAATAGATGGAACTGCAATTTGACTTTGGTTGAATGTTATTGCTTAGATTCATTGCTTGGGTGTACAGTGGAAGTTGAATGGTCCCCCAACCTAACCCATTGTTAAGTATTAAGTGAAATAATTGCAACATTGAAAGATTATATAATGGATAATTTGTTTTAAAGAATATTTAATTTTTTTAAATTGATCAGACCATCCAATATTGATGGTCTAATTGAAAAGACATTTGAAAATAAGAATGACAGGTTTTGAGAATAAAAAGATTTTTTAATTATTAATATAATATAAAAAGAATAATGACCATAATTATTAAAAAAATTATATTTAATAAAATCTTTAACTCGATATAAAATAAATATAATTATGAAAAATACTTGTTTTAATTTGTATTATAAAAATGCCTTTGGTGAGTCCTGTATGAACTCTCTAAGAGTTACTTTCTCCATAATTAGATGTATATGATGTAAAGCAAATTGAAGATCATGTTTGAGATCCAATGGCTTCACAAACTGAAGTGTATTTCATGGGACCCAATAAAAAAAATGAATAATTAATTGATTATAGAAACTATATAAAAATTAATAATTAACTGATTAATTAGCTCTTGAAACTATAAATTGCTTAAGGAGGCAATGTGTTTTGTGTTGAGAGAAATACATATATAAAAAAAAGATATATGAAAAATTAAAACATTAATACCACTCTAGCAACTATTGTCTAATCTCAAAAAGAAAGAAGAAGCATCTTATTACTTAGGCTTTGTTTGTTGGAGATCAGCTGGGTCTCGTCCTCCTCATATTCTGCTTTGCTTGTTCTACAGCTACAGAACTTGCAAAAACCAATGTTTCGTTCATGGGTTAAGTACAAACCCAGGAAATGAGTTTCTTCCAACTCTTTTTTCATTAAAATCAACTCTGTGTTCCTTAATGCATTTATAAGCATGCACAAATATATACAATCTATCAATTGCACAAAAGCATAATATGAAACATGGTAAATGTACACTTCAACAAATATAGCACAACACAAAAGCATCATACTAAATATGTTATAGCATAGAGTGTCTTCCAAGATGCAATCTTTCATCTTATTTAGTCCTCTGCTCAAATTAATGTTTTCTCACATGAACTTAAGCAACACAACTTTAAAAATAATACCATAATATATACATGTATACATGTGTACATACCTCTATATATACCACACACACAAATATGATACGTCAAATAATTTTCACAAAAAACAATTTCTCATTCTTTCATTTCAAAAAATATAAAAAATTTGTCAGATTATCTTCTTAACTCATTTTCTACTCACAATAGTATACATTTTCAAGGGTTTTTTTTCTCATTTGCCCTTTTAACTATTTTAAACTATGCGTTTTCTTGGCATAAGCTATAAACAAAGATTAAGTCCTTGCTTTTAAGGCGTGTTAAGTAAAATGCATCCATGTTAGAGGAGTAAAGTTTGGTTAACTAAAAGTTAACCAAGAAAATATTTAAGGTGTTGTGGAATTTAACTCCCCTAATTGCATTAGCCATTTAATTGAATGAATATTTGAGGACACAAAAAAATATTTGGTTTGTGCAACAGTAGTATTTGAGGACACAAAGAAGCACAATGACAAAAGGATATACGATTAACTAAGCATCCTTTAAATATATGTTGAAAAAAGGGTAAAAGGTATCATATGCACAGTTAATAGAAGAGCACTTACCTTTATTCTTCTTCTCCATGAGACAATAAAATGAACTATATCATCAACATCTTATTAGTATTCATCTTGGATTTAGCATGAGAAAAGGAGGGAACCATGCATAGCCAAAAGATAACTTGCCGGTTTTCATGCTTCTTCTAAAATCACCAATCTTATACCTGGTTAACTTTAATTTCCATTCAAGCAAGCAAATGATTTACCAATAGAGATAAAGTTGCATGTTTGCCGGCAAGTCATCCTTGGCTGCACAATATAGCCTTCTTTCCACATGCAAAACCTTTTGATGAGCCAATCACAGGAGGAAGACAACTGACAAGAAGAGCTCAACTATTTCCCTCATGAAGACATGAAAGAAACTCACTTCTCCTCAGCTAACTTTCCCTAAAAGAGTGACTTCTGCTGCTTTTGTTGGATGGAGCAGAAGACCCCTTTACCCTGAGGCAAAGGCATCATTGCTCAAAAGAGCAATGTGAAGAGGTGGAATGGAGAGACGAGAAGACGCCCTATTGGTCAAAGGGAGAAGGAAAAGGAAGCTGCTCAAATGGCCTCTTTACTAGAACTGGTTACTTGTTCTTGTAGAGAGATAGCCAATGTGTATTGCCCAGTGGAGAAATGAAGGTCCTGGGATTGTGTGGTGGGTCAGTCCGGCCTTTGATTTGACAGTGCTTGAATGCAACGGCCGTAGGGATGGTTGAGCAGCCTCATGAAGGACTGCATCATATTTATGGCATGAAGCTTTCCATCGAAAGGCAATGCTTTTCTTGGCTTGCCTTAAAAAATAATTACCATTGCATATGCATAACAAAACAATTTATATAATGTTTCTTCACATTAGAGACTAATGTGTTGATGATGTTTCTTTTCTAAATTTTCCAGATCTTATCAAAAGAATCTGCCCCCAACGTAACCTTAGTCACGAGAGGTCCTGAAACTGTACGTACAGTTGGTGGCAAGATTGATGTCTCAGCTCTTGCCTGCTTAAAGCTGAAACAAGCATAAAAGCAGAACACGTATGAATAAATAAATGCACTCCATAATTTACTGTACACGTACCAAGTTCCTCTTAGGGTTTTACTGCAAACTTTAGTACCGCAGCCCCCACGAATCTATAACTGGCCATGGCAGTAGTACGGCTCTGCCGAACGGCAGCGGCCGATTACTTGTCTCCGTCAGCCGTCGGAAGAAAAGTTACATTTTACATGAGTTGATATCTCATCATCATTTGCAAATGAATGACATTACCATAAGCAATTCATAAGCAACATAAATAGCAGAGAAGGACATCCAGAAAACACCAATCTTACAGAATTACATCAAGAAACGGGTGGTGAAAAGGAAACCATTCCATTTGATGGATTTAAAACAGTTGCTTCTAGCAAAATCCAAAGTGTGATTGGAACAACGAGACGAATATTTTTCTAAATGATGGGAGTTTGGAAAACCATCAATAATAATCCCGACGACGGTCCCGCTCTCGCTCTCGGCCGCGGACATGATCGGAGTCGCGGTCCCTATCTCTGTCTCGACTCCTTTCCTTTTCGCGGTCCCTCTCTCGTTCTCTGCTCCTGCTCCTGCTCCTGGTCCTGCTTCTGTGCCTCTCCCTCTCGTATCCATGGGCTGCCCTCTCGCGTGCCCTGCTGCCCTCCCTGTCGCTGTGATCTCTGCCTCTCTCTTTGCTCTTCTCTCTTCCATTTCTTTCCACCACACCTGTAACACCCAAGTAAAATTTTAACATGATGAAATATACAAACAAACTACCAATTAGCTATGGTTCATGGATAGTAATGTGACCTTTTCCATTAGAGGTATTCCCCATAGATTTTAACGCTAATTTCCTTTCGCTAAATATGTGTTAACCCGTCTTAGCTCACATGCCACTGTACCAAAACTACTCTTTTGAGTTTGCACTCTCTACTCGATAGATAAAAACCTCAGTTTTGCATTTTACTCCCCATCTTTTTTGGACCATTGATTAACTATGAACCTTTAGCTGTAAAAAAAAAAAAAAAAAAAAAAAAAAACTTAATTATAATATGAAGATTTACTTCTTAGGAGCCACAACACTAGTTTAAGGGGGTGGATTTGGATTTTGATGTGGTCAAACATGACATTTAAAGGTAAATCATTTATGGGTTAAACCTACAGCATGGGTTGAAGACGACTACTATCCACCGTGGTCAGGCACAATAAAGAGTGAACATGACATTTTCATGTATGGGTTCAGCAAAAGGAATGGTCATACTAGCATGGTTCACAAGTAAAATGAATTAGAAGAGTAGGCACCAGTTTATCACAGAGAACATGTGTATTGGAATAATTTAAAGGCATGGGTGTACAAGCACGCAATGCTATGGCAGGAATGAATCCAAGCCGAAGTGTATTTGAGTCTCTCAAAACGGCTCTAGCTCAGGCTTGAGTCAACATTGATTCAGATTAAATACGGTACAGCTTGATGACCAGCTAGGTTTTCACTCATATGAGATAGTTTCAGGATATGTGTGCATATGGATGTATCATAGATTTCGACAACAATCTTATAGACTTTCAACTTATATTTATAAAAACATTTAATGTCTTGAGACGAAAAACATCCCTCTCATGCACACAAACCATTATTCAGAACCACATATAACATTACAGTCATGTGAAACTTACCTTTCAGTGATTTTCCATTTGCCTAGGGCTTTAGTGATTGACGACAGAAACACACAAATTTCTCGATCGTTGGAAGGCAGATTATGTGATACTAACAACACTTGCTTGATTCGATTCGAAATACTTTGGTAAAAGACTTGATATTTTACTGTTTTCGGTCTTCAATTCAGTTTTCAATCTCAACCAAACTTTCATGTAAATTGAGTTTTTCGATTCAATTTTATGGTCTTTAGTTTCATTATTGGGGCTTTAATTTGGTTCAAATTAGCTTCTAAATCATGCATTTCATTTAACAAAAATCCAAACAAGAAATTTGCTTTTTTAGTTTAGTTCGATTTTCAAATACCATTCGATTTTTTCAGTACAGTTCAGTTTTTTGACGCTGTTAGTTAGGTTTGGTTTCCTTCCAAATACAATGAAAAGCTTCACTACAAATTACAAACACTCAATCAATTCATCTAATCTATTGGAATCCTACTATAGACATTTTCAATAATTCATCGTTTTGAAGTATATATATCAAAATTTTCAAATGTACTAAAAAAAAGTAATTATAATATTACATCATTGTTTACTCCTATCTTAACTAAATTTGTAGTTCATTTATTTAAATTTAAATCTACAACAACAGAACTATCTGAGCTCCAAGACCATTCTTTGTACTACTAGCTTGACTTTAATCCCTTAGTTTTACTAACAACAAAAATAAAATCAACAAAAGCATAATTCATCATTGATTAAGCAGAGAAGAACATATTCTAACATTCTTGAAAACAAGATAATATGAATAAACTAGAAAAAAAGTTAGATTTGAACTGGTCCCTAATAAAAACTCTTTCACATCACATTGACAAACAAACACATAAAAAACTTACGTTGGTTGCTTGAGGTGTTAATGGTGGCTTACTAGTCTAGTGGAAATGAACCAAGAAAACTTCAGCTCCACAACAGAGAAATGAAACTAAGATTACATTGATCCCTTTACATGGTGATATGGGGAACATCTGTAGGCAATGCCAAAAGGAATAAACCATTCCCAAGTTTATATTACCACAAGAAACTATTGTCGTTAGTTATCACCCATGAAAATTAGCTTGAATTCCTTGTATAGTTGACTGCCTAACATTCTTGTGTTTTTGTAGAATGGCAACTTTCTTCTTTTCCTAAGGCCATACAAAGTACATCTCTTAGAATTGTACCATTCAATTTTTTTTCTAAAATAATATCAAATTTTCCAATAAGCAAACAAATGGTTCCCTCTCCTATACATTTTTTAGGAATCCATCTCAGCTTTTCCAATATTATTGAATTAAAGATCAGATCAGCTTTTGTTCCAATAATGTTTGAATTAACAACCAACAAATCAAACATAATTCAGATCAAACATTCACAATCCAAAGGAGAAATGAAATCAAAAAAGGATAGATAAATTTTTATCTAAACTGGTACCAGACAAGCTCAACATTGGATCATTATCATTCCTACCTAGAAGCTAAGGGTTTTACCAAGAAAGTTCAACCTTGAATTTTATTTTAAGTGTAAGAGGAGTTCAGTGATAGGAAAATTATGAATCTTTGCTGCTAAAGCCACATTTCTGACCAGTATTAGATAAAATTGTCAAGATTGTTTTTGGAAAAAGGTATAAGGTAGAGTAATGAAATGCAAGAGCAGGGAAGAGTTGCACGGCAGTTCCTACTAACTTGCGAATTGAACTACATGGTGATAGAGTTGGCCAACTTCTAATACATAGTGATGTTTTGCCTAATTCTTACACAGTTTCCTCCAAAATAAACTGATAGATGCACATTTTTTGTCAAGATGCAATTAAATCCTTGTGATCCTAATATTGTCAGGATTAAGGCTTCATATGAAATTCTCCTAAAACACCCTTTCATGCCCATTAGAGAAGTGATTTGTGAGACAACAATGGAGGAAATGTGGTGGTGAGGGGGTAAAGCATTGCAATAGTGATGAAAGTTGCATTGAAGCAGTGACTATGGTGACAACAAATGACGACAAAGTCGAAGGCAGATTACGACAAGAAAGTCAGAAGCAGATTTCGATGACAAAGGCAAAGGTAGATCAGACGGGAACAATAATGTTGGAAACAGATGACAACAGAGATGGACGAGAATTCGGCAGAAGAGACAGTGGTAGAGACAATGAAGGAAACAACAATGGGGAGGGTGTAGACTATGAGATTATTAGCTGGGCAGCGGGTCAATTTCGATCATAAAATAACCTCATTAGCACTTTGACGTCAGAGCATTTCCAGCATAAAGACAAAAAGGCCTAGCCGCCTTTTTGTCCTGAAACTAAACATATATGCCTATTTTAAGAATCGAAAAGAACTACCATAGAATAAGGCAAAACATCACAAACCTATCTACAATTTACTTAAAACAATTTTTAATGCTGATTTAGTTTCCAAACAAGTATCGTATCAATAAATTTGCAATTTGCACATAACATGTTAAAAGACCCTTATAACCACAAATTTAAGATGATACTATGGATTCCTTCAGATTGGATCAACAAAAATTCTTGAATGAGATATTCAACTCTAGAGATGAATTGAAAAAGAAATCTTTATTTGTTTTACCACCTCTTATTTATGAGAAGAGTGAATCTTTTTCCCAAAATCTAGTCGTGCATTAATATAATGGAAAACATACCTAATTCCTCATCCTCCCATCCAGCACGACCAGAACCTGGAAGGATTTGAGCAGCTTCTGCTTGTCTAGCTTTAGCACGAAATTGTTTTTTGAGGTTGCCAAATTCATCATACATCTCTCCATCATCCTAGGGAGATCAAATCAATAAAAAAATTGTAGTGCTTACGGTTCATGTTGCAGCTCATAGTGTGAGAAAGGTAATCTACCTCAGCTTCTTTCCGGCGCCTTTTTGTTTCTGCTATTTCTTCTTCATCCAGTTCTTTGTAACCTCCACCACGACCACCTCTGCTAATGCCATAAGGAATAGAGTATAAGTTTCCTACAAAAGAACAAGTAAGATCCTGGTTCTATCTAATTAGACAACATCTATTGACATCAACATCAATTTTCTACACAACAGAGGAGCCCATAAGTAACAAAAGGGAACCACCATTGTATGCCAGTTCTTACCTGAGTGCATGCCTCATTCAATGGCAAAACAAAATTACGAAAGTTCCCCCTAAGAAAAAACTCGAAAATAAAACATCCAAGTGTTGAAGTTGGATGGTTATTAAAAAAATTAAAAATAATAAGCATGCATAGGTGATGCAGAAAGTTTCTGTTAGCATTGGGAACCTTGATTACATGCACATTACTGCTTCAGCAAACCTAAAGGCCACAAGTAATTACTGTGAAATAACAGTTCACAAAGGCTTCTCCAATAAAACACAAAATACATTACAAGAAAGAAACGAATTAGCAGAAAAACGAATTGGAAGAGTGAATTTAGATGCAACAAGAAGTTTATCACCATAAAACTGCCTTGCAATGGGACTGGTTAACTATACTTTTATAGTGCCACATACTAAGGTTTTCTTACAAATTAGTTTACTCCATATGTTAACAATTCTGCTTTACTCAGAAATCTTTCAGAACATATAGGTACATAGCTAATGCAATTAAAAGCCTGACCAATAAGAAAAAATGGACAAAAATAATTCCAGATTTCTAGAGCAAGAGTGTTAAGTTATTACCTCACTCCACCTTCATTGTGACCTGGCTTGTTGGTGTTACATATATTACACTTGGTACGCTTTGCCCAATTGATATTTCCACACCTGAAAGATTAATTTCACAATTAAGCTTCAAACAAAAAAGTAATATGGGAAGTCACAAACAAAATATGGTTTGTTTTGTATTCCACTTTAAGAATGGTAAAAAAGAAAGATTATTTAGCAAGAGAGCCATCAGCTTCTTATATATCATACCTATTTTGCTATATAGCATGCCTATTAAATAATTTATTAAAGGAATACGATAATGAATAATGATAATTTCATCAACAGCTTTTCTCATACGTCAAACAAATTTCAATAAGCATGCATGACGAAAAGTTCTTAAAAAAAATCATCAATAGCTTCTACAGTGACAATTCAATTGTGAAGTGATGCATGTTCTTAATAAATTTATCAAAGGTTCCCCTTTCCCTGATACGAGGAATGATTGCAAGAAGAGAACTGTTCACTATATCAAGTTCCAAGAACCATGTTTACAAAAGAACTCAAAGGCAAAACAAACGCCATTAGAAATGGTAGATGTTAGGTAAACAAAAGAGCCATACTGCTGTACTCATCCTTCAAGTTTGGCCATACTGCAACATACTTTCCAGCACGCAACATAAACAACCTATCTAGGAGTTCTCTCAAATTGCATGCAACATGCATTGTTTTCAAATAGGATTTCAGCCAAAAGAAGATGAAGTTGCAAACAGGATAGCAGACATGAATGAGTTCATACATCCCATATAGCACACAAGAATTTAATCGTTCTATTTTATATATCTGGAAATCATATAGATAAGGACAATGAGCTTTACATGGGACATGGCCAATCACTAGGGCCAAAAAGGCCAGTAGGGCCAGCAGCTGGTCGACCACGCCCACCTGCTTCACTGATGCCTCGTCCTCTGCCCCTTCCACCACCTCCAGCTCCAGTGCCACCAGCACCTGCAGGGCGAGCTGTTCCACAGCGGTTGCATACACCACGGAAGGCAAAATTTACATTGGAGCAACTGCTAGAATAAAGGATTAGAAGAAGGATCTCATGTTACAATGGTTTACGAGTACAAATATACAAAAGACCAAGAAAAGGATGCTCACCAATATCACATCACAGACCTTGTATTTGGGCACAACCAATCTCCATCTTGTTGCCATGACTTCATTGGAACATCTCCACGACCTCTTCCTTTACCTCCAGCACCATTATTTTCATCTAATCCTCCTAAAGGGCCAGATACATTTGGGTCCACAGCATGATTAAACTGCTCAACCAAGTCTTTGTTCTTTGACTCTGCCATATAGACTTCAATGATGCTTCCGTGAAAATCCTTACTATGGAACCACTCCACAGCAGCCAGAGCTGCATGAGGATCCTCATATGTAACAGTTGCATCACCCTTTGGTTCATTGGTAACTTTGTCACGGTAAATCCAAATCTTTGGTCTGCCACTCCTCTTGTCTTTCTGTGTTACAGCATCAAGATGAAGTAGTAATACATCTTCATTGGGATATTAATAAACTTCAGAATCGTAGAATAAGCAAAAGGAAGCCGAGGAAATTTTAGTGGTAGTTTCAAACGATACCTGGTGAAATTCATACCTTTAGCAACCCAATGGTGCCAAAATACTCGGCCAACATATTCTCATCAGTTCCCGGAGGCAATTTACAGACGTAAACAGATCCATTTGAAGGGCCAGCTTTTCCCATATAAGTTGTCATAACAAAAGAAATGCTGTTCAAGGAAAGAAAGAATGCCAATTTAATGGAGCAGCACATATGTAACTTAGAATTAATGGTATCAATACTCAGATGACTAATGCAGTAGCTTTTAAGGTAAGCATTACACAGACCTCAAAAACAGGAAAAAGAAAATCCGATTGCAGCAAAACACCAGTGCATGCTACACTCAAAAGCATCCAGCAGCAGACAACAGCATTAGTAGCATAGCATATATTGATAAAGAGCACTCACATGTTATGAAAGCTTCCACGTGCACAGGATTCACGGAAGAGTGGGACACAAAAAGGTATATTGTACAAAGCAACTACTAATGATACCCAATATAATCAAGTGAAGTATGCAAAAATAAAACACTGAAACTTGTAAATGGAATTGTATCCTTGATATTAAACCTCAAAAAAAAAAGTAAAAATTAAACAATTGGAAGCATGGTCCCAAGATTTTGAGCAAATAACATATCCAGTTGGACTGGTCCTAAAAATCTAACATGCAATACTTTTAGGCTTTACCTAGATATTAACAAATTAATATTTTGGTTTATAGACAGTTTGCTGCAGATAGGAAATCTAATACTTGGATTGGCTTTGAATTCTCTGTAAAAAAACAGGCATGCAAAAATATCATTTATGTGAAGTAATTCATCTATTAGAATTCATTAAGACTTGTATAAATAATTTGGAGCTTCCAGCTAAGAATTTGGAATCATTTTGTTGTGAATAATACAGATAGTTTTTGAAGGTTAATTACTATATGTTAGGTGAATGCAATGGAAAAAAATAATTTATCCATGCCATGGTGGCTAGAGTATTATAAGCGGCAAAGTGAATCATCATCCATAAATATCCCTCGCAATTGATGAAAGACATAACAGGTTGATGACTTAAATATAGAGAGGAATCTAATCCAAAGTTCACAAAGGCAGTGAATCCAGGATTTGCTTATTCCAGAGTTAAGAGGAATCTCTTTGAGAGATTGTCCATGATGAACGAGTCAGAGCCAAAAACTTCCCCAGGTCAAAATGTCTAAAGACAAGACATGAAAGTCAGCCAACTTGGTGATTCAAAGCTTGGTGTTTATAATGGGTGCATGAGATAATCTCTCATTAATTCAAAGTCAAGATCATTGATAACTATCCAATTAAATCTCCTATTTCTTGTTAATAACTCTTAATCTGGAAAAATATTTGGTGAGGAACATGGTATACATTGGGATACAAGGAAGAATATTTAAGGAAGAATATTTAGTTCTTTTACCATTTATTTTTTGCAGCATTATTATGGCCAATAACCTATCTCCCCTTCCATGGATAGGCCACAACAAATCATGTGAATATTAGTGTTCTTTACATGTTCTTAGTCACTTCATGTTATCCTACTAGTACTTTTACTAGCATATCTTGTCATAAAAAAAACTGAAGCAACTATTTATACATGATCCATAACCAAAAAACAAAAAACAAAACAAAAATGTAACTTCAGTATTCTCCTAAATCCCCTAAACACTGGGCTGCAAAAACAGCCAATCTAGAAGAAGAAGAAGAAGAGGTGGGAACAAGTTATGGTTGCAAGCAAGAAATCCTCGTCTAAACCAAAACCCAAGGTAAATGTGTAGCAAGGAAAAAAAAAAACATTAGGTTCCGTGAGTCTTATAGCACATGGAGTAGTCAAGCCAATGGAATTGTTCATATAGTTCTATTAAGCCTAGAAGTGACCTTTGATTAAAGCCCAACAAACTTCTTGAGCATATAAGTAAATCCTAGAAAAACAAATCTCATAAATATGGGTCTAAAATGTCCATTGTCTCTTTGCATGAGCAAGCACCTTTGATACACAAATCTAGGCCTGTAAATAACTCAAACTTGAATTAAATCAACCTAAAAATGAATCCAGATAAAAACATTTTCAATCGAGTAAGTGGACAAAACAAATCGGATTCAATTCACATCAAAGCCAACACCCCATCAAATTATAGGTAATCTAGCAGATCTTTGAATAACTTTGGATGACTACACCTATATATATATATATATATATATGTATGCATGATAGTACATGTACATTTACACATCTAAATGATTATCCACACATTTAACCAATTAAAATAATAAATGAACTGAATCATAGTTGATTAATTTAATTGAAACAAATTGCACCTCCTAAAACAAAAAAAATATATATGTTTAATCTTTGTCACCCACGTAACACCTTTCTTCAATAAATACTCAATCTATCTAACATGTGGCATTGTGGTTCTAAGAATAACTTCAAATCATAATCATGAACTACGAGCCTTCGAATAATACATTCAAGCTTTTGACTCAATGTCCTATGAAGGACTTAAATTGTCATATTTGACCAAGCATTTGTATTAATTGATGAGGTTCCTTAAATGGCCATTTCAACCATAACATAAGATAATACGTAGATGTAACAAGAATCCATTATGATTGATGCCAATGTTGTGCAGTTGTACAAGAATACTTGGGACCTTTTGTAGGAGCAATCTACAAGTATGTGATAATCGAAAATACAAAAATATGTCACCATGCATGAAAAAGTGCTGACTTATCCATTTAAGTATGGGCAACATCTCATGGTAGATGGGCCCTTCAAATGACTATATACAAAGCACAATGACACTAAGGGAGGGAGCTAAACAAGAATGCATCCAATTACTCCTAAACTATACTACATCAAACTACTCAAAGATGACAATCATCATTCTAAGTAGATAGTGGCAATAAAAGAATATTACTTGGTAATCCACTTCAACTAATTATCTTCTACCAAACAATAATAACTTCCTACAATCGTAATTCCTTCTTGTCTACTTCTTGTAATTGCAATTCATTCTTGTTAATTTCTAAAACTAAGTACAATTCACAACCTCTATTTACTAACTTTTCAACCTTAGGAGAATATATTTGAGTTGTCCACCCTAGCTGAAATATATTGTCAAGGCTATCCCCTATGTGGATCTTTACTTTCTTCTCCCGACAAAAGATAGAAACTTGACGAGATGACAACCAAGTCATTCCCAAGACGACATTGAATCCTAACAAATTTATAATAACCAATTGAGACTTAAAAGATCTATTTACATTAACATCGTATTTGATGTATTTCTCTACTTTGATCTTCTCTCTTGTAGACAATTTAGTCAAAATAGGATTTTCTGACACATAATTCTGCTGATAATTTTGTAATCAAATTAACAAATATAAAAGAATGTAATACACTACAATCAAAAAATATTACCAAAGATTATATTCGGCAATAAAAAAGTATCTGTGATGACATCTAGAGAAACAAGAACCTCCCTCTATGCGATAACACCAAATATATGGGGTTGTGCAATCTATTATGACTATGAAAGCATATCACCAACCCGTACCATAAATGATAAGGTTTGCATTATTAGGAACTATAGCAATAAAACCTCACAAATCTTGCATTTTGTTGCTTGCATACGAACTTCCCATCTCTTTTTAATATTCCTTGGACATGATTGTCTATGTGGCCCAACTCATGACATTTAAAACATCGGATCTATTATTTCTTGTAAAACTCTCCACAATAATGATTTTTACAAATTTTGTGTTAGGGTTTTTCACTTATTATACATTTTGTATGTGGTGTAGAGCTTTGTAAACCTGAGTCAACAAGCATTTGCATTTTAAACTTAAATCCACATCTAGGTGAAAAGGTAAAGTCTTTTCTTTTTTCCACAAAATCTCCTCTTGCATCCATCATAGCATAGTCTTGCTCTATTCGATGAACAGACTCAACCAATTACTTGTATGTAGAGAAGTCCAAATAAACCGATAATACTTCTGATTAACTCTTTCATAAACATATAACATTTTTGTTTCTTGATAGTTACTATTTCTTGTGCATATGTTACAAGAACTATTTTTTTTTTCTCATAAGCTGCTATATTTAAACTCTCTCGAATCAATTTGTTCAAGTCATCTCGCATCTGGTTCTTCATAGATACAAATACATACCATTCTCGAAATACCATACAAAATTCTTAACAAAATATTTCTATATTGGACTTCCCTTCAAGCCTCAACTTCTTTAGCATGTGCACAAATCTTTTGTAACACCTCTTAGTACAAAAATTGCCAAAAAAACTCTTCTATTTCAAGACACACAATATTGCCAAACAGTATTTCCATGTTCTCTAGCCAATTCTCAACCTAAATAAAATCTACAACATCCAAAAAATGAGCTGAATGCAATTTGTAAAATTACTCCACAAACTTGTCCACCTAGTGCCTCTCATCATGCTTGCTTGTGGTAGCAAAAGATATGCCTCAACATGATATGATAAATTCGATCAATTCATAAAATAAGTGCTCTTATCTAAACCTAGTTGTTGATATGGCCTCCTTTATTATTTATACTAGTGCCTACTCACCTTAAGGGTTGGGATTGCAAAATCTTATCTGATAAACATAGATAGAGTTTTAGTATAATATGTTTTATTGAATTAATTTGCACCTATTCATCTGACTAATAATGAACATATTAAAAATATCATCAACTATCCAGATTGATTTCAAAATGAATATAACAATCAATGCAACTGGTAATGTGCTTGTTCCAATTTGATTGAGTATCATACATTCATCTCCACGCAAATCTAACCATAAGCCAATCGATGGATAGCTATTTCTTTTTATCCACTTATCCTCGTGAATTTTACAGAGATATTAGGCCAAAAACTTCTAAAGTTGGTGAAGACATGCCTCGAGTTGTTACACACACGTTACAAAAATGGCTGACTTGCCACTTACAAATTTCATTCAAACTTCATTTCTAATTTTCAATTAATTTACAAAAAAAGCAAAGCTATTGGCAATTTTTCACATTCAACACTGGTGATCAATCAGGTAAAATCAAATTTTCCCTTTCCAACCAGTCACCCAGATTTGAGCTGAAACAAGGCTTATTTGAGTCATGTTATGAATGCTCTAACTAAACATATTAATGGGAGAGGTGAAATTTCATCCTCTGAATTAAGGTTAATTAAATATCTTGCACTAAGTACTATTTCGTTCACTTGGTTCCCTCACTCAATCTCCTTCAATAATGAAGGTTTAGCTTTGATCGAAGTGAATAGAGAATTCTTGGATCAAAGATTCCCAGAGGGAGCCCTAGACCCAGATGCCACTCAAGCAACTGGCCCAAGTATTCCCAAGGACTAAGGCTTTGAGCTTGATCCCTGGACGCA
Organism: Vanilla planifolia; assembly: GCA_023846275.1. Lineage (NCBI taxonomy): Eukaryota > Viridiplantae > Streptophyta > Magnoliopsida > Asparagales > Orchidaceae > Vanilla > Vanilla planifolia. The sequence continues at coordinate 5,047,957 of CM043870.1, forward strand.
ACGATCAATCTATGCTTGGACTGATCGAACAAGCATCCGCTTTTCAGCATATCGATACTTCTTCGCTTCTTCCTCACAGATTGCATTTGACGCTCCTAATTCAAGAATTCCTTCTAGAAGGGCATCCACTTTGAATATGTGCATTGGAGCTCAGTAGAAAAGGGAAACAACAGAGGGATCCAAATCAGACCTAAATGGGAATGACATGAACATTTTTCATCTTTGGGAAGAAGGTGATAGCCTTGCTTTTACACAACCAAGGAGCTTTCACGTGGAAGAGTAGTTGATGACTGGCCTACCCTCACATCCAGGGCATCAACTAACTATTATACCTTCCTCACAATAGGTATCTAACTCTTACATGTCATCACTTGAAGTATTCCTCCTTAGATTTCAATTACTCTGATACCACATTTGAGACGCTCTCCTCCTCTTCACAAACTTAAGACCTAAATTCTTGATCCTAAACTAATTTAAAGCTATTTTATCTAAATTTTATATTTTTAACAAACAAAATCTCTCATGTATTTCACCCGTTTTTCATATACTTGTACAATGAATTTATACACATTTACAACCTATATACATCCCACATAGTAATTAACATTCCACGCAAATATCTATAACAACAAAAAAGTTATCAACTATACATCCATAGAATTATAATATATATGATTTTTGACTTAAGAAATCGAAAATACAATTCTTTAGTTATTATAGTGACAATATTTACATAAGATAGTAGAACTAGCATTGTATAGTTGTTCTCTTTCAACCCTACCTGGTAGACCTGAAATGTCAGTGTCAATATAGAATGAGCCACCATCACAAGCTCAACAATCTAAATCTAACACAATTATTACATATCAACTAATATAATACTTAGGTCATGCCTCATGCAAAACCTTTTATCACACAAATTAAGCAACAAAAACTAATAAACATAAAAGTATTCATCATAGCAATTTGACAATCACATGCTATATGCCACAATAACAAGAAAAATAAACATTTACATACAACTTTAATGTTATCATTTTTTTCTTATTGTAGTCTTACAAATAGATTTTGTTTCCTTTTAATTAAGTAAACTTTACAATGATCATGTTCCTATTGTTTTCTATTTCTACAAGTAATCACTCAGCTGTCTCTTGTCAATTTACTTAATTACAAAAACTTTATTTGTTAACATTATATTCCGTCTATACACATTTAGTAATTTAATGCATTATTATCTATAACCACTCTTTTGTTTATCATAGTGCTTTCAACATTTTTAATCAGTTGACCTAACAGCCACCATATTGATTTCTATTGATACTTTCAAATACTGTAATTCACATGACTCGCAAACTATCATATCTATTTTTCTTATAATTTCAATAATATAATGACACATTATGCCTACCTCAATGTTATCATGCAGATTTATCTTTCTTTTCTCAATTTTCGTACTCAATTTCCAAAAATCACCGTCAACTGTCGCTTCCACAGATTCAACTTAATGGGCAACAACAAACTTTGTTATCCATAAGAACCATGGGTTCCATAGACAGTCGAGGAGTTAAAACACAAAAACTACAAATAAAAATCTAGGGTTTGAAAAACTCACCAATTTTCAGTGTGAAAGCTACTTCTTGATTTATTTTTTTTTTCTTTCTCCTCTCTTTTTTCCCTTTCTCTCTCTTCAACCGTGTTTCACAAGCCCTGTTTTTGCAAAGTTGACGGATTCTTCTCCTACCTCAAAACAATCTATTGGAAAGGCAGTGAGATCGGTTAGGGTTGGAATCCAAGACATTCCCACGGCCGAACCAAAGATTTGGAAGCACAAACGCAAAACAGAAACATAGAGAAATTTTTCACAGATCAATGGCCACACAAGAGGACAGAAGCTGTGCCTCCACCTCCTTGGCTTGCTCGAGCCGGTGAACGCGATTAGGGTTTTCTAATGAAATCGGCCGACACCCTTTTTCGATCGGCTGGACGAACATGGGTAGACAACACGAGGGTCGAAGGGGCTGGTCGAATTGCAAGGTTATATTATCTAAATAAAATTATTATTATCATTTAAATATTTTATATTATTACTTAACATTTTAACCTTAATAATCCTAAATACTTTGATTTAGACAAACACATCTCGACTCATCGCAACAAGCCTTATTTAAAAATATATTCTTTTATTTTAAAATATTTTATTTCTTATTAATTTTCCTAGTTTTATAAAACATTTTATATGTATATAAATTCATCTCAAATGTTATTGTAGTTTATGGTCTTAAGAATTTGAGGATATAATATGAGGCCAATTGTGGCATTTACAATTTGATTGTTATTGGATTTTTTAAGTCTTGTTATCTAATTTTTTTTCTCTTACGTTTTGAAAACATATAAATATAATTCTTTATTTTTAAAAAAAACATTAAAAAATTGTTATTCTTTTGAAATTAAGTAATATAATTATTTTTCACAATCAAGTAAAAACATAAAATTTTCAATTTTTTTTAAAACACACACACACACACATATATATATATATATAACATCAATGGCTAAAAATCCTTCATATATCATTTTTGTTCAAATAAAATAAATATAAAAATTACATATCTAATTAAAAGAGATATGAATTACCTAATGTTAATTCAATGACAAATAAGTATACATATATATAAAGTACTATAATATTTAGATAATCGCATGTAAAAGTCATTTAAAATAATATAATACAAATAAAATATGCAAGTATTCAAATAAAAATAAAATAATAATATGTATCTTTTATACACATAAATTGTTTATATTTTTATATATTATTTATTATTTTTTTAACTATTTAGATATTTAGTTTAGAAAAATATCTCTTTTATCAATAAATTAGATATATTTAAAAATATATTATTCTACTATTAAATATCTTGAAGAGAGACTCTTATGGTTTATTTTCAAAATACACTATTCTAAAATAACCCTTTGCCATTTGTGACAATCTTTTAAAGATTTACATTCTCTTTAATAAGTTCTTTTTTTCTTTTTCTCATTTCTCTTTTATTTTTTTATCTTTTTGACTATTATCATAAAACAATTTAACTTGTATACTCATTATGACATAATTATATCAATAAATAATTTATATTAAAAGTAACATATCATTATTGTCAAACATTATATACATATATAAATCATGATATAAAATATTCTTATTTTTTTTTGTCATTCATAAATTTTATCTCTTAATCATTTTTTAAATTTATAAATTTTAATAAGTATCATGCATCAATATAATAATTTTCTATATATGTCATATATATTTCATGCATCTCTAATTTAATCTTTTTAATTAATTAATCAAAACCTCTATTCTATAATACACATTGGAAATGATAAGATACACATAAGTATGAGTTTTCGCATATCCTTTAAAACTAAGTGATGATCTCATTAAGCTAAAATCTTGCTAAATCCTTCCTCATTATAATACCCGAGGATACATTTTTCTTAGTTTTATTTTTGTCTCTTACACAACTCACTTCCAAATCTATTATGAATATCTTTATTTTCTCTCCACTTTTTTATTATCTATGATCAAATACTGAACCTCTAAAATTATTTGAAAACTAGGTCATAACTCATATCTTATTTATACATGTTATCGTGACTTTTGATATTTTTGACCTTTCAAATGCCTTAAACAATTGTTGTTTAATATGAATGTCTTTTCTTCTTCTAATATTTCATTTAAAAAAGTTTTTCATCTATTAAACTCACACTCATTGTAGTTTTATAGATTGTTTATAATTTTAAGTTTTAAGATATATTTAGTTTCTACTAATCATATAAGATGATCAATAGATTTGTATTGTATATTTTTAATCTTGTCTCAAATATATCTTAACTTCTTATTATCGTACTATTACGATCACACTACAGTATTAGCAGGATACTATTATTCCTCACACATTGGATGAATAGTTTAATTACAATGAGTCTTCACCTTATATTGTACATTATTTGATGTACGACATCTTTTGATTATTTTCAAGCAATATCATTATGCTATATCATATGATATTTCTTATAGCAATTGTATGATCAATTTATTATATCTCTTATCATGTTATATGACGTAGAAGCATATAACATTAGCTCACAAACACAGATATACTAGCGTCGCATCAATTCTACAAATCCACTAATACAAAATTTGGTTAAAAATTATTTTTAAAATGCTTAAAATTAAACTTTTTATTAATTTCGTTATCTGCTATCGTCTGCCACCGTCAGCATTGTCATTAGCACCCACTGTCACTACTCGAGCCGACCTGCACACCCGCTTGACCCAAATTGATCTTGGAACACTTTTTAACCTGTGCTCAAGCTGTGTTGACCCATTACCATGCCAACCCTTGATGACCCATGCTAACTCGCCAGTCCTATCGACTCATTCTATTTTGCCCAACCCATACCTACCTGAAACCTAGAATGGACCCACTAAGACCTCCACCTACATCGTGTCGAGTACGCCCTAATCATTTCACTGCCCACCGTTTCGTCAGCTGCCATTATCGCCACCCAAAACAAATAATTTGTTTAGGAACTACTTAATTTCATTAATTTTAAAGCTTTTAAGTCTATTTTTATTTAGAATTTTTTTATAATTTATATTGAATTTTAAAATTTTGAAATATCTTTTAACAATTCTAAAATATGTTATTTTATATTTTTAAATATCTTTTTATTTTTCTAAATTAACCAATTATTATTTTACCATTGAAGTCTCTATAAATAGAGATGCTCGTCAAATTGTAAAATAAATGATAGAATAACAATTTTTCTTATTTGTATGCTTTCACCTTAGTAAACAAAATATGTGCACCAAATTATAATTGGAGAGATTCTAATTTTTATTGTGAGAGATAAGAATTGAATATGAGAGACATTTCACTAAGAGAGCTAATAACCAAATCCTTTGTGAGAGATAAGCATCGAAGTAGAGAGATCTTTCATCGAGAGAGCTGATAACCAAAAAATTATTACTTTTTCTAACATCCACACCATCATCAAAAAGTTTAATAATTTAATAACTTTTATTTTCGACATAATAATCTAAAGTTAGAGTTACTTTTTTTATTTAAGTAGTCCACAAAGAATTTTTATCTTAAATTTTTTATTTTATATGTATAAAATTATAGGTGACAAAAATTATTTTATAAAATTGTATGTTTAATATTAAGGTGTTATCACTTGCTCAACTTAATAATCTATGTTATAAATTTGGAATGCTAATATTTGAATAGTTCTAAAATATCACATATAACACTTAACCCTGGTTAGTGTATAGTAATTTTTATATTTTTTAATAGTTTATTGAGCATCTTTAGTGTTGAAGATTTCAAGTTATATCATAATAAAAATTTATATCTATCTTATAACAACTTTGGCATCATAGCTAAGCTTTTTTACTAAAAATAACCTTTTACTTAGTACATCAACTTTAATTTATTACTATTTTTTAATATAAAAATATTAAATTTTCTGTTAAAATTGTTTTTCTACTAAAAATTAAAAAAACTTTTATAAAAACTTTTTTTTTGCTAAAAAAATTCTTTTTTTTTATTGGTGTATCTAATAAATCACTCTGAGTTAATTTTAGGTAAACTTTATCTTATGAGGTGGTATGAAAGTAGTGATACGACTAATCATCATTTTTCTTGGGAATAATTTGGTTCTCTGTAGGAAGTGGTCTGGCAAAAGTTGGACCCTGAACACTCTTCATTTTCTTGGAAGCACATCTCATCTCATCTTTGGTGGTACATAGTTACACTAGTTTTGCTTTCATAATTTTTTTATAAATAAAGAGAGAAAGAGAATATATCCCAAATTATTTTTTGACTTAATATCTCCTTGTATAACAAACCTTTTTATAATTACAAGATTTGATAGGACTTATCAAATGGCAAATCAAAGTAAAGAATAAGTTTAAAAATAAAGATAAAATTTAAATTAAGATTCTATGTTAGAAATATCTTAATTAATAGTCCAACTCAGCCATATAATTAAACAAATCATCCTAAACTAATAATATGAACTAAATCCTAAAAGAGAAAGAGATAGTAGGAGTGTCATACTCATTTATTTAAAAGAAAAAAAATCATAAGAAGCATAGGAATCATAGAAAACATGATTTTTTTGATGAATCAGATATTTATAAGAGAAATCATAATCATAAAAAAATAAATATTCTGATGACTTAAACCAAAATGATGATCTAGATATGTTTAGTGAATAGAAAAGACTTAAGAGGCATCGAGATAAATACTATATCCATAATATAAAACTAGGTGTCCTAACTTTTGATGGTAGTTATGATCCTAAATATTACATCGACTAATAGATTAGTATGATTAATTACTTTGATTGGCATCAAATAAGTGTGAAAAATATCAATGTACTAAGACTAAACTCACTGATATTGTCCATAGATTTCTTAGAAACCTAGAATAATAATATGTTAATAATGATGAAGAGGTATTTTAAATTTGGAGAAACCTTAAGGTTAGATTATACAATAGGTTTATTCTAATAACCTATAATGCAAAATGTTAGATAAATGGTAAAGATTTTCTTAATGTGGTAAATCTATTGAGAAATACATTAACAAGTTTGAGGATTATAAACTTAAGTATGATATAGATGAACGCGAGCATATAATACTATCCTGTTTTAGGACAGATTTAAGAAACACATACAAGCTAAGCTTAACTTGAGAAATATTACTACGTCAGAAAAGGCTTATCATATAGCTAAAAATCTAAAAAAATTAAAAATTCTTATTTTAAAAGAAATAATGAACCAAACCCTTTAAAGGCCCACATCACAACTTCTTAACCCACTTATACTCGCACTTCATCTACCCCATCCACATACTTTTTAAATATTCTAAACCCACATTATCATCCACTTCTTCACAACTTTATTTAACCTAACTCACTTAATTTTGAATCATCTATTTTAAGTGCCACGAAAAGCAACATGTAGATGCAAACTGCTTAAAGAGATCCATGATTATGAATCTAGAAAATGTTAATGAACAAGAAGAAAATATAATATTTGATAAAGCAGACTAAGAATTAAATAATAAGAAAACCTACATAATTAGATGCACAATTACAATTCCATAATTGTAAGATGACTGGAAGTGCACCAATATCTTTAGCACCAGCATAAAAATTAAGAAACAATCATATAAAACAATCATAATCGTAGGTTTGGCAATCCAGCCCCCCAGGAAGGACGTAAGCCGAATTATTCGTGGGCGGGAGTATGCCAGCTCGTCCAGGGGAGTCCATAGCCCTTCGAGGGATCGTGGTAGAAGCAGACCCAGGCGGTACTCGCAATCTCGAGGCCGTGTGCACCAAAAGCCAGCGAGCACGGGGGGTCAGACCTCGATGGCTGAAGGCACGGGCCGTGTGGCCCAAGTGGATGGCAACAGGGGGAAATTGCCCGTGTTACTGGTGGCTCGGGAGGAGTTTACACCCACGGGCCCTGACGGAAGCGTCACTTAATTGGGCGGGCCATGGCTGCGCTTCGTGGAGCGTAGTAGCCATCATGGGTGGTGATGGTGGTGGTTCTGGGAGGCGCTGATGCACAGTTGCATGAGATCATTAAGCTAAGGGCATATTCATTCATGAAGTTCATTGTCTGGAATATAAGGGATGTCAAAAAGAGGAAGTCCAGGAGCTACTTGCAAAGGCTTGTCCGCGAGTGGAACGTTGTAGCCATGGCGTTAATGGAGACGAAAGCACGGACCTTTTCTAGACAGGATGCGGATTGGCTTCTCGGGTGGGATTGGGAGTTCGCGGCTTACCCTTCTGAGGGCATGTCGGCTGGCTTCGTTCTCATGTGGAAGAATTGGGCTGACCTTAAGATCACAGGGGCCTCGACTCATGCTATGGCGTGCGTGGTTAAAGTCCGATCCGACTACATGCTCAATTATTTCTTCGTTTATGGACCCAAACATCATCATATGCGTCGGGTTATCTGGGATGCTATCTGGAATTCCTTTGGGGGTGACGCGCCTCTTATCGTCGCCGGGGACCTCAACTTGGTAATGGCACCGGAGGAGAAGTGCGACAGGCGGCGCTTTATTTATGGTAGGGATCAGCAAGATCTTGCAGACCTTATGCAGGACCTCCAGCTTGTTGATTTGGGCTTTTCTGGCAACAGGTTCACTTGGTGTAACGGGAAGCAAGGTGGCGCGCGCATCCTCGAGTGTCTGGACCGGGCTCTAATGAATTCTGCTAGGCTGATCGCTTTTCCTAATGTTCGGTGCACCACCTTAGCAGGCTTGGGTCGGATCACTGCCTGCTGCTGATTAATTTGGGTGGCAGGAATCCTTGGCCGAAGTCCGGTAGGCCTCTCTTTGATAGTGTGTGACTGGATTTCCCTCAATCCTTCCAGGTGGTTCATAAGGCTTGGCAGAGACGTGCTGGGGGTGACCGTATGTAAGTAGTCACGACGAAATTCAAGTGCTCGCTGATGGCACTGTGCAGATGGAGCCGCAAGGAGGTGGGAAACCTTATCGATCGAAACAGGGAGCTGGAAACGGGCATCGACGGGCTTCAAGCGAGGGAGTCCAGCGATGGCCTTTCGGAGGAGGATCACATGCTGCTTGGAAACATGGTTACGGCCTTCCACTGCGGCTGCGCTCACTAAGAGCAGTGGTGGTGGCAGCGCGCCAAGGTGCACTGGGCGTAGCTCGGTAACTGCAACACGTAATTTTTCCATAATGCGTCCTCGGCTCAGGGTCGAAAAAATCGCATAACTCACTTGAGGGACGATGATGACAAAGTGATGGACTCTCCCGACAGCATTAGGCGCCTCGTCCTAGCCTATTTTGAACGGAAATGGTGTGATGGCGACCAGAGGCCCCTGCCGCAAACTACCTCGCTTCCTGGTTCTATCAACAATGAGTTGGGCTCCAACCTCTGCTGCAGGGTCACGGAAGATGAAATCATCATGGCCATGAGAGGGATTAAGAGGAACCGTGCTCCTAGCATCGACGGGATCACGATGGAGTTCTTGCATGGCTATTGGAACATCACGCGGAGTGACATCATCAATGTCGTGCTCGCTTTCTTTGAGGATCGCAGGCTGCCTGAGGGCTGGAAGGACACGCTTATCGTCCTAATCCCGAAGAAATAGGGGGCGTGCCTGTCGGAGCATTTCTGGCCGATCAGCCTATGCAACACCATCTATAAGGTGGTGGCACGCATTTTGGTCGGGAGGCTGAAGATGCTGCTGCCGAGCCTTATTTCGCACGAGCAAGCTGCCTTCGTCCCCGGGCGGAGTATCTCGGACAATATTAACATCGCCCAGGAGATGGCCGAGAGGATGCGCTCCTGCACCGTTGCCTCTGGCCTCATGGCTATGAAAATTGATATGGAGCAGGCCTACGACAACGTGCGGTGGGACTTCCTACTCGAGGTGATGAAGGCCATGGGGTTCCCTCTCATTTGGCGCGAATGGATCACCGCGTGCATCACCTATCCACGGTTTGGTGTCCTCATCAACTGTAACAGCCCTAGCTTTCTCTTATTTACATTTTTATATTTTTTTATAGAAAGAGCTCTGTGAGACGAATCCAACGATATTTAATTTGTAATTTTCGGAGCTCAAATGAATAAATTATGAATTTTTGAAGATTTGGGATAAATTTGTAACGTAGAGGATAGATGTGTAATTTTAAATGTCGGCTTAGTTCAAATCCGATTGGCGGAGGATATATTTGCAAATATAAAATTTAGAGTGGGTTTTCTGCAAAAACGCGGTTCACGAAGCGAGGGATAAGGGCGTCTATAAAAGCCGAGCCAGGTGCGTTTGGAAAAGCACTTCTGCGAAAAATGCCGGCGAAGAGGTTGCAGAGTGCGACGATGAGGTTTCTGACAACTGTTGTTTTTGCGTAGACGTTATAGTAACATCCAACGAGGATTTCCGTGAGCATTGGCACGCGACAGTGACGGCCGGCGAGGATTTGTATAAGTTCTTGCACGCGACAGTGACGGCCGGCGAAGGTTTCCATGAGGTAAGAAATAATTTTTTTGTCGTCGGAGTTGTGTAAAGTTTTCCGGTGAGCGGGGGAGACCGAGAGGCGAAAGCCGAGCCGGATTCGATCGATTCAGCACGTGAAACGACCGATCCAGCGCCGGCGAAAGATTTCGGTTTCGCCGGACGCGAGAGAGAGAGAGAGCGACGTGAACCGGTCCAGGCTTGGACCAGGTTACGCTGCTGAACCGGATGCCGAGCGCGCGCGGTCCAGAGCGTAGAGCACGCGGTCCAGCACGCCGAGCACGCCCGGTCCAGCGCCGAGAGCACGCGGTCCAGTGCGCCGGGAGTGGGCGGTCCAGCACCGCGAAAGAAAATTTTGGGGAAAAATGCTGTTTGGAAAAGCTTTTAGAAAACTTTTTTGCGCGGGCGGTCCAGCGTCGAGCGTGCGCGCGCGGTCCAGCGGGGGGTTCAGTGCCGCGTAAGCCCATCTTTTGGGATTATTTTGGGGTGTGTTTGGGAAAGCTTTTAGAAAGCAATTTTTGACTAATAAGCATATTTAAATTAATTATTTTTGTATTTTACGGGCTTGTAGGACATCAAGAAGAAGCAGAAGTGAGTAAGACAGTTGGTACATCAAATTCAGGTAGATAGATTCCTAACCCTGTGATGTAGCACATTACTATGTATTTGCTTTACATGATTTTCTTTCAGTTACATGGTGTTTGATTGTTCTATATGTTGATGTTTCTTTCATTTGCATGAAAACTGAAAAGAAAGAAATAACATAGTATGACAATGAAATCAAAAGAAAGAAACAATATGGAAAGAAGGTCTTTTGATATGGCATAATTGTTTGGAATTACGATTGGAAATGATAGTAAAAATGGATTCCCAGAGAACATTATCCTCACCACTAGGCCCAGCATGTGTTGCAGGGTATCGATCTTCGGATCAGATATCTGCCTAGTGTTTATACCAGGCCCAGCGTGTGTCGCAGGGTATCGATCTTCGGATCAGATATCTGCCTGGTATTATGTGCTATGACTCCATGATGATTTACACCAGACCCAGCATGTGTTGCAGGGTATGGTACCATACCTGCCTGGTGGCACTAGGCCCAGCATGTGTTGCAGGGTATCGATCTTTGGATCAGATATCTGCCTAGTGTTATGTGTTTGGTTGGATGCCGGCTGGAGGTCATTTATTGATGATGTTTGGATCTAGAGGATAATGCGTCAAAGGGAATTGGGCCCGAAAATAATACACATATAAGGAACTGGCATTTCTTTATGGTTTTCATTTGGCATTATCTTATATATATGACATATGGTATGGTTTAGCTTGATGCATATGATTCATCTTTATTGTTTATGGTATTTTGTTATGTCTTTTTATTTACTTGGTTAACTATGTGGATTTATCTACCGAGATGTGTAAATCTCATTTAGTGCTTACATCACAGGTCATGAAACCACTGCACCGAGAGATGGGAATGGTGCTGCTAGAGAAGAGCCATTTTCAAGAGATGTGTGAGAGTGAGAAAGTTTTAGTGTGATTAAATGTTTTAAAAACATGCCTATATATACACTTTGGATTTTGAGTGTGTGTTTGTCTTACCGTCGGGTCCCCACCTTTGATTTTTGGTTAGTTGTCCTCACTTGAAGTAACAGCTAAGCAAAATTTATGATAATATTGTTATATAATGGACTTGGTTAGGTGGGGGCTTGACATCAACGGCTCGCATCTTCATTGGGTGGTGGCACGACGGGGCCTCCGACAGGGTTGCCCGCTCTCGCCTTACCTCTACGTCATGGCCACGGAGTACTTGTCGTGTCTGATGAGGGATTACGAGTCGCGATAGCTGCTTGGGTTCAGGCCGGGGCAGCACGCACCGCAGGTCTCTCACCTCCTGTTCGCTGATGATGTGCTGGTTTTTGCCCCTGCATCCCGCGAGGCTGCACGCGCTGTCCGTAGTATCCTGCGGGCTTTCGGGGAGGGCGCTGTCCTGAAGGTCAATCTCTCGAAGTCCAAAGTTTATTTCAACAACAAATTTAGCAAGAAGAAATCCCGCCTGATCTCCAGGAAGCTTGGCATGGAGCTTGGCCAGACGTTAACGTATCTTGGGATTCCCATCGCTGCGCGGCGCCTGACCAAAGCTGATCTCAATTTCCTTATCCAAAGAATTGATGCCACTGTGGTTAGCTGGCTGCTGGCCAACTTTCATCAATATGCACTCCAACTGGCTGGACTGTGTCGCTGAATGCATTACGGTTGATGGCGATTGGGACGAGGAGGTTATTTCCATTTGGGTGGGCCTGGCACTCATCGACAGGATCCTGCACCTTCCACGTGCTCGGGACTCTACCCAGGATGTCCTGCTCCAAACGCATACCGAAACGGCGAAGGTTCATAGCGGCCGGATCTACACGCAAATTAAGTGCAATGCACTGTCTTCCGACAAGAGTGGCGGCCGGCATCCTAACGAGGTGATGGGGAGGATCTGGGAGATGAAGGCGCTGCTGAGGGTCTGGGTTTTTTTTTGGCGGGTCGCCGGCGACTTTCTTCCCACGGAGACTTGGTTGGCCCGCCGGGGACTCTGTCGGGACCCCATGTGCCCCCTAGGCTGCGTGGCAAAGGAATCCCTGCACCACGCTCTGTGGGATTACCCGTGCGCCCAGGACCTTTGGGCTGCTAGCCATGCACGTCACACCTGCTCGAGTTGGGCTGGCCTACGGGTGCGGGAACCAGGTTTCGGGTTTTGGACATGCTCTTTCGGTTCGTGGGCTCCCCTGCTGCGCGTCATGGCGATGGTGCGCGTCACGTGGCCACGATTGCTACTACCATGTATTACATCTGGGCTAGGAGGAACGCTTTCAGGCACAACAACCTGGTGCCTACGCCTTGCTCGTTATCCAGGACGATCAGGATTGAGGTGAACACTGCTCTCAGGAGGCATCTTTTCTATTCATCCCTGTCCAGCGGGAATCCTGGCAAATCCTCGGATTTGCTTGTAACGCATGGCTGGCTTCCCCTCCCCCCCAACAGGATGGGTAAAAGTTAATTGTGATGCAGCTGTTGGTGACTACATGGCTGGCCTTGGTGTGGTCGTTAGAGACTGTATGGGTAGACCTCTCTTGGAGGCTGGCAAGAGGATGATCTCCCTAGCTGCTGATATGATGGAGGTCCAAGCCATTCTTCTGGCCCTCAACCTACTTAGGGAGTCTCTTCCCCTGTACCGTGCCATGGAAGTCCAGTCCGACTCGATGACGGCACTTCAGGTGGCTCGTGACATGATTTCCCACCCTCCTGGGGAAGGGGTTTTTGTTGATACCCTTCAGTATGCTAGGGATATGGAGGAACTTCGGTTCTCTCATATTCACAGAGAAGGGAACGAGCCTGTCGACTGGGTTGCTCGTGCTGCTTGCCTCCATGAGTTTGTTTGGGTTCCCGGGTGATGAGGACATCATGTTCGAGAAGGACTTTAGACGTCCAAGGACCAGGTCTTGTACAAAAAAAAAAAAAAAAAAAAAAAAAAAACCCCCGTTTCGAACCGTTTCGAACCGCTCGTGCCCGAACTGGATCCGGGTTTGCCTGAACCGCTGTGCATGAGTCCAGCCAGGCGCCTACCCAAGCTACCCACCGGATGACCCGCGACCTGCGACCCGCGCCGACCCACGCCAGCCCGCACCGACCCGCGACCTGCGACCAGCGTCGACCCACGCCAGCCCGCACCGACCCGCACCGCCGCCGCCGCCGCCGCCGTCGCCGCGCCTCCAGCCATCTGAAATTTGGGTTAAATTAGGATAAATGAACTTAATTTTCATTATTTTTCTCAGATTTCTAGGAGTCTATTTGTAATTTTTATGTGACTTTTAGTTTACCCATGTGTCCTTTAGTATTCCCATTTTATGAGTCAAAATGTCTTTTGTACCCTTATGGATTCCTATATAAGGGAGAGTCCTCTTCTGTTGTAGAGATATTGAATAGTTAATGCAAGCTTTTGAGTGTTCTTTGCTTCCATTCTGAGTTCGTGAGTGCTCTGAGTGTCTTTGGCGTGCTGAATCGTCAAAGCTCTGATACTGGGAGGAGGGACGCGAGGTCCAAGTGGTGAGACGCCACTCCAGTCTATCATCTTCCTTCACCGCTCAACCATCTTCAAGTTGAAACTTTTGTTTTTCCTTGTCTTCCTTTTTACGAGTAATTTACATTCCTAAATTATTAATTTGTCTTCAATATATTTTCATTCTGCGAAGTGCAACTTTTACTATAAATTATATTTTAAGTTCAACTGGTACTTAACCAATCTAAGTACTCCCTATTTCTGCGTGTTTGAAAGTGTGTAGCCGTAATCGATTTAGCGACTTCTTAGCCGCTAACGATCCTAAGTTTAGTTAGGATTCATTGGTTGGTGCCTTTTGCGTTCAACCCTCATCGTATCTAGGTGTGTGTCCCTTAGGATGACGGCCCTGCTCTTTGTTGTGCATCAGTCACGAATTTTCTAACTAAGCAATTTTCGTCTAGTCCTACATCACCGGGGGTTCCCTCCCTCAGCCCCTACTCAAACTCATATTATCTGACTTCTCGTTCGATCCCCTTGAGGATCTCACTGTAACTCCTGTATAGCATTGCCACTTTTGATATAATATTATATCTTCTTAAAAAAAAATAAATAATGATAGTTACATTAATGTAATATCCTTTGAAATTGTTAAATAAATTAGAGCTTTTCTATTGAAACACCAAAACATCCATACCTATTAAATAATGATGTTATGTGTTCTTAAAATTGGGTAGGCATAATGAAAAGGTTTTATATGATATCATACTTATGAAAGTATGCCATCTTATCCTTAAAAGACTATGGCTTTTTGATAAGGATGCGACTTTGAAGAAAAGTTGGATAAACAAAAAGAAAAAACAAATAATTTAAGCTTAATCATATTATCTCAAGTTAGGAAAACCCTTAATCAAATAGATTTAATTTGAATTTTTATAATCAAAGAGTTAGCCATTACATTACTAAATCCACCACCTATTATGCAAGCACATGGTAATAAGTTAATGGATTTTATTGATCTTATTCCCTTATTAGTAGACTTTCAAACTTCTATTTTAATTTTTTCCTTTGTCTTTAGTAAAATAATACCTAAAAAATTAATCTAAGTAATAAAAGATATAAGAAACTAGTAGATGTTCAAAGAAATATTAAAAAATTTTATGAAGAAGATTACATTATAATTAAAGTTAAGTCAAAATAATTTCCTCTAAGAGTTTATAAGAAATTACAAGAATATAGAGCTAAACCTTTTAGGATTATTCAAAAATTAGAAACTAATATGTATGTGTTAGATTTACGAGAAGAGTATGAGATTAATACAACATTTAACATTAAGAATTTAGTCTCTTATAAGACACTACATCTAATATCAAGTGAGTCATTTAAGCATGATTCTCTTATGATGAGTAAACTCGTTTCTACCATTATATTAGCATTAAGAGTAAGGATAATGTGGTGAAAATGTTAGACCTTGAGATAATTCTAACCAAAGATTATAGACTTAAAAAAAATTTTACTTCATTGGAAAGATAAACCTCCAAACAAAAATGCATAACTTATGATAACTTACATTATATCACAATGCACATGTTAGAGTACTACTGTACCCGTCACCCTGGTACACCAAGCCAAGCTCTCTCCTACTTAAGGATGATGACATTGAAGTATCTAACATTAGCTCATAAACACAAAACAACTAGCATCACACAAGATCCACAAGTCTACTAGTAAAAAATTTAGTTGAAATTTGCTTAAAATAATGTTTAAAATTAAATGTTTTATAGATTTTGTTGTCTGCTATGTTCATCACCTTCCACTATCATTAGTGCTGTCATTAGCACCCGTTGCCATTACTCGAGTCGACCCATGCAACCTGTATGACCATAATTGACCCAAAACATTGTTTGAACCCATGCTCAACCCGCATTGATCTATTACCGTGCCTACCTACGATGAGCCATAATGACCCACACCAACCTGCTAATGCCACCGACTCATTTTGTTTTGCATGACCCACGCTTACCCAAAACCAGGAATGGACATACTGATACCTCCGTCTACAACATGCCCATTTCATCCTACAGTTTCCTTGACCGCTATTATTGTCGCCCAAAACTCATATGTTTAGGAACTGCTTAATTTAATTAATTTTAGAGCTTTTAAGTTAATTTTTATTTAGAATATTTTTTGATAATTTATGTTGAATTTTGGAATTTTCAAATATCATTTAGAATTCTAAAATGTCATTTGATATTTTTAAATATCATTTATTATTTCTAAGTTAGATAATTATTATTATACTTTTAAGATCTTTATAAATAAGAATGCTCATTAGGTTGTAAAGAAAAATAATAGAATAAAAATTTCTCTTATTTGTATGCTTTCATATTTATAAACAAAGTATGTGTGACTAACCATAGTTAGTGACATTCCAACTTTTCTTGTAAGAGATAAGAATTGATAGTGAGAGATCTTTCACCAAGAGAGTCAAAAACCAAATCCTTTGTGAGAGACAAGGATCAAAAGTGAGTGACCTTCCACAAGAGAGCCAATAATCAAACAAATTATTGCTTCTGTCAACATCTATACATTGTTAAAAGATTTAATCTTTCAGCAACTTTTATTTTTAAAATAATAATCTAAAGTTAGAGTTATTTTTTTCTATTAAAATACTCTACATAGAATTTGTCTTAAATTTTTTATTTTATATTTAAAAAATTGGATGTTAAAAAACTATTTTATAGGATTATATGTTTAATGTTTAAGGTGTTATCACCTATTCAACTTAATAATACATGTTATAAGTTTGAAATGCCAATATTTGAATATTTTTAAAATACGATAATCGTCAACTAACCCTGATTAGTGCATAGTATTTTTTATATTTTTTTAATAATTTATTGAGCATCTCTAATATTATAGACTCTAATTTAGACCCAAATAGAAGTCTAAATCTATCTTGCATTATCATAATTGACAACGACTATGTATATTATGTTGTTTTATCTTAATCATACTAATACGATCATTTTATCATATTGTATATTTTTTTAAGATATCTTAGACACTTTTACACTAATATCAATTGATTTTTTTACATAATTGTACAATGTGATACACTTCTTTAGTACTACATAATCTAATATTTATATGAATTCTTGAATACACATTGGCATACTAATACATTTGTGTTATCATATTTATTTGACTAAGTATTCAGTTCTATATCATATCATACTCATACATTTATGTCATTCATATTGTGTAATGTCTTATTATTTGAACCAATTTTTTGCTTTGCTTTAGAGACTAAGTATAATGTTATGATCATTGTGTACAATCCTCAGCTCACTTTTGTGCATATTCACATCATTCTTGCACTCATTCTTTTTCTTACACGATCCTACCTTACAATATCAGAAGGTCTTACGATATAATCAACCCCTTAACATGTCGTACTACTTCTACCTACAATAACGATGCACTTACTATGCTTCATCATACTTGTATATTGCATAATTATACTTGTATGACATAATCATATCTTATGAAACTAATCATCCAATTAATTCTCTCATTTTGATCATATTGTACAATAATATGATATGTACTATATGATACTTTAAAATTTTGTAACAATTTTATGAAATATAAAAAAATTTTAAAAATTTTAAAAATAATATTTGATCAAAATTATTATTTTACAACTCTATTCTTAAGATCATAAATCGTTCTTAATGTCTTTATTTTCAATATCTCATTATTTAAATTTGTTGAAAATTCTTACACCCACTTTTAGGATGTTATACAAATTTTGATGGAGCTTTTGTGATATTGATTTATTATATCCAGAGAGCATATGAGGGAATTGGACCCATTAGACTGGATACCCAAAGTTTGTTTGAATACAATAAATTTAATCTGAATCTTGTTTTCTTTTTTATAGAAATTGGGTTGTTCCATGGTCAATTTGGAGCCACTTTATAGTCAATCTAGCTTCAATGCATGAACCATAACCTTTTATTAGATTTAAATTTCAAACCAAAAAAAAATTCCTAAAAAATATTATACCATACATTAAAATTATATAAAAATATAAAAAAAACTTTTCTTGTAAAAATTTTCTTAAATTTGAATGAAATTGTATTAATGTGCGATTAAAAAATATCAAAGCAAACACTAACAATATATTCCCCAATATATATTTTATAAAAATAATTTAAAATGCTATAGAAATTAATCAAATCTATTAAAAAAACCTTAATTATTTGTGTATATTTTGTACATGAGCAAACAATATTTATCATTTAGTTTAAAGCTATTCATGTCGTGTCAAAACTTGAATGATTTGCTCTTGACTCAAACGAACAACTAGGGTATAAATAAAAAGACTTATTAACTCAATTAAAAATTTACAATTAAGACTACATTTGTGCTTCAAGTGATGATTTATTCTATTTATGCGAATAGTTTTTTTTTCTTAAAATATTATGTATCAAAGTTGCCAAAACATTTGTTCTTATTATAAATTTAACTAATACACTTAATTGCCCTATTATAAATCTAAGTGTATTGATAACTTATACTATCACGAGGTCTATTTATAAAAATAAAATAAAATAGTTGATAAAAGTTTGATGCAACAATGAGAATTCTATTATTGTAATACATTAGAGTTTAAGTTGTGTTATTTTCTTTTTGTTGCATTGTTTATTTTTTGTATAATTTAGATATGTTTTCACATCTATAATATTATAAAATTTGTTTAGTTTAAATTATGAATATTTTTGGATTATTTTATGTTGATTTAATCATTAACGATTTTGTTTAAGTCTTAAGAAGTTATTTTTTGACAAAATACATTCTATAGTTTATTAGTAGGGAGTGATATACAAATGTCATATTTTTAAAGATTTTAAGGTTGATAATGACAGTTTCATTAAACCAATAGGTTCAAGGTTGGCATCTCAACCAAATGATATCTTTTTTAGTAAAAAATTATACATGACTTTTTAAAAGTTTATCTAACATTCTAAATTTCTTTCCAAACATAGGAATCAATTGGAAGTAGCTCTAAAAGATGTACCTTTCATGGTTTTGACACTCTTTTACTATATTTCATGTTTGGTAGTATTTACTTTACAACAATGCATATGATCAAGCATATACATGATGCAATTCATCCCTCCTTTTACAAAAGTGACTATATAGCATCACATTGTAGATTACTATAGTATTATACCTTTTGTTATATTTTTCTCAACTTCATATTTGTTGCATGTAATATTCCTTAAAATTACTATATAGTATTTCTAACATAATTATAAATTCATTTAGATTGAATTAAATCATTTTTTAGGATTTTATAAGCCAATGGGATTTTATTATGTAATTATCCAATCATGACTATGATTAAAGAGGACAAGACACACTCAGTACTCCTATTCATGAAGTTGTAACCATCCTTGATAATTTATTAATCACATTAGGTAATTATCTCAAATTATCTTGAACATTTGTTAACCACACCAAATGGCCTTATATCATTTTCCAACTTGATTTTTGCCTCTTGTCATATGTCAAGCTCTCACATCTCAAAAAATCAAGTTTATATTTATATAATATAGTCTAATAAATTTTATTATATTTTAAATTTTGAATTTTATAGAATATGAAAGTTTCATTTAAAAATATATTTTTATAAATAGGTCATAATAATAATAACGTAAACATGACTTTTTAATAATGGAGAAAATATATAATATTATAAAAAAATACTTTGAGTTCGAAGATATTAATTTCACTAAAATTAGACTAGATTTGATAATAAAACAAAAGGTCAAAGTTGTATGAAATAATAATAGCTTTAAATAAATTAATATATTTATAATCCTTAATTAATAAACACTCTTCAGAACAAATTTGAGAGATTATATTGCGTATAAGAGGGAAGAAGGAACGAGAGAAGAATTACGCTAGCACTCGCTATCAACGATCTGTAACGAAAGGATTTCACTTGTGGGAAAGGATTGAAGGGAAAATTTTGATCCAAGAAAGAAAAATCTAAATTTCAAATCAATGTTATCTTTTCTTTTGTTTTAATATGGTTTTCTATAAAGAATTATTGGAGAAATGTTATGTATGTATGAGAGAGTGTATAAATAAAAGGAAAAGGCTTGTGAATTGATTTTATGATGTAATTAGGGCTTTGGATGATTTGTAAACAGAAAAATTCATGGCTTGTATAAAGAAATTTGTAGCTTCAAGTCACTATTAGATGGTTTGATCTAACGATTAGACTATTTGATGAAGCATTGGAGGAGAAGAATAGTTAATGTTATATGATTGAATGGACTATCTAACATAGCAACATAAGGTATGTGAAAGCCTAAAGTATCACATGCAATCCTTATGATAAGATTTTGAGTATCAAGCAATCTGAACAAATGATTAGATGTCTAATACAACCTAGCCCATGCCACATGACATCATAATATCAACACCACTCTAGATCATTTGTATCTCATTATGACATAATCACCAATCAATGCCCATGTCATACCTCCTTCAAATTTCATCATTGCTCAAGGCCAATGTCATCCATTGTAGCATATCACCACCCAAGGATATGTCTCATATTATTATGATATTATTACCACCCTAGGCAATTATCTCATCTCATTGTGACATCATTAATAGTCAATATTGTATTATCTTATTACATAAAAAACATTATCATTTATACTCTTATAACTAAAAATAAAAGTTTCATAAAGGTAATTTGATATATATGTTATATTCAAAATATAATATATGAAATAGTGTTAAAACTCCTATGAATTAACATTTGTAAAAATACATATCTAATTACTAAATGTTGTAGTATTCTAATCCTCTTTCTTTATATCATTCTCTTCTTATAATTTACATAGGTTGCATTATATTTGTATTTATTTATAATTCACACTCTATTATTTTTGTTGCATGCTTAGAGCTTGATGAAATTTATTGAAACTAAATAAATTCTTTTATCAAATTGTTTATTGGCACCACCAGATTGTTTGATGTTTGTTTAACACATTGTCTAATCTCTCCCAGGTTCTTCTTGGAATGTCTAACTATCTTTTGGATCGTTTGATGCTCACAACCTTACTTTTTTAGAGAATTGAGTATAAACTTATTCCCATCGAGCACTTTATCATACACTTCTTTTTGTTTTGAGGGCATTTATTTTTTTATCAAAAACTTTTGAATACATAGACACCCTTTATGATAAAACCTTTATTTAGAAAACTAATAGCATTTGAAGCCTTTCTTTTTTACACGACAAATAAAAATTAACATTATTTAAAAAACTTTTAAAAATTTTACGATTTGCTTTTCTAACAACTATGTCTATATAGTAAAGATAATGTAGTAGAAATTAAAACTACAACATATCTAAAGTTATATAACAAAGGTAGCTAATGTAGCAATTTTTATTACATAATTCAAGCTTAACATGAGCATTTATCTTAATGGTGAAAATGAATTATCGCTTTGACACTCAGAAATGAAGAAGATAATAAGTAAATATTGAGTGATTTTTCAAAAAAATCATTGGATAAGGAGTGGCTCATTATAAGTTTTTAGATAAAGGTGTATATAGATTAATTATCAAACATTGCCTAATGAGTGTATGATTCTGGTATTTATATGAGAAGTCGTGATCTTAAAATATTAAAATATCTTTTGAGAATAAAATCCACTTATGTCAGGATGAGACAATCTAAAGAGATAATATCTTAACATAATAAGACTATTTTGCTATATTTTGTATCAAAACTGACCCTCTATAAGTCTGATGTGATTCAAGAATGAACTAAATGGAAGCGCATAAGCTTATGACACTAAGGAATAAAGAAGGCAAAGAGTAAATGTTAGGTGATGTTTCGAGAGAGAAATCACTATAAAAGAGTGACTCTTAATAGTCTTTTAAAAAAAGAGTAATTTTAGTATTTATAAACGATACTATAATTTTAAGATGTTAAGATATTTTTTGAAAACAAAACTTACTTAGGTCGAAACTAAGAGACATAAGGGAATAATATCTTAGGATGATGAGTCCAATATATCATAGGATAAGTTTTATTTAATTTTTCTTTTTTATCCCAAGTTTTATAAAACTAGTTTTAATATATTTAGATAATTATTCCTTTTCTATTCCTTTTGTTCAAATTTTATACAATTAAGTTTGTATATTAGAACAATTATTCATTTTTTTATTTTTTTATCTTAATTTTATGCAATTACGTTCATATGCTTATCATGATATACAAAATAAAATAATTATTTAAAATAAAATATCATAATTCTAAATTTTATTCTTATTTCATAACACAATATGAACTAAATTTCACAACATAAAATATAACATTGAAGAAAAATCAATCACAAGATTGATGTTTGATGTTTGTTGGTTGTTGGTTTCTAGATTTAACAAAATCATAAAATACATGATTGGTTAATGTTTGATAATATGTTATAATTACAAATTCACATGCTAAAATTGTATTTATTACCTATTTCTATTGTTGAAGTGAGGTTTAGTAAGAAGGGATGAATTTCAATGAATAAAATTTTGATTTATTATAAAATATTTATAATAATTTTCAATAATATTTAACAAATATATAAAAGTGATTTTATATAAATTTTAATTTTAATTAAAAACATATTAAGTTTTATAAATTCATGTAATTGAAAAATTAACAATAATTAAAAATATACACAATTAATTTTTAGGTGGTTAGGCTTATAAAATAAGCCTACATTCATCCTCAAAAAAAAAAAAAACAAACACAGCATAATACATTTCGCCAAAAACAGGTAGACTAAACCCTCACAATAAAGAGACAAATGAGACAGACTACCATAACCTTTTAATGAAATAAACGGGACAAGCTACTGTAACGTTACAACGAAATAAAATAATAATAAAAGAAAAACATTCGGACCCATAAAATCAAAATTAATACAACCAAAATCCTATACTTGGTAAAATCATTAAAGAGAGACAATTATTTTAATTAAATGAATTAAAGATAAAAAAATTAATAACTTTGCACATTTAAGAATGAAAAGAATTTCAAATGTTTGACGAGTGAATGACACAGCAGCGTATAAAAGCGACAATGGAAACAAGCTGTTAATGGCTTGAATATTTTTGCTTTGGATTACAGAAAAGTTTCTCTATTTTTTTCGTACAAAAATCTCTTATTATAGGCAATTTGTAAAGACCAAAAACACTTACCAAACACCCAATTGGCAGATAAAATTTTAGCAATTTTTGCAATATTTTAATTTATAAAATAAATAAAAAATCTCCAACAACTAGAAATAATGACTAAAATACCTGTTGCATAAGAGCCATTCGATTGGGACGCTCGAGGACCGTTCGATCACAAAGACTAAGCGATCAGACAGATGCAATCGAATGTGAGCCTTTATTTATAAATTATTTATAATCTTAAAAGTTTATTAAATTATCAATCAATAGGTCATCTAATAATTTTTTAAAAAATATTTAATTATAGTTTTTTCTGATGGTCTATAAGTCAACTCATTTAATCCCTTTCAAATTAATTTATTTAATTTCTTATGACTATTATCCAAATCATATTAATGTTGATTTAAAATTTGTTACAAAAGATTAATTATTATTAGAACAATTTTAAACTCAATCAAAATTTCACATACAATTTTTCTTTTGACAAACCTAAGTCATTTTGGGTTCAACACATTTATGTGTAAGGAATTATTTTCTTTCATTATCCATACAAAAATAAGAAATTTAGAATGAATATTATCTCTAATCCTACATGCATGTGAAGTTTGATAGAGTTAGAAAATTATCTTATCAAGACCAATTTAGTATTTAATCTATAAATCAAATAATATTAATCTAGTTTTGGAGATTGATTTTGAGAAAATACAATGATTAATTCCAAATAAATGCAAAAATAGAAGGAAGGTTATTTTTGGAAATACATGGTATGTTTTAACATATATT
This sequence comes from Vanilla planifolia, assembly GCA_023846275.1. Taxonomy (NCBI): domain Eukaryota; kingdom Viridiplantae; phylum Streptophyta; class Magnoliopsida; order Asparagales; family Orchidaceae; genus Vanilla; species Vanilla planifolia. The sequence continues at coordinate 5,072,112 of CM043870.1, forward strand.
TTATGTTTTTGTAATGCAAACTATATCAAAGTATGCAATATGGTCACATATGTAATGTTTTACATTATAAGAAAGTAGATTGCCTATTGAGCCTTCGTTGTGAATCAACCTTTTCTTGACATAATAAGTATAGGCAATAAAGATACACTCCATGGTACTCTGACAAAATTTGAGAGAAAACATGGCATAATATTTTTTTTTTGCATTTATATCATTTCTTAGAGATCATGTATTAAACTTTTATGATTGTATTAAGTTGTTGTAATAGCTAATCTAGATGGAACAACCTATCCCTCATTGCTTTAGCTTCTTTGGGAAGAATTTATCATCAAAACATTATTAGGTGAGATTTGAAAATATTAGTGATTTTATTTCTTTGAGAATTTAATGAATTTAAACTATATCATTTTCTTTTCTAATGCAATAATTAAGAAGATTGGCTGATTCTTTTTAAATAAAATGAAAAAAAAAGGTTTTGCAACAAAGATATCAAAGAAGTTGCTATAATAATTATCATAATTTTTCATATTCAATAATAAGACATTAAAACTTTAAAAAGATTATTTGAGATAATATATATATATATATATAATGGCTTTACAAATAAAATAAAAAAATATTTTAAAAAATAAAGAAACATGATAATAGAAATTTTTTTGGTGTAAGTCTTGATATAAAACTATATTAAAAAACATATAAATTATATTAAGGGAATTTATCCATGGATCATGTCATGTCATGTCAAAGTATATGTAAAATAATACACAAAAAAACATAAAAAATGAAAGCTCTCCTCTATTTAAATTAGCCCTTATTAATTGTAATAGAAATCATATAAATTTTTTAGTCTATTTTTACTTGCACATTTATTCTTTTTTTTTTTTTTCATTTTTGCTTGTTAAAGTTTAGTTCTAAAATAACAACTTATTGCATTTAAAATTTTTTATTTTAACTTTCAAATATTTCTCTAAAATGAGATACACCTATCAATGATTGTTTAGATTCCACATTTAGACCATATTATAGAAAAGTATAATCCTAATTGCAATCATGATTTTTATTCACTTTGATATACCCATGTTATAAAGTATGTTTATCACAATTCATCAATTGTAGTGGTCTCGTCTTCTTTTTTGATTGGTGGTGCTATGAAAACTTTTCAAATTTCTTTTCTCAATATATTCTTTTTTTATTTTTTTTTCTCTTCTTTATTTTATAATATTTAAGAAAATTATTTTAGATTTCATAATAACTCTATAGTAGCCAACATGTCCCCTTTATATATCCCTTAATCAACTCCTCTTCTCCTCAACTCTTTTTATTTCTTGATAAACACATTATTGCAACTTTTTAACTCTTCCTCTTGAAGAGTGCCACTTTGAGAAGCTTCCACCACTTTTAATAGTCATCTCTTTTGATTTTATCGGTTAAAGATTTAACTTTTTAGAAAATATAAAAAAAAAATCAAATTTTATTAAAGCTTATGTGTTTATGAAATTTTCAGAATTTATCTATCAAAATAGTATTAAAAGATTTACTTATCAATTTTATATGATTTCTTTCAATGAGCTTCATTCATCGACCAATTTTATATATTTTTTTAATACAATAATTTTGTAGTCTAAAAATTATTATAATAATTATTTTATTTTTTATTATTTTGATTATTATTTTATGATTGAGATGCTTTGATTTTTGTATCTTAAAAAGTTTATAATGAGCTTTTTATAACTTAATGTGCCAACTCATTTTCAATTTTTTTTTAATTTTATTCAATATTTAATATTTTAATTAATTATTTAATCATACAGAGTTATGATATTTCTATTTATAATTTAGATAATTCTAATTGCTATCAACTTAGAGTTATCGAATTCTTAATAACTTTTACAATTATTTTTATATCTCTTCTCCTCATTTGGGATGTCACATCATCTTTTTAATGATATGTAATTTTTTTTAAAAAATAAAAATAAATAGAATTTTAAAAATTTATAAAATATATAAAATAAAAAACTAATTAGACGACTTAATTTGATTATAATTCGAAATACTAAATTTGTTTTGCAAAATTTTTCCCCACCTTTCATGTAGTCTTATACATGTATAATTTTCACCCAAATTTGTTAACAATTCAAATTGTAAAACAAAATAAAAAAATTTAAAATTGTGTCAAAAATCTAATTTTGTTATGTTCATTTTTTAAGATCGAATTCTTTCTTTCAATCTTTTCTCCCATAAGTAAAAACTCCTTCAATAATTGCCGATTAAGAGAACCCCTTAATTCTCTCAACCCAATTTGCAATAGTAACAATGCACTAAGCATGAATTACAATATTTATCAAAGATTTAATTTCCTATATTTTTATTTAAAAACCACAATTTTCTTTTATAAAACCTTAGCCATTATATTTTTATTATTCCTTTTATTTATGTTTTAATTTAATTATCTTGATATGAAAAATTAAAATATTATCTTAAATGTATAATTATAAATGCATAAATTCATATATAAATAAGATTTTAATTATCTTGAGCTTTTTTATTTCATCTTCTTCTCATGTGACTCAAGGGAATACTCTTCATATAAGAGGGATACGAGATTGGTGTTATTTGAACAAAGATTTAGATCAACTCTAGCAATTATTAGAAACCTCTAAAGTGATTATAAAGCAATCTCAGAAAGTGAAGTAGATCTATAATGGTATTCACAAGTTGTTCTTTATAAGAATAGTTTCTAGATTTTTTTTTTATTTTTCATTTTTAACTTTATTATTGATGTTTTTAGGAAAATCTCAAGTGCCTAAGCCTTAATTGTATCAACAAGAGTTTTGGATAAATTATTTATATCGTGGTTTACATGCAGTAATGCCAAACTAATCTTTGCTTTTATGCGGTCATACCAAACTCATATTTGGAAACTTGCTTACATGCTTTTACGTAGGCTCTTCTCAAAACCAAAGAAATGCAAATGCTCACTAATATTTACATTTTGTTTGAATATTAATGCATATTTTGTTTATCATTTTCTTTTTTTTTTTAGTTTAAAAAAAAAATTAAGAAAATATACACAAAAATAATATAAAATATTGATAAAAAATATTTATTATACCAAAAAAATCTTTTATTTGACTAACAATCATTAACAATAATCTTTTGATAAAACAAGAAACATAACGTTAATTAAACAAAATAAAATTAAAACAAACATCACAATCTATTTCAAGAGATTAATGTCATGGGTTGAAGTGATGATTACTATGATAACAATAAGACAAAAAATAAAATAAAATTGTGAATTAAAAAATTTGAACAAAAAATCACGATAAAGATGATTCTAGATAAAATGGAATTTAATAATTTACACAAATACAAAAAATAAGTACATTTATGTGTGTTTATGTATTTATATGTATATATATATGTATAAGTGTGTATATACATACTATAAATATAAATAAAAAAATTTATAAAAAAAATATGATATTATATATTTAATATTTGATGTGAATAAAATTATAAATTTTATTAAGCTCAAATAGATAACTAATGAGCTAGTTCTCATATATAAAAAGTATTAAACATGTTTTAATTGATTTTAAACAAAATTCAAAACAAATCAACATCAAAAGTCATTGATAATTTAAAATGCAAATGTCATCAATAAAACGAACCTATAGTCAAATCAGTTACCCTTCTCATTTGCCACTATAATGTCAAGAAATCAAATTTTATTTCCTACCTCGAATTAAAAATTATATCAATCTTTAATAACAAATTTTAGTGTATAAACATTCTAAAAAAATTAAAAGAATTTTTTTAATATAAAAAGGATTTGATTAAAACTAAAATTAAAAAGAATTTTTTTAATGTAATTAAAATAAATTAATTTAACAAAGCAATTTTAAAAAAGAGTAATTTATTTAATCTGACTTTTGAAATATATAAAACTTGAGAGGAGATAATGTCGTCGACGCAACACGACAATTTGCCAATCGACCGACAACGATTGGGAATAAAGGACAGTTGACAAGCTGGTCTTGAATGGCCCACGGAAAGTTCCGGATAACCCCTCAGACTATTATTATTTGTAAAAACAATATTTTTATTTAAATAAAAGAGCTTTCATATGCTTACATTATTATGTTAAAAATATCTTAGTATGACAATAATGAGAAGAAAACAAAGTTTTTTTAAATAATATACCAACCAATCAAATAACACGATAAGTACAATACATATAATTTCAACAGTAATTCAAAAGGCTGCAGAACTATGCATCAAATATGCGAAATAATACCCAACAATTCCTGGAATTACATAACAAATTTTTATTTAACAAAGCCTAAGGTTTAGCGGGTGGGGAAGGCGGAAGCGGTCCGGTTTTTGGGTTGGTATTCGGTCCGGGATCCACGTAGTCCATCTGTGTCATCTCCTGCATCAGCCTTCCAAAAAATGGAATTTTCTGAAATAAATACACCAAAATTAATAAATGGCACTTATGTCCAATATTTTTTTTCACGCAAATCTATCTTATCAAACTATTTCTTAGGTCACTTTTGTTTGAATGATAATAGAGAGACAGACAATACGAGTCGAGAGTTTAATGATAAAGATTTGTATCGTATTAGAGTTTAATTTAAAGATATTATATTTTTGATTGTATCGATCGAGATATCAAATTGTTTACTAATAAATTGGTAATAGAAAGATTAGATGAAACTCCTTCTGAAGGTCTTGACTCAAATGTGACTATACATAGAGAAAGAACTTGATAGATAAATACAAAACACGAGAAAATGTCCAAGAAAAAGACTACATATTCTTTTTTTTTCAACATAAAATGAAATATGAACTCTCATTTAAAACATGAATCATCTAAACCCATGAGTTCTTAAATCAATAATGTGCTTCTCCATTTTATTATTATTTTAAAAAACTTAAAAAATAATTTAATCTTCATATAAGAATTTTATTTTTGTTAATATATTTCTATTAAATTTATCAAATATCATTATATTCTTACAACATATTTTTAAATTTTAAGATATTTTGATCATTATAATCAAAATAAACAAAAATAATATAATATGGTGGTTATTATAGTGAACAAAAATAAAAAAAAATAAATATTAAAAAACTAGTGATATAAAACTTTGTTGTATCTAAGTATAGTGATGTTTGATTGCTCATTTAATAAATTGTGATTAAACGGTGTTGATAAAACAAATTAAATATATAAAGATAATATTTAGTTTTGATGATTTTTTCGAATATGAAAGAGGTGTTAGTTGCATACAAGGAACGGTTTAATACTTATATCTTGTTGAAATAAGTGACAAATAAACACATCAACAAGAGCTTCTTGTAATCAATTACAAAGTAAACAAATAAAAATTACAAAACAAGCCAATTTTTTTTAAAAAAATAAATAAATAAAAGATTTACAACATAAAAAACAGACTAAGTTAAAAAAAAAAGGGAGAAAAATGCGATAAAATATTAATTAAAACAATATAAAGACGGAGAAATTAGGGCACGAATGGATCACACCTGAAGAAGCGTCTTTTCTTCGGGAACCTTCAACACCTTCACCAACCTCCCATGCCCTGCAGAAAACGCATCACCGACCAAATCTCCCGAAGAAACCTTAGGAAGAGCGAGAGAGAGAGAGAGAAAAAGAAGAACCTTGGGAGGAACTGCAGAGAAGAAGGGCGAGAAGAAAAACCGCAACAATATTGGATCGGGACATCCAAACAGGGAAGGTTTCGCCACCGCGAGAGGGCAAAGAGAAGAAGCGGAGAAGATTAGGGATGTGGAGAAGGAAGACGGACCTTTTAATGCGGCGAATTTAGATCGACAGCGAGAGATCACAAGACAACGCCCCTGTCGCACAGTGCCGCTTCGCCAAACTGGGGCCGTTTCTTCTCTTGGAATAAATAAATAAACCAACGAGGTCAAAAAAATTAAAAATATTTTTTATTTATTTATTAAAATTAAAAACAAGCTCCTCGCCATTCAAATCAAGTCGTCCCAAGGTCAATGTGTTGTTTAGTTGTTTTTGACTATAGCAAATATAGTATTAATGAAGTCTACCGACAACACTTTCAAAGAAATTAATGATGCTACGTACCATCTCTATTCATATATATTTCTATACTTATATAGAATATAATTCTAGAAAAGTATAGTTTAATGATTAAAAAATTAATGTATTTTATGTTTAATGATATATTTTATGCCATATATATGACTATTAATGATATAGTTTGTTTGTCAATTGACTCAATTTATTTTGATTTAACATTATAACAAATAAAAAATCATCACACGAGACGTCAAGTCAGCAATTAGAGGAACGGACTTGAAGGATTTTATATTTAATCTTTTAAAATTATGATATAATAAATTAATAAATTATGATTGTTATATTTTGGACTTATTTTTATTTATTTTTTATATAAATAATGTTGTTAATTAATTCATTTTTCACTTTTAATGAAAGATAAGATTTTCAAGGTACTATAATGTTTATATGAGTATTATTTGTTATCAAAAAAAAAAAAATAATAAGATCACTTAATCTATTCTTTATAAAGGAATGAAAAAAAGTATTTTTGGTAAAAAAAATTTACCTACCATATTGTACTTGAATTAGAAAAAGTGATTTCAAAAGCAAAATGATGAAATATAATATGTGGTATTTTTCATATAATTAAATATACTTTGAAAAGGAAACAAATTGGGACACCACACCACTAATGCTAATCTTTGATGATGAGTCACTCCAATCATTTACTAAAAGTAGCTCTTTTTTTTAATCTTTGATTCCATTATATAATAAAAAAATTATGACATTATTTTTAAAAATAACCTTTTTACAAAAATATTTTTCAAAATATGAGTACATATTTGTCTTACAATATTTCAAAATTAACTTTCAATCCAAAAATATAAAATAATAAGAACAACCAAAAGATTATTTACTTTTCAAAAATAATAATAATAATTTTGCTTTAATTTTTTTTAAAAATAAAATATTATATCAATCAATTTACAATGTTAATTATTTTATCAAGCATTTATTATCAATATATTTATAAGAACATAATTTTTTTAAAAATATTAAATAATTATAGTTTTAAATTTTTTTTGTTAATTTTAAGTAAATATTCAACACTATCTCCATAAAAAACAACATAAAAATGCCCCTTCACTAAAAATCAAACAATATTTTAAAAAGAAGAAAGACTACAAAAAATTATAAAAGAAAGCACTAATAAACTATATAAAAGTTCATCGAGCAGCACGCATGAGAGGCCATTACATGTGCTACAATGCTCGTTCAAGTTAGGTGATTGAGCCCACAACAGTACATAGGACCCACCATCACATTTGCAGCACGTGTGCAAATAAGCAACTTGGGTGTGAACAAATTCTTTATAATCATAGGTTTTGAGTCAAAATGTATGTATAATGTGATAATTAAATAATATATATATTTGTAATAAAACACCATATTCAAATATCTATAAAAAGGGAATAAAAGGTGAATGAAACTATTCCCAATATTCAATAAAATACTCTATTTTCTTCTCTTAGTTCTTTTCCTGTTTTTTGTGCTTTTATTTCATTATTATAACTCTAAAATAATGTCTATTATTAAGGGCTCAAAGCAAAACATTTTATAGAAGTATTATATATTTTAGTATTAGGCTGATTTGAATTAACATTGATTATAGAAAGCAAGAAAAAAAAAAGTTAAAAGGCAAGCCGTGAAAGGAAATTAGGAAATTTAAAAGGTATCAATCGAGATGACTTTGTCAATTATGTCATAATTAAACTTGGAGGCACATGTAGCTCTACTAACTTAGCAAATGTAAAAATTAATAAAGATGATGTTAAAATCTTAAGAACCTTTTGATTGAGTATTAATTCAATGATAATTTGAGAGGAAACTAAAGGTGACATCATCAATCTCATCCCTTCAATGCTCGAGAATCGACAATATTTTTTTAAGATAGATCTAACCCTTTATATACTAATTTTTATGGTACAATAGATATAAAGAAATTAGATGAATTGTTGGAGCCATTATAAACAAATTTTTCTTTATATAACTCTTTGTCAACTAATAAGATGGCTTATGCTCAATTAAAGATGATGAATAATATGTCAAAGATCAAAGAGGATGGAGAGTGATCACTAGATGATGTTCCGATAGCAAAATCATTAGACAATGAGCACCTTCTAGTAGACTTCTAGGTTGAGGGATACATAGATAACTTATCTCATATTAGCTACTAAGAGATTGAATTTGGTGTTATATGAGATGTCATTCTTAAGATATTGAAAAGCATTTTAAAGGCAAAAGCTATTGGTTCGACATTAGATGACCTAAATGAACAATATTTCAATGTAATGAGACCGAGATGTCATTATTAGCCTGGTGGAATGCTCACTTAAGAACTAGTACATTTATAAGAGTAATCTTGAGCCAATTTAAAAAACTAATTAAAGAGGAATTTTATTCCAATGAATACCTAAAAAAAGATAAAGGAAGTGGCATATATTATGACGCTAACAAGGCCAAATAATAGAGAAATATATTAGTAAATTATAATGATAAATTTTGAGTTTAGAAATATCCATTGATGAGATGTAGATATTATCAAAATATATTACAGGTTTATATTATCTTATTGTCATCAAATTAATCCTATTCCTTAATCTTTAAAACAAGTTAACAATTCATTATAAATATTTATAAGAAAAATTTAACCAAATGAACAAAAAAGAATGACCAAATATTAGAAAGTTTTAGTACAAGTTTAAAAATTAGTAGCAAATTGAAGAGTATTGCTTAAAAAGGTATATTACAATAATAACTTCTAACACTTCTATGAATAAAACTAAGCCACAATTATAAGATGTGAAACATATAACAAAATTGTTCAAAATTATATCTTGAACTATTTTCAAAAAATTTTAAGAAAGATGTAAAAGACAAAATACTCATTACATTGAACCAAAAAGGAACTTGAAACCTCACTTCATATTGATAAAATTTTCTCTCTTATGATTAGTCTAAAGAAGATATCTTATAAAGCACAACAAAAATAACTCTTCATCATTTGCATTCAAGTGTAAAAATAACTTATTAGTGCCATCATTGATATTGAAAACTAGAAGAATATAATATCAAAGAGCATTATAAAAAGGTTAAACATAAAGACTATACCATATTTAAGATTTTATTTTTTAAGATAGATTCATAAAGACAATGAGATGAGTTGAAAAATAATAAAATGTGAACTTTACCATCATCAAAGAATATATTGATGAGTTTCTTCGAGACATCCAATAAAAATGAATATATTAATGAGGATATGTGTAAAGTAATATTTTCAAATGTTTATCATATTATATTAAGAAATTCATACTTATAAAATTAGGATGTAATATATTGTCAATGAACTGAATATTATTAGTTCAAAAAAGATGAATAGAATGACATTCTAACTTGAGATAAAAAAGCATTAATAAAAGGTATTGTAGTGTTAGCTAAGTGAATAAGCTCATAAACACTTATCAAAATTATGTATTACTTCTAATTAAGTCAAAGCAACCAATTAATAGAATTGATGGAAGTCTCAAACCTCCCAAACACACCCAAAAAGGCAACAAAAATTCTACAAAGAATCATTTTATTTTTAAAAAAGATTCATTGCTTTGGAATCTAAAAAAAGAGATTATATAATTACGAGATCAATTATAGGTTCATTTAATTATCAAGTAATCCATAATTAAAGAGGAATCAATAGGCAATACATATGAAAAAAATTCATCTAATAGCAGACATGCAACATCGTGTGCAGGTTAGGCAACAGGGCATGCAATGGCACCTGAGACAATGGTGCACGTGGGACCCACTATTGCATGCACAACTCATGTCATGATGGGTACTTACCACACACGTGTAACAAATCATGACAGGTACACTACCTCACATGTAGAATGTGTGTAAGCAATAAGTGCATAATTTGTGTGTGTAGTCTGCATGTGTGCCACAGTGCCAACATGTGTGGATGAGCACTTGAGCACATTTAGATTCTCCACAACAGCAAGTTTTAGGTCAAAATACATGTATCATATGAGAATTAAATAATATATATTTTTGTAATAAAATATTATATTTAAACTTCTATAAAAAGAAAAAAATGATAAAAGAAGGCATTTCTAACATTCTTAATATTAAAAAAAACAGTCTCTTTTACTTATTTAGTTCTTTGTCATTTCTCATGCATGCATTCCTTTGTTGAGACTTTAAAATAAGGTCTGTTATTGAGAACTTATAGCGAGGCACCTCATAGATGGATCAATATAGTTCCCTTCAAGATTGCTTTAAGAAAAAATCACTTCTTAAGTCAAGCTAACACTTCCTAACAATATCATACCAAGCTCCCTCAAATCTTTGTCTAGCATTCTCAAGATCCACATGTCTCTTTCAAGCCACATTCTACACACCTTAAGGGCTCTCTTAAGATATCTTTTTATATCTTTAAACCTTATTCAAGTACATCCAAGATCCCCATAAATCATATATTCAACACTATAGTTAAATGATTAAGTAAATAGAAATTATAAGGGGGTGAATATAACATATTTACGACCATTTTCAATATATCATAATGTATTTGATATTGAGATCGAAGTATTGTAACTATGTAATTCATCTCATGTGTCAAGTTGGCTACAACTTTGATTTAATCTATAAATACTGCAATGGTGGTTAGTCTTATGGACATTAGTATTTTCTTGTTAAGACATATAGTTGTTAATGTTTAACATTTAATGTAATTCTAAAAACTCTTTGTCATTTGTAGGATAGTTTTTTATGCCTCTTATAATGATTATGAATATCATACTATTTGATTCAAAATATTTCAAATAAAATACCTAAAGGCATCAAAGCTAGTGTTGAATAGTTGTGTAAGATTAGGTAAAGGCAATGCTAAAATGTTGTCAAAGTCCTTCAATTTCAAGTATGTAGCATCTTGGATATCGTATCATTCAAATTTTCCAATTTTGTAAATGAATGAAAGTTTATAACTATCTTAAGAACCATTTAACAAATTTCTTAAAAAATAATAAACTTATATAAACCTCCTTCAATAATATTAATGGGTCTCAATTGTTCTCTAATGACTTTGGTTCTCTCTAGTTTTATAATCATTTCTCTATTCTCTTTTTTTTAAACTCAAAGTTTTGTAATTATATTGTAATAATCAAGAATAAACAAATTGGGACGATAATCAATTAATGTCTTAAAGGTGAGATAAATAAATATAAAGTAACTCCTACTTAGTTTTTATATAAAGTAATATCGTGATAAACAGTTTCATATAAAAAAAAAAGATTTTTTTTGCCATCATTAGCACTCAACCATTGTTGGTAATCGGACCAGCATCCCATCGAGTGATGCCCAGTAATTGTTGTCACCACCTCTACCACTTTTTCATCACCCAATTAGCAAAATTTAGTTTTCTCCTTATTACCACCCTTCAAACGACTATCGACCACATTCTAACCGATCATCCTCTACATGGTAGTCGTCGTTATCATTGGATACTTTTGACCCTTATTACACCAATCATTGATAATGAATTAAATGCCATTATTCTCTAAAAGTAACTCTATTTTCTAATATTCAATTTCATTATAAATTAAATAAATTAAGATATCATTTGATACATCATTTTCAAATTTATTTTTATAACAAAAGTGATTTTCAAAACATAATTATATGCTTCTCTTCCAATATTTTTTTAAAAAAATCTTCAATTAAAAATAAAAATAATATAAAAAATAAAAAATAATTTATTTTTCTAAATAATAATAATACATTTTAACTCACTGTTTTATTAAGAAATAAATATCACATTAATTATTTTACAATATGATTATTATCAATGTATATTATTTAAAAATAATAGTTAACGATTATAATATTTTTTAAATTAATGTATATTAAACAACTAAACATTTAAAAATATCTCCATCAAATAAAGCATAAGAAATACCCATTTCCTAGCAATCAAATAATATTTTAAAAACAAGAAAGAAAAGCGAAAATTTACTACCAGGAAAGCACACCTTCTTTTCAGAGAGAAGAACCCCTAGTAGTCCAAGTGCAGATGGTCCCCAACTTCACTTTCTCCTTTGCCTTCTGTAAACCACCATTGACATTTTCCTCATATATGTCTTAGAGATAGAGCTGGCGGATGTGAGTGCTCTATGTTAGGTAGATGTCCACTTGAAACGAAAGGAGCCAATGTTCTTCCACCCATTTTGACCTTTGTGTAGTCGCCCGTCAGATTATAATTACGATGGCTGCTGTGAAGAAGACAACCTCAACTTTGTGGCCATGGGAAGAACATGCATTCTTCTGCTCCTGCTTCTATATGCCCTCAACAACCTCATCATCTCCATCGCTGTTTCTGATTCATCAAGTAAATCAATGATCAGTTACCCTTCTCCTCTTCCTCTTTGTTTCTTCTTTAATCATGGTTAATTCGAATTCCAGTGCCAAGGATGACGGGACAAGTAAGAGTGACTCCCGTTTCCAGTGGAGCTGTTCTGGTGAGAACCCAAGAAGAAGAAGACAGAAGCAGAGAAAGAATGGATGTAGAGATCAACGATTATCCAGGATCGGGTCCGAATAATCGCCACACTCCGCCCTTGGAAGGAAACTAAAGGGCCTTCCTTACTGACGTTTTTTCCAGATCACATAGTTCTTCTTTATGATGTGTTTGTGCTGTTCAACTATGTTTCTTTAGATCAACTCTAATCCCGAAAGAATTCGAAACGAATTAATTTTATTACCAGCGTTTCGGAAGGAATCCAACATATCTTCTTTGTACAAACATCCAACATATCTACCAAGAAGAATTGCTCTGAAGGAAACAGAATTTAATCAAGCACGTTCTTCTCCTTGTTCCATATGTTTATCTCCCGTTTCCCGTCTTCCAAAAGTGGTCTCGAATTAAATCGCCCTCTCGAATCCATCAAGGACCTCGGCACCAGGTCCATCGGCTTCTCCATTCTTCGCAGCGACTTCTTCCTCCGCCTGCAGAACCGGCATATCGGGCCCCCAACCACTTCTCTATGCAAACCCGAAATAGATGCCTATACCTGATCTCCTTAACATCTCACTTCGCTTGCGCCTCGTCGTCGGCGATGATCCCGGGCGCTAGCCTCAGCTCTTTCAAGCCCACCGCACCCCGTCGTGAAACGTCTCCATTCTAGTAGACGCCAAGATCGAAGAATCGAAGACTCGTAATCCGGCGGCAGACCTTTGATGACCTAGAGCATTTCGGTGATTGTCGAACAAGCGGAGTCTCCACGTAGCACAGCAAGCCACGAAAGATGGGTTCGACGAAGTAGATCCGATGAGGTGGAGGCGGCGGCAGCGAGAAAGCCGATTAAGATCGGGAGAAAGACTAGCTACCTTTCCCGTTCGCCGTTTGCTGCTGCGTTGGTAAATTGGAAGAGGTGAGCAAAATGGCGGCTGCTTCGATAACAAATCGAGAAGACATTGTCGATCAGGCAGGTCAGCATAGGTTGAAAGAGAAGAAACAAATAAGGAAGATCGATCGCACGACGAAGGGAACGAGCCCAGAAGAGAATCAACTATTAAAGCGATGGAGAAGGTTGTGGAAAGTTCTAGAATCGGGTTGCCCAGTTTTTTATATTTTATGTTTTATTTTAGACCAAAAAAACTGAAATTTAATTATTTACAAAATTGATGAAAAGGGATTAATAATATATAGTTTAAAAAATAAAAAATTATACTTATGATTAATATCATGAATATACCAAAAGGATGACCATCATATAAATGTATAATTATTTTCATAAAAAAATACATATTTTTGTAATCATATCAACTATTTTCATATGTTTAAAATGAATATTTAAAACCTTCTTCTCACCACCAATTCTTTGATGTTAGATGCATGAATTAGATAGCCAACAAAAAACTATTTCAAGCCTAATCATACACAGAGTCCATACAAGCAAAAATAGTACATAAACATATGAAATGCAAGCTAAAATTTTCCAATGAGCAGAAGCTTGCCTTTATAAACTTCTGAAACAGCAGCTATACAACATCATCGTCTTCCTGAGCTAGGGATTACCTGTCCCTGTCCCATTTCCAGGCTTTGCAAGCCCCAGCTTGGAAACGACTGCATTTCCAATGAGTTCATTTGCTTTGTCTGTTGGGTGGTACTCGTCCCAAAACACAAACTTGCTTCTATCTTTACATAACGTCGACAGGGGAGTGCAAGTTAATGTTGGCCTAATCTTCGCAATCCTGCAGCATGGAGAATCGGAGTTGTCGAAGCCTGAAACAAACACAAGGTTTATCACGTCAAACACTTGCATACATTTCAACGGAATCATGTACCAAAAGCTACAAACCATAAGTCTCAGGCTGATTGATAACATCCTGAAAGCTGTCGTAAGCATCCCCAAACACAAAACTAGCATTCGGAAGTGTCCCTGACAACTTCTTTAATAGGTCCTCGGATTTCTTGTTGAACATTCGAGACAACTTGTTTGTGGACTCGTTGCATCCCCCCGTCGACGTCATGAACCTCTGCAGGGGTATGCATCCCATCGGGCCTAAGCCGAAGAAGGTTAGCTGCCGCGCGCCCAGCGCATACAAAAGCTGCAAACATATGCACCAAAGGCTCCATCAAGTGCTTGAAGAGAAGAAGGTGTATAGCTTAGCTTACTCTTAGTTGGCTCTCTAGCGTAGTGATGAGGTAGTTGGTGAAGGTCTCTCCGTTGTAAGTCCAGGAATCAACATATGTTGGCAAGAGGAAGTTGTTGATGTAGTCATTGCTCCCCATGGCTACAACATAGCGAGCTTGCTGAAAGAACTTGGCTGCCTCTTTCTCCCCAATCTTCATCCTTATCATGTCCTGGGTGCCTTGGAACAGTTCGATTTGTTTGTAAAGAGAAAATCTCTGGATCTGCAAACCATAGACAATTTCCAACCTTCAAGTGAAAACCCAGAAACAAGTGGGTCGGGTTGGTTCATCCAAGTATCAACCCTTACAAAAAGAGATGATGTCTCGTTCAATATCCCTCCACCTCCAGATGCATAGTTCACTCCGTTGCTCAGAATAGTTTCTCCATCCAGCGAAGGGTCAAGAAAAGGCGGTGGCCTTGGAAGACCCATCCTATCTCCTAAAACAAGCACAAATCTTGAACAAATGCACATTGGCCATGTTCGGTAGAACAAATGGAGAGAATGATGTAAAGGGTTTTACCTACTATGTCGGCAATGGTGCGGCCATTGGTGAACCTGCCATTGGGAACTCCTCGGCCAAAGTCGATCCCGTACCAGGGCAAGGCAGCCCGAGCTAAGCTCTTTGTGAGATAGTTATTGTTCCCAACGTCGGATAACGAATCGCCAAAGATGAACTGCACGACGGCACAAGAGCATCTTCTGTCTTCTAGTCCAACGGCCTGAAGCAAGAGGATGAACAGGAGCAGCTTTGCTCTGCCCTTGCACTCCATTGCCATGGCCTTCAGAGGAACATCCTACTTGTGCCATGTTGTTGCGCTTATTTAAACCCAGACGAGGGGACAAAGGCAAGACATTGGTTCACCTGGTGCAGTTCAGTTTCTGGAGTTGAAGGATGCATGAAGCTTTGGAGGTTGGTATGTGAAGAGAGACTTGGAAGATTGCTTGGAGATGGATGGGTAGAATTCGCTGTGTTTGTTAAACCAACCGGCCTAACATTGATTAAGATTTCAGTTGAAAACTTGGGTTGTGGTTTGGTTATCTTCCATGGAAGGAGTTTGCCTAATATCAAGTCTAACTTACATGTGTCTACCATTTCATGCTCCATGCCAATTGTTAGAGACGAAGCAAGGATTACATCAGCTAATTCATGGGGCCTCTTCCAAGTTAAAACACAACCCATCAGCTAATTGATAGAAGTCAGTTTGATCCTTTGTTTAACATTGGTTTTGGATTCTTCTGTAAGGTTTTGACTAGTTTTAGCAAATTGCTGCTGTTTTTAATCTTGGTTGGAATTATTGTTTTATATTTTTTAAAATATACAAAAAAAATGAAATATAGTAAAACAATAATGAAAATTGAAATCAAAACTGTCCATTGAAACTGTCAAAATCATTGAAGTTGGTTCTTGGATGAGATAACTGTGACTGCAATTGATTAACGAAGCTTTGAATCATTGTTTTAGTCACTTAATTGAGAATTTGATTTTAGTTGTATCACAAAAAATTGAAACTTTAGAGCTTTTTTTGTAGTTTTGAGAGTTGGGTTTTGTTTCAGATGAACTTCTAATTATATTTAAATCGAATCAAATTATTTTTAGTTTCTTCAAAAAATTAAAAATTTTAAAAATGAGTAAAAAAAGTCAATTTCTACTAAAGTTTTAACAAATTTTACGTCCATTTCCTGTTTGGTTGATTTAAATTTAATAAATAATTAGTAAAAATTGATTTTATTAAAAATTTTAAAAAAGTATTCAATGACATCTTGAAAATTAAAATCAAGACTTCAAAATTTAGATGGCTGATATATAGGAATGTAAGTAGCATTAAGATTTTTGATAATTTATTATGTGTTTTGTTTTTATTTTTTTTTTAACTTGATTTTTTTTTCAATTACTGATTTCTAGAACATGGAGGAGTGAACATGTTGCAGGGGCTAAATAGTTTAGGATTGTTTTATGTGATTATTATAATTTAAAAATGAGTTTTTATAAAGAATTTTTAAAATAGATTTTTTTAAAATAAGGTATTAATAAAAAAAACTCATTATATATCTTTCAAGAAAAAAAATAGTTTTTGAATCAAATTTTAATGTTAGACCTTTTTGAATGATGTGGAGAACTAACTGTTATTAATAGTTGAATTATTTTTAAATAATTTTCCAATGGGTTGTGTTTTAACAAGAAAAAAGTTCCATGAAATAGCTAATGTAATTCTTGCTTAGGGTTAATGTTACTATTGTAACAATTGGCATAAAGAAGTAAATAGATATGGTAAAACCATAAAACAACAACCAAGCTAAGTCAGAAAGGTCTCACCAATTCAATATTGGGCAAACTCTTTCCATGGAAGATAAACTAGACCACATAATCCAATTCAACATTGTCTAACCTCCAAGTACACTTATTTATACTCAATAATATTCTAATTAAGTTTGATTCTAACTCATATTGTTCACCAACTCTTCTCACTTCTAACATTTTTGGTTGTCTAGAGGTTCTTATGCCCAATAACCTCCATATTAAGTGTAATTTGAATTCATATAGTTCAACAGTTCTTCTTACTCTTGGAGCTTTTGGCTAATATTTGAGTGTCATGTGCATAGAAGTCCATTGTAATAATGGTCTTTCTTATGGGTGATCAATCTATATATATCATGATTGAACCTTAATCAAATATAAGCAATTTAATTGAGACTTTTCAAAGTCATTATCATGCATACAAAGAGCCATTTTACCATGACAAACACCTTGTGTGATGACCCTTTTTTTGACATTGTTTTTCCTCTCCTAAGATTTTTCATTTACTATTAATGTAACATCCTAAATATTTAATTATTAAATATATGTGTTTGAATTTGTGATACTTATATTTGCTATTTAGAATTATTTATGAGAGTTTGTTGAGTTTTGATGTATCTCGAGAAGCATGTCATGTTTCCAATAGCTTGGTTTGGTGTCTTGAGCACAACATTGAGAAGAGTCTGCATAAAAAATTTATTGGTATGTTAATTGTATTTTTCAAAAGTTAATTGAATTTTTAAGAATAAAATTGCTACTAGTTGATTACACTTTATTACATCCTTTTTTTTCTTATTATGCACCACATGTGGTGAATCCTTAGGATCAAAGGTGTTTGTTTTTCACCTTGGACGAAAAGAATTCATCATGGTTGCTTTGATCTCTTTTAGAACTAGTGATTATGCAAAGCATGTAGAGTAAGCTAAATGGTGTAATAAGAGTTAAAGGTTTTTAAAGCACTTAAAAGTAATAACATAGAAGCATATATAGACATTATTTCTTATTAAAAGTTTAAACTCTTTAAAAAAAATTTATATAAAGGAAAGGGTGGCGAATGATTTGATCATTTTCATTATAGTTGATAAGACTCTAGTGTTAGTGGTAGAAAAATGGATACATAGTCCAATGAGAAGGCACCTTAATGTGTGGAATGTAATAAAATTTATTGTGGAATTTTTTTATCATATTCCTGAGATATGATTATTATGTAAAGTTATAATCA
Source organism: Vanilla planifolia (assembly GCA_023846275.1). Classification (NCBI taxonomy): domain Eukaryota; kingdom Viridiplantae; phylum Streptophyta; class Magnoliopsida; order Asparagales; family Orchidaceae; genus Vanilla; species Vanilla planifolia. The sequence goes on from CM043870.1 coordinate 5,090,451, forward strand.
TAAGACCAAATATATAATTAGTCATTGTATTATTAAATAGTTTTTATATTTTTAGAAAAAAATAATAATATTATTTTGACATCAACTAAAAACATTAAATTTTGTTAGAATTCAATGTCAAAACAAGTATATTATTGCGAAAAGCTAATTTACAATAACTTATTTGTTTTTGCATTATAATTTTTAGACCTCAATTGGATTTATTGTGAATTAAAGAATATATATATATATATACACACACACACACACACATGCATGCATACATACATATATGTGTGTGTGTATGTTTGTGTACATGTGAAACTGAGTATTTTCAAATTCCCTATTATAACTATTAAGAGAAACTCCTTTAATGAGTTTCATGAAATGAGAGAGAAAAAAACCTAAGAAAATCAAGATAAAGGAAGAGAAGAAAGGAGAATATTAGGGATGAGGATTGGAGCAAAGGATTGAGGAGATTAAGAGAAAAAAAAGTGTAGGTTGTGGACTCCCAAGTTAGCTTAATAGTCCAACATAAGGAGAGACGAGAAAGAAAGGGTTAAAAAAAGATATCACAAAACATATATGTTAAAATTGAGTTTGATTCCTTGATAATTTGATTGATGTTTTTGGATGTCTTCAAAGCCTTATAAAGCCAAATAAGTGCACGAACTTCATGAATCTATTCTTGCATTTCTCATATAACACAAAGGATTAGTTCATAATTATTTGTTTTTGTTATTATCATTAAACCTCATAAGACATGAGATCAACAATATCATCATAGATGAAACTAATATATTAAACAATTCACAAGTCTTAAACTATTATATAGAATAAAAGCTAAAACAGTACACAAATACATCATCTATCAACAAAATATAACATAAGTTTTCATATATAAAACATCTCTCATAAAGGTCACAATAAAATATATGTTCCTATAATTAAGGAACTAAATTATTCTTTAGGAACTCCCAACTCTCTAAATATCTATATCATAACTTATAATATAAATAATGAAAATAATATATTTAACATACAAACTTTTAACTAGAAATAATAAAATAACATGAAAGTGTAGTAATATAGATAATAAATAAAGATGGATCAATAAATAAAACATATCATGATAATATGTAAAAAATATTAAGCATTGCATCACTATTTATAAACTCATGTGCATCCTAATAATATATGCATATAATCGTCTCATGTAATAGTATTGTTTAATAATCATATCATATTTTTTATTTTTTTCTTACTTTAATATTCATTTTATTTTTTCTTTACTTTGTTCTTTTTTCATTAGAGTCTTGATTTTTTCATATACTTGCTACCTTACTCTACGAGATTGCATATGATATCTTTATCACTAAACCACTACCCATATTACCTATTGTCCTATACTCATTAGGTAGGATCTTTGTTTGTCATTACTCATAATTCAGAAACCCATGTGATGTAATAGTATCTAGTACATCACGCAAATGTTCCACTTAGATGCATACTAGTCATAAACAAAATTAAATACTTGAATGAAGGATTATCGTGTCTTCTATATATAGATTAGGTGAAACTCATAGATCAAGTCTATAACAAATAACTCAAAAGTTTGAGAAATATCCTCTAAAAATGAATACACAAAATTAAAAGATGACTATTTAATGTTAAATTAAAAAACATGCAAGTTCCTAAAGTAATGAATTATGTTTTACAATTTTAAATGGTCTAACACCACAAGCATGTAATTTTTCTTAGGCTTCTTAGTGGGAATATCTCAAACCTAACAAATTATCATATAATAACCCTCAATAAATTCTCTAGGTTGTTTACGAGCATTTGCTAATTGTTTATATATTTTATTATTTAAATTAATTATTTTGGCAACATGTTTATGTAATGATGAAATATGTTAAGAAAAAACTCAATAAACTCAACATACAAAAATCATAAGGTAAGGAGATCAAATGAATAAAACTTTAAGAAGAATTTTTAAAATAAATTTCAAAATGATTCAAACTCATTGTTTGATTAGAAAATTCAATGTACAATAATAAATAATCCCATGTTGGAGTTTATCTAATAAGTTATCAAGGAATAAATCTATAAATTCTTTTAATAAGGGTTTCACTATGGTGGTAGTGTAGGTATACTAATAAGGGCTTATCTAATTGTTATAAACCATACAACTTCACCACTAGCTATATTCCTATCAATCTTGATTAATAAAATGATATTAAGAAATTTTCTTTTTCTTTTATCATTTTCTTTTGGAGTATTTGGGTTAGAAATTTTCTTCAATAAAGGTGAAGGGTATATCGTGATCTTCTTTTCTTTGCATATAAAAGTACACATATTAACTTTTCTATTTAAAGTAGCATTTCAATTGTATAATTATTCATAAAATAATGCTACTTGCATTGGGATAATATCATATCATACTTTCTCAAAATATTGATCAAATTTTAAATAAACTTAACACCTTTCTTGTATGAAGATTGAAGTTTTGTTAATCTAAGATATGTTGTGTAGGTGAGGATGGTTTGTAAGTGTTCTTTTGGCAACATTTTGTGCTATGATATTGGTACAGTTATCATTGTTTATGAAGTAAAAATGAGTGTGAATCCCATAAGAAGGGGGGGGGGGAGGGGAGAGTTGAATTGTGGTTTTAAACTATTTTTGCTAATTTTTTAATTGTATTTATCTTTTCAAAAATTTGTTATAAAAATAATTTTATGTTTATAGAAAACTTTGATTTACAAATATATTAATTTATAATTTTTATAATAAAAATAAAAGTTGAGATAGTGTACCAAAATTTTTGCTAATTTTTTAATTGTATTTATCTTTTCAAAAATTTGTTATAAAAATAATTTTATGTTTATAGAAAACTTTGATTTACAAATATATTAATTTATAATTTTTATAATAAAAATAAAAGTTGAGATAGTGTACCAAAATTTTTAGATGATTTGATTCAAATTTAGAACCTAAGTCCACCTTTAACTGAGATCGAGAAAAATACCACTAACAAAAGTTTATAAATTGAGGTTTTTCCTTATGATTTATCTCCAATCTATTAGCTTTTGTCAGGTCAAAATTATCCTAGGCTTTTGTGAGCTCAACCCTAACTTGATTTTTTTATGAGATCAAATCAAACTCGGGCTTTCACAAATGCCCCAACCCAAAAGAAAAAAAATACAGTAAGACGAAAAAATTCTGATAAATTTGTACAACTTTTTATATTTGTTGATTAGTGGAGCAAGACATAATGATTTTAAATTTAAGAAAAGAAAAAAGAAATTGAAAGTTTAGATGAGCAAAGCTTAACTGAAAAACTTTGACGATTTGAAAAGAAATCATAGTTACTACAAGTAGAATATGGAGTAACAATTTGTTGAGATCTTAAAAATTGACTCACGTTCATTTTTTTATTTCATTCATAATTGTTAAGTAGTTACAGAAATTTGTTTATCATAGCTATTAGAAAGTTAAGTAAAAACTATTTAAAAATCTACTTCCAAACACCCTAAAACACTTTTCCAAATGACTAAAAAATATTCTAAAATGAATGTTGCAATGACATATATAATGGCCAGTTATTTAGCCATTAGGTGTGATTGACTGAAATCATTGGATCGACACAGAGGAAGGCTCTCGACCATCTGATCAAATGCTGTAAAGGAAGACGAGTTCTGAATGGTTGGATTAAGATGAATTAGATCGAGGCCATTCAATCAAGTCAGATGAGATCTAAATCATTTGATTAATACATAGTAAAATCAAGATTATATATGGATTGTAGGATTCAAATAAGAGATATGTGGGTCATCAAATCAAAGATAGATTATTTCAAACAGTGAAAATAAAATAACCATCTGATGAAGTCAGACAAGATCACGACTGTCGAATGGATCAATCGGTTACAACAGATGAAGCAGTAACTATTCGATCGGCTCATCAAATGGATGGTTGTATTGATCAACATCACTGTTAAAAGGCGGAGGCAATCTCTACCGCGCAAGCATAAAAATGTGTGATCTAACGACGCTAAGCTCTGCCGGTTTTGGATGGAGATAGGTACAAGGGATATAATCCCACATTACAGAAATTGAAACTTATTTGGTCTTTATAAGCATTTGATCGAGGATAATGTGCAGGCCTAATTAGGGCTGACTCTCTCTCTTGTGTGCTCGAGATTTAATCATCTATGCGTACTCGTAACATACAAGTTTATACAGGTCCAACCTGATCTATTTGTATATTTGGTTTGAATGCTGCTCGGTTCAATCCGACGTCTTACATCATCTGGTTTAGGAATTTGTTGTGAACTAGAACGGGGTGACTCGATCTGGTTCAGACTGTTTTTCTTGACCCGATGTTCTGGCTTAAGCTCGGTTCGATATCTTTTCATTCGAGCACGCTTGGGATGTGGCATAATTTTTTTTTTATTTATTTAATTATGAAAATTTTAATAAAATTATTTTTTGATGTAATCAAGATTTAACAATCAACCTAACATAGAATTTGAAAAAAAAAATATAAAAGTATGATTTAACCAAGGAAAGAATAGTTAAAAATAGAATTATATTACTTAAATCAATGAATGATTTAAGTAAGATTTGAACCAAGAAAAGAATTGAAAGATTAAAAATTGAATCATATTTATTTACTGAATCAAAGAGATGATTGAACAATTCAGATTCATAATTATGATTTGAAATTGATACAAAAGAAGAGTGCTTTAAAATTTAAAAGTTAACATTCTATTTCATAGTAAAATAAAACCTTATCAAAGTTGATGCACATGTCTTCAATCCTTGAAGTTTACTGAACACTCCAAGATACTTTGAAGATCATTAGTTTACTATTTTCAAAAGTGCATGACTTATTCTTTATGTGTAAACTTGTTTCACACTAAACAATCTAATTATAATAAAAAGCTAAACATTTAAGGTTTAACTAATCAAACACAAGGGTGATTCAACAATCTATAAAAAACTTATATGGTTGGTCTTTTATTCCAATGAAGGTATAGAAGATGTTAGTTTGTCACCAATCATTAGATGGTCCTAGTAGTCAAAATGCATCTCACAAGAAGTAGGAGCGATTTAATATAGTAAAAACTTTCATCTAACACTTGTAATTTTTCTTAGGCCTCCTCATTTGGCTATATAATATCTTTTTTCTCAACTTCAATACTTTCTTTTATCTCTGCTTCTATGTCTATGTGTAGAGCTCTATTAGGGCACTAGGTTGTGACATGTCCTCTCTCGTAACAATGACAACACTCAACTCCAAAATTGATAGATGGTTGCTCGAGGATTGGATTTAATGAGTTGGTAGTATTGGGGGATGGGCATGGGTTGCTTGTGGAGTAGAAATAATAGGAATAATGGAAGTAGTGGTACGGGTTGCTTGTGGAGTTTGTTCCTATCTGTCGTCGCCCTTCGCTATTATTACTGCTCAACAGTTATAACCGTCTTACGCATCAACCTGCTTGGCTTGCTTGACCTACCCCTTCAAACTCATTGACCCGCTTCACGCTGCTGACCCATTTATCTGTTAAAATCCATCAACACGAGTAGACTCGATCTACAGTACGCTTGACCCAAAACACACATGCCAACCCTTCAACCTGCACTGACCTGACATCCAGACTTGAGGTGTCACGCACCTCTCTACCCATGCCATTTGCACCGCACATCACCACCTCCTTACCTTTCGACGTTATTGCTGCTCGAAACACACATATCTATTTGAAAACTGCTTAATTCAATTAATTTTGTAGGTTTTTAAGTTAGTTTTTTTTTCAATTTTTTGGATAAAATTCAAAGCATTTATTTTGTAATAAGTAATGATTTTTGAAATTTTGAATTCTTTTATAATTTCAAAAATATGTCCCTAAATAATATGATAATATGGGGCGATCTCATCATCTATCATTAAACTTCTATCTATATTGCCAACAACTTGTACTCATGATGATAGAGTCTTTGATTTTTATGACCCTCAATCTAGGTGCCTATGATATTAAAGATGATCTCATCATATTAAGTAACTACAAGATAAGTTCATAGAAGAAAATCTCATAATCTTCTAATTTCATCTTGTCGTGATCTTATAAATTAACATACTTTTTAGCCACTTTCTCTTTCATTCTTTCTACTCATTTTATTTTTTTTCTTATCATTTTATTTTTTTTCTTATCTTATGTACTTATTCTAATAGAACATATACAAATATAATAATAATAATAATAATAATAATAATAATAATACTAATAATAATAATAATAATAATATGCTATCTCATAGGTTAGAACACATGTAGATAAATCTATGGCATGCAATATATTCACATCGCATTCTATAATAATATTTTAAGATAATTTAATAATTTAACTTACTTATATCATAATTATTTAGTTTGCCTACTTGATGATTCTTCAATGCTTCTATGTCTTTTCATTTTTCTTGATCATTTTCTCTCATTTACTACATAATATCCAATATATTATATCAATATTAGTTTAATTTTGATTCTCAAAGCTTACAAAATTCATATATTTTGCTTCACTTTCTAATATTTGATATTTCACAAAAATGTTTATATCAAAAATCATTCACAAACATAACCATAAAAAACCTCTAAACTCTTCTAAACATTTTGTTAAAACCACTAATTCATTTTCATCATATCGTATGGTCAGCCTCATTGCACCATTTGACATGCACATTCCTTCTATAAATTCCAATTTGGACATATCAATCTCCTGCTCTTTTTGTTGAACATATAATACAACAATCATATTGTATAATCTAACATTTGTATGGCATTGTGCAATGGCAAACTGAACCACTCATCACTTGTCAGCTAAAGCTGACTGTATAGTTTGATGGCCCTATTGTATGATTCGATATTCAATGGGCATTGTGTTATGGACTGATCAAGTCAATCATTGATTGCTAACTAAATCTAATTGTACAATCTACTAAATATTATTATACCTCTAATTCTCTCAAGAAACTAAGGTACAATACTACCCTCAAACAAAGTCGAGTTGTATGTTACATTTAGATTATCATATTATTTGATTATCTAAGGAAAAGCCTAGTTTAGAATCCTCTTTTCAAATTACCATTTGTTGCTCTCATCATGCTATCCATTTAGGTCGATCATATGACATGTTTGACTTTATTGCAGCATATGCAAAAGATAGTTGAACAAACTTTAGCTTGAAAATCTCAACCCAAATCTTATCCAAAAGAAAGCCAAAGCATAAGTAGCTAAAAATGCAACAAAATAACATGCTAAGGAACAAAAAATCACAAGCAACTAAGATCTAAACTCGTTCTCTTCCATAGTGCAAAACCTCTTTGCTATATCAAAGATGCAGACTGAAGCTTTCTTAGGATCTTCATCTCTCCCTCTCTCCAAGCTCTTCTTTCCCTTTGCATCAAAACTCCAAAATTCTCATCTCATGCAAAATATAATTGAATTGAGCCTTAGAAGAAAAGGATAAACTTGTCCTTTATAATAAATAAAAAATTCAATAAACATTCATTTTCTTTTCCATATTTTATTTTAAAAAATTCATAAAAAAATTTAAATTATTTTTTGAAATTACAAACAACAAACTAGTAAATTTTTTACACTGAGACCTCATCAATGGTATGCTTAAAACTTGAATCCAATTATAGACGATATGACACGTTTTTTTATGTATGTTAAAATACATCTATTTTTTAATTTTGGATTTGCATAGCACATATCTTATGTTAAGTTCATAATTGAAAACACATTTCATAATTAAATAAATTAAGATTTCGTAATAATCTATCTTAATGTTGTTTCTTTAAGAAAAAATGCATGAAAGTAATTTTTACTAAGAAGTAAAAAAAGTTTGACTTAAATAAGTGCTTTTATTTTTCCAAATATTTCTTTTAGCCTCTACTAAAATTTTTTTCAAAATTTTGATTCTTTTAGTTTAAAAGCTATTCAAAATAACTTTTAAAGAGAAAATTTTGAACATTTTAACTTAAACGTTGTTCAAAAGAACTTTTAAAAACGCTTACAAATTCTTCTAAATAAGTTGGTTTTGAATAAGATCTGAATTCGATCTGATTTGGCCTAGTTTAGACTCAATCTTCCTAGGTTTGGGCTCACTTGATTCAGTTTGGACTTGTACATGTTGATTCGGGATAGGCCTAACTTGCTTTGGGTTTGACTTAGCCATTTTGGGATTGAATAGACTCAGTTTAGGATCAACTTGAGCTAAACCGAGTTAACTTGGCGAGTCACAAATCAGGTTACCAAGTTGGTGTTGATTAATGACGAGTCATTTGCATTACTAGTTTCAAGAAATAAAGTTGACTTACTTGACACTAGTAGATGGAATAGATTCAATCACTACTCAACTAGGGTGAAAACATTGTGGGTTATGTCAATTTAGGTTCTCATGTAGCTCTAAGGGATTTAGGTGTGCTACAAGTTTGATGGTAATCAAATTTGGGCATTTGGGTCACACTAGATCATTTGACTTGGTCATTCAAGTGCTCAACAACCTAGCTAGATCAAGAACATTCCCTTGGCCATAGGTTTGACTAGTTCATGGGGTTAAAGTTTTTTCATGGCTTGGTTTTCTCTCTCCTTTAACTACTATTTTTTGTCGAAAATAACATTTCTTCCCCAACTTTGACAGCTACCTAAACCAATAAAAATAATGAAAATTTTACCTAGTTTTTAGTAGATCTTTGCTTTTCCAATTGACAATCACTTTGTGGTGCTCTTCAAATGATGATCATAACTTCTTCTCTCCTTTTTTAAATTCTCTCTTTTCTCTCTCTTCTCTCTAATTTTTGTTGGTGACACAATGCATTGCTCTTCTCCTAAAAATCATCAAATTTCAAATTTCTTCCTTAATGGTAGAGCAGTGGAGGAGAAGTCATCTTGAATGTCAAAGCTTGACTTTGTTGCCTTAAAAAGTAATAATTGGCACAAACAGATCATCCATAAGAGGGATGAGATAGAGAGGAAATGAAAGAATTTGGGAAATTTTAGTTTGCTATAGCCTTCAAAAATTAGCTTTTTGAAGAGCAATTTTACTTGCGATTTTGATATTTGTATCTAAAAGAAAGCTCGTTTATGTGCACGCCTAGTTGTGTTTAAGAAGAGAGACTATACAAAATTATCATTATTGTCATTTTTTACGAAAGTTTTTATCATTGAATTTTAATTTGAGTTTAATCTTAATTTTACATCTACTCAAAATACCATACAAATTTACTTGCTAAATAATATGGTAATTTGGTTTCGAATACGACACTCTGTGGCTGATTCTATTGCAAAATTTAACTTTTGCTAACCTACTAAACTAACAACACATGAAAATATAACACTAATTAGGGTTGTAAATGAATCAAGTTGATCTAACTTGGGCAATGCTAAAGCTCGATCATGACAGCATTGGTCATGCTACAGCTTGAGAATCTCAACTGTGTTCAAGCTTAGCTCCTTCAATTCTTGGAAGCATAAGCCAAGTTTAAACCTGTTCACCTATTAGACAGAACAAAGATAAATGAATGCTTTTCAAGAAAGTATTCATCAATAACTTATTAAACATATTGGATCACTTATGATATTAGCCATACTACAACCTTTGTGTTTGATTGCTTAAATAAAAATCTTGATAAAAAAAATTAAGATCAACTGCCTACACCAACTACTATAATTCAAAATGCCATACTGATGCAGACGCATAAAAGAACCACCTTATCTATTAGCAATGAAATGAAAGCTGCAATAAAAGCAAGACATTATTTGCTTGCATTTGCATGTAATCCACTATTCATTTTATAAATGTTAGTGGTCAATGAAATCATTATCCCTTGCTTTATTTTGTGCAAGTGTACCTTAGTTTATCCATCTTTCTCTGCCCATTTATGGAAAAATTACCAACAGAATGCAATACGAAGTTGCCTTTGCATTTATGTTTGTGCCATGCATATATGTGGAATAAAATAACATCAAATCATTGTCGTCTTCATGCATGTTATGCTAAGAGGGGAATGAAACTTTATTAAAAAAAATCCTATGTTGTGAATTTCTAAAAGCTCTTATGGTTTGTGATTCAAGACACTTTACCCCTTCTTGCTGAGAATGCATCTCAAGAAAACACAATGTTGTCCTTTACTTGAACCCGCTCAAGCCCTTTGGATTGTGAAATGCACAGCAAAAACAAACAGGTAAATTCATGTGCACATAAGATGGCCTTTTGTAACATAATGCTTCATGTGGTGGTTGCTGACCTTTGAGCCTCTATAAGTGCATCAAATTTATAAAACAACAAGGTTAAAATGCAATCACCGCATTTGCATTTTTCACAACTAGTAGTGTGATGAGAGCCTTTCAAAAGCTTCATGATCCCAATGATTTCAACGGAATTGTCTCAAGGATGAGTTGAGTTAGGACAAGACCATTGTGCTCATAAACACTCTCCTAACATATTAGATAGGAGCTCATAGATCCATCTTGCCCTGCTCCAATTATAGGAAAACATGTCTACCCAAAACTATTGTGGTTGAGCCCTCTCGTCTTTGATAATTTGATCATCATTGTTGACCCAACCTTCTTTGACAACTCTTGAATGCTTTCTTTAGTCGCACCCAAATGTACTACTTGAAGAAAATACTAATAGGAATGTTTATTATTTTTCCCCCAATTTCTAGAGAGCAAGAGTAATTTATATCTAGAAGATAATAAACATAAGATCAAGAAATCTAATGCTCCATAGTGAAAGGGGTTCAACCTTAGTTAAGGAGTATGAAGTGGAGCGCATTCAAAGCACTCATCATCCACTATATGACATATGGTTGCAATGATTCCTCATTTTTAGCCAAAATTTATAACACAACAAAATACCATCTCTCCAATCTCTTGATTGTGATGCATTGTGATAACTATGTATTATTGTGGGGTTTTAGAAAGTGGGTTTTTTCATGGACATGATATTTTTGAATTATTCTTTTCCCAAAGAATTAACTCATCTCATATACTTTTCCACAAGACTTGCTCTCTGACACATCAAAAAATATATTCTTACATTGAGAAGACCAGCAATTTGGCTCACTTCAAACTTTTGCAACAATGGATATCCTGAGAAATACATGAGTCATGATCCTTGCACCTAACAAAAGATAGTGGTTGCCTGAAGAGTGAGGCACTTAAACCCCTCCAGACTCCACAAGGTCAATATCATAGTATATGGCACATTGGCAACCTAAAACTTGAGCACTTTTCCTTCTCATCCTTTCTTGTGAATGGTTGTCTACTCACCATCAATAAGGCTCCCTGCTGCAAATCGGTTCGATCGTGACATCAGTACTCCCTATTGCCCCCTTTATTTAAGCACCACCTTCTGATTTCCCATTAATTACCTTCTACCAGCCCAAGAGCAACTTCAGCAAAAATGGACCCCCATACCCCCTCAAAAACTGGCACAAGTTTCTTCAGAACATGCTTCAATGGAGTCAATGCACTCTCAGGTTTTCTTACCAATCATAACTGTTGGGTTTCTCTTCCAGTCTTTAAAATCAAAATCATAAAGAAGTCTCTTCCTGCCTTTAAACTCAAGAATCATAACTGTTGAGTTTGCCTAATTAGGTCCACAATGATAGATATCTAAGCGTAATTACTACATAAATTTTTTCTTGTGAGAAAGCATAAGAATCAAAAAAGAAAAAGATTGAATCTTGATTTTTTTTTTTCACAAAGAAATAAAGCATGAGTTGGTAACAAATGGTGCTAAATCTTTATCTTCTACCTGATGTTGTCATTCTTTGTGCATAGGATTTGGAATCCTATCCATCCCATACGCAATGGCAGAGGGGGGATGGCTGAGCTTACTCCTCCTGTTTTTCCTCGCGGCCGTATGCTTTTACACCGGTCTTCTTCTCCAACGCTGCATGGACTCCAACTCCCTGGTTCGAACCTACCCCGACATTGGAGAACTGGCCTTCGGCTACAAGGGGAGAATGCTGGTGGCTTTCTTCATGTACCTCGAGCTCTACTTCGTAGCCATCGAGTTCCTCGTCCTTGAAGGAGACAACCTCTATAAGTTGTTTCCGAAAGCAGAGTTCCACCTTGCGGGCATACGTTTTGGGGGAAAACAGGGGTTCGTCATACTCTCGGCTCTTGTGATTCTTCCCACCACCTGGCTGAAGAATCTAGGGGGTTTGGCTTTTCTGTCCGCCGGCGGGGTCTTGGCTTCGATGATATTGGTCGTCTCCGTGTTGTGGGTTGGGACGGTGGATGGCATCGGCTTTCATGAACGAGGGACGTTGATACGTTGGAGAGGAATTCCCACCGCTTTTAGCTTGTTTGCTTTCTGTTACAGCGGACATTCAGTTTTCCCTTCTCTCTATTCCTCCATGAAGGATCGATCCAAGTTCTCCACTGTAAGTTGTTTGATTTAACAAAGGAATTTTAGCTGCTTTACTTTTAACTGCAACTATGATTTCATCAAACACTGCAGGTTTTAATTTTTTGCTTTGTGCTGTGCACCATAACCAATGGAGTGATGGCAGTCATCGGTTACCTAATGTTCGGCGAAGCATCCAAGTCTCAGGTGACACTGAACCTTCCCGTGGGGAGAATGAGTTCCAAAATAGCAATCTACACGACTCTGATCAGTCCACTGACGAAGTACGCACTCATAGTTGTGCCCATTGTGAATTCCATCGAGGAGAAGCTGCACGTCTCAAAGAACAGATTCATATCGATTCTGATTCGATCAGCTGTTCTCTTTAGCACGGTAATAGTTGCCTTGGCGGTGCCCTTTTTCGGCTATGTGGTGGCCCTTACAGGGTCATTCCTGAGCTGCACTGCAACCATGCTTCTTCCATCTGCGTGTTATCTCAAGATTTTTAGGGGATGGAGGAGATGGGGGATGGAATTACTTGCGATTTTAGGGATTGTGGTTTTGGGGGCTTTCATTGCTGTGGTTGGAACATGTGTTTCCATGAAACAGATTATAAGAAGCCTATGAAAAAGATAGCATCTTTAATGTATAAATGTGAAAATAATGGATCATTGGAGATTATAATGTCTCTCCTTCATGAAAGCAACATCATCGACCACTGCAATCGAGACCACCAATATTGTTGACACTAAGACTTCTCCTTAAAGCTAGGAATCTATGACGTTGAAGTAGAGCTCAGGTTACATGAAGAACGCCATCACCATTCTCCCCTTGAAGTGATAGCTTCTTTGGTTAAGTTTGAATTAGGAATGCAATGTTGGAGAAGAAGATCAAACTAAAAGTAGGTGATCATTATCACAAGCAAATGAATAAGTTCAACCATCCTACCTTTGTTATTGCATAAAGAATGGATAGAGTTTCAAATTCAAAACACCAAAATATATCATCATAAAAAAGGTAAGGATTTAATAGCACTTCTTACAAAATAATGGGGAATAAGATGGTGTTACATAATTAAGAGTATGACGTTACCTATACGCACACACACAAAAGCTTGCACATACAAATGATCGGTGCATCAACATGCTTTCTCACTTACTTTTGCTCATGGATAATTAGATTTTAGAAATTATTAGAATTATAATTAAATCAAACATTAAAAAACCTAATATTAATTTTTAGATTAATTTAAATTCAAAAAATTTGTCAACTAATTTTATATGATTCATCTTATCAAACTTTACCCATCTATCAAATTTTTTATTTTTTGTGACATTATGTATTTTAAACAATTACAAAAATTTAATATTCTCAAACCTATTATTTAATAATATTTTTAAATATTTTTTGGCTTTTAATTTCATGCTCGTCGTACTTTATTTTTGTTGTCAAAAAAATATTAAGCTTATCTTTTTATACTCTATAAAAAGTTTTTATAATTTTTTACTCTATATAATATGTTTTTACTAAATATGGTTATTTTTCAAAATTCTTAAATAAACTCCTATAAAACCCTAATCATTTATTCTAATATCTAAAAAATTTTAATTTCTACCAACTTATTACCATTAGATTTTAAATAGTTTACATTTTTTTATTTCTTAGCTCACCTCTCTTCTTTAAGGTGATGTACCTTCTCTTATCGATGTACGATTTTTAGGGAAAATATTATAGTTTTTAAAACTCTTAAAAATTTCTCTAAATATCCAAATAATTCAAACTAATTATAAAATTCAAATTCTTTTACATTATGATATTATAAAATTTCCCTCATTATGATCATTGATCAACCTTAAGACCATTATTTTTTGTTAATTTAAATATTCGATAATTTAAAATCCTCAAAATATTTATTAAATTATTTGCCCCCATTTTTGGGATATCTCAATCATCTTGGAGGCTTTTTTTCTCCTCAAAATGGGGTTCCCTCCTCAACCATATTGCATGACACACTTTGGTTGTAGTAGCTACATACTCTAATTCATATATTTGGAGTGTCATTATAAGTTGCTTCATTGAACTCCATTAAATTAAATTATTTTTACATAAAAGTAGCCAATAGTGTTATTCGATCATTAATGCTTTTGACATAATCATTACTATAATACACTCTCAAATTCAACTCCCTAGAAAATGAGTAGAAAATTTTATAATCGAAAGTACAACTTAAATATTAAAAAATTAATTTATTACCTTCATATGCTCCTCACTTGAATTCTCGAAGAATCAACTCATAACATTAACTAAGAATTATATGTCAGGCATTGGATATATTAAGTACCTCAAACTCTTCACAAGAGTTTAGATTATAGTCAAGTCCAACTTTCTTGTTCCATCCACTTTGAAGAATTTTATTATATACTCCAATAAATTATTAATAGGATTACAATCTATCATCTTCAAATTCTTTAAAATCTCCATTGCATTTGGGTCTTGAGAGATAAAGGTCCCTTCACTTCATTGTTTTACTTTTTCAAACCCTTGGTTTATATATGACAGTTGATGATATAAAATTATTCTGTTGTTTTCATAATACTTCTTTTTAAAGTGTTCCACATTATTCTTGTAACATCCTAAATAAAAGAAAGTAGGAAGTGATCATCGAATGATGTCTTAAATAAAGAAATCATTAGACAATAAATAGCTTTTGAAAAGCTTCTAAGTGAAGGATATAATGGCAAATAAGTCTAATATCAATGACAAAACATAGGTCATAAGTTGTAGAAGTAAAGTTAAAAGCGTTAACATGGTAAGGTTCCTTTTGAGAGCAATCTTGGCTTGGATCCTATGAGAACTCTTGGGTTAAGTATGAGAGGTTTTGGGATTGATGATCAAGTGAGAAGTGATCTCTTGAATAAAGTCAAAAGGCTTGATTTATAATACATCTTAAGAATGAAATAGTGGTCTTAATTAGAGAAGTTTGATCATAACTCAAAGGCTTAAACAATACTGTTTGATGAAAATATAATTGACAATAAATATAAAACTTGTATAAATAAGGAGAAAAATATGTTTTGAGTTACTTGATTTAAAAAATAATACTTACATAAATTTTCATGAGGCACCAAGATAATGATTAAGATGTGAGTAAGTAAAAGCTTTTTAAACCACCCTTATTCTCATCTAAGGTATCCATTCACAAAATGGTTTTAACATATACATATGCCTTATTATAGATTAAATATTATAGTTTGCAATCACCAAAGATGACCTAAATATTTATGATGCAAAATCTAACAAATGCCTAAAATTTAAGATTATCATAAGGTATGATATAATTATCACATAGTATGTTTAGTTATACTTGAACAGTTTAAAGGGTTGAGTGAGTGCAACGAATGAGAAAATTTTTTTCAAAATTTGTTTCTATAGTACAATATAAAATTGTACAATGTGGTTAATTGAAATATTTCATACTTTTGGGGATCAAATAGAGTGATCAATGAATATTTGAACTCAATAATTTTATGTGATACAATAATATATCTCTACAATATGATAAGTTCATCTGGGTTGAGGTACTATTGAGAGTCAAAACTCTATAATTTTATATGATACATTAATATTTAATATACAATATGAATAATATAAATTTTAACATATGTACAATATGATTGTTTGATTTGACAATATTATTAGTTTATTTTTGTGAGTAACAATTAGGTTGATTAAATTTTAAAAAATTTTAAAATTGTGATATAAAGATCACTTCCAAACTCATTGAATCCAAATTATGTAAAAAAAATAAAAAGAAGATAAAAAATGATAAAAATTGACGATGAAGCTTGAAGTGAGGATTTTTTTGATGGGCCACGAACAGAGAGATGTTGAAGGCACATGCATTAAGGTGAAGCAAGCACATGTAATGCACATGTGCTAGTCGACCACTTACTGCGCCACCATAGTGAACCCCCGACAGTAGGTGGTTTGCACATGGGAACAATGTCCAAACATGCAGACAGTCCCCTTAGCACGACCATACAGTTGTGCAATGTGGGGCGCACATGCATGGACTACACAGGTTCGTGCAAAATTTTGAGAATTTTAAATTCTCATTCAAAATCACATATTTTTCTCTTGTATGATTAAATATTGTATTTTAGCTTTTATATAAAGGGAGGATGAATGTATGAACCATTTTGAAAGAATTTATAGTGAATCTAGAAAAATTTATAGAGTTCTGAGAATTAGAACTTCATGAATTCAAAAGCCCCTCAATAGAAATCTTCATGAGAAATTTAGTCATCTTATGATAAAAACACTCTTCTCCTTTTCCTTCTTTCCTTACTCTTAGCCAATTCTCACACTTCCACTTCCATGCTATTACTCTGAAAAAAGGTTTGTTGATGAGGTCTCAAGGCAAAAATATCTTGCAGATAGATCAAATAACCATTAAGTGGATATTTGGAGCCATTAGATATTTTTCTAATAGCTTTATAAAAGAATCCAAACATGATGAATAAGCTAATGAATGATTTCACATCATTTGGAAGAGTTTAAGCTTGGAATTCATTCTTTACCTCGAGAATGTTTGGAGAAAGATAAAGCTATAGTAATTCAAGTTGACTTCCATCCATCTCAACTTTATTACTATTCTGATTTACATTAAGCTATGTTTAACATTATTCTTGAAGTAGTTTAAAATGTTGCTAATGTGCCTCTTAATATTCTTATTAGGTTATATAACTTATGTACTTAAGTTTTTCATTGTATCTTTTATCCATTTTGGGACTTTGAATTTTGCTCATATTTGGTCTTTCAACTATTTTTATAGGTTCTTTTGGCCTTGGGATTTATAAGATCTTGTAGCCTAATATTATAGGCTGCTTTGGGCTAATATTTGAAGAGTCCTTTGTTTTAGCATTTATAAGGTCTTTTGGCCTATGCTTGTAAGGTCCTTTGCCTCGACGTGAGATTTTACCTACCCAATAAATTAGTGGATTGATAATTAAATAGATAAAAATATATAAAAGCTTAAATTCAGTGTTGGATTGAACCACCTAAAACTCATTTGTATGCTTTTGTTGATTGCACTCACATAGTTATTTTTGAAATTAAAAATACTGTTTTAATATAAGATTTATAATAATAATTATGAATTCTAAAAGAATTGTTATTTTATTTGTGATTATTAAGTTTACAATTTTCATAATTCATCCCCTCATGTGTGAATATCATGCCTCTACACAATGTTTAAATAATATGACATCAGACCTATGTCACTCATTTTCAAACTCAAGAGTCATTACCTTCTTGAATGATTCATTCATTCATAGATTATTCTCTATGAGAAGAAGGCCATCCATGTACATGCAAAAAAATAATATTTCATTTGTATCCTTCTTCACATAAAATACATATTCATGAATGTACAAAAAACTCATTTTCTTAGAGATATTTGCTAAGATGAATATACCATTCCCTTTATGCTTGCCTAAGACCATATAAGTGTATTTTAGGCTTAACACTTTATTTTCATGTTTTTTCATTATCAATCATTACAAATGCTCCACATACATTTCTTGTTCAAGAGAATTAATTAGAAAAGTAAATTTTATGTCTTATGGTGGATTAATAGTTGATTATGAGCTATAAGCATGATTGACAACTCTATCATCACCAAATGAGAAGCAAGTGCAAACACTGTTTCATAATCCATTATAACATCCCAAAAGTGAAGCAATTATATAAATAATTATCTAGAGATTTTTGAATTATTGAGTGCTTAAATTAATCTTAAAAAACCATAATCTTATGCTGATCGGTGATCCTAAGGAAAGCAGAGTTGTAGTATCCAAATTATAAAAAAAGTGACAATTATATTTATTTAAAATTATTCAATATTTTAGAAAAATTTCATTTATTTTCTTTAAAAATATTATATTGTTAAAATGAGGTACGACATCTCAAATGAGAGATGTGAACTGAGAAATAGAATTATAAACTATTTAGTATTGAACAACACTAAGTCGAGTAAAATTAGAGTTTTCTAAGAAAAATGACAATCATACATTTAGTAAGGATTATTTCACGAGTTTAAAAAAGTTATCAAAATTTTAAAAAATTAAATAAACTCAAGACAAATTTTAAAAATTTATTAAAATATAGAACTTAAAAGAATAATAAAATTTTGTTGACACAAAAATGATGTATAATGATCTCGAAGTAAAAAAATATTTAAGAAAAATTATTAATTAATAATTATGAGTTAGGAGATATGTGGCACACCAAGAAGGAAGCAAATTGGTGTTTAGAAGTATTTGGAAATCTTTTTAATGAAATCAATGATTGGCTTATAATTTTAGCAAGTTATAAGGATAATGTCGTATCCCTTTGATAAGTTTCTCAAGATATCATATATATTTCACCTGAACTTATGTATTATGTTAGATGAAAACAATGAAAGTAATAAAGATCTTGCAAATGAGACAATATTTTTTAGATGGTTCAACTTATTTTTAAGCCTATATCCACTATCATGTAACAAGCTAATGAACCACTAATCAAAGCACCACTTTATCGTAGCCGAGTAGAGAAACCCATGTATAAAATGTGATTTTTATAACATCAACCATAACTTGAACCTTACTCTACACTGAATAGCCAAGAGCTCAATCAAATATATGCATATTAAACATTAAGGAGAATAACAAAAAAAGGAAAACAAAATCATAATAACCAATTACAAGCACAAGGTCACCAAAGTGTGAACTAAATATACAATTACAATTTGTAATCTAATAAATTACTAAATAAAGTTATCAATTTGAGCCAAGAGCATGTGCAATGTAATATTAAATGATTTTAGCTTTTTTGTGTCCTTCCTTTCTCTTAATGGAAAATGGTATAGCAATGTGTCCTCTTAGATTTCTGAAATTGCTCTCAAGTTAAACAATTGTTTATTATATCAAATTCATGTCAATTTCTTGATGATCACTTGTCTTTCCCTTATCATCCTATTTCTTATGTTTAAAGAGATAATTTTAGTGTTTCTAGTGCATGCAATTGTTCTTCTAATGACTAAGTTTATTTTTAAGATATATTTGAACTATCTATTACTTGATTTTTGTTTAGTTCATACTATATAATAAGTGAGTCATATTATATGATACACATATATTGAACTATTAATATAATACATTAAAATATTAACAAGTTATATGACATTATCGGGATTTCTTTTACACATTGTGATTAAGTGTTCTTAGTCGACCAATTTTTATATTATAATATTAACATACTATAAGAAAGTTTTGACACAGAGCAAATGTAACGCATGACTTGAACACTATTTTTATTCAAATGATCATACTATACAAAATATCATGATATATAGTTTAATATTATTTTATTATTTAATTACTTTAATGTTCTTTTGAAATTCTCCCTTTGAATCAATTGTATTATAAATAAGTAAAACTATACTAGATGAAATTCTCTTGATTCCTATGTTGATTAGATTGCATTATACTATTTCCTTCTTTGAACTTTTCTATCACTTCTATGTAGCTCATGTGAACACATCTTATTGTTCAATCATAAGATCATACCATTTGATTGTGTAGAACACCAATGATAACTTAGATTAAATAGTCTAAAATTTTGATTATATTCTTCAACTTGAGCTCATTGTATTGTATGAAACATGTCATGTATTGTATGCTTAATACCATTCTAGCTACTTGGTTTATTTTCCAAATCAAATTCTACCAACACACATCATCATTTTCTATGAAATTATATATTATTATTCTTATGACCAGATATGTTGACCTTAACATCCCTTAGTGTTATGCAACTACAAATTTAGCTATTAGATTATGCTTTCTAAATGAAGTGTAAATGCATTCTATGAATAAAATGCAAGCTCTTGTGTATTAGGTAACTTGATTGTAATTGTCAAGCCCCCACCTAACCAAGTACCATTATATAATAATATTATCATAAATTTGCTTAGCTGTTACATCAAGTGAGGACAAATAACCCAAAAATCAAAGATGGGGACCCGACGGTAAGACAAACACTAACTCAAAATCCAAAGTATATATATATATATAAAGACATGTTTTTAAACATTTAATCACACTAAAATTTTCCCTCTCACACATCTCTTAGAAAGGGCTCTCCTGTAACAACATCATTCCCATCTCTCGGTGCAGTGGTTTCATAACCTGTGATGTAAGCACTAAATGAGATTTTATATATCTCAGTAGATAATTCCACATAGTTAACTAAGTAAATAAAAAGACAAAACAAAATACCATGAACAGTAAAGATGAATCACATGCATCAAGCTAAAATCATACCATATGTCATCTATATAAGGTAATGCCAAATGAAAACCATAAAGAAATGCAAGTTCCTTATATTGTGTGTTATTACCGGGCCCAATTCCCTTTGACGCATTATCCTCTGGATCCAATCATCATCAATAAATGACCTCCAGCCGGCATCCAACCAATCACATAACATTAGGCAGATATCTGATCCGAAGATCGATACCCTGCAACACATGCTGAGCCTAATGCCACCAGGCAGGTATGGTACCATACCCTACAACACATGCTGAGCCTGGTGTAAATCATCATGGAGTCATAGCACATAATATCAGGCAGATATCTGATCCGAAGATCGATACCCTGCGACACACGCTGAGCCTGATATAAACACTAGGCAGATATCTGATCTGAAGATCGATACCCTGCAACACATGCTGAGCCTAGTGGTGAGGATAATGTTCTCTGGGAATCCCATTGTTTTATTTGTCATTTTCCAAACATCAATCCATGTCATACCAAAAGTCTTTTCATGCCATATTGTTTCATCTCTTTCTTTAGCATATTGTATCATATTCTTTCTTTCTATGTTATTTCTTCTTTTTCTAATTATCATACCAATGTATAAGTAACAACAAAAACATCATGTTTTCCTTTATCATATGCAATAATTTAAAACACCATGTGATAGTAATAAAACCATGTAAAACATACAATACTGTGCTACATCACAGGGTTAGGAAATTATCTACCTGAATTTGTTGTACCAAATTTTCTTGTTCACTTCTAATTGGTTTTCTTGATGTCCTACAAGGCCATAGTACAAACATAATCAAGTTAAAATATGTTTATTTGCCAAAAGTTGCTTTCTAAAAATTATTCCCAAATAGTTAAAAATTCTGCTTATTAGGCAAAATTGCTTTCTAAAAGCTTTCCCAAACACACCCCAAAATAATCCCAAAAGATGGGCTTACGCGGCACTGAACCGCCCGCTGGACCGCGCGCGCACGTTCGGCGCTGGACCGCTCGCGCAGAAAAAGCTTTCTAAAAGCTTTTCCAAACGGCTTTCTAAAAATAAATCTGGCTTACGCGGACGCTGGACCGCCCGCGCCCGACACTGGACCGCGCGTGCTTGGCGCTGGACCGGACGCTCGGCGCACTGGACCGCGCGCGCTTGGCGCTGGACCGCGCGCTCGACGTGCTGGACCGCGCGCCTCGGCATCCGGTTCAACAGCGTAACCCGGTCCAAAGCCTGGACCGGTTCACGCCGCCCCCTCTCTCTCTCTCTCGCGTCCGGCGAAACCGAAATCTTTCGCCGGCGTTGGATCGGCCGTTTCATGTGCTGAATCGATCGAATCCGGCTCGGCTTCCGCCTCTCGGTCTCCCCCGCTCCCCGGAAAAATTACATAACCCTAACGACGAATAAAAAATTATTTCTTACCTTACGAAAACCTTCGCCGGCCGTCACTTTCGCGTGCCGGAATTCCTCGCCGGCCGTTATTGTCGCGTCCAATGCTCACGGAACCCTCGTTGGATGTTAATGTAGCGTGCAGAAACTTCTTTAAGATATTCTCCGAAATCTCGCCGTCGCACTCCGGCAAACTGTTCGCCGCCGTTTTTTCGCAGAAGCGCTTTTCCAAACGCACCTGGGTCGGCCTTTTATAAACGCGGTCGAAACCGATAAGCCTTCGGTTCGTGAACCACGTTTTTGCAGAAAACCCCTTCTAAATTTAATATTTGCAAATATATCCTCCGCCAATCGGATTTGAACTGAGCTGACATTTAAAAATTACAGATCTATCCTCTACGTTACAAATTTATCCCAAATCTTCAAAAATTCATAATTTATTCATTAGAGCTCCGAAAATTACAAATTAAACATCGTTGGATTCGTCTCACAGAGCTCTTTCTATAAAAAATATAAAATAAAACTAGGGCTGTTACAGTAATCCTTAAATGACTTAAGAGAAGTAAACTTTGGTAGCTTAATGGACACTTGCACTATCTTCTTTTCACCTGTATTGTTGGATGGGTCGTGGCACCTTCTTCACTACTCGGACATTCCTGGATTTTTCTTAAGGAGCCACTCAAATCCTTTTCTTTTCTCTTTTTCTTCATGAAACATTAAATATTGAATACCTTATTTAATTCTTTTTTAAAATCAAGTTGCAAAAGTAAAGTAAATCAATTTGAGAAAAATAACTAAAGCATTTCCTCTTCAACATTTGCAAATTGATAAAGAAAATGAACATTTATAATTTGAATCAAATAGCAAAAGTGATATAAAAATAAACCATTTACAACTATAGGTGATGTTAAGTTGTTTATATTTTTTTAAAATTACTTGTACAAACAATGTCAATAGTTTTATACATACTTTTTCTCAAATAAATAAAATTTGTAAGCAATACTTTTATTGGTGAATTATTATCTTTTATGAAATGTTATGATAAAATAGATTTTATTTCTTTTCTATGATCTCATGCTGTCTCCTTTGATCAAAAATAAACATGAGTCAACTGACACTAACTTAGTAACAAAAACATGTAATATAACATAAAACAAGCAAATGTTGATAATTACATGTATGATTTATATCAATAAAAATAAAATATATAAAAACATGTTTTTTTGGATTTATTTGAAACTTAATTATCTCTTTAAGAAATCATAAAACTTCCTTTTTAATTTTTTTCATCCTTTTTACAAATATTTTATTCTGGATAGTCCAATGATAACTCTTTGGTAACACTCTTGGAGATATTCCAAGAAGTGGTCTTACTTCTAGAGGCAAGTTATCAATGAATTCTCTTATTGAAGTTTTTTCTCTTACTCATATTGCATCATATTGTTATCAATATTTGTTAATCACATGTCTTACTTTTAATACATAAAATGATATGTATTTAGCATATGGCAAATTAAAACACAAAACAAATAATACATAATAATATATTATTATAATAAATAATGATAAGCATATCTCATATATTTTTTTTCATATATCACTTGAAAAATATAATATTATTATGCTCAAATAAATCATATATCAAATTATCATGTCAACATATTATTACACATCATATATAACAAATATCATTTAATTATTATTTCTCATATTATTTGAGACTTTTAACATAACAATAAATAACACATTAAATAAGATGCATTAAGTAAAAGTTTTACCTATCTCTTAAATCTAAGTGGTAGTCTCACCAAGGCTTAAATCTTTATTTTAAATCTTAGTTGTTAAACTACTCAAGAGTTTTTTCTTTTGATTTTTTCTTTGTCTCTTGCTTAACTCTTTTTTAAATCTCTTAGAAATACCTTCACTTACTCTTCTCTTCCCTCTAAAAACTATAGTCAAGTGTTGGACCTCACAAATTTCTTAAAAAAATAAAGTCATGATCAGGCCTTATTTTATATTTATTTTCATGATTTTTTAGATTCATGATCTTCTAAATGCTTCTAACAGTTATGTCTCTTGCCTTTTCACATTGTACTCTCTCATTTAAAAAGGTTTTTTATTGATTATACAAAACTCAATATTAATTTTCTTAACTATTTTTCATTTTAGGTTTTAAGGTATATTTAGTTTCTATTAATTATACTTATATGATCATCTTGATCATATCAAAAGATTTTAACCTCACACAATTTTATCTTAATTTCTTCTTATTGTATTATTATGATATCCTTATCCTACTCGTACAATACTCTTATTCCTCTTATATCATATAAATAATTTTATTTATGAAGTTAATCTTCACATTATTACATTATAAGTTATTAATGATCATACTGTATGACATCATTCAATTGACTATTTTGAAGCATTCTCTTTATGTTGTATTATATAATATTGATTATAGTACTAGTATGATCAATTTATTTTATCTCTTACCCAATCATAATTGACGATGCTCTTGAAAATTATTTTCTTATGTCATGAACATATTGATGCAATCCATTTATCGTATCAGCTTAGAATATTTTTTCTCAAACACTTTCAAATTATAATCTACTTCATTTTCTCTTATGTGATTGTACGATATAATATACTTTTATCATTAATCTAATATTTCTGTAGATTTGCACTGCATACACATTTTCATACTAATAAGTTTGTTGTTGGAATCTTTGTAGCTAGGCAAGGAAATTGAGAGGAATCCTTATAACTAAGTCAAGAAAATCGAGGAAGAGCACTGTAGCAAAAATATTGTAGCAACAAAGCCAACCTACAATACTAAAAGAGAAAAAAAAAGATAAATTTGCAGAAGATATGCAATTCAACATTCAATCTAAGGTGAGATCATTATAATTCAATCTATGGTAAGAAAATTGAATTTATAAATCAAAAAAAGAATTTAAGGATTTTTGTTATTCTTGATTATAATGATAATAAATTTTATTGATTGAATTACATGAATAATATTGCCATTATGTTATTGTAAGTGATCATGAAAAGGTAAGCTAAATATCATAGAGTGGCAACATAGAAATAAAAGAGGAAAAAAGAAAACAAAATGGTGAAATTTGAAAATTTGAGTTAAAAAGAAATAGAGCAATAATGATGGTTAGTGAAATAATATTAGATATGATTTTAAAAAATAAGCCAACAATAATTGTTCAAAGAGATTAAACTGTTATGTGGATGACATATCTTTAGAAGTAGAACTATAATTTGAAATATCATATTATAAATATGGTACTAAAAGAGTTATCATTATGACTATTTGGTGTAATATGTTTTAAGGATATATTTAATTTGATTTGAAAAAAAATAAAAAAGCTAAACCCTAGAATCAACTAAAAGTGAAAAGTGAAATAAGAAAATACAAGTGAAAAGGGTTACAAAAATTGCATTATTTCTTATAATAGAAGATTGGGTTTTTAAAGAACTTAAGAGAAAAGTTGGTATACTAATTTATTATTTATGACATATTATTCATATGTTTATTATATAATATAGACCAGTATGTAACATAACCCTAATATTGATTGTTTTATAGCCATATTATACTATTTTGCCATTAAGCCAATGATGTTGACTCAGCTTACTTATGATCTAATATTTTTGGTAAGAATAGCATATACCACAAGACTCTAGGAAAACAGTAAGTGTTATGGATCATAGATTATCTTAGTAGTTGTTTAGTTTTCTATCATTATATATAAGTTGTTGTGATGGCTCTTTTATGTTTCATTAGCATGAACTTGTTATAGTATGAACATGATGTAGTATTTATATTAGCTTTATGTTATTTCATTACGATGTAAAAGCTAATGTTTTAAAGAAATGTGATAGTTTTAAATATTGCTTCCACTATAAATTTTAATGTGTGATTTTGTATCAATGGTTTTGAAATTTAATTATCATAGTTTTATCAAAAAATGTGATCTTAAAACCAAAAGAAAAGAAAGAGAAATATAAGTCTTTGCTCTATACTTAGAAAGGCGAATAAGGGTCACCACATCCACACCATGCTTTGTTTATATTACAACTAGTTTTCCCTTGTACTTTTCCACTTCTCCTTTCTTCACTTTCTATACCCATTTGATATGAATTGTTTGATGACCATTTGAAAGAGTTAAAAATCTCCTAGGTGTCATTCTTCTAAATTGACTGGATCTCTTCCTTCATGGCCTACACCCATTTCTTCTCCTTTATAGCTTCTTCAAAACTCAATAGCTCACTAGAAAGTTCTCACCATATGTCTTCTTAGTTCTATCACATAAGTCATTTATGCTCTAAAATCTTGAAGATCGTTCAGTTGAGCTTGGTAAGAAGGAACTTGATGTGATAGGCTTTCTATTCTCACATTTAATTTCTTGCTCCTTATTCTCTTCTTCTTCTTCTTCTAAATATAACAAAAAATCATATGCCTCTCTTTAGATGCTCCAATCCCATTATGCACCTTCCTCGAACTCTATGTCTTTATTAACCATAATTTTCTTAGTGCTAGAGTTAAATCCCTTTTGACTTCTTAATGTAGCTAATAAACACTATCCTCTTGCTCCTATCATCAAGCTTTATCCTTTCATCCTTTGGAGCTTGGTTGTAAGAAATGGATCAAAATAACACTTGATTTCCATTAACTCCATGCTTTTGGGAGTCTTTTTCTCTGAACTCCTTGTAATTAAGAAGACAAATAGTAGAAGCAACTATTTTAAATCAAAACCTCTTTAGCATATACTTTCTCTGCAACATCATCCTTATCATATTAAGGATCATCTAATTCTTCCTCTTGGCAATCTCATTGCCTTATGGCAATCTTTGAATCATCATAGGACATCAAGTCTCATATGTCTCACAAAACATTGTAGACTCATTTGAAGTGATCTCTCCATCTCCATCATTTTGTAACTCATTAATCTAGTATCCATTCTCCTTCTTCACAAAGGCTTCAAACTTCTTGAGAGTTTCAAATACCTAGCCTTTATTCTTTAGAAAATTCACCTAAAACCTTTGTGAGTAATCGTTAATGAACATTACAAAATATTCTTTTACTAAGAGGTTTAGGCATGATGGGGCCACATGCATTAGCATAAACAAGTTGTAACATCTACATATCTCTTAATTGGACACCTTGGAAATCTCCTTCATTAATTCTTCCCAAGTAAGCATGCTTCGTATAATTGATTAGAGTGATCAATTGTTGAGATCACTTTCACCATGTTCTTTTCTTTTAGGTTTTAAGCTCTTTAAAATTCATACAACCAAATCTCAAATACAAAATCCAAGAATGATTATTGATACAAGACTTTAAGAAAATTACATCAGCAATTTTTATATTGAGTAGAAAAATGTAATTCTTTGTTATTGTCACTTTAGAAACAAGCATTTCTTCTTACTCTCGAAGCCACAGTAGTGGTCCTCCATCTTCATCTTGTAACCACTCTCTATGAGTTGTCAATTACTCAGAATGTTGCTCATCTTAGGAATGTAGTAAATATTGTCAATAATCTTATAGCCTCTAATCTTGGTCGCTCAGATTATTGAGTCATTTCCCTTGATCTCCACTTTATATCTCTAAAATGAAAATTTCTCGTTACTTTCATGCTTAACTAAAAACATTTTACCTCTCTCTCGTTATGTGAATGCTTGTACTATTATCAAGGTAGACATCTTTCACTATAGACTCTTACTTTTTAGGAGATCATAAGTTTTATCTTCATCTTTTGTATTTATATACTTAAAAATTAAGAATAATATATTTATAATTAAAATAAGAAATATTCTCATATATAATAGACTATATTATTTTAGAAATATTTAATTAATTCAAAATCAGCTTATATATAAATATCTAATTCTTTATATGATCATGCAAAGTATTTTTTTAAAATATTATTCATTCGAGAGTATTGAACATAAAGCACACATTTAGAAGAAAAAAGATGTCAAAAAAAAAAAAAAACAAAACAAAACAAAACAACGTTCAAAAGCAAAATAAATTAAAAAACATTATTCATTCGAGAGTGCTGAGCACAATTCCACTATGTTGTTTAAATGATGGATTACTCAACTGCTTATTTATTTATTTATTTATTTATTTATTTATTTATTTATTGGTATATCCTTGATTTGGAGTAGATTCCTACTAACGAAATGGTGGAGCACATGTGACTGAAATAATTAAGTTTATAAAATTTGCATTATTGGTTAGTTTGGTGGTTGATTTTTTTTTATGAATTTATAATTTTTTTCCCATCACATCATCTGTTTAAATTAATTTGATAAGATTAAAAAATATTTTTTAAAAAAATTGATAACAAATTTGAAAAAATATATAAGAGAAAACAAAGTTTTGATTAAAAGAATAATAAAGTTTTGAATTTAAAAATTGAGAACTTTTTTATGCAAATAGAACAATTGTCTCCTTACAAATTTTGTAAATAAAACAATTGATTAGGACATAAATGGTAAACATGACCAAATAACGCTTGCATTGTTGGAGGTAATCTTACCTTCAATCTTTATCGGATTTGTTTTTCCAATATTCAAATAAAAAACATAATTTAAAATCCAACCAAATATTTTTTTGCAATTTGCCCTTCTTTGTAAAATAAAAGCTAGATATCATATATAAATTTATTTTTTATTGACATATTTATCATAAAAAATAGAATTTTTTTATCTATGAATATTTTGAAAATTTTATTATTAAAAACTAATATTTAAAATTAAAAAATAATATCATATTTTTAAAAATATATTATAAAAAATATTTCAATTTTTATCTACAAAACTATTAAAATTAAAACTACTACTCATTCTTTAAAAATATATCAATAGCATACATACAAACCACAGTTTTTCCAAAATTTTTTAATAATCATTCATAACTTGAGTTTTAAAACATTTTTTCAAAAAAATTCTTCTTTTCAAAAATCAAAAATATCATTTAAACAATATTAATATAAATCATGATGTTATCATAACCACTCTGATTTGATTAGAAGACATCAAATCTGAAAACTAAGTTTAAAAATTTAAACTTATTTAGACAACATCAAGTCAAACAATTATATCAATTTTCAATAAAAAATAATACCCAAACAACAATAACATAAAATATAATAGTTTTCATTAAAAAAAAATGAAAAACTAAGCTTATATTTGAATCTTCTAGAAGTTAATAACATTGTTCTATAAGTCACATATCATCAATTATAAAAGACAACCCTATCCAAATAACACTCAATCAAACAATTCACTAATCAACAGGCTATGTACCAATGCTATATCATAACTCATTTTTGTATTATATTACTTTCAAATTTTCAAACATAACAATCCAACGGTTACAGGGATGGAATTGATCAAATTCAAAAAGATACCCAAAAATAAAAATAAAAATAAAAATAAAAATAAAAATAAAAACTTTTTTATGGGTTCCATTTTGACAATCATTTCCACAAGATATCACCCAAAAATCTTAGAGCAGGAACTCCTCTTATCTCTACATCAACTAATGGTGCTTGTATTACCTTCAACCCCATGAGCTCTGGATCATTGTAAATCATCTCTAGGGCACGAATTTGATCCTGAAATGACCAGAAACAAGTCAAGATTGCATAATTGTGACATCAATTTTCATCATATTTATCAGCCATGTCCCAAAAATCTCTAGCCATCTTTGTCATGCTTGAGCAAAGCATTCATAAACTTAATGGTTCTCCAGGTAGTTGAGTTGCTTTTGCTTATAATGACTAAGTTTCTATAGAACTTTTTAGACTTTTGAATTAATAAATGCCTCTTGAAGGTAAGATCCAACTTAGGTCCTTATTGTTTTTCTCTCTTAACAAAAACACTTGTAAATAACTATGTAACGAGAAACTGCCACTTGATCTTCCAAAAAATAAGGTTTGGAAGTAAAAACAGGTCTTTGGGATACTCTCCGCATGCTTAAGACTTGACTTTGTAAGCAAAGAGACCTAAATGGATAACAATACCAAAGAGCCTTAAAACCCATATGCTTACCTTCCTTTTCATTGCACAAAACTTGCAATCTGATGCGGATGGTGGAAGAACTTGGTTAACAATAAGCCTCTTCACTGGTACACTCTCCTTCTTCAGGGAAGAAGAAAGTCTAGAGGATTCACTAATTGCCATGACCTAAATGGAATATATAAGTTTCAATACTAAGCAAGAATGATTTAACTTTGATTGCAGAAATCAAACACTGCAGAATTGAGATAAATGAAGACTTAATCAAATATAAGAGAGGAACATGTTGGTCGATGATACCGTTGGGATGGTAACGATAACAAACTCTGTAGATTCTGTGTCACGAAAAAGCTCACGCACTTTTGCCATTCTCTCCCTTAGTTGTTCCAGCTTATCTGACTAGAGAAAAAAATGAAGAAATAACAAATATTTTGTAGAAAAATTTGTAATACATATTATTAATGGGTAGTACATACAGCTCCTTCTCCCTGTTCTTCTTGTCCAAAGACAGATTTAATGGCCGATGTTGCTGAAGCAATCTTCTTTTTCAGCTAAGAAAATAGTTCATAAATCAAAATTAGTAGCATTACCAGTAATTTGAAATGAGTAAACAAAGATAGAGGAATCCAGTTAAGCTGTCATGAATCTTGAATTATGTTACAAATTAACAATAATCAAGTGATCATTATATTCTAAAACTATTCAGAACATAAATATTAGAAGTATTAACATGGACGAGTTCAGTGCACAATGGTTGTGCATCTACTGCTCTTTATTATTTTTAATGCAGGAATTAAATAAAGGGATGCAAGTTTCCATTCTTCTCTCTTGGTTAGCCTGTCATTAGAATAAAAAATAAATTTAAAAATTGTTATTATTAAGTGACAATAAAAATTGTGTTATATAAAGTTGTTATTTAGAAGCAATTGTTTTGAAAAATTTAACCAAAATATCCTTTAACTTTTAGTCAGAAATATAAATTAGAAAACAATAGTTGAGTATTGCAAGGATAAAAAGATAGTTTTAAACTATTAGAATAATGTAATAAAAGGATTGTAACGGGTTCAATATTTGAGAAATAAGTAAAACTCATTAAGTTATTTGACATGACCTAAATAAACGTTTTTTGGATCAAATGAATGAAGGGGAGGTTGTCTTTGCTAATACTAATTTGGATAGAAAAAAAAAAGACAAACCTTAATATTCAAGTTGTTCAAGACCTATAACGTTGTTGCCATAGAGTTGATAGAATAAGCACATGATCAATCAAGGTTTTTTTTTTTTTTTTTTTTTTTTTTTTTTGCTTGCTGCTTTTTTTCTAATCCACATTTGCATAAATCCTGACCCTTGAAATCTTTCGAGATGATTCTCATGCCATACATCGACATGAAACAAGAGCATGCTCAACAAGTAGACGAGAAGATGCCCTAATTATTTAATAATGGGTGCCCAAATCAAGGGATTCATGCATCATATTTGAACCAAACCAAAGCAACTCAACAAAAGCTTTTCAACACCATCAAATATCATGTAAATCAACATTTTAAGAAATCAAAACCAAAAAGAACTCAACAAAAGTGATACTTTCCAAAAATAAAAATTTGAGATGAAATATTTTTTAAGAAGAATCTCAAGACTACGGCACAATTGATTAGAGCCTCTCGTTGGAGAGTTAGTCATTGAAAGTTTTTCTAAGATGGAACTTGGGACAGGAGTAACACTGGCTAGAGCCTCTCGCTAAGGCCATTTGCAATGGCAAACAAAGATGACTACATACTGATCTTGTAGTTGATGTTTGACAATCTCTTGATCAAGACATGACTTGTCAAAGGAATCCACACAAACACATCAAAATAGTAGCAAATATCGAGAGGATATCCTTATTTTTGGGTTCATTCAAATTGTCAAAAATTATTATGGAATCAGTTTTTTTCAAGTTGTTTATTTACCCATGTTTGAGATTACATCCAAGTTACACGAGAAACATAAAATTTCATCATCACCTTAACATTATCCTTAGACCGAACCCTAAGGATGGCACTATCCATGGGAATGATCCTCAAAAATTGATCCTTTCTAACCAGCCTCAATCCCAAGGGTAATAAAAAAAGAATCCCTCAAGAGGTGAGCAATTGACAAAACGAGGCATTATCGGGTGATCGGGATCTAGTCGGAGGTTGGTCATAGAGTCTTGATGCCCCACTATCTTGACCTTCTCCATCGATTCTTGGGATCCCTCTTCCCATTTGATTCTGATGGAGTCTTCTAAACCTTGATGGATTAAGATTGTTATGACCACATTCAAGACCAGTCGAGCAGGTACGAACCCAAAATAATTGAAACAAATGGTGGCTAAAGAGGAACCTTATGTACATGCAAATCTTTCCAAGGATCTCCAAGTTAGACTTCTCACTCTTCTCAAGGATGCGGATTGTGACATCATCATTTTGACCAAGTATCCCATCCAGTCGATAGCAATGTTGTCCTTAACCATTGTGGATTGCCAAATCATCGACCATCTTGAACTACTCATGTACCCCTTTGATTAGAACCGCCATCGAGAAAAAAAAGGGAAGGCTTAGTAGTTGAGGGAACTCATGAGGAAGCAACAACAAGGGTAAATAGGTAGTAATAAGTGCATCTATAAGGGTAGATTGAAATATGAACCGTTGCCTTGCACATAGAAGCCATCCGATGATCAATAATCCACCAAGTATCTTGGATTGATTCTATTTGTTTGAGTTTAATCCATTATTTAACAACTCCCTTCGAGTTTTTGCCACATTAAATCAATTGTAAAACTTTTAAATTTTAAGGTTCAACGTCAATGGACCTTGCATTTTTCATGCATTTTATGATAAGATTGTCTCAAATGATATAATTAGTAAGAAATTAGCATGTTAAGTTGGACTTTACATTTATTAATAACTTCTCTTAGATTTTTAGGATTTTTTGACCATTTATGCAACCATCTTACATTGATCGAGAAACATTGATCAAGACCATGCAATCAAGTAAAACTACAAGATCTACTTCAAAGCAAATTAGGAAGAGAGCATTGTCAAATGTCTTACGTAAGATACTTGTAAAAAATAATATTATTTCATCATTTAGTATAATGTTTCTACAAGTACATCGAACAAAGAAAACATAATAGTTATTATCAAACAAAACAACTTGCATCATGTCCCCTTAACATTTTTGACAATCCACCTTAAATTTGATCAATTTACTACTAATCTACCTCAACGGTCAAATCACGGACGGTGCCGACATGGCATATAGAGTGACCAAACCATCGTCAACAGGGTGACCAACATCTTTGTAGCTCCCTTTTGGAATGACAAGGAGCCTTTGAGGCTCGTTGAACAAAATCCCTTCAATGAAACCTAAAGAAGAGCCCAAAGTTTGCCTCTAAGTCATATGCCCTTCATTTCACTGCCTACAAATCTTTGTGAAGTGCTTTCACATTGGTATCAAGCCTAAACAACAAACCTTGGAAGTCAGTCTCACCCTACACTTTCTTCGTCCTCTAAATTGATGTCAAAGGACAGGTCTTCATATAATCTCTAAGCCCTTTTATCTCCTTTCCTCAATTGGCATTTCATGAGGTTGCAGCCCCCTAGGAATATCAGGAAATATAGCCAAATCCCATCGAGCTTGTTTCTCTTACTGTTCCAACTCTTGTTCTTGTCAATGCTTTAACCACTTCTTCACTCTTGAAGTTTTCCCCACCTCGATGCTCAAGGATGTGCCTTGCAGCAAGAGTATGCTTTTCAATTGGAGGTCAAAGAACTTCCAATCATGGGTGAATTTCTCCACCTCGTATGCCAACATGCTTGCCATCAACCCTCCAACAATATTGGAGGAACCCCTAGCTACCATTAAGGCCATCTCCACCTCAAACAAAGGTCTTGAGATTGTGAAGACCAGAGTTTTTGTTGTGATCGGTGAGCTTGAAGGCTCGATTACCACCATGGCATAGCTAATGAAGTATCAAGCAATAGCCTGCAAGTTGCTTTGCAAAGAGGAAGGAAAGTAAAAGGAAACATGGCCACAAATAAAATAATGGGTATCAGAAAAGTCATTTCTCAATCAGACCAATGGATCAATCTCTTCATCCCTGAAAAGGTTGAGGATATAATGTCCATTGAAGAACCATCGGAGGGCTCAGAGCCAACCCTACCAATGATACTTTCTAGGGCCGATTGGCATGACATCACAAAATCATAAGGTAGTGATCACAAAAGGCTAGCTAGTGCAAGAGTTTCTGAGATGAATTTTTTATTTTGCCCTTAAAACTTATAAATAAGCAACACAAATTGGATCTCATGCACAATTTGGCATTCATTTTTTGGTGCAAGTTTTGATCATCTGTTTTGAGTACCATTGGATAGCTGAAAGATGTGCCAATCACTATTTTTGTCAACCTTGATGCGTAAGCTTGCTTTTTGAAGACATCCAACCTCTAGGCCTACAATGTCATGATTATTTCTAATTTTTATAGATACGTTTAAAATTAAGAAACTCTGTATGTGCATGTAATGTTTCGTATTAGGTATAATAAATTTTGTATTTTAAGGATTTGAGAAAACAGAATAAAATGACAAAACTTTGATTGTCTCAAAAAACATGTAAGTTTGCAAACTCAAAATATGGATTTAAGTATACAGTTGGATAAAACTCATTGAGAGAAAATTATTGATACTTGTTTTATAATTTTTGGAACTCTAATAACATTCTTAAAAATTTTCCAAGTGCAAAAATATTAAAGGATTTATCTTTTTTTTTTAAAATAGCTGGAATTCTTTTATTCAGCAGGGATATTTTCAAAAATTTAGCATGTTAATGGCTTTAAGGAGCTCAAGATAAGTCATGTGAGCTACAGAAGGCGGGAAGAATGCAAAAAGGAGAGAAGAGAAAAGAAGAATTTGGGAAACTTGAGAAGGAAGGAAAAAAAGGAGAAGAAATAGATTGGGAGCTGTTCGTTTAGCCGAAGCAGGAAGAAGCAGCAGCTTTGAGTCCGGAACAGTTTCCAGTAAGAAGAGCTCCAGCTGGTGCAGTCAGCGAGAAGGAAACAAAAAGAAAGGGAAGAGACGCTGCAGAAAGCTTGAAGGAAAAAAGAAAAAAGAGAGAGAGAGAGAGAGAGAGAGAAGAAGCTAGGAAGGAACTTACAGCAAAGCTGCAGCTAGAAAAGAGCAAACCAGGAACAAAGAAGAGGAAGGGAAGCAGTCAACAGCTGGAGCTGGAAGCAAGCTGCAATAAATTTCAGCTAACAGAAGTTGCTGGAAGCTGGGAACATTTGTCAAAAGCTGGAAAGAGAACTACAGCAGGTGTTGCTCAGGAAACAAGTTGTGAGAAGAAGAGTTGCTGCAGTTTCCATATTTGCAGTTTCTGTTCCAGGAGATGCAGCAGGAAGAAAGGGAGGTGAGTTGGAAGGTTGCTGCAGCTATACCTTGGCCCATTTCAGCAGAAGATTAATGGAGATCTCAGACAGAGAAGAGCTGAAAGGCTGGTGTAGAAAACAGAGCAAGTAATTTCAGTTGCAGCAGGGAGACCTAAAGAAGTTTGTGATGAAGAGCACCAGCAGCTGCAGTGCTAGCTCAGTGAGAAGGAGGAATTTCAGCGATAGTAAGGGAAGAAGAGGAAGCTCAGTAGTGCTACAGTTTGGAGGAAGCAAGAAAACCTACAATAATGATTTTGGAATTTGTGAGAATAGATACAGCTAAAAGGAAGAACTTCGTAAGGTATGTTTTTGATGGGCTTTGCATGATCTTTTGCTCCAGTTTTCGTTCAACATGTCTTAGAAGGTTTGGAAGAGATGGAAAAATTGTTTGGAAGTTTTAAGTTTTGGTTTTGATGCAATCTTAGAGGTTTTGATTTAATATAAAAGTTTTTTTTTTGTAGCTACTATTTATAAGTTCTTAGAAGTTGATTGTACGAAATTTGAAAATCTAACTAATTGTACAACTAAATACAATTAAGAGAATTAGCAAGTTTATGATAATAATGGATTAAGAAAATTATGATGATTTGTTTATGATTTTTCTTATGTAAGAAATAAAAAAAATGAATAAAATCAAAATAATCTCTAAATCTCTAAATAGATGAATTCAAATAAATTATAATATAAGTATTTCTTATTTGAATATCCTAATATGATATTTATTATTTAAATGTGTTCTGATAATCATTATAAAATACAATTAAAATGATATGATATGATATGATATTTATTATTTAAATATATATGTATATATTTTATGTTATGAGAAAGACTTATCATAATATAATAAAAGAAAAGAATAATATATGAATGAGATGATTTTCAAGCATAATTGTTCTCTTAATTTCTTCAATGAATGAGATGATTTTCAAGTATAATTGTTCTCAAAAGATTTGTAATTAATTATAATCTTTTCATTATATTTGATCCCTTTTATATAATTTTTAGGAAATTCTCCAACAGGTTCACATGCCCTTAACAATTCTCTAACGACAATATTAGACAATCTTGAAATTTGGTCTAGTCAATATTCAAAGAAAATAAACTAAACATATTAAATATTCTGACAATTATATTATATGTTTATCACCAATTTATACTAAGTGTAACATACACTAAGTAAAAACATATATATAATCCTGGGATTCGACTCCCTCCTCAAGATCATGACCCAAATGAATTAAACATACTATATGTTACCTATTAAATTACTATATAAGGGTCTCGATTTTAGGGTAAACACTTAGTGCATTGCTCAATCTCCCAATGTATGAGAGCATTTGAATTGAGCAATCTATACATTGCCAACTATATAAAAAGTTTTGAAAGCATTTTTTTCACTCATTATATTGTTCACTTATTCTTATGTACTACCTAGATTAAACTAAGCATATTGTACGATAGGGACAATATAAACATTTAAAAAAGTTTATATTTTAAGTATTTTAGGCATATTTTATAAATGCATATCTATATTTTTAAACTTTAATAAAGAAATTCTATAAATAAAGAATCATGAGAGAATGTATGTTTTATGCTAACTTAGACAAGTGAAAAACTAACCTAAAAAGCTTTTTAATTCATTCACTCGAATCCTTACCATTTGATTTAATGTCTAAAGAATATTGTTATAAAAATTATATTCTAAAATTAAATCAAGATAACTCCAAAAATACTTTTCTAATGTTGTTTAACCTTTATGTTTGGTGTCAATTACGATTCACACAAAATAACTCATTTTAACCCCTTTGAGTTAATGACCAAATTTTATAATTGATTCATTTATTTAATCTTGAAATGCATAATTTGAAATACTTAAAGAAAAAATATTAGTAAAATAAAAAAATAATTATATTGTCATCAAACAAGTTATGCATGGATCAATGATTGAATAAAAATTAAAAAAATAAGAATAATGAAATAAAAAAGAAATGAATAAAGTATAAGGTCTAACATTTACATGAGAAATATAAAATATTTGTAAACATATAAGACAACTCACTATTTATTGTGATTAATTTCTTTATGAACATTTTAGTGATGTCATATTCATATTCATGTTTATTTTTGTTGCTCATGCTTATTCAATAGTGACATACAAATAAATATAACTCATTTGCTAAGCTTTATAAAGATTATTTCTTTACATCACATGTTAAACCACAAATGTATAGAAATAGGATAATCAGAGTATCACGTGAAATAAGTGGTTGGTTTTGAAAATCATATACTATATATTATAATTTTGTATCTAGAAATAGAATACTTGTTAGGTCATCCTTATGTTTGATAAGTTAAGTCATAAATATTTAGCATTTTATTCTAATTGACTTGTTTAATATAAATCAAATGCAATTTTTAATGAACAAGTCATGCATCTTTAAAAATGATAAATTAGTAATCTTCAAAGTATCTTGGAATGTTAGAGATTTTAATGATCGAAGACATACAGATCAGTTTCAATAAGTTTTTTTTTGTTATGAAATAAAATGTTGGCTTGTTGATTTTAAGACACTATCTTTTCGTATCAATTTTAAATCATATTCAAGCATCAAATTATTCAATAATCTCCTTGACTAATCATACGAATAGGATTCCATTTTTCAATCCCAAAACCGTTTTCTTATTTAAATCATACTTATATAGCTTTGCCAAATTGCATGTTAGGATGATGTTAAATTTTGATTAAATTAAAAAAAATAGTTCTATTAAATTTTTCAAAATTAAAATGAAAAAAAAATCACTACCACATCCCATGCTTTGGCCCAAGTGCAAACTTTCAGGCCGAGCAAGCCCAAGCACAGGGACTCGCAAGCCTCGGGTCATGAGACTATCAAAACCAAATCGAGCCAAACCCGATCTTGGTGATGATACTGCAATCCTAAACCAGATGGGTTAAGGCAAAGGATCGAGCCAGGCATGCACTCGAACCAAGTATGTATGGCTCGGGTCGGACCTGTAATAACCTGTATGCATCAAGTATGCCCAGGTGATGAAATCTTGCGCATACAAGGGGGAGCCAGCCCTAATTATGCTTGAATATAACACCCATGCAAACATTTATAAAGTGCAAAACTTCTGCATATGCTGTAATGTGGGACTAATCCTTAGTGCTCGTCTGCTTCCAAAATTGAGAGCGCTCAGCACCGTCTGATTGCGCATTTTCATAATCACACAATGAAGTTCTCCTTTGCTTTATTAAACAGTGATAATCATTCATCCCATCGTCCATTCAATTTCCTAGATCTAATGATGATTATTGATTTTGTTTATTTCATATGATTTATCCCTAGATCTGACGACTGCAACTTCATCCTAACTTATCAAATGGCTAGAATTATTTCTATCCAATCCTTGAATTGTGCAGCTCTTAATTATCCGATTTGAATCTTACGACTGAGATCTACTCCAACTTTATCATTGTTGAATTGAACTATTCAGATCTTATCTGACATGATGATCAAATGATCTAAATCAAATCTGTCTTGATCAGACAATCCATAACTCATTCGCTTTTACAACATTAAATCTAAAGGTCTCTATCGCCTCCGATCGGATCCAACGACTCTAGTCCATCCCGCATAATGGCTAATCCTCTAACTACTGCGTTAGCAGTTTTGGAAAAAAATTTTAACATATTTGCAAAAGTTTTTTAAGAAATTTGGCAACAGCTTTTCAAATAGCTTTTCCTTCACTTTTTAAACAAAATGTTGCTCAATATTGTACTGACGTAAATTCTACTAGCAATAACTACGACTTATTCTTCTTACATCGTCAAATTTTTCAGCTAACCCTTGTACTTCTAAACTTTTAATTTCTCATTTCTCTTCTTAAATTTAAGCTCGTAGTACTATGTTTCCTTAATCAAGTACAAGAAGTACGAATTTATAGAAATTTTTTGTCTTACTGTATTTTTTCTTTTCTCTTTTGGGTTAGGCAACTTAGCATTTGCGAAAGCCCGAGCTAAGTTTGATTCCGTAAAAAAACCGAGTTAGAGTTAAGCTCGCAAAAGCCCAGATTATAGTTGAACCCACAAAAGCTAGTAGGTTGGAAGTGAATCGTAAGAAAAAATCTCTCGTTGTAACCTTTTGTTAGTAATGCTTTTCCTAACTCAGTTGGGGGTGGATGTAGATTCTAATTTGAATCAAACCACCTAAAAATCCGGTGTCTCATTTTAGCTTTTATCTTTATTTTTTTATATATTAAAAATTAATATATATAATCAAGATTTTCTACAAATATAAAATTATTTTTGAAAAATAAATACAAAAAAAATAATAAAAATTATTTTAAAGTCCATATTTCACCCTCTCACCTCTTGTGGAATTTGCACACTAATTTTTATTTCAATACTGAGTTTTGGTTATAATAAATATATATGTTATATTTAACTATTATTTTATAATGAATGATTTGGAAATAAATTTTAATTCAGTCTTATCATCACCCTCATTTAATATTAGATTTTGTCCTTTACATTACATAAAAATTTTGATCTAATCTAATTATTTGTTATTATATTATATTATAGAATAAGATAGACTAGGTATGATTAGGCCATTCTTTGACCTACTTATAAATGTTGTCCAACTTGCCATTGGGTCATTCTTTGACTTACCTTCAATTCATTTTCTAACCCACTTTAATGGCATTCTTTGATCAATCAATCACAAGTTCGTTCTCCAACTCTCCTTCAAGTGTACTCCAATTGACCCCTAGATCATTCTCCAACCACCTCCAAGAATTCTCCAACCTATGGGCATCCTCCGACTAGCTTTTGGACATCGTTGGAGTGGTAAAGTAGATTCTAACGTTGCCTTCTGACGAATTTCGAAGACCTCTTTTCTAATCAAACGTACAAAAAATTGCCAAAAAACTTCAGAAGCTTCATTTATTCTAATTGTTATAACTAAATTTCCTACTTAGATTTATATATAAATTAGTTTGAGCCCTGTGACACTTCTAAATTTCTATCATTTAGGTCTTTATAAACACTTGTCAACCTTTCGAAGAAAAAAGAAAAGCTTTCAACCAAAGTAAATATTTCTGCATTTTTATGCTCTATGCTTCCTAACTTTCTTGGGTGCATTTTTCCTTGCCACATTTATGCCCCTTTTTTCCAAAAAAAATCCTCAACATCAATCATGCTAAGAAATTATGAATAACGAAATCCATTAAATCCTTTTGCAGCAATAAGGTGCCAAATCCAATGAAAGATACAAACCAAACTAACAACTAGATTTGAATCAAATCTAATTTACTACCATTTTAAGCGAATTGGATCAACCAAGGACCCAAAGATGGGTCTAACACATTTGGGATAGACACCCCTCAATCCAAATGCATACTCATTAGAGGTCATCTATTTGTACATCAAGATAAACATGATATTTAGCTTTCAATGCATTATTAATCTCTCATCTGTACATGACAGAAATGTACCATTACTATTAAATTTTTTATATGACATACAGCACACAAGTTAGATACTTCGGCTAATAAAAGAGCACATAAAGGATTTCAATAACAACAACATAACTTACAAATAGCATGCATTAATCAACTCAAAAGAAACAAAAACGGTGCTGTTACCTTCAAGATCTTGCCAATTGATGCATCTAAGAAATCCGGTAAAGACAAAAGTCGAAGAGTATGCCCCTAAAAGATTATTAAAAAACAGTTGTCAATAGAAGTTCATTAAACTCGTACAAAGGACTTTTTACAATGTGCTTACGGTTGGAGCAGTATCAAAAATTATGCGGGTAAAAATGCTATAATCTTCTGATTCAAGAAATTGCATGACCTGGATGGAAATTTAATTAAAAGAAATGCAGATAAAGATAAACTTTGCAATAAAAAACAAGAATAAAAAGAACCAAAATTAAATTCAGAGTTTTGCACCTTTGATATTGCAATAGCCTCATCTAATCCAGGCGGAGGAGTGTCAAGCAGCTCTCCAAGTTTTAGCTCTCCAAGCTTGAACAGAAAATTGCAAAGTTAAAATAAAAGGAACCATATATGGGTCAAAGGTTCAAATAGCTGTTATAAAGTAGAAGAAGAAACAATAAAAAACTTGCTAAAATTATAATGACCTTATTTTAGGATGGGATTAGGGATTCTGTTAAAACCATTTAAGGTAAATTACATATAAATGCCTGGTGTTTGGCATAACTTCTTATAGGATTCTTTCGTTTTTAAGAATAGATTGATTGATATAGCAATATATCTAATATAAGTTCATGACTCAATTTTTTTCCTAAATTACTACAATTATGCAAACCATAGGATCCCATATGAACATATTTGAAGGAGCATTTAAGGAGACAATAGGCAAACTTGATTGCTACATTTATGAAATTCATAACTTACCAGGCTATTTTCAAAATATGGGGGACCTTCTACAGTGGGATTCTAGAAAACATAGATATTTCCATGATTAATAACAACACAAAATCAAATCAACACATCCTTTGATTGATTATAAAACAAGTGATCTCTGGGATTCCCAAACCTTAAACACATACAACTCATCCAAAAGAAAAACATTTTACCATGTTAACAAGCTATTTAAAATCAATGGATCTTTTATTTGATAAAAGAATAGAGTGATCTAGACATAAGATGGTCTATATCAAAATGATAATCAAACTAATCTAATAATTTTTATTTAAGTTTGTTTTATTTTATTATATTTTTAATTCATTAAAAGACTTCTATGATATTTTTATCATTTTTTATACATTTTAGTATTTGTATTTTTATTAGAAAGTATTTTCTTCATTTTGTTTTTTTGACCGAAGTTTTGTTTTGAATTTTTATAAATAAATTTTGATGGAATAAAAAAATATAGTTGATTTTTAAGGAAAAAAGAAATGAAGCCTTCAAGAGCTTCTATATCTAAAAAAGCACAAACACATACTCAGAAAAACACAATGCTATTTACAATAGTAGAGCTTATCTCCATTATCAATCATTCCTATCCTCATCTTACTACAGAAGCTTTTTTCTCTCATACCTCATCAATTTGATATCAAAATAAGGTCTCAATCTCGATGCACAACAAACCCACCACAGATAAAATGGAGGGGGAGGATGACCAGGACTCTAATATTAAATATTAACGAAGAAAGGGCAGAAGAAACTAAATCTCAATCACTGTAATATCAAATTATGGCGAAAGTAACCAAGGCTTTAAAACCAAATGATAAAAGACAAGGGCCAAAGAAAAAACTCTCGCAATGGTATTCTTCTAAACAGAAGCTTTTCAAGATACTTCATTTTTTTCATCAAGTCAACTCCATGTCTTCATATTATTAAAACTTATTTATAAAAGTACAAATCAAAACTTAGGCAAAAAAATAAAATGACAAAAATATCCTTTTAAATAAAAAATATAAAAAATATATAAAATGTAAAAAAAAGATAAAAGATTATAAAGATCTTATATATATAACCTATTACACCACAATGAAATTAAAAATGAAATAAACTAAAACAAAACTAAATAAAATCATTGAATTAGCTCGATCATCATCTTAATGCAGGTTGTCCTGTATCAATCCACCCCACCAAGAAAAAATTTGTCTTGTCGATTTGTATTCCAAATGAATTTTCATCAAGCTCAACAACAATCTTTGTTACACCATTGAAATCAAGACATTAGGTAGTCTCATTATATAAAAATCAGGCATGGTAACTAGATACATTTGTCTAACTCATCTAATAATCTACCTAAGTAAGAAGCCGTAACAAATAAATGTAATCGTCTCTAATATCTAAAACCTATGGATGATAATAATATTGTCCTCTAACCACCACATATAATATCATAAATCTTAATATAATTACATTACATTTTCTATCAAATAAATTTGAATAATAAGCTTGTAAAATATGTAAGAAATTTGGAGAAATGAAATGAATAAAAAATACAAATTCAATAATTTTCATATCTAACATAAAAAAAATTAAGAATTTTGAATCAAAAGATAATTCATAAAAATTTTTTCTATAAGTGGAGAGATAAGATCTGAAAAAAAAACTTGTGAGTTAACAAGAATAATAAGAACATGTTAACTTTTAGGTTCGGGCTTTATTTGTGGCTCAAGTTAGATATAAAAAACAGAATGTTTTACTTGAAGGTAGAGTCCTAAGGTTAAAAAAGTGAATTAAAATTGGCTTTTCATCTAAAATAAATTTCCATAAACCTTTTATGCATTTTGCTTTATAGCTTGTTACCTCATTTTGATCCATGAAAACAAAATATTTTGCAAATAAAATAACATCACACCAAATATATAAAGGAGAATAACGATTAAATCTTCTAGAAACAAAACATTTTCACAAATCTCAC
The DNA here is from genome assembly GCA_023846275.1 of Vanilla planifolia. Taxonomy (NCBI): domain Eukaryota; kingdom Viridiplantae; phylum Streptophyta; class Magnoliopsida; order Asparagales; family Orchidaceae; genus Vanilla; species Vanilla planifolia. Next base: position 5,134,503 of record CM043870.1, read on the forward strand.
AAGAAAAATTGTTATTAATACAAAAATAAGCTCATTGATGAGATTCTATTACAAAACCATTATCCTGAATAATATGAGTAATGATAACATTAATTATACAATCAAGATAAAATATAACTCTATACAGTTTGACAAAACTAAAGAGTATAAAATATATAATATATATCAATAATTTAGTTATAAGTTAAAATTAATATATGATTTTAAGACAATCAATATGTTTATTTAAGAATACAACTATATGTGATGGAATTAAACTTTCATGTAGATCATACTTATTAGGAATAAAATAGAATATTAATATATGATCATCACTCAGAAAAAATTTTAAATACATTGAAATCAAATTAAACAAGCTATTAAACTATTAATGAAAAGAAAATAATTTAATCTTCAATAACCTTTTGATCAATTATCAACATCTAAATTCTTATTATCACAGTTGATGATACAAATTCTAAATAAAAATCTAATAAAGAAACTATGAAAAGAACTCCTAAAACATAGTTAACAAATTGGATTTTAAATAAGATGATTTTTATGATACACTTATTGGGCTGATCTAATTTGATCTAGGTAGCTCAATGCATTGGGCTGCGCATGTGTAGTATGCGTGCCGATTCGACATTGGTGCTAGCCGGTTTAGCGGGAAACTAGACCGGTTTGCGCATCACAGTTCAATGCGGGTAGCTCAGAGGCCTAGAGGTGCATGCAAAAGGAGCATGCTAGTTCATAGCGCATTGGACTAGTCTAATTCACACATTAGTTTAGTGCTAAGGTTAATCAGTTCTTGTCGACAGATTAAGATAGCAACCTTAGGGTTTGTAGGCTCTATAAAGGGTTTGGGCTACGACAAGGTTTGTGTGCAGGTGTTGTAGCAAAGAGCATGGAAGACGCGATTTGCTGGAAGCAGTGATACAGGCATGCACGGGCAACAGTAGAGGTGCACACATTGATGCTGAGCATAACTCAAGATGCACATGGACAGCCATGTCAGGTGAGAGTGACATGTACCAATGTGCATGTTGTAGGGGTGGATCAAGAAATTGGAGGAAGAATGACCATTGATGAGGGTGGTTGCCTTGGTTCTAATACCAAATTGATGGCAGATAAGATTGACTAGAAATTTGATACCAAATATTGATAGAGAAGGGACAAGGAACTCTTGCAAAGGATTTTGATTGCTCTGATACTAAATGACATCAAAAATGACATGGGCTTTAATACTAAATAATAGGGAGACGGGCTAAAGAAAAAATCCTTGTAATGAAATAAGGACAAAAAAGTTGATAGTAAAGATAAGTCCTACTCTTCTTAACAGGACAATGCTTTTTTAAGCATAGATTTTGTGCTCTTGAAAGTTTCATTTTTTTCATCATATCAACTACATTTTTTCACCATATCAAATACATTTTTTCATTCCATTATATCTAATTTATAGAAATTGTAAAACAAAACATAGACTAAAAATGACGAAAATATCTTTCCTAATTAAAAAATATAAAAATAAAAAATATATATATAGAAAACGATAAACCTATAATGAAGGTCTTATATATGTGACCCAATACAATCCATAATGAACTCAAGATACAATAAACTAAAATAAAACTAAATAAAATTACTAGATTAGTGCAATCGTCATCTTTATATAGGTTGTCATTCACCAAATCTCCAAGTTACCATAAGCTTAAGCACATACAACTAGTTCAAATAAAGAACATTTTACAATGTAATTCACATTCTAGATAGATAGAATGGATGCAATGAGAAGAAAAGTTGGGATGTCACCCCTTTTTTTTGCACAAGAAAGCTAACAAACATAGAACTAAACCTTAATACAAAAAATATACAAGAAAATTCCAAAAAAAAGCTTCAACAAACTTTATCAAAGAAAATCTTCATCATCTCACAGAATATAAGAGCCTAAACCACCACATACTTTGGAAGTAAACATTCTTGACCTCCAAGCTCTACAACACAAAACCAAGACAAGCATGAACTCTGCAAAGCACCTAAAAAATCCCTTCTAAATTTTAACAATTCTAGCTCTCAAGGCTTACAACCTTAATCAACATTGATAAGATGCTCTATCCATCCACAAAAGGCTCCCTATTATAACTACATGAGGTTTTTTTACAAATTTGAAAAAAATAAAAATCTATCAAAAAAATAAATATAAATTTTTTCAAACCTAATCTAATATCTACTGATTTGATCCAAATTTATTCTCAAAATTAGTCTTTAAGATAAAGTTTAGAATATCTAATAATATCCAACTTTAGGAATTAAAGCTACTCTCAAATTTCTCTTTTTCACCTAAGTTATACCAACCAATCACAAAATCAAACAGTTGATTAGACAGCCCAATCAACTTCAAGTATCCAAGACAGCTCATATTGGTTTGGCTATAAATTTCATCCTAGACATCAAAATTTAACAATTCTTAAGACATTGGAAAGTTGAGAACAAGCTCTATAACTTTCTAGTTCAATCACTCTTTCCAATTAGATCAAGGCCGAAAATTGCACACAAGTTGTTGCATCATCTAATTTGAATCTTCTTAAGGTTCTTTTGCACTTTTTTCTTTATGATCAAATCCAATCACTCGATCACAATATTAACATGGTATTTATATAAATTCAACTAGGCTACTTATACAAAAACAATGGTACAATATGCAAAATTAAAAAAATTGATGAGTCTCTAGATTCACTAATAGTTCCTTGTGGAAAAAACTTAAAGTGAAGCCAGATGCCAAAAAGCACAAAGGTCAGGCAATTGTTTAAGGAAACTTATCATTCTGGTATAATAATCAACTTAGTCACACCACATTAGCCTCTCTTCTTCCATATACCTCTAAATCAAAAGTTATAGTTTGTCACTTGATTTCTAGCAATTATCAGTGTGATAATTAATTATCTAGATTTGTTTCTCCTAATATTATTGACATCATCAGTTCCATGCCTATTGCCTTATAAAATCTTATGGGTGATAATCCGAGCAATTCTTTTATTCTAAATATTTCATTTTTTTTATGTGAAGGCTTCTTCAAAACTACATTCTGGTTGATAATGTTATGTTAAAGCAAGGTACTAACAGTTCCAAGGCTGTTCATTGGTTGAATCAATGGAAAGTGTTTTTCCATTTTCTAAGCCATCCATATCTGTTGGGATTCACATCAGTGATTTCTTATCTTTTAATCATCCTGAAGAGGAAATGATTCTCGCATATTTTAAAAAAAGGTATCTAAGAATCATGCTAAAACCATACTTCCTAGGCTCAATCTTTGGTGTATTTGATGCTCCAGAAATGCTTCCAAGTGTAATGGCCAGAAGCCTGATGTCTAATCAAATATTGCTCTGACATACTAAGAAATTTTTCTAATAAAAGAAGCTAAGCGTTTCCCAGAAATTCTTTTTCTGGTGATGGGTTTCTTTCACTGGACTACAAAGTTGGTCCATCCAACCTAATTGTAGAAAAGAAATGAATCAATCCTGGACCTGCCTCCTCTTGGATGCTTTAAACAGATTACAACCAGCTCGATCTGCAACAACTTCGACGGGTATGGAAGCCTCAATAATAACTTGATTATTGCAGCCAACTGTAGTGTCATTGTTGATTTCAAATATCGCCTACTTTATAACAACTGCTGTGGGAAGAAAAGTTTTTTATTTTTTATTTTTAACTGAGAGGAGTGACTATAAATAAACAAATAAAATGGAAGAATGGAGCATATATATTATGACACTTCAGTTTGCTGCTAAGAATGGAGCATCAAAGAGGTTATAGAGACTTGTAAAAATATTTGTTGAGTGACTATCCTTTTGGACAAAGCAATATCTTTGATGAAACAAAAATATGAATTAATATGCTTTATTATTTCCAAAAAAAATAAAGTTACTTGCAATATAGATGACTAACTAGTTATTATTCTAAAGGGTTACCAATTCAATAACAAGAAAATGAAACTCTTCAATTAAATATTTTATACAAATCAATTTGGAGACATAATGTGTCATTGTTTTGTATTTGGTTTCGACGATAAATCTACCAACTATCTTATGCTTCATACTTAATGATATAAGCTTAAAGTAAACATTCAATCTTCAATTGATCTAACATAACCAGCATCATAAGCTTCAATTTGTAAGTGATCTCATTTTTTATACAACAGACCATTTCCCAAAGACTTTTTAATATACCTCAAAACCTTTAAACCAATATCCCAATACTTACATAAATTTTGTATTAGCTTATTTACCATTCTAACAACAAAAGAGACATCAGGTCAAGTGGTAATTCATTAGATAAGCATAACAAACAAATCTCAACAAAGAAAAATATTCTTAAAAGATTCTCATAACATTGGAATTTTGTGAAGTTTTCATATGAGAGACAACTTGACCTGTCTACAAGAAATCTTGTTCCAAACCATCAACAATGATCTTACTTCAAAGCTACAACAATGGAAAAATGAGAAGTAGAATGGATGAGATACCTTAAGAAATATGAACGAGAAGATACAAAACTTAAGAACATAACTTAAAGAAATGCATTATTTCTTCTTTTCTTTTCTTCTCCAATGTGAGCTTGGTTTCACTTTTTTTTAATCTCCCTTAAATAGAAAACTGAAGTACCTATTTATAATAATACCAAAAGGGGTATTTTGTTTTGAAAATTTTTCCATATGAACTGCTCCAAATTGGAGAGGCCCACCTACCACTAACACGCGCCACCTGCCGTGCATTTGATTCACGTGTTGGTGGCACATGCAACACCTACCACACCAGTCTTGTGCTATCCTTTGCATTGTCCGTTCCATGTAAGCGCAATCTGTTGTGAATGCTGGGTTGCCGCAAGCCCAGTATGCTAAGCACGTGCAACTCTTCCGCCAGTGAACAATATCGTGAACTTGAAAATGTCATTATGCATGCGTACCCTATCACACTTGACTTATTGCACCACATACTTTTTACTACTACATGCACTGTGCTAGTGCCACATATGTCATGTGTGTTATTTTTTGACATGTGTAATGATACCTTTACTAATTTTCTTCGTGAAAAGATTGTTTTCTTCTTTGAGTTCTTCTCAATGTTGAATGTTTAAATAATTTATTGAACGTAGAACCAAACCCCTGATCATAGGCCTCTTCTTTTGGCAACTCAAGTCCCTTTAGAATCTTCTTTTTTTCTATCAAACACAATTAGATTCTCTAGTTACATTGCTGTCAACCTAGAATATATTCCCTTATCACAACTAGTTTATAACCAAGAAATCTAATATGCACTACCAAGTCTATGCCATATTCCTTTTGAAAAAAAAGCACAATATCTCTTGTATACAAACTCATTAGTAAGAAAATATCTTAGATGAACTAAATCCATGCTTACAAAATTGTTCTAAAAATATTATTTCATTTTCTCAAAACAAAATTATCATTTTCAATGAGAATAATGTCATCAAAATTATAATACAAAAATCAAATACATAGTAGAAAATAAAGATGAAGTGATCCATAATACCACATCATAGATTGACTATAATAAGAACCTTACGTATTTTATTAATCTAGGCACGACGACTTTATTTCAATGCATAAATGGCTTCCCAAGCTTATAAATTTGTTTCTCCCCATAACAAAATACCTGGGACACTACTCCACACAAATTGCTATGAAGAAATTAAGGAATTACTCACATCTATTTGGAACAAGGCCAAACTGGGTTAATTGTAATTGTGCCAAAATAAATCAACTAAAAAACAAGGGAGAAAGTCTCAATATAATCAATGCCTACCAAGCAAGCTTTATAGCGATTAATAGTGACATATGGACAAAAGTTGAGTATAAAAACTCATCAACAAGAAATAATGTGACATTAAAAAGTGGCCAAACAAAATCCTATGCATGATGATCAAAAAGAGTCCATAGATTCCAATATTCATGGCATATTCCAATTAGAATCTAATAGTTCTTGATATGTCCTAAGAACAAAAATAATGAAAAAAAAAAACCCAATAAATCTAAGAAACAAGGGTGAAAATGATCAACTGAGATAAAGGACTATATTGGGTCATGAACAATGTGTCATATGCCTTTTTAAAAAACAATTAGCAAATGTAGATTAGAAATAGTAAGAGGATGCTTAACCATAGATAACAAAATAGTTGGGTCGTATATTAAAGCAAGGTTGTTGTGGTTGATGCATGTACACATTTAGAGCAAAAGTAGATAATGAAACAATGATAGAAGTGAAACGTAGGTAAGAAAGTTTAAAGCCAAGGAATGGAAATATACTAAATAGATGTTTCAAAAAATATAACATCCACATAAATGTAAAAAAGATTGGTCAAAGGATCATAGTAAAGATATTCTAAGTTTAGGAAACCCTTAGACCATCCATATAACAGCATTTGAAGTAAGTTTATCTCATCTGAAGATAAAAAATGTAGAAGAAACGCATGCACTAAATCCCTCAATGCATTAAAGTAAAATAGTTTTATTTGGATGAAAAAAAAAACAAGTGTAGCTCCATTTAAACTAGTAAAGGCAATTGAATTAATTAACATGCTATTAGAATGGTATCTACCAAGCACTATTATAGAACATTTCTTGGAAATATTAATGAGTAGCCAACAACAAGAAAATGCTAGTGTTTCCACTCGACTGCAATGGGATGAATACAGACATAAGGGCTAACGAATAATCTCATTTTCAAGATCAATAGAAGAAAAAGGGAATTGAATAATCCTAATGCATTATTAAATCTTATGCTTTAGAAGAAGAAAATTAAAAATTATTTTTTGATAATAGTTTATTTAGGAACCAAAGAATTTTTGATGGATACCATAATAAGAATACCCAAGTGACTCTATAGCAAGCAACAATAAATAAGGCAAAGTAATGAAATCTTAAATGGATCAACACAAAACTAGAACCTTAAATGTCTAATTGTATAAAGCCAAACTTCAAGATAAGGTTCATGTAATAAAAGGAACATGATAGTGTATTCCATACAAGTTTGGCATTCAAAATTTGATAATGAGGAACAAAGATGAGTGAATTCCTGAAGACATTAAAGACAATAACCTAGTTGATAATGCCAATGGTAGAGAGTAATCAAGAGAACAATTAATGTAATAAAAGATAAATAATAGTTGACCACTACACAACAACACTAATTATCCTCTTTGGGCTAAGGTCTTAAAAACACATTTAGAAGAAGAAACATTATGGAACAATTATAAAAATTAATAAGGTAGCTAGTTATGAAACACAAGTGATAGAAAATAGCTTAAAAGCTTAAAAGAAAATTGTAGAACATGTAGGCATTAGTTAAATTTATTGAAGATGAGAGTGAGATCATTTCTTAGAAACTAATGAAGGAGATGCATTTACAAAAATGGCAAGTCAAAGACGTTGCAATCTAAGAAAGAAAAATAATAGTGGATTATCCATTGTATGAGAAGATGCACCTAAAACTACGACTAAAGACTATAATAGATTCGTATGCAAAATTGTGAGGCAAATATCAATAGGGAGGGTTGTAGAAGATTGTATATTATTCTTTTGAAAGAGAAACAACTATTAAGTATTAATTGATTAATTATCTAATAATGTTATTAATATAAAAAACGATTGTAATGACAACTATAATGACCATGATCACCTTTAATGCTAGTAATAGAGCGGTATGATCAAGACTAGAAGAGGAAGGGGAAGAACGTTAGTGACCAGAAGAAGACATGAGAAAGTCATAGACGTATTTGATATTGCAAAGTCAACCATTAATTGAGCTTAAACACATTTGAGTGATGGATGCAATCTAGATATAAACTTAACCAAAAGAAGCTCCTAATCAAATTTTTGACAAGTGGTGGCATCAATAATAGAAGGCCCACTTGCTTTGCAAGTTGCTACAAAAATCTTGAATAGAGTTGTTACCTTGCTATAAAAGAAAGATATTAGAAAAGATTGTATAAACCTAAAAATATCATCCTCTGAGAAGTATGTGAAATGAAGAAAGTTCCATTCCTTCTGCAATATCTTGAAACGTGACTTCAACGACAATAGCAAGTACAAGGCTATCAAGAATTTATGTGAGAACCCATAGTGTAAAACCTATCATCAAATATATTTTGTAGCATTAACTTTGTGAGCCAAAGAATCTAAATGATGAAGTTTCTCACGAGAACAAGTGAGAACAAAATATTAGAAACCACAAGAAATAATTGTAACTATTGAATTTAACATTAGCTTAGGAATATTCCAAAAGGAGTTGAGGAAGCCGTCAATGGATACCAAAGATGAATTCTTTAGCCATAGATGAAGTAGACATTTCCAAAGAAAAAAGTATGCAAGTGTCATGCAAACATGCAAGTTAAAAGGATGCATGACGCAGTCGGTCAATGGGAGATGTTTTAATTTGAGGTGTCACATGGAGCATCCTTTGCTAAAGAAATTAAACACATGGAAACAAGATGAAGGAGAAGCAAATGCTGGACGCTAAGGAGACAAGGAACCAAGTGGCAATGTGTGGAGAAGACGAAAGAGGGATAACGGCAAGCAAAGCGGAGCAAAGTAAAGGGAGGTGGTGGTGGAGATGGAGAGGTTGCAAACGATCACAACCTTGAGGAATGGATCAAGATGGGAGAAGGGGGAAATGGTTAATCCTCAAGGGTCAAATATTGTGTAGTACAGAGAAAGATTTTTCATGTTGTTAATATTAAAGAGAATTGACTATGAATGAGAAAATAAGGTATACTCTCAATAAAGACAATATAAAATATAGTCATAAAAAAATATCTTATGTCATGAACTTTCTAACTCACATATTAGCTTTTCAATATTGCCAATAATACCATTTTATTATAAACTAATACTAATTACATTATCTAATATATCTATGATACTAATAAGTTTCCTTGGAATTATTTCTACTAAGACAAAATAAAAAAGATACCACATTGATGGCAAATGTCAGCATCAATCCTTGCAAAATATTTCAAACCTACAGCTAAAAACTCTCAATCACTCACAAAATTTAGCAATTTTGAACACCATTCTAAGGATAGTTATTGGATAATACATTTTGATAAAGAAGTCACTCTTATATTCAACACTACTTTCTAGTGTCCCAACCTCCCTTGTGCACATTCTTCAAGTGTTCTTAGGGTAAATATGGTTACTAATCAAAATAACCTTGTAATAACTTCGTGAAATCGTTTACATGGTTATCACAGCAACACTCCTAAATGGTCCTCGGTTTGATAGAATGACTACTGTCATTATAACCCTAACCCCTCCAGCCAACAGCTCACTTCTCTTGCAATTATGCTTCTGCTCTTGTTAAACCATTTACCACACTGTTGACAACAGGCACGCTCTCACTATCACCCTCTCAGGGGTTTACTGTCTGCATGTGCAGTGTCTAACATTCCCAAATCTTAGATTTTGTGATTGCAGTGCACTGCCAGCAGTTCTTGGTCAAGTCCTGATCCTCTGAGTATCCAACTTGTTTCCAATTATCCACTTTAATGCAGCACAAAATTTCATTTGGCATGCTGATTATGTGGTTGATTCATCCTTGCCCAGCTTTTCCATGGACCATTTAGATAACTGTAGGTTACACATTTAAGGTCTGGCTTTTCTCCAGACCATTTTGATGGCTATGGGTTACAAAGATATAGTCAGCCCAAGGTGCTTTATCATTTAATCTAATTGTTAGTAGTTTGTCATTTCAACCAGCAAGACTTATACATTACAACACATTGTGCTTTCTGGCAGATTCTCTATCTTTAAACATGATAAGACATTTATCTTTCGGTTACTTCTGCTTGTTTCTATATCGCTTTTCAACCTGGGGTCGCTCTGCTTCACCAATGTTGCAAGATGTGTCAGCCCAATCTGTGGCTGCCATCATAGAGAAATAAATGCTTATCCATAAATGGTCCAAAGGATTAGGCTTTTTGGTTTCAAAGTTCAGTTCCTGATCTCCTTATCTCTATCTGAACCCATTATGTTTTGAGATTATAATTTTAACTTAATATTTCCGCTCAGCTTTGCAAAAGAAAATATGATTGCATTTATCCGAGCTACTTGCAGTTTGATCGCCAGGGACAGCATACGTATGGTTATCTCAAAAAGCCGACAATGGATCCCTTTCAACTAATGACTTTCCAACAGATTTACTACTTAACGTTCAGCAAGTTTTTAATGTTAAACACTACTGTAACTAGTAATACAAAATAGAAACCACATCAAATTAACAGAAAAGGCAGTAGAATTTCTCATTTATCTGATCAAATTCTTTCTAAAAAATGATCTTTCTGAACTATGAACATTATATCTAGCACTCAGGCTCAAACATGCCAAGTGATGCAACCAAAAAAATTTAGTAATCTACAGCCAAAAAAGTTGCACTCAATAGCTGACAAAGTACATTTCGTGTATTAGATTCACAGTGAGACTACCACGTATACTCTTCAGTTCTCCAAGAAAAAAAAAAACAAATTCTCAGCGCACATGATATAAACTTAATTTACAAAAAAAACTATTTATCACAACTTTCATCAGCAAAACACCTTGCAATTCAATGAAAACGTTTTGCCGTACAAGGGTTTAGAGCTTGACATGATCATAAAAAATGAAAGGCCTAGTTGAATTTACCATAATTAATATATAAGTGTGCCTAGATTTTACCTGTTCAGCAAGCAAACCAAGACCCATGCTATCCATAAAATCTTTGACTCCAGTGACCCCACTTTTTTTACTCGCACTACGAAATTCCTCCCTTGACTTCTCAGGGTTTATCTGTTATAAACAAAATCATTGACTGAGGAATGGTAAGAAGCAGATCAAAATAAAATTAGAAGTGGTACTATAAGAACAGCCACATGAGGGTGGGCATATGTAAATCCAGTACTTCCTGTTATTATAGTATTCCAATTTATTTAAAAAATTTGAGCTGTGGGGCATTTTACCTCAAGCGCAAACAAAGGAGAATCCACTCCGATAACAGGTACCAACGTTCCACCAGTCAAGTCCTGGAAATAATAAACTAAACCAGATAAAAATTTACATCAAATGCTATACTTGGGAATATGAAATTTAACAGCTTTAAGCTCACATCCAATGTAAATAGTGGAGAACTACAAACCTGTGCAAAAGAATCACTTAAAGAATGTGCAGGATCAGTAGAGACGACAAGAGTGGGATGACCATTATTTGCAAACTTAACAGCTAGTGATGCAGCACAACTGGTCTTTCCAACTCCACCTTTTCCTCCAAGCATGTAATACTTTCTCTTAGTGCTAGCAGCCATTTCCTCAAAATCTGCAACAGATTCAGCAGGGATGGCCACTGACCGGACTGCAAATTTTTCAAAAGCAAAAATTAAATATCCATCAAAATAAAATGAAATAAAAGGAGAAGTATTCAGTACATTATCAGAAGCATAATGAAATTATTAGCAACAAAAATCAATTCAGCATTGTCCAAATAGATTCTTAATCATTGATTTAATCTTCTTCACCATTTATTTACCTATGGCCCAACATCTTCCCTTTCATTCTTTCCCAATTTAGTGCAATGATTCATCTCATTTCCTCTTCTCTTAGCCCTAAGGGTTACTCATATTCATTTGCTGGAAAATAATGATGCTACCTAGTCTATTTGAAGTTTCATAAAATCCTTGTTGGCTATAAAAAATGGATTATGCTCTATGTTTAACCGAACCATAATACTTGGTAGGGAAAAGTCACAGAAAAAATTTGAGTTCATCGACTATTTGCATGGTTTCTCTTGCATCTATGTTATTTGCTAATGTAGTTTTATAATTATGGCATCTTGACAAAGTTATCAAGCAATCCCAATGTTAACCCAACTGTTTGCCAGCCTCTAGCTGTCCAATACATCTCATTCACATGTCCATGTTTTCAACATGGCCACCTAATCTTCTTCCTACAATGTCTGTCCTCTTGGTTCCACTAATCTCTAGTTGCTTCACCCAAGCATCCATCTAAATGGGCCTTCTCATTCAAACAATGTCACTATGCTCACACCTAAGATATGGGCACTCTCCGATAAGATTAGTCATGTTTGTGTCTTGGTGGGCCATTCCACATCCTAAGCACTTCACACAGTTGTTCCTTCAGTTATCGTTCAACAGCTATTCACACATCTCGTTACACTCCAAGGTATTAAATGCACATTTAATGATGATAGATCTCTTGTTGATACACCAATCCAACTGATCTTAGCTAGTCAATTGTCCAACTAATAATTAACCAAAGCAACATGCTTGACCATTTTCTCTTACAACTATGTATTTTGCTCATGTGATTTCCAATTGTGATGTGCTCAATGATGTTATGTAGGAATCCTAGTATTAATCCAAATGTTGATCCCCCTCTCACAACCTAACTGTGGCATTGATGTGTCCATGTTTCCAATGTGGGCATTGACTTGATCTTTCTTGGACAACGTCCATCTTCTTAGTTCCACTACTCTCCACTAACTTTGCCTTAGCATCCCTATAGAGAACCATCTGGTCAAGTGCTTAAGGATTTAGGCCCCTCTCCTTTTGTTAAGTTGAGCTCCTTACCATTCCGACCTTCTTGTCCATACTAGATTGTTGCACCCACACCTAAAATTTGGCCACTCCTAGTAAGGTTAGTCATATTTATCCCCAAGCTAACCATTCTCTATCTAAAACCACATGCTTCACCCAGTTGCTCATTTAGTTACCTATCGATTGACCATTACACCCATGTCTCAATAGGATCCAAAGTACTAAATGCTTATTTAATGTTGATGGATCTCTGTGTGATACACCTCCCCTTCAAGATAGCTTGTCAATTGTCATAACTATCAAATCTACCTAACAAACATCATCACCTTTATTCTTGCAGAAACTTATCTCCACAAAAAATCAACGTGGGCTAACGCCTTGGTCATTGCATATTTTATGACAATCTCAAGCCTTCTGTATTCTTGTACACTTTTGTTGTCTTATTAGACACAAGTTCTTCTATTAGTTCCCCACATCTCCAACTACAAGCTCGTCATCTGATGAATCCAATCTTTTTTCTATTTTTCTTTTGCCTTAGCTAAGAAATTCTTATAGCCACAAGACTTTTTCCTCATAATTTAAAAGGATAATGGAACCCCTTCTTACCATTTGTAACCATAATATTTCTCCCTTCATAGATTTTCAAATTACCTAATCATTGTACTACATATTGTCCTTTTCTCTTTCTCTTTCTCTTTCATAATTTACCAAATCCAATTTGGAACATTCTTACACACATAAACAGAACCAGCACTTGTACACATGCCGAGGGCTGCCTTTGATATCAATATTCTTTTGTTGCTCTTATTGAAATTAATGTTCTCAAGACCTAAAAATGGCTCTTTGCAAGAATATCATACCTATGTCGAAGAACGTTAACCATGACCATTCTATCATCGTGAGCGAGCACAACATTGGGAGTTCTACTGGGTGAACGAACTTCATCACCAAGAAAGACTTCCACAACCTCATTGGCCAAATGGTGGAACCTAACAAAATTTGTCAACTCTCTTTGCCAAGACTAATCGAGTTGATTCGTCATCTTGGCCAGTAGTGGGATAACCCTACCCAAGTAAATCGGTCTGCATGTCAATAGGCAGAGCCATCAATTTCAATGCCTATGTCCCCTCTATAAATCTTATCCAATAGTTTCTCACTAAGTAGAGACAGCTCTTTGCCCCAAGTCCCTTAAGAATTCAATGACTCTAAGGCCACAAGAACTCCACCATCCACTCTTTTGGGCAATCTAACGGAGGTTGGACGTTCAATAACAACCTTTCCTGAGGTAGGTACACTATCGGCCATTCCTTTATCGATCAACCTTCTTGCAATCACTAAAGTGAGTGATCTTCTTTGCTATTTATTTCTCAACAAGTACCTTCCCCATGAAGCTAAGATCCATCAACAGAATTCGAAAAGCTAAATTGTTTCAAGATTTTTTTATTAGGGTGATGAGACACTCCCTTCTCTATATTTTAAACCTTTTCTAAGTCCAATAATTAAGGCTATTATAGTTTGGAATGATTGTATTCTATATAATCAATTACTCACCCTCAATTTACTATTAAACATGTGTCATCCACATGTCCCTACTTCCAACGTGGCCATTTATCCAGTCTTCCTCAAATAATGCACATTTTCTTGGTTCAAATAGTCTCTAAACAACTATAAACAAGCATTTTGCCCAAAATTAGCTTATCGACCTATCCGCACAACAGTTTAGGCCTCTCTTTTCATTAAAGAAAGTTCCCTTCTATTCTAATTATGCAATCCAAATGAGATCATTGTGTTTGGACCCAACCTTTGAACACTCTTTGTTCAGGTCAGTCATGCTTATGTAAAGGTTGATCAGTCCCTATCTTTGCTCGAGTGCTTCACATAGTTCCTCCAATTACCATTTGACAACTACCTCTCGTATCTTCATAGGATCCATTACATTAAATACACATTTAATATTGATGGATCACAAGTTGATAAACAACCCCTTCATCTTGTCCACCATCTATGAAATCTACCCAACACATCACATCATCACATTAGTCTTATAAAGCTTATCTCTAAACAAAAAAAAAAACAAGGGCTAATACCTTAGCCATTGCATGCTTTATTGCAATCTGAAGCACTCAGCATTCCTATGCTCTCTTGTTGTTTTATTGCATGCAAGCCCTTCTAGTAAGATTCAATAATTCTCAAATGGCAAGCTCATCTCTAGAAGTTTACCAAAACCCAATTTTTTTTCCGTTATTCTATTTCCATAAAAATGAGAAATTGTTATAACTACAATACCTTTCCCTTCTAACTAAAATAAATAATGAGAACCCCTTCTTGCCACTAATGCTAGCAATTGCTGTCCCTCTGAGGGTTTTTCATCTGACCAAATCATTGAATTGTGCGTTGTTTCTTGTTCTCTCTATTCTCTTTCACAAATCACCAATCTAAAATAGAAAATTCCTATATGAACACATGGGAGTAACACCTGAGCACATGTGGTTAACATCTAGAATAATAAAAAATTTTGCATTATTATTTTCTAGTGCATTTTAGTTATTTTACAAAGAATTAATATATATTTTGTGTTGCATATCTATCTTGCAGTTGAATTTTGATGTTAGACTTTTAGTAATGCATGTGGAATCACCCAATTGTACCTTTTCTTACCATAAATGTTTCCCCAGACTTTTGTAGGCTTTGCAATTTATTGCTTTCATTCAAACCCAAAGATAATTGAATTTGAATCTCCTTCCTTTAGTCCCTTGAGTAGTCAAGGGGCAACCCATATTCTAGAACTATGAATTAATCAAATTGTTCAGTCAACAATTAGACAGCAATTAGACATAGGATTGTTCAATCGTGAGATCAAATGGGGGCAAAAGAGAATTTCCAACAGCAGAAAGCTAATCAAATTGTTCAACGATGATCAAACTATCCAATCAAACATCAATAAAGAGATTTGTTTATGTTCAAATCCTCTTGCAATTTTTATCATAAATAAAAATTATAAAACACAAATTAGAATTAGCCTCTATAATCTAAAAATTTCAAAAGCATTATCGAATTTGCTAGAGATAGAAAGGGGCATCTCATCACTTTGTCATATCCTCTTGGAAAATACTAATCTTATAGTTAAAGTTCTCCTAGAGCAATGGTCGTTTTTTGTTGGACTTCAGAAAAAATAAATAAATAAAAGCAACAAAGCAAACTCATATGCTCAAATTGTGACAAAAAGAGTTATTTGAATAAAGAAAAACCTACAGAAGAGAAAATATCAAAACCAAGATATCAAGAAGTTTAGTTATTATACAATTATTGAATGGATTTGCAAGATGCTTTAATCATGAGTATTGACAATCCTATTGAGTGTTGGATCTTAGACTCAATTGCATCTTTTCACTTAACTCCATATAAAGAACTGAAGTTTTAGAAAGGTATATAACAATGAAACTTTGGACAATATAGGGAAGTGTGACATATAGATTGAAACTATCAATGGATTTCTTTTTAATAATGTAAGGTATAACACTAGCATAAAAAACATTGATTTCTAATGGATAAATGTCTGATAGAACAAAAGCTATATTTGGAAATTGTTCTCAAAAAATTGTCACAATTGTTGCGGTTGTAGCTTAAGAAACAAAGATAGGTACTCTATATATTACTAATGGCAGTAGAGATGATTACGACAACTACAAATACAAAAGGGAACTCCAAGTTGCAGCATTATGGACCAGGACATATGAATGAGAAGGGAATAAAGAAGGTTTCAAAGCTGAAATCTGAAAGTTTTTCTCCTATGAAGATTTTACCAAAAAAAACAAATGGGTTAATTTCTCCAGAATTGAAAGGAAAAACAATACCACACAAACTGGAGTTAATTGATACAGATGTTTGGGGTCTAGCACCAATACACTCTATTGAAAGATCTTGCCAGTATCTTACTTTCATTGATGATTCTATCAAGAATGTATAGGTTTATTTTCTGAAAATAAATCTAATGCTTCCTCTCTTTTAAGAAAAAGAAGCATAAAACAAGTCTAAAAGAAAAAGTGTCTTAAATCTGACAATGAGGCAAGCAGAACAACAGTGATTAAAATAACACCAAGGGGGTTTTAATGGAATGGGGTCGCTGAGACGATGAAGAGGACTCCCAATTAACATGCTAGAAAGATGAGACACCATGCAAAGCTCCATGAACTTTTCTAGGCAAATATCATTAGTAATACATATTTACAGTTTCATAGAACTTTAAATTGTCAGGAGAAGAGTGGAACAAGAAAGAAGGTAAATCTTTCTCATTTAAAAGTCTTTTGTGCTTCTTATGTGCATATTAATGTTAAAAAAGAGATGAGCTAGATGCCAAAGCAGACATTAGATATAACGTTAACTATTTTGGTAGTAAACTCTAGAACTTAACCAGAACAAACGATGTAACTTCTGAAGAAAGTAGAATTCCTATGGGATAAATCGATTTTGTAATTGACTGCAATACCAAAATAGTCAAGGGAGATAAATTTCGAGTGAGTGTCTAAACCTAAACTAAATCACTTGAGCCTTTTATTATTAATTCTAAGGATGAATCTAGAATGGTTGTAAATTCTATTGAATCCACTTTAAAGAGATCCTGCAAAATTCTTAAGCCTATACAAAGATATTCTTCATCTTTATATTATCTATTTGAATCAACTTTGGTAAACTAAGCTTTTATTGTAAGGCACAATAGCCTGAAAAGTCCATCAAGTAAGATAAGTCTATCCAGGATTAGTTCGACTCACTGAAAACGAACTTATCTAATCCCTTTTAACAGTAGGTAATGGGCTTTGCAGAATTAGTGGATGTTTAATATTAAAGAAGCCAATGATCACAATAATACAAGGTTTTGTTGCCAAAGACTTTCTGAAAAAAAAATGCATTGACTTTCTTAAAATATTTTCACCTATTAATAATTAACTATTATCAGACTTCCTTTAGGTATTGTTGTCACTGCTAAAGATGTGAAAACCATTTCTCTACATGGTGATTTGGAAAACAACTTCTACATGGCATAACTTGAAAGTTTTCAGAACACTAGCAAAAAAAAACCTAATATATAAATTCAAGTGTCTTTATCATCAGAAGTTTCAGAGCAATTATATAAAATATTTGATACTTTTATGTGCCTGAAGGAATACACAATGTGGAAGGATCATTATTATTCCAAAGGTTTTTTGCTTTTCATACTATGTTGTTCGCAAAAGAAATATATTGAATTTATAGAAATATTTTCATCCATTATTAAATTGGCTATTATCAAACTTGTTTCAGTATTGTTATTATTGCAAAATAGTACCTAGAACTGTTAGATTTGAGATATGTTGCTATCATAATGATTTGGAGACTTCTGCACGGTGCAACTTAGAAGATTTTAGAAAACTAGTAAAGAAAACCGAGCATACAAACTCAAGAATAGTCTGTATAGTGTTAAGTTTCAAAGCAATGGTATGAAATATTTGACATTTTATGTGCATAAAAAACTCCACCAAATGTGGGACAAATCATCAAAAGTTTTCATGATTGACATATAGTTGGTGTTAGACATGGATGATAAGCTCATAGCAAGTTATAGCATGAAAGAGATATGTAGGTTGCAATAGCAAAAGTCAGTAATTTTAGATAAAATACCTAAAACCTGTAAATTAGATTCTTTCAACAAGGACCACCTGTATAGAACTGAAAAGACTTAAATTATCAAAAACATAAGTACATGACAAAAGTATTAATGCAAAGGCCAACAATACTCTTTTAGAAGGTTACTTCAAAGTGTCAAAGAAGGAATCACCAAAGACAAATAAGTAGTAGAAATAGATGACAAATATACCTTAGGTGTTTTAAGTTGGTAGCTAATGTATACCACACTATGCATAAAACTAGATACAAATTATAAAATGGGTGTTGTGAATAAATATATGTTTATTCGAGCTTGAAACACAAAGAATCTATTAAATGATTGCTCACAAATCTTAAAGACAACACATATATGGCCTTATATCTCAAGAAAAATGAAGTAATATTTGTAAGGATATACAAATGTAGACTTGGGAAACGAATTGGTGGACAAAAACAGTACCTCACATTATATTTTTATCTCAAGTGGAAAACTTATTAATTAGGTGTCAAAGTTTCAAAAATTTGTTTCACAACCATAGAAATTTAGCATACAACTACCTCTTGAGTAAGAAAAAAATATGAACTAATTGAAGAGTTTTGTAAAACAGATTGGTAAACAAAAGAATGTAATATTTTATATAATGTTAATTAAAATGTTATATTATAACATAATCGATCATCAAATCAGATATGAATCGAAATGTCTTGTAAAACGAGCTAAAATCTTAGAAAACAAACTATTCAAAAGTATAAAAAAAATAAATATATAATTAGATAGAGTTCGTCGAGACAAGTCCAATAATGTTTATTTAGTTTCGATTGGAGTTTCATTGGAATTATTACGAATTACTGAAATAAATAAACATAAATAATAACTAATTATTATTTTTATATTAAATAAATATATTAAAGTTGAATTCAACTTTTTTTCGAAAACAGTCCCTTCCTCCCCCATACTCGTGCAAGACATTTCTCAGTGCCCTAGGAGTGGATTTTTGGGCTCACCGACCGGAATTTCGCCATAGAGCTGTATCGTGGACGATGAAGATGTCAATTATTATCATCTTTTCAAAAAAATCAAAGATTTGAACCCGATTTGCACCATTAGGAAACTCGTGTAAATCGAAAAAGTCAAAACATAAATTTGATTTTATTTTCGTAATTTTCAACTTATAATTTATAATATTCTAATCAAAAATCAATATATGAGATCTCAATTAGTGTTTTATGTTGTTTAAAAGATTTGGGAAAAAACCAATTGCAATAAGAAAAATTAGATTTTCGAAAAAAAGAAAACTAAGAAAAGAGAGGAAATAAGTCATTTTCATGATTTAAGAAATGAGTTATGCAATTCTTTTTTGATAATTTAAAATTTTTAATTTGTATAAAAATCTGTAAATTATGTTAAAGAAATTAGAATTGATAGACTGAAATTAACAAAAAAAAGGAATTAAATAATTATAGATCAATCCTAAATAACTAGAAATTATGAGATAGACACTCCGACATAAATATTATATATGTATGTCTAATATAGTGCTTATTGTTAAAATTAAGACATTGTATGTGAATTCTATACAGAGTATATAATATTAAATGTAGTACTATTATATGTAATTGTACAAAAAATTATACTTACAAATAAATGTATGCATATTAGTTTTGAAAAATTATTATGTGAAATTGTTTGATAAAATGACTATCTAAGCACAGCATTTGATATACTGATATAAAAAAAACATACATCTAATTAAATACTATGAAAAATGAGAACTATATATGTAAAAATAAATTAAATAAATGATTGTTAAATATTAATAAAATGACATTAATGAATAATAGATTCTATAAAATCAAGATGTGATGTTCTTCGTGACTAGCAGCCAGTGTACCACAAGAATGAGGTATTACTATTGTGAGGTGGCTACTGACCAGTGTGCCACATGGTTGAAATTTGTCACCATGAGGTGACTAGTGGTCAGTATGTAACAAAATTGAGTTATTACAGCGGTGAGGTGGCTAATGACCAGTGTACCACATAGTTGACATTGTCGTCGTGAGGTAACCAGTGGCTAATAGACCACACTATTGAGATTTATCACAAAAATATAACCATTAAAAATATGAAAAAAAATAAGCATGATTATGCATAAAAATATGATATGATAAATAAATAAATAAATGAGATTTCAATTATAAGTAAAGTAAAAAAATGATACTGTCTAACTATCCCAAGAGAGAGGAAACAATAGTACTGTTAATCATAAGATTTACTAAGTCAAGTGAAAACAGACGCTAATAAATAAGACCACATGTGCTTATTGTTTTTTTTAAGTTTGCAGCATGTTTGTTTTATAACATATCATATTTCTTTTAACATTTTAATATAAATGAAACTCTACTTGCTTACATATTACGATTGATAATTGCGAGTAAAACCAAAATATAATTATCCAAAACTATTGCTTATTTTGCATATTTATTTATTGTTATAGATAGTTTGCTAAGCGAGTAATGGTTAACTTAATATTTTCTTTATGCTAACATTTCAGGTATATTAGAATCCTAACAAAAAAACTACCTATAAAAACAACTTATAAAAAAATTGAAAGTAAAAAATTTATAATAAAAAAGTTGTGTCAAATGAATTGTTAATCATATGATGTATTTAGAATTATATTTAAAAGTGAAAACTAGTTATAATACTTTAAAGAAACTATAAAACTATAAAATGTGATTGTTGTGATGGTTTCAATCATTTACAGTTATTAGATTCAGTTTTTTTTATAATTAATAGTTGTAGATATAAATTACGTGATTATCATGTTGTGGATATAAATATTATATTAATATATCTATAGATTAGAAAATTAACAAAATTTAAGAGAGATTTGTCGATTTGAATTCTAAAATTAAGAATAATTGAGTTTGAATATGTGGCAAGAATAAGGACTCACATATATGCTTAACGAGATGTCCAATTTTTAACTCAAGGACAAAGAATATATAGAATAAATATTATCACAATAGGAACTTGACTTTGAAATTAATAAAAATCTTAGGTACCTAAAAATCGAATAAGCATGCTTACCAAGGTGGTTCTTATGGAAAAAATAATGATGAACATTGCCTCGATTAATATTCACATTGATTAATGAGAAACATCATACTAAGAGAGTGGTATTATATTGCAAAGAGGGGTGGGCACATTGATAAAGATACTATAGTTTTCTTGTAGATTAGTTTCTAATTAGGAAATTGATGAAATGTGGAACCTGATTTTTAGAATTTCAAACCAATAAAACCATCCAATCAAATGATTCAATGGTAGAAAAAAAAAGATTTCTGGAAAGTTGATGCTCGAATAGAAATCTAATCGTTCGAAGTGAAATTATATGGTGGTGACATAGGGATTTTTCAAGAAAGGTTGATCAAATTGTTCAATCAAATGTCAATAATGTGATGTGTTTCTATTCAAATTTTGTTTTATTTTTTTGTTATAAATATAAGTATTTAAGTTAATACAAAAATTCCAAGATTGTTCTAATACTTGTTAAAGAGAAAAAGAAGTGGCTTATATCCCTCATGGGAAAACCTAATTTGACAATGAAAATTCTCCCAATGTGGTGGCAATTTTTTCCATGAACTAAAGGGTTTTTTTCAAGATTTCTTAATGGACTTTCTTTTATTTTAGTATTTGTATTTGTAATTTCCTTTATGTTGTCATCTTCAATATATTGCTCTACTACATTACAAGAGTTTTCTTAATAAAATAGTAGCAATTTCAATGAAAGTCTAAATATATTTCTTTTAAAAAAACTTCTTAATAGATGTCTCTTTGAAAGTTATTTATGTCACAATAGTTAGATAATTCAGTCACAAACAACAAACTTACATCTACCTCAATCACACAAAATCAAGATTTAAATCAAAATATATCACAAATGATCACCACAAATCAACAATGACTTAGAGGAGACACAATCAATTATCACAGATCAAATCACTCGCCTGAGAGAATCTACAATAACTGACCAAGAGAAACCTCCAAAACTAATCATAACAAATCAAATAACCAACCAAAAGGAACCAATAAGTCAATCACCAAAAATTGAATACAACCAAAATAAGAAACTAAGAAAATCAACAAAGCTCAAAAGACAATCTTATAACCAGAGAAATCATCTAAGACACACTAGAATGCTACGAAATAATCTCAGAAAGATTTTACCACATTAGATGATGCTTCTCTTCAAAGCTTTTGAGTTGATAAACTAGAATCAACTTTCAATTTCATGCCCAACTCAGAAATGTTTTGACAAATTTGTAATAGTTTTGTTGAAGATATTCAAATGTAACATTTAATTTGCTCTTAGTTGACTTCCTATTTATAGGCCAAGTTTAGGTACAAACTTAAGCAATAGCTATATGACCATTTGCACCATTATACCTTAAAGTTCCAAGAATTCTAGCAATCATTGCAGAATTTCTAACAAGCAATGGATAGTTAGTTCCACATATTAGATGGTCTATCAAATTGCATAATATGCAATATGATGACTATCAAACTATTTATCTAACAATCTGATGGTCATCCAACAAAAACTCCATTTTCATGTTTCATTTAATCTACTTAACCAATAGATTGTCTAATCTTTATCGAATGATAAAATGGATGTTCGTCAATGAACCGATATTACATATGCTATCAAATCCTCCACCAAATACTCCAATCATATCAAAAACCCATCAAATGGACCATTGGATAATCCAATGACCATCCAATAGAGATCCCTTTTGCAAGTTCATATATCTCTGTCTTATCAGACCAAGGATTGAATATCCTAATGCCTATCCAATTGAACATATGAATGTAAAAATCTTAAGTTTTGAACTTTGTAGAAACGCATTTGTTGTGAAAATTTTATTTTATCAAGTTTATTGTGATTTTACACATGTTCATGATCTCAATTGTTTAGATTCTAGTGTTTCAAGATTAATTCATAGTTTTTCACATTTTATACAAAAAATTAAGATGACTCAATTTTGCACATCTACTCAACAGTCATATCACCCTTGAACAATTTGTCAATTTTATTTAAATCTTCTCATTTGATCGACAGTTATGTCACCTTTGAGCATCTTGCCAATGTAGCTTGGAGTCGCAAAACTATACTCCATTCTTTTGGTTCAATCAACAATTACATTATGCTAGAAAATCATCTAAATTAGCTTCGTGATATAATCTCATAGTCACTAAAAAATCATTAGAACATTAAAAATATGATTTTATTGTTATCAAACTATCCAAATGAGCCCAAAGAACTAACAAGCTAATGTAAGCTGAGCATTCAACATAGTTAAAGAAGGTTCCCCAATTAAGGGCTTAAAGTGTCAAAATCTGCAAGCCCTTCTTTAGCATTCACAAATTACAAACTTGTAAAACTATTTGGACCCCAGAACCCTAAGCTCCAAACCCATTATTATTGTTCTCCCATTGTGCCAATTGCATCAATGAGACAGTCAGATAGGGATTAGCAAACTAAGGAGCTAAGAAGGGAGGGCCTTGGCCAATCAACCATCTTCCTATAATCAAACCACAAATAATTAGGATTTCACGAGAATTGAGAACCCACCATGATCTTTGTCTTTTTGTCACTATGTAAGGAGGTTGATCACGATTTCCACAACCTTGACACTCATCACTAACACCTCAATGACATGGCTATAAATTTTGGCCCCAATGGCTAACTCTTTCCCATGGCCATGGCCAATGCATTGCTTGCAATTTGCAACTACAAGCAGCACTACTTCACTAGGGTCCTTTCCATCCCATTTTTTCCTTCCTCCATTTTGCTTCCTTAATCATTGGTGCATTTGTGTGTCCTTTTCATCCAATTTTTGCCTTCCTCTATTTTACTTACTCTTTTGTAAATTTACAAGTGTAAAATTGTGCTAAAGTTGAAAATGTATTGTGATTCATTATGTATGCTTTAGATCTGTCAGAAGCTATTGTAATGTTTAGCTGCAGGTTCAACTTATGTTTGTAAAATGATAGTCAAGTAGCCCTACAAAACTTTTTCTTTACCCTCAAGGGTGATTTGTACTTGTTACAAAATGAACTTAATTGAAAGAAAAAAAAGTCAAAGTTTATTTGCATGAATGTGTCATGAAATTAATTGTGGTCAAAATTAGTTATTGTCATGGATTAGTTGTGGTCAAATTTAGTTATTGGTCATGAAATTAGTTGTGGTCAAAATTAGTTATTGGTCATGTAGTGGTCAAAATCGGTAATTAGTCATGGTCAAAATTAGTTCAAGTTTAGAAATTTCTTAAGAGTATATAAATGGTCGTAACATGTATTTGAGTTAAGAAGAAGAACAAATTTATTCTCTCCACCATGCTCATCTTCTCTTTACCCTTAAAACTCTATTATTATTTAGAGTCATTTTCTTCTAACAAAGTGGTATCAGAGACGGAGAAAGATCGTGTGAAGATGACAAGTAATGTACTTTCTATCCCTCGTCTTACTGACAATTATGATAATTGGAGTATACAGATGAAGACATTATTTGGAAGTCAAGACATTTGGGAGATCGTTGAAAAAGGGTATGAAGATGTTCAAGATGAAGGTACTCTTACACAAAATCAAAAGGCAACATTAACAGAGTTAAGAAAGAAAGATAAAAAAACACTTTTCTTTATTTATCAAAGCTTAGATGAGGCCCCATTTGAGAAGGTGGCCAGTGCAAATAATTCAAAGCAAGCTTGGGAGATCTTGCAAAATGCATACAAAGGAGATGACAAAGTAAAAAAGGTACGTCTCCAAACCTTAAGAGGAGAATTTGAAGCCTTACAAATGAAGAAATTAGAAAATGTTTCAGAGTATTTCACAAGAGTGCTAGCAATAGTAAATCAACTAAAGAGAAATGAAGAAGCGTTTGAAGACAAACAAGTGGTGGAGAAAATTCTACGATCTTTACATAGTAAGTATGACTATGTAGTGATGGCTATTGAAGAGTCTAAAGACTTGGACATGATGAAGATTGAAGAGCTTATGGGTTCACTTCAAGCCCATGAGCATCGTATTCAAAGGAGAAACAAACAACCATTGGAACAAGCTCTTCAGAGTAACCTCACAATGCAAGAAACAAAAGAAGAACAAAGCGGTCAAGATAGTCGTGGTCGTGGTCGTGGTCGTGGCCGTGGACGTGGACGTGGACGTGGTCGTGGAAATGCTCGAGGCCGTGGAATATATGGCCGTGGGCAAGGTCGTGGTAACTTCAACAGCAATGAAGAATTCAACCAAATATAGAGGGAGAAAAGTCAAAAAGGAAGAGGCAAAAAGTATGATAAAAGTAACATTAAATGTTACAATTGCAATAAGTATAGTCATTATTCTTCAGAATGTTGGTCGAATTTTTCTAATCAAGTGCATAAGAAAGTCAATTATGTTAAAAAGAAAAATTTTGAAGAAGAATTACTTTTGCTAGAAAGAAGAGAAGGAGAATCTATAAATCAAAATTTATAGTACTTGGACTCCGGAGCAAGCAATCATATGTGTGGACATAAAGACATCTTTTTAGAACTAGATGAATTGGTGGATGGACATGTCTCATTTGGAGATGCTTCCAAGGTGCACGTAAAAGGTATCGATAAAATTCTTATTCAACTCAAAGATGGTACTCAATAATTTATCTCTAATGTTTATTATGTTCCGGAGATGAAAACAAATATTCTTAGTCTTGGACAACTATTGAAAAACGGATTTGACATACACATGAGAAATAAAAGTATTTATTTAAGAAATGAGAATAAACTTATTGCTCATGTTCCTATGGAGCAAAATAGTATGTTTATTCTCAATATTAAGCATGTTGTTACTAAATGTGTAAGTGCTTGTATAAAGGGCAGTTCTTGGTTATGGCATTTGAGATTTGGGCATGTCAATTTTGGTGCGCTTAAACTTCTATCAAGCACAAAAATGGTGAATGGGATTCCATACATAAATGCACCAAATGAAATATAGGAAGGATGTATAGTTGGAAAACATCCAAGGAAAAGTTTCCCAAAGGAGTCTTTCAATAAAGCAAGCAAGCCTCTTCAACTTATTGATACTGATATCTATGGACCAATTACTCCAATTTCATTTGGTGGTTGCCATTATTTTCTAACATTTATTGATGAATTTAGTAGGAAATCATGGGTATATTTCTTAAAAAAAAAATCAAAAGCATTTCAAGTATTCAAGGAGTTCAAAGTATTGGTGGAAAACCAAAGTAGTTATAAGATCAAGGCGATAAGATCGGATCGTGGAGGTGAGTTCACATCTATAGAGTTTAAAGAATATTGTAAAGCTTGTGGTATTTGGAGAACATTAACCGCACCACATTCACCTCAACAAAATGGTGTAGCAGAAAGAAAAAATCGAACCATACTTGACATGGTTCGAAGCATGCTAAAAACTAAGGAAATGCCAAAGGAATTTTGGGCAGAGACTGTCAATTGTGTAGTATACTTGTTGAATAGATGTCCAACAAAGAATTTGGAAGGACTAACTCCACAAGAAGCATAGAGCGGATTCAAGCCGAATGTATCACACCTTAAAATTTTTGGATGCATAGCTTATGCACATGTACCCGATCAAAAGAGGATCAAGTTAGATGACAAGAGCATTCCATGCATTTTTATTGGCTATGATGCTAGATCTAAAGCTTACAAGCTTTATGAACCAAAAGAGAAGAAAGTTATCATATGTCGTAATGTGGAGTTTCAAGAAGATGGTATGTGGAATCGGGAAAACAACTCAATAATGATACATGAAGAAGAGCAAATTGTTGATCAAAGTCAAGAAGTTGCACCACCATCTCTTACAATATCATCATCAGATGAAGATTGTCCTACAACACAACGAACTAAAAGCATTCATGATCTATATGAGATAACTAGCCCTCTCAATCTTATTGGTCTTTTTGCTAATAAAAAAATTATTACTTTTGATAATGCAATCAAAAATGACAAATGGAAGAAGGCTGTGGATGAGGAGATAGTTTCTATTTAAAAGAACAATACATGGGAGCTTAATAATTTACCAAATGAACATAAACCCATTGGTGTAAAGTGGGTTTATAAAGTTAAGAAGAATACACAAGGAGAGATTGAAAAATATAAGGCAAGGCTTGTAGCAAAAGGCTATACTCAAAAGGCTAGGATTGATTATAATGAAGTCTTTGCTCCCGTTGCTCGAATAGAAACTATTCGATTGTTGCTTGCAATAGCGGCTCAAAATGAATGGCAAGTTTTTCAACTTGATGTGAAGTCAGCTTTTCTTAATGGTTATTTAGAAGAAGAGGTTTATATTGAACTATCCATGGGTTATGTGAAAAAAAGACAAAAAGGAAAAGTATTGAAATTAAAAAAAGCATTCTATGGTTTGAAACAAGCACCACGAGTTTGGAACTCAAGAATTGACTCATATTTTAAAGACAATGGCTTTATTCAATGTCCATATGAACATGCTCTACATATAAAACAAAAGGAAGAGCATATATTATTTGTCTCTTTGCATGTGGATGATCTTATTTTGCAGGAAATTCTTCAAAATTAATTAAAGAATTCAAAGAAGCTATGACAAAGGAGTTTGAGATGACAGATATGGGACTAATGTCTTACTTTCTTGGATTAAAAGTTAAACAACTTGAAGAAGGCATATTTGTCACACAAGAACATTTTGCAAAAGAAGTTCTTAAAAGGTTTAAGATGGAAGAGTGCAATCCAATGAACACACCTGTTGATTGTGGAGTAAAATTATCACGATATGATGAAGGCAATATGGTAAATCCTACTCTCTACAAAAGTTTGGTAGGATATTCTTTTTGGGGTTGGATTAGTAAGCCGATTTATGGATGGACCAAAAGAACGACATTGGAAAGCAACAAAAGGAATTCTTCGCTACATCCGAGGTACTTTAGATTATGGAATGTTTTATTCATTTTCTAATAATTTTCAACTTGTTGGATACTCGGATAGTGATTGGGGTGGATATATGGATGATCGAAAAAGTACTTCTAGATTTGCATTTTATATTGGAAGTACTACATTCTCGTGGATGTCTAAGAAGCAATCTATGGTCACACTTTCAACTTGTGAAGCAGAGTATGTTGCAGCTTCAACTTGTGTTAGTCATGCTATATGGCTTCGAAAATTGTTAAAAGAAATTCAACATGCACAAGACAGTGCAACTAAAATCTATATCGATAGTAAATCAACTATTGCTTTGGGGAAGAATCCGGTACATCACACAAGGAGCAAGCATATTGATATTCACTTTCCTTCTATCTGTGAGCACATGAAGAACAAAAATGTGGAGTTAACTTATGTAAAGACAAATTATCAAGTAGCTGATATCTTCACTAAATCACTCGGGATGGATCTTTTCAACAAATTCAGGAATTTAGTTGGAATGATAGATGGAAGACAATTAAGTTCAAGAGGGGGTGTTAGAAAATGAACTTAATTGAAAGAAAAAAAAGTCAAAGTTAATTTGCATGAATGTGTCATGAAATTAATTATAGTCAAAATTAGTTATTGTCATGGATTAGTTGTGGTCAAATTTAGTTATTGGTCATGAAATTAATTATGGTCAAAATTAATTATTGGTCATGTAGTGATCAAAATCGGTTATTAGTCATAGTCAAAGTTAGTTCAAATCTAGAAGTTTATTAAGAGTCTATATAAATGACTATAACATGTATTTGAGTTAAGAAGAAGAAAAAATTTATTCTCTCAACCTTGCTCATCTTCTCTTTACCCTTAAAACTCTATTAGTATTTAGAGGCATTTTCTTCCAACAGTACTTTCCTTAATTCCTTAAGTTTCTTCTACTGATTTTTTGTGATTCTAATGATAGGAAAATTGGCCTAGTACGTGTTTGTGTTGGCTTTGTTTTTCTATTGTGTGGATACCCTTTTTAAATAGAATGCAGGAAATCATTGCAAATTTGTTATCTTCAATATCCAAAATTCAGTCTGTCGATAATATTTTGGCTACTTACAAATCAACTTCATCACTTCACCTTTTTTAGACCTATTTTTTTTTATTCAGTTATGATGAACCAGAACCGATGAACCTTATTCGTTTCGATTGAGTTTTTTTACCTAACTGACCGATTTTTCATCCTTACAAATGACAAGTTCAATATACAGGAAGAGAATATCGTATTCAATTCTATGACCAGAAAACACCATCTAAACGAAACATTTAACCTGGCAGAGTAAAGGACAACACCCCTCTCTCCCAAATCCCATGCTAGGTGATGGAGCTGACCTTGAACCACAACACCAAATGAGCGCTTGTTCACACAAGGCTGCCGACGGTAGAGCGCTAGAAAAGGCGGGCACATCGAGGATCCCCGG
Source organism: Vanilla planifolia (assembly GCA_023846275.1). Classification (NCBI taxonomy): domain Eukaryota; kingdom Viridiplantae; phylum Streptophyta; class Magnoliopsida; order Asparagales; family Orchidaceae; genus Vanilla; species Vanilla planifolia. Next base: position 5,164,132 of record CM043870.1, read on the forward strand.
TGGGACGCCGCGAGCGAGAAGAGACGCCCAAGGTGCGGCGTTGGAGACAGCAACATCTCGCTGGCGTCGACAGACGAGCGGCAAACGACCGACTACAGTAAGCCAGTGCAGTGCCCTCGTCGAGGGGAGTTCGTCAGACAGACCGACGAGAAACTTGCATCAAAATAATAAACACATTTAAAGTTCAAAAAACAAAATCATTTGAGATTTCTAATTTATTATTATATTTCTCTAATTTTCTAAAATACACGATCGGTTACATAAATAAGGAATCTTCTCTAAGAAATTCACATCAAAAATAAACATTTAAAAAATAAATAATATTTATGGTATTTGTCATTTATTAATACAATTTAAATAAAACTAGATATTTTATTATGAACTAATTCTTAAGCTAGACTGCATTGAGTCATGATATCAAAATAAATATGTATTTATAAATGCATTTAATTAGCCATCAATTTAAACATATAAATAAATATATGTATAAAATTACAATAAAATATGTTATTATAATTAATATGAAAAAATATATAAGTTTATTTACAATAAAAAATTTGATCAAAAATCGATTGTTAATCTAAATTGATATCATTTTGGGATTAAATTAAGACTAAATTAAAACAAACCATGATTCAAACTTGAGTCTAAATTGAACCTAATAAAAATTGTATTATTACCAATCATAAATATATCTAAAAAATAGGAAAAATTATTGGTTTTAAAAGCATGCTCATGAGTAAGTGAATTGAGAGTAAACAAAATTTACAAAGATCAAATTTGTTGATACCAAAATAATTCAGCTTTGTAGTAATAATAAACACATTTCAAACAAATAAAAAAAAGAAAAAAATATAAGAATGAAATTTACACCAAAGTTTTTTTAAGTGGTATGATTCCTACCTAAGAGAATCAATATATCCACCACCCAATTCAACTTAAATATGGGTCTAACTCTCTTGCTTTAATCCTCTTTTGTTGTATCTAGTAGAGAAAATTAACACATTTGTTTTCCATGAGATTAACACGCAACCTCGTCTTGATTTTTTTTCTCTCCTTAAGCTAAAACTCGATCTCTTATATCTTTTATTATATGAGACACAAACTTAATAGGCATTTTTTATACCTAACTCAATCTCTTATGAATTTTTATGACTTAGATTCAACTATCTCAACCTAATTATAATTCTCTAATTTTCTCTTAAAGTAATTTACATTTTCTTAAAATTAAATTATGATATGGGTCTTAATGAATATAATGAATATGCAAAACAAATGAAATTTTCTTACAAACACTTAACGAAGCATTTAGATGACAAACAAATGAATTATAGCCATGCTTCTTTGGCTTTAAACCTTTTAGTAGGTTAATGATGTTTGTAAACATTTGAAGGTAGTGCAATAGAGTAAAAAAGATTACAATAAAGGTTTCAAAAGTTTTTAATTGCTTGTAACATAATTTAAAAGCATTAATTCATAAATTTTAAAACAAAATCTATTTATAGATGCTTATATTTTTTTTAAATACTCCTAGATCTAATTCAAGAGATTCAAAGGGGCATTATGCTATTAAACATGCTTAAACAAGATCAATTAGTGATTAATTCTTGCCCTCTTTGATTCCAAGTGTTATAATAATATCATTCTTGATCCTATTTTCCTATCCAATCCTAAGAGCTTTGTCCATTTTTCAAGATAATCTAGACCACTTCTTATTTTTGGTTATCAATATTATAGCTTTACACTTCAAATACTTAAAACAATTTGACAAGAATTATTTTCTCAAAGTATGTTTATATACTCATGCATTAATTAAAATTTGTAAATATGAACATATGAGATTCAAATAAAAGAATAGTAAGTATAAGTGTCATGTGATAGATATAACCCATGTAAAACATAGCACATGAATTTCACAAACATATCAAATCATCAAACATCTTCATATTGGTATTTATAATATCATCAAATTAAGATGTCAAAGTTTCTAACTATGAAACATAAAGAGATATACACTATAAGATCCATAGTCATCTATTATAAAATTTAATATCATGAACACACCTAGAGTTAAATTTTTGTAAGATAACTCATGAGTTTCATTAAGTTCAATAATTCCTCCCACCTTTCTTTTACTTACTAAATTGCTTAAATTGAAAAATCATAAATTGCATTTCATGAAAACCTAATCATGAAATTTCTCACAAATTCAGCACAAGAACAAAGATTTCCTCAAATTTTCTTTAATGTAATGCTAAAAGTTTTCTTCCATGACCAAAACCCTCTATTATAAATTTTAATTTGAACTATTCAAACTTCTTGTATATGACATTATTTCAAATTCTTCAAAATCAACAAAACTATCTATTTGCTCCACTTCAAGCACACCAAACTTTAATGGAGCAAAGGTTGCACTATGATCAATGTTCTATTAAAGTCTCATACCATTTCTACGATCAAAGGTGGTCATTTTGCATATGCCCATCTTGCATACTTCTGATTGCCAATTTCAATACATTTGGATTTAATTAGAAAATTAAAAAAACAAATATAAATATTTGGTTTTTTAATTAAAATTTTATGCTTATTTTAATTTATTAAATATTTGGGTTCAAATGATGTCCAAATATTTTTAATAAATTTTAAAATAATTTACTCATAAAACACTATCATTACATAAATTTTTATAATTTTATAACATTTTTAATATTTTAATTATTAAAAAATAATATATTTTCTAATTAGTACAATCTTCTAGACATGTCAAAGTTCTACAAAATTAACATTATTGAACTTCAAACAAAACTATTATATTTTAAATTTTTTTAAAAGTTTTTTTTACTAAATTATCTGGTATCAAAGTGAAAGTTAGATTTGGTGAGATGTTTGAATAAGGACATTATCATAATATTTACATTCACAACATTATTCATAATATTATTAATTATTCATAAGCATATATAAGTAATATATTTTGGTATTACAAGATCATGAGTAAAGTCCCACTATGGATAGGAGAAAATCTGAGAATAAAAACTAAAGAAAAAGAAAAAAATAACAAGGAGATGCACAATTAGAATCAGTGTAGACTATTATTTATTTATTACAATGCATTATAGATTTTACTAGTCATGCTACAATGACATTTATATACAAAGTAGTAGATCAATTATACCATATGCATCTAACATATTTTGTAGGAGATGAAGATCCCATGATAATAAAAATTTAACTAGAACAAGTTGTGAGAATATTTTATGGAATGTCTTATCCTAATAATAAGAACATAGATTTGGTTATGTTAGTGATAAAGGATGATATTATTCATTAGTGCAACTCTAAGTAAAGGGGTTCAATTTTTAAGTAGATTAGTGAAGGAGTTATTCTGAAAGAATTTGTTAAAGATTTAAAAGATGGTATATGCTTTTGTCAGTTAGAGTGAAGATGCGATAAGAGTTAAACAACCTAAAATAGAGTAACATTAAAGTATCAACTTATGAGTACAAATTTAATTATTTAGCTAAGTATGTACAATAGTTAATTATATTAAAAAATAGAGATGCTATATGTTCCATTAATGATTATGGGATGAAATTCAAATTTCTCTGTTACATTCAAATAACAAATTATATAGAAGTAATGAAACATGCCCGCACTAATGAATTAGAGTATGGAATCCCACAAAGTTGTAAGTGAACTAAAAAGAGAAGGTTTGAACGTCAAAGGTTTAAACCAAAATTTTCTCTGAAAAACAAATACCTTTAGTACATCTTGAGGATGTGGTTCCTATCATGGAGAGTTTAACATAATTAAATCTATAAAAAGAGTCAGTAGTAGCCTTAGTTTTATATTTAAATGTACTAGTAGGTGTGAAACTTGTGATAAGTGGTATTAGGTACGATAGAGGTGATGGATCTTCTACATCTGGTGGTATAAGTAAAGGCAAAGCAACAGGAAGAAGAGGATAAGTCAATTATTCTTTTACTCAACAAGAAGCTTAGTACTCTACAAATGTCGTTACATATATTTTACATTTTAGAAAACAAAAATTATTTTTTTTATTATAGAGCATCTCATTCTTTTATCTTCATTTGTTTGTTAAGTAAATTTAATGTTTAATTATAACCATTAAAAGATTTACTAATAGTTAGAATGATAGAAGGGAATCATGTTAGAGTAAAAAAATATGTTTAAAATGATATAGGAATTAAAAGAAAGAAATTTGGAGTTTTGTTGAATGTATTCTCTATAATGAAAATTTGATATGGTTTCAGACATTAATTAGTTATTTAAGTATCAAATAAAGATAGATTATCAATAGAAGAGAATAAATATTTTAATGTTTAGAGAGGATAAATTGATTTATTATAGCTAAGAAAGAAGAATTTTTATTCTCTGTAATAAAGGTGCATAAATGATTGAATAAATATTGTGAAGGTTTTTTAGTATCTATAAATATACTTGGATAGAAACTTTTCTCAACCATTAAAGGTGCTAGTGGTTAGAAAATATTTAAATATTTTTTAAAGATTTGTTAATATTGCATATTTAAAAGGAGGAAGAATTTTAGGTTAACAAATAAATTAATAGTATTTATAGATTTAATGAACAGAATATTCAAGAGATACTTGAATCAATTTGTAATAATATTTATAGATGATATTTTGATCTATTCCAAGTCAACCAAAGAGCATGTTACAAATTTACACATAGTGTTGTGTATTCTATGAAAATATTAACAATATGCTAAATTTTTCAAATGTAACTTTTGGTTATCCAATGTTGTATTTATAAGGCATGTGTTTTTGTGCTGAAGGGATTTTCATTAATCTTGAAATGTTTTTAGCAATTGTGTTCTGAACATCACCTAAAATAATTACACAAGTTAGAAATTTCTTAAAAATAATAAGATATTACTAAATATTTATAGAAGGATTTTTATAGATAGTTTTTAAATTGACCTAATTAACTTATAAAGAAGCAAAATTTATATTATATTTTGATTATATGAATAGTTTTTAAAATTTAAAATATAAATTAACTTCAACTCCAATGCTAACATTACCATATGGCACAGAAGAATGGCAAGTTTTTAGTGATGCCCCTTTGTAAAGGTTCGAATGTGTTCTTATGCAGAATAAAAAACCAATTGCATATGTATCTCGACAATTGAAGACGCGTAACAATAATTATTATGTGCATGATTTAGAGTTGGCAGTTATTATTTTTTTTTTTTTGAAGATGTGAAAACATTATTTATATGGGACAAAATGCATGATTTTTATTGATCATCAAAATATAAAATATATTTTCAATTTGAAATAGTTGAATTTAAGACATAAAAGATAGGCAAACAGTATTAAGGATATGTTATAGAGATTATTTATCACCCAGGAAAAAGAAATGAAATAATTGATGTTCTTAGAGAAAAGTTAATGGAAATAATATTTGTCAATATAAGGAAAAAATAACTAATTTTTTAAATAGAAAGATTGATGTTAGAGTTAGATGTGCAAATGAAAGCTACATTGCTATTGTAATTATCTATCAGACTAAATTAGTTAAAAGCTATCACAAAGAATCAAGTAAATGATGTGGAATTATAAAGTTAATTTAGAAACTAAAAGAATTATGGGAATCTGATTTTAAGTTAGACCAAGATGGAATATTAAAATTAAGAATAAATTATGCATTCTGAATCATAAGTAATTCTAAAAAGAAATTTATTAAAAGAAGTGCATAATTCATGGTATATCATTCATCTAGAAGAAACTAAAATATACTAGGAGTTAAAACAAAGATTTTGGTGGTCAAGGTTGTAGATGGATGTTTCTAATTTAGTTAGAAAGATCTTGATCTACCAACATATTAAATGTGAATAAAACATGACATGAAAGATTATTACAACTATTACCAATTCTAGAATAGAAATAGAAAGAAATAACTATGAAGTTTGTAGTAGGATTACTTTAATCACCAGTAAGCCATGATTCCATTTAGGTGATTGTAGACATGTTAATAAAATTAACTCATTTTTTAGCTATGAAAATGACCTATTTATCATAAAAATTGGCTTAAATCTTTATGAATTAGATCTTTTAAATTACATTGGATATAAAAAAACAATTGCATTAGATCGGATCCCAAATTCACATCTCATTTTTGGAGAAAGGGTTCATCAAGCTAATATAATGACCTGATTTTCTAATTTTCATTTTAAGATATTCTAACTTAATTGGCTAACCTTATTGATTTTATGATCCTTGCTGCTTCATTCAAAGAGCATAATGTCACAATCAATAGTTGCCATGCTAGGGCTTAAGGTTGTGTTATAGGATAGGAGATGTTGTGAATGAGCAAGTGATTTCTCTATGTTAGATGGTAAGGGGTAATGTACACATGGGTGAAGAGCTCAGGGAAGCTAGCACTGATCTCATTACAGGATGTGCAATGATAATGTGCACAAGCATGCTTGATGGCTGTGGCTTTTGAGATAAAAAACCAAATAGAGAATGCACTTGTTGGTAGGTTATTTGGATCAATAAGGAAGATTCCTTTCTTTCAGTTATGATCACAACTATAGATTTTGAATTTTTTGTGAGATTAAGCGATCAAACATTTGATGATGAAGATGCTCAAGTTATTTTGAGAAATTTCTTGATGATCTAATGTTGTAGTTCATTTCATTATAGTTGCATAAGAACATTCTGAGGAAGCCAATAAAGAATTTTTGTAGGAATATCAATTGCCGCACAAGTCCTTCCCAAGCTATCTTTATAAAGGAGGATGTCATTTAATCAAATCTTGGTCCTGTGAAGGACTTGCATCAATAAATATTTATTATAAGAATGTTAGGCCAACAAAATTCAACAATATGATGCTATAAACAAGGAGATGTAACATGAAAGTCATGAAGCTATTAGGTGGAGCCTTGTACACCTGCCAAGCTTGGGTGCTAAGCAATCTTCAAGCTATGATTTCCTTCCATAAGTTACTCAATGGAGATCAAGGTATTGAAGCTAGTGTAGTAAGTTTTCAAAAAGAGTAAGTAGATAAATTTAAATAACAATAATGTAAGTACAATATTATTTTATTATTATTAAGCATTTAGTACAGTGACATGACATCCATTTCTTTATGCACATAGTTCTATATTATTATTTTACATACTCAGTAATGAGAAATAGGAGTCCAAAAGTAAATTAATTAAATGATATAATGGTGTTGTTTATAAAGAATGTGAGAAGCAAATATAATAAAAAAGAGAGAAAATAAATAAAAAATAAGAACTAAAAAAAATAATATAAATACTTGTGACATGAGATCACACGAGTACTTGATATGATTTAAATTATATGAGCTTTATTATGATGATTATATTAATGATGATATTGATTTTTTATATACATGTTATTACTAAAATGATTTAATAAAAGAATGTAGTTGTCCAATGACATTATTTATAGTTACCTTACTCCATTATCATTATAAGCATAAATAAAATGATGATGTGATATGATATGATACCATTGACATTAGATATCATATGATATAAGATGAGTGAAGTGTGGTTCAGTAACATGACATGAATTATTAAGAATAAGATGTCATATTTCTTACAAAACTTTTTTAAAAAATGATTTAAAAATATTTTTTAAAAACTTGAGCAAATCTCTAAAAGTAAAGCTAAATAAATTTTAATTTTGTTATAAAAAATATTAATTTTTATAAAAATTATGTAATAAAAAGTTAATATAATTAAAAATATATATATTAATGATTTTTAAGTAGTTTAACTTTAAATCAAGCCTACGTCTATCCTAAAAAAAGCCAAGTAAAGACAAAACACTCAATGTAAGATATTCACCTAATAATGGGTAAGCTAAACCCTCATAACAATGAAACAAATAGGACGTGCTACTACAACATTACAATAAAATAAAATGGTAATAGAAAAAAAAATATTATGTGACATAAAATTAAAATTAATACAACTAAAATCTTAAGCTTGATGAAATGATTAATAAGGTACAAGTATTTTAATTAAATTAATTAAAAATTTTGATTACTTAGCTGATTTGTAAAGAAAATCAAATTTAGGAGTTTGATAACTGAAGGCTGCAAAATATAAAAACAGTGATAAATACAGTTACTAATAGCTTGGATGTCATGGCTTGAAAAATTTTTCTTTAAATTGAATAAAAACTCATTAATTAATTTCATTAAAAAATTCTATTATTTATAGACATTTTTAATAGCTAAAAGTACTCACCAAAAAAACAAAATATATGTTATTATTATGTTGATTTTCCTATTTTATAATAAAAAAATTATTATTTAAATAAAATATTATAAATGGTTAAAATAATGACTAAAAGTTGCACAACAGTCGCTTGATCGGAACAACTCGGGATCATTTGATTGTAAAAACGACGTGATTAAACAGATGAGATTCGATTGGGGTTGTTTAGAAATAAGATTTAATGAGGACTGTTAGATCTAACTCTAGATCAAATGATTGAATTTCAATCATAAGTGTAGAATAAACATAGACCATGCGATTCATGAAATGAAATATCGAACGGAGGATATAATCAGGTTTTATAAAAAGATAGAGTTGATTAAGATCATTCGATTTTGAAATTGTACGACTGAATGATTCTGGTTACTATCACAATTCTGTAACATGCCGAGCAAACAAGGTGAAGTTTTAGTTTCACATTATACAAGCTAATTAAAAATTTGTGTTTTTAAACATTCGTTTTATCCCTTAACTTAGTCTATTGGGGTTGGTTGCCCCTTGGTTCTTGCAAGTGGTCATCACCTATGCGGCTTATGATGCATTATATTTCATATGTTGATATGAGAATAATAATAAGATTCAACTACCTTAAAAATGATTTATGGAGTTATACACCTTATCATAACTTGTCGATGGGATTGGTGACTTACATCTTAACCCAAAAATAGTAGTCAATCGTGTTTGAGGCACTATAATAAGAGACATTTTTTTCTTATTAGTAATAAGTAAATTATTATTTATTATGATTTTAATTGGTACTATTTTCACTAATTAATAATTACAATATTATTAAAATAATACTAAGACATGATCAAAACTAAAATTATGTTCAAAGATAGTCAAGAAAAATAGATTAGGTTTTTCAGAATCTAATATTTTTCTAAGATGATTATATTAAATGAAATTTTACTTTTGTATCTTATCATAAATATTTTAATCAATTTAACATTCTAATTAAAGTAAAATTTAAATATCTAAAATTACATTTAAAATAAATCTCTTAGTAATTTATCATTCTAATCAAGATAAATTTCATGAGATTTGATATTTACTCATATTCTTCTTTAAATCTCTCATGAATATAAGTATCAACTATCTAAAATCTAAAAATTTATTCAAATAAACTTATTAGAAATAGTTAGTATTTGTTGTCATCAAACAAAATATCATGGGATTTGTATATTATGTGTTTGAATATATAATATGTGATCTAATAGCATATGCATAGATTTACTATAATATAGACACGATATAAGGTGAGATCCACTATAAGGTGAACATGATATGATATACCTATAAGTTAGAGCCTATATGATATTATGTGATAATCAAACGATATAATATGAGATTTGTATGTTATATACTTGATGTAGACATGATAGAGATGAGATAGGATCTTATGAAATTAGAATAACGATCATTAAAAAAATACGTGAACTCTTATAATGAGTATAAGTGTTATGAAGTAGATGAAAAACAATATTGGAATATAAAAGCTATGAAAACACAATAGTCAAAAGTTAGTCTAAAAATATATAAAAAAATTAGATTTCAAATTGATAAATAAAATTATAGTGGACAGAAAGATGTGCATGCAAGAACATAATTAGGGCTGCATCTATGCGTATTTACATTTCTATATTTTGATCGCATGTTATTACCTATTATACTGCTTTTTATACATTAATTTCGTGACTCTATTATATTATTTATACATTTTTAGATGATAATCATATTCTCTTATTTATTTATATTATTTGTTTTTATACAAGATGTTTGGGGTTTATTATTAATTATTATTTTTTATTACTTATCTTATTATTGTATTTTATTTTATATTATTATTTATATAAAAAAATTACTTTGTTAGGTTTTCAAGCTCATCACATCTTAAATTATAGGTCAAAACCCTAAGGCACTAAGAGATAAGGAACTTTAATTATATATCAGATGAGATGAATTTGATAATATGTTTGTGAAGAGTCTTATGATATTTCCTTTTGGATATTATTTATACATTTAAAAAAATATATTTTTAAAAATTTTGTCTAAGTTATGTGAAAAATGTGTATCTTATTTATAATTGTTTTGGTGATTAGATACATCGTGGATCTTTTTATTGAGATTATAATTTATAATATTTGATATTATAATAAGTATATTTATTTGTGTAATCTATTATTTATGATTATAAATTTATAAAAAAGGAAAAAATGGTCATTTTTAAGAGATGCCCTATTCATTTTAATTCTCAAATTAGATCTTATTTTACATTAGAATAAAATAATGTTTGTTGAGTTTACTGTGACTCTCATCTTGATAGATGAATAGTGATCTTAATTGTACAAAAATTTTTTTGATCAAACCCAATGTTTAAGCTACTCTTATTTGCATTAAGAAAGTTAAGGATTGTGTGACATTCTAATACTAATCTTAAATTTAATACAATGTTTATCCTTAAATTGATAGCTAAACAAAAATAACTATTAAAACTTTAGAAGATATACTAAGATTATGTTGTTAAATTTTGAAGATAATTGAGAAAGTCATTCACTATTAATTAAGTTTACTTACAATAATAGTTATTGATATAACATTCACATGGTAGCTTATGAAATTTTATATAACAAAAATATCAATCACTTATATATTGGAATGAACAGAGGGAGAGAAATATTTTTTGGGTTATGAAGTAGTTGAAAAAACTACGTATTAGATTTATTATAAACAAATTGGAAGTAACCCAAGACAAACAAAAGTATTTTGAAACTAAACATCAATTTATTGAATTATAGAGAAGTGATCATGTTTTTGTTAGAGTAAATTGATAAAAAGAGTTATAAGACTTGGATGACCAAAAAAAATAAAATATTAGTATAATCATTAATTCCAAATTTTAGAGAAAGTTAAACAAGAAGCTTAACACATTGCTTTACTTCCTTGACTAATAAGAGTTCATAATTCATTCTATGTTTTAAACTTAGGAAGAATATGTTTAAGATCCTTCCCATGTGATTAAGTATATAAATCATGATTTTGAAGTCCAATTGGATTCAACATATCTTAAAATTCTATTCAAACATTGAATAGAAAAGAAAAAAGTATCTAGGAACAAAGTGATTCCTAAATGAAAGTCCTATAAAAAGGTTAGATAGTAGAATAGTCTATTGGAGAAGTTGAAGCTAATATAATAAATCAATGCATAGTGTTTTGCTAAACTTTTGGAAAAAAGTTTTTGTAAATGGGAAAGAATATAAAAAACCTTATTTTTTTTAAAAAAATTAATATGAGATAAACCTTAAAGTTTAGCTTATATAATTGTAATAAGATATGTTTTGATGTGATAAAATCATATTTTAGAATATGATATTTATGCATAAAAATATTAAAATATTATTAAAATCTTAGAAAGTATGTCATAGTTTTAGAAATGATCAAAATGTTATTTGAGCATATTAATGAAAAAAATTCTTAAGATGAGTCTAATGACATTAAGCTTACCATTTTTAAAGCAGTAATTAATTAATGATAAATTTTTAAAGAACCAGAAATATAAATTTAGAATTTTAAATCAAGGTATGTTTGTAATTCTGGTGCTATTATAATCAATTTAATAGAGGATTTATCCATAAATAACCAAATATTAAAGGTATTTATGCAAAGTTGTCATAGTATATATATATATATATATATATATATATATATATATATATATATATATATTCAATATAATTCTAATAATTACAACTTTTAAAATGATATTATTATTACTAACTTAATTAAAATGATAAATATTCTTATCAACTTTTAAAAATCTATTAGTTTTGCTTTTAAAATGTAATTGATGTTTTCTCTATTATAAATTATGATAATATAATTTTTTAAAGGGGACAAACTATGTAAATATATAACTTTTAAGTCAACTTAAAATTAAAAATTACTTTATAATAGAAAAGTTATAGGTTTGTTAATCTTATTGGCTATTATAGCACTTATTTTATGAAATATTATTAAGTTTTGTAAAACTAGTTGTGTTATAATATAGATAAAGTAAAGTATATACAAGAGTTTTAAATAATTTGATCCAAACTCACATCTGCATGTATCTTGACCAAATGGTTTGGTAATCTACTAAAATATTGGTTTAATAAAAACATATAGTATCAGCTTAATAAAAGCTTATAATATTGATTAATAAAAGCTTTTATCATCGACTTGATAAAAGCCTACAACACCAGCTCTACAAAAAGCCTATAATATCAAGTTAAAAACCTACAAACAACTTAATAAAATTTAATACATTAATTTAATAAAAACGTATAATTAAGGCTCACTAAATTGTTAATAAGAAGAATAAGTGAAGTTAATGTAGTAGTATCTAATACACTATAAAGAGATTCTACTTAAAAGAAGAATAGTTGTATTTAGACTTTGAGTCATTACAAGTTTAGATCATTTACTTCTTATTAATTTTTATTATCACTATCATTGAAAAATTTGATACAACTCATCTAAGTTTATTACATATTTTAATTTATTTTTCGTTAGTTTGCCAAGTTATTTGTATCAATACTTTAGTTTAAGTCATTTGAAGATTAATTTATAGTTTTTTAGATAGTTTCAGCTTTATATTTTATACAGATCATCCCTTAAGCAATCTTATAATTCTGTAGATACAAAATTTTATTAAAAATTACATTAAAAGGCTTAAACTTGAGTTTTAGGTTGCTTCTACTGCCATCCGCCATCTATTGCCATTACCACCACCTTTAGCAGCTATAGCCATTGCTCGCTTGACTCTTATCGACATTCGAACTTGATAATCTACTCGACCTGCATGGATCCTATCCATAAACACATCGACCCATCAACCAATGCTAATTCTCTTTGATTAGTATTAACTCAAAAGTTGAACTCGAAGCGTCACATACCTCTTTGCCCATGCCTTACTAATTACATCACTCATAAAAACTAGACTTGAAGCACCAGGCACATCATCACTTATCATAATCACTACCCAAAATTTGTAGCCTATTTGAGAAATGCTTTGTAGGGTTTCAATTTAATTTTTTTTGAAAGAATTCAAAGTATTTATTTTATAACTTGTGATGAATTTTGAAATTTTGAAATGTCTTTTAAGGCTAAAAAATATGTTTCTTCGTATTTCTATATTAGCAAAAATTACTGTTGTATCATTGAGGTCTCCATAAATAGAGATACTCATCATGTTATACACAATTATGATAAATTTTTGAAAAAAGTAACAAAGCGTCGTCGCTAAGCTTGTTTTATATGAGTGTATCATGTGTAATTAATTCGATAGTGTGATTTTGGAGGTGCATTGGGAAGGTAAGTAAGAGACTCAAAATGAGAGATTTTGACCAATTATCCAACATTCACAACATTATCAAATCACCATAAAATTTTCATCGTTTTATTTCAATATTTGAGAATTTAATCATTTTGTCCAAATCTTTCATTAGTGTATATGACCATGTGATTTTTTGTTTAACTTTCTATGAACAACTATGTGTGTACCTTGTCATTTCATAATCAATATGAGTAATTAAGTGTATATTATTTGAATTATTTTTTTCTTTAAGTTGAGATCTTTTTTGTTAAAAATCATTGCAAGTGTTTGACTTTTAAAAAAGTTTTTACTTACATCATGATCATAGGATTTTTGATTTTAAACTTATAAAACCTTTGGATGTATCTATTATATGAATATATTATTGGAACCTAAGCCCTTCTTAATTTTCTGAGTTAAAATAAGTTTTAGTATACTATGCTATATTAGAATTATCCCAATAATGAGACAAAGAAACCAAATAATAGTTTAATACAAATCTAATAATCAATCACAATTTAAAATAAGAGACATGCTAAAATCTATGAAAGATATGAAATGATGATCATTGCTCATGCAAAGGAGAATATAATACAAATAACTTGAATATTCCAAGCTAAATGCCAAGACCTTGTTCTTTTTTGCTTCATAAAAATCATAAAATTAATCAAGCTTTCTCACAAAATATTTTTCAATCATTCTTTTATATCATTTTTGGATATCTTTATATACTCCTAAGAATGCTCTCAAATTAGTCTAAATCTTTCTCAAAATAACTACATCAAAATTTAATCAAACTAGTCATTACTTATATCTTAAACTTATCATACTATATGATCTAAGAAATTGTACATATGCAATGCTACACTTATCTCAATATTCAAGCAATTGATATTATTCGATTAGTTTATTTTTATTATGCAAAATATATTATATCGATACAATAAATACATTGTATGATATGATTATAATGAAATTATGTAAATTTAAATTTAAATTCTAATTTCTTTAAAAAATATTACATGATATAATATTGTGTACTATGATAGGTCCTATAATAACCTTATTTATATTAATCATAAGAAATTATATTAATATGACAAAAGGATTATACTCTTACAGTATAAATCTATTTAATATATGACAAAGTTATATTATTAAAATCTTAGTTGAAATGATATCATATATGTACGATAAAAAATTAATAAGTTCATAATCTAAGTTCTTAACTCTTAATAAATAAATCAATAGATCACATAATTGCTATGAATATCATTGTACTATACAAAAATCATAAGCTTTTAGTATCTCTAAAATAACAAACAAGTGATGCACTCATATAATATATAAAATATACTTGTAAGATAATATAATAAATTCTAATTTCTATCATCAATGAGTATAATCCATTGTCTTAACCTTCTAATAAATTTATTGTATTAGTATGAAAGATAATATCGTATTATACAAAAATCAATAATCTTAAATTTCTAATCAAATCTTTTGAGTAAATGATCAACATATTATATAATAAGAGTATCATAAAGGTATAAAAATTATAAGCCAATCATATTACTTATGATCATCTTTAATTGATTCTGTCTTATGCAAATATTAACTGATTGTACTGTATGATCAATTCATTATACAAATATAATTAGTTTAATTAATATAAATCTTAATTCAATATCTTTTTAATTATTGCTCCTTTTTAAGCAATCTCTTCTCACCTCACTAATTGAAATCATGAAAAATTACTGAATTATCATAAGTAATTATCAAAATAACATTTGTTTTTTGTTTAAAAAATTCAAAATTGTTTATTTTAAATTTTACAAATTATAAATAAATCATTATTGAATTATGTCTATTTTTAATGATATATTTAAATAAAATTTTTAATTTAATTTTATTATATAAACCGTTTAATAAATAGTAAAAAAATGTTAGAAAACAAATTTCAATTTATTAAAATATTCATATTTATAATTATATTATTTTAATTTTAAGATTTATAATAACTTATGCAAAGTAATATTTAAGATGCTATTCAAGTTCTTAAAAAACCATCGTGTGGATAAACGATCAAATAATTGGTTATGTAAATACCACATGAAGGAGCACAATTAGAGAGCAAACTTGCAGTGTTAAAGAACAGACGCAATGGTTGTGGAAAATGCATCATTTTCTATAAAAAAATTCACAACTATATAAAGTACATGCGTAACGCTGTGTAGGTTTAACTGCCAAAAAGAGAAAGCATCTACAACGCTCCCACCGTACCGTGCTTCATCGGCGGTGGCTCAGGCGGCGCATGGCCGGGGGTAGCAGCCGACGATCGGGTGGTAGTGGCCGCAAACCATAGCTCATCCTACTATTTTCTACGTCCGTCTCGTATTCATGCGCCGTCAAAATGCCCGGACACTGGCATCTCGCCGTGATCCTCCGGCAGAAATAGTCTGTCCGCCCCGCCTTCCATCAAGATACCACAATCGGTGCTTCCTTTGTTCCTTTAACGGTCTATTCGCCTCCATATTTGCCATCGTAGCTGTGTCGGGGCTTCTGTACTACCATGTTTTATCATATTCGGAAAAATTCGCTATTATAATCGACGGCGGGAGCACAGGTACACGGATGCATGTGTTCGTGTACAGAAATGGAAGGGAAAGGCTGCCTACGATTGATTTTGGCTTGACGGCTTCGATGAAGGTTGTTCCGGGGCTTTCTGCCTTTGCGGATGATCCTGAGAAGGCCGTAGAGTCGTTGATGGAGTTGTTAAAATTTGGAAAGGATAGGGTACCGAAAAATCGGTGGATGGCTACGGAGATCAGGTTGATGGCCACTGCAGGTTTGCGATTATTGAATGGAGATGTGGCGGAGGCGATTCTTGAATCTTGCAGGAAGGCTTTAAGGGAATCTGGGTTCAATTTTCGGGATGATTGGGCGAGTGTGATCTCAGGCAGGTGATTTTTTTCTCCCTTCCTTCCTTTCTCCCTCGGTTTCATATACTAGTGCTTTTATTAGTTCTGACTGACGGGTTCAAATTCGTGATATGCTTACTTCATTTTAAAAAGGTTGTTACGTTTGCTTTATCTACGTGATAAATGTTGCTGCTATTCTTTTTACTCCAGAAAAATACAGTACCAAAACACTGCATCACTTGAACATTAGTAAACAAAGCCTAATTATGTATCCAGTTCTCATTTACACCCTGGTTTTGTTCACTTTTGTCTGAAACAGTTACTTTGCTGTGTTCTGTTGGTGTTTGTTCATTTTATTAACTATAAATAGTATGGTTTTGTATTGTTTTGCTGTTTCTTTTTAAAGATGAATGCCTTTTCTATTCTCTTATTTTCATTTTTTTTAGAAGACAACTTTTTATGTCTATACCATCTCAATAGCATCAATCATCATCAATCATGGAAATAAAAAAAACCCATATAGTTCATCTAATCCATTATAGTTATAGTCTGATTGAGGGATAAGACAAAGCCAACAAAGAGGACTCAAAATTGGACCCATTGACAAGCAAAAAATTTTTATGAAAGAGGAAAATAATTAGGAGGGTGTGATGTATGCCAAAATGACGAGAGTGATAAATGTTGAACATATTATGGTTGATTGAAGGTATGGATCAATTTGTTTCAATGGTAACCTATTGCAAGTTATCATTAGCTTTCTTCAAAAGGCATAGATTTTATTCTTGGTTCATGAGTTTGTTTAAAGCTAGAAAGAAAGTGTATGGTTATTAAAACAGTTTTGTAAGGGTTTACCATGGAAATGCATTGTCTTCATAATTTGTGGAAGGTATTTGAAAGCATAAATCACAATTTTTGTAATTTATATGCCACTTATATAATTGTTTCTTCTTTAGTTTTATACTTATATATACATACATATATACATACATATATATATATATATATATCTGTGTGCGTGCGTGCGTTCGTGCGTGTGTTATTAATGTGATATTAATTAATTTGTGATATTAATTAATTTGTGATATTAGGCCAATTTGCTTTTACAAATATTGAGGAGATGGTTTTGGGAGAGAATGGTCCAAAGATTGATGCTTGAGAGAAGGGAGGGATCATTGGTAACGTGGACGTTAGAGTAATGTCGTGGGAAGGGGGAAGATAGATATAAAATGATGGATTTTTTTTCCATTGGAAAGACTCTTGGATGCCAAGTAAACATGGAGTTAGGGTGGAAAGACTATTCTAGTATGCCCACGATGGTTTTTAGCGATCCTTTGAGGAGAGTGGTTAAAACATTTACACACGGATAGATTCTTGGGTTAAGATGATCTTGATAGTAATCTCTTTGTTAAGTCTCTACGTAAGGTTAGATGTTTTTCATAGATTAACTTTGATTGGCAAGGATGGCTTGAGAATGAATGCTCTAAATTGAATTCCTTTGATAGATTCTGACACTCTTTATTTATCACGTGGTTCCTCTCTTTTTGATATCTTTCTGATCTCTCACAAGTTGTATATGATAGTTGTGTGACCTTCAATCAACATTGCGGTGTCAACATTATGTTAGACAAGATATGGATGCTGGATATAAAAATGTATCTTTTTATGTGTTTCATGAGGCATGACATGATACCTTGCTTTTGGAGTGTAGCTTCTTTGATATTTTGGGTCCTTTTTGGTTTTATGTCACTATTAGTTTATACTGGGTTAACTTAGCTTTTTGCATTTTTTGTCTTGTAAGGTTGATGCATCTTTAATGACTCAAAAGCCTTCAAATTAGGAAAGGAGAATTGTAGTCTAGATTTATTTTTTGTGGAATATTTGTCTTTTTACTATAATCATGTTTGATACTTGCTCAGGTCTTAAAATTATGGCATTCTTGATTTTGCTGGCATTCATTTGAGAATCAGGATTTTTTTGATAATTGTATGAGACTTGAGTTCTTAGATGTGGATTTAATATACATTTTTAGAGGTTTAGGGGATTTGGGAGGGTAAAGATATAGGAGAGAGAGAAAGAGCATATAGATTTTTGTGTGAAACCTTAAAAGTAAGGGAAAAATAAAAGTCTCATAATAATGAGAAGATTTCCTTTGCTTTGAGTGTAAAGTGGTATATGGAGCTTGTACAAGGATGATTGTCCTCAAGAGGAGAAGTGAGTTACAATTATGAGAAAAACTTCAAAAATGAAAGAGCTTTAGGCATGGTGGTGCATGAGAGTATGCAAGGGATGTCCATCTCTTCTATATGAGAATAAGGCCTTAGTGGATGATCTCTTGTTCCTTAATTATCCTTGATGTGATTCTTAAATTGTTGAGCAATGATTCTAGGAGATCTTGGATCTTCCTTGTCAGAACGCCTTATCTATTTCCTTAAGCTCCACGAAGAATTAGTACTAAGCCAATGGTATTTTTAAAGCTTATGATATTTTTAAGCCACACTACTGGAGCTTTCTTATGGTTGGCGATATATATGCACAAGCTTGATTAATGCGCTGAGCAGATGATCGTATGACAATTGGTCATGAAGTTTAGGAGGCTGTGATGTGGTTGGATAGATATCTCCTTGCATTTGAAATAGCAAGAGGCTCTAGGGTAGGTATCGGGCAAGAACAATGGCTATCATTTTGTGTTGACATAGGCAACTTGGAGTTGATTTGGTGATTAATCTGGTCTAAAAAGTAGGTTGAACACTTTCTCATGTTATCCTGATTCTTATTTATGAAGAATTTGTTGGGTGTTGAAAGTGAAACATCATGTTTAACTTAATTTCTTGTGTAGAGCACTTTGTGGGGCCCAGGAAAGTATTTAAATAATTGAAAGTGCTATAGAGGATTTATGCATTTGTGGTGAGCAACCTAAATATCACTTTGTCTTCCAATTGTGACTACAACTAATTCTTTGAGTGAGAATGTGAAAGAGCCATCACATCTTTGCCACTAGGAAGGAGATGGAGAAGCCTTGGAGGGTTGAGGCTAAGGATAAGAGTGTAGAGTTGATGACAAAGATGCTTGAAGTTCAACAAGTGAGGATGGCGGAGCTGAAACCAAGAGATTGCCCTATGATAATTGAGAAAGAGAAGGTTGTATAGGTCAAAGGAGGTACTTCCAAGGAAAGTTATGTTAGGTCATAAGGACTTACATCTTTCCAAAATATAAGAGAACATAGCTAATGATGTCTACAACTCTAGTGGCACTTGGTATTAAGTGATCTTTAGCATGGTTGTTGGGGTGATCTATCACATGCAAAAGTTGACAAAGCATGTGAATATCCTCGTGTTGGTAACTAAGCAATGCCATGACTCGATACATACCCTAAAGGAGGTGATTAATAAAGTCTATAGCCTCGACACGACAATGAAGGTGGTTGCCAAATACGATGTGAAGGAAACAATGAGGAGCCAACACAATACTTCAGTCTATTGCAAACTCTTACAAGAAGCATTCGAAACAATTGATGAAGTTGGTGGTGCTAGGGGAGGAATATGTGACTGATAAGAATGCTGCCTTGGAGAAGTGTATGAGGATGCTGAAGGAAATAGTGGAGATATTGACAAAAATTATACGGCTACAAAAAAAACATTTAAGCGCCTTCAATTGACGAACGAAGTTCTTCATAGTGAGTGTCCAATACGAGTTGGTTTGAAGCAATATTAAAGATGGGTTGGCAAACCAGGTCCCTGATGAAGCATGAGCCTGGGGCAATAGTTGTCTTGGGGGGTTGTTGAAATTGATTTAGGGCTCTAGATAATGGGATTGCAAGAGTTATCACACTGTTGCAAGGACATGGTCATAGATCTGATTGCCTATTTAAGTGTGGCACGATCGTAGTGCTATTTTAATCTTTGACTATGGTTAAGTCATTTAGAAATTCGATGACAATATCCGACAAGCTCTTGAGTGTAAAAATATAGAGAGAGGCGCAAAGCAAAGAGTTGGTCATGTTGTGGTCAGACAGGAAGCAACATTAGCTTGAGAAAGGTTTTATTAGAACTAGGATTTTGGTGCTCTTGTTCTTCAATTTTTGGTAGTTTCTTTTCTTTGTTTTTTTTCTTCAGATGTTTCAATAGATAATTCCAAAATTTTGAGTGAATGGAATTTTTCATGTTTTAATTATTTTGCTTCTTTTGTTTCACATTTATTTTGTGTAAATATTAAAAATTTCCATCTGGTTTGAATTTTGACATGGAATGTGCATTTGGGGAATGGAAGCAAGTGGTAACTTTGTCGGGGGTGCCAACAATAAGATAGTGGAGCTGGAAGAGTTGACAAATTTGTTGGAAGTTGATGCACCATTTTATTGGGTTGGTTTGGCTATTGTTGTGGTAAGTATTAGATAGGGAAGAATTTAGGGCCCTAGTTGGGACTTAGAATGATTTTCTTGTATTCAAAATTCTTGCATAAAGTTTTGTTTTCTTCACTTTCATTCAATCATTCCTCTTCACATTTAATTGCTTTGTGATGTCATGAGTCTAACTTCTCAATTTATATAGAGTATCAAGTTTAAGGCAATAGAATGATGATCATCAAAGGGATATCACTTACGACCAAAATTTTCTGAGGTTGTCCTCACAGGTGATGACCAACCAAATGAAACCTATTAGGGGATGCTGTTAGCTTTCATATAATTATTTGGGTTGAAGTTGGATCTTTGTTTTTATGACATCTTTACGATGTCATGGAGCACTTTGGATTGGTGTTAGTTGATATTTACTTTGCTTAGGTGCTGGTTGACAACTCAATTCACCTTCAATCTGAAATGGTTTGGTACATATTAGTGTTAAGGTAGTCATTGCATCACTTAGGCATCATATTTTTTCATGTATAGTTTGGGTCATGGCTTTTGATTTCCTCACTTCATTCTTGGATTAGAGAGACAGGTGGCGCTTTGTAAAGGGATTGCCAATGAATCATAGGCCCTTGGGACATAGATGTTAAAGCATTGGCAAACTTAGAATTGTTGGAGCCTAAGGTCCAATAATTGAAGAAAATTTTCCCTTGGGCTATGCCTTGTATCCCATTGTTCAAGGCATAGACTCATTGTGGGAGTGAGTATGCCGCCGGATGACATTGAAGGAAGCATGAGGGAAAACACTGCAAATTTCTAGGTTGCCATGATAGGAGTGGAGCTTTTTAGAGCTAGCCCATGAGTGCTGAAAGAAGCGATAGAGATAAGGACTGAGAGGTTAGGGGAGGCTGCATCCCAAGTCAAAAAGAAGAAAGCCATGGGGCCCTCAAGTGTCATAACGGCTCTTGGTTCCACAAGCTCGAGACCCTAGAAAGTGTCAACATGGTTGGCAAGGATGGCTTTGATAGCATGTTAGAGCTTTTCTCTCTCATTAAGATATTGGGTAAAGTGGTCTTGAGTTTGGAACAATCCTTGAGATAACTAATTAGGTGGCGTTCCAAATGGGTTGGGGATTTGTTCTGATTTAGGGTGCTTTGCAGTAAGAAAAGAGAACAAAAAAAGTTCATAGAGAAGCTCAACAAGTTGAGTCAGTACCATTATAGCTAGTAGAGTGAGGTGCTTAAGATGGAGTTGGCTCAAAAGGAGGTGGAGGTAAAAAAGTCCTTGACAAAGCAAATATTGTCCCACCAAGATGTGTTGCAAAAGGTTCACGCCACCCATGAGGAACTGAAGAAGGTGAAGGGAAAAAGGATAAGGAAGCTCATAAACTTTGAGAAGATAGAAGAGCTGCAAGAATAGAAGTAGCTTTCTCTTTGATTGTTATTATAGGTCTTGCATCACCAGTGGAGCAGAGCCAAAGATGGGGGATAAAGAATTCTTCTTGCAGTTGTGGGTGCTCAACAAGCTGTCATTACCATGATAGCTAGTAGAGTGAGGTTCTTGAGATGGAGTTGGCTCAAAAGGAGGTGGAGGTAAAAATGTCCTTGACAAAGCAAATGTTGTCCCACCAAGATGTGTTGCTAAAGGTTCACACCACCCATGAGGAGCTGAAGAAGGTGAAGGGAAAAAGGATAAGGAAGCTCATAAAGGTTGAGAAGATAGAAGAGCTGCAAGAATAGAAGTAGCTTTCTCTTTGATTGTTATTATAGCTCTTGCATCACCATTGGAGCAGAGCCAAAGATGGGGGATAAAGAATTCTTCTTGCAGTTGTGGGAAATGTGCATCTTTGACAGCTCAAGGCTTTGTGGTATTTGGAGGGAGTTGCTTCAGTGTTCACCTACTTGAAGAACGAAAAGGATTTGTAAAGATAAGAGTTAGCCAATTGACATGGTGGAGTTTGCTTGAAAAATTCGGAGTTCTTTGAATGTTCTTACATCAATTCAGGAGAGAGCAACAAGGGCATGATGTGGTTTGGGGGATTATTTTTTTCCCTTAGACATTGATTAGTAGCAGCATTTTTTTGATTTTCTTTTACTTTTCTTTTGATGTAAAATAATCTTCAATTGAATTTCTGGAATGAATATTAATTGTCATTTGTATATCATATACGTTATTGGCAATTGCTCTGGAAAATAGATGTTGCACTTGCATTTGAATGTTGTTTCTTAGCCTTACTAGATAGGTTGTCATCAAGACTTAATTTTACTTGTTGAGTCTTGAATAATGTCAAAAGACTTGAAAAGAAACATACATGAATAGATTGAAAAGCTTTCCTAAGAATACCTCAAACCTTCTTGCAAAAAGTGATGACCATCTTGATGATAGAATTGCCAAGGTTCTTGTGACTTGCTAACCTAATTCAACAATGTGTATATGGCTGCCATGGCTATTGAGCTCAAACCATGGATGGCATGGATTGAGGTGATCAAAAGGTGCCTTAGACCTTCTTGAGAGTGCATGCTCAACCTAAGGAAAAATAAAGCCTTAAGGAACAGCAAGGGTTCATGTTCTTCCTTCTAAGCAGCGTTTGGGAACCTGTTGGGGCTTCCATGGCTTTGAGAATGCAATGTTGAAGGCATGGGGAGAGGTGGTCTGAGGGTCCCTTAGGCCTTCCTAATGGAACAAGCTCAATTTCAGAGTAGGGCCCTGAGGAACAAGGGGCTATGTTCTTTCTGTTGATCGGGGTCTAGGAAGTTCTTAAGGGATAACAAGGCTTTGAGAATGGCATCAAGGCATGAAGAGAGGTGTTCTAATGGTCCTTTAGGCCTTCTCGATGAAGCAAACTCAACCTCAATGAATAAAGAGCCTTGAGGAACAACAAAATGCGTTCTTCCTTCCAAGCAACATATAAGAAGTTGCTTGGGATTATAAGGGCTTTGAGAACAAAGCTTGAAGGCATAGAAAGGGGTTGTTCAAGGTTCCCTTAGGCATTATGGATCGAACTAGCTCAACCTGGGGGGAAGAGAGAGACTTGAGGAATAAGGGTGCCGTGCTCTTACTTCCAAGCGGTTTGTAGGATTTCACCTAAGATTGCTAAGGCTTTGAGAATGAATTGCTAAAGTTGTGGAGAGAGTTGGTTCGAGAGTCATTTAGGCCTTCTTGAGGGAACAAGCTTAGTGTTAGGGAAGAAAAAGACTCGAGAAACAAGGGGCCATGCTCTTTCCTCCAAGAAGCATTGGAGAAATTGTCTAGGGTTGGCAGGGCTTTAAGAATGAATTGTTGAAGATATGAAAAGAGGTGGTTCAAGGGTCTTTTAGGCTTTCTTGAGTGAACAAGGTCAACTTAGGGAAAAGGAAGTTTTGCAAAACAGGGCCCCATGCTCTTCTTTCCAAGTAGCATTTAGGATGTTGCTTGGGTTGCTAGAGTTTTGAGAATGAAGTGGTTTGTAGCTGAGGCCACACAAACAAATCGCATTTTATGCGATCTAAAGTTACTAAGATGATTTCATAAAGGTATGGGTTTCTTTACAGGGCCACTCCTAAAGGCTAGTTCCTTAACATAGTGTCGCAAAACTCATAAATAAGGAAGCTTAACTTCTGGTCTTGACTTGGTTTGCAAATGACTAACTTGAGAAGGATGCTCAAATTGTTGGTTAGGCTAGGTTAGGTAAAGAGGGGTGGACGAGCACAAGCAAACAAACTCTCATAACTCGAATGAGTTAAGAAGACGAGACTTGGTAGTGAATAATAATTTTATTAACGAAATATCGTACAAACTTATAGTTTGAGAAGGTGATTTATTTATAGTATAATTTTAGGTCATCTCTACTCTTAAGTGTGAGGAAGTTCTTCACCATCTATAGTTTTAACTAGTGCACACAGGCTAAACAGCCACTTCAGTGGTGGCCTTACCAATTAAGGTCGAGCTTGCCTATGCCTCCTTGGCATTTAAAGATCTCACATTTTCAGAACATGAGGTAATCACTAAAAAAGGTGCACTGATTAACATGTTAGTTAATTACTCCTTTGTTGAGTTTCTTATTTCTTGGTTTTTAATGGTTGCTTGTGGATGTCCGAGTTGAGGGCTTGAGCTTTGTCATTATGCTTTGACTAATTGGATAATGGCTTTCCATTTTTGTCCAGAGTGGGTTGCTTTTAATGGGTAGGAAAGTAAGCTTCATGGAAAGTATTCCATTTGCCTCATAAAACAATAAAAATGGAATATGTCCAATTATGAATGAAGGTGTGTTGTGATAGGCTCAAAGGACCATTGGAAGCTCATTGGTGCATTTGTTTTTGTGTGCATTGAGATTCACATTTAAGATCTTCAGTTAGTTTTTGTCAGTGGCCTCAATTTGTCCATTAGTACTTGAGTGGTTTATAGTTGAATACTCTATTCATGTGCCAAGGGAATGATAAGACTCTTTTAGGTCTTTAGCCCAGAATATGGTTGTGTTATTGATTACAATAGCAAAGTGCACCATGACTTGCAAAATATCTCAAGTTAGGTAAATTTGTGTACCTCGATTGTGGTTTTCTCAACCATTGATTTTTCTTTGATTCATTTAATTAAATAGTTTATCACATGAGGGGGTGCTCGTGATTCTTGGTAGCCATCAGGAAGGATTCTAAGTGGTCTATTCCCCAGGATGTAAATGACTACAAAATGTTTATTGATAGGAGTGTTGGTTAGAGTAGAAGGTATGTGTGAACCTGATACTTGAGCATAATCATGGGCATTTTTCTAGAGGGAAGGCCAATAAAAGCCTTTTCAAAGGACTTTTGTTGTGAGAGTATGGTCTAAAGAATGGCTATCAAATTCCCCAACATGGATTTTTGCATGAACATCAACTATTCTTTGATTAAGTGGTAACATATTACTTGGGCTTAGATTCATTGAACTTCGTCTTGAGAGGATTGTTGAAGGCCATCACAAAGGTAATTGACAAATGGATTCATCGACTTTAGAAGTTAAGACACTTGCTAAACTTTTGATCAATCTATGCTTGGCTCAAACAACTCATAGATGGTCAAGGCCGTATTCCTTTGTTTAGCAAGGATATTTGGGGCCTCATTTTTATCATGAGAGATTTGTTGCAAGTCATTGTAATCAAAACCTAAAAGAAATTTTTTGCTAACTCTAGGTACCTTGAAGGTGAAATCATGAGTGTTGAAGAGCCCACGAACTTGGCCAATTGCTATTTAAAAATTATGGAAAATGACTAGCTACTTTATGTGGAGACCTTTTGTGAGGTTGAGTATGGTAAGCAAAGCCTCATCCTCCATTTGGTTGTTAGTGGCAAAGAAGGTAACTCACATGGCTTGTTGAATGTTGGGACATTCAAGGTTGTTAAGTAGACTCGAATACCATTTCTTTGCTCTCTCAAGGCTTCATAGAATTGAAGCGACCAAGTAGGTTTGGGGCATCATATAGTATCAGCTTTGAAGCAACCCCATCAATGAGAAAATAGACAAGAACTTGAGATTTGATGTGGTCCTTGGGATAGTTGATTTAATGCTCTAATTCCACAATCCTCGTTTGGAGGTGTATTACCCCTCATAAAATGGTGGATTTTGTAGACAATTTTATTGGTGATGATTGTGATCTCATTGGCTTTTAAAAGTAGGGTTGTAAATGATGAGGTGCTATGAATAGAGCTTGCGTTGTTTTGTTAAGAGGAATAATGAATTGGCTTTCACATGCCATCTTTATGAATAAGGATGATGCATACTACACTTATTGTGGCGTAATAAACTAGGAGAGATTTCTTATAACGTCTTAAAATTTTCAAAATCAGGTACGAATTTAACTTTCTTGTAAAACTATCAATACCTTAGAAAAAATATTTCAAGATATAAAAGTGAATATAAAATTGGATAATCTTGTAGAGACAAGTCTACAACAATTGTTTTGTCTCGATCAGAGTTTTTGTGGAATTATTGCAAATTATCGAAATAAATAAGTATAAATAATAATATATTATTATTTTAATATTAAATATATATTTATTATAACTCAGTTTTAGTTGTTGGAAAGTAGGTTATTCTTTTCTTCTCTAACCCATGCCTGACACTCCCATGTCATAGGGGTGGAATTTCACGCTTGTCGATCGGATTTTAGCTGGAAAGCTGCATGGCTGATTATGAGAATGTCGGTTTCCATCGTCCTCTTAAAAGACAAGGATTAGTAGCCGATTTTCACCATAAGGAAACTTGCACATGCGAAAAAAACCAAAACCCTAAATTCACTTTATTTTTGCAAAATTAAACTTGGGATTCATGGATTTTTTTAGCAAAAATCATTATATGAGATTTCAATTAGGATTTTATGTTGTTATTTGAAAGATTGGGGGGAAACTGTCAGTGCCAAGAAAAATTGGGATTTTGGAAAAGGTTGAGGAAGTATAGTGTAAAAAAGGAAAACTTTTGTAATCTAAGAAGTGAGTTATGCATATTTTATATTTACAATTTGGGGAATTTCAATTTTTGCAAAATCTATAAATTGTGTTGAAAAAATTGTAATTTACAGGTTATAATTGACAACGAGGAAAAGCGAATAACTAAGTCAACTTTGAACAACGAGAAACACTTGAGGTAGGCAAATTTAATATGAATATTATGCATATGTATGATGTATTGTTCTATACTAGTTGTTAGGACAAGTATACTAAATGTTGTGCAATGATTGAGATGAATGCTGTATTATTGTATTGAGAAATCTGTGGAGCTATGCATGGAGTAGGAGTTTTGCTACATACAACCTTGTAATTACCATATATAGAAACTCTATGTTGATATGAGTTTGCATGTTATTATTTGTGATATTAGTTGCAATTCTTAATAAAGTGATATCCTATTTATTAAATTTGTTGCTATAAATTGTTTACTAAATTGTGGCTTCATTGTATTTATGAGCTAAGAAAATACTATTATTATATTCACCAAAATTTAAAGAAGTTAGTAAATAATGGAACTAACTAAATTGAGAAAAACATGGTTCTTTGTGGCTAGTGGCTAGCTGGCTAGCGAGTTGATTTCTGCCATAGTGAGAGTGGTTAGTAACTAGTGCTTTCACATGACTAAGGCTTGTCATTGTGATCGGGACTAGTGGTCAGTGGGTCACATTATCAAACTTTATTACAAAGAAACTTATTCAAGTAGAGTATTGAAAAGAAAAAAATATAAGTATCCATGAAAATATGAGATAAGCAAATAATAGATGAGATTTTTATTTTAATTTAGTAAACTGAAAAGAGGATACTGATTGACTACCTCGAGAGATAATCAAGCAGCATGACTATTATAAGATTTTTTTAGTTTAGCAAAAATAGGTGTCATTAAGTAAGATTGCATTAAAGAAAGAAATAAAATTATTCTAAATTGCACGTGTATGTTATTTATTCGTATTTGAGATAGTTTCTTACAACATGTTATTCTATCTGAGATACACGTTTCATTTGTTACCTATTATTTTATTATATGATAGTCCTATTTATAGTAGTTTTAATTGCGTTTACCTATATATATTTTATTGTTATATTTTGTCTTCTAAATTTATGATGGTTGGCTCAACCTATTTTGGCATTAATGTTTTAGGTATACTTGAAGCATAGTATTGGGAAAGACAATGATTAACACAACTACTGAATAAGTTTAAGAATATTAAAATTTTGAGATAAACAATTTTGTTTTGTATTGAGATATTGTTGAATGTTATTTTGTAAAAATTTGAAATATAATTATAAAATTCAATATTATGACATATTGTAGTATAGACACAAGGTAGTGATAATTTATAGTTGTTTTTAGTTGATAGTTGTGTATATAAATTATGTGGATACTTTATTGTTATATGTATGTGAAATAATTGTTATTGTATAGGAAACATGGACGCAATCTAATGGTTTTTTGTCTGTTTGAAATATGAAATTTGGGAGAAAATAAAGATTTTAAAAGAAGGAAATGATTTAAATTAGAAAAATAGAGTATGTGACGAGAAAGAAAGAAATGGGGTTATCACACTTCCATTGCTTGCATGTCAAGGATTGGAGTTGTCTTAAGTTGTTCCTTGAGCTACAAGAAAACTTGCTTACACTTGGGGTCCATTCCATTAAAACCTTGTTGCAGAAAGCTTTGAAGATCGGGGCTGAGTGCTCGATAAATCCGAATTAAAAGTACTTGAGTTTTGCGATCTAGTTGGTTGAGTGTTTTGCACATTAGCTCTCATATTAGGCTATGGCATTTAAGGATGGCTTTAACCCATTCAAAATTTGCTTTGATCCCCTTTTTTGAAACCATGAAGCTAAAAAACTTGCCAGATGCAGCCCTGAAGTATATTTAAGCAAATCTATTCTCATTTGGTTATGGCAAAACTCCTCGAGGGTTTTCTTCAATTGTAAAAGATGATCATCAAAGGTTCAACTCTTTGCCAAAATATCATCAACATGAGCTTCAAATTTGTGGCCATGTTGATTTTTTAAGACAACGGTTATCCATCCTTTGATAATAGAAAATAGCATAATCGATGATGAATGCTGCTTTTTCCTCGTTTGGGTCAACTATATATAGAGGTATTGAGAACTTTTTCTGAGAAAGCCAGTTTTTGAGCCCACTAGCATGTCAATCCTTGAGATTGGATATTTTTTGGACATGCATTTAAGTTGGTGAAATCAAATAGACTCACTATTACCAGCTTGATTTCTTAACGGGAATTATGTTTGTGAGCTGGATTTCTTCATGAGAACTACTTCGAGGTGTGAATCAACCTTGCCTTGATCCTTTTTCCTTCTCGAGATCGATGATCTCGCCTTTTGTTGAAAGGGAACATGCTTCACGTTAACGTGGTGTTTAGCTATCTCTTTTTGCATAATATATCTATGTAGTCTACTAAATGAGAGATTCATTTTAGTTCAATGAAGAGGAAATGTTTACGTTTTTTTTTGGGATCACGGGGTCTTGGATATAGAGATTGAAGTTTCCCTTGAATAGGTTTTGCAGTTATTATCCCTAGCATAAGGTCTAATAGTGATTTCTTTAAATTTCTTCCCATCTTAATTTTTTTTCTTTAGCTTTCCTTGAGGTTAGTTAGATTGCAATTGCAAATTGGTGCAAATCTCCTCGAATGGTGATGGTGTTGTTAGAAGTTGGGAACTTCGAAGAGAATTGTGTTATGGAGGACATGCTTGGAAAGCATTGAGAGTGGTCTACTTGAGGATATAGTCGTAGGAAGAGGTCTTGAAAGCCCAGAAGGTGGTCGTATACATTTGAGAAGCCCTTTTTCCCTCAAAAGTAAGAGGGAGGTTAGTGATATCCTTGAGACTAGCCACTTCTTTAGAAAATCAAACCAAAGCACCTTCAAATGGAATGATTAAACTCATGGCTGTCTTCATGTATTAAGCCCTTGTATCGACAAGGATGCAACTTGAGTAGTGTCACCAAAGCGTTTTCATAGGGATTTCCATCTTCTAAGAAATTTACAATGTCAATGATAATTGGATTATGAAAGAGAGGAGTTACATAACAAGCAATGGCTATCTATAGTTGATTGAAAAAGGATTTCCAAGAAGCAACTTGGGTTTTGCCAAAGATAACTTATATTATATTGTTTCTTATATGTTCCTTGGGATTCAAGGTTGACGAAGCAAAAAGGGCTGATTCAAGTTGGTGTTGGATTGCCTCCAAGGCTGATGTTGGCATTAGGGAGGTTGCCTTTTGTCCTCAAGAATTCGTTCCAATGGAGTTTAGAAAGTTTTCCCTCTTTTATGAGGGACTTTATAGACATGCACGGGGCACAACAACCCTCTATATCATGGCTAAAGATTGTTAATATTTATAGTAGTGGTTAGGTCTTTGCTCAAGCTTGCCTTCTCGAGTTCTCGGGACTTGAATTGAATGATGTCTAAGATCCCTTCTAGAGTTGTTCGAGCCATATGATGAACTCAGTTTTTTTTGGGAAGGGGGACCTGCATTTCGATGTTTATCCCTAGGGGGATGGCATTATTGTTGCAATTGCTATTGTTGGGGAGGAGGAAGGAGTTCTTTGTTATAGGGTTCTTCTTCACCTTAAGCAACCTCTTATAATTGTTAGCTTTTCTTGCAATCTTCCACTAAGTTAATGAATTTAATGATGTGCTCATAAGTTGCATAAAGGGTGGGTATTAGCTTGAGAGAAAGGGATTTGTCAACATGAAAAGAGGCCTTTGAGGACCATCCAAATGATCTCTTCACTGATTGCCTTAAATTTTGTTAGAGGGACTCGCATTTGTCTTGTATGATAGTAAATAGGTGGTTAGTTGGCTTTTTTGGGCATTTGCTCATTTGAAATGCTTGGAAAAAATTATCATGAAAGTGATGGAGCTAGGAGACAACTTATAAAACCACAGAAGAACCAAACCCTTAAAGAAAGTGAGAAAAATGTGATACTCCAATATTTGAAATTGTATAATTAGTTATATTTGTGATAAATCTTTTATGTTAGTTATCAAGGTTATTTTCTCCATGGAAAGCCATCATGGAGTAGAACTTGTCTTTGGGCATCTTTGCTCAGTGCATCTCAAGGAGAAAGAAGTCGAGCAAACCAGTTGTGCTTGGTAGCAACCAATGGAGTGTCATACATAGTTGTCTTCTCTTCTTCGTGACTAGTAGGAGTTGCCATGTGGGGACATGACAAGCAAACCCAAGCTGGAGACTAGTTAGATGTTGTAAGAGCAGGAGGGTGTTCTCGATCTAGGCCCATCAACAAAATGATTGGGGTTGTTGTTCACGAGAGCTAAACTGTCTGGGTTGGCAGGACAATAATAGGAATGGGAGGCATAGTTGCGAGGGTTGGAGACTGTCCAATTGAAGGGTTGCAATGCTCGAATTTGATATGTAACCATTCTAGGGATTGTCAGATTTGGTCATCTTGTTACTACATCAATTGCAACTTTTGTGCTTGGAGGTGGCTTCTAGTGTGGTAGGCCTGTCACCAACATTGGGTGAAGCGGATCCTTTTGTAGGAGATGGTATAGTTTGTTCTTGAGTGCTCTTCGATGCCCATGCCATTCTCATAAATGATGCCAAAAGGTTTTTTGTATGAGAATTAGAACCTTTCAAATATTTTTTTGGCGTGGAACTTGAACTCATAGTTAGAGATTTACTTTGTATGCTTGAAGGTTAAACAACAATTAGGGAGGGGAAAGGTCTTGGTTGGGGGGAGAGCATTGACATGTTTACATAGCCAATCCCATAAGCAAGGGAAAAACCATGGTCATACAACATTTAGAAGATATCTATTTCTTTGAATACAAAGTGGCCTTTAAAACTTGTATAATGAAGATAAGCTTAGAAAGGAGAAGCGAGAGAGTTGCGAGCATCGAAAAAGCTTAGCAGCGAAAGACATTTAGGACATTGTGGTGTACAAGAGTGTGTGAGTGATCTTGTTTTCTAGATGAGTTTAGGGATCCAAAGGGTGATATCTCATTGTTTCTTGATTGAGTTTGATGTGTTCCTCATTGAGCTGATTGGATGTGCTAAGATATCCTTGAACCCCTTTATTGGGACTGCCATATCTTTTCTATGAGCTCCATGAGGGATGAGCACTCATTGAGAGCTGTTTCAAAGCGTCCGATACCCTAAGCTATGCTACACGACCTTTCAAGTGGTTGCCAATATGTAGGTGCACAACTCGATAATGCTCTAAGTAGTTGATCATGCAAAATATGTCCATGAGGTTCGCGAGGCACTAGCATAGTTTGATTGATATTTAATTGCATTTGAACAGGCAGTAGAAACTTATGCTAGTATATAGTAAAAACTATGGCTAACATGTCAAGTTGATGGAGTGATTTGTAGTTGACCTAATGTGAAAAACAGGTCTAACAGTCAGCTTGCTTTACTGAGTGCAAAATTTTAACTGTTTATTATGTAGTCTGTGAATTGATCAATAGATGCAGCTAGGGCTATATATTATTATTGACTAGAATAGCTATTATTTCCCAGTTCACAAAATTTCCAAATTTAGCTCAAGAAACTATTTCTGCATGAGAGTTTGGATGGGTGCTTGCATCTTTTGGATACTCTAATAACTCCTGCATAGGATATTTACTTGTGGACGAATTAAACTTTTGTGTTGAAGCTTCTAGTTTGAGTTGTTTAAACGAAGGTTTGGTGGAAAAAGGCATATGATAGTGAAATTCTTGTGGAGTTTTTACAGTAGCGTTTTGCACTGTCTTGGCTTATGTTTGTTAGTATGCATGGCATTTACAATATCCAAATAATATTTGGCATCCCCACAGGCACAGCATAAAGATTTTTTTTGCTCTTTTCACGTTGCTTTTCCTACTGATAGGTTTTTTTTTAAGGGTTGGCGTTGTGCTTGATTCACTATGATTCATGATACTGTGATTGCAGGGGCTGATGAGGGTATTTATGCATGGGTTGCTGCTAACTATGCCCTAGGTAGTCTTGGAAAAGATGCTGAGGACACTTATGGAATTGTTGAACTTGGTGGGGCTTCTGCTCAGGTTTATTTATTTTCCCTCTTCTTATCTATCTCATAGAAGCTGGCATATAGATTATTGGTTTATTTCATTATGTAATTTCCTTGTACATAACTTTTAGGTAGCATTTTGAATGAATTCAACACAATGACTCATGGATTACTATGATTGTTCTTGTTTACTCCTTACCCTTTTCTTTAGGGTGAGACTTATACGAAATAAATAGTCATAATCATTCAATTCTTATTAACTCTACATCCCATACAAAGAACAATATTTTATTCTAAGATGATCTTTTTCAAATTTATTTTTTGTTATTTTATGCTATAATTTTTGGTTAAAATATTAGGAGGTTTGAAATATTTTTGGTTTTTTGGTGTTTTACAAGTTAATTTGTCTACTTGTTTTTGTAAATTCTACATATATGCATTGTGTCCAACAATTCAACCAGTTGTATGTTATACTTATGCAATTAATGAGGCTTATTTGAAAATCTTCTTAGCTTTTAGTGAATTTGCATAAAGCTGAATGATTTTGTTTCACTAAATTTTTTTTAATATTGGTCTTTGCTTTTGGAAAAACCCACATCTGTTATGTTTCAATTTCAACGATTTTGGTAGCTAATTTTGATTTAAGGGAATTATAGAATACTGTGAGTTAAGAAATTATATATGAAATGTTATACTTAGATAATTAATAAATTGAAGCTTAAAGCTAAAGTATGTATAATAATAACCATAATTTAAACAAAATGACAAGTTTTGACTAATTGCATTGTAAAAAAAGCATTATTAATATTTTATTTCAGTGCTATGGTCTGGCTTTAATTGAAATTGAATTGAAAAAATAGAAAGAAAGCTAACGCTATAAAAATTTTAAATCCATGATTTTACCTTTATTCTTTTCTTAAGTCTGTACAATCCAAAATAAAGCTGCTACCATTCTCCATATATGAATATATAACTTGTTGCGGTTATATTTGTCAATATAGTTATTTGTATATCTATATGGTTTTGGTGAATATTAACTTCTGAAAGTTCAATGTATTTCCTTATGACAGGGTCTTTCTTTTTAATTTCAGATAACTTTCGTCTCCGGTGAACAGTCACCTTCGGAGTTCTTGCACGCACTTAAGTTTGAGCAAGTCACGTATAATCTCTACAGCCACAGTTTTCTTTACCTTGGGCAGGTGACTTGCCTTTTGTGCTGCCTTCACTTTTTATTAATGATGGTTCTTAGGCTGAAAGCTTGAGCTGAATTTTGTGATATTAATCAGGACCTGCTGTCTCTTTCTAATCTCCTTTGAGATTAAGGCCTTTTACCATACAAAATTTTCAGGCTTTGATGCTCTATTTTGGTATAATATACCCTATAACTAGGCTAGATGTTTGATCTTTGTGCTTTTATTTTATGAGTTGAAGCATTAACTGGACCATGTAATGGTTTGTAATTGCTCTAGCAAGAACAAATGAGTAGAGATAAAATGCATTCATAAATGGACGAAAGAGTTAAAATGGTACTTTTAGGGAAAGAGTTTTCTCTATTTTTTTTTTATATCAAGAAGAAAAAAACTGGAAACAAAACAAGGGAACAAAAAGCAACATGATGTCTGTTGGATCATTCTTAGATATTGTATACGAATCGTCTTTTTCATACCTAACCATGGGCTTCACTGCTTTGTTTTACTACTTCTATCCTTCTATGCGTTTTGATAGAAATTGAACCAAGCTAGGTTTGACAAAATGCCAACCAAATGTATCACCCAAACTTGAGCATAGTGCATGTGAGATGTTTTGATTCTCTTTTTCTAGCAAGAATTATTATGTTTTACTACCTTGATGCATAATGTTTGTGTTTGTGAAAGTCCTATACTAAATTGTTTGCAATACGGCATGTGTCAATGGTGCAATGTAAAAAAAAAAAACTAATAAAATCTTATTTTTTTCTTCTTTTCTTCTTTTGATTTGTAAGATCTAAAGCATTAATATGTTGTGCTATTATGTCCAAATTTGTTATTCTAATAACTTGTGCATTTATCTTATCAAATTGAGTCTTATTTTTGGTTGCTAACTTAAGATATATAAACAATCATTAGACCTAAATATGCAAGATATTTCCATATTACCAATCACATGTTGAGTATATTCCTATTTTTGCAATGACTCAGTTATGTTTCATCATTTCCTCTTCTCTTATTTTGCATTCCTCTATGCATAGCACATTCTAGCCATCTTAGTTTTCCTTTATCTAAGTTTCTTTTTGGTTGACCCAATGAAAAAGCACATCAGTTTTTTGAATGTACCATTAAAGCACGTTGCTTTTGAAAATTTGTAGACATCCTTCTGCATGA
This sequence comes from Vanilla planifolia, assembly GCA_023846275.1. Taxonomy (NCBI): domain Eukaryota; kingdom Viridiplantae; phylum Streptophyta; class Magnoliopsida; order Asparagales; family Orchidaceae; genus Vanilla; species Vanilla planifolia. The sequence goes on from CM043870.1 coordinate 5,199,875, forward strand.
TATATTATGATATTTTTGCAACTTTTTTGTTTTTTAACCATTGTAACTTTCTTAGCCAAAATGCGGATTAAGTAATTTTTTTATTAATGGGACAAGTATACTTATTATTATCTCTTTTGTTACATCTTGTGTGGAGATATCCAATTTAATTTTTGGAAAATAGTACATAGATCCATGAGGTTTGTCCTAATTCTCATAAAGGTTTATCATTTTCATAAACAGATAACCAGGTCATCAAGAATCATAAAAATTACAAATAGGCTCAAATTTTATCAAAATAGGATGGTTCATAGTTGGAATGGTTGCAATAGTGGACTATTGTACTATTTTAATAATGCAACTAAGCTACCTTTGTTCTATTATCACTTCTACTATTCACCTTCTCGTGTATTGTCATAGGACTGCGTTGGATAATTCTTGTATTGCAAAAGAGACTAACAAACGAATATGACAGGAAAAAGGGAAACAATTACCAAGGTTAAGTGTTAGTGCCATGGTGATCGTTAGCATGTTCACCTCTTTCATCTCGTTCAATTCTGTGCTTCACATCATAATCAAACTCATACTCTAATGGATCACAACCTTCTAAAATTAAAGAGCCAGGTGGCACTGGAGCAGTGGAGGAAGAAAATGGGTTTGTTGGTAAGTCCAACTTTCTAAAGGGTTTAGAGTTTTGATAGATACGAAGAAGATGGGTGTATCTTTGATATTGACTTGATTTTGAATAATGTTGTGACTCAAGAGTTCTTGTTAAAACTTTCATCCAATTTGTAGACTTGGCTAACTATTTTAATAAAACTTGACCTACTTGAGAAATTAGGCAAAATTGTAGAGCCTTATATACAATTTATCCTTCAATTTATAAAATAAGGTTGGACACTAAATTCGTTTTGGATGTATAAGAACATGGAATTAAATGTTTCTCAAGTATTCTTCTTTTTTGGGGCAACTAGGCAGCATTTTCTCATCAATGCCACCTTCGAGCATATGACTTCAAATTGTTTTATTGTAGCGGTCTCCCTTATTCTAAGGATCATGACTCTTTTGGCAAATCTTTTCCATGGTTTTGCTCTCTGAAGATTTGGCATATCACAATTTTGGCTTATGTTTGAAAACAATAGGAAAGTCGTGTTGTGTTATGCTCTCCTTGCATCACAACCACTAAAGCTGCTTGAGCGTCCTTTTTGTCTTTGGAATTGCACTGAAGGTTATTTCCAACCACATAGCAGAGTAAGATAGCTGCAGTATCAACAAAAAACAGCATTAAATGGATTTTATTTGTTAATATTTGTGGTTAGCCATGATTCAAAAAATGTGCTGAAATCATAATTTATTCAGTCAGCAGAGCATAACATGCAAAATAGCTTCGGTTTTTTCCTTTGGTGAACCTTGATATTGTTTTTTTGTCATACATTTACTGGAAGTTTTGCATTGCTGGTATCTAACTCAAAAAATCTTCCAGAATGTGGCGTATGAAAACCTGCACCAATTGCTCAGTTTAAGACACTTGAAAACGTGTAAGTATTTTGGCTGGAGGATCCTTTTTTCATTTTATCATTTGTAGTAGATAAGGGGTGGCTGATTTCATTTGAGATGAATAAAGCGATATCTGAAAACAAGTTTTTATCTTACGCTTTTTGGACCTTTCCAAAATATGAATAACTAAATGGCAGTTGTCCTTATTAAAACAAGTTTGCATTGTCCTCTTGATCTGCATCAGCACTTTCTTGATTTGAAATTCAGTTCATGCTCTTCCTATCAACTAAACATAGGTGCTAGGTCCTTTAAAGTAGTTCCACGTCTCTTAAGAATTAAATTGTCCTTGATGCTTCAGGTTTCAACTCTGATATTGGTAAATTGTATGTTTTTGAACACTTTGTAATTAGGTTTGTTTTTGGGAATATTGAACACTTGGAAGGTAATAATAACGTCACGTGAGTTACACATCATTAATAAAACCACTTCACAACAAAATTGCCCCGCTCAAATGATTTTTCTCTTTTTTGTTTTTTTTTTTTTAAATTTTTTATGCCGTGCTGTTGAGCTGATTATTTTTTATTGGCTTTGATGGAAGTACAAAGCATTTCTTCCATTCTTCTTAGGGGCAGTCATGTGTCTTTTTATTGTTAGTAGCGGAATTTTATGTCAATTGATGGTTGCAGCATCTCCATCATAATAGAAATAGCTTGTAAAGTCAGTGTCTTGAACGGTTAACTCCCTGGCACTATTCCTGGGAAGCTCACTCATGGGTATATGCTATATTGTGGATGAAATGTTGGGTATACATTGTGACTTTGCTAGTGAATGCTTCCTCTTTCTATTACCACTGATTTTTGGACCTTCAGACATAAACTGAAGAGGAATAATTAAATGATGTCCAAGGAACTTCTATCACAAAGGGTTTAGGTTGTCAATAGGTTGGCGGTGTTACTTTCTATTTCTGGAAGTGAAAGATAAGAAGTTTTTTTTTTCAATGATGCTGTTTGGTTATACATTGGAGATGTGGCAAATCCTAGAGCATATTGTTTGGTTATTTAGGAATTAGAAGTGGAGGTGGGAGATCATGATCCTCCGGTGATCTAATGGTGTTGGACAACCTCTGATGGTAGCCTGACGAATTTGTAAGTGCACTGGCAGCCTACAAGTTTCAATGGAGCTTGAATGGTCTCCATTGAGTTTGGCAAAGATCTGACAAACTCTGACAAGTTCTGGTTGAGCTCTAACAACCTTTGCCATGTTTTGATGAAGTTGCAGTGAGGTGTGATTGCAGTTCCACTATGTGTGGTGGCGGTGTGACTAGTTTTGATGTGGTTGGGGAGGCGGGTTGATAGTGACTATCAATTTGTCTGAGACACTGAGACAATTGAGAAAACAATGCGCAAAATACATGGTTGAAGTGGTTTTGCTCGCAATCAATCCTTGAAAGTTATTTTTCAGTTCCTCTCTCTTCCTGTGATGAAACAAACTTACCCTAGATTAGAGTAGCATGTATAAAGACTTCCTTTTGATGGCCTTAAGTTAAATTCACTTATTGTGGTTGGCTTGAGTACTTTTTTGAACTAAAGTAACTGCATGCAGAAGTAGGTATCTTCATTTTGAAACATTTGTATGGCATGAAAGTTCATTTTATCATTTAGCTCCAGTAAATCCTTTGGAAATTGCATCCCAAAATATTTTGCAGTATTTTATTTCTAATAATGTACTTGGTCACATGCTCATGAATTTTAGTGAATGTAATACAGGGTGGTTAGTCATTCCATCTTATTCAATGATTTGTATGACATATAGCACAAGTTTCTTTTCAAACTTCTTAAAATTGTTGCTACCCTTATAAAAATTCATGTTCATTTGTTTTATGGTTTACTCCAAGGTTGAAAAGGACAGCTAACTTGTAAATGAGTGCAAGCTATTGAATTGATGTGTAGCAAACTCTCTGGTTCGACTGCATTCCCCCTGTAGCATGCATTTTGAGATGGTCGTATGCATGCTGTAACCGTTCATTTGATTAACAAAGACTAAACAAATTCATCGTAGATCCATGATTTTAGTTGTTCTCAATGTCTACGTGTCTCCAAGAGTTGATGTATATCATTCATTGTGAGCCTTGATGGAACTCATGATTAAGCCTATAAAAATTCAATGCTCAAATTTGGTCAGTTGCCTGACGCCGTGGAATACCTCATGAGAATATTGAATCAATTACATCTCTAGTAAAATAAGAACAACTCCTATATTCAAAGCTCATTTTTGACTAGTAACAAGAGCTTGTTGAAAACTGCAAGCAATATTTGGAGAGGGATTTTGTTTTTTTATTGCAACAAGAGAAAATTTATCTTATCTATTGGAGTAGTTCCAGGTTTGAGTCCTGGGCAACCCTAACTCATAATTGGCAAACTCGTAGGTTTGGGTTGACTCAAGGATCACACCATTAAAGCTTTTTTTTTTCATGCTTTTTCTGCTGATTTTATACCCAAATCAAAATATTTGTCTAAAAATCTTGAAAAACAGATGATAATGCATTGCTTAAATAACGTCCTTCTTTTAATAGAAAATCAGAATGAAAGATTTACTCACTGCATGAATTCCTTGATATGTCTTTCTTGGATGCTCTTCTTCTGGCAAAGATCAAATTAAGGGTAGCTTATGTTTAGTTAAGGCAATCAATGCTACAATTCATAACTAATTTATTTCAATACAATACTTAGGAGGTGTTAACTAGTTGCTGTACCAAATGCAAAGAAACCTTATTGATGATGTTAGCTTGTAACTCTTGACTTTTTTGTATACTTGTGCTTTTCCACTCCATTTTTCCTTTATGGCAGCCACGGCAAATGAGTTGAAATGATGTTTTTCTTGTTTGTATTGTTAATTTTATACAGGGAAATACAAGGAAACATAGTGTTTGTGGTGCAGTGCTAGGAATATACAAAATTATCAAATTCTAGATGTGAAATCATTAGAGACAAACTGTGACAAAAATTGTGAGCAAATCTGCAAATTGTGCAGCTCAATGAGCACTGTTGAAGGCATGCACATTACTTTTGATTGATACTAAATTAGGTAATAGAAAGTGGAGAGTGAATCTCATAAACCTTAAAGATAATATAACGTTTTGATGTTAACAAATTATTTAAGTATCCTTATAATTTAATTTATCTTCTTAGTATGTTTCAGGTTAAACTTAAATATGGATAGCAAAGTTGTGATTCAATCTTATTTGGATGGAAAGTGCCTCGGACAACTTTGTCAAGATACTTAAAGACAAAGAAGAAAGATGCCATCCAATGATTCAAGTGAAGTTGAAGTTAGAAGCATGTTTGTCTCAAGCTATTAATGAGTTATATCTTATAAGACATGCAAAGATTTCATTTAGGTTACCAATCATATATGAAAGCTTGTATTTTATTCATTAAACATTTGCATTGTATTTAAGCAAGCATGACCTACTAAGCTTTACTGGCATATTACTATGGGAAATAAGATTAATATAACTCATTAAGTAGAGTTTAATATATAATTTTATAGAAGTTGATGAGTTGAAGTAGAATTTAAATTAAAGATTAAATTGTTAAGTAGTTAAACTTGTATTGATCATACATATGAAATTCTTTTCGAATACTACAATCTGTTTTGAGCAAAAATATTGATTGAGAAAATAGATTGTTCAATCTAGGTTTTCGCTAGAACTCTGTGACATTTGGACCGTACGATTTAATGATTGGGTAGTAAGATGTGTTTACATGAACAATGTATAGGTGATCGAATAGTTAAGGAAAGGAAAGTATACAGTCCGATCTAGCAAAAATAAAAATCTCGAAACTTTTTGATATGTTTCTATTTATTGGATAGGATAATTAATTTAAAAAGAGTATATTAGAAGAACATCATAATAAAATAAATTAATAAAGTATTATCAAATTGTATGATATGACATATTGGACTGTACAATCATTTTAGTATTTAAAAATAACCAAGTTTTGCTTTACATATGGATTATCTAGAACGTTTTGTATGGTACGTTAAACATTCTAACATATAGTACAATCATAAGGATACTTATTCATCATATATAATAAAAAAGAATCAAATATTTTGTACAGTATGTTAATATCTTGAAGAATAGTAAAAACAATATATTATATGTATAACATATAGTACGATCGCGTTATTGTACAATACAAATGGAATGGAAGTCTCATAATTGATAGTTCAAGCATGCTTTAAATGCAAAATTAGCCATTATACGAGCCGTTGCACTTTTCTTAGAGGGTTTTAAGCATTGCATAGTATAAATAAGCCCCTAAAAACAAAAAATTATGATGATAAAGGAAAGATAAGAATATTGTAAGCTAAGAGAGCAAAATTATTATAGTATCTTGCAATTCTCTTAGAGAGCAACTTGTTAAGGGAAAAAAAGGCTTTTTTACAATATCTTTTTAGTTAAGGGAAATAACTATAGTATTTCAAGCTAAATTTCATTCAGCATGTTGCATCACAAGAATTCGAATTATATGATATATCTATTTTAACAATCCATTAGACTACTTGTACCTTTAATTATATGTTTGGCTCACAACTAGGTAAGCATGTGTTTTAATTTAGTCCTTGTAAGCTTTTAACTCTTGGCCTAGCGTTGTTCTATGAATGTATGGAGCAATTGGTCTCATCCCCGAGGTGTGAGTGTAGGGTTGTTAAGGTGTGGCTAGTTTATGAAAAGTTTTGAGTTGTATTTGAGTTTCTTTATATGGTTATAACAAAAGAGTGATTTAGATAGTAATGCTTAAGCAGGTTGTTGGAGAGTAAACGTAGATTTGAGGTTAAGTCGAACCATCTAAAAATCTCGTCTCTTTCTATTATTATAACAGGTTACACAAGCTGTACTTTGCTTTTGATTTATGAAAAGAATTTCTCTTAAAGTGTGCATCACCAATTCACTCCCTCTCTTATTGTGCCTTGTAGTCGCTATAAAGAGGAAGAGTGAGATTGTATAATTTGTGTTCAAAGTTGGGATTTTCTAAATATCATAATAAAATGTTGCAGTATAATTGTACTTGCTCAAAGCCAAGAGACATCAATAAAAAGTGGTTTTTTGTACTATAATACTGAGTAAACCTACATTGTCGATAATGTAGGTTCAGGCTAATGTTTTATGTTTTTAGCTACTAAATTAGCAACTTATTTTAGAAAATTTTTTAAAATGAATTTATAAAGTTTTTTTTATTGCTTATAAATTTTTATTTGACTAATATTTGAATGGAAAAAAACATGAGAGTTCAAGATATAATGATATAACTAATGACAGATTTTTTTTTGCACCATAGTAGCTGTTGATCATAAAGGATTTTTGGTGGAAATGGAAGCTCTAACAAAATATTGTACTTGGGCTGTAATAATGTAAACATCGAAGCTTATAAAAGAAATTTGAAGTAATAAAAAATACGCAACTATCCTTTTTCCAAACCCTTGGTAGCATGGTTGGGCTATTTGGAGTTGTTACATAGGGACTTTAAATTTGACAAAGAACTTTAGTTTGATAGATGTTGGGAAGGTCATTGGTGGACCATTGTGTAATGTGTGGAAAGAATTAAGTCCATAATTGTTTGTTTGGTTTGAGTGTGATGAAGATGTAGGATGTTTTATTAGGTGAGGCTCATAGTTGGGAGGGATGAGGGGGGTTATTATATGGATTTTTGAAGGGAGAGTTATACAAGAAACACTTAGTGTTTGGCTGTGATGTGATGGTGAGGGGGGTTTGAAACAATATACTTTGGTGAAGAAAAATGAAGGATTATACATTTGGAAGTTGATGAAGGCAACCTTACTATCTCACCAAGCCAACAATATATTTGGTGCTAATGGCTCCCTTTTTTAGTCTAGCCTTAACCCGAATTAACTATTTGAAGGCCTACTATGCTCCAAGACAATCTATTGTATGCTTATGTTTCAAATTTTTGAGGGCTAAAGGAAAAACTTAAAGAAGATAAATATAGAAGCAACAAATTAAAGTAGAAAAACTAAGATAAATAATGAATCACCCAAAAAGCAATAAAAAAAAACTTATAGATGTAAGATAAATACTATATGCTTTACAAAAATTTGTAGTCCTATGAACTTAGTGCAAAACTTATTGAATCTAGTGACTAGTACATAGCCTTTGACAATCTCTTATTTTTTCATTATTCATTAATTAGTATTACAAATATATTGTCTTTATATATATATATATATATATAGAGAGAGAGAGAGAGAGGATAGGGGTTGGAATTTGGGTCCTAATGTCATAGATATGCCAGCATCCCAATATATGAATGAATTGGTGGAGTGACATGTTCCTCTTAGGTCCAATCCAATCAATTGGATGATTCTATCCCACGTGTAACAGAACTTAATTTGGAGATCATATATTTTTTTGGGTAGAGCATTTGGACTTTTCATTGTTAATGTGGTCTATGATAGAGATTTATGGGTTGATTCAATATGATTTGGGTGGTTCTATTTTTGTTCTTTGGTATCTTTTACTTAAATAGTTTAGTTTAGATAGATTAGAAGATGAAAGGAGAGGCCAATAGACTTTATTATGTCCTTAATTAGGATATTTTCTTTTCATAGTAACTTCAATTGGTGGTGTTGTAGGTTTTCCTTGGATTTTGAGTTTTCATTTTAATCTGGAATACATTTATTTGTTTGTTTCTTTTTTAGTTTTCCATAAAGAGTTGTCATCGTTTTACACTTTATTCTTCGATCAGCTTTGATTGGAATCATTGCTTAGAAAGCAAGGTTGTGGACTTCATTTTCAAGATAAGAGATTTATTGTTTGTAAGGTAAGCTAAATGATGTATATTGTTTGTATGTTGCATTGACATCTATACGTCATAAGACTGCATATATCTCACATGTCTGCTTCCATGCTTGAGCAATATACCTTTTTTAGTTGTGGAAACCTAAGTGTTTAAGGGTCCAAATATTGGTTTAATCATCTTTTAGTCTTTGTGCATGATAAAGTTTTAATAATTTCATGTTGAAGGTGATAAATATAACCTAGAGTGAACAAAAAGCACTAATCAATGGCAGCCACTGTGATGATGCTCTTTCTTTTCATCATAATTATTTTTAGATATGTCTACAAACTCGTTTTCTCTTCTTCTGTCTCATTTCTCTATTTGAATTTCGCTCAGGTGCCAAACCCTTACATTATGAGGTTTCAACGAAAACATGGAAATGGGGTAAAGTTTATGGTTAGAGCACGTTAGTTGGAGATGCCATGAATTTAAAAGGGAAAACTGAGAAACATTTTGGAGAGGAACATATGTGTATCTATGTATGCATGTATTTTGGGAACCCTTAAACACTTAGAAATGTCTTTTTGGGCTACATCAAAATTTATTGAATCCCTTCCCTAGGACAGGGGCATCAAAGGATTTCTATCCATTGCATTCATCATTCAAAAATTGAATTTACAAACATCTCATTCTTCTAATACGAAGAGAATAATCTGATTGAAAATATTATTACAGATGCTAACAGGGGCGTGTAGTATACTTACAATGTGCATATCAGTTCCTGCGCTTGGTTTTTATAACTTATTTTACTGTTTCTGCTCAAGATTGTATGATACGTTAGACTAAAAAGAGTGAGAATACTTACTGAATCACCAAAAGCTTTTGTGCATGATAAAAGCCCCAAAAATTAGGAGGTTCCAAGGTAAAACGTAGTTAAGACACTAAACTTACCACTCTAGTGATGCTCTTGCATTGCATCATTGAGGGCCTTTCTATTATATTTCAGATTGGAGTTCTGCTTGATTGCTGGACTTTGATTTGTTATGTGCTTCTGGAGAAATACATCTTATGACTTGTTTATTGCTTTATGGCATGATTTGTTAACTTATTTTTATGCTTTATTTTATATATATGTGTGAATGTGTATATATGCATGTTGGTACATTGCTTTTGATTCTTTATTTTTTGTTTATTTATATATCTCAAGTGAATGCTTACAAAATAAATGATATCATCGTAGCGATTATTTGAGTAAGGTAACTTTTGAAACTTAAGCAGAGAATTCCAACACATGAAAATCTCCTCAATTGAAAATTATGCTTTTGCTTTTTTTAGCAGAGGTCAAACTTCAAAGAAATATCTTAAAAGATAAGGTGTTTGCTATTTGTAGAACAAAGGCATGACTTTGTAGGAATTTGATTATATGTGAAATGGATAAGGGTTAACCAAGTTAAAGTTGGCAACTTGATATAGAGAAATTGAAGGAAATGTCATGACATTTGATGTAGACCAGCCCTGTATATGCATCCAAGTGTTGGTAAACAACAAAAGTCCCTGTTTAAATTGAGCTGTAAAATAAGCAGCTTAATGTGAATGAATTCTGAAATCAAGTGACATATAGTTTGAAATGAACATGTTAGAAATGCAGGGGTTGCCTTTGTGAAAGATTGATAATCATGATAGGTTCAGGTGCTTTGGTATTTAATTTTTCTCTGATACCACCTTGTCAAGCCCCCACCTAAACTAGTACCTCTAAATAACAAAATTACCGTCAGAGTGAGGACAATAAACAAAACCCAAGGAGGGGACTCGACGGTGAGACAAACACAAACTCCCAAAATCCAAAGTATATATATAAAGACATGTTTTAAACATTTAATCACAACAAAACTTTTTCTCTCTCACACATCTCTTGAAAATGGCTCTTCTGTAGCAGCACCATTCCCATCTCTCGGTGCAGTGGTTTCATGACCTGTGATGTAAGCACTAAATGAGATTTTATAAATCTCAGTAGATAAATCCACATAATTAATCCAATATAAATGAAAATGCATACCATGAATAGCACAGATGAATTATATGCATAAGAGAAAACTATACCATATGTCATATATATAAGGTAATGCCAAATGAAAAACCATAAAGAAATGCCAGTTCCTTATATAGTGTGTTATTACCGAGCCTAATTCCCTTTGACGCATTATCCTCTAGATCCAATCATCATCAATAAATGATCTTCAGCCGGCATCCAACCAAACACATAACACTAAGCAGATATCTGATCCGAAGATCGATACCCTGCAACACATGCTGAGCCTAGTGCCACCAGGCAGGTATGGTACCATACCCTGCAACACATGCTGGGCCTGGTGTAAATCATCATGGAATCATAGCACATAATACCAGACAGATATCTGATCCGAAGATCAATACCCTGCGACACACGATGGGCCTGGTGTAGACACTAGGCAGATATCTGATCCGAAGATCGATACCTTGCAACACATGTTGGGCCTAGTGGTGAGGATAATGTTCTCTGGGAATCCATTTTTTTACTACCATTTTCAATCATAATGCCAAACAATTATGTCATATCAAAAGACATTTCTTTCCATATAATTTCTTTTTTTTTATTTCATTATCATATCATGTTATTTCTTCCTTTTCAATTTTCATGCAAATACATAAGTAATCCATACCATAGTGTTTCTTCCTTTTTATGCCATAAACAACATATGCAACAATCAAAATACTATAACAGTAAGAAAAGCAAGTAAAAACATATAATATTGTGCTACATCACAGGGTTAAGAATTTATCTACCTGGATTTGTTGTATCAAATTTTCTTGCCCACTTTTAATTTGTCTTGATGTCCTACAAGGCCATGGTCATAAATTAAAATATGTTTATTGACAAAAAGTGTTTTTTGAAAAGCTTTCCCAAACAAACCCCCAAAATAAATCCCAAAATCGGCTTACGCGGGTGTTGAACCGCCCGCGCGCGATGCTGGACCGCATGCACTAGGCACGCTGGACCGCCGGCGCTCCGCAGCCTAGTTCAGCAGCGTAACCCAGTCCAAAAGCGTGGACCGGTTTTTCACTCTCTCTCTCTCTCCTGTACGTTCGGCGAAACGGAAATATTTCGCCGGCAAACTCGAAATCTCTTGCGTCTCTTGCCAGCCAATTGACCGTCATTCACCGGAAAAACTTATGCAACCCAACGACAAAGCAAAAAAAAATTCTCACCTTCGTCGGTCGTTGTGTCGTATGCCGGAAATCACGAAAATTCCTCGCCGCCGTGCCTCGCCGTCGTGCCTTGCCGCCGCCGTGTTCGCAGAAGTGCGTTTCAAACACGCATGGGTCAGTTTTTATAGCCGCGGTCAAAACCAACTTAGCCGATGGTTCGTGAACCGTATTTTGCAGAAAACCCCTTCTAAATTTAGTATTTGCAAATATATCATCCGCCAAATCGAATTTGAACTAAGCCGACATTTAAAAATTACAAATTTGTCCTCCACGTTACAAATTTATCCCAAATCTTTAAAAATTCATAATTTATTCATTAGAGCTCCAAAAATTCCAAATTAAACATCGTTGGATTCGTCTCAAAAACCAAAAAATTCTCCATCACTTAGTTCAACATCATATTTAAAGAATTAAAATCCACGTTTTTAGTCCTTCCAATAGTAAGAGTAGTAATTTTGAATTTAATCATTTGAAATTCCTTTGCCATATGATATTCACAAAAGTAATGCATAACATCCTCCCAACATACTGCTCTATGGACAAAGCACCTGCATCTTGATGCCTCTTGTTGACATCTAGGAGTGAGTTGGAAGCAAATTGAAAATTAATCTCTACATTAACACACTTACCCAAGGCTGCAGCTTTAATTTCCAAACCCACGTATCCAGAGATGTTCTAAATTTCGGGACAAAATTTTTAAAAGGAGGGAAGATTGTAACAACCCTCATTTTCTTTGTTTTATTTATTTTATTTGCTTAAAAGAAAGCTTTTTGAGATGAATCCAACGATGTTTAATTTGTAATTTTTGGAGCTCTAATGAATAAATTATGAATTTTTAAAGATTTGGGAGAAATTTGTAACGTTGAGGATAGATTTGTAATTTTTAAATGCTGGCTTAGTTCAAATTCGATTTGGCGGACGATATATTGGCAAATACTAAATTTAGAAGGGGTTTTCTACAAAATGCGGTTCACGAACCATCGGTTAAGTCGGTTTCGACCGCGGCTATAAAAGCCGACCCATGTGCTTTTGAAACGCACTTCTGCGAACATGGCGGCGAGAAATTTTCGCTATTTGCGGTACGAGACAGCGTTGGCCGACGAAGGTGAGAATTTTGTTTGCTTTGTCGTCGGGTTGTATAAGTTTTTCCGGTGAGTGGAGGTCAATTGGCCGACGAGAGACGCAAGAGATTTCGAGTTCGCAGGCGAAATATTTCAGTTTCGTTGGATGTACAGAAGAGAGAGAAAGAGCGAAAAATCAGTCCATGCCTTTGGACCGGGTTACGATGCTGAACCTGGCTGCTAAGCGCTGGCGGTCCAGCGTGCCGAGTGCAGCGGTCCTGCGCGCCGCGAGCGCTCGGTCTAGCACCAGGAGTGCACGGTCCAACGCGCCGAGAGCGCGCGATCCAGCATCAGGCGTGGGCGGTTCAGCGCCCGTGGAAGCCGATTTTGGGATTTATTTTGGGAGTTTGTTTGGGAAAAGCTTTTCAGAAAGCACTTTTTGTTAATAAACATATTTTAATTTGTGACCATGGCCTTGTAGGACATCAAGAAAACAAATTAGAAATGGGCAAAAAAATTTGGTACAGTAAATCCAGGTAGATAAATTGTTAACCCTGTAATGTAGCACAATATTATATGTTTTTACATGTTTTTCTTACTATTATAGTATTTTAATTGTTGCATATGTTGTTTATGGCATAAAAAGGAAGAAACACTATGGTATGAATTACTTATGCATTTGCATGAAAACTGAAGAGGAAGAAATAACATGGTATGCTAATGAAATAAAAAGGAAGAAACAATATATAAAGAAAGGTCTTTTGATATGGCATGGATTGATGTTTGGAAAATGACAAATAAAACAATTGGATTTCCAGAGAACATTATCCTCACCACTAGGCCCAGCTTGTGTTGCAGGGTATCGATCTTCGGATCAGATATCTGCCTAGTGTCTACACCAGGCCCATCGTGTGTCGCAGGGTATTGATCTTCGGATCAGATATCTGTCTGGTATTATGTGCTATGATTCCATGATGATTTACACCAGGCCCAGCATGTGTTGCAGGGTATGGTACCATACCTGCCTGGTGGCACTAGGCTCAGCATGTGTTGCAGGGTATCGATCTTCGGATCAGATATCTGCTTAGTGTTATGTGTTTGGTTGGATGCCGGCTGGAGATCATTTATTGATGATGATTGGATCTAGAGGATAATGCGTCAAAGGGAATTAGGCTCGGTAATAACACACTATATAAGGAACTGGCATTTCTTTATGGTTTTTCATTTGGCATTACCTTATATATATGACATATGGTATGGTTTTCTCTTATGCATATGATTCATCTGTGCTATTCATGGTATGCATTTTCATTTATATTGGATTAATTATGTGGATTTATCTACTGAGATTTATAAAATCTCATTTAGTGCTTACATCACAGGTCATGAAACCATTGCACCGAGAGATGGGAATGGTGCTGTTACAGAAGAGCCATTTTCAAGAGATGTGTGAGAGAGGAAAAGTTTTGGTGTGATTAAATGTTTAAAACCATGCTTTTATATATATACTTTGGATTTTGGGAGTTTGTGTTTGTCTCACCGTCGAACCTTGGGTTTTTTTATTGTCCTCATTTTGACGGTAATTTTGTTATTTAGAGGTACTAGTTTAGGTGGGAGTTTGACAGGGTATCAAATTTAGAAGGGGTTTTCTGCAAAATGCGGTTCACGAACCATTGCTTAAGTCGGTTCTGACCGCGGTTATAAAAGCCGACCCTTGTGCATTTGAAACGCACTTTTGCTAACACGACAGCAAGGCACGACGGGGAGGCACGGCGGTTAGGAATTTTCGTTTTTTCCGGCACGCGACGGCGACGGTCGACAAAGGTGAGAATTTTTGTTTGCTTTGTCGTCGGGTTGTATAAGTTTTTCTGGTGAGTGGCGGTCAATTGGCCGGCGAGAGACGCAAGAGATTTCAAGTTCCCCGGCGAAATATTTTGGTTTCGCCGAACGTACAGGAGAGAGAGAGAGAGAAAGAGCGAAAAACCGGTCCACGCCTTTGGACCGGGTGAAGCTGTCGAATCGGGCTGCTGAGCGCCTGCGGTCCAGCGTGCCAAGTGCGCGAGGTCCATAGCGCCGGGTGCGCGAGGTCCATAGCGCCGGGTGTCGCGGTCCAGCGAGCCAAGAGCGCGCGGTCCAGCGCGCCAAGAGCGCGCGGTCCAGCGCGCCAAGAGCACGCGGTCCAGCGTGCCAAGAGCGCGAGGTCCAACGCACCGAGCGTAGGCGGTCTAGCGTCAGGCGCGGGCAGTTCAGCGCCCGCGTAAGCCGATTTTTGGATTTATTTTGGGGGTTTGTTTGGGAAAGCTTTTCATAAAGCACTTTTGGTTAATGAACATATTTTAATTTGTGACCATGGCCTTGTAGGACATCAAGAAAACAAATTAGAAGTGGGCAAGAAAATTTGGTATAACAAATCCAGATAGATAAATTCCTAACCCTGTGATGTAGCACAATATTATATGTTTTTATATGCTTATCTTACTGTTATAGTATTTTGATTGTTGCATATGTTGTTTATGGCATAAAAAGGAAGAAACACTATGATATAGATTACTTATGCATTATCATGAAAACTAAAAAGGAAGAAATAACATGGTATGATAACGTAATAAAAAGGAATAAACAATACGGAAAGAAAGATCTTTTGATATGGCAAAATTGTTTGGACTTATGATTGGAAATGATAGTAAAAATATGGATTCCCAGAGAACATTATCCTCACCACTAGGCTCAGCATGTGTTGCAGGGTATCGATCTTTGGATCAGATATCTGCCTAGTGTTATATGTTATGTGTTATGACTCCATGATGATTTACATCAGACTCAGCATGTGTTGCAGGGTATGGTATCATACCTGCCTGGTGGCACTAGGCTCAGCATGTGTTGCAAGGTATCGATTTTCGGATCAGATATCTGCCTAGTGTTATGTGTTTTGTTGGATGCCGGCTGGAGGTCATGATAATTGGATCCAGAGGATAATGCGTCAAAGGGAATTGGGCCCGGTAATAACACACTATATAAGGAATTGATATTTTTTTATGGTTTTCATTTGGCATTATCTTATATATATGACATCTGATATGGTTTTATCTTTATACATATGATTGATCTTCACTACTCATGGTAATTTTGATCTCTTTTTCATCATTGGTTAGATATTGTGATTTATCTACTGAGATGTGTAAAATCTCATTTAATGCTTACATCACAGGTCATGAAATCACTGCACCAAGAGATGGAAATGGTGCTGCTACAGAAGAGCCATTTTCAAGAGATGTGTGAGAGAGGGAAAGTTGTGGTGTGATTAAATGTTTAAAAACATGCCTTTATATATTTACTTTGGATTTTTGAGTTAGTGTTTGTCTTATCGTCGGGTCCCCACCTTGGGTTTTGTTTATTGTCCTCACTCTGATACTAATTTTGTTATTTAGAGGTACTGGTTTAGGTGGGGGCTTGACAAGGTGGTGTCAGAGCTTTGGTTCAGGAATAGGTGGGAAATGGGAGTGAGGACACCAACAGCATATGCATTTGCATCTTTAGTGTTAATTCTCGCTTAGGCATTAGTTGTCAAATAACTTATGTGGTTTTACAGGATTGCAATAAACTTCAAACATGGAAAGATCTGCATCTGAAAGTATAGAGAAGGATAAAAGAAGAGAGTGAGTAGCAAGGAGATACATAACAAGAATTAGCACAAACCTTAGTTTCTTTGTTGCTATCCATTGGAAGTACTAGTAGCCACAAAGGAGAGGCATCTATCGATTTGGTGGTTGATCAATTTCAGCGGATGCATCCCCCTTCTTTTGCTGGCGAAGAGGATCCCATGATTGCTGAAAATTGGCTAGAACAAATGAATATTATCTTTGAAGGGATATCTTGCTCAGATGACAGAAAAGTGGCCTTGGCAGTTTTGGTACTCAAAGATGCTGCCAAACTGTAGTAGAGTTTTCGACATCGGCTTTGATTTTCAAGCCAACCAATGAAAGACATTTCTTGGGAAGACTTCACAAGCGAATTTGAGCCATGGTATATGCTCCTTTCATTTCGATGAGGCCTACGAGACGAAATTCGGGAAGCTTTAGTAGTAGTTCGAACAACAAACTATGTAGAGTTACTGGAGCATGCCTGCACGGTTGAGCTGGAACTCAGTTTGCTGGCAACTAGTAAAAGAAGAGAAGAAAAGATTTGATTCTCTAAAATCTAAATTCATATTCACATGAAAAAGAGGTAGTCTTAGTTTTTCAAGAGAAGAAACATTCAAGACCTAGTAGGTTCAGACCATATGAACCGAGCACTAGTAGAGCTAGTTTGAGTTCAAGTGGAACGAGTAGATATGAGAAATGTGAAAAAATGGCATATAAGAGAATGTAGATCAGAGTCTATCTGACTAATCCATGCCAAGGTTGGTTGTTCGAGCATAAAGTAAAAAATAGATTGCTATGGAAAGAGGATTGAAATCCCAATCCCTGGAGAAGATAAATTAATCTATTTTGGTCAAGGAAGAAAAATTCTTATCATAACTATGCTCAAAGCCCAGAAGCTACTTAAGAAAGGATTGATGGATGTTTGGTATCTATTGTGGACTTGGATCGACAATTTTGTCAACCCTCAGAAGTACCGATAGTTAAAGAATATTTGGATGTCTTTCCAGAGGAATTAGCAGGGTTACCCCCAGATAGAGAAATTGAATTTGAAATTCAATTGATTCCTGGTGCTAAACCAATTTTAAAATATCCTTATCGTATCACCTGCTGAATTACAAGTAGTCAAAATACAACTACAAGAATTATTAGACAAAGGATTTATTAGGCCAAGTGTCTCCCCACGGGGAGCACCTATCTTATTCTCTTCCGGATGTATGGAATAACGAGAGTTGTGAGCTTCTTTTAATAGTAATTCTTTGAGTTACTAATGTGTTGGTATACATAATTTATCTTGAAATCGGAGTAGACCATCCTGATCGATTTTAAATTCAGATTCTCGTCCTTCGCGGACCCTTTGGATTATCTTTTGTAGTTCTGGGTCTTCAGCCTGGTCTTCTTTAATTGACATCAACCAATCTGGTCTTACAGATAGGTGGGCTAGTAACGTCGTGTTTATTTGTATTTCAGATTCCAATTGTAACTTGTCCATCTCAAAGATCAATTGCTTTTCTTCTGAGATAGTTAATAAGCTATTAATATTAGCTTTCCTACTGAGAGCATCTGCCACCACATTTGTTTTACCTGGATGATATGTGATTTCCACATCATAATCTTTAATAAATTCCAACCATCTTCTTTGCCTAAAATTTAATTCCCTTTGAGTGAAGATATAGTTTAAGCTCTGATGATCGGTAAATATTATACATTTAACTCCGTATAAGTAATGTCTCCAAATTTTTAGGGCAAAAATAATAGCTGCTAACTCCAAATCATGCACATGATAATTCTTTTCATGTGTCTTAAGCTGTCTAGACGCATAGGCAATTACCTTGTGATGTTGCATCAATACACAACCTAGCCCTTGCAACGAGGCATCACTGTATATCTGATAACCTTTTGTTCCTTCTGGCACTGTTAAAATTGGAGCTGTAGTTAATTTCTCTTTCAGTATTTGAAAACTATTCTCACAAACTGCATCCCATTCAAATTTTGTTGCCTTTCGTGTTAAGTTGGTTAATGGTGTGACAATCTGAGAAAAGCCCTAGACAAATTTCCTGTAATATCCAGCTAATCCCAAAAGCTTCTGACCTCCGTCACTGTTGTGGGTCTTGGCCAATCAATGATTTCCGAAATCTTTTGTGGATCCACAGAAATCCCTTCTGCACTAATAACATGTCCTAAGAAAATGACTTTGAATAACCAAAACTCACATTTCAAAAATTTGGCATATAATTGGTTTCCTCTCAAAGTCTGTAATGTTAAATGCAAATGTGTACCATGTTTTTCCAAAGATTTAGAATAAATTAGGATATCATCAATAAAGACAATAAAGTGGTCCAAATATTTCTTGAACACTCGATTCATTAAATCCATAAAAGTTGTTAGTGCATTGGTTAGCCCAAAGGATAGTACTAAGAATTCATAGTGTCCATACCTGGTTCTGAAAGTTGTCTTTGGAACATCTTCCTGCTTGATTTTTAACTGATGATATGCAGATCGCAAATCGATTTTTTGAAAATACAACTGCTCCATGTAACTGATCAAACAACTCATCAATCTGAGGCAAATGATATTTGTTCTTGATGGTGATTTTATTGATTTCTCGATAATCCACGCACATACGAAGACTACCGTCTTTCTTTTTCACAAATAAGATAGGTGCTCCCCTTGGGGAGACACTTGGCCTAATAAATCCTTTGTCTAATAATTCTTGTAGTTGTATTTTGACTTCTTGTAGTTCAGCAGGTGCTATACGATAAGGAGATTTTGAAATTGGTTCAGCACCAGGAATCAATTGAATTTCAAATTCAATTTCTCTATCTGGGGGTAACCCTGCTAATTCCTCTGGAAAGACATCCAAATATTCTTTAACTATCGGTACTTCTGAGGGTTGACAAAATTGTCGATCCAAGTCCACAATAGATGCCAAACATCCAGCACATCCTTTCTTTAGTAGCTTCTGGGCTTTGAGCATAGTTATGATAGAAATTTTTCTCCTTTAACCAAAATAGATTAATTTATCTTCTCCAGGGATTGGGATTTCAATCCTCTTTTCATATCAATCTATTTTTTACTTTATGCTCAAAAAACCAATCGTAGCATAGATTGGTTGGATAGACTCAGATCTACATTCTCCTCTGTCATTTTTTACATTTCTCACATCTCGTTCCTTTGAACCTACTAGATCTAGTTTCTTCTCTTGAAAAACTAGGACTATATTTTTTTTTCTTGTAAATCTGAATTTAGACTTTAAAGAATCAATTTTTTTCTTCTTTTCCTCTTTACTAGTTGCCAACAAACTGAGTTCCAGTTCAATCATGCAACATGCTCCAGTAACTCCACGTAGTTTGTTGTTCGAACTGCTACTAAAGTTGACCGAATTTCGTCCCGTAGGCCTCGTCGAAACATGTAACACCGTTGTTTTTCAAGTGTTAGTAATTGGGCACATATTTAACCAGGTGGGAGAATTTGATTTCATATGCAGTAATTGATAGATTTTCTTTCCTAAGATTATTTAATTCCTCCCTAATTTTGGCTTTAATTGAAAATGACATATACAATTGCTCAAATTCTTTTGTAAATTCTTCCCAAGAGATGTCTTTCATTGGTCGACTTAAAATCGAAGCCAATGTCGAGAACTCCACCACAGTCTGGCAGAATCTTTTAGTACCAAAACTGTTAAGGCTACTTTTCTATCATCTGGGTAAGATATCCCTTCAAAGATAATATTAATTTGTTCTAGCTAGTTTTCAGTAACCATGGGATCCTCTTCCCTAGCAAAAGAAGGGGGATGCATCCTCTAAAATTGATCAACCACCAAATCGATAGATACCTCTCCTCTATGACTACCAATGCTTCCAATTGATCCCAACAAAGAGACTAAGGTTTGCGCTAATTCTTGTTGCGTATCTCCTTGTTACTCTCTTTCTTTACTCTTATCTATATTTTTAGATTCAAATCTTTCCATGATTTGAAGTATATTACAATCTTGCAAAACCATATAAGTATTTGATAACTAATATCTAATCTAAAAGTAACATTAAAGATGCAATGCATATGCTGTGCTGGTGTCCTCACTCCTATTTTCTACCTATTCCTGAACCAAAGCTCTGATACCACCCTGTCAAGCCCCCACCTAAACTAGTACTTCTAAATAACAAAATTACCGTCAGAGTGAGGACAATAAACAAAACCCAAGGTGGGGACCCGACGGTGAGACAAACACAAACTCCCAAAATCTAAAGTATATATATAAAGGCATGATTTAAACATTTTATCACACCAAAACTTTTCCTCACACATCTCTTAAAAATGGCTCTTCTGTAGCAACACCATTCCCATCTCTTGGTGCAGTGGTTTCATGACCTGTGATGTAAGCACTAAATGAGATTTAATAAATCTCAGTAGATAAATCTACATAATTAACCTAATATAAATGAAAATGCATACCATGAATAGCATAGATGAATTATATGCATAAGAGAAAACCATACCAGATGTCATATATATAAGGTAATGCCAAATGAAAAATCATAAAGAAATGCCAGTTCCTTATATAATGTGTTATTACCGGGCTCAATTCCCTTTGACGCATTATCCTCTGGATCCAATCATCATCAATAAATGACCTCCAGTCGGCATCCAACCAAACACAAAACACTAGGCAGATATCTGATCCGAAGATCGATACCCTGCAACATATGTTGGGCCTAGTGCTACCAGGCAGGTATGGTACCATACCCTGCAACACATGCTGGGCCTGGTGTAAATCAACATAGAGTCATAGCACATAATAACAGGCAGATATCTGATCCGAAGATCGATACCCTGCGACACAAGCTAGGCTTGGTGTAGACACTAGGCAGATATCTAATCCGAAGATCGATACCCTGCAACACATGCTGGGCCTAGTGGTGAGGATAATGTTCTCTGGAAATTCATTTTTACTATCATTTCCAATAATAATTCCAAACAATTATGCCATATCAAAAGACCTTTCTTTCCATATTGTTTCTTCATTTTTATTTTATTATCATACCATGTTATTTCTTCTTTTTCTAATTATCATATCAATACATAAGTAATAACAAAAATATCATGTTTTCTTTTACCATATGCAACAATTAAGACACTATGTGATAGTAAGAAAACCATGTAAAATATATAATATTGTGCTACATCACAGGGTTAGGAAATTTATCTACCTGAATTTGCTGTACCAAATTTTTTGGTCCATTTCTAATTTGTTTTCTAGATGTCCTATAAGGCCATGGTCACAAATTAAAATATGTTCATTAACCAAAAATGTTTTCTGAAAAGCTTTTCCCAAACAAACCACCAAAATAAATCCCAAAATTGGCTTACGCGGGCGCTGAACTGCCCGTGCGCGACGCTGGACCGCGCACACTCGACGGGTTGGACCGTGCACTCTCGGCGCGCTGGACCGCACGCACTCAGCAACCTGGACCGCCGTTACTCAACAGCCCGGTTCAGCAGCTTAACCCGGTCCAAAGGCGTGGACCGGTTTTTCGCTCTCTCTCTCATTCTTGTACGTTCGGCAAAACCGAAATATTTTGCCGGCGAACTCGAAATCTCTTGCGTCTCTCGCCGGCCAATTGACCGCCACTCACCGGGAAAAAAAAAACTTATAAACCCCGACGACAAAGCAAACAAAATTCTCACCTTTGTCGGCTGTTGCCGTCGTGTGCCGCAAATCACGAAAATTCCTCGCCGCCGTGTTCGCAAAAGTGAGTTTCAAACTCACATGGGTTGGCTTTTATAGCCGCGGTCGGAACCGACTTAACTGATGGTTCGTGAACCACATTTTGCAGAAAACCCCTTCTAAATTTAGTATTTGCCAATATATCATCGGCCAAATCGAATTTGAACTAAGCCGACATTTCAAAATTACAAATCTATCCTCAACGTTACAAATTTATCCCAAATCTTTAAAAATTCATAATTTATTTATTAGAGCTCCAAAAATTACAAATTAAATATCATTGGATTCGTCTCAAAAAGCTCTTTTTTTTAGCAAATAAAATAAATAAAATAAAGAAAACTAGGGCTGTTACAATCTTTTCTCCTTTTAAAAATTTCGTCCCGAAATTTAGAACAGCTCTGGATACCGAGTGATCATATCTGTCTCTGCTTCCCATGTAGCTTCTCTTTTTGTTTGACCGTGCCACAAGACTTGAACCATGGGAATAATCTTATTTCTTAGCTTTTTCTCTTGTCGATCAAGGATCCTCACTGATGTTACTAGATAAGACAGATCTTTCTGAATTTCAATGTTTGGATCTATGTAATTCACCATATGAGAGGGATCTGGAATGTATTTCCTTAAAACTGAGACATGAAAAACATTATGTACTCCTGTCAACTGAGGTGGTAAAGCTAACCGATATGTCACTTGTTCAACCCTTTTTAATATTTGAAAAGGAGGGAAGATTGTAACAGCCTTAGTTTTCTTTATTTTATTTATTTTATTTGCTTAAAAGAAAGAGCTTTTTGAGACAAATCCAACGATGTTTAATTTGTAATTTTTGGAGCTCTGATGAATAAATTATGAATTTTTAAAGATTTGGGATAAATTTGTAACGTGGAGGATAGATTTGTAATTTTTAAATGTCGGCTTAGTTCAAATTCGATTTGACAGAGGATATATTTGCAAATACCAAATTTAGAGGGATTTTCTGCAAAATGTGGATCACGAACTTTCGGTTAAGTCGGTTCCAGCCGCGGCTATAAAAGCCGACCCATGCGCGTTTGAAACGCACTTCTGCAAACACGGAGGCAAGGCACGACGGCGATGGTCGACGAAGGTGAGCATTTTTATTTGCTTTGTCGTCGGGTTGTATAAGTTTTTCCGATGAGTGGCGGTCAATTAGCCAGCGAGAGACGCAAGAGATTTCGAGTTCGTCAGCGAAATATTCCGGTTTCGCCGGACGTACAGGAGAGAGAGAGAGGAGCGAAAAACCGGTCCACGCCTTTGGACCGGGTTACGCTGCTGAACCGGGTTGCTGAGCGCCGGCAATCCAGGGCGTCGAGAGCGCGCGGTCCAGCATCGCGCGCGGGTGGTTCAACGCCCGCGTAAGCCGATTTTGGGATTTATTTTGGGTGTTTGTTTGAGAAAGCTTTTCAGAAAGCACTTTTAGTTAATAAACATGTTTTAATTTGTGACCATGGCCTTGTAGGACATCAAGACAAATTAAAAGTGGGCAAGAAAATTTGATACAGCAAATCCAAGTAGATAAATTCTTAACCCTGTGATGTAGCACAATATTATATGGTTTTACTTGCTTTTCTTACTGTTATAGTATTTTGATTGTTGCATATGTTGTTTATGACATAAAAAGGAAGAAACACTATGGTATGGATTACTTATGTATTTGCATGAAAATTGAAAAGGAAGAAATAATATGGTATGATAATGAAATAAAAAGGAAGAAATTATATGGAAAGAAATGTCTTTTGATATAATATAATTGTTTGGAATTATGATTGAAAATGGTAGTAAAAAAATGGATTCCCAGAGAACATTATTCTTACCACTAGGCCCAGCATGTGTTGCAGGGTATCGATCTTCGAATCAGATATCTGCCTATTGTCTACACCAGGCCCAGCGTGTGTCGCAGGGTATCTATCTTTGGATCAGATATTTGCCTGGTATTATGTGTTATGATTCCATGATGATTTATACCAGGCCCAGCATGTGTTGCAGGGTATGGTACCATACCTGCCTGGTGGCACTAGGCCCAGCATGTGTTGTAGGGTATCGATCTTCGGATCAGATATCTGCTTAGTGTTATGTGTTTGGTTGGATGCCGGCTGGAGGTCATTTATTGATGATGATTGGATCCAGAGGATAATGCGTCAAAGGGAATTGGGCCCAGTAATAACACACTATATAAGGAACTGGCATTTCTTTATGGTTTTTCATTTGGCATTACCTTATATATATGACATTTGGTATGATTTTCTCTTATGCATATGATTTATCTATGCTATTCATGGTATGCATTTTCATTTATATTGGGTTAATTATGTGGATTTATCTACTGAGATTTATAAAATCTCATTTAGTGCTTACATCACAGGTCATGAAACAATTGCACCGAGAGATGGGAATGGTGCTGCTACAGAAGAGCCATTTTCAAGAGATGTGTGAGAGAGGAAAAGTTTTGGTGTGATTAAATGTTTAAAACCATGCTTTTATATATACTTTGGATTTTTGAGTTAGTGTTTGTCTTACCGTCGGGTTTCCACCTTTGGTTTTGTTTATTGTCCTTACTCTGACGGTAATTTTTTTTATTTAGAGGTAATAATTTAGGTGGGGGCTTGACATGACAAAACTTATATTGATTAGGTAATAATATATGACTTTTGAGAATAGAATATTTGTAAATTAAGTACAAACCAAATCTAACCCAAGTTAAGATTTTGCAAAAAAAAATTTGCTTAAACCATGCTTGGTAACTCAATTGTGTTAAAAAAAACTGTTATATTCTTTATTATTGATAATACTGACTATTTGTTTTCTTTTACAATAAAATTTGTGTAATTCCATTGCTTTAATCTTTAGCCTCTGCTTTAGTGTTAACCATTTAGGTTCTTAAGATGTGGTTATTAACATGCTAATTAAATAAGTAATGGGATTAGACAAAAAGATTTTTATTTCTTTATTTCTTTTTATAGCATTTTGAGTTCTTATTCTTGTGTTGCTGAGAGAATTGAAAATACTTGGATGTATTGTCAAGTAAGATGTCCTTAATTGGAGAATGCAAAGAGATGAAATAGGATGATCTAGAAGAAGAGATAGGAAACATGGCTTGACATGGATGACTTGGCTCCTTGAAGGGGCTATTGACAATGGCTTTGGTGAAGGTTCCCACCAGTTAAGGCATAAGAGAAGGAATTTTCCAAGTTCCACCATTGTTGGGACAAAGCTTGTAGTGGAGGATCCCTCAGCCATTTGTAAGCAACATGAGGCCAGATTGTTGTGAGATAGCTTAAGGAAGATGAGTATCCTTATTTTTTCAAGAGGACCATTATTACCTTATGCATGTTTTTGCATACTACAATTGTAACTTGGCTTGAAATGTGATGGTGGTAAGGGCTAAATTTCGTTGGCTTTCTCAGGAGGATCATAATATTGCCTTTTCTCACAGGATTACTACCTATAAGAAAGAAATTGTAGGATTTCTCATCTTGAAAATTGTGAGGGCAAAATACTTTGGACCCTTTGGCAATTCCGTTTACCCTTCTTGATTTGTTCAAGCTTAAATGCGGCCATAACACTTTGATGCTTGTTTTACTTTCCTTGTCTCCTCCCCTACATGTCTCACTCTTAACTGCTCAAGTGGATGGCCATAGCTCTTTTGTCTCGAAAAGTGAGATCATCTGTGTTTTGTGTCTTCTAACCATGCCTCTGTGGTGGATGGGGTTACCACTTTTGGTTAGTAAGTACCTTGTTAGAGCAATTTTCTACTTCTTTGAATTCAATATGATGCCCCAATGTTGGAAGGATATTGTGATTGTCTTGATTTCTAAGATTAAGGAGGTGCATATGGTTGACCAATTTTTACCAATTAGTCTATTTATTTCTTATACAACTATTGCTAAAATATTGGTCAATAGAATGAAACATTGTGTTGATCGGTTAGTGGCTCGTGAGCAGGGGTTTTCATCTTGGGATTAAGCGTATCCAATAACTATATTCCAACTCAAGAATTCTTCCTCAAGATGGGTACATGACTCTTAAGGTGGAGATGGTGTCTGCCTACAATTGTGTTAGTTTGCCCTTTCTCATGTCCATTCTTTGGCATTTTGGCTTTTTAGACAAGTGGTTCTCTTGGGTAGCTGAATGCATTTGGGGTCCTTGTTATTACTTGTGTTAATGGAACCAGTGTGCCACCTTGGGTGTTGGGAGGGCATTAAGATTGCCCCAAATGCCCTCTTTAGTGCAGTCTTTTGTTTGCTAATGACTTCTTGTTGTTTGGACCTATGTCGTACTTCAATTCTCATGAGCTTTCTATAGTGCTTGGAGTCTTACTGCATTGTTTGGATAAAAGGTTAACAACACTTTTGTGGTAAGCTATTGGCCTTCAAGATGTGAATGATGCTTGCAGGAAATGAAACGCCAAGTTCATGGCAGATTTGTTTATCCACCGTTAAGTAATCATCGTGTTCAACTGATCACTAACAAGGCCTTATGTTTGCCCTTTTTATCCTTGAGGCTTAGGATCCCCTTTGTCCATTGAACTATCTCAACCTATCTCTTTCGCAATTGGATCTCCCCTTAAGACTGGCTGAAGGTCAACTTCGATGGTTTAATCACACGAGATGGTTAGGTCGATGGTGTGTCTGTTATTGCAATAACTGAAGGGACTTTGTGGCTGCAATAGGGGTGCAAAGTTTTTCCTTTATTGTTATCTCTGCTGAGCAAGTAGGTTCTCTAGCTCCTATTTTGATTTTCAGGCCCTTTACTGATTAGTTTGTTGGCATCCATTTTGAGGGTGGCTCTTCTTTTATTGTTTCTGATATTGTTCATGCCTCTTGTGGGGATCTTATTTTGTCTGAACTTTTTGGCTTGATTTCTATCCTATCTAAATTTGTTTATTAAAAATATCTCATGTTTTCAGATTTACAAATAATGCGGCTGATTTTTTTCCCGTGGGACTATCTCTTATAGTTTTAGGTGTGATAGGGGCATGTCTCTACCACCTGCATATACATATTCATATATTTATATATATATATATAGATGTATGTATGTATGTTTAAGTGATGGCTAACATTTCAAAAAAATGAATATGCAGGTATTTTGCCCTTTAATAATCTTTTGGATCATTTTGTTGGACTTGCTTCAGCAGCTTGATTCACAGATCATACCACTAGTGAACTTTAGTGTTGAAATATAAGACGTTCCTTACTGCAGCTATCGAAAATAGTTGTGCTCATTGGAGGATATTAATTTCTGGTGTTCTAGTCAAATGGCGATGCTCCTCTGTTCTCTAGGGTGCAACTAATTTGTTTTGTTTAAATTCTAACTTTCCATTTTAGGACCAAACCTGTCTTATTTTGTGCATTGTGATGCATTAGTATTGCTGGAATATTAAATGATTAATTTATTATTTTCTTATTTTTTGTTCACATTTAATCTTTCAACAAAGTATCTTTTGATAAATATTTTAGATGCTTGTGGTTAGCTGCTAAGGTGTTAGCCCGTGATGTAAAATACTTAATTTTGAACTTTGTTCCTATGTGCAGCTCCAGAATATTTCCTTCAGCCTGTTTATAGAGATCCCTGTACTCCAAAAGGATATGGGTATGGGGTGGAACAACGAAAGCTTTCTTCTGCAGCATTCAGTTCCAAGATCGAGTTTAATGGAACTCCTAATGCAATTGGCAACTTTTCTGAATGTAGATCGGCTGCATTGATGATACTGCAGAAAGAAAAAGGTATCCATGTTCTTATTGTCTAAGCATTGATTTTAAGTGGCCTTTTCCAACTGATTTGATTTTACCCATTTTCTTCATCATATTGCGATTTTAACTCTGCATATTAGGCTCAGTTGACCACAATTTTTTGCTTAATGTTTTACCTTATGATAAATATGATTGGATTTATCAAGTAAATTATCAGTAGTTGTAGACCTAGAATAATTTTATGAATACATACTCTAGGATATTATGCTGCAATTTAAAAGCATTTTTCTTCGATAAATTCTTAAAAGAGGCTCATGGGAACTTTGAAGTTGGCTCATGGGACGTTTCTGCATGTTGGCCAAGCCTGTCGTAGATTGAACTGATGTTGCATTGTTCATCTGCTGAAGCTTCTTTGCCAGCTGTCCTTGATCGCTATTGCTTTCATAGAGCTTATGTCTCTTGCACAACATTAATCATCTTGATGTATCATTTCTTTCCTGTGAATGATTAAATCAAGTTGGTTTCATGAATATCTACCAAAAGCCGATAATTCTGTGCTTTTCATCTGGTAGAAAGCCCCGAAAAATCAAATACTATAGATGGTTCAACCAATTGGTAGTTATCTTTTCTCGTTACTTACTCATCTACCTTTTATACTCCTGTTCACAAACATCAAGCTATTTGAACGTTCTGCAAATAACTTATTTAATTTGTTGCTCTTAATAGTTAAATATTTCCTCTTAACATAAGAAACTTGTGATGGCAAAAAAATGTTTCTACTTTGCAGCGCAGTTCTTTAAGAGTTGTTGCTTGTCATTCATTCTTGAATTGTTAAAATGTTTTCTCGTTTCTTTACATATCCATTAGCCAACTATTTATTTTCGTTTTTCTTCTTGCTTGTTCTAAACCTGCCCAAGGAAATACTGATTTCTCTTATTCGCAGATGATCCCCCAGATAAACTTTGCTACTTTGGTTCATCTTACATTCCAAAGCTTCCTGGCAGAGTGATAGCAACAGAGAATTTCTTCCATACATCAAAGGTTGGTTCAACGTCCCTTTTTCTCTCTAGCTTTTTGTGGATGCAAGGGCCAACGTATTATCCTTTTGCTACTTGTATTTTGTCGATGAATTCTACGAGTACATAAAAATGTATACATCTTTGATGCAAAACTTATTATGTAAAGAATCCCTTCTGTTCTATATAGTTCTTTGGCCTGTGTCCGTCCTCATTACTTTCTGATTTGGCGTTGGCTGGTGAACGATTCTGTGAAGAAGATTGGCTAAACTTGAAGGACAACTATCGTACGCTAGAAGAAGAAGATTTATTGCGCTATTGTTTCTCTTCAGCATATATTGTGGCTCTGCTCCATGACTGCCTTGGCATTGCAATGAACGATAGCAGGTAATATGCCTTTATCCAAGAAAGTTGCTTTATTTACAATACCATCGCATTAGTTGAAAGATCTACATTATCCCAACAACACATTACAACTATTTTGATCCATATGAGTCCTGGAGTAGTTTTGCCTTTTCTTGGACAGGATTATGTTTTCGAATCAGGTGGGCGAAGTACCACTGGACTGGGCCTTGGGAGCTTTCATAATGCAGAAAACATCTGATGGTGCAGCCGCGTCGCGACGGCTTTTCGTTGTTGTCGGAGCCCTTCCCTTGCCCATGCTTTATGGTTTCTTGGTCATCTCTATTCTTGCCTTTCCAGTATTCTCCTTATTGAAACGGTGGAAACCTCAGTTCAGGCTGAAAACAATCCATGACATGGAGAATGGGAGGTATGTCAAAGCATGCATTAGACGATGATCTTATTACATTTCCATTCGTTACCACCTTTTTATTGAAGCATTAATACCTGCACCTGCCTTGTAATTCATTTTCACTCTTAAGATAATTGTTCACCAGAGTTTGTATTCATGACTTAGCTTCTTAAGTGTTGCTTAGAATTGCCAATTTTCCTACCTGGGTCCTGTAATCATAACAAAATCTTATTTAGAGAACTTAACTTGGGCTTTATACTATTTGGCAGTCATTTTTTTATTTTCCATTCTTCTGTTTTCTATGTTTTTAACCATCTAACTAAAGGGAAAAACCTTTATTGTTCCCTTCAAAGACCAAGGAAAACACTAAGAAAACTTCCCTTTACCTAACTCACTGCCTTATCTTCACTACCCAAAATTCCAACAACAAATTCAATACAAGAATGTTTACAATAACTGATGGTGGAGAAGATACATGTAGGCAATTGCTTCATATGATTATGTAAACATGTATGTCATGTATAAATATGCATGTATAACATGCAAAACAATGGCACCCCATCAACTTTCCTTCAAAATTATTCAAACCTTCACAAAGCACTCCATCCCGGTTCCTTCTTCATACCGATTCCCTTCATCGAATTCCTAATCTGCCCAACTTGCTCCCAGTCCCCCATCTCCGCCGACATGTTCGACGCAGCTACATAAGCTCCGGAGTCGCAAGGCTCGAGTTCGAGCACTCTCTTTCTTGCCCAATTTCCAATTTCAACATCACCATACAATCTGCAAGCAGCAAGCAATGTACTCCACACCAATGGACTCGCCTCACTTGGCATCCTATCAATAAGATGCACAGCTTCCTTCAGCCTCCCAGCTCTACCCAGCAAATCAACCATGCAAGCATAATGATGCATATCTGGCTCTACACCATGCTCGCTTCTCATTGATCTAAAATGGAGAAATCCTTCATCCACCAAGCCACTGTGGCTGCATGCAGATAGGACACTAACAAACGTAATTGAATCCGGTTTTACTCCTCTCCTCTTCATCATCTCGAACATGTCGAGGGCTTCTTTGGATCTCCCATGTTGAGCATACCCTTCAAGCATCGTCGTCCAGGTAACCAAATCAGGGTTTTGCAACCCATAGAAAAGCTTCCGAGACTCTGAGATAGCTCCACATCTTGAATACAAGGTCACCAAAGCACTAACTACAGAATCATGGTGCACCAGATCATTCTTAATTGCCTTACCATGTAGCTGACTCCCCAATTCAACTCTTGATAACTGAGCACATGAACCAAGAACAGATGACATGGTAATATGATCTATCTCCATAACAGTTGTACCCATCTCACAGAATGCCCAGATAGCTTCCTCATAACGGTTATTTGAAGAATAACCAGAGATCAAAGAGGACCACATGATCTGATCTTTGCATGCAATCTGATCAAACATTCTTCTTGCAGATTCAACATAACTGCACTTAGAATAAACTGATATGAGGTTGCTACCAAAGAGGGGTCCAGAATTAAGTCCATGTCGAAAGGCAAAACCATGTATTTCCTTAACCTTTCCTATCAATGTTTGGCTGCAGCATGCTGTGAGGGCACTCGTAAGAGACGAATCATCTGGTTCGATGCCTTCAAGGATCATGTCTCTGAACAATCGAAAAGCTTGTTGTGCATTACCATGGCAGGCAAAACCAGAGATCATTGATGTCCAAGCCACCCTATCTTTGTGTGGAATTTGCCTAAAGAGATGATAACTATCTTCAATGTTGCCACACTTAGAGTACATGGTGAAAAGAGAACTGCAAACCAGCACATCATCTAGTAACCCTGTTTTAACCGTGTAAGAGTGCAACTGCTCTCCAAATTTTACAGAATCCACAATGCTCAAAATGCTGGAGATGCATCTGTTGTCAGGGATCAGTTCTTCACCCAGCATCCTTTGAAATAGCTCGATCGAACTTTCTAAACTGTTGCAATGAACGAGGGCAGAGATCATAGCAGAAAAGACACTTAGATGCACTTCTGGGCCTCTTCTGAACACCTTCTCAGCCATTTGAAGATTTCCAATTCTTCCATAAGTACTAATCAAGGCCTCCTTCACCACTGGATCAGCATACAAGCCAGACTTAAGAATCCATCCATGAACCTGAAAAGAGCTTTCTTCCATGAAACACGTAGCACAAGCGAACAGTACACTTGTGATGGTGTACTTATTGACATCAACAGAACTCCTCATCATCTGTTTGAAGTATTTCAGTGCCAAAGGGCCATCGTTGTTCTGCACAAACCCAGAAATGATGGCAGTCCAAGAAACCACATTTCGAATTGGCATCGAGGAAAATATTTCCACAGCTGCATCCATATCACCAAACTTTGCATAAAGATTGACCATGGCTGTCCCAACAAATATGTCATCTTGCTCATTGAATTTAACCACCCATGCATGCAATCCTCTTCCAGCTTCTACCTCCCCAGCAGCAGCACAAGCACTTAGAACACTGGAGAAAGTAAAACCTGTTGGTAAGCAGAATCCATCCACCATATGGTGGAAAAGCTTCAAAGCAGCAAAGTTTTCACCATTTCGAACCGCCCCGGCAATGACAGTATTCCAGCAAACCACATTATAACTGCAGCTATCTAAGAACAGGGCAAGAGCATCATCAAAGTTGCCACATTTTGCAAACAAATCTATTAGACCACTGAGGACATAATCGTTTGAGAGAATCCCAACTTTGATCACAAGAGAAAGGAATTGTTCACCAAAATTGGGATTTCTCTTCGCCGTGCAAGCAGATATCACTCCAACGTAAGCAAATAAATCCGTTCTGAATCCATTGGAACGCATCATGTTGAAAATTCTGATCGTGGAATCGAAGGAAGAGCTTTGGGTCGAGATCCTGAGAGCATTACGTAGCTGCGAAATATCCTCCCATTTGGTGGGATCTGTAAGGGGCATTTTGTCGAACACCAAGGGGGCATCTTGAAGTTGGCCGGGCTTCAAGAGCGAAGCAGCGTGAAGGAAATTGCGGAACCTGAGATGATGGGTCGACGTGGGTTTACTGCGGTGATGGAAGAAGAAGAAGAAGAGTACGGCAGGAATCCGCATCGAAGGAACTGAATGCATCATTCGAAGGCCTCATTTCATCTCATCGTTTCAGAGATCAACTGTTCGATGGTTCGTACAATGGCATCCAGATTTAGGTTTAAAATAATGCTGCAAAAAAAAAAATTGCAAAAACAAAACTTTTAAAGTGTTTTATATTTGAGTCGTAGTATCTCGGGTTGTTAGTCTATCTAACCTAGGTACATCATGTTAAGTAGTTCATCACAAAGTTCTTGAAGAAATGATGTTATAATATGTTGCCAATCAATATTGATCGTGTCGACAAGACGATTGAATGTAGCACTTGAGTGCATGTTGTAGCTTGGCTGCATCGTAGGACTAACACTCGTGCATATGGAGAAGCACCCATGCACAAGCACACTCATCCAATGCCTAGCAACACATTTGGAGCATATTGGATTAATCGTACATGAGAAAGAAAGCATATCAATCATGCTTGTGAGTTGTGAGGAGAATAAGAAATGTGCACACGAGCAAAACAATGGATAAGCTTGCACACGACATTTGCACAGCATGTGCAAGTTGTGCGCTTTCAATTGCATTGGGTAAGCGAGCATCAACAGGAATGCAATTTGTGTATGATGTGATCGAGAGCAATGTTGAGGATAATGGGATTGGTGCAAAATCAACAAAATTAGTGATATGATATGTAGTGTCTATTTTTCTTTCTATAAGCGCTTAATTACTATATATGTAATCAAGGATTCCTATGAATGCAAGTTTTATCTTCTAATTCTTGCTCTTTTTCTCTTCTGGCCATTCTTTATTTGCAGTTGTCGATGATTCTATGAAAGATCACTGTTAAGAATCTTGAGTAAGAATTCTTCTAAACAGCTTATCAACTTATTCTCTAAATGATTGGATTGTAACTCAAGAGATTTTTTATATGAAGTTTAGAAGTATCAATAAAACCATGTAGTCATCGAAGACACTTTTAAATTTTCACATCCTAAATTTTTTTGCATAAGTTGTAATATCTTTTTCTTCTTTACTTTCACTCTTCATTTCTTAATCACATTGTCTTCATCATTATGTCCTTCAATAACCTAAACTACATTATAACACATCTACAAAGATAATTCTTATAAATATATGAACAACAATGCTCAAATATTAATAGTTGTATAAACTATCTGTTGAAATATCCTAATTATAAAAATAAAAATTATTTTATTATTATTTGACTTTTAAAAATATTTTAAGAATTTTTTATAAATTAATTTTTAATTATCTAAAAATTAGTATAATTTAAATGAAATATGATATCTCAAAGAAGAAAAAGATGAGTTAAAAATTAACAAATTATATGAAATTCAATGGAAATGAAGTTGGTGCAAAATGGGTGTTTTTTAAGTATTCAATTGAATTATCTAAGTTTTAAATTCAATTAAATTATGAGTTAAGAAAATTTTGAAAATTAAAAAAAAAATATATTAAATGGGTTTGAAATTTTATTTTATTATTATTTTGAAGTAGTTTTTCATAAATACTTCCAAAAATAATGTCTTTTATTTTTTTTTAATCATAATAATAAAATCAATCTAAATCCTCATTATTTGTGAAGCTAATCATGATATAAGATAACTCAAACTATTATCCTTAATCTTTCTTCCATCACATCACTCATAGATCATCATTTGTTTTATCTTTCAATTGGGCCAGCCAACCTATATCAATGAAAGGCAATGAAAATTGAAAACCCTAACAAGGTGGCCAATAGAGCTCATGCCTTATCTTTCAATGGCCCCATCCCTAATAATACATCTCATGCTTCAAAGAAAACCCATCAAAGAATGGGAGGCCAAAAGCATTGCCCCTCCCATCAACCCTTATGTTCATCAAAGGTGGTGGAATTGATTGAACCATTAACTCTCCACCATTTTAGGTGCAAGTCTTTAAGCTTTTTTATTCCAATTTTCTTTTTACATACAAAAAAGAAAGCTTAATTTTGTATCAAATATCATTCAAAATGAAACTATTCATATAATTATGTCTTATAATTTCAAGAATTCTCTCATATCTTAAAATTTTTTACATATAAAGTTTTTAAAACTAATTGTGACAAACTTTTGATCATAAATGATTTAGTGGCAAATAAAGTCATCAATTTTGTCACCTATGTGTTGACAAATTGCTATTTTTCAATTGCACATATTAGTAAGATTTTTGTTTTGTGTACAAATAGGTTTATAAGTTTATTTTTGTTTTAAAAAAGAAATTTTATATGAATAAAAATAAAAATTTAATAAAATAATATTTATAATTTAAAAAAATTGAACACGAAAAATATTTATATTTCAGAGTGTTCTTGAAGAGTCCCTAAATGGTATATGGGTGGGCGGAGCTTCTCAAGACGACAGGAGTCGCGCAGCCCACAAACTGCCGGGAACCCATCAAAGGAGGCTCTTTTCGCCATGAGAACGCGGTACGTTGTGCTCCGGCGATGCGGCGGAGCTCTCCGGGCTGCAACGAGCTACGGCGAGTGCCGGAAGAACCACGCGGCGAGCGCCGGCGGCTACGTGGTGGACGGCTGCATGGAGTTCATGGCCGGCGGCGAGGACGGCCTCAAATGCGCCGCTTGCGGTTGCCACCGGAGCTTCCATCGCAGGGTGATGCCATATGATCAGGGCTTCGGCTGCGAACGCTGCCCTTCGCCGGCGAGAAGGCAGTAAAAACGGTTCTTTCTATTTTTGGCTAAATGAGTTCTTGAAGTCATCAACTTATCTATCTTCGCTGTTGTTTTTATTCATCTGTTGATAATTCTTTCTACAGAATTTATTTGGCAGAATATTGCAATTAACATTTAGAGGAATTTGCAACTTGAAACTACTCCATAAATAAGATATTAAAGTTTTTTTTACATTTGCATGACTTTTTTTTATCTAAAAATAGTTAAAAATTTATTATAAATTGGACACGATGATACATAATTGTCGAGATACATTATGTCAATTCCCAAGAGACACGAAACCTTGTTTATAAGGACATCGAGATCCCCAATCTAGTTGAAAGACACTCAACAAAATTTTCTAATTCGAACTTAATTGATGATTAGTTGCTTCGATTATGAATCGTTATGTCATGTTCTCACATGTTGAGATTGAAAAAATTGAAATCACAATCAAATAAGAGTTGTGCTCAAATAAGGTATAAATCTTAAAGACATGTTTCTTATATGGTATAAACATGTACTTCTAACAACACTATTAAATAGTAAATGTCGACACATCGTCAACTTCTCATAGCGAGCCCAAACACCCAACAAGAAATTGACGGGTCCTAAACTTGACCTAATGATTATCCGTCGCTCTTAAGGTCGTTGCACCTAATGATTCTTCATATGATTCATGTACAAAATACTCTCTACCAGCTGTAGAAGACTTGCAATTACTCAACTAAATGCATTTACTTCAGAAAATGTTCTTCCACTTGTGATTCACAAGTCTATTTGATCAAAAAGTTTTGACACTTAGCTTTCAATTGCTGTTAATGTCAATACAAAGAATACAGCAACACTTGTGATTTCTTCTACTAAAAGAAGAGAGTTCCCAATACAGCTATAGAGTTTTTAAGAATCTCAACAGACTTGAGAGTATCTTTTCTATGGAAAAAAGAAGAAGAAAAAAAAGTAGACTGCATATCTTGGATGTCAATCTTAGTGTCATTTGGTGTGGATATAGCAGCAAAATAGAACATGACTTGAATCTTCAACAACTCTGTACAAATCTTTCTTCAACATGCAAGATAGCCAAGACTGAATAACTCACCAAGCTTGAAGATGAAAACCAGTTTCCTTGGGCTGCAAAACCTTCTAATTTGCCTTCACCGATTCAGCAGCGGTTGTGGATGGGATCCGATCCCCTTCGAACCCTCCTTTTGCTCGTCCAATCTGGATCGAACGAAGTAGGCGAAACCGCAGAACCCTTCTTGGCATCAACATTCACAACCTGCAAGCTGTGTGGTGCTTCAGCCAAGGAGCCATGCTTCATGTTTCTGATGCTATGGGCCCTCTGGGATTGATATGCCAACAAGTAAAGGAAGAATAGAATGGAGAGAAGCTTAAAGTGTTTAAAGCCCAACATGCTTCAGAGGTTCCCTGGACACTATAGAGATGTGCCTTGAAGAACTTGAAACTCTCTAGTACAAATAAGGGGTCCTCTGCTTATCCAACTTCTTGGATCTAAGAGCATAAAGATCAGGGACCCAAAACACCCAGAGAGATGATTAAGATTCAGTTGCTATTCTTTCATTCAAGTGGAGACCATAAGGCTGGTTTAGAAGGTTCTTTCTCAGAGGCATGAATAAAGACATTGGAAACAGGGAAGCTAGGTATCTTTCAGTGATACCCAAGCAGAAAGTGATCATTAGGTGATTACCCACAATATAAAATACATCAAAAAATAAAAGAGTATTTTTGATATGTATCTCTACTAAACCTTGATATCAAGACAACATAACACATTTTGAGAACAAAATGGAGGGGAACACTTTCTATACAAGTTCTTGTCTTGTAGAGCAAACAAGCCCTTCTCTTTATAACCTTCTCTACTGAGATGTTCTTCCATTTTCTACTTTGGAAGATTCTTTATTTGAATCAACCAAGCACAGGCATCAATGTACTTTTTCTTGTGACGAATGAGTTTCTTTCTGCTTTTCTTTGGTATGACATGGACACCAGCTTCTGCTTTCCCTTGGATTTCAAGTCCCAAGCCTTCATTTCAAAGTTCCAAGGAGAATTCTTAAGAAGCTTTACTTCTTTCTTTATTTTTTTTCCTTTTCTCTTCTTTTTCTTGGATAATTCTTCCTTTTTCTTTAATTCGAGCAGGCAACCTTGCTTTTTCTTCAGGGAGGGGGGGCTATTTGTATACCCCAGGTCTTAAAGTATAACAGAATAAACTTTCAGACCTCATCAGCATAGCCCTCCCCAAATACACCACAGCTAAAACTAAACAAATACACATCAAATATCAAAGAAATAGCTAAGATCTTCCCCACAAAAAAGGGGTATCTTCATGTGGCTCATATCATGATTCCATAACCATTTTAGAGTAGTTCTACAGGATAACATGTTAGCTTCCAGATTCTCATATTTTAATGTTCTTGAATACTAAACAAGATAAAGAAAAAACAAATTACATAATAAGAGACTATTAGATCAAACTCTATGCTTAAGCTATTGAATACTAAAAAAAAGATTAGTTAACTGATAAAGAGCTATGGCATCAAAGGATTATACAATAGACCTCACTTAATAAGATTGAGAGATATTATAAAAGATTTCATCATACTTAACTATCTATATGATGAAGGGTGAGGAGTAGATTTGGTCCAAAGGCTATGAAGCCCATCAGTGATATGGTTGGGTGTAAACTTGGGGCTACTTTAACCTTTGGTATTAAAGCATAAAGATGCAGCAACTGTTGCTGCTTTCTAAGCAGATTGTCCTTTGCCTTTTGACACCAAAAAAATAACTATGGATACCACAAGAGATGCCTAAGATATTTCTAGCAACATAAATTTAGGGTTGTTTTCTTAGGGGCGAAGGAAAATGGTTTTACAAAAAATTACTCCATCGTGATAAGTTAAAGTACATTTCAACAAAATGATGTCACAATTACAAAGTAAAATACATGTCTCAAGACTAAGGTAACATGATTTCCCATATATCATGATATCAAATTTCTAAGATTGTGTATGATTTGTCACAATTGACAATAGTTCTTTTCTGATAGACTCCAGCCTAATTTGTCGAAGACAACTCCTAAAAATCATTCCCTTAAAAGGTAGTTGGGTTATGAATTCCCTAGTTTTTTAACATCGTTATGATATTTTTGTGGTCTTATAAGCTCAAATTTGATCACATCTACAGGCTAGTTTTCAATGACAAGAAACAATTTCATTCATATGCAACTTCAAAAGTTTTATTAAATAAAACAACTAACATAATAGTGCAAATATCTTTCGACCAAACCCTTGAGCCAGCTGAATTTGGCAATCAGGCAGAGACTGGTACAGATCAGAGATGATTCAGTGGAGAATTCATGATAATGCTCTTTTCTGAGCTGCATTTAAAATTAGTCAGAAAAGCCTGTTTTCCAAAACAACACAATACATAGAAAAACTGATTTGAAATCATGAAAACCCTAGATAACAAATTGCGTTTCTATGGTACACTTCTGTTTTATTGGAGAAAAAAAACCCTTGCTGGTTGTTCTGGAATTTCATTTTGGGAAGTCTACACAAATTCTAATAAAATAAAAAAACAGCCTCTTTCTAATCACTAATCTCCTCCAAAAACAAAGGTATTTCCAAGTTTTGATCACTCCTCTGAACCTGAAGAAGGACCTTATCTCCCACTTCATGGTCATCCAAAACCTTGAACAATTCTGCTTTATTTCTGACCTGTTTAGAATCATACTTTTGATCGTTTAGCATGAAAACATCCCAAGCATTTGTAATTTTGAAGCCTTGATAGACTTGAATATAGGACTGGAGTGAATTAAAAGAAACTTACAGGTTTTCCGTCAACTGCAAGAATGATATCCCCAAGAAGTATGTTACCTGCAAAACCTCTTGTTGTAGGAAGTAAACCTGCCTTTGCTGCAAGACTATTTGCAGTAACCTAAATGAAAGGATAAGCATAACAAAGCCTTAATTCCCTAAACAGTTTCTGATTGAAACAAAATGACTGCAGATCAACAAGGGCTTAGTACTGGAGACATACCTGGAGAACCAACACTCCATTCCTAACATTCAGCTGATTAGCAACAAACTCCGGAGCTACATCGACTTTTAAACCAGCATGGACGGCCTTATAGTTAACATAAACCACACCAAATAGAAAATTTTGAGAGGGTTAGCTGGGACTGAGCAAAGGAAAGGGTGCAGTGGATACCAAGAATAAAAAATAAAGATGTTAAAAAATAAGAAACCATGCATTTACGTTTACAGACACCTACTTCAAGTTTCATTTCAATAGGATTTTTTTTTATGCCAAACAAGTCTTAAGGTTCACTTCTCAACCCGCTGAATTAGTGCTTGTCTCTCTAATTAACCATACAGCATGGAAACACAGTTCTGATGAACTAATATAACTTATGCATTTAAAAAATCATGAAAAACTAATAATAGATGCCTAAAATAGCTCCTCAACCCTCAGCAGATGCTTTTCAAGCAAGGTTGGCTAGGCGAGCCTCGGCAAAGTAATAAGCATTCAGATTACTTAACAGATTCTAATATATTTTACTTCAATTTCCTTAATTCTACAAGAATTTTTTTTTTACTCTTTTCGAATTATTAAACAAGTGAATTCCATGTCCATTAAAACAAGTACAAATTCAAAGTTCTTGAATTGTATAATTAAATATATGCATTTTTTCCATAAAAAGTTACAAAGCAGAATGCACTACACACTGCTGAAATGTTAACTTTGGTTGAAAGCTAACATGAATATAAAAACCTGCAACCTTCATGAATTTGCACTTTGAGAAGGTAGATGCTGGTTAATCACATTAATAAATTCAATAAGCTATAATTTATAAGAAGATATCAAAATTTGGTATAAGCAAAAACTGAACGCCTTCAAGAACTTTACATCTCATCAATTGTTCGCAAGCAATCTAGTTTTTTAATGAAAAAAATGCAATTTTATATTCATCAAACTCAGACAAAGCTGAAGATAGTATTTTTTTTTTTAAATGTATATTAAACCCCAATTAGCTTCAGTTAAGTAACACTGAGAGCATACTTTGCCAAATTGGATCAGCTGAGGAACAATCTTAAGAACAGTTGATGATGGGATTGCAAAACCAACTCCAGCAGACGTCCCTGCAGTGCATTAAATTTCAAGATAGTACCAAAGAAAATGCAAGAAATATATAATTGGTTAAGCAGATATGAAGTGCATATTTTATCAATTTAACCCATGTAATCTAGGTAAGCATGCATGATACCAAAAATAAACAACAACCTGATAATGCCAAAAGAATTCATTATTGAAGTAGCTAAAACAACTTCCCAATTGAATATTGTTCTGCATATCTACGTCCTAGAACTTCATAGGCCACACTTAAAATGATATGTTGGATCAGCAGAGTTCAGACAATGCAATGTTCAAGACATTACTTTGGTTCTACATCATACATAAGTGTAGAAAAGAATGTGTTTCACAATCATTTATGCAGATATTACTGATTGAAGTAAATTGCCAAAATAAAGAGACAAGAAATGATTTAACTCCATCATTGAAGCTGAGAGAACTAATCAATGAACTTCCAACATCAAATTCAAAAACTCCAGTAAAGAACAAATAAAACATAGATACTCTACCTGTCCGTGTGAATATAGCTGTATTGATGCCAATCATGTTCCCCTTGGAATCCAGTAAAGGACCACCACTGCAAATTATGCATCCATGATAACAATTAGGCTTCTACAGTAAGGGTTGGTTTGCGACAACAACTGATAACTGATGCATAGATTAGTTGAAAAGAATCATAGTTAAATGCTATTAAAAAGTTTTGTTTTGTAATAAGCCATTCAGAACTCCATGATGAGATAATTATTAGTGTGAAATCTCAAAATTATCCTTTTATTATTTTGGTAAAAAAAATAAATTAAATTTTGTTAAAGGAATTTGGGGGTTAAGAAAACATTACTCATCCATTTTTCTTTTTTCAAAATCTATATTTCAAAAGAAGATTAGCCAAATGCATGGTTGTGTTTCGAAACTCTTTAAACAAGTTATGCTTTGAAATGGGCTACCAAACAAAGAATAAATTTTTAATATATCAATTAATCCATTAGGCTGCAGGTAGACTGCAAAAACACATTCAGTAGTTACAATTTCCAAAAGCCTGAGGCAATCTCTACACTAAGTGCTAATGTAGAATTGTTGTTAATGTACAACCACTTGAACCACAAAATAGCATGCATTAGATTAGGGTGGTTCATCCAAAAGCCTAATAAGGCACAATATAACAATAATAGACTTTATCTCACAATTTTACACTTATCTATCTAATTCATTAGGCATTAGGAAGTCTGCAAGGGGCCTTCAACAGTTACAGTTTCCAACAGCTGAGGTAACATCCATATGGAGTGCTAATGTAGAAGTGTTGCAACTAAAAACAGCATGCATCAGATTTGTATGGTTTATCCAGGCGCTAAATGCTGCGTGATTTATTACAAAAAACTTAAAATAAACAAAACAATTGGTTACTCAAAGGCAAACTAAGGTTTAGAGTTTCAGTTTTGATTTTAAATTTGGTTTCTTGTTCTCTAAATTTGGGTTTTTGTTCTTTCAATAATTTGTGATTGGTTTTGGATTTAGTTTAGATTAACAATTTTTTCGCTTTAAAAAAACAAATTCTATGCTGAAAAATAAAAGCTATAAATTAATTTATCTTTTTATATTAATTAACACACTATATCAAGTAAACTAATTCTAAAAAATATAACATTAAAAATATAAACATAATTATTTTGTAGCAAGCCAAAAATCCATTGTGGGAAAGTTTATATTTGTTTAGAACTCATCTTAAAAATAATGTTAAATAAAACAATAAAAATCAATGCTAGGAATCCAATTCAAAACTGTTCTTATAACGATAAAAAAAATCCATCAAATGAGCTACAAAATTTTTATATTAATTTTATTTAAAATTAAATTAAAAAAATAAAAATCTTGATTTTAGAGAAAATAAAATATAGAAGAGCTTGGAATTGGGACACCACAAAAGCTAAGCAAACTTTGAATTAATTTTGCTAATGGTTAAAAAAAAATTAAAATCAATCATTAAAACATTGATAAAAAAGGAGGTGCTACACAACACCTCTACATTTCAATAACAAAGGCACCATTAATTGACCTACATTCATTTTATTTTGTCATTTTAACATAATATTTATTTAGCAAAAAAAAATTTGTTTGAATTAATGAAATCGATTAAAACTCAACCGTAAGTTTTAGTTAAAACCATCTAAAACTGAGGGCTTATGTTAGTTTCAAGAAAGTTCTGACAAAAACCAATCTGAAACCCAATGATGCAAATAGTTTTCAAACAAGATAATAAAAAACATTATGCGAAATAACCATCAATTATCGTGCATTTCATTACAAGTTGAAATACTACTACAAAAAGGACAATTGTCATCATTTAAGAAATTTATATCATCGATCAACACATCGCTTAG
Organism: Vanilla planifolia; assembly: GCA_023846275.1. NCBI lineage: Eukaryota > Viridiplantae > Streptophyta > Magnoliopsida > Asparagales > Orchidaceae > Vanilla > Vanilla planifolia. The sequence goes on from CM043870.1 coordinate 5,242,633, forward strand.
TAAATTAAAATAAGAAATTACATGACATTATCACATGAATCTTAATTTATAAACTAGAGATGCACAATCTACTTCTGAAATAAGAAAGGAACATTGTAGTTACCAATAAAAGTTAGGATGCAATTATGTACTCTATGACAAGTGTGGAGTATTGAAGTATACAAGTGCTCCCAAGGAAAAGTAGATCAAACAAAGTAGAAATCATAAACTTTTCAAAATATCAAACTATTTAGTCTGTGCAGTGAATGATAACAACTCTACAGGAGCTCTAAGAAAATTGTACTGATAGGACATCCAATCTATCTATCAAAAGTTTACAATAGAACATGGATATGAGGATGCGAAGACATTGAAACATGTGATGTCTAGACCAGATAATACAATCATTTTATGATAACTATTTTAATGAGATTTTTCTTTATTTTAGGGTCTAATATGGATTTTTTTTCCTTCAATGGGTTTAGATGTGTGAGAGAAAAAAAAAAGAGCAAGGTTCTTATAACCATCTTTGAACAATCCCTTTGACAGCGAAAATCCACAACTAGTGTAGTTATAAGGTCAAATTTAACATAATGCTATATATAAATTAGGCCATCCCAAGTAAAGCTAAGGATAACATTCAAATTTTCATGTGAGAGCATTTTAATTTAGATGGCTTAGCATTTCCAATAGATGCAAAACACACAATGCTAATTACCTTTTTAAATTAAAGGGTGCCCTTGATAAAAAGAAGTAATAGTACTAATATTTTTGGATGCATAAGGAATGATTGGGATTCAGAACAATACATCAATCAAATTCTATGGCTTTATCACCCCAAAAAATTCAGGTTGAAATATTAATCTTTGATTAACAATATGCATTGGCTTAAGACATTAAGGTTTCCTTATTAGAAATAATAGGATATTTCACAAAATGGACTTTATAGAGGTAATTTAATAAAAAATTTAATGTTGGGTGTTTTGAGGTTTAACCATACCTTGACATGGTTAGAGCTAGCCTTAACAAACTCCAAGAATAGCGAGGGACATGACTCATAGTTGGAGACACAAAATGATCCACAATTGATTTCTAGATCTTCAATGAATCTAAAAAGCCTTGACATGGAATTTAAAGCCTTAACTCATTTGGGTATTCATACTATAACATGAGATTTAAAGTGATTTATGAACTTGATTAATTTTTCAATATAATGCATAAGATTTATAATGATTTGAAATTGATTAAATTTTTAATGTAGTCCACCTAAAACATAAATAGAGTCATAATTATCTACTATAAACAAGCACTATACATTCATATAAACTTATCATCCCTTTGACAAAACCATGAGAATCCAATAATGTAGATCTCAAACTGACCTATGAAATTAAAGAAATCATATAATTCCATCAAATCATGAATTTAAACTCTTGCATAAGATTTATGAACTTGATTAATTTTTCAATATAATGCATAAGATTTACAAAGATTTGAACTTGTTTAAACTTTTAATATAGTCCATCTAAAGCATAAATAGAGTCATAATTATCTACTATAACAAAACACTATATATTCACATAAAATCGTCTTCCCTTTAACAAACCAATGAAAATCCAACAATGCAGATCTCAAATTGGCTTATAAAATTAAAGAAATCATGTAGTTCTATCAAATCATGAATTTAAACTCTTGCATAAAGACAATTTAACTATTTTGATTTGATAGCAAGGCCTTTAAGCTACTAAAAGAAAGATATCTCGATACCTTCTACAATGCCAAGGGATTGAGGCATTTGGGTAACTTGTTGAGGACAATGAAGGCATTTTGATTTGAGTGAACTAAGGCATTTGACTTTGGAGAGTAGACCAAGGCACGAGCATATGGAATTTAAGGATCCAACAAAGGCATTTGAATTGAAAGATTCAAATAGGCACCTAAAAATATAGAACCAATTAGGATATTTTAGGATTGAGTGCATTTTAGCCATTACATTCAAAAATCACAAAGAGTATATCAACTATATATGATCCATGAGGTCAACTTTGAGTGTTTGAAGTTCTTTTGTTGACATATTTTGCATTTTAAGACATTTTTTTTATTTTAACTCTAAAAAATATTCTAGCAATTTAAGAGAGTTTGATGGCCATTAAAGGTATGAAAATAAGTTCAAATAATCTTTGAGATGATTCTAAATGAGTGGGAGACATTTGATCATCTTCGTTCTTATGTTGGCCATTTTTATTCCAATGATGCTTGGTAATTTAGCCATCAAATGCAAGTAATTTGGTGTAAAGATTTACACCAATGTCAATAATAGTCTTAAAGCCCATTAGTCTAATTTTGAAAGCTTAACAGCATTTTTCATTGTGTTTGTTATGGCATATTTCCATTATTTTGACTACCAATGAAATTTTAATAATTTTGAAAAACTTTGGAAGATCACATAACATTTAAATTGATTAATATGGCCTGTAAGTAAATTCATACTTAAGAACAATTTTGGGATGAATTGTTTTATTTTATTTTGGTCATTTTGACCTACAATTGAATTTCAAAATTTATTGGATCTAAAGTAGACCAAAAAGGCATCCAACAATGGTCATGGACTGATTTTGGAAGTTTACAAATTTGTGTTATATTATTTATATCCATTGATTTTTATTTCAGTGTATATTATTTCCCAAAAAATCTCTAAACATTCCAACAACATTATGACAATAATTTGGTTTATAAATATGATTTTCAAATGCAAGGGCTTTAAAAGAATACAAGAACGTGAAATGACTTTCCAAGTCCATAAGCCAATCCAATCCTTAAAGAATTTGAAGGAAAGCAATTGACCATATAAAGCTTAGCATCCCCTTTCCTATAATTAACCCTTTTATGTTGTTGTAACCCATAGTTTCCAACATTTGGCACAATGACTTGTCAAGTGTCATTCTTTTTTTCTTTTTATTTTTTGCTAAGATAAGATCAAATGATATATAGTTGTTCTAATCGATTTTGAAAGATCAATCCTTCTTTTTTTTCCCTCTCAACTTAATTGATCAACAAATTTCAAGTCATCTAATAATGGTAGCCAAAAGTCAACTACCTCCTTGACAAAAGTTTTTTCTTTCATAAGTTTCACTCACTATTGGGGTAATTACCTCTTCCAACCTCAATAAGGTGGCAACAACACCATGTAAAAAACATAAAACTTGAACTAAGGTCTCACTTGCAACATCTATTGTATGTAGAATGGCAATGATAACATAGGAAGGACTAGCAATTTTGGTGAGGGAAAATCTTCGGAGAGGGGAGGTGGCAAAGGCTATAGGCTAGGGTTTGTGGTGTTATGGTGAGATGTAGAAGCACTATATTGTTGAGAAATATTCTCAATCAAGAGAGGTAGCAATAACCTTGGGGCTTAGAGCTTTAAAGATTAGGTTACATTTAATCAAGCAATGGAAGAGGTATAAGATGATCATTATATTAGGAGAGGGTGATAAAAGTGCTCACAAGAAAGGTATGGCAACTAATTCTCCTTTTTTTCTCTTTTTTTCACTTTAGTTTACTTCCAATTCTCTTCTTGTCTTTTTCTTTACTACCCACACTTTTAACTTTTTTTAGTGCAAATGAACAAGAGGTTTTCAAAAGAAAGAAACAACCCCACTTACCTCGTATTTCTCCTTATATTTTTCATATATTAGCTACCATATCTTGTTTGCTTTCTCTCCTTTATGCTTTCCTCTAACTTTTCCCACTTCCTTTAATGGCCCCCACAATATGCTCCTTTTTTATTTTTTAATTATTTTCTTATTATCAAAACATTTCAATCAAATCAATTAATTTTACTCCAAATTGACATCTAACATTTTTGGCTTAAATGGCAACCAAAGTCTTTTCTTTGTATTTAAATATTTTTTCTATAATTTATGTTATTTTGTATGGTTTTCTTTTTTACTTATCACTTTTCTTTATAAGTTGCGCATTATGATTAGACTGATTTTGATTGAATTGGAATCATGGATTTGACATTTTAACACACTTCTTCATTGACAATGTATACCAATTGATGTAAATAAGATCAAAGCCTATGTTAAAATGATAGCAACAACAACAAATAAGAGAAAGCAAAAATACATAAGTGGGATGATAAGGACATTAATTTAAAAAAGAGATAGACTAAGGGCTTTTAATTTTATCAATCATTATCAAGAAGGAAAAACTAAAATCAATCAAACAAGAAGATTAAGCTTTATTGAAACCATAAGCACCAAGTATCTTTTTTGGCTTAAATGACAACTAAAGTTTTTTTCTTTGTATTTGGAGATTTTTTCTATAAATTTATGTTATTTTGCATTGTTTCCTTTTCAGTTATCACTTTCTCCATAAGTTGATACACATTGTGAATAGATTGATTGAATTGGAATTGTGGACCAGACATTATGCCACACTTCCCCATTGACGATGCATACCTATCAGCATAAATAAGATATAGAAAAGTGATAGAGACAACAATAGAAAAAAGGAAGAAAAAAATAGATAGGTTTAATGATAAGGATATTAATTTCAAAAAGACAAATTGAAGACTTCTTATTTCAGATTCTTATGTTAAGAAAAAAAACCAAAATCAATCAAACAAGAAGATGAGCTTTATTGAACCCATGGGCATCAGTTATGATTTGGTTCAGATTGACGAGAATTTGCTTTCAATTTTTTCAACATAAATACAATGATGGACTTAATGAAGGCTTTATAAAATGAGAAGTCTTCACTATTAAAATCTATTTGATGTGCCAATTGTTCAAGTCTAAGGATGCCCAACAATGAAAAACCACATCAACGGAAGTAGTGAAATCACAACGAAATTATACTCATTGGACATTATTTTAATTATAAGCACAAAGCTCTAATCCTGATGTCTTCCTCACATGTAAGCAAAGATGCAATTGTGATTGCAATGAGCAGTTCATTAGGCTAGAAGCAATCCTGAAGTCCTTCCTTACATGAAAGCTAAACTGCAACTACAACTGCAGTGAGCAGTTCAATAAGTTAAAAGATGAAAAGCTTCAAGAGGGTCGACAATTGATTCTCAGCAAGGATATTTACAGAAAGGAGTTCCGGAATTCTCAAGTACTCTTTTAAGTATTTGAGGTAGAGAAAGAAGCTATCAATGAAATTGTAAGCAAGGGATATGGCCAATCAAAATCAAAAGGAAAAAGCAAGTTAAAACCTTGGACTAAATTTAGGTATTGGAACTATGACAAGAGAGGTCATGAAAAGATAATGTAAAACCTCAAAGAAGAACAAAAATAAAAATTCAAAAGTTGGCAAAGTTTTTGATGCAACCATTTAAATCATGCTCAAAATGCTTCGATCCTGATTGTAGACAGTATTAATTTCAAATCATGAACTCGAGTGCTTCCTTTCATTCCCGATGTAAACCTATTGCTAAATTTGTTTACATTAAATATATATATATATATATATATATATATATATATATAAGATTTATCTTACTGAATATATGCCTATGGAGATCATAAGAGGGGTGATCCAAATTAAGATTTTAATTGGAGCTCAGTAACAGTTGCATTATGAGTTATAAATTCCAAATTTGAAGCAAAATCTTATCATTACAAGTTGGATAGCATTGGATGTAAGATGATATTTAGGGATGTCTCGTAAAGAATTATAATGGGTGTTACTACTGTGTCATGCAAACTAGATTATGAGATCTATATGTGAATGAGAGCAACAAAACTAATTCAACTAATTATTCAATCAAAAGCTGACTCAAAAATATGATCTATAGACTTAGGCCACACGAGATAAAGGGATGAAAAAGATGGAATAAAAAGAATGTTGACTAATGCAAAATTTGTGAAATACATCAGAATTTATAAGCATAATTGCATCAAACAAAAAAAGAACCTTTAGTTTCAAATACTATTAAGTTATTATGAAAACATTGGACAGGAAAACTCATAAACTCTCCCATTTAAAGATGGTAAATTGTACGTATTGTGTTTACATTGTCTGAAAAAGGGCAAGCTAGTTGCAAAATTCTGAAGTTTCTTTCTATTGGATAAGGATCTGATTATTTTGGATACATGTTATGAGATGAACAGGAATAAAAATCACCAGAGCAAATGAACCACCACAAGTTTGTGATTGATTCCAATGGTACAGATAAACAGAACAAAATGATTAAGATGGAGGAAACACCTACACAAGTTTGGGTAGAAAAACATGAATCTGATTATGTATAATCAGATGTAAAAACTGAAACAGAGATTATTTCTCCGGAACTCAATTAGAGGAGATCAAGTAGGATTCCTAAACCAATAAAGAGATATTCCCAAACATTAAATTATTTCTTTTATTGAATAGGAACTAAATTATTTCTTTTATATGACCATAACAAGCCAAAGCACTTTTTAAAAGTGATGCAAATAAGAGCAAATTGACAATGCCAGGCGAGATCGACTCACTTGAAAAGAATGGTACTTGGGAACTATCCAAGATGCCATATGAAATGAAAGCTCACAAAACAAGCAGTTGTATAGAGCTAAAGAAATAGATTCAAGCACTAGGTAAAAAATGAGATTGTATGGATCAAAGGCTTTCAAAAAAAGGAAGCATAATTAACACATAAAAATTTCTACTGTGGTGAAGTTGAATACCATCTGCACTTAGCGCTAGAGCAAATAACAAGTACTACTAGCGAGTTTAGGTGGTCTTAGAACTGAAAAGAATTAATTCATAGCCTAATAAAAAACAACTTCAACTCAAGATCAGGATCACCTTGAGCTCGGGAATAGCAATGAGTCAAATTGGCTCAAATCAAAACAACTTGACTCCAAGCCAACTCAATAGCCAAGCTGGTTTGAGATAGCAATAATTCATCAAATTCGACTAACCAAACAAGCTCAAAAAGGGCCAAACTAAGACAGATTTCAAAAGGCTCATTTTTTAGAAATGAATGTCAACATATACATCAATAATCAATTGTACTCAAAAGACCAGCAATCAACATAAGGAGCACGTGAGTGTCAACTTTTGAGACTGAAACTTGCAAGAGTAGAAACCTAAAGGCAATCAATAACAAAAAAATAAAACTAAATTCATTAACTGAAAATGTACCTATGAAAACCAAAAACTTCATTAAGAACAAAACCGTAAATGATTAGGATTTAAGGAATACAAACATCAAATATATCTGTTTCACTTTACAGCTTTAAAGATGAGAGAAACAAAAGTGAGTACATAAAAACTGCAGACCTAAAGAATTGTGGACGACAGAGCATCAAAAAATAAATTGTAGGCAAACGTCTCATTTTGCCAAAAGCAGACCCAAGCAAAAAAAAGACAACAAAAGGAGTCACCACATTGTAGTAGAACACTAAAAAGTGAATTTACAAATAATAGGGAAGGGAAATGAAGAATTGTGAGTGGAATGAGAATCACAAGCAGAAGATTGTGTTTCTTAATAGAAGAGCTAGCCTTAGTGCAACACTTAGTGGACCAGAGAAGCAAGACTAAAATATTAAGCCTAAAACGATCTCAGTTGTTAGATGTACGTCTTGGTCATAAAAAAAATGAGGTTTGGCAAGGATAAAACCAAAAACCTGGCCACCTGGAGTGTAACAACATCCAATATTCCACTACTTACCAACAAAACAAATCAAACAGATTAATTAGCACCCTCCGTTGGTACAATAGTAGGTATCATACACAAAATTAGTTATGTAAATTTTACGGGAAAAAAAATTATGTGCAAAGTAATGTAAAAGAATGTTTAATAAAAGGCTGCTATAGGAAAGAAAATATCTTTAAGCACACCTATTTCCAGGATTGATGGCGGCATCTGTTTGAATACCACCTCCAATAGTGACACCAGATTGACTGAAAATGTCTCGATTTAATCCACTTATAACCCCAACCGTAAGAGTATGGTCAAAACCAAAAGGATTTCCTATTGCAAAACATTTCTGACCAACTTTGAGACCAGAAGACTGCCCCACTTTAACAGGCTTCAATAGTTTATCAGGAGCTTCAACCTAAACAACAGAACAAGAAAATTATTAAGAAAATGATACAAGAAAATTGGAAGAGGGGCTTTCTATCTCTATTTAAGGTATTATACTTGGAGCTTAAAGTTAATAACTGCTGTCATGATAAGTGAGAATTATTATATTATGATACAACTCAAATAAAGGCATGGATTGGAGTAAGAAACTACATAAAGACTGCAGATGATGTACTTTATTGAACGAAGCATCACATCTCCTAATGTATTTACCATTTGATCTTCAGCAGGCATATTTGTTGTTCGAACTCCAATATGCCAGCTCAAATATGGAATAGAAACAAAAGTTAAATTGCACCATAGTGATCTCGAGGTTACAGTTCTAATCCAGAAATAATGTCAGTGTTTTTGAATTTAGGATTGCATAAAACACCCCTTTCCTTGGATCTACAGTACTAGGTATGTGATTTCAATAAAGAAATGTGAAATTTCATTGAGCTAAATGATTTCTTCTGATGTTTATCAATTCCAGCATTAAAAGTGAATTTTGGCTAACAGTAATGGAGCAAACTTCTATGTTGCATGGATAAAATCATGCAGGAAGCTCCTTGAATTAACAAAAAGAACCGTGACAGGTAAACTAAATGACAAAAGAATGGGATTACTATCGTTAACCCAAAAAGAATAAATGCAAAAATCTAACGATCTGAGTGTTATTTAATACATAGAATATTCTTATTTATTTATTACAGGTTCTAAGCAAACAGCTTTCTCACATCTAACGCTAATGATAATGATAGTTTGACGTAATACTGCCAACAAGCATGATTTGGTTACTAGATTAGCATGTCACAAACTATGAACATAACTCAAACTTAAGTCCCAGTACAACAAAATCGATGAAGTCAGAATACAGGTGCAGTTCTGTGTTACAGGATTAGGATTGCCACAAGGCGGTCATTATCTAAAAGTTGTATTATGATCTCATGGCAGTAATATAAAGAATATTGTTTAAGGTTATAATGACAGTAGAACAAACTGGTCTAGGTGTATTGTTGTGAGTACATCAGTATCAATAAAATATTAATAAGAGGAGAGCTATAATAATGGTTGGAGACAACAAAATTTCTTGCTTGAAGGACCACGTGATGCAATGCCTACAAAGGGGTGGTAGTTGTAGAATTAATGACTTCTGTTTTGCTATACCTGTGTTCAGATAATCTACGTTCTATTAAGCTAGTTTTCTTATATAATAAAAAAAGAGTTATCTATTATATAGAAAAGAATCAAATAAGGTTGGAGAATCCTGTTTCATCAACTGTTAATTCTCCTTGCTCTTAACAACACCTATATCTAAGCCAACTTGATTTTCCCCCCATTTTAGCAAGCTTTCCACAATAAATTATGTTGTTCTTATTTTCTTTATTTTCATCACTTTTGGATCATCTCTTAACAATTTTCGGACAGTAATTGTTTCCCACATATTTGATGTCAACAGTTATACAAGAGATAGAATGTTAAAGAATACAAGGGAGGGATATATTAAGCTATTCAGGAAAATTTAGTCAAAGAATTACAAATAAATGCTTTTTGATTAAACAATTGTAAATAATAGCCACAACAAATTTAAGAAGCAAACAAGAATTCACACTGAAAGGAACCAACTTATGTCTTTACACGAAACTGATCTATCACTTTAAAGGGACATGGGAAGAACACACCTATAAAGCATGGACACTTTTAAAGGGATTTTGTGTGCATGTCCAACACATTTAAAGCAATGTTTTGTCACATTTTTGGGAATATGAGTTGAAGCAATAACAAAAATCTTTTTTGTGGAATAATCCCAGAGAGACATTCACTTTCACTTCACAAAAGAAAGAAGAAACTCTTCCTTTTTTTTTAACTACCTTTCTCATGTTTGTATAAGACCAATCCATTTAATGAAAACTTGCTAAATGGTAACTTTCAAATCCAAAGAAACACTAGAACCAAAAATAGTAATCTAGAACCAAATCTGATAAAAATAGAAACAAAAAACAAAAAATAAATAAAAGATAGATGCAAAGACTCGATGGAGATTCTAATGAATGAAATTTACTACGTTACATTAGTAGTTAAACCAAAATGAAAAAAATATTGAAACAACAAAAAGCTAATCGTAGTAATTGTATGTATATGACATATATAGAATGTTATGTCTATCTCTAACACCTTTAGACATGCAAAAACTTCAAGAAACCGTATTGGAAACAACAATTTTATTGTGGAGTTCAAATTTTGAAAAAGAATGGTCAGATACCTTGAGAACAGTCACCATGTTCAACATTGCAAGACATTCTACACACAAGAGTATCATATTTGAGCATTTAAAATAATTGTAAACACTTCAACTAGTAAAACTGTTTATGATGTTTTATGACAGCACATCGTAAATGGAATCAACACAAGTAATTTCTTTTACACACTTCAGTTTCTCATATATATTCTTCATTTTCACAGTGTATTCCAAGCACAAAAAAATGATTTCACATAGGGCCTATTTGCCGTTAAGTGAACAGAGCAGTAAGAATCAGAGAAAAGACTTATTTAATTAGTGTTTTGTTGATTGCAATTATGGAAGGTAACTCTAACCTGCTTACTTCTACCTCATGCTGTCGAACTGCTGCCATGCTGCTCTGCCCATGACCAAATTGGAAGTATTCTTTCCTTAGTGGTAACCAAATAATATTTATAAAAGTAACTTCTTTTCTTTCAAGCCCATAAGTGGAAGACCATTCTCTCCCACTTACAAACGAGCAAACAAACACTCAATAGAAGAATATTAAGTATGTGGTACAACTTAATTATGGATATAAAATTGTCCTTTGACAACCCTCTGAATTGAATTTTAAAATTTGTTGGACAACTAAAGGAAAAAGTTACAAGAAAGGAAAATAGAATAAAGAGAAGCATATTGATTTTTAGGAGGTTTGTCCATGAAATGAATCAAGTGCATCTTAAAGTCTTATTAACTTGGGGACTCTGCTAATTTTTTCGTTGTGAACTTAAAAGGGGACAACTTACTTACAGTTGTCTTTTACATTGGGCAAGGCACAAATAGAGATCCCTCTTATACCAAAGCCTTGGAGTAGGCTCCACCTAAACTCCACTCTTAGGTATGGGTGACAAACAAAATTGAATTGCTTGCAAATAGGTGACAATCACAATATCTCAATCCTGGTGGAGTAGATTTTCAAAAAAGCCTAAGGTGAACAACTTCAGTAAATTGAGAACTTCGAAAAGAAGAATGGCTCAAATAAACTAAGTATTTAGGGAGGGAGATGGGTTCAAATGAACAGGTTATGTAAAACTTTAAATTGTTGCAGTAATTTCTCCAACTAATGCCATTTTAACCTCTTAAATAATGCAAAAGGCAATAAATTTATAAGCTAAAACTATGCCAACTATGAATCAAAGGCTTATGACTATTGGTCCAAAATGCTAAAAGTCAACAACCTGTTACCCTTGTCAAACTAGTGGTTTCTCTAGATTTTTATGCTATCTATATTCAAAAAAATCACAATCGATATTTATATGGATTGGATTTATACAAGTTGCAATTTCATATCTCACAAATGTTATTTGCATAGTAGGATGAGCTCCTTTTTCCGTCCATTAACTTAATCCATCTTCATCCACAACTTAATCAACCTTTAATAAAACAATTTACATGATACAAATCGTAATCAATGTGATCCAAAAATTATTTCCACATAAGTTGAGCTTTCTATGTAAAATATACGAGTCATAACTCTATTCATATTGAATCAAATATATAATATATGAATAAATAATAGAGTTGTAGAGAGATAATATTTTTCTCAATTAACAATGCTCAATTTATATGGTTTATATAAAGCCCAATGATATCTTTAATCATATCTAATTTGTTATACATAGAAATTAAATCCTCTTAGATAATATATAAAAGAGGATTTTTCTACTTCTCATTAAATCATTCTATAATTTATAAAATTATAATTATTAATTAATTATTTCATAAATTTTAAAATTTAAAGTTTTTCAACACTCTCTCTTAAACTAGTGAATAAATATCTATAATTCCCAACTTAGTGATACAAATCAAATTCTGGTTTAGATAAAATCTTTGTAAGAACATCTACATCTTGAGACTTGATAGAAATATGTAATAAAACAATAATCATACTTTCTATTGCAGTCATAATAAAACTCTTATTAATATAGTTCAACCTGTGATACTAAACAAGATTGTGAATCATATTGATTACTGATTGACTATCACTAAACAGTTTCATAAGACAAATTAAAAGTATATTCAATCGGTCATCAATATTTAAATCGAAAAAAACTCATACATCCTTTTCGTTATGGTTCTATATCTAGCTTCAGCACTGCTGTGGGTCACTACAGATTGTTTTTTACTTCCCCAAACAACCAAATTTTTCTATATATACACACGACATCCAGCTGTAGACATGTTATCATTAACAGCTACACCCCAATCTCCGTCTTAGTATCCAACATCCTTTATCTCAATTTTCCTAGTAGTAGCCCTTTACCATGACTTTTATTTAGATATCTAAAGATTTAGTTCACCATATCCAAGTGCCTTTTAATGGAAGCATACATGAATTAATTAACAATGATCAAACTAAAAATAATGTCGAGTCTTGTTAAGAGACAAATAAATTAATTTGTCTACTAAATCCTGCTAACTATCCCAATTTACTAGTGAATCTTCTACAGAGATCATTTACTTCTAATTTCGTTCTAAAGGTGTTCCTACTAGACTACACCCAAGCTTACAAATTTCTTTAAGAAAATCCAAGAGGTGATTTCTTTATGAGATATAGATTTCTTTTCAAGTTCTTGCAATTTCCATAGGAAATATTTTAGGCTACTTACGTCTTTCATTTTCAATTCAGCTTGGAATTTCTTCTTGAAATTCTTAATCTCTGATTCATCATCTCCTATAACAACTATAACGTCCAAATAAAAAATAAAATTACTTATTTTTCCAGCTTACACCTTTATACAAATAGAGTATGATCGACTTGCCTTTGCCTGTATCCTAACTGTTTCATCACTATATTGAACCAAGTAAACCATGCCCTTAGATATTGTTTGAAGCCATAAAGTAACCCTTTTAGTTTACATACATGGCTAAACTTTCATGAATCTCAAATCTTGGTAGGATTCTCATATATATATTTTCTTCTAAAGTGTCATTCGAAAATATATTCTTGAGTAATCACTAATATAAGTTTATAATAATAAACAATAAAACTTTCATGGAATTTAATTTTGCAACTAGGGCAAATGTCTCATAATCAATTTCATGTTTTAGTAAATCCTTGCACCACCAATCTTGCTTTGTGTCAATTAATTGTGCCATCAAATCTATGGTTTGACTGTGAATACTCATTTGCTATCAACCAACTTCCTTCTTATGGGTGACCCAATCAACCATGTCTCATTATCATTGAGTGCTTTTATTTCTTTTAACACAAGCTTCTTCCATTTTGGATCTTGAAGAGCTTCATTAACACCTCTTATCACTTAAACTTGTCCACTTTAATAAATGTCTTAAAATTAGTTAAAAACTTGGAATATGCAAAGTGATTTGAAATTAGATACTAAATACAAATCCTCATTTATTTTTTTATTGTAATATAGAGAACCAAGTCATCCAGTCTGTTATCTTCTGTATAAACCTCTTCTTATTTTTGTGAGTCTGTAAAAGAAAGATTTGCCAACGATTCAAACTGTTGGTGCTACATCCAAGCCTTTGATCTCTTAGAATAAACCAAGGTTGGTTATAGATTTGTTTTGCTAAGTTCTCCCTCTTGACCTAAAGCTTGAAAAATAATAAACTAAGGTTGACACAACTCAGGTGTAAGCACGAAAATAAGAGAATCCTAATGTTTATCTCTCTAAATATTATTCTTCCTCTAAAGATAAAATTAGAAAAAAAATATCAGATTTTCCACAAATAAAACATCACATGAAACAAAAAAAATGTTTTAAAGATAAGGAATAACATTTGTAGCTTTTTATGTTGATGAATAACTTGGATTCAAATTTACCCATCAGGTTTGACATCATGAACAGACTAATACCCCTAAAAATACGAAATGGAAAAGAATTGTGAACACAAAAGGATGGGAAAATAAATAGTACTTCATTGAGAAAAGTATGAAATTACAATTTTTTAATGGAAGATGTTTAATAAGGTCAAAGTAAGAATAGCTTCCCCGAACCCCATTTTGACCAACAAACGAGATTGACCTTGCAACCTTAAGTGATGATATTTTTTTATGCAACTCCATTTTGTTGGGGGTGGAGAAACATAAGCTTTGGTGGGATATACTATGCTAAGTAAAATATTAATATAACTCTTTAAAAAAAATCTTTTTCAATTGTTTATGAAAAATATGAATGAAAGATTGAAAAGAAATTCGATAAATTTATGAAATCACTTAAAAAAATGTTTATTTCTGATTTTTCTCTCATTATATGTACTCAATAAATATAAGTATGATCATCAATAAATGTAATAAATTAATGACTCCAATTAAATTTGCTATTCTAAATGGATTCTATACATTACTATAAATAAGATAAAATGATTGCAATAGATTTTAGAATAAATGAGAGGAATATACTCGAAATTGTCTTGCCAAATTGCAATGATCACAATGAACTGAAGTGAGGTATTTATTGATTAAAAAACTTGATAATACAAATATTTCACATAAAAAAAACTTTATTGTTTGAATAAATTGTGTCAAAGTTTAACATTTGAATTACAAAAAGTAGATAAAATAATAAGTGTATTAGACTTTAAAGGAGTCACCTTCAGATAGATAATAAAAACCATTTTTCTTCTAAATATTACTAATCTTTCTCCCCAAATTCAAATCTTAAAACTTACAATTAGAAGGAAAACAAATTATAAATAATTTGAGTCTTTGATTACCTTACATATAGTAATTTTTACTTAAAATATGAAACATAAGATATTGAATTTAACATTAAACTAAAAGAGTTTATATATTCACGTCTTGTAATCTTACACATTGGCCCATCTATAACAATGATCCTAATATTTTCCTAACAAGATTTATATAATTCATAAGATCTATTGTAAAAATTGTCGTGTGATTAGAAAGAGAGTAACTTGATTTATCTCTTTGATTTGAAAGAAGAGTGAGATTTGATAATACATGTCTAGAATTGAGTAATTTTTGGCAAATTCAATCATTTTCAAAGCACAGTTTTTGTTGTAATGGTTTTGGATTATGCTATATTATGTCATTTATATAATCTTGCTACTCCTTTATTGATTTCATGGACTTCAATCCGTTAGTTTATCATAGATCTCCCAATATGTATCATTTGTGTGATAAGATTTATTACAATACTCATATCATAACTTCTTATGCTTTTTCATTCTATGCTTTTAGGTCATTCATTTTACTACAATTTGATACGAAAGTTGATCACTAAAATTTGATACGAAAGTTGATCACTACAATTTCACACAAAAGTTGATCTGTGATATATATGACATTTGTAACCATATTTTGAGAAGCTAAGGACATAATGTTTTTTCTACTCTTCTCACGTCTTCGACAAAACTTCATTCAACGTAATTAGAGGTTTTGTGCCAAGGATATGGCCACGATCATTATCAAGATATTTATTTGAACCTTTTAAAAAATCAAAGATCCAATCTTTCAACAACATTTTGCTATGCATGACTCCATCAAGACATTTCTATTTTATATTATAAAATAAATCTATCTCTTACTAAAACTCCAAGGATGTGTTAAAATAATTTATGATAGATGTACTACCTTATCGACTACTTCAGATTACGGAACAAACCTCAAAACTTACAAAATATTGCCAATGTCAAAATACATCTCTTATATGAACTTAATTAAAAAAATATAGTCATCTGATTTTGGGCTCCACCCAAAAATGCCATATTGTGCTAAATTTTTTTCAAGCGTCGCCTTTTCTCCTATCAGACCTTGTCTCCCTTAATTACCAGTAAAATAGATTAGTGTCATTCTCAAAAGTTACTGCCATTTAACCTATGCGTGATTTGGATTGAATGATTACCAAACTAAGAATAAGTAAGAGATAATAGAGGATTTGAAATAGTTGACACCTGAGAGAATTCCATTATTAGTGAGCTTGGCATCAAGCTTGCCATTTCTTGAGTTATTCATAGAGTTTTTTTCTTATATATCAACCTTTTGTTGTCAATATTGCAGGATTTTTTTAGTGCTAAGAAAAAGAGAAAAAATTGGCAACCCTTAATTAAATTACCAAAATACGTTTGTCCATTGAGAATAGAACTTTTGAAATGCTTCTACTTGTTAGGAAAGTTCCTACAAAACACTTAGAAGCATCTTCTAAAATGTCATGGAATCATCTTCCAGATTGCTTCTGAAGTTGCAACAAGACTGAAGGAGATGCCTTTCGGAATTGTATATCTTTCAAAGCTAAGTCTTCTTTCGTCTTCTGAAATTGTCATCGTCTGTCTTCCAGTCATTCCGAAGCAATGAGAAGCATAAAATCGAGCAGTCTTTGCAACTACAAATCGAATCATCTATCTTCTCCTCAACATCTTCAGATTTTGAGCCAATCAATCAACACTAACACGACGAACAGATAATAGAGAGCTACAAAAAGAAATATCATTTTTTTCTTTTAACAATACTAGGTTTAAATGGTTTATATAGACCCAATGATACACCTAATTATAGTTAATCTATAATACATGGAAACTAAGTCCCTATAAGCAATATCTATAAGCAAATTCTACTTTTTATTTAGTCATTCAATGATTTATGGGATGTCAATTCTTAATTAATTATTCCATAAATTTTGGGACTTGAAACTTATTTTCAATAATATAGATTTCATTTAATTCCAAAGTTTCCTTAAATACATACCTCACAATATACTAAAATCATAAGCATGAATTCTCGTAACAATTTTCAACCATTTTCAAAAATACAATTTAAATAATAATAAATTACATAAAAACATGAAAAGTTATACAAAAGCATTAATTTAAGAATACAAACCATGGTAATGCAATTATTTTAGTAAAAAAAACTAATTTTAATGGATTAAAAAAGGAGTGCACAAAAAATCCGAAAAAACTAAATGGTTCAAATGATTCAACAGAAATCTACTTCTAATAAAACTTAGAGCAAGACCAACTCATGCATGATGACAAATGTTTTTATCATAATTTTCATAATTTATTATGATAAATTACATCTAATACAAAGCATAGCTTTCATGTAAATTATGAGTTAAATAAACTCGTTTAATAATTTCAAAATTATTCTCCTTAATTCATGACAATGATATGCATTGATTTATGAACAAAACCATATGTATAATATGCATTATGAATATAGTAGCACAAAAATCTATTCTTCATCCTACTCAATATTAACAATAGTTCTAACAAAAGAGAAATTATATATAATATAAATTATAGCTTTCATGTAAACTACACTCTAACATAAGTCAACAACTTTAAAATTGGCATTCTTTATTCATGAGGGTATCATGCATTGAGTTGTAATCAAAAGCACATGTATATTATGCATTATTAATAATGCATTATGCAAGTATTTTCATGAGCTATTCTCTATCCTATTCAATATTAACAAAAGTTTGAAATAGAAAACAAAAAGTGAATCCCAAAACTATAGTTGTAGCTTGGATTTTTTAATTATCATGATCTCCTTGTGTCTTATGAGTTATTCCCTTAGCTTCAATCCCAATGGTACAAGTCTACAAGCCATAAGACCATACATGACCACTTTGGATTTTTATCATCAAAAACATAACTAAACCATTAAATGGCTTGAAGGGCAAACAAGAATATAGAAACTTCTCCATCTAGTAGATAACTATACCATAAAATGGCTCGAAGGACAAACATGAATATAGAAACTTCTCCATCTAGTAGGTAACTATACCATACTCATGCAAGCTGCAACCAAAAAAACACAATTTAGTTTAAAATCAATGTTTCGATAGAAAGGTGTTATTATTTAATAATAATGAAATACATAGATATGTATATAATATGCATTTGTTTTATTAGGTGTGACCATGTCATAGTTCTAATCTTTTTTCAAAATAACACTTACAGCATGTTGCAGTATATTTATTATTATGATCCTGACGTTGCACCTTCAAAGTTTAACAAGCAGCACAAATTTTTTATTCAAGAAGCAAAAAGGATTTCATGCTCATACACAAGCTGAAGAAGATAGCACGATTCAGCTGCTTATAATAAATGAACATCAGTTTCCACTGACCAGATTTCAGCATTTAAAAATAACTGATGTCATACAAAATATCACCTTTAGAACGGCAATATCCTTAGCACGACTAGCACCAACAAGCTTTCCCTCAAATGACTTTTGAACCCTTTCAAGCAAAAAGTAGCATACGTAAATAACATGTGGCATGAGCACAACCAACACTTCATACTTCATTCTTAACATTAAAAATTATAAAAATTTATTGAAGGAGCTCACCCTTCAGAAGTAAGAATATTAATTCGCGCAACAACTTGATCTGGACCCGGGTTCCTTGAAAGAGCATTGCCAACCACTATAAAATTATGTATAACACAGATAAACAAACAGTTACGTATTTCAAAAGTTTTGTGCTAACCTAGAAACAAGGATTGGTAGCAAGAAAAGCAGCATTACAGGAAGTTAATTTCACATTCATGAAATTACATATTACTTAAAATTCCAGAAAAAATGGTTATTCAAGAAAACAATTTTCATTGCTCTTACCATGGTAGTTTGTCACTATATGTCCAGCATCATCCCACACTACTCCAGAACCATTTCCTTCAGGAACCTAGAACATTTCTACTCAATGGACATTAATTTATCAATAAAGACATGTAGATTAAGAGAACTTGAAGCTATGAAAATCATGGTCCTTAACACATTTCAGGTAAAAGAACTTACTTTAAGTTGAAGAAGTAAAGACATGAATAGCAAAACCAGAACTACATACTAAATACCTCAACTAGACCAGTAACATTAAATTGAGGCCGCAAGGTAACATCAAAAATGTTAACAACAGAATAGGTGTTCTTCTCAAAAAGTTCTGCAGCCCTTTCCTACAATATAAATTTTTAAAAGTTACAAATTTGGAAAAAAAAAAAAAAAAAAAAAAAAACCTAAAAAGATCCCAACAAGAGTAGAAGCAACAATGGAGAGAAGCATTGCAGGCAATTCAGACCTCGGAAGGAAATAGTGGGCCTGAGGGAAAAACGGGTGGAGTTGCTTCCTCAACAGTTATAGTGGAGTCCCCTAAAGCAATGGCTGTAAAAGGAAAGAAAAAAAAAACTAACTCAAAACCAGCACATTCCAAATAATTAAAGAATTAAAAATGGTTAATTGACCTGCCAGCTTACATTATAATCAAAGAAACAACAAAAAATCAAAAAGCCTGAGATGCTATCAAAGATAACCATAAGCTCAAAATAGGAGAAGTTTCAAATATTTCATTTTCAAGTTTGATGCATACATAAGCATGATTGCATCAAAAATTTTATGATACACTTTATAGTGCAGTAATATTCACAATAATACAACATGACCAATAAATAGCTAATCTACATGAATAAGATGAGTTAAAAAAGACTAACAGTACTATCATTTTAATCTTCATGATTAAAAAGGATAGTCCAGTAATACAAGGATCCAATACACGTGAGATATGGGAACTGTCGGACCCAAAACATCTAACTTACAAACCTCTATTCTAAATTTTTGATTGTCCAATCTCAAAACTCAAATTGATGGCCTTATCATTATCCTGGAGTTCAGTTTCTAATCATCATAGTCTATACAAAAAATAAAAAATCAAAGATTTACGAAAAATAAGAAGAGAAAAACTTCAATGAAGTGCTTCATTAGGTAAAGCAAAGCTCAAAAACTTACAACTACAGAACCAAAACTACACGCAAGCTTATATTTGTGTGAGCATGAGATAACATCTTATCCCATATTAACAGAAACACAAAGAACAAGGCTTCATGTGCATGTTACCATACAAGTGCTTTAACAAAAAACTTGCAAACATATATGATGGTCGATTAATGTCACCAAATCAATTTTTTTTACAAAATTAATGAAAAATTGCATCAAACATGTACACTCATTTTTTAAGAATTAAAACAAAATAGACAAAATACTAAAAGAGCACTCAATTGTTACGTGGACATGCAAAAGATACAAACACACATATATAAATAGATAGATAGATTGAATTTAGATAGGAGAATTATATTTTTTTCACTTATTCATCATTGAGAATACAATGATATATATAAGTACGATAATAGGTAACTCTCATAGTCGTAATTTGAGAAGAAATCTCCCTAAAAAAAGAGATAGAACAAAGAAAAATAATTTTAGTAATAACATACCTGAAATTATCTTTACAACTATATATATCAAGATCAATTTAAAAAACTTATAAGTATTATTACAATTAATTTATTCTAAATTTGTCCTTGGTAAAGTTTTAATGAAAATATCTACAATTTAAAGTTTTGTTAGTGTAAACAAACTGAGCTATTTATTTTGTAATATTGTTTTTTATAAGATGACAATCAATCTCAATATACTTTCTCTTATAATGATAAACAAGATTTTTAACAATATCAATTACAACTTGATTATAATACCATAGTTTCATAAGTTCTTCAACTCGAATCCTAAGTTCACAAAACACTCTTTTCAACCAAATGTTTTCACAAATGCCATTAAACATAAACCTAAACTCACCTTCAACCTTATTTTGGGTTATAACAATTGCTTCTTATTCCTCCAAGTAACAAGATTAAGTCATAAATAGGATTGATATATTGAAATTGATCTTAGATCAATTATAAAACTAAACTAATCAATATCAATGTAAATTTCTATATTTGCTTTTGTTAACCACTAAAAAAAGTCTCTTTTTTGGTATTATTTTTTAAGATATTAAAGGAAGAGATATTCTACATTCATATATATTTCAATGGGATTTGTTTTATAAATTGACTTACTATAATGACAGAGAAATAGACGTTAGGTCTAGAATATGAAAAATATATAAGTTTTTTAATAAACCTTCGATATATTTCTTTCTCTATAAGGACACCTTCATCTCTTAGCTTATTTTAACAATCTATAAGAATGTTAATAGTTTATATCATAGCATCCATGTTGCTTGCTAAAGATCTAAGGCATACTTAAATTGCAAGACAATGATCCCCTTTATTAACCATGTAATTTCCATCCCAAGGAAATACTTGAGATCTTTAAGGTCATTTATCTCAAATTCCTTAGCCAAGATTGTTTTGAGAACATGCAACCTTTCACTATTTTCTGCTAACATAATATCATCAACATAGACTACTATCTTATCCTCAAAGCTATATATGAGGACTTCATGAGTTTGTAAACATTGTTAGCATTGGTCGATGAATTCAAACCTGAATATTTCTAAAGTTTCGTCTACTTTTGCAATTAATCAAGCTTTGAATATTTCTAAAGTTTTGTCTACTTTTGAACTTCACAATGAATATCTATTTACAAGTAATAGCGTGTTTCTCTTTTAGTAACTCTACAAGTTCACATGTTTTATTTTTCTCTAACAAATAATTTTTTCCCTACAACAGCTCTTCATTATGGAACTTTGAGAGCTTCAAAAATGTTGGTGTAATAAGAATATTACTAAAACTTGTAATAAAAACATGAAAACTTGATGAAAACCCTCTATATGAAACAAAATTGTAAATGGGATTATTTTTGCATGATCCAAGTTTTTTTTTCTCAAGGGAATAGAAATGACAAGATCTCTTGAAGATTCAAGATTAGTATTACATGAATATTATGATGTTTCAAAAAATTATAAATTCAATTCAACTTCCAAAGCCAACTTAAATTGTTTAAGATTCAATCTCTTCTTATTTGTTCTTTTTTCTAAAATAAATAACGAACTTTTTCTCCTAAACCAGTTATGTAGAATTTGGACTATTTGTTAGCTCGAATAAAAAAGAGGTTATTGTTGTTGGATCGAATAAACATGTAAGGAATAAAGTTTGATTGGAGCGCGACTTTGGCTTGAAGAATTATCATCAATTTTCCATAAGTGATAATCTTGTTTATTATTTTCTTTCATAATAACATTTTTGAAACAATAGAATTGATGTTCAAAGAAAGCTATTTCCATATAATTAAAGAATTTCTTGATCAGTGGAGAATAACATTTGATGTAGAGAATACTCTAAAATAATATATTTGATTGATTTGATATCTAGTTTTGCTTCAATACTAGAACAGACATGAAAAAACGATAATGTCACGCCCTGCCACTCATTACACCAGTATTACCGCCTAACCGACGACAGATCAGAGTTTACGCAGTTAATTGTGAGGACATAAACTACCGTGGATGGGGGTGACGTAATAATGATACAACAATTTTACTTTAATAGCAATTCTAATGATTCATCACAACAAATAAAATGCATACATACATGTTCTATTCTGTAAACATTCTCAATAACATGATAAAAAATAAAATCAACATATATAAGAGTATTCACACACCTCACATGTCACTCTACGCACCCTCTTTGTGTAAATTTATGACACATCCTCTAATGTAAGGAGAGGTGAGCATAAATGTCCAGTAGATGAATTGACATGAATAACTAACAAATGTATGATAAACATAATATAATAACATGATGTCACATGGCATATCATAAATTTTTAACATATAAAAACATGAATAGTAACATGTTGTACATACATCAAATATATACACATATCTTTGTTCTTTTATTTCATATTGTTTCCTATTTTTTTCTTTTATTTTTTTCTCTTATTTTTCATTTCTTTCATTTTCTTTATATCTGGGCCCAAGATAATTCCCATAGAACTGTACACCCATGTCTCAATCATGTGTCATCTCATCTGTGACATCTTATCATCTTTAGACCTCTGCCCATAAGCGTGCATGCCTGTAGTTATAGCTGGCCAACCATATCTATCACATATCATCTCTGTCCCTCACTGCCTACACTAAGTGCAAGCGGTATCGAAGGAGGTCTCTGATGCCACCTCAACTCATCTCATAGCCCAGTATCAAATCAGTGCCTATGATGCCCAGCATCCCATATTGGTGCTCATTACATCTCGTATAATATCATAGCCCGATATCAAACCAGTGCCTATGATAACCAGTATCCCGTGCTGGTGCTCATCTCATCGTACTCAGCATTCTGATGCTCATCACATCTCAAGGGATCACTGGGACTAGTCCAGAAAAATTTTACGTTCTATTTGCATCTCTTTTTCCAACAAGGTATTTAACCCTGTTATCTTTACCAACAACACACATCATATCATATGATTATTTTTTTATTTTCTTCTTCAAGGTACATTACAATATCAATTTATGCAATATATGCATCATGAATATCATAATTTAAATCAAATCATACCTACTTATATTACAAATAATTAAATTCACCTACCTTTATTCCAAATGCTCCCTCAATTTCTTTCCCTTTCTTTTTCCTTTCATTTTCCTCACAAACTTGTTCCTACTAATCAAAATTGTGCTTTCTAGGTTTATTGTCTTCAAGACAAATTTTCCTCTACATAAAAAAAGTCCATTAATTTTCTCATTTTTTTTAGTAACAATCTACTACAAAATATAATACAATCTTCCTTGTCATCTTTTTTTCATTTTTCATCTGCCTAAAAGTATTTTTTTTCTTGTGATATTTTTCTTCACATTTTTTCTCCCTTTTTTGGATTTACTCTTATATATATATATATATATATATATATATATATATATATATATATATATATATATATATATATATATATATATATATATATATATATATGTATATATACATACTTTTTTTCACTGGCCAACAATGAAATCATGTAGCATGCTCGCCGACAGGAACCCTATACTGTCTGAAAAATCTACTTGCAACGAGAAAAATATGAAAAATTAACAAAAATTACATTTTTATTTTTTTCCGCTTTTGTGCTTTGAATCGAGACCACAGCACTCCTTTTTCCCAATTTCCAAAGACGGGAGACCATGCGACCCGCTCGATTAGGGTTCTGGTCAAACAGCTCCACCGAATAACTTTTCCTTCGCGTTCACCCATTTGAACATCAGCTCTTTCCTTTGTGTCGGCCCTCCGTTGACCGAACCTAGCCAATTCGCCCCCCGAAATCATCGCTCTCAGAAACCCTAATGCGTCGGGGAAGTCGCGTGCAAGAAAGGGTTTTCGGGAGACTCGCAAGCCCGTTCGAGAAATTTTGGGATATTTAAATCCTAATTTTTGTTTTTAATTTATTTAATATTATTTATGAATAACTTCAAAATTAATCACAAGTTATCTAAGGCTCCAAAAATTATGCGATAAAGATCAAAATTTGTCACTAAATTCGTCCTATTCAATTTTATATTCACATTCTAATTCTAGCTATTGAAAATTATTCTACAATATGCATAAAAGCTCGTATCTTTAGTTGCTTATGACGACGAGTCCTTACAGCTAACCAACCAAATACTCTGAAATGAATAATAGAGATAAAGCATCCATTGGGATAAGACTCAACAAGCACTTGACAAAAATGTTTAGAATTTAATGATACAAAAAGACATTCTATTAAAAAAATGCAATAACAAAGACAACTTCAACATAAAAGGTTTTAGGTACATGAATGTAGAATAAAAAAGATTTAATAAACTTTCAAAAATTGTCTATTTTTTCTTTTTGCAATACTATTTTGTTGGAAACTATTGATACATAAATTTTGATAAACTATTTTCTCACTTAACAAAAAATTCTAAAAAAATTAAAGTATTCTTTTGCATTGTTAGGTTTTCAACAATTGTTTTTGGACTTAAAATTAACTCTAAATCATTTTATTGAAAGTTTAAAATATGATTAACTTTTCGTTTTCCTTTTATTAAAAATATCCAAGACATTCAAGAGTGATCATCAATAAAAAAAACAAACCGTTTAGCACTTAAAATATTTTTCATCTTAAAAGTTCCTCAAACTATGAACAATTAAAAATGACTAAGATCATTTGTAATGTAATGTCCTAATGCTCGTAAGCATTTTTAGGTACAAATATAACTGCTGTGATTTATTTAATAGCTAACTTGTAACCAATAAAAAATTCTATGACTAATTATGTTCAAAGAAAATGTTACTTTAAAGGTTGTAACAAGAAATGCAAACTTCTTTTACTTGGGAAAAAAAGAACTCCAACTAATGTGAGTTTAATTACAATGTTAATCAATAGCTTATTTAAATACAGTTGAGAGGTTTACATTGAAAAATATTTTGTTGTTGTATTTTCAACAAACAAAATACTGAAGCAATTAAAAAAGGTTGTCGAGCAAGGATAGAAATCAAAGAAAAATATATAAAGTCAATAACATAATGTGGTTCCTTTCTATTGCAGATATATATATAGTGTTATGAAGTACAAGAATTGATTTGAGATAAGATATAAATTCCCTACAGGAGATGACGGAGAAGAAGAAAGGGCATTATTAAGGATCGTCAAGGCCAAGATAAGTGAATTCAATTAAATTGTGATGTAAATATAATTTATTTTCAGAATGACATGATATCCATGGTATATGATTTACAAGAAAATAAAAGATAAAGCATATGACAAAATATGAGGTAAAAATAATAAAGTTAAATATTCTACTAAAAAATAAAATAAAAAATGAAACATTCCTAGACTTATTCTTATGATTCTATGATATGTGATGAGCTCTAACTCATGGTGCTAAGCATGATAGACGCTGGTTTATACAGGCCATGAGTGGCATTAGAGACCTCCTCATTAACACTTGGTACAGGGTCGATGAACAAAGGTGATATGTGATTCATATGGTTAATCACTATGATATGCTTATGAGCAAAAGTCTAAAGATAATGTGGTGAAATGCCAAAGATGAAATATAATTAGAATATATGGTACGATCATATAAGAAACATCTATACTCAATTAAAAGAAAAAAAAAGAAATGTAAAAGAAAAATAAAAAACAAAGATATGCAACATATAAAAAATATTAATTACAGATATAAAATATGTGTGCATATTTATATATCTAGCATATTACTTATTTCTGTTTTTAGTTCGTTATATTATAAAGCATTGTTGATATATCATGTCGATATTATAATTATCGTATTTGTTATTGTATTTTTTCCATACCTTGTTATTTATTCATATAAAATTCATCTACTTAGTATTGTATGCTCACCTCCTACTTAAATTATAAAACATGTCCCAGATTCACAAAGAAATGGTGTTTAAAGTAGCATATAAGGTTTATAAATATGATATCATGTACATACTGATGATATAGTAATTATCATGTCTCTAAGTAAAAAAAGAATATCTATATACTATATTTTGATGTAATAAAACTGATCAAAATATCAAAGTAATTTATCATTTTTGTTACCCTCCTCTATAGTGATATTATGTTCTCACGTTATGCTACAATGTTCTGATGTAATTGTACTGTTAGTAATTATATTAATTGATAGGCAGGGCATGACATGTAACATCGATTTGGATAAGGATTTTCAAAAATATTTGATAATTAACTCACACTAGAAAAATTTAAAAGTTTTATTTTTTAATAATAAAGAAAAAGATTTTCAATATACACAAAAATATGATTACCTGAATGACGATACCACAATATAACTATATTATCATTATATGAACTAATAAAAAAATTTATTTTCTTTGAAAGTTGTTTGTCCAGCCTTAAGAAGATAGAGACGTAAACACATCTCACATTACCAATTATCATCCAAAATCTAAATCCTATAATTCACAATGGCTTTTTTTAAAATTTAATAATACAATTTTTGTCCTAAGTTGATCAATAAATAACAACTTGCAATTTAAGTTAGGAACCAATAATACAAAGTTATGAACTAAGTCCTTTGAAATGAAAACATAACCTATTCCAATCACTTTTGAAAGGGATTTATCAACAATATGAATGGTAAAAATTCCTAAAGCATGGATTATAATTTCTAGAATAATGACATCACTAGTCATATGATCCAACACTCTTAAATCTATAACCATGGATCATTATATTGATTTTAACACTTTGTTCAAAACATTACCCTTTTGTTCCAATATTCCAATTATGATATTAGGATTTGTAGTTATGTCTGATTAATCATCTGTTGCAAAACTTTTATTTGTTCATTACTAAGTAGTGGTGTCTTTGAAAGAATTTGTTGTATTTAAAAGACAACATTTTTATGATTAAAGATAACTTTAAATGTGGAAGAAGAACTGGATCTCTATCCCATATTTTGTAGAAGATGTTTATGTGTTTTTTTAACTAAAGAGACAAAAAAGCAATGTATTTGTCAAAGATCTAGCGAAGAGTGTCAAATGATTGAGAGAGTAAGGATCTCAAAGTTTTTGGGTCTGCAACTAACGAGGATGAGGGTGAGGTTATGATAGGCAAGTTGAAAGAGTCAATTCAATCCTCTACAAAAAATTGTTGAAGCTAAAGAGATTTGAAAGCAACATTGTAGCTTCTACTAAAAGGATAAGAAAGTCCACTAAAACTTCACACAAAAGTTGAAGCCTTAGAAGAAGCCAAAGGAGTCTCGAAAGACTTCCAACAAGATGGAATAGCAAAGAGAGGCAAAAGCTGAAAAGTCATGACACAAAAGATCATCGAGATGAGAAGAAATCTCAAAATGTCATCTTGAAAATTGTTGACAACCAATAGGAAGTCTTGAAAATCCTTTGAGACGGGGCAACTTCAAACGTGACAAAAAGAGAGACAAGATGGTTGAGCGCAATCATGACCCAAAGATAGCAATCTTCAACACCTACTGAAACAAGCAATCAAAATGCTAATTAAAATAAAAGCAGCTAATTTATTATATACAATAAACAAAAGAAGCCAAGTAGAATACCAAAATTATTATTAAAGCAGGATATTTAAACAAATGTCGAACTTTATAAGGATAATAAATAAAGGATAACAAGGATACGAGCATGTCGTATTAACATCCAATCAAGCATAAAAACAACATCAAAGTTAATCTGTAAAACTCATTGGAATCACATTTCAATTGTCATTGACACTTTTGAGGGAAAACATAAGTTTCGATAAAACATTTTATAATGAAGTGTCATAATTGAAACTTTGAAACAAAGTTCTAAAATAAATATGATCATATTTAGTAGTATCATATCCACAAATGATATAACCGTCACCAAAAATCACCCAACCATCCCCAATTAGATGAAGAGCATAGCCATTTTTGACATTTACTCAAACAAAGGGCTATGAAATGGAAGTAATTGCATAGTTATATCTTCACATTCATGTTGTTCACATAAAGTTCAATATTATATACATCTTTGCTAAATTGTGAGTAATGCTAAAATATTATAAACATGGAATGAACAATTTAATCTTGCCAAAAAAGACTAAAAAATTACTTATCTTGATGTAAATATCTATATCTATTAAAGGCCTCTGTAAGTCCTGATTAAAAAAAACAAAAATTCACATCGAAATAAACAATAATTCAACATTGTTTTCATCACAACAAAGGTGATTAAAATGTTATGAAAGGATCAATACCAAAAAATAGCCCAAAAAGAACCTTAGTTGGAAACACTATAGTAATTTGCTGAACATTCAACTAGCACTTTGAAGAAGCATAGAAGCATACAGTGCAGACCTGAAAAGTACCTTGAAGAATTGAAGCAAAGACTGATAACTGGACTGAAAAGGAATGCTCGGCGTGAAATGGAGGGAACAATATTCCACAATGCTTCCTCTAATTGACTTCGGCCAGACCTGTCCGTATGAAATAATCAACCAACAATCCAATCATGAGAAGAAAAAAGGGGAGATGACAAGGCATTCAAAAGTGACACAATAATATAGATACAAGTCCTCGTGTAAGTTTTTCGACTTTTTATTTATAAGTGTCAGTTATTCTCATTTTATTTAGACCACAAAGGGAAGCCTGGTTTTTCAGTGCTATTGCGTTTAAGGTGCCAATAGCAAGTAGACAATAAAATGTAAAGAACATAACAGTAAGCATGTTCATATTCTTGAGACAGTGAATTGCCTTTTAACACCATCTTCGTCCAAGTTTTCATTTAAACTTTGTAGTGTCGCTACATGGTTTGTATTCAAATCACCATGATTAAAAACAGAAATAATTGACCAACTAATGCCAGAGATGAGTGCGACCTACAAGCAGCATGCCCTCTGGAGTTAGGAAGATCAGAGGCACGACGATGATATATTTGGTGAAATATTTGCATTTGCGTAAGTTAATGCTTGATGGCACTAGATCAATAATTTTGGATTGAAGTGAGCTAGATCAACATAAGCTCGAAACCGTTTGAGAGAAACTTCAATAATCCAATTTACGTGGTATTAGGAGCTGGTTTAAACGCAATTAAACCCAGATTAAGATGCCGCTGATTTCACAAGGAACGTACTTCAAAAATGGAGGAAGAGAATAAGCATCATCCGCAGTCCTGTCATATGACATCTTATTCTGAGAAGACACCAAAATTACCCCTTTTGAAAATAACGCCCGCCTGCCATGGTGTCTGGAGACATGGAATCCGAAGGGGTGAAGCGGACAGGAAGCCAAAACGATCATTTCCTCTGAAAATGCTGCCGGATTTAAAATGCAAGGCCGTCGGCAGATGTTGGCGAGGAGAGAAACGTCGGTGGCTGGAATATAGAAACGGCGAAGAAGCTTTCCGAGAACCGGTGGTGGAAAATGGATGAAGTCGCTTGGTTTTGTGTGACAGAAGCACAAAGGCACGCAAGTTTGGGTTTGGAGCTGTAGTGTTTCTACCACCCCTTTTAGAAATTAATTTGTATTTTAATTACAAGTGGATCTCATAACATTTTTTTAAATAAATAAATATATTTTTGAAATTATTATTTAACAATTATAATTATTATATTTTTATTTTATTTTTTAAAAATAAAAAATAAATTTGTTTTTTTATATTTTTTTGTTTTAATTCATACTTTAATAATGTCTTACTAAATGTCGTTATATCTTATTTGTACATTCTGATCTTAACTGAAGCAAAACAAAATCAAATCTTGATTGTTTGGTGAAATGCTATTTTTATGTTGTATGTATTATATAATTTAAAAATTATTTAATTGTTATTTTTAAATTTTATCACTTGTTTGTTATTAATTAACATATGATCAATAATTCCATTAAGACAACAAAACATACATGTTGAAGGAAAAATAAGATCTCAAAATATAGTTTGCTAATAAACAAGGTTGAATTGAACTCTTTGATTTCTTGTTCAATATATTATTGTTTGTATTAACATACTTATGGGACGACTGAAGAGATAGTATTTATTTAACTACAAAATATGTTTGGACAAATATAGCAAAAATAATAAAGATAATCATAAAAAAAATAGAGTACTGTAGTCAACTCTTATGGTTGACAAAGATGACTATTAAAAAAATAATTCAATTCAGGTATGCCTCCGAGTTCGAAAGGGACATGTGTAACTTCAATAGGTTTGTGTTTGTGAGCTAATGTTAGACGCTCCTATATCATTCTTTCATAGGAAGAGAGAACTTGGCTCAATGGTATCATGGTGATAGGTACAATAATGCTCTAACAAGTATTATCCCATATGGTGTAGATTATCATAAGCTAAGAATTCTCAATCGGAGGCTTTTTCTCTTAATGAACTAAAAAAATTTTAAGTATGCAATCTTTGGTTAAAATTATCTTATAATTTAAAATGTTTTGTACAATGTTTAGCCTAATAGAGATAACGTAGTGGTAGCGACAAGTTTACTCAAAATGAAAAAAAATCATGCTTAAATAACTCACTATGTATTAGATATAGTGCCTTGTATAGGACTAAATCTTTAATATTAAAAGTTTTACTAATCTCATGCTCTTTTAACAACTCCAACACCTACATATTAGTTCTCAATTTTTAAATAATCCTAAAACATCCAGCTCCACAAGCTTGTAATTTCTTGTAAGCTTTAGAAGGGAATTATTTTGACCTAACTCTAATTATAATAATCTTCTTTAGGAAATTTTCTAACATTTTTATGAGCATCTGTTAATTTCTTATATCTTTTATTACTTAGATTAATTTTTTTAGATATTATTTTATATAATGATGAGATATGAGAGTAAAGATAGAAGTTTGAAAGTCCACTAGTAAGAAAATAAAGTCAATTGGAGACCTTGGCTTATTACCATGATAAATTTCAAAGAGACTTAAACCAATACTTATGATAATAGTTGATCCCAAAGCTTAGCTTGGTCCCCTATCAAGCTACAAGAAAGATTTCTTAAGCTATGATTCACTACTTTTGTTTTTTCATCTATTTGTCGGTGATAAATTAAAAAGTTTTTGTTTAATCCCTAATAAATGTCATAAAATCTTCCCAAAATAACTAATAAATCTTACTTGATCAGATACTATAATCATTGGGGATATCGTGCAATTTAATTATTTCATTAAAAAAATTATTGGCTATGTAGATAGAATCTAAGGCCTTACGACAAGAGATAAAATGATTTATTTTAGAAAAATTGGTTAATGACCACAAGATAAAGCCATTCCTATATGGGATCTTAGGTAATTGAAGTACAAAATCCATACTTATGTGCTACAATGGCTTGTTAGGAATAGGTAGTGAAAATGTAAGATCTTTAGCATATATTTGAAGATTTTGTAGTTGTACATGTATGACATTGGCCTATAATTGATGTAATAGGATGTATCATTCTAGGTTAATAAAATATCTCTAAAGCATCTCTATGAGTCTTATCTCTCTTAAAACAATCAAATAATCCTATAACATGTATTTTTCAAACTAAAAAATCTCTAGCTAACAAATTTGAGATACATAACTTATTGTTCTTATATAAGTATCCATATTTCAAGAAAATCTCTTTAGATATAAAGGTTAGAGTTGATTTGATTTCTTGATAAATTGGCTCAAAGTTAGGATATTTAGGATATTAGTTTTTATTTGTTCAAGTTTTACAAACAAAATGATCAATACGTGGACATGTCGACTAAGTGTATTAGCTACTTTGATTTTTTAGTCATGCTTGTGTTTAATGACAAATGTATACTCCTAGATGTATTCTAATCATTTAGCATGCTTATGACTAAGGGCTCATTAGAAATTTAGAAACCTAAGTGCCTCATAGTCAAAGTATAAACCAAATTATTTGTACAACAAATAATATCTTTTGATATCTTAAAGATTGAATTATGTCACACAGTTCATTTTAATATGTAGAATACTTATTTTTGGTATTATTAAGTTTCTCAATAAAGAAGATAATAGGTTATTTATCTTCACTAAGAACGCCACTTATCCCTACTCCTAATGCATCACATGTAACCTTAAAATAGTAAAAAAATAAAACAATTTTAGAATAATTGCCTTAGTCATAGCCTCTTTCAAATTTTCAAAAGCTAGGTTTATAGATTTAATCTAAATAAATTTACCAAACTTAATACAATCGATAATCGATGTAATAATAGTACAGAAGTCTTTAATAAATCATCGATAGAAGATGGTCAGTTCGTCGAAGCTTATGATATTAGGAATTATTTTTTGAGTAGGCTACTACTTAATTGCATTAACTTTGCTAGGCTCAATAGACAATCATTTAGAAAAAACTATGTATTCTAAGAAGGTAACCTCAAGCATGAAAAATTCATATTTCTTTAATTTGGCAAATGAGTGTTACTTTAAAATGCTACATAATTTGAGCAAATGGTATAAGCAATCTTCAATAAACTTTTATAGACCAAAATATTAGTAAAATAACTATTATAAACCATCTTAAGGTTTTAAAACTAGAGTCATCAATCTTATGAATGTATTTGCTGTATTTGATAAACTAAATGATATCTCCCATCCTAATTCATATTTGATTGTACCACTTTTTAAGTCTATATTAAAAAATATGATAGCACCTAACATCTGATCTAAGAGATCATCTAATTATAGAATGGAAAACATGTTTTTTATTGTGATTGTATTAATAACCTGATTATCGACAGACATCCCTCATGTTTTACCCTTTTTAGGTGTTATAAATGTAGGGACAACATATAAACTAATATTTTTTAGATAAATCTCTTTCTAAGTAGGTCTCCTACCTAATGAGCTAACTCAGTATGAGTCTCAAGATTTAGCCTATAATGGTGAAGGTTGGGTAGGCTCGCCCCAAGAACTAAATTATTAATGTGTGATATGTTTTACATAAGAGGTAGAGTGTTGGGTAAATAGTCTGGAAAGATATTAAAAAATTCATTCAATAAGGCCTATACCATAAGTGATGGGTTTGGTAAGATGGTACTTGACTCCTTAATTACAAGAAACCAAATTAATTATCCTTAGTCAAGGCTCTTCCTAATACGGGATAATATGATCAAGCTCGAATTTCTTACCTTTCCCTTTTCTTTGTCTATGGGTTTAGAATTTTTTATAGATTTGTTAGGTTTAAGTATTTAGAATTTTTTATAAGATTAGTATAGAGTGTAATGTGATGACATTTTCTTCATAAATAAAAAAACATGTGTCAGCCTTATCCTTTAAAGTCATGTCCCTATCAAAACGTTATGATTTTTTAAGGATAAGATTACCTACTTGTATAGGTATGACATAGTATAAAATTTCGTCATTATATCTACCTAATTTCAATATTACATAATAGTGTTACTTAATAGGTATAGTAGTTTTATTTATCTATGACACAAAGTAAGGATTTTAGTGTTTCAATAAAGAACCTCTTATTCACTTAGTAAACTCAGAGGATATTGTATTGATGCAACTACTATTATTTATGATCATCTTATATGATTTTTCTTTAATTTTTATGTGATACTAAAGATGTTGATACACCTCTAGTTATCTTATGATTGTATGATTATAAGGGTGCCCCTAACCATTGAAACCATAAAAAATTTTCATGTTTTTTAATTTTTTTCTACTTTCTCATCAAGCATTATATTTTTTTTTCCTTTGACTCTTCTTGTTCACTATCATTATCTAGGTTCATAATCATGGATCTCTTTAGATAGTTAATACCTACATATCTCTTTTTATGATACTTAAAATAGATGATTCTAGATTAGATGGGTTGGCTTAAAGAAGGGTGTGAAGAAGTGGATGATAATACAAGTTTAAGAGATTTAAAACTATGATAGATGGGATAAAAGAAGTTTGAGTATGAGTATGTTGAAAAATAGTGGTGCAAGCCTTTAGAGAAATTGGTTGGTCATTTTTTTTTAATTAGGAAGTTCTACTTTTTATATTTTTAGTTATATGATAAACTTTTTCTAAGATAGTAATATTTCTCAAGTTAAGCTTAATCTATATACATTCTTTTAAACATATCTTAAAATGGGAGAGTATTACATACTTGGGTTTATCTATATTGTATCTAAATTTATGATCCTCAAACTTATTAATATACTCAACTAATTTGTCACATTGGAAAAACCTTAGTCACTTATCTAATAATTTTGATATTATAAGCTTTTGGAATAAATATATTGTACAACTTAATCTTAAGATTTTCATCATTATTAATATATTATCACTCTAAGTTTCTAAGGAACCTACGAATAATACCAATGAGTTTAGTCTTAATAAATTGATACTTTTTTCGATCATTTATTTAGTGCTAATCGAAGTAATCATTCATACTAGTCTACTAGTTTATGTAATCTTTAAGATCGGAATTATCATCAAAAGTTAGGACATCAAGTTTCACATTAGGAATATGCTTTCTTTCTTAATGCCTCTTAGGTCTTTCCTCCTCACTAAACATATCTAGATCGTCACTATGGTCTAACTCATCGAAAGATTTATTTCTACTTCTACGATAATGATTTCTCTTATGAATATCTTGGTCAAATTTATCAAAGGATCACCATGTCTTCTATGATTTTCATGTCTCTTAGGATTTTCTTCTTTTAATCATTGGGTGTGAAACTTCTTCTCCTATTATACTTTTTTTTCTAGGATTTGGTTCATGTTATTGATTTAGAAAGATTCTTCTAACCATTTAAATGAGTTGGGTTATTAATTGGGATGTTTTTAACATTGAGCCTTGGTTTAACTTTTATCTTTATTTTTAGATTGATTCTTAACTTTAATTTATTATTTGATATGACCATACTTGACCTTATGGTCATATATAAGTTTGTCACATAATGGGATATAAGAAAGAAAAATAATGTGAGATATCTTTTTTTATATTTTTTTGAAAAAATTATGAAAGTAAAATTACTGTAGTTATACACCACCAATGCTAGATGGAATGTGTTTCTAGAGAAATAATGAGTGATCATGGTTCTACTTATGTCAGATTATCTCATAAATAGAATGAGATGATTTTCAAGAAAGATGATGAGAAATCTTATCACTATTTTTGTATCATCTCCTAAGATAGTTTACTCAAAATCAACTAATAATTCTTTAATAGATATACTAAAAAATATTTTTTATATTAAGTAAAAAACTATATTCTTTGATTCGAAGTTGATGTAGGATAAATTAAACTTCTATTATGGTCTAATTTAGAGTATCAACACTAGAGATACTCAATAGATTATTAGGAAATGTAAAAAATATTATGTACTAATTAGGGATAGGTGACGTATGTGATATTTTTAAATTATTTAAAGATTGACATCCAAAGTTGTAGCTTGGATTATTAAATAGAGTATATGACAACATATTAAGCATTAAGCATAAAGTCATATAAAGTAATTTTTGTCATATATAATTTACACATATAAAATAGAGAATTTATGATAAGCTATATGTGAAGTATTTTAATAGAAAAAAGAAAAACTCTGACTTTAGATTACTACCTAAAAAATAAAAGTTGCTAAAAAAAATCACATTTTAGGTGATGATGTCTTGTAGTTCCCTTGGTGTTTATGTGTGGAGTACCAAAGATGAAAAAGGGTGATGAGATGATGGTTTGGGTTAATGTGAAAGATTGGCTTAAAAAGTTAACAAGAAGATATGCTAGAATTTGGAGTCTTATTGAGGGTGATGGTTTGATGGCTTGATCAAGAGAGTGAATGAGTGGGTGAAGACTTACAGGTATTATAAGAAGTAAAAATTTGTTTGATTATCATCTTTATCAATGGAATGTCTCTCATAATCGATCCTTATCTCTCATAAATGTTTGGTTGGCTACCAGCTCTCCTGATAGAAGGTAATCACCTTTAATCTTTATCTCTCACAAGAAGAGAGGAATCTCTCTAATTAAGTTTGGGGATACACTTTGTACTCACAAAGGTAGAAGTATACAAATAAAAGAAGTTTTTTTATTCCATTTTTATTCATCTCCAACATAATGAAAATTTCTATTTATAAAGATCTCAAGGATTCATTAGTATTTTTTTAAAAAAAATTAAAATAAAAAAATATATAAAATTAATTGACGTCAAGAAGTTCCCAAATTGATCATACATTTAGGCGATGGTAACGATGAGCAGTGAAATGATGGGGGCACGATCGGTGCTATGCGGGTGGAAGACATGACATTTTGAGTTTCAATTTTGACAGACAGTGCTAGCGGAGAGGTGCCAAGGGTTGATGCTGGTCGAGAAGGCACAAGATCGGTGGTGATGACTACAATTGTCAACAGTGTTCGCTAGTCGGCGACGAAAATAGCCCAAAATGCAATTTTAAGTCTTTTAAAAGTAATTTTTAACCAAAATTTGTACCAATGAACTTGTGGAATGATTGAAAGGAAAAATTTTATTTTACTAAAAATATGCTTGGATGAATAGAACAAAATAATAGAGATAATTACAAGAGAAAATAAATTATTGTAGTCAACCCCTATGGTTGATAAAGATAACTAATTAAAATATGATTCAACTCTGGTACAACTCTAAGTTCAATTGAGATTGGTGCGATGCCAGTATGTGAGTGTTTGTAGATTAACATTATATGCTCATGTATCATTCTCTCAATGCTTAACATTGAAGCTTCATGTGCAATAATAAGTAAAAGCCTTCACTTGACAGGTTTGTTATGATGTAGTTTTAGTTTTACATGTGGCTCCTCTCATAGAATTATTATTAATCTTAGTTATATGTGGGGCTACTTAGTAGTGGAATTATTGGTCCATGTGTTGTGGGCCTATGACAAAACTCATCATGTGTGAAACTACATGCTACATTATCTTTTTGGTCAAATTGGTCTCATTACCCTCTGTCATTAATTCTCTTCAATCCTTGATATATTGGATGTAAGAATCATAAAGAAAAGAGGATGTTGCAGTGATTATCAATTTTGCAATGATTACATTATATTATCTATGGATACAAAAAATTACAAACTGCATTTAAAGGTTACACTACACGTGCCAACATTGCTACAACTTATCTCCCTTTTGGTTTTACGATTTACTTCTCTTCCTTCTTTCAACCATTAGAGCCACTAAGTCCTATGAAGCCCATTGTTACCTTGACTTATTGATGGTCTCTCCCTTTTTAGGATGAATTTTGATACCAATATATTATTGGGATGTAGATATTACACTTGATTTATCTATTTACGATGGTACAATGGATGCACAAAAATTAGATTCCCAATTGAAATAACTAGATATATTTTTATGTATAACTATTTATCAATAGATAAGATGGCATATGCTTGATTAAAAATAATGAGTCATGTGTTAGACTAGTAGAATGCTCACATTTATACTTATAGAAGTGACATAAAGTTAATTCAAAAAATTAATTAGAGAAAACTTTTACTCTCGTGAATAAAAAGTGGAGAAAGTGACACTACTTACTATCATGCCCTACCCAATATCAATCTATAAAATCTAATAAAATACATTCATAATACAAATCTATCAAATTAAATTAGAGCTCATAATATAAAACAGAGAACATATGTTACAAAAATGATTGAGATTTTTGTAATGTGGGACTAAAAATAAACTTAGCCAAACTTGAGATTTCTACACTAACCAATCGCATGTTTTCGTGATCCAACGATTCAAATCACCCCCACATTTGTGAACAGCCTTTTGTCTTCAGTCATTCATCCGTAATGCTTGATCAAAATACCGAGAGTCTCTCTGTTTTTGTGGACAGTAACCTCATCATCATTATCGTTCATCCGATTTTTGAATCCAATACTACATATCTCATATCATTGTGATTAGATCTAAACCCTTTATCATTTAAGCAGATCTAACGGCTATTGCTCCACCCGTTCACGTAATCGAACGGCAGTTGTAGCTTCTTCTCCACCGTAATGATTAGCTTTTCGAAAAGTAGATTCTAGCCGTTATGGTAGTTATTTTTGTATTTTTTATTTTAACTATAAAAAGGAATCATTTACCAAATATAAGAACTTTTAAATCAAACTTTAAAATTTTCATACAAGTCCAACTAAAGTTCAAACTGTGAGCAATAAATTTCTTACAATTACGAGAGCTACGGATTTTTGTCACTCTCTATTCTCAACTTCTATTCATAATTATTTTCTATATTTTCTAGTAACATTTACTTCATTTTTAGTAGTGTCAATTGTTTAAAGAATAAAGGCGTAAGAATTTTTGCAAGCAAAAAATTATAAAGTTTCAAATTTTTTTAAATAACCTAATTTTTTTCTTTTGATGTCTCATTGAAGCACCAATGTATATTTAATTTACCCCTATCAGCTTTAATAAAAAAGAAGTGTTTAATGGAAGCCCGATAAGGGATCAAGGGTGGATGTAGGCAAGAGTTTTGGCCAAACCACCTAAAAAATCTCCTGTGTATTTTGTTTATTATTGAGCAATTTTATTTAGCCATTTAAAGAAAATTATTTTAAACTCAAATTTTTTTTTCTAATTTTTAGAGTCAAAAAAATTTGTTAAACATACAATTCACCCATTCCCTTTATTCATTTTATCTCACACATTTTATAACACTTTTTACTCACATGATATCTTAAAAAGTAAAATAAAAAGAACTTCTCACATTTGAATTCGAGTGAAGAACTTATAGTGTGACTATTAACACTATAAGTGAAAAGAATCTCACAAAGAGATTTAACCTAAAGACTACATTACATCTAAGATCCCATTTTTTAAAGTAGATTCATAAATACTTCGAGACAATAATTGAACAAATACAAGATAAAGTTTGTCATTACTAAAGTCTATATTAATGAGATTATTTGTGAAGTGATAGCTCTAGATATTTGTTAAATTTTACTAAGAAATCCATATTGATAACATTAAAATGTCATATACTATTGATAAACACAATAATATTAAACAACAAAGGATTAACAAAACTTTATTTTAGCATAAGATAAAGAAACATTGACAAAAGCCATTATTAATACTGACCAAGTAGAGACTAGTAAAAACTAGTCACAGTTATGTGTTATTGTTAACAAAGTTAACGAAACTGATTGATAGGACTGATGGAAGACTTAACATTACTAAGAACAAAACAAAACTTGATATTGTAAAGAATTAGTTTAAAAAAGATTTAATCAGACTGAAATCATAAAAAGAATAGACTTAATGTCAAGCCCCCACCTCACTAAACCATTAGATAACAAAATTGACATCAAATTGTTCTACTGTTACAACATATAGTGAGGACAAAGAACCAAACCCAGGGTAAGGACCCGACGATAAGACAAACACCAACTCAAAAATCTAATATATATATATATATATATATATATATATATATATATATATATATATATATATATATATATATATATATATATAAACAAAATATGTTTTTGAACAAATTTACTAATACTAAACCCCTTCCTTTTCTCGCACATCTCGTGAAAAAGGCTCTCCTGCAGCATCATCTTTTCCAGCTCTCGGATTTGTGGACACATGGGATGTATGGCCTGTGATGTTAACACTAAATGAGATTTTACATATCTTAGTAGATAAATCTACAATAGATAACCAAATATGAAAAAGATATCAAATGAAAAGGCATACCATGTGCAGTGAAAATAAAACATAAAACTACAATCACACAAGATGTCATATATAAGATAATGCCAAATGAAAACCAAAAAGCAATGTCAGTTCCTTATTTAGGTGTGTTATTACTGGGCCGAATTCCCTTTAACGCATTATCCTCTGGATCCAATCATCATCAATAAATGACCTCCGGCCAGCATCCAACCAAACACATAATACTAGGCAGATATCTAATCCGAAGATCGATACCCTACAACACATGCTCGGCATAGTGCCACCAGGCAATTATGGTACCATATCCTACAACACATGTTGGACCTAATGTAAATCATCATGGAGTCATAGCACATAATACCAGACAGATATCTGATCCAAAGATTGATACCCTGCGAACATGCTGGGCCTGGTGTAGACATTGGGCAGATATCTGATCCGAAGATCGATACCCTGCAACACAAGCTGGGCCTAGTGGTGAGGATAATGCTCTATGAGAATCCTATTTTTATTTGTCATTTTCCAAATATCAATCCAAATAAGTATCCATATCAAAAGACATTTCGTTCTATATTACTTCTTCTCTTTTTGTTTTAGCATTATTGTATTACATTGTTTCTTTCTTTACCATATATAATAATATTAATGTATAACATATGCAACAATCAAAATACTGTGACAGTGAGAAAAGCATGTCAAAATACATAATAATGTGCTACATCGCAGGGTTAAGAATTTATCTACCTGACTTTTGATGTACAATTTGTATTGCCTATTTCTTATTCTTCTTGATGTCCTACAAGCCTATAAAATGCAAAAAATAATCAATTTAAAATATGCTTATTAGCCAAAATTTCTTTCTAAAAGCTATTCCCAAACATTTAAAATCTCAAATGTCTTAATTTCGACTGTTTAGCTTCCGTCAACGCTGAACCGCTTGCGCCCAGCACGCCTAGTTCCAAGCCTGGATATGTTCTCTCTCTCTCTCTCTCTCTCCAGTGCGTCTGAAGGAACTGAAATATTTTACTGGCAAAATTCGAGACCTCCTGCGTCTCCTGTCAGCCAAATCGACCCCTCGGTCTCCGTCGATCATCAGAAAACTTACACAACCCCTACGACAAAGCAGACAAATTCTTACCTTATGAAAATCTTCACCGGACGTCACTGTCGCGTGCCAGAACTCACGGAATCTTCGCCGACTGTCACTGTTGAGTGCCAAAACTCACAAAATCCTCATCAGCTTTTACTGTCACGTGCCAGAACTGTGCGAAGCAAGGCAGTGGCTATCGAAAATCTCGTCCTCGCAACTCTGGCAACCTCTCCGCAATCGGTGTTCCCATAAGTGCTTTTCAAAAGCACGCTGCTTCGGCTTTTATAACCGCAGTGGAAATCGACTTGTCCGAAGGTTCGTGAACCGCATTTTGCTCTTCCCAATTTTTTATTTGCACATATATCCTCGGCTAGGAGAAATAAACCTGCGTCTAAATTCCTAAAATTGCAGATATACCCAGCGCAGCCAACAACTTTAAAATTACAAATATATCTTCCACCAAAATGAATTGAACTATGCCGACATTTACAAAATTACAAATATATCCTCAATATTACAAATCTATCTCAAATCTTTAAAAATTAATATTTATTCCTTTGAACTCCAAAAATTACAAACTAAACACCGTTAGACTAATCTAAAAAAAAATAAAAATAAAGAAAAAGTAAGACTATTACACTTATGATTATGAGTTTAATTATAGGTTCATTGAATAAAAAAATTGTGAAAAAATTAAGATAGAAGACAAAATAATGAAAATCATTGTTGTACCACAAATCAGCGAGAACCGTGGAGAAGAACCATCATTGTAGCTCAGGTCACACTCCATGTGTAGATGCACTGGCTTCTGCATGAGAATACTTGACATGCTAGAAACTCATGTGCTCTAATGAATGCGATTACACAGGATTGTTGAACTTTTGTGAAAATAAAAAATTTATGTTTTGTACTAAAATATTGTATTCAAAACTATATATAAAAAGATGAGAACGATGAATAAAGTTATTTAAAACTTCTTAAATTCTATTTTCTTATATAATTCTATCCTTTTGTGGTAAAATTCATCTTTTTGTTCATTTCTTCTTTAGTTCCTCACTACTCTCTTACTACAACTTTCACTATTGCGGCTTTAAAATAATGCTAGATATTATATTATTTGTATCGATAATTTATTTTTATGTATTAATAACATTGCACAATGTTCTAGTCGTCGTTATATGATCCTTATCCTATTTTTGTTATTATTCACACTTTATCAAGTTTATTTTCTCTCTTTCTTGATCATACAATATGATATTATGTAATAATAATATATGGTTAATCATTTCCTTATTTGACTTGTCAAACTCCTTTGTTAATACACCTGCTACACTCTATAATATTTACATGATTATTTGTCGTACTTGTATAATATAATATAATCTTGTGAATCTACTCTTTGATTGATTCTCTCGTTTGATCATATTGTATGATCTTATGATGTCGTACTGTATTATACCTTAAAATATTGAAATATTCTTAAAAAAATTATAAAATTTTTTAAAATATGTCTAGATCAAAATAATTGTTTTATAACACTTCACTCTTTAAGATCATTATTCATTTCTTAATATTCTTTATTTTGTTATCATATAATTTTGAATTTTTAAAATTAATTGCTTCTATTTTTTGATGTTACATGTCCCTATTAGTTAATTGAATGGTTTTGATAAAAAATTCAATAAGAAAACATAACTTATGAACATATTCTAAGTAGGCATATAAATAAGTGAAGAATTTTATTGATAAATTAAAACTTATATAATTTTTATTTTTACAAGTTTTTCATACTTTCCTTGCTAAAATTAGATAAAAATTTTTAGATATAAAAAAATTGTTCTTTTATTTGTTTTTCTTGTATTATCATTGATTCTTATGTTTTCTTTAACTTTTGATTAAATCGGGACAATTATGTTGGATACAAAAAAGAATAATACGCTTAATGTTTCTTTATTTGGGTTAAATATATTTAATTATAGTATAAAACTATTTCTACATAATATTTTTCATTATGTTCGCATATTAAATAGTCCTTACTCTCCAACTACACAAAATTGAATGGGCATATATTAGGGTTTGGTCATTTGTGGCCGAGCTGAACCAAATGTGACCCAATGTTCATGCCGAGTTAATTACATGGAAATGCTGACCACTAACCCAATTTAAGCTTTACGAGAACCAGACCCATTCAGACTCATTCGGTTTAGATGTATCTCGGTTTCGTCACCTTTCAAAGGCTTTTCTTTGTAATCCTCCGCTAACAATCTAAAATGCAGTTTGTTTTATTGGGCAGTTATGCACGAGCGTGAGCCCCGCTGGATAAGCGGTGGTAACGTAACCGCGGTGTGTCGTAGCTCGACTCGCACCGGTCCGTGAAAGGGTTTTTGTTTTGTGCATTAATAAGAACGGGAAGAACCCTGCGGCGGCTTCCTCCCTGCGGTGGCAAAAACAGTTGCCTTTGGTTCTCGTCTCTGCTTCCTTCCGACACCGACTTGATATCAGGCCCGGGATTGTAGAGATGGTGGCCGAGAAGCCGAAGAAAAGTAAGGTGGAGCTGAAGAAGGAGGGGGAAGATTCCGATCACATTGATGAAGGGCTTGTTCTTTCCATCGAGAAGCTGCAGGAGGTACAGGATGAGCTCGAGAAGGTAACTCCATTCGTCGGTTTTGAAGAATTTTTCCCTTTTTTTTTGTTTTCTTCTTTCCTCGTTTATGTGTGTGTGTGTGTGTGGAGGGGGAGATGCTGGATGTCGAATTTTTCATCCACAAGAACTTGGATTTCGAATTGGTGAAGTCAATTATAAATTTAAAAGATTGCTTGAAGCTATTATTTTTGGTGCAATTCTCTTTTTGATTAGTAGCTGGAAAAATAAAAATAAGTTTGTGTACAAGGACAGTGACTTTCAATTCATTTATTAAAACTTTATTACCGCTTTGTAGGCCATATTAAAAAACAAATTGATTCTTTTTTGGCAATATCATAAGGAAGCTTTTGTCATTGTTTTATAGCCTAGTTAGTAGTTTAGCTTTATTAGTTTGCCCCTCCTTTAATGAAATAAGCGATATGGCTTAAATGTTGTATTACTGTGGGTAGTCACCTAGCAAAACTGCTTGGTGTATGATTTTTTTTTTCTTTTTCTTGTTGTGGTGCAAATGGGCTTGTCGTAGACTCTCTTAAGTGCAAGCCTGAAATGTTACTACAAATTGTCTTTTCTCTATTGATCACGGAATCTAATTTTTTTTTGTCTGGCAGGACTTCAAACTAATTTGTTGTACAAATATTCATAGGTTTTAATGAAAGAAAGTGAATATTTCATTTAACTTGTACTGAAAAATTTAGTTTTTATCACTTCTGAAAGGAGAAACTTTTTATAGATGGTAGTATACTAGTTGCTGAAGTTGTGATTATAATTCAGTGTCACTATGCTGTATTATTTCTTGGAGCTTCTTATGTACTTTGATCATTTTTTTTTATTAAATTTTATGATGAACACCATGGTTTTTTAAGCCAATTATGCTGAAGCTAACGTGCTATGCAGTGTAAACCTTTTTTAAAAGGTTTGCATGAGTTAGCTTTAAATGATACAACCTTGGGGCATTTTATGTTTGCAATTGGAAGTGCTGGATTGTCCATGCCAATC
The DNA here is from genome assembly GCA_023846275.1 of Vanilla planifolia. Classification (NCBI taxonomy): domain Eukaryota; kingdom Viridiplantae; phylum Streptophyta; class Magnoliopsida; order Asparagales; family Orchidaceae; genus Vanilla; species Vanilla planifolia. Next base: position 5,287,564 of record CM043870.1, read on the forward strand.
TCAGGTTAATTTTTGTTGTAATGGTTTGAATCTTAACATTTGACCTTTCTTGTGTAAGAAGTCGCAAAGGTCATTGGTCGGAGTTATGTTAGGCTAAAGGATTTATGCTCAGGAGTATAGTTGGAGCATAACAAATTCTGAACAACCAATGCACCACATAGTTATTCATGCTTAGGGTATAAATGTTAATAGCTGTATGAGGATAACTTTGTGGAGGTCAGGTTTAGTTGGATTACTGTAATAAACCAACAAGCATTGTGGTGGATTGTAAAATAATCATCTGTTTTATCCGAAGTGATGATCAATACAATCGACACTATTTGGGGGAAGCCAGCCATGTTAGCCATCATTACAGTCAGGACAAGGTAACCACACATGATGTGTTGCTACCGAAAGCGAAGTAGCATATCATTACTCATATTGGGAAATTTATGGTGGACTATGCCTAATAATGACTAATTTTTTGACCCTTGCAAGTGGTTTTTGGCCTTCACCGATCTGATGTATAGAAGGGTCTTCCTACACGAAATTTATGAGACAACATCAAAGGAATCGTTCCTTGATTTCTTAGTCAACATGATTGTTACGTGGGTTGACCTTTTGAAATTACATATAATTTTGAGTTGCCATTTGTGTGGATTCATATTTTGTTAAGGCTACAAAACCTAATCCTTGTTCTTGAAACTCATGTTATTTCTATTTGTGCTAGTGGGAGCATATTCCATTTATTTGTTGGAATATCTGGATTATTCTTTTTCCAGTGCTGATAGTTTTATTAGATAATTCCCAGCATTCTTTTGTTTGCAGGTAGTATTTGAGGTCAGTTCATAGCATATGAGCTTCAATTCGACTTGTCTAGTTGTCTACATGATTTTGTCATTCCTTGTGCCCTAGATCATTTAAAAGCTTTCTAGGTAGATGCATGAGTTAAAGGTGCACATATAATGAATTATGTGTGATTGTCAAGAAAGCTGACGTGTCTTATTGTTTTAAAGCATTTTGAAAAGCTTAGCAAGAATCCCTCATTTTGTTGTGTTTTATTGAGATAGGAGTACATCGTGATGTGCTGGTTTGCTGTGAACTTGGAGTGAAATAGAAAAATTGTTGCACTAAAGGTTCTAATATAGTCAATGGGCAAAAAATAAAACCATAACCTTCTAGGCCTTGTGAATTTTTGGAATTAATTGGCAAGGTGTTTGACCCCATGATTTTGTAATGTGTGATTGTGTTGCTTTTGATTGATGTTGAAAATGTAAAAATATTGTAAGTGCCTGCTGAGCCTTCCATAGGTTGTAGTATTTCAAAGTATTTACAAAAAATGAAGTTGCAGCATCTATGTATATCAATACATAGTTATTATACATGGGATGAAATTCCCTTATGCTTAAAACACATGAACAAATTATGTTGTAGTCTGTGTTCGATAATGGTGGAATTAACCCACTTATGGGTCTTTTCCATGATTCTTTCAATAAGTTCCTTGTTCATCGCTCTGAATAATCAGTCTTTTGCCTCCCTTAGCTTATCTTGGAGGACCACATTGCCCTTTTCCAATTCCTTGATCCACAAAAACTTGGCCTTGAGTCCTCGGTTAAGTGTTGAATAAAGTCACAAAGGTGCAAATAGTTTTGCTTGGCACTCTCCATCATTGAGTCCAACTCCTTGTCTTACCATGGTTACTTTAGTGCCTTTGAGAGTCTTGAAAATAATAAGCTTTATGATGGGATTGTCCATCATGAGGCTAACCTTAAAATGCATGTGTGATGGTGAAGGAATAAGTTGAGATTGTGCATCCTTGAAGATTGAAAGAAAAGATTAGCTCTTGTTTAGAAAGATCTACTTAAGAAAGCTGTTGAGAATGAGTCAATTGTTGCCCTTCAATCTTGAAGAGAATTGATGTTATATATTTTTGATAGTTTGGTTGTGGTATAAGCACTTTTTAGTTTATTGTCGTTATGTTAGATAAAAAATATAATGCTATTTAAATGTGATATTAAGCCTCACACTTAGAAAATTCATGAGACATATTGGTTGGACAAGGTAAATTTATTCTAATATATGGTACAAGCTATACTTCAAGACAATTGATTGATAACTTCTCACAAGAAACCAGCATACAATTTATGCACCAACTTGTGCCACATAATTGTTGTATTTAGTTTACTAACTTGAGAAGTGTACTTATCCACTTTTAGTAAAATATTAGCTTGGTTAACATGTGGAAACTGTTAGCTAGACGGATTAAAATCAAAACCTTTCGAAAGTTAATGTGCAACTCATCGTATAATCTAATGTGCAACTCTATTGGCTTGGCTACTAAGCTGAGTGACCTTATCCTACTTCCAACATCTCATCTCATTATTAAAATAATATCCATCCAACAGGTTGGTTGCCATTGATTGTATTATTTTTAAAGTGGACATATAAGCATATTGTCTATATCTATATCTATCAACATAATAATCATTATGAAAATAACAGAAATGTGGTATGATATAAAACATGCATAAACAATTGGTGATATAATGTGTAGAAAAAAGCTTTCTATTCATCACAATCATGCAACCAAAAGTGCAAAATATGCTAAACAATTTGAAGATATATGAATTCCTATGCTATATGACATGTTGAAAATATAACAACTAGGAAAAAAAAAAACATAATGAACAATTGTAATAAATTAAAACTACCGATGAATAATTTATACAAATTTAATTGTAATAAATGTCAGAGAGCTTTTAACAATGAAGGGTATGCTCATTCTCTAGTTGATGAGTCATTTATCTCAAGGTGGTACCTTAGAAGTTTCTTTGGGATCACAAAATTCATGATCTATAATCAATTTGAAGACTCTAACATAATAATTAGGATTGTGATAATATTTAATGCATCAAATTGTTTATTAGTTGTTAATGTTGTCAATGATTTTTCTAAATCGTTTCCTATCATAAATCGAACATAAGGGAAATTATAATTTAAATTATCAACTAGCCTAATATTACAAAACCATAAATTATTTTCAAAATACTGTTAAGTTAAATTTATAAAATTAGTGAGATAAATTTTATACTCACACGAATGATCTCAACATGACAACACTAATTGATAACAACACGAGGTTTTGACAATCTCATCGAAGGAGAAAATGAGTGATGATAATCCAAGCATGTTGTTTGGAGAAGAAGGGGAGTTTGAAATCAACGATGATTTCAATGAGAATGGGAGATGGTTGTTGGCTAGGACGAGAGTTGATGAAGGTAAAAGAGAAAGAGACGAGGATGGCAGATCTTGTGGCGGTGTAGAGAAGGGAGAGTGGGGTGTTGGCATTTGGTCAATGGAACAAGAGGGGAGTTTTGGTGGTCTATGGCCTTGACAACAATAGAACCCGGCAGCAAGCGGAAGCACAATGTACAAAATAAAGGAGAGGTGGTTTGGGTGTGAGGGGGAGATTGGGAAAAGAATTTGGAGGATTAGGATAGTTTATTAGTGTTTATTGGGATTTGTTGGTTTTTTATATTCAGAAAAATTCAGTTTGTTTCAACTGGACTGCTGTAGTTTTTTTTATAGGTTACAGTAATTACTTTTCTCACTTGGAATATGTTTTGTTTTTTTTTCTAAAGATTAAGATGTTTTCTTTTTTTTTGGGGCAATGTCATTGAAAATGCAACTTATAAGTATTCTGTATTCTCTGCTGATGTAATAAGCATTCTCCTAAACATTTTTTTGAGGGGGACAAGATTGTTGTCATGCTATTTTCTCCATTATATTTGTCATTTATAATGCTTCTCAGTGCCTGGGTTTATCCGTTGCGTACTTTATTATTCCTATCCTTTTGGCTACATCACAATTGGTATTATATTCTTAGTTGTGTAATTATAGCTTGTTATTTGTAGGTTAACGAGGCTGCAAGTGACAAAGTTTTGGAGGTAGAGCAACAATTTAATGAAATACGCAAGCCTATCTACAGTAAACGGAATGAAATTATTCAAACAATTCCAGACTTTTGGTTAACAGCGGTTAGCATTCTGTTAATCTTTTCTGGTTAACTTGAGTATGTTCAGGTCAAACTTTTTTGTTTTAAGCATATACTTCTAATTTGTATCCTTAAACGCTCAATGATGCAGTTTCTAAGTCATCCTGCGCTTAGTGATCTAATAAATGAGGAAGATCATAAGGTATTATATTATTTTCCTGAAAAATGTTCATGTTAACAAGTGATGGTTCATTCAATCTTTAACAAAGAAAATTTGAAGTCTTTTCCGGTAATCTTATTTCTGTTAACTGGTTATAAGGTAAAATCAGATAGTTTGAGTTTCAGGCTGTTCAAACAATGTTACCATGGTTTGCCCCGTTCTTTCAAAAAACAGCTGTTACTAAGTTATTTTTTTACGTTACCTTGGTTTGTAGATTCTCAAGTACTTGGTTTCATTGGAAGTTGAAGATTTCAAAGACATGAAGTCGGGCTACTCCATAACGTTCGTAAGTGTGTTGCATTTTCTGTTTTCATAAATATGTAGTAAACATTTATTTTCTATACAAATATTCATAAACCTACTTCTGCTCTTCTCTTCTGCTTACAAAAAATATACAGGAAGCTGTGTCTGAAATAAGGTGATAAAACAGATTGAACACACAAGTGTAATGCCCAGAGCACTGAAGTTACTTTGTGGGAATATGATGGGATTGTATGGAGAATGTATAGACCACGGACACCAACATAATATAGTTATAAATCCCTTGATAGTGCTATCTTCATCTGCCATTGTCTGTTTGAGCTCCCAACTGGAGGAGTTAAATGAATTGTGGTTCAGAGGAATGACTGAAATAAAATTCCATTAGGTTGGAGCAATCAAGAGGTCTTTTCCTTGTCAATGACTATAGGGTTATGGAATAAAACAAATGCATGATAACCATATTAAAATCTTTCTTCACTAAAATTCTGCTCGGTGAATGGCTGAATTCTAAATTTCTAATTTATATAGATTATTAGGTTCCATTCTTATTATTGATGGGCACTTTGTTTTGCTCAAATTGATGCCTAATCAAACAAGAGGTAACCTAATGCGGTTAAAATTGCAGAACGTCAATAAACTTCTGTACAATGCAAACAGATTGGAAATGTGGTTTAAATATAAATAATTTTGTTTTGCAGAAGTAAAAGTAGAATCTATTATCAAATGTGCATTTTATAAAAAGATTGTTAGCGCATTCATTTTGATAAAAGCAGAAACTAATGTCTGTTGAGCAACTTATTTTTAAATAAGAAACTGTTTGCATTTTATATTCGTTGCCTTTGCTTTTGTGATGGTTAGAAACTTACAAAATTTTAGTTCTTTTGGTTTTCAGAATTTCTCAACTAACCCATACTTTGAAGACAAAAGTTTGACAAAGACATACGCTTTCTCTGATGAAGGGACAGCCTGTATAACTGGCACAGCAATTAAGTGGAAGACAGGCATTGTAAGGGTTGAAACTTTTCTAATAAAGTTGTCATTCTTTTGACGTTCTAATCCATATTTATGATAATGCTTCAAGGATATTGCCAATGGGTCTAATCATGAGGGTAAAGGTTCCAAGCGACCATTTGAAGAAGACAGGTATCCTTCTGATGCCTCCTTTGTTCTCCTTTCTCTTTGCTTGCCTTCACTTTTCTTGTTCCCCAAGTTTGATTTTTTATGGTGCTTATTTCTTGCTGTGGAAACTGTGCTCGTGCAAACATAAAATTAGTTGGGCTGGGTTGTTATTTGGTAACCATTAGCACCAGAATCAGTGCATATAAGGTTTCCCAAATAATTGAATCTAAAAGGCAATGGACTTTTGTCCAATCAAAATCAATTTATCATGGTGTAAATAAAACTGGTCGAGGCAACCTTGCACTGTAGCACAAGTGAAATATTTTGATCTGTGAAAATCTATTAATTTCATGTATTCGTAAAGGATAAGTTTGGGAGAAAGAGTTTGTGACGTACATAGCCATGCACAAGTACAAGCATATTCTCACTTACAAAGAGGGATACTGGACTAATTATTGTATTGTCGTAGTTTATGTTGAACTCAAAAAAATTCTAAACGTGAGATGGCTTGATCCCACTGTATTACAAATTTGATCTCCAAATGCGTAAGTTTAATTTCAACTTGCTTATTCTCGTCCAAAGTACTCTTGGAGGAGTTTCTTTTCACTGGTTTGTATAGTGAGTTTACCATCCATTAATGGGGTATGGCAAATGTGAAAGATGATACAACTGATAACACTCAAAATTTCTAATTTTTCCTACAAACACATGTATAGTTAGGCTAAATAGACGAATGGGTTCATAATATGATTATATTTCTTAAATAAATTTATTTGTAACATTCTGATGATTGAGCATAATTGTTCCATGTTTGGATGGTTTGATCAGGAAAGCATTATATCCTTATGAGCTACTGTTTATACCAAAAATATCATGGTTTGTTAAGATTGCAGTCATTGGTCAATATTAATGTAGACATGTAGCAAAAAATGAGCAAAAAAAAAAAAAAAAAAAAATGAAGAAAAATAGACGATTTATATGGAAAACTTAGTTGTGGGGAAAAACTATGGAGGCTATCACAACGAGGTCCAGTATGGCTTTACAAACTGACTTTCATCTCTTTTTATGGGTTTATGGGGAAGGGAGATGGGTTACAGCCAAGGAACAAAAAGAATGTCTCCATGTGAAAGTGGTGGCAAAAGAGATCCTTTAGGAATTCTCTCACCGCTTTGTATGATAGAAACAATTGTGATAATGCCTACTTTGCTAAGCTAGTTCCTAAGTATAAGGTGATTGCTAATGCAAGTTAAAGACCGCTATTAGAAGATAATGTGATGAAGTAGATTGCCATTGTTTTGTCGTAGTTGCCACATTTATTAGTTACTGCATACCTTCTGTTTGAAGTTTCTTAAATTGCCATTTGTTGTAGCCAATGTAGTCTTGCTGAATTTTAATAGTTGCCATGTGGATAATGTAAATTAAGCATGCCAAGTTTGAGATTATTATAGACCTTTGATTTACGATAGATATTCATTTCATTATCAAAACATTTAATTGACGTGGCTGTTTATGAGAAAATCAATAGATAACTGACTCATGAGAAATCTAAAACCACGAAATGACAGTATTTGAAGGAGCCAGATGGTATCTATAATGGGCTCAGGCAAATGGGGATGGTGATTGAACTATGAATAGATTGGCATGACCCAATGACTTGTACCATATTCCTGCCTAGTTGAAGTTTTGCCAATGCTTAGGACATGCCATGGTTCTTGCTCTCAATGGTTGGAAGAGAAAGCTGATGGAGAGAAAGCAATAGTCGACAATGAGCTCATAATAGTATGCTTTCAAAACCATACAAAAAAATATGCTACATTTTTAGGTCAGCTGCACAACATAAGGTAGGATAGATGGCTGTAAGGATATGGTGAGTGGCAACGGGGGAAGTTCTGTAAAACATGGTCTTGGTTAAGGATGACCAAGCTCTTAGTCTGACAAGTGAAGGTGAAGGGCGTGGCAGTATTTTGAGGAAACCTTTTGTTGACACTACCCTTGTTGATAACAAGGCAGGTGGCCCCAAGTAAGTTGCAAATCAGTGGAAACGACAATGTCGTGAATTTGCAGGCTTCGGGGGCAGCCGTGGAGGCAAAATGAATGGCATAAAGGATGAACTCTGTGTTTTTTTTTTTTTTTTTTTTTTTTGGGTTAATTAGCTGAGGATGAGATTGTGAAATAGACTAATTTTGGTAACAGCCACTGGGTAAGAAGCTCCCAAACTCTTGTTCTCTCAGGTATATTATGACCAAATTTGGGAATCAAAATTAAGGTAGATAACGGCAGGCGAGACAATGGAATTGCCACTGCATTTATTGGCTAGGTGCATGACTTCTTCCTTAAGTTCCTCAGATTGCCAACCATTTTCTTTGATGTAACCCTGCAGAAGTGGATAATAGCCACGTTGACTATGTAGATTAAGCATATCAGTTTGTAATTATCAGTTATATTGATTAAATGCCACAATCTTTCACTGCTTTTCCTCTTGGCAAAATCACAAAACAGATGAATTTGGCTTTCATTCTTTTACTTTTGTAGATAACTTTTGCTAAATGAGATATTTTAATTAACTTATTGCTCTTGTTGTGAATTGACAATTAAAGTTTATGTACAAATGACCACTGATCCTAAGTGTAATCATCGCCAACCATTTATACATTCTCACTATTAGTTTTCAATTTTCATGGATGTTGCTGACTTTTATATGCAATTTTTTGAAAAAGTATTTATTTTGTCTTCGTATCATCACCCTTCTCATTTAATGATGTTTCTTTTATTAAGTTAGCATACCTTATTATACTTTCCTGCTAATTTACATGCCCCAATATTGAATTTTCAGCTTCTTCAGCTGGTTTAGCGAAGAAGAACAAAAGGCTGCTTTAGATGGAGTAGGTGATGAGGTAAATCTTTGGATTAAGTAGATGTCTTGATCACGGCAACCATATAAAGTAGATGTACTTTGGAATACCTTCTTCATCTTTATTTGTTTTGCTTCCTGGATTATAGTAGTAGGATTTCAAGCTTGAGCCTTTTTTTCCTTTCTAGTTAAGAAAAAATGCCTTCTTGCAGGTTGCCGAGATAATCAAAGAAGATTTGTGGCCCAACCCTCTCAAGTATTTCAATAACGTAGGTTTTCTTAATCCTATGGTCATTTAAATCAGTTATTTTCTTTCTTTTCCGAACCATCTTGTTGGATTTGCTTTCTTGCTTATTAACTGGTGCAGGAGGGAGACGAGGATGATTTTGATGGAGATGATGATGATGCTGAGGTACGTATTTTCTTAAAATTTTAATGCTTAATGATCCAAGTTGTTTACTGAATTTCCTTTCGATTTAATTATTTCCCAATATTAAACGGATTATATTTGTGGTAATTCACTGAGAGGAGAATGTTTATATTTTTGCTGGGCCACGTTCTTTACTTGTTTAGGTTGAATCTAGGCCATGTTTCCACATGTTTGTGTTTTTGAAAGGGGAAGAAAGGGTCTGATCTTTTACATCACAATCAAATACACATCCTCCCTCGATGAACAAGATGGAATCTTCATCTATTAGACTACAAGAAGAAGATCTGTTATGGATTGTGAATTGATTGCAATTTTTATTGAGTTTGAATTAAATGGGGGTCTAAATCAGGTCCCATATGCCATTGGGTTGCCTCAAAGCCTCACAAGATTAGACTCCTAGATGAAGTGTTACATTAGTTTTATGTTGAGACTCTTATGATACCTTCATGTGATTAAACCTCCATCTCATTTTTACTCAAACAACTTCCTCCTCTCAAGTAGGCTTTTCATCCATATTGTTTGTTCCTTTTTTCTTAATTTTGAGATCATCCAAGTCAAGTGTCTTGTCGAAAATGAAATAAGTTAATGTGATTCATCTCGTAGCATGTATTGTGAATCCGTCATGGATAACTATGAATTATCTTGTAGTTTCACAAATTTCAAGTTAAACTCAACTCTAATATCACTTCGTTAAAAAATTTTGCTTCAAATGTGAACCTAAGTTGGGCCCATTTAGGTGAACACCAAATAAGGGGTGACATTATTTTTATGCCTGAAAGATTAACCCTAATCTCACTAAGGATAGAACACTTCCATTCGATTCTCATTTAGATTGGGTTTGCTAGAAATTTTCTAAAAAAACAATTATGGTATTTTAGATTTTTTTTTTTTTTTTTTGTTAATGGTGTGTTTTTTTTTTTTTTTTTGGTTTCTGCTTTTTATTATTAAAACTGGAGCCAATGTATTGTTGATGTCAGGATAAGGGAACAGACGAGGATGAGGACGACGACGATGAAGGGGGAGGGCAAGATGACAAGGGAGAAGATGATGGATAAATCAACCCAAGTAGCCGTTAGTCTTCATTCATGGCATTTGAAATGGACCAATTTAAATCTAGCCGCCATGACCAACGGATACCTCTATTTTTGTTGCTAATATTCCAAGGCATGGCATTGGTTTTTATTTCTTTTTTGGTTACCTGCATCATCATCTATCCTCTTCCAATTGTGGAACAAATTTCTTATTTGAGCTTCTAAAATTATTCATACACCTTTCCAGATATATATTGTTGCCTACAAATTTATGAAAAAGTTTATTTTTTGTTAATTAAAACTTTCATAAAAAAAACACAAGTCGAACTGTAATGACAAATCATTTTTAGCTGACTTAACATTGTTTAATGTTCTGAAAGCCCATAGCTTTCTATGACATAAATGTTTCTAATTCAAACAAATTCAACTCAAAATAGATTGAAGCAACAAGTAACATCAATCCATTCCCTTCTAAAAAGAACTGCAGTAAAGAAAAATAGTTCATTTATACCCAAAAGGCCAGGGAATGTTAACTGAAACAAATGGGAAAGCACTGTAGGCAAAGAACAAAAGCTCGTGAAAGAAATAAAAGAAGCATAAGTAAAACAACTGAAGAGACCTTAAATAGAATTGGGTTCTCATTTCATCCCCATCTCACTACTGCAGAGCCCCAGGTGAGGCCGGCTCCGAAGCCTGAAGTAGCAATCACGTCCCTGGGCTTCACTCTTCCACCCCTCACGGCCTCATCCAATGCAAGAGGAATAGAAGCAGCACTCGTGTTTCCATAGTTTGCCAGATTTGATATGACCTTCTCCGAAGGGATCTGCAACCTGGTGGCTACAGCATCAATGATCCGCTGATTTGCCTGCAGAATACTCATTTAGTTCTTCTTCAGATTTGTCAATTATCTCAAAGATAACTTTGGTAAGAAAAAAAAAAAAAAAAGAAAAACTATTTTTGGGTTATATAAGTTCTCAAGCAAATGGTCTTTATATTGAACAACAAAGATGTTTTCACCTCCTACATTATTGTTTTGAAGGTGTCTTCTAAGAAGAAACTCCTTTTTCACTCACTGATGTGCTACATGTGCCAATTGAATCATTGTGTCTGTTTCTATGCTTGGAGAAGTGTATCTTAAGATTATGTTTGATGAGGATAAAATTGTACTTATTAAGAATAATGTCTTCAGAGAAATTAAAAAACAAGTGCTTGTTCAGTTTATTCGGTTCATCATGTATATTAGTTTTTCATTTGTAAAGAAGATACATAAAATTGGTATGTTAAAAAAATATTAAGGTAGCTTGGTTTTTTTAATTTTGATTTATATGACATGAAATCTACTATGAATAGAGATGATAAAAGATGTTATGTTAAATTCATTGATAACTATTCTATATTCAACAAAACATACTTAAAACAAAGTGAAATTGAAGGGAGATTTAAAATTTTCAAATTAAAATTAAAAATAAGCATGATACATAAATTAGAAAGTTTAATTTGAATGAAGTTGTGAGCATTAGACTAATTCTCTTAATTCATTTTGTGAAGTTTATGATATAGTTCATGAAGTGACTCCTATAGACTCATCTAAACCTAATGATGCAATAAAAAGGAAAAGTAGAATAATGAAAAATATGATTGCTGTCACAATAGTTAATTAAGAAGTCTCTAATAATTTAGAGAGAAGCTATTATGTCTTCTTGTTATATACAAAACAAAATAATTTTTTAAAAAATAAAAAAATACTTGGAATTTTAGAAATGTTTTAAATTATAAAGGGTGTCTTACCAAGATAATTTTACTTGAGGCTAAAAAAAGAACATTTGTTCAAATATTATAAATTGTTTATCTATTGGTTATGCTAAACAGTTTATTTTATAATTTTTTTTCATTAAAAAGCACCAAAACAATGACACTAAAATTTCATTTAATTACGATAAGTAATAGATTACTTTTGGATGCCATTGATTTGTTTTACCCAAAAGTTGGTATTGATCAGTATGAAGTTATTGCATTCTTATATTTAGATGACAAGCTCATATATAATACAAATATATATGTAATAAATAATATTAAATTACTATTGTCATGACATTTTGACATAAAAGATTTAGGTGAAATTAATATTATTTTATAAGTTAAATTATCAAAATCAAATTTTAGTTTTTCAATGTCACAAAAATATTTTTAGAAAAAATTTGAAGTATGATTTTTTTTTTATTCTAAACCGTTAGGAAAACATACAATGTTAATTCATAGTTGAAGAAGAGTTCAGATACTAATATTTTCTAATATGAGTATACTGAAATAATTGATGGTTTAATAAACCTCATAAATTGTAATAAATCTGACATTATATATATGCTATGAACATATCAAATAAAAATACACAATCTTAATAAAAAACATGGACATGCATTGACTGAATTACTAAAATATTTTAGAGATACTATGGATAACACGTTAAACCTTCATAGATAACTCAATTGTACTTGAGTATAATAATACTAATTGTATCTCTAATTTATTTTTATATGAGACAAAGCCCACTAGTGGTTATGTGCATAGAGATACAATTTATTAAAAATCTTCCAAGTAAATTAACATAACAAGATCCATTATAGAATATGAGTTTATTGTCTTTTAAAAAAGAGAGATTTGAGACTAAGTGGGTTAAGAATCTTTTGATAAATATTGCTTTATGAAAGAAGACAATGCCACCAATATACATTCAATGTGATTGCCACACTATAATAACAAAAGAAATTCATAAATTATATAATAGGAAGGCTAGATATATTCATCTAAGACATAAGAAAGATAAATAAAAATATTTAGTGATTATGATATTGACATTTTACATGATATAATAATTGAATTATAAAATACAACAAAAAAAAATAATAATTGATTTCTTAAGATATTGTTCTTATATTATTAGAGTGAGAATATCCTCGTAGATGATAGGATCTCTTATGATATGATGAAAATGTCCTTAGTTTAAGGATATTCTTAATTATAATATCATTAGTACTCTGTGCAGGGTAACTAATTGAGAATGTTTTTATTTTAATTAGTTATCAGCCAAAAGCATATGATATTGATTATTAGATCTAGAGAATAATAGTTTAAAAGAAAACTGAGCACATTGAATATAATATATGAAAATTAAAAATGAGATAATATCCATATAAAAACATTTTACTATACTTATCATTATTTGATTTATTTTCTTACTTTTGAACATTTTTTAATGTTAGCATTCTTTAATGATATTTTATATTGATTATCATATTAGTTTGTTTGCAAAACTCTTTAGAGTTTCACTAACATTTATATCACAGGTAAACATTTATTATACCAAAAGCTAAAAAGTTTGATGTTATATAGATAAACTCTACATCTAAGACGTGAGAATAGATTATGTTCTTATATATTATATGGTAATGGTTTTTATCTATAACTTCATAGTAGAAAATTTTTATTCATTTAATATTTATTTGCTTTAAATGGCATGGTTTGATAGATTTGGATTTTTGTCTCACTATCAGGTCTTTATAAAAAGTTTTTGTGTCCTTACTTATCTATTTATTATTGCATAATCTCTTATTTATGTTGATTATTATATATATGGTTAGCTGCGATTCTAATACCTGGATTAAGGGCCGTGATAGGTAAAGACTCTACCATAGTGAGTATACGATATTGAGCAATGTGGGCTGTAATTCATTGATAGATGATAACACCTCCTTCTGTAGTATGCACCTAAATTGAGGGTCATGATAAGTAAAAACTCCATCATGAACAGCGGATATTAAGCGATGTAGTCAGTGGTTCAATAACAGATGATAAGGTCACCTTTTGCTGTCATGGGCACTTGGACTGAGAGCAATGATAGGTAAAGACCCTAATATCATAAGTGTAGGATACTCGACATTGTGGACAAATGTTACATGATAAATGATAGTATGATATGGGATCCCATGAAACAAGGATAGAGACCATATGAAAAAAAAACTAAGACCATAATAAAGAAATGAGAAAGATGAAAATATGAAACAAAAAGTCAATAAGAAGTTAAAAAAAGAAAAAAACACTAGTATTATATAATATTAGTATCAATGATGATTATATGCATATAAGCATACACATAATTATTCAACACTCCTATATCTTTTGTAGATGCCATGCATTTCTTACTATTTCATCTTTATCTATTATGTATTACACTATCATATTGCCTCATTCTTTTATAATTAATATTTAACTTGTTGAGAATATTATACTCATTATTTATATTATAAATTAGAATATAAAAATCTATAGAACTAGAGATTCTTAAAAGATAGCTTGAGACTTTGAGTTCAAGAATATGTTTTTTTTATGAACTCTATGAGAGATGTTTTATACATGAAGACTTGTATTGTTTTTTTTTGATAGATGATGTATCTATGCAATATTTCAACTTTAGTTCTACATAACAACTTGGGACTTGCATTGTGCTTTTTATATGATGGTACATCGATTTTGTAATTTTTTACATCACCATGCCTGATTTTTGGATTGTGTCATCGAGAAATACTAAATTGTTTTTTTTCTGTAATTCGATAGTGTTTGATTACTTTATTGGGTCTTTTTAAAGATAAGCTTGGCGGGTTGTATAAAAGTCTGCAACTTAAATTTCTTAGTAAAGATATGTAAATGACAAGGATAAACTGAAACCTGATGGAGTAAGAGCCAATCAATGCTAGAGCTAGTGAGCCCAGATTCCTTGAGAGCATTCTCGATTGACTGTGGTACGCAACGAACAGCAAAACGGAAAACTTCCTTTCCATTCATTTGTAAACATGAATAAGATGCCTTTCTTGGGGGAAATACTGCTGCACCATTTGTGTTTGCAGCATCCGTTATCTCAGCTTCATTGGCTGTGGCATACAAGTATCTGAAACATGGAGTTAGAAGGAAATCATGTGACGCGGGTAGAGCGAATATTTGTTGCATAACCATATTTAGAAAATTTTGATGAGGTAAATACCTTTGTCCATGGCCATCACTATGCAAGTCGAAGCCAAGCAATCCATCATCATCAGCATTGCAAGCCTAAAGAAGGTAGAGGCAGTAGTCATTTTATTAACTAGGAGTGCTCTCAAGAAAAATTAAACCTTATTAATGAAGGGAGAAACAAAGCTGCATGATTAGAAAAAAAAACCTTTTAATTCCATTTACATGTTAATTTCATGGTTAAGGACACTTGCCATAACAGTTGTCATGAGGATATCAACATGGTTATGATAATCTCAACTTTATGCTGTCAAAAAAAGACATCAATTTGTGTCATCCTATCTCTAAAGTTGTGCAAGAACTTCAAAGCAACAACAACTTCGACAGTTGTTATAATAAACCATGGCAACTGTTGGTGGAGTGTTGGTCAGGTTTGTCATCAGAAAAAAGAACTAGTTCTGAACAAACAACATCATAGTTTTTTATTGGTTTAGCCCAAACCAACCATAGTGTTTGACCAAATCAAGCTAAAATCCAAAACTAATCCCAACAACCCAAAGACACTAAAAAAAGTTTACAAACTGTTAAAACTCATGCCTCTTGTATCATCACAACCATCAGATACTGCCGGCCCAATAGTTGGTTAGCAAAGTTATATCAGACAAGAGATAAACCTGGGATGATGGTTTATATAGAAATTTACAAACGTTAGTTGTCATCATTCCTCACTATTTTGTTAACGCATGCTATAACTCGGACATTTTCAAAAGAATTGCTAAACAAGCGGATGTGCATATCCAATGGTAGAATGACACTCCACTTATATAGCAAAAACAGTTACACTCGAAAGAAACTTTCCAGGCCAAAATTTGAACTTTCATCTCTACCTGTTGTATTTACGAAGTCAGCTTAACAAGTACAAGAACACATACCTCAGCTGAGCAAATTTAATTGTAGAAAACCGAAGGTAGAAAACAATAGTTTTGATAATTCATAATTGGTGCCCCTTGTTTGGCAAAGAATTTCATCGTCTGTGTTTTCAACAAATCAGTATAATCAATAATTTGATTTTCGTGCTACAAGCAATTTACTTGCCAGGCACATCAGTTTTCGATGTAAATATTTATTATTAACTTTAATTCATGGGGCAACACGGCATAACAGCTCCACAGCATTGCCAAAAGAAAATTACAAGCTTCAAACTATAAGTAACATACTCGCTAGGAAAGTTGGATTTCTATGCAAAGATTTGCAAGAACTTTACTTCCTACAAAATGAGAAAATGTAGCAGTTTCACAGCATTCTCATAAAGAAAATGTAAAATGAAATCCATTAAAAAGAAGTTTAACATGAGCAAATTACACCAAAGAACCATAAAACTAACTGGCTATGACAAATGACAAACATGAAGCAGCAAAACCTCCTTGTACAATGATAAAGGCAAATACCTGCACAAGCACTGCACCAGCTGCATCACCAAAGAGAATGCAAGTGCCTCTATCTGTCCAATCCACATGCCGTGAAAGAGCATCGGCTCCAACCACAAGAATATTATGGTAACCTCCACCTGCAGTTGGACCAAAAATTCGTCTCAAAGCACAACAGAAAAAAAGAAAATCTATATTTCAAGCTAAGCTTATATTTAGTACCTTTAATAAAACGAGTTGCAGTGATTAGGCCAATAAGAAATCCACTACAAGCGGCTGTAATATCAAAAGTCCAGGCATTTTTGCATCCTAGATCTCTCTGAATCTGGAACAGAAGAGATCAAGAGGAGATAATTTAAATGATATATATTTGAACATGGAAAAAATATAGATAGCCCAATTATCAGTTTACCTAATCTGATAGACTATAGTTTCTATGAAAACTGAATTTTTCAGCAAAAATAAAAATTTAGAAGAAATGTTTGAGTTCTAAAAAATCATGCATTAATCATGACAATTGTAAAGTGCTTCTTACAAAGAAAATTCTACAAATTTGAACTTAAGTTAATTCTTTGTGAAATATGTCATCAATTGAACTTATGTTTAAGAAGAACTGCATCAACACCAAGACGAGAATAGGAACCCAAATACCAACAAATTGTGCTTCCTTGCATGAATTTCACTCTCTTCCCAAAAATAGATAGATAGATAGATAGATAGATAGAGAGAGAGAGAGATTAATGTTCTCAATTTATAGTTTAAGAGCCCTAAAAATCAAGTAGAAGAAAGTTAAGCAAAGTAAAATACAACCCATAAAACAGACAGGCATCTATTCAGATACTAAATAAATTTACTGCTCTTGCAACTATTTTTATCATGTTGCTTAAAGTTGCAAGTTTATGCTTTGAGTAAGGAATCTGTACATAAGGTAAACAGGATGATTTACGATCATTTTGAGTATGATGCACTAAATTCAAACTTAGCAGGGATTTCATCCATTCAACAAATCTTCTACCATTTTTTCTTTTGTGCTAATTGCATGGGTATAGGAAGCATCTCCACCTATGCTCGACAAATTATCAAGCGCAAAGGTGTACATAACCCACAAGGCTCTAACCAATGCAAGGTCCAAGGAAGATTTAATATGTACATCTCTAAATAGTATAATAGAGGTTAATTCCATGATTAGAACGAGTGATCAGTATGTACCTGGTTCCCATCCATCGTAAATAAAATCACTCCATAAAAAAAATCAAGGGCCATAACTAATTTAATCAATGAAAAATTTCCTCCATACGAAACAACGTACCACTTATTTTTCCAAGATGCACTTGCATTTCAATGGATTCAAATGATAACATCTAGAAGAAATGATAAGGAAGAAATGCCTCTCAAACACTAGTGCTGTAAATACATAAAGTTTAGCTCAAACACAGGCAAGTTAAGGATCACAAGAAGTTGATTGTTTGGGATATTTCATAGTTGCACTCATAAGAGCCATATATAGGAGTACTTCAACCAAAATTGTTTAGAGGGATAGGTGCTTCAATGGTTTATTCCCACACTGCTAGCTTCTCACAGGGGAGAGCAAGTATTCTCCATGAATTTTTATTTCCTTCAGCATAAAAGCTTTATCAAATTACAAGAATAGAAGATGTAAAGAATGACTAACAAATCTTTTATCATTTATTGATGAACTTAAAAATAATTGCATTTAATAAATAGGGCAATTCATTTGGAGTTCTCATTCCTCTTTCAAGGACATTGGACTTGGTACTAGTCTCTTTGTCATTAACAGCCATACGAGCATAGGATTTATAGCTTGTAGAGCTTGTTCTTTTCAGGTATGAAGACTAGTTATACACTCAATCTTTGTGAGTTATATCATTTCAGTCATTGAACATGCTTCAAACAAAACAATAAGAGGTACTTGCTGTAAAGCAACTTTTATTAAGAAGCCAAAAAAAAAACAATGATACTCGAAAATGAACACTTTCTCAAAAAAAAAAAAAAAATGGTTAGCCACAAACAATAACTTCTGAAATAAATAACTTTCTTATGGAAATGAGGCCCTTGGACAGACAATGCAAAATCAAGTTTATGTAAACAAGTCACAGATTAGAAAGAAATTCTACTTGACCATACCTGACCACCACCTCCAAAGAGGTCATCCGGAGTTGATGTGCACAATATGAGAAGGTCAACGTCATCAGCTAAAACAGAAGACATCTCAAGAGCCCCACTTGCTGCTTTCAGTGCCAAACCGTTCAAATTTTCATCTCCTGTCAAATTATTTGAGAGAGAATACATAAGTTCAAGTGACTAAACTAATTGAATCATGTCTACCAGAACACAAAATAAATGCAATTCCGGAATGTGAACCAGGATAAAGCCAAAAAGTTTAGCTACATACAGAGTTCAAAATTGAATAATCTTTTCAAAGTTTATTGTATTCTCTAATCATGATTTAGAAAGCTTTACCAACATATTATTTTTGTTATATCTTGAATTTGATTAAGGAGCAAAGAATAGATGAGATATCTAGTTTACTTTAAACAATTGAAAGCAGGCATATCATGAAGCTCAAAGGCCCGATTGATAGCACATCTAGCAAGTCATATTTATTCAGAAAACTTGGCCATTAAATTGCAGAAAAAGTCAAAGTTTTCTGAAGGCATTTTAATTTTGAATTCAGGGTGGCGAGTTAACCTCAAAGCAGAAAAGGTAAACAGTGAATAATAATCACATGGAAAGTCAAAAGATATTAATTTGTAATAACTTTTACCAGAAAGAACCCGCCGATTACGAATTCCTGTGCGAACAGAAATCCACTCGTCAGAAGTTTCAACGATTTGTGCCAGGTCATCATTAGAAATGTTAAACTTTGGCACAGCCGAACCACATCCAACAAGTTTAGAGCCCATGCCAACAAGCCTGCCAGATGTTTACTCAGGAGGCATAAACATATGTTTGAACTCTGGTAACAACTTTAGAATATTAAAAGGTTTTGAGATTACATCTATTTGATCCAAGCATTTAAAGAAAGACAAGAAAGGATGTAGCAACAAAACTTTCCATGCGCAAGATTAAAAAAACGCACACTAAAATGTATCAGAGTAACATATGATTAGTTAGGAAAATGTTGGAGTATGAAGTTTTGTCTATTGTCTATGAAATTTGAAAAGAAAAACATATACACAGTAACATTAACAACACTTCAATTAGAACTAAACAATTCCTTGAAAAAAAAATTCTTTTTAATGTTTATAGAAGGAAAGAAAGGAATTTATGTATACATATTTAATAGGGCAATTAACGTTTGCCTATTCCCAAGTGTTAGTATTGTAGAAATATTCTGCAAGCAACTAAGTGGCTTCTTTGATTACTTCAAGGCATAGGCTAAAGAAGTTCAGTGCCAAATATGTCCAACAGAGAGTAGAGAAAAGGTCCAAAATGGATTTACCTAAATTGATTTACTCAATATAGGAAAAAAGCAACTAGTTCTTGATCCAATAACAACATTTGGACCTTAAGGGAAATAGCCAAAAATTTCTGGATAAATCGAGCCAATCCTCTTTTAATTTAACAATGATGGCCTTGAACAAAATGATTAAGTTAATAGCAGTCAATGCAATTTGAGAATAAACATGGTTTAAGATGAAGGAAAAGAAAACCAAGCATGTTAATCTCAACAACAAAAAGAACAATAAAGCATATACCTAGAAAAGGATTAGAAAGAAAGATGCATGTTTGAATGAGACGTGCTGCTCAATACCAACGTTTTACCAAAAATCGGTACATTAAGATAGGAATCACTATTATTGATCAATATGCTTGCCAATGATAAGTAACAAACTATAGGAATCAGCATGAACTTGTTTACTTTTTAACACTCTAGCCTTTGCTATTAACTAGTTAAGCAAAATAAAATGATAACTAAAGATAGGATTTAATATTGTTAAAATTCAAATTGGTATTATTGAGCAACATAGCACTTTCCTTACATAGGATGATATCAGCCACGTTATTTCCATTCCCTCCACGTAAAAAAAAAATTAATACTAATGTCAATGTGGCAAGATTTATAAAGTGATACACTAAAAATAAATGAACCATTTTGCTGAGAACAATTGTGACACATTGCTGACAAACTTGTGCACTGTGAGCTATTAAATGTAGATTGTACACAATAGCTGGTGATCATTGTCAATTGATGGTTACATAGAAACTAAGAAAATTGATATATTGCACTTAATTTAGATTAGATCTATTATCCTACTCAATGAATAAGAGACCAAAGGGTGATACTCAGATGTTTAAAAAAAGTAAGAAAAAAAATATGACTACAAAATGAGAACTCTTTTTCATCCCATGACAATAGGATTAGAAAAAAGTAATTTTGCATATCATTATGCTTCCTAAATGCAGTTATACTTTCCAAAAGCATCCTCTATTCATTGGCAAGGATTTATAAGTTCCTTGCTAAGCTTCCATGAGATTTGTGTCTATAATGATTCATCCAAGTGTCAAATTTAAGATATATTTTGTTAGAGATAAATTTAATATTTAGGTATTCAATTTTAAGCTTGTTACAACAAAAAATTATAAAAATAGAAATATGTAGTTGATCAAATATATTGGATATATCTTTAAATATATTTAATTCAATTTGTTTAGAGTTTATTTTGTGGAGATATTTGTGAAGCTTATTTAGTGGTAATTTATATGATCAATGTGTAATAAAAGAAACCCATGTAAGCTTGCAAAAGACAAAGATATCGTTCAATGACAAAGACGATGTGAATCTCTTCTACATGACAATTCACAATAGTGGAGTTGCAATAGGATTGGGACCCAAACCAAAATCCTTTCATGAAGGCCATGAGCTTTTAGAGATGATGCAAAGTCAACCAACATGATTGTTATTTAGGATTTCTTCATATGTTGATCATTGATACATGATGGTGATCTTCCTAATTAATTTAGTAACTGAGATCTTTGACATTTTATTTGACAACTATTTTATTTTTCTTAAATAAATTTTCTTGATTAAAGAGATATTTTGAAGACTTATGTGATGAGGATTTTAGTATACTTTGGGTTTTTGAAAAGAGTGTTTTTGTCTTTTATTTTATATTATTATGGCATCTTTATTAATGGAATTTTTTCTTCTCTTATAGACATGGGTATGTTTTGTTATCCAAACCTCACATATCTCAATGTTCACTATTGTGTCCTTGATCCTTTTAATTATTTTGTTATTTGTTAAATTTGATCGAATTTAGTCTTTTGCATAAGCGTGCCACTCATTACAATAAATTGGTATTAATTTTTTGATAAATGATGGAGATGACAAAGTTAAGATTAATAAATTCAATGGCTCAAAGTATTTGGTTCTCTTAAAGAAAAAAGATTTAAAAAGAGTTTGTTTACTGGTGAGTTCCTGTGATGTGGAAGACAAGAATTGTTATGCTAAAAGGTGCACCTTAACTCACATCTATTTTCTTTAATTCTATTAATAAACATGAAAAAAAATGATAAGACCTAGGGTTTATCATCTTTTGGAAAGTATTGTATTTTGCAAGAGTTTAGATCGTCCAAAAAAAGTTGCAGCTACAATTTGGGTTCCCAACATCTTAGAGAACTTTGGGAGAAGGCACCAAAAGAACAAAATAATAGATCTACACGTTAAGTGTCAAGCTTAGTGTCATATCATACTACAATAGCATTTAGGGTAAGTAGATCAGCACTTCAAAGGTAACATATTGTGGAAATAGCATTATTGTTATCAAGGAATTTATATTAGTTAACATACATGTACTTGATATCTTCATGAAAAATTTGAACTTTGATTGACTAAAAGGAACTAAGTCCTTTGAGACTTTGGGAGCATGATATCTCACGTTGCAGATGAGTAAAGAGAAGATCCTTTGGTGATAATCATAATATTGAGTCAAGTGAGAGAATTATTAGGATATACTTCAATATTGTTAAATCCAAACATGAGAATAAGATATAGTTTGTTAAACATATCAAATTTAACATTCAGATATTTGATTTTGAATTTATTATAACAAACGAAGTATGACAATAAATATATTTAGTAGATGAAATATATTAAATATATCTTGAAATTTAAGTAACTTGAAGTTGTTACATGGAGATATAGTTGTGGAGGCTTTTTTGGTGGATATTTAAATAATCAATATCTAAAAAAAAAAAAATTCATCTCAGTATATAATAAACAAAGGGATCTAGAAACTCTATGACAATGATTTTACAAATCTATTTAGGATGGTAATCCATAGTGGTGGAGTCCGAGCCCAACCCTTTGTAAAGATTGCAACTTTTTGGAGATAATGTTAAGTCTATTGACTTAGTATAAATTTCTTCATGTGTTGGTGACGTTCATCATCAATTCATGTATGCAGATCCTTGATTCATCATTAATTATGATCTCTTACCTCTCTTTTTAGTGAATCTTCTTGATTAAGAGATACTTGTGATGATTTCTTATGTGAGGAAGACTTGGATGCACTATAGATGTTAGTAAACAATATTCTTTGCCTTAAATTTATACATTATTGTATGTTTTTTACTGGTGGAATGTCCTCCTTATAGAAATAAGCCTTACTTGTAGTCAAACAACAAAAATGTTGGCATTCACTTTTACGTGCTAGATCCATTCAAGCTATTATTTTGTTAGTCATCACATCAAATCTAGTTGACACTTGAACACAAATTTTGCATGTATAAATTAGAACCTCGTATCTAAAACATATTTCAAGAGAGCAAGATATCTTTGGCGCACAAGATAATTCCTGCTTTCATAGCAAACTTTAGCCTTCTTTTGATTCTCATAAACCCAGCAAGGCATAAAAACTGCCAGAACGAAGCAAAAAGCCACATATGGAAACAATCCAGCATTAATAAGCTTTCACGTGCTGTACGTATACCTTGATTAAGCAGTAATGCAAGTTTGATCTCCATGCATAAACTTTGTGTTCCCAAATGCCGCGTTTAGTTGTACCATTTTTGACAAATGATTACAATTAAAGCGGTTTGTTACCTCCATTTTATAATCTCGATCCTTTTTGTTTCTAGCGCTTTCAATTCTTCAAGAAAAGTTCTTAATACTCGAAGACTCGGTTACTTATCTTTAGAAGGAACTATTTTGTTTGCCAAATTGACGACATCAAATCCACCGATCCCGCTGAACCACTTACAAGCAGCAGCAATTCTTACCTCCGGTTCCGAACACACACTTTCAATGACGGTTAAAACAATACAAACTTTACCTAGGCAGCCGAGGCTTCGCGGAGGAGGTTGCACCGAGAACGTGGTCCTTTACACCGCCTTCAACGGCAGCACACAACCGGAGCGCAGCCCGCCGCGTAGTCCTCTCCGGCGAGAAGTAGACAAATGAACAAGATATAAAAGGAGCAACATTTACCCGCCGGATGCACGGGGAGGGCGGGGATACGGGCCCAGCCGTCGCTGCCATCCCAATCAGTGAAAGAACGAAGAGAGGATTGCCTGCAGCGAATGGCGATCTCAGGGAGACGTAGGGAAACTAATAAGCGGGAGATCAAGAGGAGGCATTGCGTTAATGGAGAAGATTTCAAATCTGAAGAGTCAATTTTCTCCTTCGCCTTGCCTCTTCCTCAAATCAAAGACGAGCGAGGTGGAGAGCTTTGGAGACACCGATTGGAGTTCAATTTCCACACGATTACGAAAGGTTTAGCTTTCTGATGTCAATAAAACGGTAATTAATATAAAAAATTATAAAAAAAATATTTTACTAATTTTTTTAATAAATACTGAAATAAAATCTTTATTGACTTCCATGACTTTATTTATTATTTTAAAAATAAAACAGAATGGTATCTTTTAAATTATTATTATTATTTTCTTGTTTTGTTTGCAATAAAAAATTTTATTTTTTTATTATTTATTCTAATACAACAATTTTAACGTCATGAAAACTTCTTAACAACAAATAGGGACTGTTTGATAAAGTTTAATAAATAATAATTTGAGCAATTTGTTTAACTTATTTTATTCTTAAAAATTTTTAAAAATTATTTATTAATGATGTTCTAAATAGATTATATCTCATCAAACTCAAACTCATCAATACAATTTATTTTATTCTTAAACATTTTAAAAAATTATTTATTTTTTTTAATAAATTGTATTGATGAGTTTGATGAGAAATAATTTATTTAGAACATCATTAGTAAAGTTGTCATAATAAAATAATTTTAAAAAAATAACAAGAATTGTTTTTCATGAGTTTTTGAAAAAAAAAATTATTCCAATTATTTATTGTTATTATTCACTAATCTTTTAATATTTTAATTTTAATAAGTTCAAATGATGGGTTTTGAAATAAATTAAGAATCTATCCAACTGGTATATCAATAAGTCATTTTTATTTTTTTTAATAGGAATAATGGATATTTTAATTTTTTTTATTTAGTACAATTCACATGGAACAAGACTGATTAACTTTTGATATACATAAATAATAGTATTTTATTTACATAATCGTAAATATAAATAAATATATCAATCAACATAATGTTGACAAGAATTTTTTTTAATGTGTTTCATGAGTTTTTGAAAAAAATAATTTTTCCTTTCCGATTATTTATTATTTTTATTCACCAACCTTTTTATATTTTAACTTTAATAAGGTCAAATAATGGATTAGAAATAAGACAATAACCTTCACACTATAATACCAAAATGTCGTTTTATTTATTTTTCTTTTATAAGGGCAATGAATTTTTTTAATTATTTTTATTTATTACAATCCACTTGAAATCAGAGTGATTAACTTTTGATGTACATATAAGATATAAATAACAATATTTTATTTACATGATTGTAAATATAAATAAATATATCATTCAACATAATATTAATAAGAACTCTTTTTAAATGTGTTTCATGAATTTTTGAAAAATAAACTATTTTTTTCCAATTATCTCTTGTTATTATTCACTAAACTTTTTTTTTCAATTTTAATAAGTTCAAATGATGGGTTTTGAAATAAACCAATAATCTGTCAAACTAGTATATGAAATTTTCCTTTTTATTTTAATTTTTATTAGAATAAAGAATTTTTTTTTAATTATTTTTATTTTGTACAATACACACTTGAAACAAAAGTGATTAACTTTTGATATATGTATGTATATATATATATATATATATATATATATATCATTCAACAAAACAGTAAAAAGAATTTTTTTTCATTATATTTCATGAGTTTTTGAAAAAAAAATATATTTCTTTTCCAATTATTCATTATTATTATAATAAAAAAGGATGTTAAATAGTTTGAGTAAGTGCATTTTAAGAAGTTATTTTTTGATAAATTGATATTTCATGTTAATGAAAATATGAATTATAAAAATAATTTATCACATAATTAATATTTTGAATTTTCAACCCAAGTTAAAAAACATTTATGAAATATAAATAATAGAATTATGAAAATATATAATTTAAATATATGAAATCAATTTCCTAAAATAAGTTTTTATAAATTAAAATATTTAAAAAATATAACATAAATTTAAACTTAGTAAAAAATATTATTTAAATATATCAATAGAAAGAATTCTCTGAGATGAGCTTAATGACAATAAGTCTGTAAATTTTGAGATCTAAAGAAATTTTTATAAATTTTTAAAGATATAAAAATAATTGTAATTATCTAAACATCGCTCATAGTAGATTTGTAATTTCAGAAATCTTAACGTATGTCAAATTTTATTGGCAACTGATAGATTCACTATGAAAATTTTAGATGTGCAAAGGTAAATTTTTAATTTAAAAAATTTATGCTTATGTTAAATCTGATCGGCTAATGATGACTTTGTAAATAACAAAACATCAGATGGGCAAAATGTTAATCTTAGCATTTAAGTCTATTAATTTTTGGTGTGAAAGGCATTTAAGCCTCTATTAATTTTTGGTGTGAAAGGAATGGGTGTATGGTGTGCATCAATAGTTTAAAAAGTGTTTTTGATATTAATAATTAGTAGATTAAATACTTATGCATTCATAATCAATTTATTAACTTTGTAGATATTTAAAAATAATAAATAAATAGTATAATAGTTGGCCATCACAATATAAGATATAAGTTCCCTTCTTATGCACAAGTATTTTTTAGCAAATTTAAGTATTATACTCTCTGTTGAGGTCATTGTGAAGTTAGGAACAAGTTTTCATCATGCTCAAGCCAAGAAGGAAGAATTCCAGTGTGAGATTCTAATGTATTTGACAAAATAAGTAGTATAAATTTGTTTTGATTTTTAATATACTATGTTTTGCAACTCTTTGGATTCCAATGAGAGGAAAAGAGGAAAGAGATGGAGTAGATATTGAAGTAACCGAAGAGAGAGACGTGATATTGGGTTCTTTAGAGAAAGAAGAGAAGTGTTAGGGTCATTGTAGCAAATTTTATGCTACTATGATGGTATTATATTATCTGGTACAAAGAGCAACGATTATGAGGCTACGACTAAGTTGTGAGACTTGTGTGGACTTATGAAAATATCGTACTAGACAATTTCTATGATTGTACTTATATGAAAAACATAATTATTGGAGTTTTGAGAGATTAATTATATAGTACGATATGTCTAAAGGGGATTGTACAATAAAATAATATGATTGTGTCAGTACGATATATGATAAAAGATTTATACATTGAATGTATTATACTATATTAGGATCATGATGGTATTACGTGATGTTGTTTGTAGGATCATATTATATGATTTGTAAATTGTATAAGTATAATATAGAGCAAAAATCAAGATATGATAAGTAATTTTTTGAAATAAAATTACTTATAAAGTATGCTATATATTAATAATTTGATATATATATTTTATTATAAAAAACTTAGAGAAAGAAAGAATCAAACAACACTTATGATGTAACATGATATTATTATTTTGCTTAGTTTACTTTAGGTTATATTTTATTTTGGTAAAAAAATACTTATATTTTATGTTTTATCATGACATCTATGATATTTATATTACTTTATTGATTGCATGATTTATTTGATTTTATGATTTTTTTGTTATATGATGCCATAAAGAATATTTAAACTTAAAAAATATAACATAAAGAATGTTTAAATTGGATAGGAAGGTTTATTAGTTTTGAACATAATATCTTATTGACATATATGTTACATATATATGATATTACATAATTATTTGACATATTACAAACAAAATTAAAAACAAGATTTTTTAAGATATTATTTGTAACATTAAATTTAGCATGTGGAATCTCAAGGTATCGATATTTGAATTAGATATCTTCCTAATTTATATGTTATGATCTGAGTATACATATATTGATTACATTGAACCCAAAATTTTGGATCACAAAATATAGCTACTATACTTGCTTGGTGACATTATACCCAATGTGATGGAACACAAGATATTAATTTTGGAATTAGATATTTTTCTAATATTACATAAATAGTTGTGATAGATATTAGCTCAATGTCATTTATTGATATGATTATTAGATTAATGAAGAACAATGATTTAAAAAGAATTAAGATCAATAAATATATAAAATAATGAAAATAAGAATGGATAGAAAAACTTGAATTTTTTTTGCATCTTGTAGCATAACTTTAGTTCATTAAAGTGACTTAAAATATGAAAAATTGTTTAATTACTTAAATAAAAATGATACAGATAATATGTTCATCTTTAATTTTGTTAATATGCAAACATCATTATAATTTTCCATATCAAATATGACAAAAGATATGGTCATTATTCCTTTCTTTAAATGCATTAATAATATAAATAAATAAATAAACGAAGCATCACCCTATCTTCTCAATTTTAAATTAACATCAAATCATCTCTTTATTTTTTAAATCAAACAATTTGAATAATTAAAAATTATAGATCATTTTAGATAATGAAAAACAAGAGTTGAAAGTTAAGATTAGTTTGTTATTAAATGTTTAATATTTTAGAATTTATAAATTAATTATTGATAATATATTTTCTATATATATATATATATATATATATATATATATATATATATATATATATATATATATATATATATATATCATTTATAGCATTGAAACAAATAATCATCTTTATTTTTTTTTTGAAAAACTAGATATGCACATATATGTTTAATTTTTTATTTTTTATTTTATTTGTCTATTATTTTTCCCTTTTCACCCAACTTTTAATCATTTTCTTGTAACAAAAAAATTTACAAAAAAAGTAGAAACTTACATGTAAATGTCACCTATCATCTATCAACTTGAACAAAACTATAATTATTATTCAATGACTTGTCATTTGTCTTAGGTATATTGTACAAGTTCTTTCCTTAATATAATAATGATTATCATTTATTTTGAATAAGATAAAAATATAATAATAATAATAATAATAATAATAATAATAATAATAATAATAATAATAATAATAATAATAATAATAATAATAATAATAATAATAATAATAATAAACATTGAAGACTCGATATTTTATTTTTTAACTACCCAAGAAGGATTTTTACTATAAATATTATGTATTTTTGGCACATTGTTTTTTTTTTTTTTTTTGTCTTTTTCATGATAAATTTTGTTAAGTCATGGAAAATAAATTATATCCACAACAAACAATAAGTTGAGAAAGCAACTATGATACAATTTGCAACCTAATATCTTGGTCCTTGTCACGTTCTTTTGAGGGACATTAATTTCAATTCTTAATTGAAACTTGTATTGATTTTGCAATACCAAATAATTATAATAATCATAATTTCTAATAAAATATATTAAAAATGATATATTAATCACTTTTTTGAGATAAAAGTTGGTGGTTTAGAAATAATTTTTTTTATTAAGAAATAGAATTCTTCGAAAGAGGAAAAAATTAGATAAGAATCAAAAGCTTCCTTAGGATCAAGTCTATTATATGTCGAGCTTCAACAATGAATAAAGAGTTTGGTTTGAAGAAGTAAAAGAAGATTAATGACAAAAAGAACAAAAAGAAGAGTTGGTTCCTACAAGAAAATATCTAAAAACAAAAGTTTTCTTTACAACTAAAGATTATAATTCAAAGAAGATATTATAATTTGAATTTGAGATTCAAAATGTTGATTTGAATCATCATAAAAGTAAGATTCATTAGAAACAATTATTTGGTTTAAGATTTAACATTTCAAGTCTTTCTTTTTAAGAGATATTTATCATCACATACTTTTGTTAATCTTGTGAATGTTAATTACATGATTTTGACTAACATTGATATGACATGATTATTATAATACACCCTAATTTATAATAGTTTTGCATTTATGCAAAATTCAAGTGCACTTATTAATAAGTAATTGTTTCATTGTTGAAGTTTATAATTGACTTAGATGTCATGCACTTGTCATAAATGCGACATAGGCCTTTATCACATGGATTTAAAATCACTATGGTATGTTCATTATAAGTCGGGTTTATTCTTCATGAATCACATGATTGACTTTGGACTTTTCCTATTTTTAAATTTAAAATTTTTGAAACAAAAATATATTTTTGCTTGTTATAATAAGTAAAACTATTCAAGGGTATAACTAGGGTTGAGTAGAATAGATTGCAAAGACCCAACCCATATAAGGGCGATTCTCACTTCCTTTGAAAGAGTAGAATGAGAATTGACTTGACCCAACCCATATCACGTTGCTTGTCACTTCCTTTATATTTAGATCTATCATACCAAGAAATGGTCGAATAACCAACTTTTTTGAGTAAAACTAAATGCTTTTAACATTTAATTAATGTATTATAGATACTTTAAAGAGTCTATCCTATAAAGAAGGGGAAGTCCTTGTTCAATATTTTTTTGTTGCCTTCTTTGTAAATTATAATTGTGTATTTAAACTAATCTTTTTGTGACTAGTTCTCCTTATTATTTATTTGCAAATAAATTGACAAAAAATTTAATCATCTAAAAAACAAATTATTCATAAATGTTGTCAATAAATTCTAATAAAATAAAGAAAAAAATTAGTGAAAAGTATTTACCTATAAATTGTTTGATTATTACATTTATATAAATTTATTAAAAATATCAATGCTATTAGGAAATTAAAATATTGTTGTTTTTTTTTCTCAAAAAAACAAACTAAAGAAGCAAAGTTTTATTTTTCTTAATGTTTTATTTTATTCCAATCAAATCAAATGAAGGACATTATGTTAATAAAAATTCTTTTAAAATGAAGAGTTTTTTTAATAAATAAACCAAAGGATAATAATGCTTTACAACTCGAATAGGTTTTGATAGGGCTAAAGTTAAATAGATTTTATGCATGAAAATGATCTGAAAATGGGAAT
The DNA here is from genome assembly GCA_023846275.1 of Vanilla planifolia. Taxonomy (NCBI): domain Eukaryota; kingdom Viridiplantae; phylum Streptophyta; class Magnoliopsida; order Asparagales; family Orchidaceae; genus Vanilla; species Vanilla planifolia. The sequence goes on from CM043870.1 coordinate 5,318,293, forward strand.
TAAATGTGCACTTTAAATAATTTTTGGATGAAAAATGAAACCAAATATAGATGTGAATCGAAAGCAATTGATGATAGAAGAGGTTTGATATCAAATGCAAAAGAGAGAGAAAAATAGAATTACAATCATGCTCTAATACCATAGTTAATAGAGAGTGGTTGAAGAAACTTGAGAGAAAAGGAGATAATGAGCTTCCTACTAGAAACGAAAGCAAAAGAGGGAAGAGACATACTTGCAAATGCAAACTTGCATGCAAAAAATTTAAATACAAATATTCATAAAACATTACTTTTTCACAGATGAATGATTGCTACATGAAAGAAAAATTCAAAACGCATACTTATTCTTTCTTTGATAGCATCTCATCTATCTCCTAAGAAAGCAATGCTCTCTCTAAGGTATTCGAGATCATCTTCAATGCTTCTAAATGACTCGAATAATTTGTTTAACACGACAATTACTCTAAAAACTCTTTAAACATAGTGTTGGAATTTTTTCATAAATTTGGACTTTGATTTAATCGAAATCAACTTTATTGAGCTTTATTATGTGATCAACTTGATGATGAATACTGTTCTACATGAATTGAATGTAAATCAAGAACTGGTTCCATCAAGAACAAAGAATGATCAGTTGGTCTTAGGGTTTGGTTTACTTTCCTCACATCAGAATCCTACAAAGGCAATCAATATTTCTTCTAAACCTGTTTTCTTGTTTATTACGAATTATACTAGACAATAAGCTGCTCATTTTGATGCTACAGGTTATGGTTCCTTGCTGTAATATTTGATCATATTGTACAGAAAGCTGCAGGCATGTGAAACTCCATCATAGCTTGAATGTTAGTATTTTTCACGACTTGGTAAGATACTTAATGCTTTCCAAAAGCAGGCTGAGTTATTCCTTTTTTGAACCTTCATTCAGGACCTGATGCAAAAAGATGCAACCACTGTTCAAGAATCACCATGAACTTCCTTATCGAACAAAAATATCTAAGATATATGTATATTTATATGCAACAGGAGACATTAGATAGAAGAGATTTATGTTTGTCTACTCCATTATATGAACAAAACACAACAAATAAAGATATTGGCTACTTTGTTATAAAAAAGGAGTCTCAGTAAGGGAGGAAGACACTTCTAGTTGTTTGATGGACTCCAAGGAAATGTTGAGAAGAGAATGGACAGAGAAGAGGCACCACATGTACCTAAGCTGGTTGGAGGAAAACTTCATCCAAGAGACGTTGCGACCGAGGGAGAACGGTGGCAGGTTGAGGTTGGGCTTTATGGTTGATTTGGTTCACCTACTTGAACCCAGGCTTGGGTGCCTTTTACTGGATCGATCAACCGGTTCGACACAATCTGCATCGAGCAAGAATGTTTGTGATGTTGAGGTGATATATTTTTGTTGGGTTTCTTTCCACTCATGTTACGTGGGAATTGGCGCTTTATAATATTGATTTTAGTTAGTATATGTGGTTCGAAGGAAGAAGAATCATTGGAGAAGGCATGATTTCAGATCTCTATCTGTTTTCTTTTGTATAAATTAACTTTCAAAAGATGCTAATTGTTTGGTTGTTTTTCTAATGCTGAAACCTTTTGCAGGGCCTAAATGAGAGAAGTTGATGGTGAAAATATAGAAGCAAGATTAATTCATTTAGGGTGAACTTGGGTTTTTGATCTTGTTGAGGAAATTTATAACTATTGTGTAATTAGAATGAGGTCAATATGTTCTTCATATGAAGCAAGATGTACAAGTTGCAAAAAATATATTATCAATTGTTCTACACCAGCTTGGAACCACCCCTTAGCAATCCAACTTTGGTTCCACCCAATAGATTTTGCCCTTCTCCTCTTGTTGACCTCTCTAGATCCATTAAAACAAAGGACTTCGTCTTCATTCATCAACTTCTTTCTGGCAAGACTCGACAACAAGGAATATGCGTGCTACACGGGTAGGAGAGTTGAAATGGAAATGTGCAAGCTATTAGATTCTTAGTAACAACAAATCACTTGTAGGGATTGAAGAGTTGTGAGTTGTAACGGCGGTGGAAATGAATGGGCCAAATAGTACAAGGACAAACTAAATCAAAGTTTTAAGCTAAAGGATTGATAGTAGTTTGTTCTAATAGGAAATGAAAGCCTAGCACATATACATTTAGCTTTGTTCTAATAGGAAATGTATGTGATGGTGAAAAAAGTATGTAACAAAGGTAGAAAAGATGGAGAAGAAGGAAGGTCATATACATCTTTTTTTGAGAGAAAAGAGGGTTTCATCACCTATGTCTTCCAAAAATATTATATATGTATGCATAAAGTAAGGAAAGTCATGTTTACCTTCTTAAAGATATCAAAAAAGATTATCATTTGTCTTTCCAAAACATCATGTATGTTCATAATTTAAGATTTCATCCAAATCATCATCTTTGTTATTTTATCAAAAAACATTTTATAATAAAAAATACTATAAAAATCAAAGCAAAAAAAAAAAAATAGTAACTTCTTATTAATTATTACAAGCTAATCTTAATTTTAATAATCTTAAAATTTAAAATAAATAAATGATTAAATATATTAAATTCAAAATCTAATTTAAATTATATAAATTATAAATTTAAATAAAAAATAAAATGAAAAAAATCATTCGAATGAATTCAAATTTAAATTCAACTAAATTTAACTTAAATTTTATTAATTCTTTTTTAGAAAATAAAATATGTGAAGTAATAATGTTAATATGTTACATCGATTTCATCTACTTAAAAAAAACTTATTCTCAAGTTTTGCTATAATGGAAGCATTGTTGCAACACTTATGATGACATTGAGAATTTATAGGGATGATGAACCTAAAGTGCAATGACACAATCATTTTTTGGTCTAGAGGAAGCATTGTTAATCCTAATTATAGATAGGAACTATGCAATTATACACTAGAGAATGCAACAAGAAGTTCCTATTAGTCTGAGGAGGTGATCTAGATGAAGTTATAAGATTGCGAAAGGAGTATTAAGTCTTCTTGATGATGCAATGCAATTTACATGATGAGAACAATGCAACCAACTTTATAAGTAACAACCTAAAATTTTGATCTGTATGATATTGCGTACATCATGAAATAAAGCAAGTAGGGGTATAATTATATGTATTTTAATAAAATAAACTTAATTCCTTAAGATATAATGTCCAATTATTAAAATATTATTAAATTGATACTATTTTGGGAAGCATATCACACTTTCAAACAAAGTTTAAAGTTTTATTAGAAAAAATTATTGAGAAAAATTTAATGACCATGAGTTTGTGATTTTTAGATGATTATATAATTAGGTAATAAATTTTAAAAGAAAATATGTAAATGTAAATTATTAAATTGTTTTAGAAAATAAGTCTTTTGGTAGTAAACTGTTTACCACCTTAGCAAGGATGGACTTAAATGAGAATATTCGTTGGTTTAGTCAAGTAATTAAGAGAGAATAAATAAGGGAGAGAGAGGGAGAAGTTGGCTAGGAAGAGAAATAAAAAAGAAAGTAATAATGAGGAAGGAATAGCTATCATGGTCCCACCTAACCAAATTCTTAATAAGAGAAAATATTAAAACTTAAGCACGTAATAACTAATAAATGAGGACATAAAAACTTAAAAAGAAACCTGATAATAAGACTAGAAATATAATCCAAACCATAACTTAAACAATTTAATACAATCCAAAATTTTCAATCTAAAAAAATGCTATATTTATCTATCCAAATATAGTTTCCATACAAAAATAAAAAACACACAAGTATCATGATAATGATACAATTAAATCATATTCAAATAAAACATTTAACCGGTCTCACTTAATCGAAGTATGATCCTCTCCTACAATGTTACTTCCCTATATCATGGTGTCGTACATGCAAGACCTGTCATATAGTGCTTTTAACATAATAACATAATAGATAAATCAAATATAATAACAATTACCAGAATATCAATGTAACATAAATAAAATATGCCTTTACAATATGAACCAATAAAGTGACATATAAGATAAAAACAAAAGCGTCATATAAAACCATGTTTATATAAAACACCAGATGGAACCAAATTACAACGATGGTAATAATTAAAACCATGAATAGGCTTTTAACTTGGTTTTCTTTTTTTTATGTTTTATTTAATCTTAGACCTGATTTTTCATTAATAATTATACTTCTGATCTAATAATAAATACATAGTGACCACAGCTAACATCAAACCAATATAATGGGATAACCTCACTTAAATCATATGAGGTCTTGTAATAAGATGTAACATCTTAAGAAATTTTAATAAATTATAATCATGTGATATTAAAAAAATAAATAAATGATTGATGATTCAAAAAAGATAGAGTTATTAAAAATAATTTTTTTATCAAAATATAGTTTAGAATTTTTATAATTTTTTTAAATCTTTTAAGAATGTTTAAAGATTTTAAAGTGTTATATAATGTACTAAAAAAGAATTGTATGGTACGATCAAGTAAGAAAATCAATCTAGTCAACAGATTAGGCATATAAATTATATTGTATAAGTATGATTATGATAACATATAAGTATAATAAAGTGTTCACTGTGGGTCAAAAAAGTCCACAAAGTGAAGTGATTAAGGGATTAATTATATAATCTAAAAATGGAATATTATATGATACAATCAGGTAAGAAAAAAGATAAACATAAGACAAGTGTGAACATGCACAAAATCGAGCCTAGGTTTATAAAAGACGATCATGACATCGTAATAACCTACTAATGTATAAGAATGAATAATTGTACATTGCAAACTTCATGAATGTATAAGTATAATATAGTTTAGTCTGCCTAGTAATATAAGTATTGTAGCACAAACATATAAATACAAACACATGTAAGTAAGAAATTTTTAAAGTATAGGATTGTATAATACGATAAAAATATATCGTATAATACAATTGTACGATAAGAAAAGGTTTAGTGTAAAAATGGTTTAAGCAAAGATACTAGAAAATGATCGTATAATATGATACAATTATTATATTAGTTTGATTAAGACATAAAAGCATAGACAATGATCGATTATGGGTTAGAGACTTATCGTACCATACTATAATGAGATTATAATAACACAATATGAAAAAATGAATATAAATTTAAGGAAGATTGAGGAAATATATAATATAAATCTAATTATTATATTTTTATGATTAATAGAAACTAAATGAATCTTAAAATTCAAAATGATAATGACCTAAAAAAAATGATATGAAAGAGTTTAATCGATGAAAAGCTTTTGTAAATAAAAAGTTAGAGAGCAAAAATGCGTCAACATAAAGAGATAACTTTTAAAGACATTTGAAGCATGTGAAAATTCTGAGAACAATTATAAAAATGGTGTTGACCATCACTTAGAGAATTTTTTTTAAAAGAATTAGAGAGGTGCAACACTCGACCTTAGTCAAGAGAGGAAAAATTTTTAAAAATAGGCAAAAGTTGTTCATGGGTTATATATTTTAATGTGATGCATAATCATATGTAGAAATCTCACATGATATTTGAAAAGGATTTATTTGGAGATACTTACTATTGTTATTATAATAATATTATGCTATACATTGTTTATTATATGTTTTAATTAGTTGTGTTAAATGTATATCATAACACATATGTTAAAAGGTAAAATGAGTGATTAAAATTTTGATAATAAAGTTATGTAATATGAGAAAGAGTTGAAGCTTTAAAAAAAAATTTTCAAAGTAAACTTATTATTCAAAATTACATTTTTTAGAAGTGTTTTATTAGTTAAAATAATATTTTTTGAAAATAAGTCTGCTACTTAGAATAATATTTTTTAAGAGTACTCTTAAGGAGATGTTATTAAGCATTGTGAAATAAATGTTTCAAATGTATAACAGAAAAAAGAGTTAAAAAAATTAATATGATTTTTTGAAGAAGAAATTAAGCTTTAAATGAACAAAAAAAGGAAATATAATATCTTTTATTAATTTATATTATTCTTAATGTAGACCATGCATACGATTATCTAACAATTGCTTTTACTTTATGTTCTATGCTTTTGTTACTAAACTAGTGATTGGCTCGTACTTATTTTAGTGTAATACTTTAAAATCAAAGGAGAACATTTTATAGGATTATTAGAATTGAGGAAGAGCTAGCATATGATGATGTAGAAGATATTTTAGAAATGATGTTTTTATATTTATTTTATTTGTGTAAAAGGATGTGTAAATATATTATTAATATTACTGTTTTATATATACATATCTTTTAAAGAGAAATATGACAATATTTATGTTTTCACATGATTATAAAATATGCTTATGCTCTTGATTTTAAAATGATAAAGACTTACTTCCATTGTGTTTTTTAATAAAAAAATATATTTTTATATATTTTAAAAATATTAAAAGATTAGAAAAAATAAATATCATAACACCAAAATCCAAAAACAATCAATGAGAGATTACCACATAGGTCAAACTTGTCATAGGAAAAAAATGATGTTATCATTTTATTCTATATATCTTAAGGTATATGTTCATATTATTTCAAATCATATCATAACTAATGTGTATGTGTTTTAATACTTTATAACTATTTTATATCATTCTCATGCTATAACAGAATAAAGGTATAATAATGTAAATATAACATTATAAATATAACTGTTGCTAATAACAAATCATACTATTAAAACAAGAAAACCTAACTAAATAAAAGAAATATATAAAATGATAATAATGCATTATATCTCTATCCTCTTAGTTCTTAATAATACCATACATGTATATAAATTATTACATAATCTTCTTATAAATAATTTTCTAATATTTTGCTATTTAACCACACTCATTCTCATGCAATTATTATACTAAAGTATTAATATTTGTCTCTAAAAGCTTTCTTAAATACTTTCTAACTCCTAACTTATTGTTTTCTCAAATTTTGTCTTTTTCACATTTTTGTATTTTAATATTATTTTTATTTATCATGTTATTATATTTCAACTATTTTTTATTTATTTTATCAAATATTTATATATTTTTCTCTACTTTCATTTTATTTATTTATTTTAATTTTCTTTTATTTATTTATTATTTAAAGTCCTTATTTTTCTCTACTTTTATTTTATTTATTTATTTTTAATTTTCTTTTATTTATTTATTATTTAAAGTCCCTATTTTTCTCTACTTTTATTTTATTTATTTATTTTTAATTTTCTTTTATTTATTTATTACTTAAAGTCCCTATTTTTCTCTTTTTTTTACTTCTCTCTCCTTTACCAATAGCACACCAAGCAATTCAATTCTTGAACTAGTTGTCCACAAGTTGAAGCTAACCTTCAATAGACAAGCCACCTCCTGTGTGTCTCACATGCACTTGTGCCTTGTCTAACCCCAATTTTAATTTGGTCCAATACAACCTAACTTGATCTTGTAAAAATTGAACCTACGAAAACTTTTGTTTCACTTTCCCTCTTTCTCTCTCTCTCTCTCTCATATTTTTTCCTAATCTCTCTCTCTGTTATGGCTTCCTCTAGTGCTATCATAATGACAAACCTAATAATTATTATATACTTTTTATTATTTACAAATTTATCATCCATCAAACATTTTAATAATAATAACAAAATTCTCAGAATTACAAATCTTTCCTAACATGACCAACATTTTTATATTTACATATCCATCCTCTATAAAATTGATTTGACTTAATCCAATTTTTTTTGAATTTTCAAATATACCATGAGCACAAACCTGAGAATCACAAATATATTTTGAAATTTTAAAAATTCATAATAAATTAATTACTTATCCAAAATCTGTAAACTTAATGCTAATGGATTGGTCCCATAAAGTTATATTTATTGGTATGCTCAATTAAGATTTTAGATAAGTTTTAAAATTATGATACAATTATCAAGATTTTAATATTCTCTAAATATTTTTGTGTAAAAAGATAATATTTTAATAATTTAATTTTATCACATCAAAACATATATTATTATAATAACATGGGCTAAAGTTTAAGTTTTATCATATATTAAATTTTTTAAAAATAAGAGTTGTTATATCAACTTTGAGGAAGAAAGGAAATAAAAAGAAAAGAGAAATTGTAAGGAGATTTGGTGTTTGCTATTATAACTTAAAGGGAGAGCTTAAAAATGAGAAAAAGAAAGGAGTTATTAAGAGGTGATTTTAGCAAAGAAAGCAAGGGAGCAATAGCTAGCCATGAAAGAGGTAAGATTTAATATTTGTTTTATGGAATTCAATTTGGTTATATGTGAAAGATGTGGGGGGATTGGTGCAATTCATGAGTTAGGATGTGATTTGAAATAGAATCTAGCAAGTTCAGAGAATTTTTTCTTATTAAGATGAGGAATGTACTATATATTGAAATATATATTTGATACATTCAAGTGATTTTAAGGTAAACTGTCTTGCATGATGGGAGTAGTAATTGGGTTGACAAAAGACCCAATCAATTGTACAATATGTCTTTATCTTTTGTTTTTTTAACAAACAGAAAATCACTTAATTTAAAGAGAGTTATGCTTAAAGTAAAAGGATTTTGCAAAAGTGTTTTTTGATGTAGTCTTCAACTATTAATAAAGATATTTAAATAACTCTTTGTGATTTTAAGAGGAATTGAAAGAGTACATTTGAACCAATAGAAGAAAATAAAAATATTTAAGTTAAGAAAATTGATTGCAATGCTATTATTAATCTAATTATATGATATGTTTATTGAGATAACTTAGAATTAGTATGCATTATTTGGTGTGTTGTTCTAAATAAGAATGATATGTGGTGATAGTGATTTAAAACTTAATTTATCATGTGAGTATGATTATAATTATTCTTGTTCATATTTTGTGAAAAATATGAAAAAAAAGGGTAAATGATATGCAAAGAAAATAATAAAAGTGATAAATTTAAGTGACATATGACGAAATATAAATGATCAGGAAAAAAGAAAAAGAAAAATATTTTTTTCATGATCATAGTAACTTCAACTCAAGCGCTATTGATTTGATTAAATACAAGTGTCTTGATTATGATACAATGGCATTAGGCATCTTATGTTATCAAGCAATATATTGGATACAATAAGAGATATTATATATCGAGATATGATACTGAAATTAAGAATGAAACATGACATAATAAAGAAGGCTAAAAATTAAACAATTTTTCTTCTTATTAAAAGAGTAGTTTTTTAGTCTCCTATAGTAATGTTTAATAATGTTTACTTATTTTTCTTTTATATAATAAATTAGTTATGTAATATCATATTATTTTTTAATTTATATGTTATAACCATACTTATGTTATATTTATGGTATAGTTTCTCCACAACATTAACGAAGAGTAATTATCTAGAAATGTGACAACTAAGTATAAACATTCTTCGAGGTTATACGAGTTTTGATATGTTTAGAGTTTCTCATACTTATAAAAATGTTATTAGGGCAAATTATGTGTTGTCTATATTATCATTTATAATAACTTTCTCTTAAAGAAGGATTACTCATTTCAAATGATTTTTGATCAATGATTATATATGATTATGTTTGTTGTATTTAGTTTTTAAGTTATATTTTATATGTTATAATTAGCTTTCAAGAAAAATTAGCTCAACATAATTGTGTAGATCGTTTCAATACGTAATTTAATTTCTAATATATGACTATTTTTTTTCTTATTTTTAGATAATTAATTGTAATATGCTTTTGTGTCAATCTAATCTATGTTGATACTTAACATTTTTTTTTATTTTGCATGAATTTTGGTTTATTTTAAAATAATAAAAAGTTGAATTATTTTTATTCCTGAGCATGGTACTATAGCGGTATTAAATCAGTACTATATTGTCGGCCTGTGTCACAACATTTTAACTTCGCATTAATGGCCTTCTTCAAGTAAAAATTATAAGAAAGGGGTTAAGTTCCTCAAATTTACCATTGTAGTAGAGAAATTATTTTCATTGTATTTCATGCAACAAACCCTAATTTAAAAAAAAAGAATACTCAAGCTAAAGCTAAAATTCTTTCTCAAAATAGTGACAATTCCATCTTAAGATTATTTTTTTTATATTTTAAATTATTAATAAAAAATAAAAAGTATTATTATACCATTAAAAATTTATGTATTTAATAAAAATGTTGTCTCTAGGTTTGTTGTAAAATGGTGACATAAATATCAATAATATCATTTTAAATTGATAAAATTATTTTTTTATGTTTTTTTTTTGAAAAATTGGTTCTTTGAAAATTGGTTACAAAAGACTAATTTTAAAAACAATTGTATCAAGTATTTTTGGATGAAAAATAATTTTTTTTAAAAATCAATACGAGTGTAACAAAAATATTAAGAACAACAAAGAAAAAAGAAAAAAAAATATTTGTAATATTTAATAAAAATACAACAATATCTACTACTTATATTCATACACTTCATCAAAGAAAAAAAATCATCTTTTAACATTAAATAAAAATGACATAACAAAAACAACAGATAAAACCTAAACAAGACCCAAAACCCGAGTGGCAAATCTCAAACTCGATTAAACTCAACCATCATCTTAAAAGCTTATCTTCAAGTGAGAGGCCCCTTTGAATAATGATTTAATGTCAACCATTTTTGTTGTTTGAGAAGCTTGATGATGAAAGACTTGGATGTAAACATGGTGTTCTTCCCCTTCACATCTCAAGCTTTAACTTTGTATAGGGGATTTCTTTTGTGATGGGTCTCGTCTAGGGTTTGTTGCGACTCCCCAAAACAATCTTTTTTTGCATATGACTTTTGCTTTTAAGGCATTCCCCACTCCTCAATTCCTGCTTCCATGTTCCCTTTGGGTCTCTCACCCAAATCCCTAAGTTTATGCTGACATATTGTGTTAATTCATGCAATGAGTTGGATTACTGTTCTTGGAAAAGATTTGATCACACTTTTGAACTGTATGATGACCTTCAACAATGAGCAGTGCAGCCATCTTTATTGGGAGGATGAAATAAAGAAGAAAAAGGGGAAGCAAAAATAAAAAGGAGATAAACACCTTGATGAGAAGGAAGATTTTTTATTACATTCAATCATGTCTTGAGCAATGAAGTGACTTCTTCAAAAATTATGTTAATTCGTTTATATCATACAACTAATTTATATATTACATAAGATTTTTTTTTTGTGTGTGATGAATTCTAGCAGTTTGTTCAATAGTTGAGGTTTCGAAGATGAAAACGCTTCACTCTTAATTAATTTTTCTATCATGTCATATGCATTAGATTCATTTCTTTCTTATTAATTGTTTCGCACCACAAAAGTAGTCATAGGAGCATCATATAATCTTGATTTTTAATATATAATTTTAAAACTAACTATATGGTTGTATGTAGCTATGTATCATTGACATAAAAAATTATGTATCATAATGACAAAAAATCATCTTTAAAATACGAACAACAGTTATTTTGTATAATATGATTGTATAAGATTCATTATATTTGAAAAATTAAATCATATTTTCTTAAAAAGTATTATATTTTTCAAATATGCCTATTATAATAAAAATTTTTATGTTCATTAGAGACTAATACAAATAGAGAATAAGTTTCATTCATATTCTCATATAATTTTTATATAAAAAAATAGTTGTATATATAAATTTGTGAATCATTGCTTTTATAAAATAATTTTTGTAAACATTAGTTAAATATTAAATAAGTTAATAGAAAATATCATATAATTAATCAGACATAAAATATTAATATACATCCAAAATATTGCCAATCATAGTTACATCAATACAGATCTCTTTTATGTAGATGAATCTCATAGCCATAACATAAATTTAATTGTCAAACAAAACATTCAATTAATAAAAAGTTTATTTAAAATACCAATAAATAAGATATATTATTATCATAAAATTCAAAAATATAAAATATGACATTGATATGAAAAAAAACTCAAAAATAAATATAAAACAACATTCATAGGAATCTTAATTGCATGACATCAATTTTATTCAAAACTATTATAAGTTTTAGATTTTTATTAGCAATTTAAAGTTAAAATACACAATTCATTATTTACCCTTGTTTTAACAATGATGCATGCTATCTTCATGTTAGGGATTAAGTTATCTACTTCAAAGTTTTCAATTTCATCTTCGTTAGGTTTGATTAAAAAAAAATGTTTTTTTTATTTATAATTTTTTAATTTTTAGGAAATAATAATTTCTAAAAATATTTAAAAAAAGAAATAAAAATAAAATAAAATACTGCTCAATTGTAGAAAGTCAAATTTCAACTGTTGAAAGTCAAGAACGGATCGAACGTCGAGGGATTCGAGATCCAATAATAAACGAATAATCGTAAAGCTGCTAATTTTGAAGCAGAGTTGCTCGTCTACGTATGCCACGTAGGGCTCCGCCGTTCTGTTTGGTAGAGCTTTTGAAAAGCGTTTTTCTCCAATTTGAAAGATATAAATTTCTTTTTTTTTGTGCGAATTTTTAGTTTTAAATGGAAAAATAAACGATAAAAATCAAACGTACGAATGCGCCAAAAACCCTAACCCTAGGCGGGAAGGCGGCGAAAATGAGGTGGCGTCCCCGGGATCGGAACCGGAGGCAAAGTAAAAGCTCGACGGGTAACGGAGGAAAAAGGCCGGGAATGATTGCCCGACCGGAAAAGCGTGCCCCACACAAACCCTATCCTTTTTTTTCGTGAATTTTTTTTGACTTGAAAATGGGACCCACTTCTGTGAGTGGGCCCCGCTTTTGTCTTTAAAAGAGCACCGCACGTGGCGTCTCAGCACATGTGAGTGCTCCACTACAGTGTTTCGAGAAAAGGAACAAATAAAGCAGAGGAAGAGAAATTACAACATATTTAAAAATAAAAAAATAAAAATAAAAAATAAAAAAATAAAAATAAAAAATAAAACATAAACTTTTTTATTTTCCTCTTCCTTATCCTCGAGAGTTGACAGTCCAACTCCTTCCGTCTCCGTCGCCCCTTTCTCCATCGCTTTCTCTATCTGAATCAAAAACGCAGCAGCTTTTGATTCCTCTCGCTCTCTCTCTCTCTGACTTCCTCAGCTTATGAAACACCTCAAGCTTGGATTTTTAGTGGGTTATATTGCCTTTGAGATACCTAAGCCCTTCTCTGCTTCAGATATTTGAATTGCCTGTCCCGCTTGCTGTGATTTGCGGCCAAAATTCTTTCCATGCTTCACTGCCTGCGCTTTACGGCACATTTGGTCTATATCTGTGATTGCGGTGAATCCCTGATTTGGTCTCGTTTCCGGGTTTGATCTCCGGAATTGTATAGGTAAAGGTTATGTAGGGTATGACCATGGAGTGTTGAAGACGATGGAGGGAGAAGCGGGAGGAGGAACGCGCGGCCGACCTAATTTTCCTCTCCAACTTCTTGAAAAGAAGGAAACAGAGGAGGCAGGTTGCTCCACCTCCGCCGCAGGGCCAAGCGCGCACCACTCTCACCATCTTTCGCTCCCAGGCGACGCAACCAAGAAGCCGCAGCCAAAGAGAACGTCGACCAAGGACCGCCACACAAAGGTCGAGGGCCGCGGCCGTCGCATCCGCATGCCGGCTCTCTGCGCTGCCCGAGTCTTTCAGCTCACGCGGGAGCTCGGCCACAAGTCCGACGGTGAGACAATAGAATGGCTACTCCAGCAAGCCGAGCCGGCGGTCATCGCGGCCACGGGAACCGGCACCATTCCGGCCAACTTCACGTCTCTCAACATCTCCCTAAGGAGCTCCGGTTCTACTGTATCCGCCGGACACTCACACCTACACCACCTCCGCTCTGCGGCCGCCGCGGCGCACTACCTCTCTGCGGCGCCACATCCAGTCCGCTTTCGCTCTGATTGGACCGTCGGCATCGGTCCCTCCTCCACTTCCTCCCTGCTCAACTTCCAAGACTCGTCCGACATAGATGCCTCCGGAAACATCCGGAAGCGGCGGTGGGAGCATGAACTGAACCACCATCAACAGCAGATGATGGCCGGATACACCACAGCATCACAGGGACAGATTCCCGCAGCATTATGGCCGGCGGGAGGCAGCGCTGCCTCCTGCGATCAGATATGGCCCTTTGCGCAAATGGGTCCTGCCGCAACGATGCTCCGCGGAACGGTTCCCGGAGGTCTGCACTTCATGAACTTCCCGGCCACCCCCATGGCTCTGCTTCCTGGACAACAGCTTGGTCTCAGCCCCAGCGGAGGAGGTGGTGAGGCCCACTTGGGTATTCTGGCTGCCCTAAACTCCTATCGTCCTCCTGCTCACGAACCATCTTCTCACCAAGACCGACAGTCACAGCATCACGGCGGCGGAGGGGGCGACAGAAACGACACGATGAGCACCAGCGAATCCTAGCTTGGCCGCCATGCAATGCACTGCTTCGTTGCCCTTCCTCACTTTCTTTCTCTCTCTTTTTTTTTTGTTTTTATGAGACTCGATTTGTTTCCTTCTCTATCTGCATTCTCCTTTTTCTGCTCATCGATCCTGTTCTGTTCAACATTTCGTTTACTTTGGAAGAAGAACTTTGTCAAGATTAATCCAGGTCGTGTTAAATTTTAGGGTTTATAATCAGAAGAAGACCAATGTCCACTGAATCAACACAGTAAGTCAACCAATTTTACTCAATACTTTTCTCTCCCTTACTAAAAATATCTATCCATGTTTATATATATATAATAAAAAAATATTTAACATCAAAATCTATATTATAAACTAATTCAAAATTAAAATTTAAGTTAAGATTCTTTATTTTTTAATTATGTGATTATAAAATGTTATATGAACTAAAAAAGTATAGATACAATATTTTATAAAATTTTATAATATTAATAAATTTTTTGTTTTTCATGATGTTACATTATTAAAATTTATTTATAAATTAAAAAAAAAAAAAATTTAATTATCCCTTTTTTTACTTTGCATCTTGATGCACTTTTTTGTTAGTTTACTAACAAGAAACTCAAAAGAAGTTGCAAAACTCCACAAAGACATCAAAGGAAACTTTAATCTACACAACATAACACCTTTATTTCCCCATTTCGTTGAACTTTTTTTCCCAAATATGTTAAGTTCATTAGATGAAAAGTGAAGACATGGGACAAAATCATTAAGGCATGCTTGAGATTTATAGGAGAGTTATTACTAGAAATGCCTCATGGTTTTGGATGAAGTGTGTGGGCTCAGATATTTACATTCAGAGAAGGGGGGAGAAAGAAGAAAAGGCCAAAGGGGGAGGTCTAATAGGGTTGCAAGGGCTGTCGGTTGTTTGTTCCCATATTTGAGCTGTCACATGTAAATGTGGATGGTTGTATTAAGAAACCCTAACCGGGCCAGCTGCAAGCTATAATAGCATGCACTGTTTTGGGGTCTCTTTTGCTTTCAGGTGAATTCGTGAAAGCGAGGCACTGCAGTGAGGAGAGCTGTCTGGGTTGGCCTCACAGTATCTGCTGTCTGGCTTTCACAGAAGTATTAATTCTCTTCTGTCGACTGTCAATATGAGAAGGACCGTTTCCTTGTGCTTTTTAGGGTTGTTGGTTGGTGGGTCTTTCTTTTAACTCTTCCTGCCTTAATCATTCCTTTCATTAGTAAGTAAGAAGAAAGATGAGGTCACTTACCAATGGCTTGTACATCAACACTTTAGTTAATGGTACTTTAGCCATTCGGGTGTTGGAGCCGTTTATGGTTGAAATGTAGCAACTTGGCATTTCTACCTCAAGGAAGAGAGATTTCTAGATGACAAGATTTGAATTTGTTTGTTATTTTTTATGTAATTTTACACGTCTATTTTTAATCTACTCGTGGCATTGCATTCATTCAGAACATGGGTTGGAACACACTGTTGTTTGTTGTTATTATTTGTTTTTTCTTTAAAGAAAAAAAAAATCAAAACTATGAGCTGTGAAAGCTAGAAAAGAGGGACAATGTGTTATATACACATGGTAAGAGATCAACTCGTTGTATTATGTGTTCAACATATTTAAAATGATAGTTATACTTTTTTTTATTGTTTTCTTTGCACAATTTTATAACTCAACTTTACTCAATCTTAACAAAAAAATAATAAAAGGATTAATTTGTCTTTATGTGATTAATTTATTTCTATCATCATTTTTAGTTTGTAATTTACCAAAAGTCATTAACTGTACGTTTCAATTCATTGTGATTTTCACCTCAGTGTATTTCAATCAAATCTCAGAAACAAACGAAGCCAAATATGGGTTTTTTTTTTCCTTCACTCGGAAAGGCATAGCTTTGCTGGCTTGTTAGTCTTATTTTGGTTGTCAGCTTTGTGGGGAATGAACTGTCTTCATGGTCTGGAGGAATAAAGCAGCAGGAAAAGATTAAACAAGAAAGAAATCATAATTAAGATTGTTTACATGCAAACTGTGGGAGCCATCATTCTATGAAGAAATATAAAAATTGCTTTCTGATAAATTACACTGCTTGTTAGTGTGTTTAATGATGTCATTAATGGATGGAAGATAGCTTAAAAACAAGGCTAATGATTATGCCCAGCCATTAATTTTAAGCAATTAGAACACCTTCGAAAAAGGAAGCAGCTGAATGCTTACGCTCAGCTGAAAGAGCACTCTTCATAGAGCATCAACCACACCCTGCATGAGTCGATATGGGACATTTGAACTATCCATTGTGTAGAAAATCCTAAAGAAGAATCTATTCTTCCAATGCTTCCAATGCAAGATAAAGCTAAAGAGAATATATGGTGCGCTAGTGTCTAGGGTTACACGATGTTGGGCTTTAGTTAGAGGACCAGAAGAAGAGGGAAAGCGATGGGTCTTCCTTGAAGTTTAACTCCTACTAATGGAGTAGTAAAATGAAGGAAGATGTGAGATTAATGATTTGGATGGCGAGGTTGATTGATAGCAAGTGGAGGTTTCTTTTGATGATTTCTGAGGGAAGCCTGCGATCATGCAGTGGTTAGTACATGCAGTGAACAACTCATTGGGGTGAAGCTGGCTTTGATGCTACAGCTCATAAAGTAGGATCAAGAATCATTTATAACCAACATAGCATGTTTACATTGTCAGCTAACTTTATTTCATTGGGTATTGCCATTCTCACCAAGTAATGGACCACCAAAAGTTAATCTACCCTACCAAAGATACTGTCAATAAATTATAGAATGTGGAGCATTATTTTATTCAGTCTTTTCTTTATTGTCACCTTGGTGCTCTACTGTGTCATGTGTTCCTGCAGATTATAAATATTCATTTGCTCAGACTGAAGAATTTTTAACTTTTTTTGTACAGCAATATAGCTTCTTATTGACGTTTTGCTGCCCAATTTTTTCTGTTGTTGAAGTTTGCAGAATAAGATTATTTTACATTTTGTGTTTCTTCCATAGTGACATCCATATGGTAAAGTCAATCATGAACATTTGGCTCAACTTTCACAATTAGTCAGAAAACAAAGCCTTGAATTTGCATTTTGCAAATTCGTAATGTGGTTAAAACTTTGCATATTCAAAACAAAGAAATACTTTTCTAAAAATAATATTAAAAAAAATATATATCTTTTAATACTACTTCATAATAACATCTTTTAATTGCTTCTCTATGAAGATGAAACTGGTGGAAACAAGCAAAGAGATTTCTAATCACGTGAATGAAGCTAGAAATAAAGCCTGGGAAGTTACATACCATCTGAGAAACAAAGTTAAGGACCTAATCAAATAGACAATATATTACATTCCAAAAACATCTGAAATTTGGATTAAAAGGACCTATGATTCTAGCTTGCAAGGAGGTCCATCCAGCTTCTTGAAAGATCCCTCGCAGTAGTTGCTAATGTCGAAGTTAGTCACGGCATGTACTCCTCGCAGCTCGATCGCCGCAATGTCATAGGCCTCTGCTGCTTCTTCTTCTGTTTCTGAGCGAAATCAAACAAAGTATAAACAATTACAAGGTATTCCCTCATTCCATGAACCTAGAGAACATTAGCAGAAAGATCTCACCAAAAGTTCCCAGGTATATGTCTTTGATATCCCTGCTCTCACCCACGCGACCGATTCGAGCTTGCCATTTACCATCTTTCCTCCTTGTGGGTTTAATCCCAAAAAGATGCTGCAGTTAGATCAAATACAAATTCAATTGACATAAATTTACAAGAAAAGTCATCACCTTGTCACTCCTCTATAAGCAGAAGCTCCTCTTGAGAAACAACTGCTTTGTCTGAAGAAGTAAACACCACATGAAAAACACAACTAAGGATAAAGCAACATACAAAAGAGTAATGTTATAGCTTGATATACCTTTTTACATGAGCAACATACTCATCCTGAGTCATGGTTTTCATAAGCTTGAGCTCATTCTCATACTCCGAAACCTACAAAACCGAATTAATGAGCTAAATATCACTTCAACAAGAACTGGATATGTAAAGAAGATATATCTAATGTTCATACGGGGAAGTTAAGCTTGGGGGCTTGGCTTGGACCCCAATACTTAAGAACTGCAAGATCATGTGCCCTAGCTGCCTTCTCCTCAGACTCATAGCTGCCTGCAGAGAATTTGAACAACTGTTTAAATCGGCTGAATCTGCACAAAGAATACGAATTTAAATCAGTACGCTAGATACTTACCCAAATAAACTGATGCACAGCCACGGCATCAGATCACCAATAACATTCGTGTTGCAAAGTTCCATGCAAACAAGAGGTTATAGAAAACGACATCAGAAATTAACAATACATAGGAATAGATTAGATGTTATAAACAAGGCATCAGCCTGTTCTTCCGGTGAAAAGACACTTGAGAAGCTATAACAATGCAGAACCAGAACGTAAATGCACAACCAATGGATTATAGCCAATGTGGATAAGTTATTGCCTGAGAGGTTGAAGGTTCAATTCTCCAAGAAAAAAAAAAACATAAACATGCTTTTTTTCATTGAAAGTATAAGCATGAATTTTACTTTGATTGATGATGAGGCTGGGATTTTTGCATCCAATAAAGTAAGCTCATTTTGTCTAAATCCTTCCAAATTAAAACCTACCATACAAATGTATTACAAACCATTAAATTGTAGTCCTTGACAATATCACAAAATCATATTATTTTTTGAGTAAATAGACATAAAAATGCTGTGTCCAAAATGCAAAACTGTTCACGTAAGTCGACTTTTCTCCGGCAATTCGTAGGTAGTTTTTATAAAGCTGTCATATTACGATAAAATAGAAATTTTTAAAGCAAGCAATATCATTAAAATTATTTTAACTCTCGAGCATCTGTTATTATTTATGGATCATGACAAACACAAAAGGATAACTAACTGCAATACATACATTTTGCTATAATTTGAACGAGTATGGGAAATTTGCAACACATTGCTTAATAGTACCATGAACACAGGCTATTGATGGCAGTTATGTAGCAAAAAGGTTTCAGATAAAAGTAAGAAAAAATGGCAGTCTCAGGTCACACCTGTGCGTAGTCTATATTAAGAAGAGGTCAAACTGAGTTGCAATACAAGGGTATTCCACTAGAGTTTAGGTTCAAACATTATTATCATCAGAACTGCAGTTGATATTGCAGATTTTTATTTAAAAAAAAAATCAATGGCTATACAAATTCCAGAACTTATGAGCATGCTTAACCATAAGGACCTTTATACAGGTGGCAGCTTAACACCTCCCATGTGCATGGCAGTTCATAATAATTCCTTTATAATTTTCGAGCTTCCTCTAGTAAAATATATGGCATCATTCAAGTATGCAGTACAAGTTGTTATTCGATAGGAAGTAATGGGGTTAAAGAATTCTCGTATCCACTAGTAAGATTTTTTGTACAAAAGAGTGGAGAGCTGTGGTTGTTGATGTTTTTAGACTTTTGGACTACTTTGTAACTATAACTTGAGAGCACAACTGGGTGCACAAAGCCTGGAGCATGTCCAGGGGCCGAACATGTCATGATACATTACCTTATACTTTGTTTTTTCAATATCATAGATATCTTCCACTTCGTGTCATATGTTAAGACTTGTTCATCGGTAAGTAATTATGGCAGATTGTTAAAATGTACTAAAAAAGACAACATCATTCCATCAGTTTTTTTTTTCATTCCATCAATTTTTAAACAAGTTTCATTGAGATTTTTGGAGATTCCTCTTTTGTGAAACAGGGCATCATGCCAAGGTCGTAATATGAGTTATTTGATAATGTATTAAGGTTAAAAAATACAAGCAACAATATAGAATAATTAAGACTCATTATGGTCATCATCATTATTGTCATTGTTATTTGTCTTTATTTATAAAAGTGAAAGACAAATGCAGGTTTAGGGAAAGAAAAAAACCTATGGGAACAAATATAAACGTTTATTCTACATCAAGATGCCATTCTTTTTACGTTATATGTTAAAACTAGTGACGAATTAGAAGTTGTCATTAGATAAGACAAACTATTAAGCTAGTATTGTGCCACTGCAACTTGAAGTATTTTCCAGCAATATATGACCCAAACACCAAAGAATATGTTCAAAGATTGCAAGAAAATATGGCATGGCCTATAACCTTGCTCTAGCCACAATGTAACTATAGCACACATATTGAAGAGAATAATACTAAGAGAGCTCACTAGAAATTACTCTCGATCTACCAAAATATCTATCACCAAAACCTTTCTTAAGATACACATTGGTAATTTCTAAATTGGTATTAACTGTATTCCTAAGTGATTCCTAGAAGTGGATCTTGCATAATGCCGAAATAGGGGTTTTCCTAATAAAAGAAAATTTTTAGGTAAAAAAAGGTCTGATCTTTCTACTCCTTTTCACCCTATTCCTATTGTGCACTCATTATAACATACTCAATGATATTCCAGGATAGCAAAATAATACTTTCCTCCAACCCTCAAGTAAATTATTGTCACTCATTCTCCAAACAAGACCACTCTTGGGAATGACAAGCTTACGAGGAGAGAAAGCTAAGGTGACAAAGAAGCAACGTGCGGCTCCCAAACCCTACGTAAAGAATAATCTTAAGGTACAATTATCACCAACCAACTCCTCAACCCCATAAGAAGGTAGATTCCTTTATGGTAATGCCTAGTCTCATAACTACAACTATTAGACAAGCCCAACACTTATGATGAAATAACTTTAATAGGTCCTCCTGTTAATATTGTGGCTCCTCTAAGGCCGGAGTCGATTGTCATTGTCAACTCTCTTCCCTCAACAGCCCTTGCTTCCACCATAATTGTTTCTTTTCATGGTTCCAATAAAAAAAAAGAATTCTGACCCACCAAAGGAGCTCAATGCCAAAAAAGCAAAGCCCTCCTATCATACAAGAAGCCTAAGAGTCCACCTAAATGACATCATTAGTGAGGAAAATCATTAGAATTAAACTTCTAGCAATGAAAATCATCACTGGAGCTGAAGGTCTAGATTCATACTTTTGTAAGTAGCAAACAAACATCTCAAAAAAGAGACCATCAAATGTCCTAGAATGTCTGATGTTCAATGTTTTGCACTATTGCTCTTACCCTAAGGCTGCTATGGAGGTTACCAGCCTCAATACACAAGTTCAACTTTTACGTCGGTCCTTGTCCATGAGTTTAGCCAACCAAAAAAAGCCAAAGAAGCACAGTGTCTAGAGAGTTTACTAGACCAGCTATGCAATGAAGAGCACAAAAATCATTATTTGCTTCTTGAGAGGTTGAAACATACCCATTATAGTTCCCCAGTGTCTTGACCATATTTCTTTGCTTAAGATGTATATTCCAGGCTCCAAAAATCTTTGAGAAGATCTATAAATGGGTTTTCCAACTAGATGAGTATGAAAAATCATAAATCCCTTGCAACTCAATCAAATCATAGGTTCTTAATAATTTCCACTCCAACAGAATGGCTTCAAAAGAAATCAAGACCAAGGAACCATCAATTTAATAGAGAATTTAAGTCGGTGAAGCAATAGGAGAGCGAAGCAGTGAGATTGGCATTGTTCTCACTAGTACCAAGGGCATGTCGATTTATCAAGAGACAGCTTAGATTTGAAGCAATCAAGTTACAGCTAAGACTAGCACATTGTGATCGACAATGACTTCCAATTAGTTCTCAGCCAAGCAAATAGTATCTTCTATACTTTATATGAAAAATTGAAGAAACACACAAGGTCTTGGTTCAAACCCTTATCAACTTTGAGAATGTTGAAATCTAGCATATTATACAAGGAAAAAAGATGGCAGGTCTTTAACAAACTTTGGAAATCCTACTATATTTGCAAATGATATCAACATCCCAAGCATCAATGCTTCTTTCATGGAAGTTGAAACAATTCCCTACTAGTGAACTCAATCATTTTGTATCTATCACAAGACATAACCTTGATGATACAAGATAAAGCAAGAAAGATCTAAATACAATAGACTAGGTACATCCTAATAGATGGAGTCTATCAGAAATCGTTCCTCAAGTCACTTCTCAAGTGCTTATCACCAGAGTATTAAACAAATTCTTCCAAAGGGAATAGAAAGCACATGCTAGTCCTCATTTATTAATTTATGAGGTGGATCAAAACCAAGCAAATTGTCCATAAATTAAGCAAGATGAAACAAAATTACTTTCATCTAACATTTTTTGCAGGTTTGAGATATCTTTAAAATAGTCATTGAAATATAGCAATATTTCTAACAATATACCCATAAAGTCCACTTCAAGTATGCTTCAACCCAAACCAACGTTTAAGCAAACGTGGCAACCAAAAACCTTTTGAAGATGTTTCCTCAAATGAACAAGGAAAATGGTTTGATGAGCTTATGACAATCCTCTAAGTTAACAAAACAGCTCCTTCAACAACAATAAAGAGTCCCAATTCTCCTTGGTATATGACTCGAAATTGACACACTCCATAGAGATGGACCTATCAACAAACCAAGTGCAAATGAGACTTAATATGGAGAAACTCTAACTCAAATAGAAAGAACTTAGCAATGATGCTCAATAACTTGGATTGCTTTTGTTAGAAGAACATTGGGTACTCACCAACATGAATCAACAACAAAGGAAGAGTCATGACACTATCTCCATGAGCATGCTGTCAATTGCCATTTCTTCTAACTTGTTATCTCGTCCTTTGTAAATGTGAGGTCAAAAGAAGGGTCAACTACCTCAAAAAACCTAACCCAAATTAGGCGGGACCACACTTAAAATGAGATCATAAGCCGAAACTCATACAATAGGGAAAATAAAAAAGGAAGCCAATCCCCAAAAGATAGGAGGGACAAACACAATGTAAACTATATCCTTAAGCAATATTTTTGCAATAGAAGTCACACTTTGAATATTCATCACTCTAATAATAATAATCATTTTGCTTACTAAAGTTTCACAAGCTTCTACTATTTCAAAGAAGTTCCCTTAATTTCATATCATCTTGTTGGTCAACTCTACACCTTTGGTGTACAACTTCCACTTTCACTCTAACGAACTCATAATTCCAACCTTCTACCCAATTTAGTCCTAAGTTCTAATCATTATTATTCTTGAATCCACTTGTAGGTTGAACATGTCTAATTTGGCCTGAAGCTCCTGCTCCAAATCTTGAATTAATTCATGGGTTCAACTTTCTACAACCTCACACCTCGCTCCCAATATCTAACTATCATTCTCAAATTAGATTGAAAGTCAACTGTGCTTCTTACTTTTTCTTGTGCTACTCACTCTCAGATCTACTCTTATGTTCAATATTCCCCCTTGGTTTTGAGCTCTGACATCATTCTTAGATCAACTTGTAAGTCAAACATATTCCCTACTTTAGTCTCCAGCTCTAATACTCCCTCTCAGATCTCTTGTGGATCGAACTTCCTCCCCACCTTGGTCCTAAGCTTTGGCCATCATCGTCAAATCAATGCTTGAGTTTATCGTTCTCATGTCTTTGGTATCGATCTCCAACTCCCATTGTTGATTCAACTCGTAGATCCAACTATTCCCAACTTTGGTATCAAACACCAATCCCCATTTTGAAATCAACACATGCATGGAGGTTTTTCCTTATTTTGATCACGAGCCCTGGCCCCCTCGTTCCAGATGCTCCCTACCTCCCTCTCTCTCTCTCTCTCGTGGCTCTATGTCATTAACCTGAAGGTTCAACTACACCTTTGGCATCGAACACAAATCCTTTTTCTCAAATCAACACATGCATGGAGCTTTTTCCCAATTTTGGTCATGAGCCTCAGCCCTCTTTCATAGTTTACCTTGTAAATTCCACATGCTCCCTCTTTCTCTTCTTCCTCTCTCTATGAATCACTTTTTGGTCAAGCATTCTCCCCACCATAGACCATAGTTAAAATCATCATTTTCAAATCAATTTATGGGTGGGCTTGTTCCTTACTTTGGTTTTGAGCTTCAACCCTTATTCCCAAATCAACTTGAGGCCAAAGCTTTTTTTCCACTACGGTCTTAGGGTTTGGCTATCATTTCATATCAACTTGTATGTCAAGCTTTTTCCTTATCATGGAAAGCTAAAACTTAAGGTATCTAGCCCCATCTTCCTCTGAAAAGACAAAGAGCATGGGGATTCAAGGCACAAAATAAGAGAAGAGCAAGAGAGAGAATATGATTGCATGAAAGATCATGAAGAAAAAGAGTAAAGTATTTAGAGACTTAAAGTAAAATGTCAAAGCTAACACAAAGAACTCAACAATAATTGTAGAAAGTTAATGGTAGGTGAAGGCTTTGGTTCAACAATTATTTTTTAGAGGGAAGCAATCAAGAACCAAGGGTAATTGGGGAGTTTGGTAAAACAAATGAAACTATAAGACATGGAAGTAAGGAGATCAACAATTGCATGCAAAGGCCACGCAATGAGAATGAGGCAATAGACAAAATCAATCATGATTACATAGTAAAGTCATTGGGATTAAGGAAATTGGACCAAGTCCTCGTAGTAAGTTTCTCTTGCCCATTTCTTTTTCCATGAAAAACATTATTGATTTTCCAAAGGATATTTTTCGCCAATGATTGTGACAAGTGGGGGAGACAAAGCCAATGATTGACATATGGAGGTGAAGATGTCGCTCCTCAAATGTCTCTTTAACTAAAGCATATGGTCCTTTTTCTTTCCAATATTTGATTCTGATGTTCCAAATCCATTCTTTAATTGTAATGAATCAAAAACGTCTAAGAAACTCTCTCCCATTAATAAATCGATTAGGGAAGCTGCTTCAAAGAGGTCCAACATCCAAAGCCTTGCATTAGAGAGACATGAATTGGGGATTGTCAATGCAAATATTCTTCTAATAAAAAATTGACAACCTAATTGCATAAATGTTGAAGTATTACATAATAGATTAATAAATTATTTTTTGGATATTGTCAAAATCTATTATCATTAAACAACTATTGATGAAAAGTAAAAAAAAGTCTACTTTAAATGATTTATCATGAAATTTAGACAAAATCAAGAGACATTTATATTACAAATCAAGAATCAAAATCTTTTTCATATTTTTTGTGGGATTTAAAAAAAATTAATAAAAAAAAGTTTTATGAATAGTTAACATTCATCATCATTTTTATCACATATGGAAGCAAAGTTAAGAATGACAGCATACTTTTACCTACATGAAGATATACATCAAAGGTGAAGTACAAATTGTAGATTCAATGATTATGCAATCAATTATTTGCCATAAAGACATATTGGCCATATAAGAAGTAGCTTACATGCACTTACATAGTATTAATTATGCTTTGTTTTTCATACTTTACATTACATCATCTTGTTATGCTTATATTGATAATGCTACGTAAAGAGAGATGATTAAGATGAAATTGATGTACAAAATATCATAAGAGATAACAAGGAGGGTGAAGCTTCCTTCTAAAATATTTAAGATATCTAAGCATTACTATATAGTTAACAAGGAGAACAAAACTTTCTTATGGAAATAAAGTACCAAAGAAAGTAAGTTTTCATGTAGAGCTAACAGGTAAAAAAATCATCTATTAGAGATTAAGTAGTTTAAAACCACTTACAAAGTAAGAAGGTTAAGTGAAACAAACTTGTAAAGGCAACAAGAGTAACAAGAAAAAATAAAAAAGAAAAGATATGATACATGATAAATGTATAATATTTTTATATTTAAAAATTTTGATTTCAAAGAATTTAAATAACATTATATGTCTCATATAATTATACATGGAAAATGTTTTATAAGTGTGAGTAGATGATCTTATTTCCTATTGAGTTGAGCACTCAATCCCTTGTAGAAATTACAAGCTTAAGTCAATGATTGTGGGAAACCTTTAAATTTGATAAGGCTATACAATTTATAATTGGGATTTCACATTATATCTTTATATTTCCAAACTCTTGTTGGGCATTATTACAAATTGATATTATCAGATGTTTTAGCAATTCTTATTTTGTTGTTCAAAGTTATCAATTTTGAATATCAAGTTGATTATGACGATTTTGTGGTTTAGAGACCTGAATTTCATGTTGTGATATATTAGTGATTGTTTTAAAATGATTGTCTCATTGGAAAGCTACCACTCTGACTATCATGTTGTACGAATTTTGGAAATTTGGGAAAGCAAAACATCAACTTTGGTCAAGGGATTAAAATCATGTCAACCTCATTCTTAGATTAACTAGTGGATTGATCATGTTGCCTACTTTGGTTTCAAACACCAACCTCACTCAAATCAATTTGTTGGCTGAGCTTTCTCTCCAATTTGGTCTTAAACTCCATTCTTTACTAAGGTCCCAAGACCCAATCCCTCATTACTAAGACAATTTGTGGGGAAAGCTTTTTCCCAACCATGGTCCAAATCTCAGTCTCGTCCCATCAATATCTCAACTTATTGTTGTCATGGCACATTTAACACGAAGAAAATAATACAATCTATATCAAAAAGGAAAAAATGAGCAACCCTATGGATTTGCTCTAGCTCTATAAGAAAGCCACCAACTTGAACCCCAACGATACTAGACAAATCTTCCATGTAACGACTCGTAGCCATAAGCATTGAAAAGTACGAATTTTTTGCTTTTGATAAAATAATTATCAAACAGTCGAAATTAGAATGTGAATATAAATTTGGAAATGACAAATTTAGCAATAAATTTTAGTTCTCGTCACGTAATTTTTGGAGCATTGATTAATTTGTAATTAAGTTTTGAAGTTATTTAAATAACATTAAAATAATAAATAAATAAATAAACAAATTTCAAAGAAAATCAACAAAATGAATATCCTGAAATCCTTTCATGCTTTGTTATTTTCCCGTAACACCTCGGTTGACATGGTTAGGGTTTTCGCAAGAGCGGTGATTTCGTGCGCGATTCGGTGGGAATCCATTCATCGGGCGACCGCTGCAAAAGGATAGAGGCGACGATCGAAAAAGAGAAAGAGAGCTAGGGAAAAGAAATTCGGCGATGCTACTTGATTAGAACCCTAATACAACGAGTCGTACTGGCTCTCGTCACCAAAAATTAGAAAAAGATGGTTGTGGCCACGTTTCAAAGCACGGAAGAGCGAAAAATAAAAAAAGTAAATTTTTATTTTGGTTTTCCAATTTTCCCGTTGGCATGTATTATTTCTGAATTTTTTGGTTCCCGCCGGCAAGTCGGCGTCATTTCACCATTGATCAGTGAAAAAGGGGAAATCCGAAAAAGAGAAAAAAAAGAGGGGATGAGAAAAATAAAATAAAAAAAGGAATTATGAAAAAAAATGGCAAGAAATGATGTAGTTTATTTTGTAGCAATTTAGTGTCAATAAAACAAAAACAATCAATGAATTCTTTTTATATAGAGGAAAAATTGCATTGAATGAGATAAACCAGGAAGAAAAAACTTCTGTTAACAAAAACAAAAAGTTCTACTGAAGTGAGTTAATTTTCATATTGAGTTGATATTAATAAATGTAACTCTAAAAAATTGATTTAGATAAATTATAATTTTCTTGCAAAAAATAAAGAGAAAAAAGATCAGAAAAGAAATTGAGAAATCATCTGGAACAAAAAAAAGAATTCAATTATTAATGATGTAAGTAGGTATGGTTTAAATTAAACATAACATGATATTCATAATGCATATATTACATAATATGATATTATAATATAATTTAAAAAAAAAGAATAAAAGATTGACATGTGACATGATGTTTGATGTGTGATAAAGATAATAGGATTAAATAACTTGATAAAAAAAAATAATAATAATAATTTTTTTTTGAATTTATCCTCATAGTTTCATGAGATGTGATGAGCACCAGTATGAAATATTGTGTATTATAAGTAAGTACCAACACAAGATGCTGGACATCATAGGCACTGTTTTGATACCGAGCTATAATATTTTACGAGATGTGATGAACACCAGCACAGAATGTTGGGCATCATAGGCAATATTTTGATACTAAACTACAAAATGAGATGAGATAACATAAGAGACCTCTGATACCACTGAGTGCAAGGATGAGGGACGAAGATGATATGTGATAAATAGAGTTGGCCAACTATGCCTATGTACACGCTTACGGGAAAAGGTCTAGAGATGTTGAAATGCCACAAATAAGATGACATATGATTAGGATATGGGTGTACAGTTCTTCTATAAGAAACATTTAGGATCCAGATATAAAAAAAATTAAAAAAACAAAAAAATTAAAAATAAGAGAAAAAAATAAAAGAAATTAAAAAAAAAACAATATGAATTAAAAGAGTAAAGATATGTGTACATATTTAATGTATATAACATGTTGCTATACAT
The DNA here is from genome assembly GCA_023846275.1 of Vanilla planifolia. Lineage (NCBI taxonomy): Eukaryota > Viridiplantae > Streptophyta > Magnoliopsida > Asparagales > Orchidaceae > Vanilla > Vanilla planifolia. The sequence goes on from CM043870.1 coordinate 5,347,088, forward strand.
GTTTTTATATATTGAACATTTTTTATATATATATATGTCATGTTGACATCATGCTATCATTTTTAATATTATATTGTTTATCATGCCTTTGTTATTTATTCATATTAAATTCATCTACTGAGCATTATGTTCACCCTTACATTACATAATATGTCACCAAGTCACACAAAAATGATGTCTAGAATGATATGTGAAGTGTATGAACAATCTTGTACATGTGATTTTATTTTATTATCATATTTTTTAGGATATTACAGAATAGGTATGCATACATCTTATTTTGCTGTGATAAAAAAAATTGAATTGATTGTCAAAGTAAAACGTGTTTCATTATTTACCCCAGTCTGTAGTTGTTTGCTCTCATTTTTTACTGCAAGTGCTCTAATTTGTTGTCAATTAGACGGTAATACAAGTGATGTGATAGGAGGGGTGTGACATTCCACCTTTATCAACTTCCTTTCTACAATTTAAACTGAACTCACATCATCACCTTTGGCATTACACTCTACCTCAAATGAGAAAGGTATGTTGTTTGCTCCAAACTTCTTTTATGTCAACAATCCCAATCCATCAACAAGCTTCAAAGAAGTGAGAGTGCTATGCTAAGGAACCTGACAAAAGCCTTATCCAATCATGTGTCAACCATCTCCTTTAAGTCTTCAATGTTAAATTAAAAGCTAAGTAACAAGTGAAGATAATGACAATTGGTCACTCCAATGTTCCCCTGTAAGGTTGCATTACGGGAAAATATATTTGAGAATTATTAGGTCTCATCTTTAAGCAATCGACAATGTAGTTCCAAATAACCCTCTATGCAAACATCATTAAAGCAATCCAATTGAACCTTTAGACCCTCAACTGAGAAGAACTCACTCTTCCTTAATAACATTTCCCTTCATTTAAGTTACAACAACAACCATTTCATATTGTGAAAGTTATCTCAAGAATTGATAATCATCTAACATTAATTGTTTCATAGGGACTTCATGAGACCTCTAATCCCTAGAAATATCTCAAATATATGAAGTAACATGTCACAAAGGTGACTAACTAGATTGTAAACAACTTGCATCATATCATATAACACCTTGAACCAACTCTAGCTAGAACCTAAGTTTTTCTTAAGAGTGAAAATGAGTACTACCATTTGAACCAAGTTATTGAGAATTCAAGCATACATATTTTAACCTGCATAAGTACAATCCATGGCTATATACACTTATGATTATAGAAATTATAAACATGAATACAAATGTCATACATGCATAAAAATTTTGATTCAAAACTCAAGTTAACAACTTAGTAAAAAAATTTCTACAAGTATCTCTCAAACCAAAAAGGATGGCAAAAAAAATCAAGCAACCCCTAACAAAACCATGTTCTTAATTAAAAGCTAGCAAAGTCTTACGAGTTTCCTCCTTTTGACCATTCAAGCTCCTTGTGTCTTCTTATATTGAATACAACTAGATGTCCCTGCCATATTCTATCCCTTTGCTTCTTCTTGAGCTTCTTAATGTGTCAAAATTAAGGTAAGAAAATTTTGCCTTCCCTTGAGATTGACCATATTAATTCGCAACAAAAAGTCTTGCCCTTTCCTAGTATGATTGTTATGGTTTATTCTAAAATATACCATCCAATGAGGGTGCCATTCTAATAATATTCTCATCCAACATAGAAGGCCTTAATGGTTTTAAGTTCATGACATTAACCACAATATATCTTTATGTATGGCAATAACTCAAGATGACAAATAAGATCAACTCAAGATGATAAGATTGTTGATCTTCTTAAGGATATAAAAAAGGCCATACTATAACAATTTGAGCTTCTTTTTCCTTTCAACTATTCCTAGCTTAATGTACATGTTTCCAACTTCATATTGACTCTCAACTCAATACCAATCATATCATTCTTCTGCATTTTCTTTGGGACTTTCCAAATGCTTTTCCACCTCATTATGACTTTCCTTAAAGAAACATTGAGCCCTATGTGCATGTCCCTTGACATTGGAAGAGTTGCTGATTTTAAATTCCAACACAAATGGATTTATTTATTAAGGTAACTCCAAGTTATATCACTCTCAATATTTTATTTGGATCGACTTTTCTATGGTTTGATTGTCGTTAAGAGCAAGAATTTTTAGTTTCTATTTTGATAAACCTCTCCATGATCTAGTTCAGATGTTTAATTTTAGTTTTTTTTTTCTAAATGGTCTTAATTAAACCTTAAATTCAAAAAAAAAAAAAACCAAAGAATGTGAAAACAATGCATAAACATACAAATAATTTTAAATTGCTTTTGTTATTGGAAGCATAAGTGGTATTTTTATTAAGGGAATTTCATGGAAAAATTAGAATAAAATATTTGCTTTTCTCTTCAGTCTCATATTGTAGAGATGCACATTTTGAATTATTTAAATGAATTTCAACAAAAGCTATCTTGACCAAGCTAAAAAAAATGAGATTTGTATGATACCATACCACAAGCCAAAACAAGTAATAGAATTTGTTTACCCAAATTTAAAATTTTTAATCATCAAAATTAGGTTACTTTTGCATGGTATTATTATTTTGCAAGCTACTTAAGTTAGCGATGTCTGGCGATTTGTTCATAATAAAAAGAAAAGAAAAGTTCCTCAATGACCCTCAAAACTATCCAAAATGGTCACAACTACAAATACTTTGCCAATAAGCTAGTTCATTTCAAAAACCACCAATCAAATTTCCCTTTCTCAGTTGATTTCAAAATCAACTAGTCAATAGGTTTTGATCAATTTCCTCTAGTTCCACTCAAATCAAATGAAAACCTCCAATTTTAACATAAAATTTAAAAAATCACAGTTTTTAGCCAATTTTGACCTAATCTTAACTGAAACTGAGTTGGAACCACCTAATGGATAAGGTTTGAAAAAAACCAAAATATAGTTTAAAAGTTACATTATTTATTGTATTATTATGAACAAATGTTTAGTATGTGGAATGCATTTTATTCTTATGTCACTAACATTTGTAATCAGCTAATTAGTTCTTAGGTAGCTCATTTTGTGGCGAGAATATAGTGTATGTAGAATCTCTACACAATAGTAATATAATCTTGTGAAAGCAATACACATAAATATTGTGCCACATTGCAATAGATGCTGTCATACTAAATAGTAAATAAGAAATGCATATTATGAATACATTTTTTGTTGCAATGTATTCCCCTTAAGTAACCATAAAATTTAACAGAAAATGGCCAAATCATCAAATACAATAATGTTTTCAAAAGGCTATTTTATCAAACATCAATAGAAGCAAGTGTCAGAAACAACACACTAAACAACTGTTGTTTTAGAAAATTAACATGTCCGAAAATGATACCTACCATAGCAATTGTAATAGCTATTTTTTGCAACAATTTATTAAAGAACTTTTACAAACAGCAAACAGTGCCAAACAGTCTAACCTATAACTGAACAGAGAAATAAAACAAAACAAAGTAAGTCCAATAATTTATGAAGAACAAATCGAATTTCAACCATATTTCAAAAACAAGAAATGCCAAAGACTCCAATGGTGGATTAAATTATTTTCAACACAAGTCAATATACAGTTGCTGCAATAATGCATAATAGTGGAGCCATCAGTCCAATGCATTCGATACCAAATTCAATTTCCACTCTCAGTTCAAAGGAGAATATAACCAAACTCATTAGATACATTTAATATCTTCAAAAGAGTCCCCAAATATTACATTCAATTGAGTAAACAGTGAAGCTTTAGCAATAAAATATGACACAGATTCCCTAAATACAAAAAATCTGATAAACAAGGCACAAGCAAAGTGATTATGGAAAGATATTATTCAAAAACCAAGAAAATAAAATAATATGCAAAGAATACACTCCTAGAGAAAAAAAAAGGAAAATACAACAACGATAAGGATTTCACTGATCTGCTGGCTTAAAGACCATACAGAGAAAGATTTCAAAAGTTTCATAAATGCTAACACCATTCAAAATAGGAATTGCATTAAGAAATCACACTGAATATTGTTATTGATTACTATAATGTATCAACAAGATGAAACAAAATAGCTTCTGAAAGTGATACAGTTATAAGATATTTAATCTTTTTATAAAGCCTTTATTTTCCTTTTTCATAATCTTGATTCCTAAGGCAAACAACTAAAAGGATATATTTCACATGGTTCGAAAGGCATGCTTCAAGCAAGATAAATTAAAATGAAACTTGATGTCTGGAAACAATACCATGTTTGCCCTTCCGTCTACTCCCTTCTACTCGACTAGTATTATCCCACAGATGTGCTTCATACTTTCCACTCCATTTCAGCCTGAAGAGTATAACCAAAAGAGTTACTTCAACAATTCAGGACAAAACCTCAATTGAAAAGGCATAAAGAAATGCGCAAACAACACATAAAGTTACTTAGTGACTCCATGGTAACACGAAGACTTGGGCACTGCATATTTTCTCATCGCAGTAGCAAGGACTCCACCAACCCTCTTCTCTCCACACTTAGAAGCTAACAAGGGCATTTCAATGGAGTTGTTGCAAGGAACCTCTGCCAAACCAACATTGCAAGCATCAGAACCCTCTACAGTGCCAGCTACATGCTGGGTTCTTCCCGCTCCAGTTTTCTGCCCCGTGCGCTCGCCAAAAAAAACTCCCTGTCCGGAATCCTCCGGCAAATGCGCCATCTCTCCGGCAGCCCTCAGCAGAAGAGTTTCTTTCAAGGTCTCGTGTTGTAAATCCACCATATCGCCCGCAGCCTTCAACGAACCGGCTTCTTTTCCAGAATAAGGAAACGCATTAGCACCATCTCCTGAAATTTCTACGATGCTTTCATCTTTTCCTGAATCTTCAGAGAAAACGGCTCCATTCCCATCGAATTTCTCCCAGGTGATCGGAGCGGGGTAGGTATCCTTCCAAGCGGTGCTTAGAAGCTCTTCACATTTCTCTGCACCTAGATTGTCGACCGCGACTTCCGAGCCCTTTCCATCATCGTTCAAGTATTGAAGCAGCTGGATCAGATTCTTTGATGGATCTCCTACTTCCGGGGTGTCCGATGAAATTCTCGATTCACTCATTCGACAAGTTGCACTTTCGGTGAATAAAATCTAAAATCTAGCCAAGGATCGAAAAAGAAGAGAAACAAATTGCGCTACTATAAAATCCACAGTTCATAGAAGATCGAAAACTTAGGAGATTTGACCAAGGTTCCGTAAAGCCGAGTAAAAAGAAGAAGAAAAGAAGAAGAAGAAGAAGAAGGAGAAGAAATCAAGATGGTTAAGCGCTGTTGAGTCATTGAAATTTCAGAACCTCCCTTGCCAATCGCTTGCTTGGGCATAGTTTAAACGTAGTTTCACCAATTTCACATAAAATTTGTAGAAATAAAAAAAGATTTCAAATTTTTAAAAAAGCTAAAAAAAATTAAGGATTTTTGAGTGTTTAAATAATAATTATTTATAAAAAAATAAAAAGCAAATTAACAAAATACTCCTTTTAAATACTTTTAAAATTTAATTTTAATACTTTTTTATCAAAACATTCTTCTATCAAAACAATTGTATCAAATAGATTTAACTCACCAATGTTGGCATGCTCTTGTGCCACTAATGGTCTCAACATGAACAAAACAAATATATGTAAAAGAACATTAAGAAGAAATAAAATCAATAAAAAGAGTTTAATATGTGCATATAAAACCTAAAAAATATTAATATTCTATTTATAAAATTATGTATATTATAAAACTTCTCCACACGCAAGAACAATATCCACAAGAAGCTCCCTCACCACTCCTCAAGAGTGTACATTACTCAATAGGTTCATTATCTGTTATGATAGAATGTAACACTTATCGATCTAACAAAAGACAATTGTATGATAATAGAATGTGCATTAAATTAATATAATTATTTTATATAAATTTTCTCTTTTAGTGTATTTATCTATTAAGAATAGTTAATATTTGTATTTATTAAAATATATTAACTATGATGTATATAACATTATGCTGGTTTATTTGATGATAAAGGCATGCTAAATGGGTTATATATTTATACATCGTGTTATGCGATTATTTGCCGCAAGCGTGATGTTTTTATGAGAACAAAAATTTGTTAGTGTTTATATGTTGATGTATTGTGTTATATGTGCTAATTTAATTGAGCATATATTAATAATTCTATTAAATAAAAATATTTTATATGACACAAGCATGAAGAATAATTGTAAAAAGATAATGTACAAAATTTTGAGAAAAAAGCATTAAATAATTCTTATCAAATTGTTTAAAAGAAGAAAAATTAAACATATAATAAGAATAGAAATTTTCAAATTTAAAAATATATTTATAGGTATCATACTTCTTCTAAAATTATTTTTTATTAACTTAGTACACCTCTTGACTATAATGTGGATAGGATTTTGTATTTTAAGCTTTATATATTATATTTTTTGTCTTATTATTAAGATTTTTTCTTTGATATTTTACTTGATTGAGATGTTATGATAAGGTTTTTTGGTCAAATAATTTATAAAGTCTTTTAACTCGATGCTATAAACTCATTTGGGCCAATAATTATAAGGTCTTTAAATCTTATGTTTTGTATGATTTTTTGATTCAATACTTATGAGATACTTTGGTTTAATATTTATAAGTTATTTTATTTTTATCTATATTTTTGAAAGACATTTAGTGATCTTGTTTAACTTTTTGTTGAGGGCTCAACATGACTCTAATGTTGGATTGACTTGTTTAGAAAAATTTTATGTACTTTCTTTATTATATTTATTATATAAAGTTTTCAAAGTGAATAAGTATTTTTAAAGCAAGTTTTTAATAGCAATTAAAAAACTTAAAAGATTTTTGTTGTTTTTAATTGTACTTATTAAGTTTTTGATTTTCAAAATTCACCCTTTCATGTGTCGATATTACACTTTCATTTCTTTGAAAGGAATTTAAATTAGAAAATAAATTGATTTTATGAAATCTTAAATTTTATAATTAATTCTTAGATCTTTTAATCTAAAAGATTCACAAACATTTGTCAGCTAATTTGATATACTTAACAAGTTATACTTATTATCAAGTTTTTGTTTTTTATAACATTGTTTATTAATTTTAATAATTTCTTTCATCTAAATTTTTATAATAAGTAATTTATTATTATCTTTTAGGATTGTTTGTCTTTTTGTTTTGTGATTGTTACAATTTCTTTTCATGCTAAGAAGATTTTATGTTTATCTTTTCTATAAATTGTATATCTCAAATTAATTTTATAATGTTTTAATTTTATTTGATATTTTAATATATTTTAGCATGTTAATTTTTTAGCTTAAATATATTTTTTTCAATCTTGTTAATCTCTAGTCCTTTGTTTTATAGTCTAAACACTCCCTTATTTCCACAATCTTCGTTTAGTTAAGTTTTTAATAAATATTAATCTTATTTTTATAACTCAATCATCTTTAGAATGTCGTATCCGCTTTTGAAGATACATAATTTTTCAAAAAAAAAACACTGCTCTCTCTTCATATGAATATGTTCATAAAATTTAGAATGTATCACACTACTATTTCGCTTCATCTTCTAATTTCTAAATAGCTTCTCATTCAAATTAATTTGATTATAGAATTTTAACCATTAGAATCTCTTTATTTCTTAGGATTTTAATTTATTATGATGATATCTTTAATATATTTGAATTAAAATAGAATATATAAGATGGATTTCTTACATAATTTCTTAATAAAAATATATGAACTACATTGTATATTTTAATTAAATTCATTGGTAACATTACTTTATAAGTAATTTCATTAATCCTTTTCATAATTTGGAAAGAGTTGTGTATATTTATTTTAACTTCTCTCTTTTGTCAAATCTTGTGATCCTTTTTCATAAAACTTTTATAAAAATATGTTTTCTCTCTTGAACTTTTATCTTTTTTTAGGTTTAGAGTTATAATACTTTTTGGCAATTTTGTACAATTTTTTATCTTCTCTTTGATTAATTGTATTTTCTCAATAGATTTTGATAAACATTTTAGTTTCACTAATGTCTTCTAAGTTTCGTCATGCTAATATATAAGTGGTTAACATTTTTTTCATATAATGCATTAATGGGGCTATTTCTAATAAATATATATCCTACATTCTAAAAAAATGTAATATTGATAATTTTAACCCAAGTGAAGAATTGGATTGTATGTCAATTTTAGATGTATCATACTTTATCTTTTATTTTCCTTTCATTTTGTCTATGCGACATATTATATATTAATATTGATACATTGTATATAAGTCTTCAGTTTATCTTTAACTTACTGATCTTCTATTGATCTAAGTATGACACATTGTATATTAATATTAATATATCATATATTAAACTTGATTTTTTACTCATTAATCTATACATACTATAGAATGACCTAATGTATTATACATAGAACTCTTATGTATTATATTCTAATATTAACACACCATATCCTTAACTCCATTTTAATTCATTTTTGTTTTATTTTTTTCCTAACATATTATAATACACATGTATGAATATTATTTAATCATTTTTCAATTTAAAAAAAATATATTGTATGGAAATAAAATTAATTAAATATATCTAATTAAATGATGGATCAAAAATTAAAGGAGGGGGGAGATGTATTGTGATCATTTGGAGGTAAGAAATTGATTAAAGAACGATTTTATGAATTTTTATAATTTTTTAAATTATTGTTATCAACACATTGGGAAAAAAAGAGTGACGAATCATATGGAGAGAAGTGAATGTCAAAAATAAAATTTCAAATTATTAGAAATACTATGATATAAATTTCATATAATTTGGATTTAAATTATTCATAAAAATGGGCAAAAGTTTAAAAAAATATCATTATAAATATTTTTAGAAGAAGTTATTAAAATTATAGATAATGTCACAAATATTTTTAAAAATTATTAAAAAAATTAGATATTTTATTTTGAGTCTAATGGTATAATATTTATAAAAATTTGGCTCATATAAAAGGTTGCATCTATGAAAATAAATTTTCTTTTTATAACTTTTAGAGACAAAATTATTAAAAATATTAAATAATATCGAAAGATTATGAAAAAAAAAATTTAGGAATGATAGAGTTTTATGAGTAATTCATTTTAAAGTTTATTGGTAAACTTTTTAAGGTTATTTGAATAAAATGATTTAAGAAATTAAAATTAGTCTAAGAGTTTATTAAATGTTATGTATTTATGTAGTTTATTAAAATACCTTAGTTGAACTTAAATCCCTAACTAATTTGATGATTAAAACTACTCATAATAGCTACCAATGACTATAGAAATGGCAAGAGGCTTCGATAGAATGTTGAATAAGGTGTAACTCCACAAACTTGATGTTAGGCATGTTGAAATAGTTTAATTTGGTCTATGTTTTGGAGACTATGCAATATGAAGTTATTGGAACCCGATTGTAATTAAAACCTACAAAAGAGTTTAGGTTGTAGGAGATATCTTTTAACATTATACTAAAGAATTGGAGAGAGTTATCAACTATTATTTCAGAATTTGAGAAAAATTTGAACTAAATAAGAAAATATTTTTTGAAAAAGTATTAAAATATCGAATGATGTTAAAGAATATAAAATTAGATCGAGTTATAAAATTTATTGAGAGAATCAACATAAAATCTTCTTATCATGAAAGGAAAGTGTAACAATCACAAAACAAAAGACAAATAATCTCAAAAAATAATAATACTTTAATTATCGAACAATGCATAAAGAATAAGAAAATAAAATTTGAACTGCATAAGAGAAAATAGTATGATTAGTTTTAATTAACATTACATTCCCATAACATATAGTACATTTACTATTTGTATACAACAATTTACTTAAAATGATAAGAGGTAGAAAAATCTAATAAAAATATGTGATACATTAATAAATAATATACAATACATAAAGAATTTAAAAAATAATATGTACATAAGAAGGATGAAGTTAAGAAAAATATATGATACATTGATAAATATCATAAAATATTTTAGAATCAAAAGGAATGATATGTAGTTAAGATTAAGCTCAAGAAAAATGTATGATTTGTTCATAAATAGCATGAACTTTATAGGTTGAGTTAGAAATCTAATACTTCATTGAGTTGGACTATATGTTTAGCTATATGAGGGTTATAAAAATATATATATAATACATTAATAAAATAAATGATATGTTAGGAGTCATTAAAGATCAAATTCCTTTGTGTAACGTGGATTAGGAAGATCAAATATATAACATGTGAGAAGTATCATAGGATATAATAATTAGTGAAAGTAGACTACATTGATAGATAGTTTGGGGATTGAGCCAAGGAAAAACGTATAATATGCAGTGATGGAATTGGTTGAGATATATTATATTGATGTGTGGTTAGAGTATCGAACAAAGGAGAAATGAAAGGTATATTAATAAGAATATACAATGCACTATGTATAAAAAGAAGCATGGGAAAGACTTCAATAAACTCAATTCAACGATGTAAGAAAATGATTTTTAAAAAAATAATAAGAAATACAATATATCATTTTAGTGCTAATTAATTAGAGCCACGACAAGATGATACTTCTTACCTAAATGTGAATAACATCACATAAACTATCTTCTGAATATTGGTTTAATTTAAGTGGTACATAAGTTATTTCTTGATAAGAATAGATGTTTTATTAATCTAAGAAATAATACATAGATTTGGGTGATAAGTGGTGGTAAGCCTAAAACATGTTATAATATTAGTTGAAATGGCATTGATGTTATTGCCACCATATATAACAACCTTACAAACTTTTCTTTGAGTTTGACAAAGGCATGGAAAATGATTGTGTGCCTCCAATTTTCACTTTTCTTAAGTTTGATGAAAGTACATCTCACAATTTTAATGGATTTAGTGTCCTTGATAGTGTTCTTACATTTCTCCTCAGAGTATTTTTTAGCTATGTTAGAATAAGAAAAATATTCTTTGGTCTTTCCTTCTTCTTTGACATTAAATTCTTCACTTTTCTCTCTTAATATTGTTTAGTTGTCATGTGAGACATTGTGCTACTAAATGATCTCATCATTTGCATCGAAAACAAGTTACTGTGGATGGCTGGTTAACATGTAGATTGAGTTTCGTGGTGAGTTTAGGGATAAGACTTAAAAAGAAAAGTGTTGGTGTGTGACTATTGGATGATCTGAGATTTGTAGATTAGAAGGTTAACTTATGTGTCAGTTCAACCTTTTCGTTAGATAAAGCTTTTGGAGATACTCAACTCACTACAATCTTGTAGGGCTCTTTTAAAGTGTAAATATTATGTATGAAAAAAATCTATCTACATATCCAAGTACTCATATTGGTGGTGAAGTGATAAGGTACATACATAAGTGGACTTTATACAATGTCAACAAGAAATACATGATCATATACACAAACTAGAAATTTGGACATGACTATTAAGCTTTTTGAAATATGAAATAGAGTGGTTAAGAATTTTTTTGATAATTTAATGCACTTTATAGATGTTGGATAACGAGTTGTGATGTCCCTTTTTGAGCCTATCACTCACATTTCTAGGGCTCCTCTAGAATCACCTCTGATTGTTTATTCACAACATGCTCGTATTAAATCAGCTTAATGGTATCACTTTCTTAATTTAATAAAATATTCATCCTTATAATATGATGAGCATTCCTATTTATAGAAACCTCAAAGATATAATAATAATTTATTAACCTATAAATCTAGAAGAATATTTTAGAATATTAATGAACACATTTTTAGAGTTTTAAAAGATATTTTAGAAATCTAAAAGTCATTATATATTAAAAAATAAATAGCTTAATTCTATCAAAAAAACCTATTTAAAAAATTACAAAATTAATTATTATAAATAATTCCCAAACAACATATGTATTTTGGGCAACAGTAATGGTGAGCAGTGAGGTGGCTGGTGATGTGCATGAGCAGCATAAGTAGAGAGGCACAGATGCCTCACGTTCTATTGTCGCGTTGAAACTGGTCAAGTTAAGTTGGAGAGAATTAATGTGGGTGGACGAGTTGGAGCACGTGTTTTGGGTTAGGTGCATCATGGATCATGTCTAAACATGTTGATGGGTTGACTCAGATAGATAGGTCAATGTGGGTTGGGGTGGGTCAGTCATGTTCAACAGGTCAAAGCAAGTCACATTGGCCCTCTATAGGTTGGTGTCGGCTGTGGCAATGATAGTTGACAGTGGTGGTACAATGGCAAACAGTAGCGTGCGATGGTGGATGATAATAAGAACAGCTTAAACTCAATTTTTAGAATTTCTTAAAGTCATTTTTAGTAAACTTTTACACTGTCAAAATTATAGAACTACTAAAGAGATGACCAGTGGAGAATATAAAATTAAAAATATCTAAAAAGCTATCAATTATTCTTTAAACTACTGAAATAAAATTGCATATGTAAATAACTTGATAAATTGATAAAAACAAACTAAAATATGCAATAAAGAATGGTCAATTTAATTTCCCTCCTAAAATGGTAATGATAACATAAACAATGAGAAGTAGAGTATCCAATCTTGGCATGGCTTTGATTTCAAATAGGACTAGTATATCTTCAAGTAGAACCTTTTTTGATATACTAGATGCTACAACATCATAAGAGGTCTTAAGAGGATCATTTGTGTGTGACTGATTTGTTGGTGCTCTATGTTATAAGTTTTACCAAATCTCATGTGAATATATTATGACTTTTAGAAATGGAAACCCTATTTTTGTTCTTTTGTCCCTCTCTTCCTTTTTTATAAAGATAATGCACCAATTAAAAAAATAAAAAAGGTTTATTTTAGTTTTGCTTTATAATAAGTGTTGTAAGGACTAGAATAATTGAGCTATGCCAATTTTGATATCGAATGGGAGTTTTAAACTATAATGAGTAATTTAAAGATTTATTGCACATTTTAAGAAGAAAAAAATGTGAATGATAAACACTTGTAATCCAAAAAATTAACACCCAAGAGATACACATCCATGACAATATTAATTAAGAGAAAATTTGGAACAACATAAAGGTTTCTATATACTAGGCCTGTAACCTCTTCAATAACATAGAGATGAACACTTGGAAAAGGTTTAGTAAAGCCAATATCATCATAAAATAAGGAATAAAGTAAATGTCACATGGGTATAGATTGGAAGTAATAAAAATATTTTACTAAGCCTCATAAAAACCTAAAGCAACAAAATAATTACATATAAAGATGATAAAAAAAACACTTAAGAAAATTGAGTCATAGAAACTATGGAAGGAGATGATAAGCAAGATTCATGAATAAAGTTTAAAGAAGGAAGATGTGACAAGAATCCAAGTAAATTAAAATGGAGAAGAGAAAGGGAACCATTATTTGGTGACGACACGAAAGCGATTCACATTGTTGAAAATAAACTAGCATGACGTCTCGCTGCTTGGGAATTGCACTTCTCTCTCTAGTATTCGAACTCTAACTAATTAGTACATTAGAGTTCTTGTTATGATAAACATTGAGACCTCAATATAATTTAAAGGAATAATGGAACCTTTATAAATGTAGGATTGATCTTTTCTAAAAGATAAACCTCTCCTTTTATAGAGAGTCTAAGAAAAAAATAAAAATTTGGAGTCAAAAGCTGTTGCCAAAGAGCCTTTTGAAAACCTACTATTTTTAATCAACTTCTCCTAGATTCACGTGGGTTGTCATGGGTCAAATCTGGGTCGGTGCGTCACGAGTCTAGTTGATGGTTATAGTAGATGAAGCAAATTCTAAGTGCCTTAGCGAGTTGCAATCTATTTTGTTGGTAGTCGAATTAGCTGGTTGGCAAGATATTAATGGTTCTGTGTGCAGCTATGAGTCACACAATCTTTTCTATTAGCATTTTTTATTAATGAGTTGTAGTGTTCGTGGCTCCTTGGGTGCTCTTGAATCACTTGAACTATTTTGGTATCAGGTTGATGTGGCATTGATGACTACATATGTGTTCGCAGGTTGCACAAACTCATGATTCAAAACAAACCCAAAAGAATTATTCATTGAAACTTTATACTGAATGTGATCTTGATGGGCAATTGTCAAATCATTGAACATTTTTATGTCCCAAGCATAAATTTTGAGCCCTAAATGTAATTTTAAGCTCTTTCTTAACTCTACACATGAAAAATATATACCTTAATTATCAAAAAATGTTAGCAGCATGCTTAACTTGATTTTGGACATTGAAAATTCTAATAGCAATTGGTGTCCTCACCATGATTACTCACAAACATTAGAATCACATGGGATTGCATCGATAGCATTTAAATAATTGTTAATGGTGGCTAAGGGGATTAAACTACCTAAGTAAAATTTATTTAATTTTTAAGTTGGTCAAGGAGATAGTTTAAGGTTAAATAATTACTATTATAATTAGCAATTTTTTATTATTTGAACAATCAATTTAAGGTGATTAATTAGCTACAAATAACCATTTAAATATATAAGAATCGATGGTGCATCTCAATCGATGTTGATAAATAAACAACTTTTACATCATTGAATTTTCACATATTTGCATATATGTCTATCTCAATATTAATTATACCTAAGTTAGTGACACCAAAATTTATAAAATTATAATTCTACCCTTAACTAATTTAAAAAGTTATATTTATATTTTATCTCTTTTAAAAATCCATAATTAAATATTTAATTCTTCAAAATTACAAATTTAATAGCATTAGATTTGTTTCAAAATGATTTACCCATTGGTATACTCAAATAAGATTTGACTAAGTATGAAATTATGACGAGTTTCCCAATATTCTATTTATATTTTAATCTTTAAATAATATGTATCTTATTTGACAAAATTAAATTTATCACATCAAAATATACATAATCATAATTTCATTAGCTTAATTTCATGGTTTATCATATCTTAGAGATTATGAAAATAGGAACTATTACTCTTATAGTCTATGTAGTGACAAAGTTGAAGTCCTAATGCATACAACACATAGAGAAATCAACATTATAATTATAAAAATTATTATTATAATAAACTATTATACTCAATCCTATAAAAAGGAAGAGAAAGGAATAAAGCAATGCACTCCTCATTTTTAGCATAAAACTCTCTATTTTATTTTATTCTTTTAGCTTCGTAGTTATTTAATGCTTAGTTTCACTATTTTAACTCTTAAGGTATGTTGTTGAGAGATTAAAATAAAATACCTTCTAGATCATTTTATGTGATTGACTCAATATGTAACATGATTTAAATATCGATTATTTTACATATATAATGTTTTTATTATGAGTTAGTGATGATTAGTTTAGATTGTTTATAGCCTAACAATTTCAAGTTAGAATGCAACACAATATGGGACTCTAACAGAATAACGAAAGAACACTTGTTGGACTTTTATATTTAGTAGTTGCTCATTTATTATATATTGTATCAACTATTATGTTAGCTAATTATATGTTTGATTTAGCATAGACATGTTTAATATCCTTGATGTACTTGGTTTAGTGCGAATATGTTTAGTAGTCTATCATAGTTATATGAATTAAATATTTTTGCTATAACTTTTTTAAATATGAAAATGCATATGGTTTGAAATGAGTTATGCTTATATATAAAAAATTGGCTTTCAAAACCAAAGAAACAGTGAATGAAAGCAATGTTATGAATCCAAGCCTAGATAAGACAATTAAGGGATGCCACATCGTCACAATAGTTAATAACAGAACAACTATAACATCTCAAGAGGAAAGATATCACGAGAGGAAAGAGAGACTTTATAGATGTAGTATAGGAAGGATGTTATATATATTGAAAATCAGAGGAATATAAGAACCAATCAATGAAGCTATTTTTTGGAGTATTTCTTAAGGCTACATCCACCACAACTTGGAGAAATTGTAGATCTTTTCAAACTAGTAGACTAACTAAAGAGAATTAAAATATTTTTTTGATAATATAATACGTGCAAATCACTAGAGTGTTCCCTAATGGTGTATGCTGCTAGAAATTAGTGGTAAAAGAAGAGCTTATTCGAGAATATCTTAGAGGTTTAGTAATTTTTTTTTTGAATAATACATTCTAGAATTTGTTAAGGAGAGTATGAAATATGACTTATAAAAACTACATCATAGAAAATAGATAATTATAGAATACTAACAAATATTTTCAATATTAATTAAATCAAATTTGGTAACTATAGAAAAATAATGTTACTTATTCTAGAAGGATCTACAAGACTCAATAACAAGTGCAATGGCTTCTATGGAATTCACTTCATATATAAAATCTTGTAAAGACAACAAAGAGGATGGAGTAAGTCAAGTAATTATTGATGCAAGGAGGGTAACCAATAAATGGAAAGGGGCAACTTATTCATAAAGAAGACATAAACTTAAGAATGCTATGACTTTGGGTGAAGATCTCAACCTAGAAGGATTGGAGTTAGAACAATATATGCATCAAGAATCATAAGAGAGAATATTAGAAGAAAGCTATCAAGTATTATGTATATAAAGGATTTGTATATTATGCTAAGGAGTGTCCATAAGTGTTGGGAAAACCAATTATTAGAGTGTGGAGACCCCACACCACTATTATTGGATTTAGTGCTATGCCATATATTTATTTCTCTTTTCTCTTCATATTTTGAAAATATAAAAACCATACTTTGTTTTCTATAAAAATCATAATGGAAGTAAATATTTATTTTTTTTAAAATCAAATATAAAAATTATTTTTTATAATTAAGTGCAAGTGCCAAGTTTTTCATATTCTTTTTTAAAAATATATGTATATATAATATTAATGTTAACAAATTCTTTATATATCTTTTTTTATTCAAATAAAATAAATATAAAAATTACACATCTAATAAAAGTTATATAATTTAATAAATGATTATATACTAGCTCTCACTCCATCTCAATAACCACATAAATGCCTTCTTTTTACTTAAAAATGATGCCAAAATAAGCATGAATCAACTAACACTATCTCAGTGATAAAAATATGTAATATAATATTAAAAAAATCAATTGTTATATAATCACATGCATAATTTATATTAACATGATATAAACTAATAAATGATATGTTATCTTCGTTTTTTTTAAACTTTTAAAACTTAATTTTTTTAAAGAAATCATATTAATTTTTTTATATGAATCCAAAATACTTTATACTAAATAGTCTAACAATATCTCTTTGAAAACATTTTTAGAGACATTAATCCAAAATATAGTTTTACTTCTATAGATAAATTAATCCATACAACAAATTTTTTTTTAAAGAAATATTAATTTAAACAGTAACTTAACTTTGAAAATATTTCCTAAATCTTAATCTCTTGTTTGTGTTAATCACTTTGTAATCAATATTTATTAATCACTCATTTTATTTTATAATACATGTGACATGATATATATTTAACATGTAACTAACCAAAACATGTAATGAATAATGCATATTAATATATTATTATAATAAACAATAATAAGCATCTCTAAAGATAATATTTTCTCATATCAATTTAGATATATATCTTAACATTATAAGTTACATAAATCACATGTATTTAAGACAAGTTCTACATACACAAATATCTTCATTTGGAATATTCCAAATCAGTAAGATCTTTAACGTATATTGCACATTACAGCAAATATACAATTCATAAACAAATTTTGCTTACCTCTTAAATCTAAGTATGGTCTTATCAAGGTTTAAATATTTGCTCCAAGTCTTAGTTGTTATAATATTAGAGAGTTTTTTTTCTTTAAATTTGTCTTTATCTCTTGCACTACTCTTTTCTAAATCTTTTGAAATAACTTCTCTTTTCTCTACTAGCAATTACCAAGTATTGAACCTCTCAAATTCTATAAAAAAAGAATCTTACAAGTCATGACCATCCCTTATTTATACTCATTGTCATGACTTTTCACATTCTTCGTCTTTCAATTACTTTTAAAAATTTTATCCGTTTATGTAGATGATTTCTCATCATTTAACTTTTCATTTTTTAGGGTTTTCCTTCAATTAAACTCATGCATATTAGTTTTCTTGATCTTTTATCATTTTAAGTTTTAAGATTCGTTTAGTTTATTCTAATCATACAAGTATGATTATCTTAATCATATCATCTGATTCATAGCCTTACCTATATCTACTTTGATTTCTTTTAATTATACTACTATGATTTTGCTATCATATTGAAACAATATTACCATACCTCTTTATATTGTATTGATGATTTTCATTATAATATTTATCTTCATATAATCGTATTATATGTTTTGCTCATTGTATTGTACAAAAAACATTCACTAATTATAATCAATGATAGTTGTGTATATTATACTATTATGTATTGTTCGTACTTATATGACCTATTTATGGTATTATACAATTAGTCTATGATATATTTTCATTGAATGCTTTCATATTACGACCTACTTTCTTTGCTCTCATATGATCATATGGTATTATATATTTTTATTGTACTATATGATCTAATATTTTAATAGATTCACATTTACATATTGCCATACTAATATGATTGGTCGATCATACTTGTATAATGGGGTGGTGGGTTCCATTAATGGTACTTGTATGTTCATATCTTTCATATTATATGATATTATATTCTTATGTATTAAAATTTTAGCGCAATGATATGGTCATCTTGTATGATCTTTGGTTAGTTTGTGTGCATGTTCGCACTTCTCTCACATTCATTTACTCTCTTACTTGACCATAATGCACAGTACTCTATTATCGTATTGTATAATTAATCACTTATTTAGCCTGTTATATTACTCTGACTTATGATGGTGGTGCATTAGCTATGCTCTATTGTATTTGTACATTATCAAAATTATACTTTATGACAATTTTTTTCATATGAATTTGTCAACCTAATTTATTTTTTACTTGATTGTACCATACGAATATAACATAATACTAAATGATATCTTAAAATTTTAAAATATCTTTAAAAATTTTCTAAAAATAAAAAAAATATATTGAAATATATTTAAATCAAAATTATTACTTTATAATTCATGCATTTTTTTGAATTATTAATCATTAATATTTTTTTCAATATCCCATGTTTTAAATTTATTAAAATTTTATCCCATATTTTTGGGATATTACATGAAGGTAACATGGATAATAGTGGATTTATTTAGTTGAGATCTCGTAATAAAAGATCCAAGTTCAATAATACAATCAAAGGTAAGGGCCAACATTTTATTTATTAAACTCAATCAGTTCAATCTTGTATTTATGTTATCAACTAAAAAGAGGCACCATCATTCTTAGATTTTATCATTAGTTAATATTTTTAAATCAACTTGTGAAAGTTCTCTTTGATTATGAAGCATTACACTTGTTTATTTCTAGCACATTAGTTATAGGCATGGTAGTTGATAAGTATATTTTAGAAATATTTTTGTTTTTTATATTTCTTATTGGAAAACAAATAATGAAACAATTATTTTAAGGAAAACATAGAAATCAATGGAAGTCTTTTGAATTAGAATTGATTACATTACATAAAAATAAATTTTACTTCATTCTATGAATTGATTGGTTAGTAACTCATAATATTTCTATTGATTATTGAGAGAAAAAAATAAATATTCACATTTTTAATAGGATAATATGATAGTAGTTTGTTTTGGTAAAAGAAAAATATATCTCTTACATTAGCTTTGAAGACAAAAAAGTTGATACAAAAAAATTTGAGAATTATCTAGTTTTTATATACTTTACAACATTGTAGAAACTCAATTATAAGATGTGCCAATAGTTTGTAAATAGCTAGAAGCATATTTTGAGGATTTGTTAGAGTTATCATTTGGTAGAGAAAATCAAGTTTGTCATCAATTTAATGTCTAAGGATGAACTAATATCGAAGGAATCATACATAATGTTACTAGGTAAACTATAAGACATGAAGGTCTAATTAAAGAACTTTTATATAAGAGTTTTATTAGACAAATGTTTTATATTTGATGCCACCAATATTATTTATCAAAAAGAAAGATGAAAGTTTTTGCATGTTCATAGACTATAATGAATTGTATTATAGCATTATGAAAAATAAGTATCAATTACCTTCGATAGATAAGCTATTTGATCAACTTCAAGGAGTCAAGATGTTTTCTAAGATTAATTTGTTATTAGGATATTAATAATAAAAATATAAAAAGAGATATATCAAAAATGATATTTAAGACTATATATGGTCATTGCCAGTCTTTTGTACTTTCATTTTAGATTGACAAATGCATCATTTATTTTTATAGACTTAATGAACCATGCTTTCAAGGGATGGTTAAAAAATGTTGTTATAATATTTATTGATAATATTCTAATATAATCCTAAAGTGAGTATGAACATACTATGGATTTGAAATTTTTTTTTAGAAATTGAAATATCAATAATTATATGTTAAATTTTTCAAATACAATTTTTGACTAATAAGTGTCTCCTTCTTCGGACATCTGATTGGTGCTAAGAGAGTATATGTAGATGCATGAAAAGTGATAGTTATAAATGTTAGGTTTAATCCTACAAATATTATAGAGATTAAGAGTTTTTTAGGACTAGATGATTATTACAAAAAAATTAATCAACTAATTTTCACAAATTATGATTTCTTTGAGTAAGTTTTCAAACTTTAAGTTATTTTTAAAATCAATATTAACTATATTTGAGAACAATGAGGAATCTCAAGCATATATTAATGCATCTTTATAAAAATTAAATGTTACCTTAATATGAAATAGTAATATCATAACATATGCTTCCATATAATTGTGGCAACATGAAAAGAATTATTTTGTGCATAATCTCAAGTTAGCGATTATCATGTTTATTTTAAAAACTTAAAGGCATTATTTGTGTTGAGTAAAAACTTGTTCAAATCATCAAAGTCATAAGTACATTTTTATAAAGAATGTATTAAATATGAAGTAAGGATATTGACTATAATTAATAAGGAATTATGATATAAATATTATATATTATCTTGGGGCAAAGGTGGTCGTGGATGAATATTAATGAGAAAGGAGAGTTTAAGTAATTTGAATATCAAATTAGAGGGAACACAGTTATGAATCGAAATGGATAATCACAATTAAAGAACATATCTATTTCGAAAAAAAAAATTTTAGTCAAATTACATTTACAACAAATTGGTTGCAAAACTTTAAAGGTTTTGAAAATGATGATATTGATGTGCAAAAGATCAAGATCAAATTATTGGAAAGTTAGATTTAAAAAACTATTAAAAAGTTAATAAACTAATTTTAATTTAAACAAAAATATTGATATTTATATTTCAATAATATATTATATAAATCAACAAAAAAGTAAACAAAAGAAAAATTATTAAATGATCCACACCAATAAAAATATATAGTTTATTCTCAAATGGTCAAGATATATTAAGATGTGAGGAATTTTTTTGTAACTAAAAATAAAGAAAGATATATAGGATTAAATAAATGTTATATTTTTTCATATATTAATAACACATAGTTAAAACAAATATTTATTATCTTCTTTTTTTATTTTAAAACTAAATGTTTAAAAGAATAATTAATTTTGTTAATAATATTGATTTTGAAGAATTGATAAAGTTTTAATTATCAAATTCTTATTTCATTATTTTGAAAAAAATTAAATATTATTGTATTAGTATAATTAAATTAATATACAAAATTTTAAATATAATTATCAATTTTCATAATGTTCTTTAAAGGATGTGAAATTTAATAATGTTCCAAGGACGATATATCATGTTATTTAAATCAAGATAATAATTCTATTCACACATGATTAAAGGCTTTGTGGCAACAAGATATTTGCTTCAACTATATTTGCTAAACATTAAACCCTAAACCCTTTCAAACTTTAAGTTGAGTTTAATATCAATATTAGCTTTACTTGAGAGCAATGGGGGGTCTCAAGTATACACTAATACATTCTTACAAAAATTTACTTATTATCTTAATAGAAAATGATAACATCATAACATATGTTTTCATATCATTATAACAACATGAAAAGAATTATTCTATGCATAACCTTAGTTAACAATTGTCATATTTATTTTAAAAACTTAAAGACATTATTTGTTTTGAGTAAAAATATGGATATATTTAAATCATCAAAGTCTAAATATATTTTTATAAAAAAAATGTATCAAATGTGAGGTAATGACATAAATTAAAATTTAAAAAGAATCACGATCTAAATATTATATATTATCTAGAGACAAGGTGGTGGTGGATGAATTAAGGCAAAAAGGAGAGTTTGAATAATTTGAATATCAAATTGGAGGGAATTGAATTATTATCGAAATGCATAGGTCCCAATTAAAGGACACATTTGTTTGGAAAAGTAGAAATTTTAGTCAAATTGCCATTGTACCAAATTATTTGAAAAACTTTAAATATTTTTAAAATGATGATATTGATGTGTAAAAGATTAAAACCAAACTATTGGAAAGTTAAATTTTCAAAAACAAAAAACTCATTTAAAAGTTAAGATTGCAATTTTAATTTATACGAAAAAATTTATATTTTATATTTCAAGAATATATTATATAAATCAATAAAAAAATTAAATAAAAAAAATATTATTGAATAAAACACATGAATCTAATACATTATCAAATAATCAAAATATATTAAGATGTGAGGAGTATTCTTGTAAATAAAAAAAAGAAAAATATACAGGATTATGTAAATGTTATATTTTTTATATATATTAATAGTATATAGGTAATGCAAATATTTATTATATTCTCTTTTTTTAATTAAAAAAGTAATTGTTTTAAAGAAGAATTAATTTTGCTAATATATATTGAAATTTAAGAATTTATAAAATTTTTACTATTAAATTCCTATTTCATTTTATTATCCTTAATCCTTTACATTCATATACAAAAATTATAATATAATTATCAATTTTCATAGTATACTTCATTAGACATAAAGTTTAATAGTGTTTCAAGGATGATATATTCTGTTATTTAAATCAAGATAGTAATTCTATCCAATATTATTAAAGGCTTCATCATTCTAACATCTTTGCTCTTGTCCTATGAGCTAAACCCTAAACACTAAACCCTTTTAAACTTTTAAGTTAAGTTTAATATCAATATTAATTTTACTTGAGAACAATAAAAATTCTGAAGTATACATTAATGCATCCTTATAAAAAATAATTATTCTCTTAATACAAAAGTGTAATATCATAACATATGCTTCCTTATAATTATGGTAATATAGAAGAATTATTTTGCACTTAACCTTGAGTTAGCAATTAACATGTTTATTTTTAAATTTTAAAAGCATAATTTTTTGTGTGTAAAACTTGAATATATTCAAATCATTAAAGTTATAAATATATTTTTATAAAAAAATATATTAAATATGAGACAAGGATAGTTAGTATAATTAATAAAAAAATATGTTAAACTATTATATATTATCTTGGAATAAGATGGTGGTTGTTAATATAAATAGAAAACATATTTTGAATAATTTGATTATCAATTTGAATGAAATACAACTAAAGGGCATCTATATTTAGAAAGAAGAAATTTTAGTAATTTGTTGCACGACTTTAAAGATTTTCAAAATGATGATATTAATGTTCTAAAGATCAAGTCCAAACAATTTAAAAGTTATAATTTAAAAAACAAAATTAAACAATTAAAAAGATAAGAATATAGTTTTAATTTAAACAAAGATATTGATATTTTATAATTTTAAAATATATTTTATAAGTAAAAAAATAAAACAAATATTATTGAATGAAGCACCCTAATCAAAATCTATAGCACATTCTCAAATGATCAAGTTATATTAATGTTTAAGTAATTTTTTGTAAATAAAAATAAAGAATGATATATGGGACTATAAAAATGTTATATTTTTTGATATATTAATAGTCGATAGGTAATACAAATATTTATTTTCTTATTATTTTTTTATTTTAAAGTTAAATGTTTAAAAGAATAAATAATTTTGCCATTATTGATTTTTAAGAATTAATAAAATTCTTATAATCAAATTCTTATTTTTATTTTCTTGAAATAATTAAATAATATTATATTATTATAATTAAGTTCTAATAAAAAATTAAATATAATTATCAAGTCTCATAATATACTTTAATGGTTCTGGAGTTTAATAGCGTTTTAAAAAATGATTTATTTAAATTAAGATAATAATTCTATTATAACATAATTGAGGGCTTCGTCCGCGGCCTCTGCCCCGCGCCGTCCTTTAAACCCTAAAACCTTCGCCGCCGGGGTGATTGTGGCGGCGCTGTCCTCTTTAACCTGTGGGTACAAAAAGGCGAATAAGAATATCTTGGATGGGTTCTTCGTCGGAACTCTTTAGCGGCATGAATGACTACCGCCTAAAATCGCGAATCCTCCGCTCGGTGGTGCGTGATCGCCTCCCGGACGATAAACGGACATTCCCGAGTTCAACAGAGCTAGCGTCCGTGCTCTCGATCGTACGGAAGCAAGGGCTCCTCTCCGAGCTCTGCTTGGACAATGCAGAGAGCAAGCTTTCGGAGACGTGGGCAGCAGCCGTTGATGGCTGGGTCGATCGTGTCCTTTCACTCGCCTCAAGTAGCTCGGTACTTTTTATTGCTATTGTTTGTTAATTTGACATAATGCTTGGTTGTTATAATCGAGGGGCGTTACTTTATGATTTTTGTCTTGGGCACGACTCGGAATTGCGTGGAAAAAGAAAATCCTATATCTGAACCTTTTTTTTTATCGTGTTTAATGATCTAGCCAGACAAATGTTGGGCGGGTGTTTGTTTGCTAGGCGTTACATGTGAAGAGTGCTGTGCTGATCGTTTTCAGTCCTCATATTGTTTGTGGTTTCAGAAGCTTCAGGAAATCGTCCAGGTCCTTCATCGTGTTGCAGCATTTCATGCTCATTATTCAATTATTTTTCTTGTGTTAATGTAAGGCCTTGTATTTATTATGCAGCAAACATCCAGTTCCCATTTTGTCCAAGTTGCTTGCTGTGCTTCCCTGGCTGATCTCTTCACAAGGTTAGTTGTTTGTGTGGCATTTGTCTATTGTCTTAGCTGTTCTTTCTAGTATCTTTGTTGCACATTTGTTTGGAACGCCATCTGCCTAATCTATTGCTTCACTGATGAAAAAGTTCAAAAAAATTTTGTTTTTTAATCTCCTTTTACATTAATTGGGAACCTTGAAAAGCACCATTTAGAATTGAAACAGCTAGTAAACACACACATGCTGAGGGCATTGAGTAAAATTCATAGAGTCCAGCCACATTGAATTAGATTTTTTATGATTGTCAACTTATTAGTGACTGATTAACTTAGTTGTTTTACCAAACAAAACCCATTGTATTCTCTTTCAGAATATCTTCTTGAATTCTTTATGTTATCAGTAGAGCAGTCCTCAACCTTATAGTTGTTCAATGTTTTTTCACGATATTTGTATTTTTGTAACCTTCCCACATACCATTGCTATTCATTTGAGCATGCTTGTACTTATGTGAGAATCAAGTACTTTATTTCCTTCAATCTAGCATCCAATGGAATTAAGTGGATAAGACATTTGAATCCTTTTGTCAAGATTTTCTCATCGAGCCATTGGTACTTTGAGGTGCATATATATGAGCTTGTGAAGAGAATGATGGGTTTTAATTGTCTAGAGTTATTTTGTGAATTCTATTATTAATTATGGTGTTTCATTTCTTTTTGTCTTGTAAGATGCCCTTGAACTTATTGATGAATATAAGCACACTAATGATTATGTTAACTTAGATACTTTACTACTTTTAAGTTGGCATGAGACATTATTAAATGTTAAACCATTATTTGTTCCTTGGATTGTTTGTTTTTTGAGGTGCATACATGTGAGCTAGGATGAAGAGGTGATGGCATTTAACAATCTTGAATAGTTTTGTGTGTTTTATTTTTCATTTCTTCATTTTTCCTTTTAAGAAACATAAGACATGCTCTTAGTTAAGGGTTGTCCATCATGTGTGATGCACATCATGAAAGAGGTTTGGTTGTTTCTCATTAGGAGATGAAGAAATGTATCTTGTGAATGGTGCCCATTGATATTGATTTTGATTTTGAATCTTCGTTTGTTAGTTATTTCTTTGTGTTCTTTTCTTTTCTATCATTTTTTGTAAGTTTATTGTATGCTATGTTTCCAGAGGTTAATCATAATTTTTTTTATTCTATAGATAACATCTCGTAAATTTTCTTCTTTGGGAATTTAAAGCAGCTTTTACATCTCGAACAATTTGTTCTTTCATTTTCATTTTTTT
Source organism: Vanilla planifolia (assembly GCA_023846275.1). Lineage (NCBI taxonomy): Eukaryota > Viridiplantae > Streptophyta > Magnoliopsida > Asparagales > Orchidaceae > Vanilla > Vanilla planifolia. The sequence goes on from CM043870.1 coordinate 5,373,511, forward strand.
ATATCTTTTGTGGTAACAGAAATGCACCCCTTCCTTTAGACCACATAAGAGTTGAGTTTTTCAACGAAAATAAATTTGTTAGTTGCCTCCCTTAGGTTAACAATTCCCCTGGATTTCTTTAGGATCTTGAATATAAACAAAGTCTTAAAGAGCCAAATGTTCTTCTATAGGCCTTGCTTCTAAAATTTCCATTACCTTCTTGTTTGTCTTTTTTTTGTCTTGTTATCTTTAATGATATTTCTTCTTCTTCTTCTCCTTTGAGCTTGTGAGTAGTTTCAAATGATTTTGTTCTAGGTTCTTTCTATATTAGTTGTAGCTTGGGGTTCTTTTTTTTATCTATTTTTCTCTCCTCTTTGTTCTATTTGAAAGGGGTGATTATTTGTAAATAAGTGATATGTTTAGCAAGTGAAGTGCCATGCGTCTGAGATTATGGTACAATTTTCTAACCTTATAGGTATGATATATATCCAAAGGTTAATCTTAATATTTTTTATTCTATAGTGAACATCTTGTAATTTTTTTTTCTCTAAGAATCTAAAACAAGTTCTAGATCTCTAACTTGTTCTCTCATCTTCATCTTTTTACATATTTTTGAGGTAACAAAAAAACACTTCTTCTTCAGATGCATAAGAGTTTGGTTGTCTAAAAAAACAAAATTGTACGTTGCTTCCCTTAGGTTAACCATGCCCTTCGTTTTTCTTATGCCCATGAATCTAAACAAAGTTATTAAGAGTCAAATGATCTAATTTATTTTTATGAAATTTGCACCATTTTTAAAATAGAAAAAACATCATGAGTGCACATGAATTAAATGTTGTAGGGACTAAGCCACAAAAAAATATTAGGGCTTCTTCAAGGTAAGAAAGGAAGAAATTAGTATAGAAATCATTTGGTAAATATGGATGACAAAGGTGATTTTAAGAAATGGTTTTTGGGCATTTGTTGAGAGAGGCACATGAATACGATGAACTAAAAGGTGTGGAAATTTTATTGATAGTATTTTTTTTATTATTTGACTTAAATTTTTTTTTTCAAAGAATAATTTTGGCTAACTTGCTCAAATCAGTATTTTTGTTCTTTCTTGTGAGAAACTAAGTGGGAAAGAAGAATAGAAGAGGTAGGGTTCACTTTTGAAGGAAGAAATCTCGATGCATTGTAAATTTCTTGTTCACACCTTATGTCCTGATGTATTGTTTTGAATTAATAGAGCAATCTAGAGAAGTGGTAATGTGTCCATTGATTCTCATCGACCAAAGAAGTGAACTTATAAATTATAAATTTTAAATTTACTTACTAGTAAGTTTAAAGGTCTTCCTATTTATTTGCAATTAAATGAGCTAATACCAAATCATAACATAAATGTGATGTGGTGTAATTGTAAAATGGCAAGAAAATGTACTTTAAATTTGAAAACATGTCACGGTTCTCATAAAAAGGATAGAGCGAAGATATTAAGAATGAACTTTTAAGAACAAATTGTTTACTACTCTGAAGTAATGTCTGCATCTACAAGTGAGGGATGTAAATGACAACATAACAAGTATGTCTCTCACTAGCTTAACTAAAATGGAGGTACGCACTAGCAATCTTCGGCCGGCTAATGTGCATAGATTTATTATCTATTTGAACTTTCAACACCATTTTGTAAATTTTTGCCATTAGTCTTGATTCTTTCAACCTGATCATAATTACATTAGTTGCATCTTTGGTAGCCCTTATGACATCCTTCCTGTGTCATTCTTGAAACACCCATTTCGACCCAAGAAGCCTATTAGTAATTTCTATTTGTTTTACTGTTCATTTTCTTTAACTTCATATTTTTTATTTCTAAAACCAGTTTTGACTTACTTTGATTTAGCCAAGGCTTCTTCTTTTTTAAAGAACAACCTTTGAGCTCCTTCCAATTTGTCCAATAAACCATTAAGTTGATCCTACAATTGTTCATTTTTTATTTTAAGGTTGCCATTTTCCTTGTTCTAAATTGTTGTAATTTTTTGGAAATTAGGGATTGCCAATTATGTCAAATTGAGTGATTAGTCGTTAAATCCCTTTCCAGGTAGCTTGTAATGCTACCAAAATTATGTATTCAACAAACTTTCACAAATACAATTCCCTTTTCGTGATAAACTCCCGATATGTTGTTCTGATAAAAATCCAGCATATCGGGATGGTACTCGACAATTCTCTTTTTGGTTGATATTTTCCTCGTGAGTACCTTGAATCTGATTGAACATTCTAGGAACCTAATGTGCCAATTTCCAGCATCTCTTTTGTTTGCTAGATCTATAAAGTTCTGACTTGAATCTCAAATATTGTTTTTAGTAGAAAAATTTGTGTTTGAATTCTTTTTTCTATGTTTATCAGTTGGATCTAAACTTTTGACATCCTTTTCATTATTATTAACAATAATATTCTAGGAAGGTCAAGTAACTTTGGGTGGGAGTTCCTGTCCTTCTTGGTCTGCCAGTGCTGTTGCTTTCTCATCCTTCAATGACTCGAGTTGAAAGGATGTGCTTGCTTGCATGCACCCCTCCTTTGGTGTTTGCCTCTCTGTTTCTTTCTAAATATTGTCTTGAATTTCCAGCCCAATTGTTCAATTTTGAGATCCATCGTGTTAAAAGAAGTTGAGATTTTGTTGATTCTATATTTCTTAGAGGTGATCTCTTCTCTTTCCCATGATTTTTTAGTGAATTCATGGGAGAAAGGCATTAAGGACATCAACAAAGTCTAATGAGGGTGCAAAGATTGAGAACCTGTGTAAAGTTTAAAAAAGTTTTTCTAAGGCATATGTCTATGTGGTATTCATAACCGTCAAGCCCAGGAACTAATGATAACCCCACAAAATGATTTTTGCTGTTGACATTTACAATTTATTCAAGACTTTAGGAGCTTACACCATGCCGTAATACGTAATACTTAGGGTATGAAGGGTACTCGCTTTGAAGAACTATCAACATCATGAGGGCATATTCCGTAAGATCATATTATTTGTCGCCAAGTTGGGTTTATAATTCTGGTGGTCAGCTATGATTATTTGTGAGTTAGCAAGCTAACTCTTTGGGTCCCTAAACATAAGAAATTAGATTGATCTCCTTGTTAAGTGATTTATGAAGCTTTACGTTTGAAGAGTGTTCAGTCAATTCAAGGCATTCATTTCCCAAGGCATTTTCGAAGATGACGTTCAAATGTTTGGAGAATGCAAGTGTCATCCTAGCTTGTATATGGAGGCACAAATGGTTAGAGATAGGGAGACGACGTGTGTATGTGTTGGGGGAGTGGGCATGGAGGAGAATTTTTTTATTATTTGTAATAAGGAATCTTTACTTTTTATTCAAGCTTCTCATTCTTTAAGTAAATCCTAGAGTTGTTAAATCCAAAAGTTAGTAGAAATCATTTTGATAAGTGTCTATAAAGAGAAGTCAAATTTTAAAATTGAGAATGGTGTACTTATTCATGGAATTTGCTTTCTTAAATGCCCCATTTTGTGTCTTCCTTGAAATGGTTGCATTTCCACATTAATTATGCCAACAAAACCATATTGTGCTAGCTTCTAAATCCAGTTTAAATTGAAAGTTTTTTTGTGTTGGTTTCTTTGCAAAATTTGGTCTGTGAAATGTAATCCTTTATAAACTAAAAGATACTAATTTTGCTGTATCATTTTTGTGGCTAGTTTCTGAAAGGAATAACATGTGAGATAATTTAGATGCTTTAGGTTTTCTGTTTTTGAATCTGAAGTTATTTTTATGCTATCCATAGAATGTTTGAGGCCTAGACAATCGTCCAAGAGTTAGTGCTTTATCTCATACTTTCTTATTTGCATGGCTCCTATTATTTTCTACAATGAAATGAAGCTAAGGCATCTTCTGTACCTGGTTCTATCCCCTCATCTTAGCGGGATTGCAATTGTGTCGTGTCTACAATGAATTCATGCTTGCAACAAATGTTCTTTATTCTGTTCTGATAAGCTTTATTTTGATATTTACTTGTAATTCTAGTTTTCTGATGCATACTCTTTTTGAAAATATATGGCTTCATTGAATCTCTTTTAATATGATCAATTATTTATTCTTCTTATATCTATGAATTGAATCTTGGTTCCAATTTCTATGTCCTTGCTTTGCAATTTATTTGAATTATTTCATGAAAGAGATATTCGTTGAATTGTTGCTCACTTTGTTGATCAGGCTGGCCGGCTTTTCCAATTTGAAAAAAATTGGAACATCCTTCGCTGGGAAGCTGATTCAACCAGTGATCAAGCTATTAAATGAAGATGGTGGAGAAGCCATTTGGGTGCGTTTATTTGGAATTCCAATTTGATCCAATTCTAAATGGTGGACTTATTGCATTTCTGTGCAGGATGGTGCAACGAATTTGTTAATCACACTTGTGTCCTTCTTTCCATCATCTATACAGCGTCAATATGACAATGTAAGAAAAAAATGCTTCATGATTGCTGGCATCCATCGTTTCAGTTATATTTATGCTTCTTAAAAGAAAGTTTCATGGAGTCATGCGCTATTACTTCCGGATGCTTTTCTTTATTAGTTAAGGACCAACATTCTTTTGGCAAAACTTGATTATATGGGGGCTTAAGCTAAGGTTGTGAAGATGGGCAGTAAAGAGGTGTTAAGAATTTGTTATTTATGACTTAGAAAGCAATGCAGAATAATTAGCTCATGAGGTTTAGGTGTGTTACCTGTCATAAATATGAGTTTAGAAAGTTGGAAATGATGGTAATGCATAATGATGCCATTAAAACTTTCCATTGACAAGAGCCAGAAAGCCATGTTTTGCTAAATTATCAAAATGTTTTTATTTGGAAAAGTTTGGCAACAGATTGACTTGACTGATGTGACTGTCTAATTAGAGAATCATCCTGAAATCTGCTAACTCTCAAGACGCTGCTTTTGAGACCTTGTTACCCACAAAACCATTGTTGTCGGCATTTTGTGACACTTAGAACCTTTGTAGGAGTTGTTTTTTAACATGGAATTCTTGATCATTGGAAGTTTAATTTAGAACTTGTTTGGTTAACCATAGGTTCAAAACGTCTAGATTATCCCTGGGAGGTTTGTATAAATCCTTTAGTATGACTGAATTCACTTTCTTGCCTTCTCTATTTTCTTTTTCCTTTGACCTTCCCAAAAAAAACTCCTGCAATTCTTCATTGTCGAAAGCAGTATGCTATCCACAAATTTGGGATGAAGCCTGTAAATGCTTCCTTTTAAGAAATTTGAAGTAGATCCTAACCCTTGCAAGAATATTTATGATCGGTGAATTGTCGAAGAGGAGAGCAAGTGCAGGAGATGAATCACCTTTTTAATATCCAAATTAATAAGATCTTAATCTTGGGAACCAAAAAATGAAAAGCATTGACATTCTACCAATGTAGAAGGAGAATAAGGGAATGCTTAGAAAATGTTCTATGACTAATGCGTGTAAAACAATCTGAATCTGAAACAAGTGGCTCAAAATCCTCTATGCCTTAGCCAAACCTTGAGAGGGGAGAAGATCATGCTTGCACTAAAAATCCATTCATCCAAAAAGTCCAAGTCTATTCATAATAACAGGATCTGTTTATACATAATTATCATGGCTTTCAAATTCAAATTTCTTGCCACCATGATTCAATCTAAACAAAACTAATTCTTTTCTAAAGAACTTATAGTTCAAAACAAATGGATAATCAAATATGATAAATTTAAATGATTTAAATAAGAAACTTAAATAAAAATTCCAATGGAGTGCTTTATCAAAATTTTAAATTCAAATTTCAATAAATTTAAATTTTATAATATATCAGTTATATTTTCAAAAAAATAAAATACTCAATATTTCTTTAAGAAAAAGACAATTTCTTTAAGTTTTGCTATGGAACAAGAGGTCTTCAAACCAAGTTAACATGAATTACATTTTTTAATTTTTTTTGTTTTTTATTTTTATTCTTTTTTATTCACCCGAGCATTATATTTCTTTGTTTGTTGTCCTTTTCTTCAAACTTGATCTTTGTAAACCTAATTTTAGTGGCCATCTTTTATGCATCAAGCAGTGAGGAAGCCATGAGTTTCTAAACAAATGTCTGCTCATGGAAATGTTGTTCTAGCAGTTGGGATTTGCATCAAGGTTGGCTGCATGTTATGGAGTTTGGTAGAAGCATTGTAGGGGTATGAAGACATTGCAGCTGTTTGGGGTGTTATGGAGATTGTGTGGGCTCTTGTGGAGAGTAGGTTGGTTGTTTTAAGTGATTTATATAGAAGTTCTTATTATCAATAAAAAAGACATTGACGTCTATAATGGTTTGTAGCACGATGGTTGGAACATTTAAGGACTAGGAGATGGTGGTGTAAATATTTGGGCTTTGGATATATAGGATCTAGTAGTGGTGTTGACGAGGGTCAACGGTGATGCAGATTAGCTAGGAGTGTTGGAGCAGAATGGTAATGGCGGCCGATGAGGTGGAAGGCAACTACTATGCACAAGCATAATGTTTAAAGGAAGAAGATGGTTATTTGGCACAAATTAATGCTGTTGTCGAAGAACAATGAATTTGTGGTCTAATACCATATTCGATAATGACAAGTACTCCATCGAGCCACAAAGTTACCTCCAAATTCATGATCAAACAACATTACCTCATTGTATTACAAACAAACTTATTTATACAAATGGCTTATCACATTTGAAATTCAAAAGACTCACCCTAGTTTCATACAAGCTCCAAACAACTATGAAACAACTTAATTTCAAATTGAAGTAAATAAAATAATTGACATAAATGGAAATATTCTAAATAAAGTCCAAATATGTTGTTGCCTTGTAATCTAGTCTAAGAAATCTTATTCTATTTAAGGAGATCTTAGGTACTGAAGATACAAAAATTTATTAAATTGATCTTAATTGTTGATATAGAAAGTTGTTATGTAGTAAGCATTAGTGTTAGGATGCTCGAGGCCAACCCCTAGAGACCATAAAAATCGATGCTATACCATGAAGGCCCAGATGCTCAAGGATCGATCTTCAAGATCTAATAGTCAAGGCCCCATCCACGTCTTAAGTGCTCAAGACATAGTTGATTGAAGTTAAATTGCTTACATCTTAGTTTTTGGATTTAAAATACTCGTTTGCTGGTAATTCCAAGTCAACCTTTTAAGCACTCTCCCTAAGTCTCTTATGTGCTTTCATTAGGGCAAATGAACCATCGTTTTGGCAACTTCTGAAGTTACCAGTAACGATAGTGATTCTCTTTCAAGTGAACATGTCCCGAGCAGTTAAGCCATGATCAAAGTGATGACGATAACTTCTCAAGAAATGGTGGTGACTCCCCTTATTGATGCGATTAGTTAAGCAACCATTGTGAAAATAGCTCCATTACCCAAAAGAAAGCAAGGGCATGTGCTTCACTCTAACTAAAAGTTCAACCTCAAGCATCCCGTTCAAGGAAGTCAATCACCTTGGAGAATCCCTTAGCCTTTACTTCATTTCCTTTGTTATCCTTGATCTGTGAGAATCCACCTATCTCTCCTCTCTTAAAACTGCAATCCTTACTCATTGGAGTTCTTCAATTAAATTAAGTTTTTATTTAATTTTGTTGAATCCAATTTCCTCTACAACAATTACATATTATCAAGGTAAGATTGAAAGGAGAAGGAAGCTAAAGCTGTTATTGTACAAACCTTTTTGCATTTCTTAGAAGCTAAACAACAACTATGAAATTGATTTGCCACCTTGTATTGAGAGGTATTTGTGGTTGATATTGAAAACTGAAACCATTTAAGTCTCCAATTTATCTTGGGAGCCACACAGAAGATACTATAAATGGACACGATAAATGAATAAATTCTTCAAAAAGATATTATATTGGACCATAAAATCACTACAACAAGGTAAGGAACCAAATAAACTATTGAATTATTCAAAAGAGTTGGCAGGTTTCATGTTGAAGTGATATAGATGACATCAAGTGATGATAGAATTTCCCCACCTCAATTTTGTCACAATGGAGCCCTCTTGAAAAGGTGCAATTTGCATACTGTTTCATAAACAAGAAAATTTAAGGAGCTTGAATCGTTCATAAATGAGACTGTTGAATAGTAGATCATTCTTAAGACCACTATTATTCTTGAGACCTTGTTAACTTTTAAGACATTGTTCTGGTAGATGTTTGTGCTCTCCTTGTGGATACAATCTTCTGTATTTAGTTTATTCTAATGATGTGGGCAATGATCAACTTGAGGAGATTAGTTTGAGTTGGAGATGAACTACAAGTATAACAAATTTAAGTAAACTTTCAACAAGTTTGCATTTGGTAGATTGATAACCTTTATTCCTTGTTAATGTCATTTCATGGCTCTTCTCTACCTATCAATTTAACTAGTTTAAGTAATTAATTCTGATGCGGAAGAAGAAGCATTTCTCGGGACAATGATTATCAATGCCATATGCTACTTTGTTTGTCATACCACAAGTCAAAGTTTGTGATATCTACTGTTTACTGCTTATTGGATAGCTTTGTTACTTGGATATAAATAGTTCTATAAAATTGTAAAACATTAATTTGTTCATATTAGAACATGGAACTAAAATCATTTGGTATTTACCTTAATTTATTGTAGTTAGAAAATCTACCTTATTGAATAGCATATAAGCTCCTCATTTTGTAAATAATTAGGAATTTTTCTCTAAGACTTCCTCAAACGTTTGAGGTTTACAACAATGGTGAATGCCACAAAGTGAATATCTATTCATATTAAATCCTTTCAAATGTTAATGAGATGATTGCACTTTTAAATTGAGGCTTACATTTGCCAACTATACTAGATAATGAACATATGATTCTTGCATAGAATTCCAAAAGTGAGCAATCCAACCTATTATTTTTTCATCTCCACTTAAGGACTGTGGTAAACATGAGCAATAAATTATATGAGAACTCTCTCAGAAACAAGTTCTACAATTTTATACAATAAATATGTTATACACTAAAAGGACATTGCAAACTATTATTCCAGAGTTTCAAAGGGAAAATATGTGATAAACTTCAGAAATGGTTGGATGTAGATCACTTGGACTCTTTGTCTCCTTTCCAAATTATACAAATTGAGTGAATTTTGTTAAAAATGAACTTTCTATTTCATAAAAGTTTTTTTAGATTGCAATGCTAACCTTTAAAACCTTGTCTCCATACATTCCGGATAAGGATGTTTATTTTCAAATTTCACTTAATTGTAAAAGCTTTTTAGTACTTTTGTTTAACAATGAGGCATGAAGCAGTTGTCCTAAGATGATATTAATTGACGTTAGAAAAATGAAGCAATGTTTTCTAATAATCCAAAAATGAATGCCAGTAATGAAAATAAATAAAAACACATGCTCCACTTGGTACCTAAGCTACACATGAGGCAAGTTAAGAATTGAAATTAATGTGGCATGGAGATAACCAAACCATTTGCATTTGAGTAGATGCGGACTGGTGGGAGAAAAATATGGGAAGCCATCTGCATGGAGGAGCAAACCAAGCCATTTACATTTGATTGGTAAACAGATGCATTCCAAATGAATGACTGACATGTTTCCTAAACTTTTGAATCTACTGATCAAAACTTCTTTGACAAAATGGTGTAGGTTTCCGTATTAGATCATCATATGTGTATGTTTCTTGTAGATATGATTTTATGCCTTGGTATGCATCATTGTAATTTGAGCCTATCTTTTCATATTAACAATCTGTTCTATGTTTGAAACCCAATTTTCTAGAAGTTTTGGCATTGTTTGTTGTGCAAGTCTTGTGATTAATACACCTTGAAGCTTACTGAGCTGTTAAATGTCAGGTTGAAGCTGTTCTTACTTCAAAGATCATGGCAGCTAAATGTAACTTAACGACATGCAAGGTTAGATATCATTTTCTACTTTTGTTGCATGATTGTATCTATTGAAAGCACAGCAAGTGAAATAATGTTTGTGATTTACTAGAATGTTCTGCACTAGTAGTTGGAAGTGTAAGCTCTTGAATTTTTCATGAAGTTGCACTTCTTTTCCAGAAACTTGCCTACTGTTTAGCAATGCTTCCAAATGCAAAAGGGGATGAAGATAGCTGGTTTTTGATTATGCAGAAGCTTATAATAGCCATTAATTCGATTCTTACTGATGCATTCCAAGGATTTGAAGAAGGTACAAACACCCAACCATCATTAAATCCACTATTATTCCTTGTTGAATAAATTGAGCTTTTTTTTCTTCAGAAAAGAAAAGGGTTGAGATTCTAAAAATGATTGTTCCTCCTGGCAAGGATCCTCCTCTTTTGGGAGGCCAAGCATTGCTAGGAGATGCATCTGAGCTAACAACCAGAAGAATGAGGGAGTTGCTAGTGCCTAGAGTGACTGCTCTAATGCATTCTTGCTGTATAATGCTTACTAATCCATATCCTCTTCAGGTGAGTCATTCCCCTATCCTACATTTTATAGGCATCACTTCTAATATAATGGTAGCTCAGTCTGTGAAGGCTCTCATATGCTCTCAAGTCCATGGAATGACTTTTTATTTTAGAGACGTTGGGTATTATTTCTCTAAATGCATTCTTGCTATATAATGCTAGCTAATCTTTCCTCTTGTGTGGCAATTCCCTTATCTTTTATCTTATGGAATAAAGGGTGAAGTTAGTATAATTCACTTTTGAATATCTCTATTGGTGTGAACATAAAGTATTCTGCTAATGGGTCATTGCTTTCACACAAAATATCAATCCTTGACTCATAAGAGTATCTCCTAGAATTTCATCATAGAGTTTGTTGACCAAGGCAATGGATGTCACTTAGAATTTCTAGACAATTAAGGTAGCAAAAGCTCTTCACTTTATTCAAAACATCATCTCCTTTTCATAACAGATATAATGCTTAAATAGGCTTTTGGATTGAAGCTAAGTGAGCATCAACCAAGGCAAATTTGGTTCATGAAGCCACCATAAATACCTGGTACGATGCAAGGTCATATGGTAATCTTTTTATAGAAAAAATATCCTCTGTTGGAGCCTCTTTTTTTGGAATTTGAATTGGAAAAAAAATGTAGAAAGGAAAGGATGATCAGAATGTTTTTATCACTCTGATTAACAGTAGACTTTTTCAATACATGAGGTGTCTTATGTCTTCTCTAAGTCCTCGATCAACCTCCTTTTAGGGAAGAATAGCATCAATAGGATTAGGGAGAGAGATTGAATAGACTGTCCAAGAGTTGTGGGCAAGTTAGGTACAATTATCCAAGTTGGCTCTAATATGTCAAGCCCCATGATACTTCTTTGTAATCACCTTTCCGATTGCAATAAAATATCCATTCCAAAAGGGATAATGATCTTATGTTATTGTGTTGGTAGCTTTCATCTACAATACGAATATGGCTTGGTGGTTGTTGAAAAGTTTGAACTCAGAATTTGGGGGGATGGCTTGAACGGTTTGTTGTGGAGAGTAGATGCAATGAAGAAATCACTTCAAAAAGTGACTTGACCTATTTGCTGCCAGATCCTTCAACTAGGCATGCAGATCAAACTTCTAAGGTGCCACATCTCATTTGACTAGTATCCTAGATTCACCTTTAGGCACCAATTCTAATATAATAATAGTTTAGTGTATGAAGTTTATCACAAGCTCAAGTCCATGGAATGCTATTTGAGCGCTTACTGTTCATTTTATGCCACATTTTTTCTAAATTTTTTGAGAGCTTATTTCAATGATTCAAATGTGACTTTTATGCTATATGACAAAAATTTTGTATGATGAATCAAGTATCCTCTTTTTAATGTTCATTATTATTGTATTCTAAATGGAAATAAATGCACACAATCAGACTAGGATGCTTGTTCTTTACAATCATTTTTTGTGAATTTATCGATTTTTATATTTTTTTTCACGATATTGGAACTTCTCTTTTAATGTAGGTGTCTATTCCTGTGCACTCTTTAATGGCTACAGTTGGCAGAGTGCTTCAAATGGATGGTTCTTTGCATGGTTCTTCCTTTCCTTTCACCACTTCGCTGCATCAGGAACTTCTTTGTGCAGAGCTTCCAGACTTGCATTTGGAAAGTTTGAATCTTCTTATTGCACTTTGTAAAGGTTTACGAAGGTGTGATTTGCATCTAATCATTTATCATTTTGTTGTGCCTAGAGTTCATTCATTTCAATGACTTGCCTAGCTGTATGTTTATTTTTTCTTAATCCAGTTGTATCTTTTTTTGTAGTTCTGTTTAAAAAAAAGCATTTGAAGGATCTTATTTTCTTTCCAAAGTACTTATAGCCAATACTAGGAAATAACAGCATTACTGTTGCTTTTCAATTAACCATGCTATTGCATTGTTTTTACTTCTGGATGTGTGATGTGAGTTCTTAGACATTCCTTAAATGATGTGAGTTCTTACGCATTCCTTAAAGTTCATGTATTCTATGATGCTTTTGTTGGACGACTTGACAACTCCATGACTTCATTCTCACAAGGTGAATTATTTCTGAATCAGTATTCATATAAAATGCAATCTTTCTCATGCAGCCAACTCTTGCCACATGGCATCTATGTTGCACGGCTTCTTTCTGAATATTTCAGGCAAGCTAGGCTGTCTGCGTTGAGGATAAAAGTTTATGATGTTGTACGGATGTTATTGATTTCGATGGGTGTTGGTATGCTTTCCTCATTAATCTCTATAGTAATTTTAATTTATCAATTTATTTATATTATTTGTTTAGTCTAAGATAAAAATAGAACATGGTTCTGAGTCTTAAAGTGTCTTCTTAACTACTAGTTGTCTGGTACATGTCGACAAATTCTTAGTTTGTACATTTCAGACATGGGTGACTTCAATATATCTGATCTTTTCATTTTTTCTGACTGTTGGGTTCAATATATCTAGTCGTTTCATTTTGCTTTGTCTGGCTTACGTGTGAAAAATTCGTTGTGACAAAATTATGTTTTCTGAAAGTATAAAAAACGTTTTGGACGAATTTTAGATGCTTGGAAAAAGTAAGAATAAACAAATGTAACAGTGTAATGAGGGTGTAGCGCAAGTTGAATCCTTATCCAGGTTCATGTTATGACATTGTTATCAACTAAGTTATCAGATTGAGTCAGCTAATGTTTTTATACAACTGCACTGATGGAAAATTTTGGAATGAGTTGTTTTGTGTTTTCTATTTGCATGCGTGACATTAACCTGTTCTTCATTATTCTTTACTGAGAGTGTCATTCCTTCACGAATTAATGTTACTCACAAACTTCTTCCTTGGCTAGGTATGGTTCCCTATATGGCCCAAGAATTACTTAAGAATGTTTTTTCTGACCTCGCTGATTATACTGGGAGTGGTACTATGTTTTCTACAAATCACTTAGTGATGGTATCTTGTCAGACATCGCAGCAAAATAACCCAAGGAAAAGGAAGTGTGCACCTGTATCAGATCAGGGAAAACCAAATGGGGTTGACCCAAGCATCAAACCACTTAGCTATACAACACAATCTCCTCTTGCAGTGAAGATAGCAGCATTAAAAGCATTGGAGGCGCTTCTTACTGTAGTAAGCATTTTTACTTAAGCCTGATTGTTAACTTTTGAGCCGTCTTGTTTGTTCTGTGATTTTTGTTCTTAAACTTGTCTTTAAAAACATAACATGACCTAATTCTTCAAAAGATGGTTTGTGGAATAAGAATTTTTTAATTTAGCAATAGATCGAATTATCTAATCACTGTTTAGGCCGTCTTATAGGATGGATTGATCAATGGTAGTAGACTGAGGGTTGTGGTCATGCTTGTAGATGGGGATGTAAATAAAAGAGTTGTTGCACCAAATCTGATAGATTACATGGTGGGGTTAATAGGTGGTTCGGGTGATTCAATGGTTGGCGGTCCAAGCAATTGTGAAAAAATATCTGGATTGATTCAAAACACTTCATTTTAAGGGTAACTTCTGTTTTATCTGAATAAGGTTGGTTCATATAGATTAGAGGGCTGATTGAGAGAGCAAGATTGGTTCATATGTTTGAGAATTGGATGAGAGATTGTACTATTTTATGATGAAATATAAAAGTGGTAAGATTGCTGTGCGAGGAAATGATAGTGAAAGTAACAGCAAGAGAGAAGATGTCTCAAGAAGAGGTTTCATCCATGTAGCTAGAAGCAAAAGTTGCTTTGACAAAACTATTATTACAATTCATCATGGAGATGCTGATGCAGGATGTTTCTGCAAGGAATCCTTCTAATAAACATTATTAAACATGAGGAAAACAGACCCAAGATGGGAGGAGTGCAGCAAAAAGCGAAGGAAAAAAGCCTTCCATGATGAGAGTTGATAGTGATGGAGAACAAAACAATGTTGGTACTATAGGAGGCAACAGTTTGATCGAGTCAATTAAGTCAAATCCAAGATTAAGATTCCACCATTTAGTAGAGGGTTTTGATTTGGAGAAGATCATGGTACGTTCTGATTAGTCGGAAGGAAAAAAAACGAAGGAAAAAACCTTCCATGATGAGAGTTGATAGTGATGGAGAACAAAACAATTTTGTTACTATTGGAGGCAACAGTTTGATCGAATCAATTAAGTCGAATCCAAGATTAAGATTCCACCCTTTAGTAGGATTTTGATTTGGAGAAGATCGTGGTATGTTCTGATTAGTTGGAATCTTATTTCTTCATTTATGGCTATATAAATTTTGATCAGATTTCCTTTGCAAGGTTGAAGCTTATGCATCATGCATTTGCAAGGTTGATGTGATTTTAGGATGCAAAATGGAGAGAGTACTTTGAACTCTTGTCAGACTACACTACATTGTTCTTTGGTTGAAATAAGTGATTTTGGTTGGTATGAATCTTTGAAGGAAGGGTTGTTTAACAAAGTATTTTATAGGCTTACCATGCAACATCACCTTAAAACTGTAACTATTTCCCTTCTGCAGTGTTGTTCAGGCAATCATATTTACAATGGTCATCAAGATGAACAATAAAGAATTTGAAGGGATGCCGAAGGATGTCAAACTCCAAAAACCGCAGCAAGGAGTTAATTGAAGAAGTTGATTCAAGTTCCCCTTCCAAGTCTAAATATGCTATGTTATGATTGTAAAAAACTGTGGTACACCTGGACTAATTGTTGTGGTTTTCTACTGGAATTGAAGACAGTAGGACAGGAAGCTTATTAAAATTCAACTGAAGCTCTGAAAATTATGCAACATGAATCAAAATTCGTTGATTAATTAGTTCTATTCAAATTTATATTTACATCTCAATTTTAATCTATATGAAATTTATTTCACATAATAATTTAAATACATATCTAACAGTGCTTATGAGTATTAGAATGTTACACTCTTATAATGTGTTTCTTGATTCATGTTCAAATTTTTTTATTTATGCATTAATATATGAAGTTTATAGATTTTATCTAAAAGATTTCTTGCTGCTTACCAATCTCTTTTCATAATTCTAGCATCTCACTTTCTTTGTTCGAGCGCATAAATTGGCTGTCTTGAATTGATTGTAAGCATTGAATTACCTTTTTGTAAACTTGACAGGGTGGTTCATTTAGATCTGAGAACTGGCGACGTGATGTGGATTTCCTTGTTTTTACTGTGGCAAAAAATGCTTGTGATGCGGGCTGGGCTAATGAGGACAAGTTTCCTATCCTTTCTGGTGAATCTTCTCATGTTAATTTTCAACTAACAGCATTAGAGGTGCTTCTTTCATCTCTGATTTCTCCAACCCTAAATCGACCTCCATATTTATCACAAGGCCTTGATCTTTTCCGCAGAGGTAATTTCTTTCTCAACTACAATATTTTGGATTCTAAATTTCTTAATAAACAACCTCAATGATTCATTATCCTTTTTTGCATTAATCGAAATTTCAGTAAACCTAACTTTGTTTCAAAGTATTCACTATCATGTTTGGAACTCGACTAAATTGCATAAATATTTTACCTTGCTATCAAAATTCAAATGACATTTTCTTCTTTTATTCATATAGTTTGTTTCGAATATCATGTTTTAGTTAAAGTTTATTAAACGTTGCTATTTTCCAACTGCACATTATAAGCTTATCATTCTCATTATTTTGTGAAGATGTGACAAATCAACTTTGAAGGCGATCATTGGCATAATTTGAATTTTGCAATTTTTCATGCTTTGGATAATCATATTACAGGAAGGCAAGAAACTGGAACGAAGATAGCAGCATTCTGCTCTCACGCACTTCTGGTCCTGGAAGTTCTCATTCATCCCCGAACCCTACCAATGGTGGATCAATCTCCTTCCAAAAGTTCATCTTCTGATAGAATTGGCCAGAGATTTGCAGAAACTCACTTCAACGATGGCCTTAACCAAAACCTGCCTTCTTTCTCAAGAAGTGATCGAGAACTGCTGGATGGTGTGGATGAAGAGTTTCGCACCATTCTATCAAAAATCAATGAGGAACGAGTTTCATCGGATTGCGGAAACTCGAGTAAGATGCAAAAGGAGGCAACCCAGAAGCCAAATTGTCCTGACTTCATCGCAGATGAACGTTTGGATGCAAATTCCGAAGTAATTCACGATGTTTTAGAACGCGAGAAAGCTTCTTCACATGCTCTTGATGTAGAGATGGCAGAGCATTGCGACGATGATACCGTTGATAGAGGAGAAGCTGGAAGATTCAAGCTTGATGATAAGATAGACTCTGGCCAGGGTACTTCAGCTTTTTCTGACAAAGATACTTTGCCCCAAAACATCCAAAGTCCTGTGGGCATTTCTGCAACTCCAAGCAACCATGGAGGAGATGCTCCTGATTTATCTGCAGACAGAAGCAAGGAAGATGATGCTTCTATGAGATCAAATTTCATCTCTCGAAAGAATGCAATCTTGTCCTATGATTCAGATGTTAGCTCGGAGGATTCATTGCCAGATATAGTCGATGGTGATCCAGACACAGACTGATATGCATTTTTGGTTGATTCTAGTTTAATGTTGATCATTGTAAGTTGAATTTTGACAAATTTATTTAAGGTTGCATATTTATTGTCACCTTTGTTATAACAAATTCATTAAATGCGTATTAAAAGAGGGTAATTTTAGTTGAAAAAAGTATTAGAGAGTTTTAACTCGTTGAGCAGGTTAGCCTTTCGATCCATTTTCCCTTGGCTTGGCTCATTTTCTAGAGCCGAGTCTTGAATTGCATGACACGTGTCTTATTGGTGGAAATTCTTACGTTAAATTTTGAATAAATTTCATTTTAAGCATTTTTTAATTGATGCATCTTGTGCCAAAATCTGCTCGATTTATTCATTTTGGACCTAATAGAATTTGAAATTTGAATTTCAACTTCATTTCGTAAATGAAGTTTACATAAACTCATTTCAACTTAGAATCAAATGATAAATCAATTATTTAAAAAATGTCATTGAACTATTAAATTAATTGTTATTGTAAAAATAATTAAGTATTGTTTTACTTTGTTCATATATGAATTAAAAAAAGTTTGCAAATAAATTTTATTTAAAATAATTTTTTTGTGAAGCATAAGTGAAAAAATTAATAAAAAAAATATTTAGTATAGTATTGATGCCTTTTTTAATATTATTTGTAAAGGTTAGAACTATCTTTTGTTCACTCTTTTTCTGTTTTTTTTTTTGGGTTTGAAAAATGTATTTTAAAATGTCAACAACAAAAACTGCTTTTGCAAAAAACACATGATGCCAAATGGAGCCTTATTGCCTAGTCTAACGCACACCCAAACACACCCAAACCCGCACAGAGACGACACGTAATAAATAGGTTCCTAAAGTAGGCTACCAAGACCCAAACCAAATCTACATTCCCGACCAAAGAACAAATTCTACAACGACCGACATCACGACCGGAGAAGGCTTCGAACAATCTCCGCCTCGGCGCTATCGGCATCCATGGTGGCGATCAACCCGGCGAGCTGCTCACTGAGCCCGTCCAACTCCCGGCGCAGCCTCCTGATGTGGCTGCAAGTCTCCCTGAGAAGCTTGGACGCCGAAGCCTGCAAATCAATCCACCTGCATTTCGTAAGTCACTTCTATCTCCCAAGTTTTTTCCATTCGCCAAGTCGATCGAACTAATCGGTGGCTTACCCGGCCAGCAGAGGATCGTCGTTGGGCCTCGGGGAGGAGAGACTGGAGCTTGTACACTAGATCGTTGATCTCGTCCTCCGTCATACTTCGCTGGCGGTTGGTCTACGATCGACGAGGGAGAAAGGGGGACGGAGCATCGGTGAGGAAGACGGCTTTATAGACGGGATGGTTAGGGTTCGCTTTGGTAAGCTACTTTTGTCGACTAATGATTTAGTTTAAAATTAATTTTTTGAATTAATATTAAAAAAATTAATAAAACTAAACCAGATCATCGTAACCCGGCATGCCGCAGCTGTGCACCCTCAGGTAACGCCAGGATCTTTAATTAGATGTGTTGTTAAAATGTTTGTTAATTTAATTAATTACATGGTTTAGTTTAGTTTGGTGTGATTCGAAAGATGCTGTCTCCCTTTGTCTGGTTTGGATAATCTCCCATGTTCGATTGATTTGCTTTGTTGAAAATAAAAGTCCACGACCATTTTACACCTGGAGAAATATGATGCGGCCATTTCACGGGGCAAGGTCGCCCTCAATAGTTGGATGTGTCGACCCAATTAAGGACAAGTCGGGACAATTAGGGCTCCTTGTTTTGTAGTGTTGGAAAGATTGGGATAAATCTTATTGCAAGAACAAAAGCCTTAAGGTAAGATTAAACTACCTTTTAAAAAGTAGTAAACTATAATGCCTTATTTATAATTATAACATTTTTGTTTTGCCTCTCTCAAGAAGTTGACAACAATTTTATTGTAATAAGTCTCACTTATGTTTTGATTTACTAAATGTCATGGCATTTCAAAAGCATGTTTTAACATCATCAATTTTAGTGCATTTTCAACTCGTATTCACACTGCAATGGTTGAAGCAATCAAAGCTTGAGATAAGTCATGCTACCCAAATCATGTAGTGACTTAGGGTTGATGTGAAATTATAAGAACTTAATTTAATTATTACTATGATTTTTTTTTTATTTTTGTTATTTTATTTTGAATCTTTTTACTATGTGAAAATGACATAGAATGTTAATGTTATATAAATGATATCGAGATTTTCCTATGCTTTGATTCAAAAGAGTTACGTTCTATTTTCTTAATATGAGTGTGTCTAAAATCTAGATGTCGACTATATTTAGATAATATATATATATGTCATTCGTCATTCAAAGACAATATTAATCAAATAACTAATTTTTTTAAATAACACTGCATGATACATAAGATCATTCTAGCAAATATCACCATAGTTTCAATTCAAGAATTTGTTTTCATAATGAGTATGAGTAAACTTAGTCCCTACATATTTAAGTATCATAGTACTTTTGCAAAGTATTAAGGTGTTTATATATTTCATATTTACTTGATATTGTTATTTCATCAAACAAAGTTTCAATTTTTTTTTAATTTTTATTGGAGTATTTTACCAAAATTTAAAATTATTGTAATTTTAAATTTAAAATTTAAAATTATATATACATATAGACACACATTAATTTATGAATAGTTGATAACATGTATGTCTAATTTCATTGAATCATCTTGGACTTTTTGTCTTAGTAATTATTGCATGTATCAACTATTAGCCAGGCATGAAGAAGCATAAATGACCACCGAATTCATGCACATGATACGGACAACACAATCTGTGACAGAGTGGCACAAACGTAATTATATTTGATGGACAATAACCAAAACTGAGGAAAGGGTAATGTTCTGATGTTGGCCTGTGTTTCTGGTGGCTTCTTGTGGAAAATGAAGCCATAGGAGACAGCCAACATGCAATTTTGCAATTAATTAATATTGTATGATGCCAAACTATTACTTAATTATTCATATAATCAACTTTTGCCTGCTATTGTGTTACATTTTGTTTCACTAAGCATGGTTGACGGTCTATAGCTCAACACATGCATTTTTAGTTTGGTGTGAATAAATGATTTCCTCTAGTGTTGTTTGTTTATCATTAAAGGGTCAGTTTTATAACTGGGAAGATATGATCATAAATCCACACCAAACTTGAAATGCATGTGTTGAGCTATAGACAAAAGTTATGAATTTAAAATGCATGTGATGAGGAGATTCCTTATTCTTGTAGGTAAAAAGAAATGGAGTTAACTTTTAACAATGTTGTTTGATTGTTCTTCACAGCTTTTTGTAGCTGATAGTTTGATTATTTGAAAGGTGAATGTGATATTCAAGACTAAAGAGTGTAAGAATTGATCATCTAGTAACATTTTTAGAGCAAAATCCCAATGCAATGATAATTTTTTATAGGTATTTATGTAAAGCAAGAATAGATCTAAATAACCCTCTCCATTCCCCCCTCATTAGAGAAATAAAATTAATATTTGTTTTGTTATATATGTGAGAGCATAATCATAAGTACTAACATATTTTTTTAATGGAATAAAATGAGTAGACTAATATGACAAAGTCAAAATGGATAATGCTTTAATGTTATATTTAAATCATGATTAAATTAGAGTTGGAAGTGATTATTGTGTATTTCATTAAAAGTGTAATCATTAATATTAAAAGATATCATTGACAATAAATTCATGATCAATTTCTAGCATTCTGATCAACATTGAGGTGTCTTATCATGTGCATAGTCACTTGGGTGCTTGTGGTTTTGCTGTGAGCCTAGTTTTGCACTCGTGGGATTAGTCGAACATCCAGTGCTTGCACGCTCTGCCAAGCTCGACTTGCGACAACACACAATTCACGTGCCACACTTGTCACAGGTGCCCATCATGTTGCATGTGCTACTTATCAATACGTGATGCAATTCTTTTTATCAATTTCCTTCAACAAAAGTTTGTTTTTTTTTCTTGGAGTTTGCATCAAAGTTAAATGGTTTAACTTTTTATTGGACTATACACATATTTTCTAATTACTTAGTTTCTTTTTAACCAAAGCAATCATGAGACTTAATTATAGTGAAAATTTTGATTTTATTGAAGCTTTGTAATCTTATATATAGTACTCAATATATGCAATATTGTTTTATTTTCATGTTGCATGAATGCACATGTTGCAATATTGTTTTATCATCAATGGAGAGAAAGAATGAATTTTTGATGCCAAAATGATGTAGGAATCTAAGAAAGAGAACATGAGCTTAGAAGTTAAAAAAAAGTTGTTTTGACACTTTTCATCCCATGTGTTACTTGTTATTGAGCACTAGTGATGCACAAGTTGGGTGTTGGTGGGGCAGAATGGCATGCAGATGGGGCCGTGCAATTCCAATAGTACCAACCAGGCAATTGTTATAGTATTAGATTCTATTTTCAAGGAAATAACTTAAGTGAGAGGGAAAAAGTGAGTTATGAGTGGTTATCAATGATTGAAAATGTGCTAGAAGGATAAAGGGAACATAAGTAATACTTACGAAGTATTATTTACAATACACATCAAAATTCTACATAGGAAAGAGTAAGTCACCAAGTTTCACTCATACTTAAACCATTAAGTAAGAGTATAATAGAAATAATATAAAACTAACAATTAAATGCTTTCATTCCAAATTTAAGGATATTTATACTAGTTAAAAGCTTTAAATCTATCATAAGTCGTTAATTATATGTCATCTATCATATCCATTTATCACTTATCATCATTTTAACTTCATATTCTTTATTACTTAATTACTCTAAAAGTTTGCTTTTAAATTGAAAGAAACAAGTTTAATACTTTTCATGATTGCTTAATTGCTTTCTCGTTAATTGGCCATTATTAACTCTTTTTGGGTCATGATTATGTCTCCTTATTTTTTTTTTTTTTTTGATATTCAATTATGTCTCCTTATTTAAAGGTGAGGGATTTGAGAAAATGATCCACTTTGGATCCAATAGGCCGGATCTAGGCCCATAAGAAAGTCTAGTTCTTTTTTGAAACTTGTAAATGGTGATCTTTTAGAAAATCAAGTATCAATCTAAATTATTATTTTTGTACTTGTTTTTGCTCTTGTGGTTTGTGGTTTTTGCATAAATGTGCATTCTATTTCTTGTGATCTCCAATATTCAAACATAAGATGAGTCAATAACTTTTTTATTTTATCTTTTGACATATATCTTATAGTGGTCATTTGTCTTGTTCTCCAATCATCCATCAATCTCTCCTTATATCCTTTTCAAAGTTATTTCTTTCTTGATTGCTCGTATGTTGCTTGCATTGATCAAGTTTATTGATGAACTTTGTTGAGATTGTCATTTCCTTCTTCTTTTAATCCATCATATCTTTAGTGTAACTAAAGTTTTATTCATATATTTTAAAACACATTCAAATAATTTTTTTAATAATATTTTAAAATTTCAAACATAAAAATAAATATTGTGATAGAGAAACTAGCACTTTTAACATCTTAAACATTTCTTATCATATCATTAAGCATCATTGTTTAATGATACTCGATAATTATTTTTTAAAATCAATTTATGAAATTGTTAATTTAATATATAATAACAAAATCCACCAAAAGCACAAAAATATTTATTGATATTATATAATTAACAGACATTTTTCTTATCAAACATTGTATACATATATCCTCTTAACATACACATGTAATTTAAAATTTAAATATTATATAAGTAATATCAAATCATCTCTTAATTATTAGCATTTTTAGTATAATTATTATTATTATCTTATGTTATTAGTATCTTACTTTCTTTGACTTATTAAATCCCTTAGTGAACAAATTTACATGGGCCAACGACCAATTATGACTGCACAAACCATTAATTGGGCTAAAGCTCTTTGTAGTAGTAATTGGGCTTAGCTTAATCAAACCGAGGACCGTAACCGAAGAATCCGGCTCGGCCTGTTGACCGGAACGGAGGGATCAAACCGTACCGTCCACAGCTAGAACATAAGATGAAGCTTAAAATGGTCAAATAATTTAAATTTTTTTATTTTTCTTTTTTTAAAATAATTTATAGACGCCAGTCCTTTTATTAGTATGTTTGCATTAGTTTCCT
Source organism: Vanilla planifolia (assembly GCA_023846275.1). Lineage (NCBI taxonomy): Eukaryota > Viridiplantae > Streptophyta > Magnoliopsida > Asparagales > Orchidaceae > Vanilla > Vanilla planifolia. The sequence goes on from CM043870.1 coordinate 5,396,572, forward strand.
GAAGTGTTTAGTGGAGCATTCAACAAATTGAAAAAAATCTTATTTGTAAAATAAAAAATAATTACTAATAGTAATAAAACATATTGTATTTAATTATCTAATAATTTTTGCACATTAAGATTAAGATAATAATATTCAATAGATATTATTAATATAATCTTAGTTTTTATTCAAATTAATGATATAATTATTTGATTTATTAATAGTTAACTTATATTTCATTGCTATTAAGGATTTTTTTTAGAATTTTTTATCGACGAGATATGTTTTAATTTAATATTCATGTTAACAATAATATTAAATTTTTAATATATAATTATAACATTTTAACTAATATGTTTTGATGTTTATATTATTGAATATTTGTATAATTAAATATTTGATATAACTTAGACACTTATTAATTATAACACTTTTAACAAATGATATTAGAATCAATGTGATATTCAATCGACATTATGTGGTTATAAGTAAATTAATAAGGAGATGATATGGTATGTGAAGTATAACTAATTAGGTAATTATGTTGATGTAGCATGGGGAAGCTAATAGTTCACAATAAGTAGATAGCCAACGTGGAGGATTCAAGAGAACTAATAAGTGTCATATTATCGACAAAGCTAATGTAACAAGTGCTGATGATTATGATGTAACTAACAAGATAGCATTATAGATATGGTATTACAAATTAATAAAATATTGACTTTTGGTTTGATGGACATTTTTATTAAGATGCTAACTTATGAAAAATTTGCAAAGTAAAGTTAAGATTGGAATTAATGACACGTTACATGTTAAAATATATAATTAAAATAATCATTATTAAACTAAATCTTTTAAATTGTTTAACATTCATAAAATATTATATTACATATAATATATGCTCACATGGTCTAAACTCTCTTTAAATAATGATATCAAAGCTAAGGTTAGTAGCGAAGTCAAACTTGAAATAGTACGTAAGAGTCAGCAATAGATTTAATAATGATAGTTTAAGCAAAGCTTGTAGGCTAAATATGATAAGCCTAATTAATAAAAAAATTAATATATGATATGATAGAGATGATAAAATAGATAATATCAAAAAGATTAATAGACCTAAAGGCAACAATTTCAATAAAGCTTATAGTGATAGTTCTAATAGAAAAAATAAATCTAAATCTAATTCATTTTGATGATTCTACAAAAACTATTAAACATAGTAGTTGACATGTGCAACATAACTCGTTGGATAATATTACTTATATAAGTGATAAAACTAAAAAAAGTAATAAAATTAATGATGAATATTTTATAAAATCTATAGGATAATAAAAAATTACAAATTATAACAAAATCTTCAAAAGATATAAAATCACTTAGAATTAATCATAAAATATAATTAATAATTTTTAATATATAATTATTATGATTTTTATTTATAAAATTAAGAATTTAAGTTAATAAAAATCTATATAAAAAATATATTAGATTCAACATTAATCTAATGACCCAAATTTCTTTCTATCGTTCTCACTTTTGACCAAACTCATCTAATTTTCCTTTATTTTCAAAATACGAAAAGGATGGCAACAATTAAGGTCACGTGGGGGTTGTTTGAGGATCTGTCCAACTGCGCGATCCGTCGTCCATTCATCCAAAAAAAGCCGCCCAACAAACAATCTGTGAACCGATAAAAAATAGTATCATTTAATTTTATTTTATTTTTGCCATGACGAAGTCCTAAAATAGAAATGGAATCATGCACGTCTTGAATACTAAATCCAAAGGACACGAATGTGGTTGTATCACTTGGAACGCAACTCATCGTGCATTGGACTTTTGTATGGATCAGGCTGTGGGGACCCAACTCACTGCAATCAAATCATGACTGTGGACTCACGTGTTCACAGGGAAGCAAGGGTGATCCATGGGGCCTACCACTGGGGCGGTGATCACAGCCGTCGATTTGCATAGCGATTGTAGTCGTGGACTAGCGTTGACGTCGACAAGTTTTCATAGGAATCGAAGAGCTTTAATTTAACTTTAACCTAAGCCTTAAAAATTAGGTCTAAAGAAAATCATGTCACATGATTTTTTACTGATTTTTTTTCTATTTTTGGCATTAATTGTCGGTGATTAATAGCTATGACACGTCTGCCTTTCTTGAGGCCATTACTTCAAAAGATAGATCATTTACAAAGATCACGATATTTGTATACTATATATTAAACCACTATTATTGTTAGTACAATATAACTTAAAAAGAGTCTACATTATAATTATCAAAAAAAAAAAAAAAAGTTATGGGTTTTAAAAAGAAAGAGGTGAACTTTAAATAGTAAAATATAAATTATCACATATTTAATGGTATAAATTTCATAAAAATTAGACATAATATTATTAAATTACTTTATGTAATTTTGTAGATTAAAAAATTGAGATAGTTATGAAATTAAAAAGTTATGAAAATTTATTAACAAATGATGTATTTTATTGGAAGTTCAACGATGTAAATTTTATAAAATTAGAAATGTCTTGACCTTCAAACAAGAAGCTATACTTATAAGGTATTACTATTATTTAAATAAACATATATACATATATATATATATATATATATATTTAAAGAAAATATTATTAATAATAGAGAATGATGTTAAGAAAATTATGAAATTTTTATAAATTTAGAGTTCATGAAAAAACAAATTTCATAATTAGTTGGTAAAATTTTGAAAGATCATTTGGATAAATTTTTTAAAGAAATATAATTGTGTTTTAGATTTTAATTAATGCTTAAATAAAAATAAGATTTTTTTCTAAATTCTTTAACACTTAATGGTGGGGGCAATCCCAAGGGCTATGAAATGAGCAAATCAATGATAATTGCTAGCAATTACATAGCGAGAACGTGAGGGGGCATGATTGTTGAGGGAGGAGAAGAGTTGTGAAGATTAAGGGATATTCAAAAACCTATAAGATGGACTGTGTGATTACATATGTTATTTTTATTTTTAGAGAAATTAGTGACGATTCCTTGCCACTACCATGAGAGGAAAAAGAGAAAAAGTTGCTACAACTTGGTAGGAACAAAGGAAAAAAAGATCAGAAAATTTGCCTTTTTAACTAAGAATGAATGAAGGGAAAAGAGTTGTTGGTTTGTTTAGTATTTTAGGATTTATTAATCTACTTCCTTTGCAACTATTGTTTATGCAAAATTGTGATATAATTTTTTTCATATGTTATGTTGTATTTAAAAATGATTTGTCTACTTTGTCAAAGATATATACTTTATTCCTCTTCAAAAAAAAAAGATATGTAGTTTATGATTTTCACAATGAAATTAAATTGAGAATTGCTTCTAAAATAAAAGAGATTTTTCGATACATTATTGCTTATAAATGAATGTTAAATAAAAATGATTTGAAAGATTAAATTTAATTTAATTTTTAAAAAGGGAAGCCATAAATATCATTGTTTCATTCACCATGTTTTTTTTCTTAAGATAGGTTTCATCATTTCATCATTCAAACAATATTTTTTGTATCCTTTGCTTGTCCATTTGACTTTAAATGCTTGATAAAGGCATACTTTAATTGAATTCCTAGATTGGCAAAAAGATTATTACCCTTCAATGGTAAGCATCCCGTCATTATTAGTTGTGATATTAGCTAAAATTCCAAAAATATAAAATATCTTTGATCAAAGAAAATTAACTTTAGTTATAAATTATTTTGTGATGATCTTGTCTTCGATCTACTTGGTTAAATAATTGATTAACACTAATAAAAAAATTTTATTCCCATGAGTTAGAAAAAAGGTCCAAGGAAGTCATTGACTAGAAAGATAAATATCCAAAGAAATTTTATCACTAAGAAAAATTGTTAATTCCATTGAAATAATTGGTTGTTGATAACTACTCAAATGGATCTTACACTTAAGTATTCCTTAACAAAATTGATGGCTTCAAGATGCATGATAGGCCAATTGGACAACTTTTACCAAGAGAGACCCTCCCAAAGAATGATTGTCACATTTCTTGAATAAATTTCTTCTAAGACTTGAGATGCTTTGGATAAATGAAGACATAAGAAAAGATGTTACAAATACAATCATTGATACAACATATCATCAAGTAACAAATATGAAGAGAAGCAAAAGATATCTTTATTTTTCAAAAATAATGTTAAAAAATTCATTTCACTATTTTTTTTATCAAAAAGATAAATTATATTTTAGTAATTTTAATTTATAAATGATTTCATTAAGTCTTATCGAAAACTATTTTTTAAATACAAATTTTTTTAGTAACAATTAACAACATTTTTTGAACTTTTTTTTTTCAATTAACACTATATTTAACAAATGTACCCAACATGGTATTGGAGTATAAAATTAAGAGAACCTCATAATCGATGAAATCTTAGAACTTGGATAATGTATTAGTTGTCTGATCTTATCTCATTGTAATATGTTGAAGTTCAATAGAGTCAAACTTCTTGAAGAACAAGAGGAGAAGAGAATTTTTTGACCCAAGCATCTCCATTTTTAGAGGATCCTTCAACACGATTCATGATAAGCTAGAATCACTATTTAAAATCACTCTTTTGAATCAATAAGAAAGAACAATTATATTAAATCAAAAAGTATTAATAATGAAATGACTCATTTGATTGAATTTATATTTTCTTTAACTTATGTATTATTTTTCTATTTATTTATTTATTTTTTTATTAATTTTTAACTCAATTTGGGTTATGTTTACTCTTGCCTATCTTCGCTCATATATCATATATTATCTATATTAATATCATTAGAAAACTTTTAATGGGCAGGTCTTCAGCCATAGACATTAATTAGATTGTATCATATTAATCATTACTAGCATGGTTATAGAAACCAAACCACACCTAATTACTTTGTAAATTCAAAGATAATCTAGTGGCAATAGCTATTGCATGCACCACACCCTGCCTTCATACTCCTCCAAATACAACTAGCGACAACCCTCTAGGAAGCCAATCGTCAAGTATCATCTTATTTCGTGATATAGTTTACGACCATACCTAGCCGCCTTGCACATAGTACTAATAGCAAAATATAATATGGCGTCGAGTACCACACTTGAGGTAATGGATAACATCGCAGGAAAAAACATATTTCTTATTATTTTATTATGTTAATTTAATTTGTCATTTATATGCTATAATTTACTTAAATAATTATATAACTCTTGGTTACTTGTATATCTTTGTTTTTCAATTTTATGCTCATGTAATTTTTGTTTATTCATCAATAATGTTGCAAAAATCTTATGATTCAAATTCAAATTCATGAATCGATTCAATCTTATGATCTTAAATAATAAATATTATTTTATTACAATATATTCAAGGAATATTAAGTAAATAAGTATACCTACACCACAATTAATCAATTTATTCACCTAATCTTTGTGTTGAGGATCTACTTCCTAAATTGATTTATCCTTTTGATCATACACAATAAAATTACATCTATTTATATTCTTCATGTCTTTCTTAAATTACTTAATAATTAAATTAATCATAATTTTCAATCTTAATAGATTTAACATTCAATGTTTCTTAATATTCTTAAGTAATTTTGCATTTAAACACAATTAATTTGAAAATAAAAAAATTAATAAGAATTAACATTTCAATAATTCTCTTACTTAGCTCCTTCTTCTCATTTTTTTTCATTTATAATTAGAAATTCTTAATTTTTTAATTTCATCAAATTTCTTCCTCTCATAAATCTCTTGATTCTAACCATAATAGTTTGAAATCTTAATTCAATACCAACAAAATCAAAGCATCTGTCTCAATAATAAAATAAATTATTAATATATTCTTAATAATAAAATATGATAAAACTAATAATAATAAATTAAAAAAGTTATATCAATTTCAAATGGGTTTTGATTAACACAAAATGTATGCCATTAGATTCTTGTTGAAAAGATCTATTAAAAATATTTTTATTTTAAAATTTTGAAGTATTTTCTCCATGACATGCATTGCGAAACAAATCACAAAGACTCGTTTAATCAGTTATTCAGTGCATATCTCATGCCCACAATATCAAATTAAAGTAATAATAGTATTTCAAAATAAATTTTTTAATAATATTTAAAATTTTTGAGTATAACAATTCTCGTCTTCTTATACAAAATTTTGTTTTGAAATTTAAGACGATTATAAATGTCCTATCATAATGTTAGCTTTTATCTTCCAAGTTGTTTCTCTCTTAGATTGGCATTGTCAAAGCGTCTTAACGATGGACATAACTTTTTTAGCACCTTTTATTCACGATTCAAATTTTGCATTTACACTTCTTTTTTATGTCATATCTAATTAAATCTCAATATTCTATATATCATATCTCATACTATACAAGGGGTCTAAAATGTCATATCTAGTTAACTATTCAATGGAAACTATAGATACTCTTCTTCAAAGTGAAACCATATGTTTCAAGTCATAGATTGCTAGTCCCATGTTTGTTTCAATGAATTTTGAAACCCTAACAAAACCTTAAATACATATCAAAATAGATATTAGAAAATTCGTTATTAAGTTTTTAATCATCAAATGTGCTCATTGGACTTTAAAATCTTTTCATTTTGATGATAGCAAAACAAACATTGAAAAATAAATTAAAATGCACAAAGAAATAAACTCTATCAAAATGCTTGAAATGGAAAAAAAAAACATTTGAAGTTAAAACAAGCCCTTAATATGCAATAAAAAAATTTAATCTTAAATATATAACCACTAGTCATCCTAATTCATGCAAGATTTCAATTGTTTTCTCCCACTTCAGTTCTTATAACCAAGAAATCTAAAAATTTAAATGCATTATCCAAAAACACTTCCAATGAATTGTATGAACTCATATAACATTCAACATATGTTCATCTCAATTAAAACACATTTCCAAACAAGTTATAGAAATCCTCAAATCATATAAGAATCACACAAACTACATAATTGTTAAAAAATACATCATTTGATTTGAAAAATATGAATATTTTTTTAATAATATAACATAGTGAAATTATATAGAACTTATCATTTTTCTCAATTTTTTTTCTCTGTTTTGTTCTCTCTCTTTCTCTATCGCTTTGCTACTCAATTATGCCTTGGCTTTCGACCAAGATTCCAATAATAGATGAATAATTTACTTAATATTTATGGGTCCATGTCGACCCCTTTCAAATAACTATTTTCTTCGTAGGTACCCGCCTTCAATCCTTCGAAGTTTATCCTCAAAGTCTTATGTACACATGTTCATCAAAAAATCTTCACCACTTCAATCAAGTCGGCCATCCAATCATCTCGAACAATTATTGGCCACACTTTAGTTGTTATATGCTCAAGAAAAAAAATGAAGGACTCCTCCACTTCGATACCTTTCAATTTGCTATACAACACTACAAAACAAAGGCAAACAACATAAAGTTCCTTATTATTATTGTTATTTAGAATTTTGTATGATTTAATATAGACAAAGTAGGCTCGTCTTCCCTGTGTGAAAAAGTGGGTGGTCGGAAGGTCAAGAAGAAGCAACATTCGGACCCATGTCCTTGTGTTTGTGTCCATGGCTTTTTTCTCTTGTGTAAGGATGGGCATGAGAAAGCCCTACTTGGAGAATATTATCTTTATTATGTAGTTCCAAGAAGAAGAAGGCCGGATGTTGAAATGAATTATTTAAGCAAATATTCAAGTGATTTTGAAGGTCACATATGAAATGAAAGCATGAAAAAGTGATTTTCTTAGCCTAAGTTTGGCAAAGTGTTCACAAGGATGGAAAACATACTTTTGAGGATGTTTTTCTTCATGAAGCCTTGTGGAGGAATACATATGTACACCACATAATTAATATGGTTCATGTAGTGAAACTCAAAAACTAGTTTGTTTTGTTATAGGATGGTATAAATGCAATATAGGGTTGCAATTTAAGTTACTTCCATTTAATTTTGAACGATAAAGACTTGATTTTGGAACATTTGTAATAAGTCGTTAGTGTTGGAATTAAGGTTCTAACAATGAAGTTAATATGAATAAAAAGGGTACAATAGATTTGGTGTTATTCATGCTAAATTGATAGTCAAATTATGTAGAAGAACATATAAATAAAATATAAAGAGAGAAAGAAAACAATAATTGCTTTAAAAAAAACATACAAGAAGGGATAGGTGAATTATGTATTTTACAAATTTTTAGATTAAAAAAAATTAGAAGAAATTTTTTTAAGTATTAAATAGATTTTATTTATAAATATTATCAACAAAATAATATTTCTTAATAATAAATGAAATACACAAAGATTTTTAAGTGATTAAGCCAAAACTCATGTCTACATTTACTCTCGATCCCATATCAGGTTTCTACTAACCACTCCATTTTATCAAAATAGGTAGGGGTAAACGAAGTATATATCAGTGTTCTAATGAGATATCAAAATCACAAAAATTTCAACTATACAAAAAGATTTAAAATTTCATAATTGTTTTATACAGACATTATTATACCTTTAAATCTTTAAATAAAAGTGACATTACTAATGAATGAAGTATATGTTACCAAAACATGCATAAAAGGTTATGAATGGAAGTAAGAGAAATAAATATCGACAAAAATACAAAGCTCTCATAATTACGTAGAAATGAAAATTTTCAAGTTTGATTTGTTCAATCTTAATAGTTGGCAAATCAACTCTATTTATAGTTGAAATGAAAAACTCTAAAAATGACTCCTCAAATGGTTAGAATCTACTTTTCGAAAAGCTAGTCATTTTTTATGGAGAAGATAATACAAATGTCGTCTGATTAGGCACACAGACTAGTAACTATTTAATTAGAATAGTTGATAAAGGGTCCAAATCTAATTGTAATGAGATGAGATCTAGAACGTTCAATTCAAAATCCGAATGGATGATGATGATAGATATGAATACTTTTTACAAAATTGGAGTCTCATCTAGTCGTTCAATCAACCATCTTGGATGAACGACTAGATGCAAGTGAATTGTTCACAAATGCGGGCGCCATCTGGACCACTGATCACAAAAAACTCATGATCGGTGGGTGTCGAATAACCAAGCTTGGAAGTAATTGAATAGTCTTACATTGCAAAATAACATAAGTGTTTTTTGCATTTAATACATCCACTATGTAATATATTCAGCCTATTGAGATTGGTTATACTTGCCGTTCTCAGGAAGTCATACCTAGGTTGTTATCACGCATCTACAAGTCTAATCTAACATGATAATCTAATTCATGAGTATGCCCTGACTCATTTCGTCTAAACCAGTTCAGAAGTAATCCCCTGAACCGATTGACCAAAAAAACGATATAAAACCCATGACTTAGACTAATACTCGGACTTCACCCATCTCAGTTTCAGTCAGGCTCCTGGCTTATGGCCCCCGAGGTCCATGCCCGGTACTATGAGCCACTTAACCCAAGCCCTTCGGGCTTAGTTGTGGGGTTAGGGTCTTAGAATTTTTTTATATATAATAATTTTAAAAAATATCTAAATATTTATAATATTTTGAAAACTTAAAATGACTTCAAAAAATGCAACTTAATGCAAACTCACAAATACATGCAAGATGATAATCCTATGTACCATTAAAAAATTAAATATTTAACATGCTAATCATAAGGATTTCAAAATATAGTTTTTTGTGGATTAGTCACTCTACAAAATATGTTATCCTTGGCTCCAAAGTGAATAAGTTGAGCCATCAAATTACATTCACTATTTATATTATAGTCTTTATATCAATAAATTTAGACAACTATAATAGTTTTTGAGATTTAACTAAAATAATATTAAGTTTAATAAGGTATTAGTAAATATTTAATCTTAAGTTTGTGTTCATCATATCAAAAAGTATAACAATAGATTTGAAATAGGGGATGTTGATGTTATAATGACTTATCATCTTGTAATTTTGCACCAATAACCAAACAAATTAAGAAGGTTTGCACCAGTTATAGTAATCTCAAGGAAAAACCCCATAAAGAAGAAAAAACATCATTTATGTATCCAAAATATAAAACCCATAAATTCTACATATGCATAAATAAGAAAAACAGAAGAAAATTGATAATTTACTAGACTATTATATGTGATCTTTAGACCACCTAAGGCTATTGGCTTATCATTCGAAAGAGCTTAAGTGTTTTTTTATTGGCACAAATCAAAGAGCTGCATCTTACCCTGCTTTATATACATACACAAACTTGCGACATGCTACTAAATTTGAATCTCATACACAATAAGTTCTAATATATATTGACATGTTCAATCATATCAAAGTTAAAATAATAAAATACATGGAGTCTCTAAAATAAATATATTTAAAACATATACTAAACACGTGTTGACTAAAACTATTTAGATCACTAAACTTTGTGAATTGTCACCTTATTATATATATATATATAAATTATGTATGACCATGTTTAGATCTTCTAAACACCAGGTTTATTGGATTCAATGAAAATGTAGTATATCATATCTTTTATGGACATCAATTGTAGTATGTAGAATCAAAATTTATGATCAACTTTAATTAAGGATGATTAAATGATCATGTCTTTGAGATGAATAATAGGAAATTTTAATGTTTCTTAAACTAAGATAATTATGAATTCAAATCCAAAAGGTGAAAAATAAGAATGTCAATATTCACGTTACTATAAGTATTAGTAAGTTTTCACATCTCAAACTTATAATGTAATAATATTCTTCAATCTATATAAACTTTCACTAGAAAAGAGGATCCTCAAGAAAAAAGATAGAAGATATATAAAAAAGAAAATAAATATCTTGTTAATATAGTTAATTTTTACCACATTATATAAGCAATAAGCCAAATATTAATGAATTAAAAGAACACCACCAATTTAGTATTTTTTTTCATGATAAAATTTATCATATGGATGCTTCACATATATCTCAAACTAATTGCTAAAAAGCTTTCTCTCCACACCTAAACAAATTACCAATAAGAAATAGTATTTTTTTCTTCAAAATTGGGATTCACCTTCACCATGTCTAGCTAGTGGTTATAGATTCTGCTTATATCATCGAAGAAGTTAATAGAAGAATCTCATAATAGGGATGTGTGAGAATTTAAGCTTGGTAGATACATTGTTTTGATCAACTCTATAATAATGTCAATCACTAAGCATGGATTTTCAAATACTTTATCCATTGTCATGATCAAGAGAGGGATACCACTCTCAAGCCTTATGGTGCTTAAGTATCTACAAGCTTAAAGATTAGAGAGATGTTTTAGTCATGAAACATATAGTTAGGGTCATTAATAAGGAGGATCAACTTTGATTAAATAACTTCATAAGCAAATATGGTCGTTGACAAGATAATTTCTCTATTAGACAAGAATATTTTTATATTTTGAGGATGATATGCATGTGAGAATTGAGAGTAGTGGTTTGGATTATTGATGCCAATATAGAGTTGTTTATTGGCTCATAGATGCTACTTCATAATGAATGATTCTTGGGTGGCATTGGTCCACTAATGGTGATCTAACTTTATCAATGTGGATGCTAACATAAAATGAGAATATGCATAGTTTATCATAAAGGATAACAAGTGGAATGATTCACTAGTGATCTTGTTTATCACAAACTTACATAAAGAATCTATCACATTCATCTTTCTACTTCAAGATTGAACATAGTTTGCATAACATTCTATTGAGGGTCATAGGGATCTTGGTGACAATTTGTAAGACATTCTTTGAGGCAACAAAAAGGCTAGCCATTGATTCTAAATCTCTAACAAGTCTATGTTTGATTTATCAAGAGGCTTAATCTTCTTTTTAGATTTCTTAATTTTTTAAGGAATCAATTTTTCTATTTCAATATGAATTAAAGATTAGATCTCTCCAAATTTCTCTTCTCTTAAATAACTAAATGAACATGAAATATGCAACAAGTGTATAAATAGAATGAACAAAACAAAATCATATTTCACAACATTTCTTATATGGTTTAATAGCCATTTCAATATGCTTTATTTCATTGGTCAGTTCTTCATTAGATTATGTGACAACTTTTGTGGCATCAATTCCACCCAGGCTATGTCACATCCCATCATAACATTAATACTACTTTAGATTATATACAGTTTATCATGTCATCATAATTACTCAACATTAATAATTTGCGATATCATATACACTTATATATCTCATATTCTCATGTCATCATCACCACCCAAGGCTGTTGCCTCCCCTCATCATGGCTACCCATCCAAGGTTATTATTTCACTTCATTATAGCATCATCACCACCTAAAGTTATTACATTATCCCACTTCATCATGGCATGATCATCACCCAAGTTTATTATTGATACAAGATGACCATTAGTAGATGATTCACATGAGATAAACTTATTATAGACATGCATGTTGAGTTATTGGGTGATTCAAATGATTAGAGAGAGAGCACAAACATCAAGTGGCACATAAGCTAGTTACCAAGGCTCAAACCAAAGAGATATACGAAGAATGAAAAGAACTAGGATGCTTTTTTTAGGATAGATTTTTCATCTTATTTATTTACTTTATTAATAAACTCAACAAAAAATTATAGCTATTAAAAGTTCTTATTTTTTCTTCAGTCAGTTATGGTGATTAAACTAGTTATGATAATTTGTAAATAAGAAGTTCAAAATTATATGTATCTTATCTTCATAAAGATAATGAATCATTGAATCTTGCTTATCTCTTTATGTTAGATCTATAAATAGCTTAAAAGTCATATAATTAAGAAAACTTTTGAATGAATTAAAAAGGTCTTAAAAAGCTTTAGAGCTTAGAAGAGAACAACTCGTGTCTTAAAGAGCTACTTAGAAGAGCAATGTTTACTCCCCTTATCCATTATTGCCATAATCAGCCTATTATAAGAGTTTCCCTATTACTCTCATTCCCTATCAAATTTGGTATTAGAGCCTTGTTAACCAAGCCATTCTTTGTCATCAATTTGGTGTTAAAGAATAGTGAAAACAATTATCTTGATCATAGGTCTTTCTTCCTCAATTCTCTTGGTTAAATACTAAGAACACCTAATGCTTGCAAGCCACATGTACATTGACCTCTCTACTTTTGCTATCCCTCTATGCATCATAATTCATGCTACATGCAAGCATCTATTATTGCATACATCTGTTTACTGCACAATCAAGCCACCAACAATGCCACATCTATATATAATCACATGTATGTGATCTGCACAAATCCTAGCCCTTAACATTGCTTTTCTTTCCTCTAAAATGATGGATAAGTTTTCACGTTAAAAACCTTAGTAATAAATTGATGTCTAAACATAACTGATCCAGCCCAACCTGATGTTCGAATTGGCACAAACCTTCCATATGCATCACTAGGTCCCTAAATCATCTATATCAAATAATGTCATCTAAATAGATCCATCACCTAGCCAAATCAACATAAACATCGCATGTGAGCCAACTGAGAGCTGAATAGCTCAGCCTAAATCAGACCAACTACAACAATGAACCAAAAAATTAGTATATTTAATGCTTTATTTGGTTCTATATTATAAAATCTAATTAAAAAGTGTTTATAAAAGGCAACATCAACAAGGAAATCAATTGTAAAAAAGTAAATTAGGAAGAACACAATTAAGATCAAGGACAAGGAGTTAGATTTAAAGAGATTTGCTCATATGAAGAGTTCATTTATAAATGAGACAATCTTATAAATAACTACATTTTACATTATCTTGATAATGAATTGCATAGTAAATTGTGTAGCCTTATATAGTGTAGTTTAATAATAGATGAATATTATAACTAGTTTGACTATCTCATGTATAAGTCTAAATGTTTTGAACCTGATTGACTCTTAGTTAACATATTTTGTTATAGTTCTTATGATAGATATTAGGAATGATATTGCCTTACATGACCCATAAACATTGGAGGACACGTTTTTCCTAGCACAATATGTAGAAAGATAAAAAAAAGTTTATTTCTTCATTTAATACATAAATGATTCATGAGAGGACATCAAATACACCAAAGTCAACTACTAGACTAGAGGTGTCACATTCTACATCTGGCACATAGATCACTAAGAATATAAGTGCTAGTAATAATAAGAAAAAGGTGATAAAATATTTTAAGTGTGGTAACCATAGGCATAGAATAATAAATTGTAAAATATTAACTTGTACTAAGGAATATGATATTGAGATTGGAACAAAAGAGATTGTTGAGGATGACACATACTTCACTAATGAGAAGCATAAATAGAAAGAAGAAGATGGATGCATAAATGTCATTAAAGGCTTACATATGTATCAGGGTGTAATATCTTCTAATCTCCAAGCCAGATACAGCTCGAATTGTCTTGTAAAGTGTGTCAAATCACTAAAATAATAAAATATTTTAAAGTTTAAAAATAAATATATATAAGTAGAAATAGCTTATCAAGACAATTCAAACGATGTTTGTTTCATCTTAGTCGGAGTTTGTATGAAATTATTATGAATTTTTACAGTTAACAGAGGCAATATATAATCTAGTAAATCAATAATGTAATTATTTATTCTTTAAATAGTATAAAATCCTTATGGATGGGATTTCAAGTTTAACCCTTCTCGAATCTTTTTTGTTGCATGTCAACAAGGACTAATTCATCGATGAATTCTAATTAAATCCTCATGTGAAAAGAGAGAAAGACTACAATGAGCTCAGACGAAGATTCCATGAGTTCCTAAACTGAAAATAAATTGATTATTTTTATTGATTTCACCAATGTTTTGCAAGGATTATTAAAATTAAGTCCTGATTAATCTTTTGCTACATTATTAGGTTGATTGAAAGGGAATTTGTTAGATATTGAAAAGTTAGGTTTTTAGGAATAAACAAAATCGAGGACAAAGAATGAGGGAAGAGAAAAAATACAACAAAAATTTTCATCATTTGGGAAGTGAGTTTTTACAACCTTGAACATGTAGTTGATAAAATTATAATTATACAAACTCTTATTTAATATTAATTATTGGTTGCTTAATAGGTTGAACCTAAAGTGCAAGAAATTTGACTTGTAGTAGAACCAAGCATGATAAGCAAGAAAATCTTGAGGAAGACACTCTAATATAAATTATATGCATATATTTGATGTAATATCAAATGATATCTATATGACCTAATGCAAAAATCCTGCATAGTATTTGTGATGTTTGATGTATTATTATAATTGTTAAATTTGTAAAATTATGTAGGAAATAGTTGTTTGAGGTATTGAGGATGCAAGCATTATGTTTAATTATTTGTTGCTTCAATTGTATACGTTTAATTATATATTGTGAAACTTTAACACATATTCTCATATGATTAAAATTAGAAAAATTATAAATTAAAGAAATTGAAATAAAATGAGTGATCAATGAATTAAAT
Organism: Vanilla planifolia; assembly: GCA_023846275.1. Lineage (NCBI taxonomy): Eukaryota > Viridiplantae > Streptophyta > Magnoliopsida > Asparagales > Orchidaceae > Vanilla > Vanilla planifolia. Next base: position 5,412,049 of record CM043870.1, read on the forward strand.
GTGTTATTCTTTAAGATTAGTGGCTAGTGTGCCACATGATATTGAGATGTATCGCTATGATAATGGCTAATGTGTCATATGATATTTGTTATAATGAGATGACTTGTGACTAGTGTATGATATAATTGAGATTTGACATAAAGATATAATCATTAAAAATGTTAAGAAATTAAATATTATTGTTCATAGAAATATAAAAATAAATAATTAATAAATATAGTTTTTAGATAAACTAAAAAGAGGGTACTAACTAACTATCCTGAGAGAGAGATTAATAACTCGATTATCGTAAAGTTAATTAAATGGAAACAAGTGACAATAATCAAGACTATAATAAGAAAAATGAAGGAAAAAAAAGAAATTATATGTGTATGCCATTTTCTTTGCGATGATTGTGTATTCATTTATAGCTTGTTATATTACATGTTATATTTTAACTTAAATGAGATGTTGATTATTTCTCCTTTAGTTTAATTTATATGATTTAAACTTTGTATATGATTTCTCTTAAAAATTTTTTATTTACATTTATATTTATTGTTGGATATATTTTGTTGAGCCTATGATGATTGACTTGACTTATTCTTTGGCACAAATTTTTCATGTATATTAGAACTACAATGCATAAAAGATTACCCATAATACTACCTATAAAAAAGAGATATATTTCTAAAGGTTTCTATTAAATGACTTTTTAATTATATGATATATACAGTGTTATATCTGTTACTTATAATTTGAATATAAGCTTAATAGGAAACTGTGATATATAATTATGGCATATTCAATTGTGATATATAATTCATGAGATGTTATAGCTATTGATATATAATAAATATCTGTTAACGTGTATTGGAACACACACAAATTATAAGATAGATTATGTCTATTTAAAATCTGAAATTTAAAAAAAATAAGAATAATATTTAGATTAATCTATACTATAATGAGAATGGACATCACATAGGATGAGATAGAAGATTATAGACTAAAAAATTATCTTTAATTTTTTATGACTCGTCAGTATAGAAGAATGAGGTCAATTATTGTTGGAAATAATGTCTTTCAAGATGAGTGAGTTTAGAAACTAAATGAAATCTTTAGTGTTTTCAAGTTATTTGGGTCAATCACACCATATTTTCATCAAAGTCTTAAAACTTTCATAGGAGTTACTTAAATTTCTTTTACAACCACTATTTATTATAATTTAATTAAGAATGTAAGAATACGAATAAGACTTGAAACTCTTATAGTGCAAAAAGAAACTATGACATCTCACTTTATTGTGTAGTTACAAAGGTGTGCTACGTTATATGAATTTAATATTATAAATTTATCATAAAAATATCTCCAATATCAACATATGTTGAATGTCATAAGTTTATCTTATGTTCATCATCATGTATCATAATGTCATATGTATCATATTATTATATCATTTTTATTAATTATTTTGCCATGCTTGATAATTGTAACAAAATAGCATCACAAACTATGCATTAGAAAATTTGTGTATGTAATCAAATCATCAAAATGTGTCACAATTTTAGTTAAAGTTTTGTTAGAAGATTCTTACTATTCTTTACCTCATATCGATTATCTACACGTATTCAAGTTATTGAAGTAGGTGTCAATGATTTAATTAAATTTGGTTTAAAACATTTATTATACATAAAATTATATTGTACCAAATTGTTATATTAATGTCATAGTTTATTAAATACTTGGTCACACATTATATTTTAAAAAAAATATAATTTTTCTCAAAAAAATTATAAATTTCAACATAAAACAAGTGGCTTTATCTTTTAAAATATTGCCCTTTAGCCTTCCTAAAATTTTCTATTTAAAATTTTGGTCTTTTGGCTTAAAAATCTATTTAAAGTAACTTTTAGATGCACTTTCAAATGCTTTTTTAAATAAGCATGTTTGAATGTGGTTTAATTCAGTCCTGGTTTGGTTCAGTCTAAAACATGTAGGCTTAGATTGAGTTACTACTTGGCTTGTTAAGGTTTGGCTGAGTTAACTTGGCAAGTCATAAGTCAAGGTATTGTGTAGGATTGTGTCAAAGATTCATTCAAGTTATTGGGTTTCTTTGGGTTCAGAAGTTGGTGCAAATGGCTAGTTATTAGATGGTCAACTAGGTTTGGCAAGCCATTCAGGTGATTTGTCGACTTGGGATAGGTCTATCAGGCATTTGGCATGACCCAGTAATTTGGTCTCTCTAATATGTTTGACCCACGCTTGGATGACACGTTGACTCATTGTGCCTTCATAGGCTAGTGTGGTTAATTAGGCATGGGCACTCAATACCCTAAGCATGGCTCGATTTTCCATAGTCCATGCATGATTAGAGTGACTTTGCTTACATCAACTTTCATTTTTTATTATTATTTGTGGAAGTATTCTCTCTCTTCCTCTTGTCATTTTTTCTAGCTAGAAACAACATTTCTTTTTTAACTTTAGTGATGATGTAATGCAAAATAATATATTTTTTACTTAGTTTTTCATAAATACCCATTTCTCTCATTGATAATAATTTCATTGTAGCCTCCAAATATGATATAGACTTATTATCTTCTTTTCAAAATTTTCTATCTTTTCTCTCTCTCTCTCTCTCTCTCTCTCTCTCTCTCTCTCTCTCTCTCTCTCTCTCTCTCTCTCTCTCACTGTGTGTGCTTGATATAAACATCTAGATCTTGTTGTTTTTCTCTTAAGCTTTTTTTTAAGCATATTTATAGGCTAACATTAGAGTAATGAAGCTTTTGGTAATATTTCAAACTTCTTACTCATTGGCATAATGGTGGTGAAGTCATCATTGTGGCCTTTACAACTTAACTCTACTTACATAGAGAGCAATATTTAGTACAAACTAAATATCTATAAGAGAGATAAGATATAGAGACTAGCATAAAGAATTTAGGTAAGGGATTTGGGAAAAAATCCAGTTCATAATAGTTTTTAAAAGTCTTTTTTTTTTTTTGAAAAATAGTTATTTTTTAAAACTTTGGATGTCATAGATTATTAAATGATGTGTAGTTTCTAATAGGCTTTTAAGGAGAGGAGTATACGGAAGAATAGTTTTACATCAATTTTAAAAAAAATAATTAACTTCACATGTAAGACATTGATTTTAAAATATTGAGGTATATTTTGAGAACAAAATTTATTTTGGTTATGATGAAAAAACCAAAATAAAAAATATCTGATAATAATATCGATATTTTGCTATATGATTGTGACATGAGAAAAAATGTAAAAACTAATTAACTTCCTGATGATGACATACATTCTAAATAACAACAATGAGCATTGGAAAGTAAAGAATGAGAAAGTGGTGGATAATAATTACAAAGGAAAAAAATCAACAATAAAGAGATAGATAATATGAGGTAGCAATTCTTAAAGATAAGAAGGGCAACAACATAGAGTGAGAAATAGACAAATATTGCATAAAGTGAAGAGGGAGATAACATAAAGAAAGGAACAAACAATGATTGAGAGCAAGGATCAATGGTATAGTTGAGAATAAATTGCTAGTAATTACGAGAAGAGAAGGGAAAAACAATGAAAAAAGAGAATCTGACAACATGGTAGGGGAGAGAGAGAATCTCACGACATGGAGGAAATAGAGAGAATTTGACAACATGAAGATAGAGAAGGAATTACTCAGCAGAGAAAGAAATGCCAATCGACACCATATCGGAGAACTTTCCTCTCTATACACATAATAGATAATAGATCTAACATCGAAAACCTTTTTAAAATCAACAAAATTTAATATCTAATTTTCATTCATTACACTAAGAGATTAAATACGTTTTAAGTTAAACATAAAAAATAAAAAAAAATATTATATATTCCAATTAATTTATCTCTCCTCAATCGACAGCCCAAAGAATTACATTCTAATATGAAACACATTGGTTGGCCCTTGTGATAGTTTCTTATGATTTTTCCTAACATGGAAACTTTCCTTTTAAAATGGTATATCCAAAAATAATAAATTTTGTTTTTAAGTTTTGATATATGCTATGATGGAATCAATACATCACTTTTTTTTTTTTTTTTTTTTTTTTCAATACATCACTTTTTTACCTTGAAAAGTAATAACAAAAGTACACCCAAAAAACAAATTGATCATAAAGACCAACGTTGTTACCTTGTCGCATTGCTTCAAGTTGTCACATGAATCATTTTTTTTTTTTTAAATCGCAGAACAGCATCAAAACGGCATCTTGAAAAGTGATTTTTTTTTTCATTTTTATGTTTAAAAAATGTTTTAAGAATTATAATTATTACAACCGAAGGTAATCTTACCAAATGACGACAGAATTAAAACAACACGCGTTACATAGTTTAAATTGCAACGTAATTACTTCTTAATGTGCGTGATTAACTCATTAATGGTGGTGTGGCGTTAAAGCTAGCCACCGTACAGATGATGCCACATCGGTTGCCACCGTTGGGTGAAATTTGGGTGCCGGAGAAGTGGTAACCCGAAGCATTCAAAGCTTAGTTTTCCTTGTGGAACTCGTTTCCTCTATTTTCCCACCTTTCCTTGTTTTGCAACTTCTGGATGCCAAAATGCATATGGTGTTACGCGGTAACGGTCGCCGTCATCATCTGAATCGCTGACTGTCAAAGTAACGTTTGATGGATACCTTTGAAAACGATTTCTTATACTTTTTTCAAATTTTACAACATAAAAAGCCTATTAAATAATTTTGTTTGATGTGTTGCACGACATAAAATCAATATGTGATTCTAATAACTGTCATTACAATATATTTATGCTTTTAAATTTTGTTAATGTTTTAATAAATAATAATAATAAAATATTATTTTTATTTGCACAAAAAATCTAGTACTTTTTTTTATTATTATTTTTTAAATATTGTTTAAACCGGAGGAATCACATTGAGCGAATCGTCCATCCCCGTGCAAAGATGCTTCGAGGTACGTGTACCTCCGGTGAGCGCATAGCGAGATGCAATATATATTAGTGGGAGTCATCGACAGCTACATTTCTGAGCCCTCACAGAGTCGCAGTTCTGTTTTGCTTCTCACTCCTGCTCCCAAGAGCAGAAACCGACAACTTCTCCCTCTGTTGCTCGAAGCTCTCCGCCGTGCACTTTTGGCGGGAACGCTGCGCGTCGAAGCTGGTGGATCTTCACCCTAAGAAGCGTATTCCGCTGAGATCGTTTCCCTGATCCCAACAACCGCGATAGGCATATGTACTGTTAGAATTGTAGTCTGGTTTGCGACAATGGCGGAAGAGGTGGAGGTGAAGGTAGTGGAAGAGTTGGAGAAGAAGCATAGGCAGAGCCTTGCGTTCTGTGAGCTCTTCTCGTTCGCGGATCGCTTTGACGCAATGCTTATGGCAGCTGGCAGTCTCGGTGCGGTTGTACACGGGTCCGCCATGCCGGTGTTCTTCCTTTTATTCGGCGATCTGGTGAACGGGTTCGGAAAGAATCAGGTGAATCTCAGTAAAATGACGGATGAGGTCTCCAAGGTGCGCTATCCTCCATGTGAGCCGCTCTAGGCTCTCTTTCGATTCCTGGGTGGTTCTTTTGCTTTTGCCCATTTAGCTTACGTCTGTGCTCTTTAATCTCGTAGTATGCTCTCTATTTCGTCTACCTTGGTTTGGTTGTCTGCGTTTCTTCATATGCAGGTGAGAACTCATCCGATTAGTCTTTTTTCTTTGCTTTCGATTTCAGCTTTTATTTGTTGTTGTCATTGGTTAGTACTACGGGAATGGAGGTAGGTGGAGGAAAATCAGACGAATTGGGCCCTCCATCTCTTCTTTTTTCCGTCATAAGCCTCCTCGTTCTTTTCTACTCCCATTTGCTTTTGCCTTCTTTTTCACTTTTTTTTTCTCCTGCAAGTTTTTGCGGTATTCTCACCGATTCCGTCTCGGTGAACGCTTGCAGTTACATTTTCTTTTTATAGTCCAACAGTGCTCTTCTTTCCTTCTGTTCGTCCGCAGAGATCGCTTGCTGGACGTATACCGGAGAGAGGCAATCCGGCACGTTGAGAAGGAAGTATTTGGAGGCGGTGTTGAAGCAGGATGTCGGATTTTTTGATACAGACGTGAGGACTGGGGACATTGTCTTCAGCGTCTCCTCGGATACGCTGCTTGTTCAGGACGCCATTAGCGAGAAGGTCATTTCTTTGGTTCATTGAATACACTGGAAGAATTAATTGATTGTTCCCCTTGAATACTTGATCTCTGTTTTAATTCATTGTGTTTAAACAGGTGGGAAATTTTATTCATTATTTGTCTACATTCCTTGCTGGGTTGGTGGTGGGTTTCATATCAGCTTGGCGATTGGCGTTGCTAAGCGTAGCCGTCATTCCGGGGATAGCCTTTGCTGGTGGACTCTATGCATATACTCTCACCGGGCTCACCTCAAAGAGCCGGGAATCGTATGCCAATGCTGGGATCGTCGCAGAACAGGTGTCAACTGGAAACTTAGCCACAATAAAAGTTGCAGTTTTAGTTGCATTTCTTTTCATTCCATTTTCCTGAAAACATGCATATTCTGTTGTCTTATTTATCGAAGTAGCAGCTTTTTACTGGCAGTAAAAATGAAACTACTGATTTGATAGAAGTTTGGCAAAGCTCTGTTCAATGGTAATTTTTGTAATTAAAAAAATATAAAAATATATTTTAATAGATATTTTATTTCAAAAGAATTTGGTTGATTTTTATTCTTTTGGGAACGAAACAAAAAAACACGTGAAAAACTACACTAAAAAAGGTATGTTGAGGCTATTGAGTGGGATTACAAATTAGATTAGATGGAAAAATTCATCGAAGCAGTGGCTTGAAAGGCTTGAACATTTAAAAGGGAATACTAAGATTTATGTTGTTCAGTTGTAGCTTACGTCTATGAGAGGAGATATAATTGACTAACAAAAAAATCAGTAGTAATGTACAATATAAAAGGCAAGGAAAATAATATTTCTAAAATTTAAAGAAGACCTAAATCTTAATCACATAAAAGCACCAAATTACCTCTATAATCTATATGATTTATAAAAGATAGATTAGAATCCTAAATATTTGATGTTCAAATAAACCCTAATACTCAATTAATCTAGAAATTATTATTATGCGTTATTGGTAACAAAGAATATTTGGTTACCCAAAATCCTAAGCATCAAGGGTTAAGAGAATTAGTTGTCATGGATGGAAGCGGTTGTTTGATTGGCTGCACATGTTTGAGCAAGATTTGATAGAATTTGATTCTCTCTTAACTGCTTTTGTAGCCCTTTTAGACTTTTCCTATGGAGGAAAATTGCCATAGATTTGGCAATACATGTTACAATGCATGAGCCAATATTTGGTGTAGCCCATGACCCTCATTATTGATTGGTGGACTCATTATAACAAGGATCACTAAGATTGGTTATAGAGATTGTTTGAGGTAACGAGAAATGAACTTTGACCTATTATCATGGTTGCATTCCTGACCTTCATCCCCTTCCTATTTCAACAAAGAAGACAAACCAGGTTGGAGATACCTTTTGGAGGACGAATTGATTACACCTTTAAGTATGTCATGTCATGTTATTCTTAACTTGATTTGTTTGAATTGATATGATTTAGATGGAATTTTGTATCTTCATAGACTAATTGAGAAGATTATGCATCTAATGAAATCTCAAGTGCACATTTTTTCTTTTTCTTTACTACAATGATCAGTTTCATGAGCATTGTTGTAAGAGAAAAGTTTTGTAGTCTCTTTTTTTTGTAAGAGAGAAGCGTTGCAGTTTCTTTTAAAATTGATGTCAAGATCGGAGTGTAATTATGATTTTTCTTTGGATTTTGGATTTTCATGTTAATCTTGTGTATTCTATTCTTTTTTATATGTTTTTTTTTAAAAATTTTTTGATTGCCAAAGAGAGCTTTTTGTAATTGTGCTTGGGTGATGGGAAACGTCCTTTTGAGTGATTTGAGCATTAAGAATTTTTTTTGTTTTGCATTCATCTTGATGACTTTGTATATAATCTAAGAGGGTGATATTGCTAACATGTGTGGACCAAACAATTGATTGTAACAGTTTAACTCAAAATAATGAGTCAATTGGGTTTTGGGCTATCCCTAATTAACTAAATGTGGTTAAATTCCATGGGTAAAATAACTCAACCCCTAATAATCCCCCCTCATTACAAAACATGCTCGTAGGATTTGATCTCTATCATATGAGGGATTTCATTGTGACTTTTGATGATGGGTTTAAATTCGCTATTTGGATAACTTGGGGTTTTGTTATTAGCAGGAACTAGAGAATATGAGATAGTTGCAGAGTTTTTGATAGTCAAGTGAATGTTTTTATCAATCTATTTCTTCAAGTTTGAAGTTGCCTACTTGGTTTCTTTTATAATTTTGCATCTTTGTTATACATCTTGATTTTTTTAATGGTAGGTGTGTCTGATCAGTACTTTAAATGCATAATACACGTGCTCTAATAAATTGGATTACTTTTTCAAACCACCATACTTGGAAAAGAGTGTCCATGCATGCAGTCCAATTTTCATAATTCAAAATTTAAAATATTTCCTTCGAATTTTAGGCAATAAGACATTCCAAAGTAGCTGCCTTTTTATGACTAACTCTATCATTTAATATCACAATCAAAGAGAATCGACTTATTACTGTGTCATTAGTGCTTGGAGAGGACAAAGGTTCCGTACGTTAGGATCATTTATATTCAAATCAAAGAAGAATAGTGATCATGCTGTCTGGCCTCAACTCTCCTGTTTCAAGTCCATACTCTTCAAGCAATTGACTTGGTAAAATGTAGCCAAACTCAATTAGGTTTTGATGACTTGTTAAGGATTGGCATAGATCATAACGATAGTATTAGATCTACAAGTCAAATGATTTATTTTGTTTTAAAATTCTTTGAAACACTTCGAAGCATCATCACCTTCATTGAGAATTAAATAACATATTGCTAAGTATCTTTTCTTCACATTTATGTTAGAATGTTGATGTTCAACCGGAAGAGTGTTTTTTAAGTTAAATTTAAAAAAATAAGGTGTGGTTTTTTATCCATATAAATGTGCATTCTGTTTACATCTTGGAAATTTTAATTTTCCCTGTAATCATCCATGCTGTATGTATTGCTTGGTATATGGCATCTTATTGTTACATATTTTCAGTGATCCACCATATATGATACTCTTACCTATATTTAATAACTCAAACATTTATTTCAAATGCATATCCTATTTTTGTGCAGTAGGTGAAAATCCACGATAACCAACCAATTTAATTGCATGTGTCAGTTCACTTATTTAATAAGCTTGTGGATACAGAAGTTCCACAATTTGAACTTCATGATATAGATATTTTTGTGAATGGCTTCATGGCAGGAGTAACATAAATTTGTTAGGAAAAGTTATCATTTTAGCATTGCAAGAACCTATATTTATTTTTATATATGGGTTATTGATTGATACATTTGACGATCATGCTCTAGTTTTATTTTGGTTGGTATCTCAAAAAAATGCAGTAGTATTAAAATGTCAAGCTGTTAAGTGTCTTTTTCTGGTAGTAGTGTTTCAGCAACATTGGTTTCATAAATGCTGTAGTGGTGGGATTGTGCTTTCTAAACCTCTTGTAGCATGCTACTTTTCTTTTGTTACAGATGCTCTTAGAATACTCCAAAATTGATATTTTTATTTGGGTGATTTACAGGCAATTGCTCAAGTCCGGACTGTATATTCATTTGCTGGGGAGAGCAAGACACTGAATGCATATTCAGAAGCAATCCAGCAAACCCTTAAACTGGGATACAAGGCAGGAATGGCAAAAGGCTTGGGAATAGGATGCACGTATGGGATTGCATGCATGTCATGGGCGTTGGTGTTTTGGTATGCTGGTGTTTTTATTCGGAATGGACAAACTGATGGAGGAAAGGCTTTTACAGCAATATTTTCTGCCATTGTTGGTGGAATGTAAGATCGAAAATTTCCCATTGCAACAATTTTCATTTCCATTGATTTTTTCTTATATTTCGTTTTAAAGTAGTAAAGATCAACACCAATAATTTTTCTATCTCTTCCACGCCAAGCAATTCTAATTCTTTGAATTGTACCTTGACACAATGGTAAAACTTATTGTTACAACACTTGTAATTCATGGTTTTAACTTGAGAAACTATCCTCTTGCAGAATGTATGCTGAGGTTAGATACAATAGATCTTTTGGATCTAATCCTTTCCCGAACCTGTTACTTGCCATAGTTTTTGTTACACTGGACTGCTCTTTTATACCTTAGACCTAGAGTCTTAAGAAGTATTGACAAGGAATTTTGTTTAATGATGGACTTCGTTTTCAAACTATTGTCATTTTTATGAAAACTTTTAGCAATATGTTAACATTAACAAGGCTAACTTGTTTCAATCTGAGCCATAAGTGAAATGAGTACTTGGTTGTTTGCATATGAAAAAGCTCTACTCTGTTCACCATTTTAGGTTGTGTAATAATGTCTTCTCAATCAACCTTAGTCATTTTTTGGTAGTTGAAAACTGATTTTTTTTTTGTTTTTGAAGTAAAAAATGTAAGCTCAAGGGTGTGTTAAGTAATCATTATTTTATGGAATATTACTTCCATTACAGGAGCTTGGGCCAGTCATTTTCAAATCTTGGGGCATTCAGTAAAGGGAAAACAGCTGGATACAAACTCATGGAGATAATCCAGCAGAAATCTGCCATAGTTCAAGAACTCTCTGATGGTAATATTTTGGAGGAGGTTCATGGAAATATAGAGTTGAAAGATGTGACATTCAGCTATCCTTCCCGCCCTGATGTTATTATCTTCAGAGAATTTTCGCTTTTTTTCCCTGCTGGGAAGACAGTAGCTATTGTTGGAGGTAGTGGATCTGGTAAGAGTACAGTTGTGGCTTTGATTGAAAGATTTTATGATCCTAACCAAGGTAGATGTTCCTTTGTTTTATTAGTTTAGCTACCATCGACTGCATTATGCAATTGCTAATTTCCCTTCTGTTGTTGCTATTACAGGGCACGCATTACTTGATAATGTAGATGTAAGAACATTGCAGCTACGATGGCTAAGGGACCAAATTGGTTTAGTCAATCAAGAACCTGCACTATTTGCTACTACCATACTTGAGAACATACTCTATGGGAAATTTGATGCAACAATGGCCGAAGTTGAGGCAGCTGCAACTGCAGCAAATGCTCACAGTTTCATTGCATTGCTCCCCAGTGGCTACAACACTCAGGTTACTTAGGTTCTTAGGTTAAAGTTTTTAACTTCATGATCTATTAAGTGCTTGAAGAATCATGTTTAGCATGAGCTTGTTACCCATATGCTCATTTGTTAAGTATACACAGGCTGTTTATGCTCAAAGGTATTATAGGGGTTTAATTTCCATAATGCTGTGTTGTAGTTTATATTAGGATATAGAAAGTCGTACTTGCTGCTTTCAAGTTGCAAAAAGGGAGATCAACTCTTCTATGTTTGATGCTATGGGTCTAAATTATATTGGTATAACATCATGTTTTGTCATGCTCATCTCTATTTGTTGCTTGGTAGCTTCTATTCCACAAATGAATCGAAGAGGGAAAAAGGGAAATCATTTTACTAGTTTTAATCAGATCTTATCAATCTAGGTTGGAGAAAGGGGAGTTCAACTATCTGGTGGTCAGAAACAACGAATCGCAATTGCACGTGCTATGCTAAAGAACCCCAAGATCCTGCTTCTTGATGAAGCCACCAGTGCCCTTGATTCTGACTCGGAGAGTATTGTCCAAGAAGCACTGGATCGTCTCATGGTTGGAAGAACAACCGTGGTTATTGCTCACCGACTATCCAGCATTAAAAATGTTGATACAATAGCTGTCATCCAACAAGGGCAGGTAGTTGAAACCGGAACACATGAAGAACTCATTGCTAAGGGAAGCAGTGGAGCTTATTCCTCTTTAATCAGGTTTCAAGAGATGGCGAGGAACAGGGACTCGGGTGCTGCATCTACTCGGAGATCACGCTCATCACGCCTGAGCCATTCTCTTTCTACCAAGTCCCTCAGTCTGCGGTCTGGCAGTCTGAGGAATTTAAGTTATCAGTACAGCAGTGGAGCTGATGGACGTATAGAGATGGTTTCTAATGCTGATAACGGACGCAAGTATCCAACTCCTGATGGCTACTTCTTGAAACTTTTGAAATTAAATGCTCCTGAATGGCCTTATGCAATCTTAGGAGCTATTGGTTCAATCCTCTCTGGGTTCATTGGTCCAACCTTCGCAATAGTGATGGGCAATATGATAGACGTGTTCTATTATCCAGATCCAAACTCAATGGAGAGGAAGTCTAGGGAGTACGTCTTCATATACATTGGAGCAGGGCTTTATGCAGTTGTTGCTTATCTTGTGCAGCATTACTTCTTTAACATTATGGGGGAAAACCTCACCACTAGGGTCAGAAGGATGATGCTTGCCGGTATAGAATTAACCAATGACGACTTCTTTCTTTTTGCTCTACCCGTTGTTTAGATCAGTAAGCCTGACTCATTGCATTATTCCTGCAGCCATCTTAAGCAATGAAGTTGGATGGTTTGATGAAGAGGAGAACAATTCTAGACTCCTTGCTGCTCGATTGGCTACTGATGCAGCTGACGTGAAGTCTGCTATTGCTGAGAGGATTTCGGTGATACTCCAGAACATGACCTCACTCCTTACATCCTTTGTTGTTGGCTTCATTATTGAATGGAGGGTGGCTCTCCTCATTCTTGCAACCTTCCCTCTGATTGTCTTAGCAAACTTTGCACAGGTACCTTGTTCTTTAACTCTTTCTTATTTGTGCAAATCCTCTTTTACCTAATTTCCACTTTTAGAATGCAGCAAATCTTTCATTTCATTTCTTTTGGCTTTTGAATGTAGTTGACCCCAATGATTAAATAGTGCTCACATTTTAAGATTTAACTATAAATTTATTGTCATGCAAATATTAAATCAAGAAGAAAAATAAGCATACACATGTAGGAATAAAATAATCTATAGTTCATTCAAATTTTTTGATTATCACAAACAACGATAATAAAAATTCATAATAAAAAAATAAGATAACAAAATAAAAAAAAATAGTAAAAGATGTCTAGAAGAGAGATTCATGTACTTGATCCTTTGCCAAAAAGATAATATTGAAAAAGAAGATCTGTGGATGGTTTCGGGTGAGAATATTTCACAGACAGATTATGAGTCTCTTAGAGCAAATTGTGATTTAAGACAAAGAAGATTATACTTGTAAATTACAAAAGTCATTATATGGTTTGAAGTAATCTTCAAATAGTGTTATGAGAGAATTAATAATTTCATGTTTAATCACAATTATAGCTAGAGTCCTTATGTTGTACAAGTTGTATTATAATTATTAGTTCAATTGTCAATTAGAAAAGCTATTGAACAATTTTTAGTTGTTTTATCTATCACAAAAAGTGAATATATAGCCTTGATACAAGGTGCTAAGGGAGTTGGTTAAAAAATTTAATTAGCAATCTCGATTTTCTTCAAAAATGAGTTCTTATATATTGTGATAGCCTTGATACATGGACTATATATGTCATTACTAGTATTAACAAGTTCTTGAAATAATATCTCAATGGATTTTATTAGCGGACTACCAATAACTAATGAAAACATAAATATATATTCGTAGTTGCAGATAAATTTTTCAAGATGGTCATAATAATACAATACAAATAAGAGATTATAAGTGAACAAGTAACTATCATTTTTTTTCAAAATGTATACAATCCTTTATAGCATCAAATTTGGATACTTGATTTTTGAGCAAATTCTAAAGAGCATTATAGAAAATGACAGATACCATTTTGATGTGAAGTATAGTTCATCCACAGATAGATGAACAAATTAAAATAGTAAATAGAATAATTATTCATCTACTAAGATGTTATAATGCATATCACCCAAAACCATAAGGTAAGAGTATTACATATGTATAGGTTGTATACAATTGCGTTGTACATACATCAACATTAATGGGTCTTTTTGAAGTTTGTATGAGATTTTTACCCTAAAGTCTACTAGACTTGAAATTCAAGATACAAGAAATTGGAGAAACAAGCAGTGCCACTAAACAAAAAGCACAAAAATTTTAAAAAAAATACGAGAAATACAAGTCAACGTTGAAAGACAACTACTTGAATCACAAATGAAGTATAAGAAATGACACGACAAACATAGAGTTGAAAAGAAGTTTGCACATTGTTTGACTTTATGTTAGTAAGGGAAGATTGAAAAGAAATAACAAGATTTTAAATTGATATGGCATGGTTCTTTCAAGATATTATGAAGAATCAATGACAATGTCTATCAACTTGAGTTATCACCATATATGAAAATATATTCAGTCATGAATATGGATAACTTAATCATATTGGAAATTAATTTAAAAGAATCTTGGACAATATGTGGAGGTCAAGAAAAAATACCTAATGGCATACACAAGGATTTATTTGATAAATTGTTTATAAATTTGAATTGACTCAGCTTGAGATTCTATTTGAAAAATGCCTAATTGGATCTATTTATAGATTTAGTAAACCATTTTCATGATTTGACCCTCTTTGTTTAGAATTATCTAATTAGAATTTGAATCAATTTAGATCTAATTTGACATTGATCCCATTCAAAACAAATATCATTCATGGTTAATTAGTTGTTGTATTTCACTTTAAAATACCTTGATTGATGTAGCAAATGGTATTGAAACATGTGTTGGAAAAAAAAATAGTATTGAAGCATGTGGTATATATTTTAAATTTATATCTATTTTCAACTCCTTTTTTGGTTTTATACATATGCTTACGTAAGCAATATGTTTCTCTTCAAAACAAGATTTACAAACATTTAAAAGAATGTTATACCAAACCTAATGCATTAATTTTGCTTAGAGCAATTATCAAATTTGGATTTTAGTATCAATTCAAATCTCAAGTGAGATTCAGACCAGCTTTGATTTAATTCAAAAATCAACCAAATCTAAGAACCAAGAGGTGGATATTTGGGATCAATCTTTTCTGAATTTCATTTGGTTACATCCCTACCTAGTTGTCGTCAAGAGACTTACCCAATAGGACATGAGATATGTTGCTTATAAATGATTGCACAGGGAATCTTTGTCGATCCTAACTGAGCCCAACCCGTGGTGACAACCAAGACTAGAAGAATAAGGCGACACCACTCTAATGGTGGCAAGGATTCTATTGGCAAATCCTGTAGCATTGTATCTATTGATTTTGTCTTGAATTCATTAGTGAACTAAAAGAATATTTGTAATTTTGCTATCTTAATATGTTGTCCTAACCTGTCTAGTTTTGTAGTCATTTTTTAGCCTTTTAAGGGCAGTTTTTTTCCTCCTAAGTTCTTTTGTAACCCTCAATTATAGTGGATTTCTTTGCTCGTTCTCTCTCGTGGTTTTTCCAATTTTTTTTCACGTAAATCTCTGTTATTTACATTTTGTTTATTGTGATTTGATTCGATTTTGTAACAAATTAGTAACAGAGTCACCTTCTTTTGATTCATCGGATTTTTTATGAATGACAACAATAAAATGCGACATCGAGAAGTTAGATCGGAGCACAAGGTTTGCTTTGTGGCAAGTCAAGATGCGAGCAAATTTGATGCAGTTAGATTTGGACGATGCCCTTCTCGAAATGGAGAAGATGTCGTCAATGTTAATGGTAGAGGAGAAAGAGAAGAAAGATCGGAAAGTAAAAAACCAATATCCAGTTACATTTGCCAAATGAGATTTTGTAAGATTGTTTGAAAGATGAGACGGCTGTGGCTTTGTGGCTTAGATTAGGGACACTTTGTATGACAGAGTTTATCGAACAAACTCCTTTTGAAACAACATTTATACATGTACCATCTCACTGGAGGCAAAGATATCAAGTTTTATTTAGATTAATTTAATATAGATTTGGAGATGTTTGAAGTTATATATGATGATGAAGACCTTACTTTACTTCTATTGTATTCTCTGTCATCCTCTTACACCAACCTGAGGGACATAATGTTGTATGGTCGAGATTCGATTTCGTTTGAGGACGTTTCACAGGTCTTGTTGTATAAAGCAATGCTTGACAAAGATCCATTAACTTTTGAATCGCAAAGAGAATGTCTGATGTTAGAGGATGTTCAAAGCAAAGAGATTTTTCTGATGCAAAACAGAAGTAAGATTAAAGTCCAAACACAAATTTTATTTGCAATTATTACAAAAAGAAAGGTCACATAAAAACAGTCTGTTTTAAACTAAAAGGAAGGGAACAATTTGAAAAAAGTGATCACGGATTTGAGAAATCAAGAGAAGTCAATATAGTTAGTGAGGAAGAATGTATTAGAGGCATCATGTTTGTAACAGGTTTAGAAAATTCTTTTAAATCAGAATAAATTTTGGATTTAGCTTGCTTTTTCCATATTATACTAAATAGGGATTGTTTTGTCACCTATGAGCCTGTTATGAAGGGATGTGCTTATAGGAAATGATGCATTATATAGGGTTTTTAGTATTGAAATTGTTAGGATCAAGATGTCTCATGTATCTATTTACACACTTGGTGAGGTGAGGCACATTCCAAACCTAAAGAAAAATCTTATTTCTCTTGACATATTTGACAGTAAAGGTTGTTGATTCATCATAGAAGGTAAAGCTATTAAAGTTATTCATAATTCCTTGGTGATAATGAAAAGAAAGAAGGCTAATAGTAGATTATATAATTTTGAAATATTTACTTTAACAAGAGCAACAATAGTGTCATTCATTTCAGATTCTAATATTATAAGGTTATGACATATATTGTTGTGACACATAAGTGAAATAAGTATGATTGAACTAAGTAAAATAGATCTCTTATCTGGAGATATGATAGAAAAATTAGAGTTTTGTAAGCAATGTATTATGGGTAAACATAAAAGATCAACTTTCAATATTTGACAAAAAACAAAGGAACTTTTAATTATGTTCATTCAGATTTATGAGATCTATCTTAGTAGCCATCCAAGATCGATGTTTAATACATGCTAACTTTCATTAATGATTACTCTAAAAAGGCATAGGCTTTCTTTTTAAAAAAATTATTATTTTTTAGAGTTATGTCAAGTGGAATACACTTATTGAGAAGCAGAAAAAAAAAGTCATAAAGCATCTTCGAACTGATAATCGGTTAGAGTTTTATTCCAATGAATTTAATGAATTCTACAAAAAAAACATGGTAAGGCACAGAACTTGTGTATGAATGCAACAAAATAGTGTTTTTGAGAGATATAATCGAACCAATTTAGAGAGTGTTGGATGCATGTTGTTTACTGCAGGTCTTTCAAAGTCATTCTGGGTAGAAGTATGTTTCACAGCATGTCATCTGATCAATATTTCATCTCACACAGTCATAGACATAAAGATACCTGAAGAGATTTGGTTAGGTAAACTTTTTAGTTAGTCTCAATTAAAGGTTTTTTGTTGTGTTGTTTACTCCCATTGTAAATTAAGAAAATTGGACCCCCAGGTTCAAGAAATGTGTCATTCTTGATTAATGTTGGAAAATGTGAAACAAAAGGTTACAAATTTTGGTATTTTTTTTTAATCTAAATTGATAGTAGAGATATAGTGTTTGAAGGGTTTATGTTAAATGTTCCTAAACAATATGTTATTATTCATGATGATGCTGCAAGTAATAGTCCAGATGGTGTAGAAATTGAGATTCATTTCAATTACTTATCGGAAGATATACAGGTTGTTGAAAATGATCAAGGCTTATAGGAAGGACAATCATATAGCATTGAAAGAGATCGAGAAAGAATGGTGATCAGATCTTCAAAGATAATGCAAAGGTTAATTTGGTTGCATATTTTGTGTTTGTGGCTCAAGACATGAGTTTGAGTAGTGAGTTTTACACTTATTCAGAGGCTACTACTTGTGAAAATTCAAGACATTGGTTGTTGACTATGCAGGAAGAGATCTAGTCTTTACATAAGAACAAACTTTGGGATTTGACAAAGCTTCCAGTTAGTAAGAAGGCCATTAAATGCAAGTGGATGTTCAAGAAAAATTTGATACTCTAAGTGATAAAGAAGATAGGTTTACGGCCAGACTTATAACCAAGGGATACAATCAGATTAAAGATATTAATTTTATTGATGTCTTTGTGCCTATGATAAAGCATGTATCAATTAGAATTTTGTTTGGTTTGATTATTATTAATGATTTAGAGTTAAAACAACTAGATGTCAAGATTGTTTTCTTACATGAAAATCTAAAAGAAGAGATACATTGAGTAACATGAAAGTTTTGTTTGTGAAAGTAAATAAAATTATGTGTAGATTAAAGAAGTCTTTATATGGCTTGAAATAGTCTCTTAAATAATGATATAACATGTTTGATTCTTTCATGTTATCTCATCAATTTTACACAAGTAATTTTGATAGTTGTGTATACTTAAAAAAACTTGTAGATGAATATTATCTGTACTTATTGCTTTATGTGGATGACATACTTATTATAGTAAAGAGTAAGAATCATGTGAAGAGTTTAAAAGGACTTCTCAAATTGGAGTTTGATATGAAAGACTTATGGGTAGTAAGAAAGATACTGAGGATGGAGATCGCGAAGGAGAAAGGAAAAAAGATTTCTTTTTATCTTAAAATGACTACATTAGGAAGGTGCTTTAGAGATTCATGATGAAAGAAGTTAGAACTTTTTCTACATCTTTGGTCACTCATTTCAAGTTGTCCAAAAATCTATTCAAACATTGAGGAGTCAGAATACATGCAGCATGTTCCTTACATGATGTAGTTGATAATTTGATGTACGTAATAGTTTGCAGTCGTTATGATTTGACACATGCTATTAGTGTTGTCGATAGGTACATGATTGATCCAGGCAGGCAACATTGGGAGGTTGTTAAGTGGATTTTGAAGTACTTATATGACATTATTGACACTTTTCTATAATTTTTAAGAAATATTTCAATATTGAAAAGTTATGTTGATTTAGAATATGAAGATAACTATGATAGAAGAAGATTTCTCATAGGGTATATCTTCACTCTTGGGGGTTGTGTTGCTTGTTGGAGAATAGTTTTTCATAGTACAGTTGCACTGTCCACTACAAAGACAGAGTATATGATAGTCATTGATGCTGTGAAGGAAGCTATCTGACTATGAGGTCTATTCAGAGAGCTGAGTGGAATTGGTGAAGCGATCACCATATTTTGTGATAATCAGATTGTTGTACGCTTGTCCAAGGATTAGATGTTTCATGTGATGATAAATCATATCGATATCAAATACCACTTTAGTCATGACTGGATTGAAGTCGGAGATGTAGGTATTTAGAATATCAATACTTTGGAGAACCCCATAGACATAATGACAATGGTACTTCTAGCAACCAAGGTCAAATTTTGTTTGAACTTGATTAATATCATGTGATTCATGAAGACAACCTTTGGAGAATCAAGCTTTGCATTGCTTTACGTGTCTTCATGAGGGAATTCAAGTCAAGATAGAAATTTGTTGATGTTATCTTGAATTCATTAGTAGACTAGAGGCATATTTGTAATTTCATTGACTTAACATGCTGTCTTAAATCCATCTATATATATGATATGTTAGCTTAGGGTTTTGTAGTCTTTTTTAGGCTATATTATGGATAGTTTTCTTTCTCATAATATTTTTTGTAATCCTCAATTATATTGGATTTTTTGCTCGTGTTCTTTTGTGATTTTTCTCATTTGGATTTTCACGTAAATTTCAATGTCATTTAGATATGATTTTCTGTGATTTGATTTGATTTCATAACAATAACCATCCCCAACTAACACGAGAGATTGTTCATTATCTAGATTCCTCCAAAGAAAATTAATTTTTAATTGCACGAATCATCTAGCAAATTAATTTACAAAAGTCATGATAAGTTGGTCCCGATTGCTTTTGTTCCCAATCTCAGCTAATACAGTGGGATCTCAGTGCTTGTTTATTGAATGAATGGTAGTCAATGAGAGTTGGTTGCTCGATCCATACTTAATTGGTTGAATGAAAACTTTGACACCATTAGGTGTCATGCATTCCAAGATTCATTCACATAAAGGTGCAAACCTTTTGAGAAAGAAACATTTTGGATGAGGTCAATTTTTTTTCTTATGACTAATAACCTCCGATTTATATATCTCCTGTGGTGGAAGCCGATGCTAACCAGGATTCTAAATGTTCCTTACTCAGCAACTTTCATTAAAGGGGTTTGCGGGGGACACAGCAAAGGCCCATGCGAAGGCGAGCATGATAGCCGGTGAAGGCGTCAGCAACATCCGCACTGTTGCCGCTTTTAACGCCCAAGAGCAGATCCTCTCCCTCTTCCGTCAGGAGCTGCTCGTCCCCCAGCGTCGTAGCCTCGGCAAGAGTCAGAAATCCGGGTGCCTTTTCGGACTTTCTCAGCTCGCCCTTTATGCTTCCGAGGCTCTCATCCTCTGGTACGGTGCCCACCTCGTGCGTTCTGGGGCTTCCACCTTCTCCCGAGTCATAAAGGTCTTCGTGGTTCTCGTCGTAACCGCCAACTCCGTTGCCGAGACCGTCAGCCTTGCCCCCGAGATAGTCCGCGGCGGGGAGTCCATCCGCTCGGTATTCTCCATCCTGAATCGCAGCACCCGCATTGAATCCGATGATCCCGAAGCCGAGACGGTTGTTTCCATCCGTGGGGACATCGAATTCCGGCACGTCGATTTCGCCTACCCTTCCAGACCAGAGATTCCCATCTTCAAGGATTTTAACCTCAGAATCCGCGCCGGGCAAAGTCAGGCTCTCGTTGGCCCCAGTGGATCCGGAAAGAGCTCCGTCATTGCCCTCATCGAACGCTTCTACGATCCCACGGCGGGCAAGGTCATGATTGACAGCAAGGACATCCGTCGGTTGAACCTGAAATCCCTTCGCCTCAAGATCGGCCTCGTGCAACAAGAACCTGCTCTCTTTGCGGCCAGCATCTTCGACAACATAGCGTATGGAAAGGATGGCGCGTCGAGGGAGGAAGTCATCGAAGCTGCGCGAGCCGCTCACGTGCATGGCTTTGTCAGTGACTTCCCAGATGGGTACGACACGCAGGTTGGCGAGAAGGGCGTTCAGCTATCCGGGGGACAGAAGCAAAGGATCGCGATCGCAAGAGCGGTGCTCAAGGACCCGGCGGTGCTGTTGCTGGATGAGGCCACGAGCGCGCTCGATGCCGAGTCCGAGAGTGTGCTGCAGGAAGCCCTCGACAGGCTGATGCGGGGACGGACGACCGTGCTCGTGGCGCACCGCTTGTCCACGATTCGTGCGGTTGACTGCATTGGGGTGGTGCAGGATGGCCGGATAGTTGAGCTTGGAAGCCATGCGGAACTCGTGGCGCGTCCCCAAGGAGCGTACACCCGCCTGTTGCAACTACAGCAGCATCGGATTTGATGGCTTCGGAAATCCGGGTTGATTTTTTTGTCAACGTTGGGGTTCTACGAATTGGAACGGGGATGATGGTATTTGACATCATCCACTTGATGTATATATCTTAAGGACTTTGCTTAGGCAGCTGCATGATCAAGAAAACGGTTCATCTTCCAATTTTTATCGTAAGAACGGCTGAACAATACGGTCTCTCTTACTATATACCTCGCATTGCTTTCGTGCTTGATATCTACCTTGCTCATCTAAATATTTGTTGGGTGTAATGAGATAAATATTGTATGTGTCAAAAATATATGCTATCATTTCAAAAAGATAAATAGTTTGATTTTTCAATCATAATGGATTGATGATTATATAGATGGGGTAAATAAATTATTTTTGTTTCTCTTTGCTAGAGAGGTAATTTCTAAAAAAATCTTGTATAAACATAGTATTTTAAGATGTAAATTTTGATTTCACATATAATGTTCAATTGGCTTAATGGATTAGAACATGTGTGATGAATTACTTGTGAATTTGTTATATGAGCCATGAGGTGTGCTTACATTGCATGAAATGTGTTGTTTAGGTCGTAATTGGGCAATCAATTAACATGACAACAAAAAGCAAGTGTACTATAGTTTATGATCCATGATATGGATAATGTGAAAATTGAGATGTGCAAGCCTAATGTATCTCAATGAAGAAGATATAATATGGTGAATATTTATAAGAGGAATATGACCAATAAAGAAAAAAAATTTATGCATGTTGTACCCTTGAAACTCTAGTATTTTTTTTTCTTTATCATAAGTTTTTCGAAAGCATTTAAAAGTGATGTCGAACATTCTAGTAAATTTGTAAAATGAGTTTTGTGATCATTTCATAGTTCTAATAAAAATCTTTTGAGGGTATAATTTCATTTCTTGTTGGTGTTTTTTTCGTGTAAATATTATGTTACATATTTTGGTGTTTTCATGTTTTGTTTGTTCAAAATTTATTTTTTATTCTATTTGTGTGATAAGTTGTTTGTTCATTAGTAATTAAGGATGAAAGTTTTTCAACAAATTAATGATGATGATTAGTGGTATATTCTTGAACCATTTAGAGAAGGAAAAAATCACTTAATAAATTTATTTGTAACCCAATTTGTTCATGTCGAACTCAAAATCTTTACATTCTGTAAAAATTAATCAATAAGAAATAGTCATTAAATTGAAAATGATAAAAAATAATACATTAACCGTGAATTTAAAAGTCATGATATATCTATTGATAATAAATAAAAATAGTACGAATATTTACCGTGACGGTCCAGTCTAGTCCAAATTTGTTGCACAAACTTTCGTCGGATTTCGGATGGAATCACATTTAACCCGATCCGTCAATATGACCCGAACCGTTAATACTTCTGCCAAATGTTACGCTACGGAACCCTAACGTTACTAGGTGATCCGATTAGTACGTAAGGGCTGTGACGACAACACGTTTCTTCCCGCCAAGATGCCACGTCATGGTCTATGCAACAGAGCAGTAGAACGTTAGCCTATGCTACCAACGTGGACTCCAATCCGTACATCCTTCCCCTCCTTCCCGCGGCAAGCCAGTCTTATATAGAAGAGGAAGCTCTTGCTCTGCTTTCGTACCAGTTCTCAGCAGCATCAACCTGCTGCCCTACTAAGAAGATCTTGAAGACATTGGAAGAGTGAAGCTCAAAACAAATTTGGATTTTGGAGGTCGACGTAGTGCGAAATATGGAGGTAGCCAAGGAATTAGAGGCCCCACGCCGTCCAGAAATCAGCCTGTTGAGGCTCGTCTTCTGTTGCACAGTCGCCGGTGGAGTGCAGTACGGTTGGGCTCTGCAGCTCTCTCTCCTCACTCCCTATGTTCAGGTTCTTCTTCCTCTCCGATTGTTCCAAAAATGGTCTCTTTTTGCACGAATGCAGTTAAAAAAGATTGAAGTTTTGTTATGCTTTTGTGCTGCAGACTCTTGGATTGCCGCATTCTTTGGCTTCAATCATGTGGCTTTGCGGCCCTGTTGCAGGGTTTGTTGTGAGTGGTTCTCGGCCGTGGTTTACTTTTTATGTTGCTTTTTCTCGAAGGGTATCTTCCATTGATCCCAAAAATTGCATGAAACTAGGTTGGACCAATAGTTGGCCTTTGGAGCGATAGATGCAGATCAAGGATTGGCCGGCGGAGGCCGTTCATTATAGCAGGATGCATTCTTATAGCTTGCTGTGTGAGAGAACGCCCATATCACTGTTCCTTCTTAATACTTTAACTTGCAATGCGCAATACCAAGCTGTCATCTCTGGCTTGTAGGTTATTGTGATTGGTTTCTCCTCTGACATAGGATCTGTGCTTGGCGACACCAAGGAGAACTGCAAGTTAATACTTTTCCTTCTTTCGTTGAAACAGGGAGCTCTGCATTATTTTTTATCTAAAAAGCAGATGAATCTTTTCAGCCTTTATGTGGGTCCTCGCTGGAAAGCAGCTATTGTCTATGTGGTTGGTTTTTGGGTGCTCGATTTCTCCAACAATGCCGTTCAGGTTTGGTTCATTCAAGTCTTCCTTTCAAGAAATCTCGCAATTTGATCGATCTGTATGAGAGATGATTAAAGAAAGTTTTCTGACCTCAGGGTCCAGCTCGAGCCATGATGGCTGATCTCTCTGGTACATACTATTGTTGTGTGATTTCTTGAATGAACAAGTAATTGAAAGTTAAGACCGAAGTTTCTTACGACAGGACAACATGGATGCAATACAGCAAACATTATCTATGCGTTTTGGATGGCCTTCGGAAATATCTTAGGCTACTCCTGCGGATCTATCGGTGATTGGTACAAGTAAGTTTTGTACTTAGCAGCACTTCGATTGCTACAGATTAACTGTTCTATACAAGGTTAACATGTTGTTACAGGTGGTTCCCTTTCCTGGTGACGAACTCTTGCTGCAGAGCTTGTGCAAACCTTAAAGGCGCCTTCTTGATTGCAATCGTAAGAATCTTCCCGAGATTTGATCCAAGTTCCATAAGCTACAATAACTTTTCATCGTTTATGTAGATCTTTCTTTTCATCTGCTTGTCGGTGACGGTCATAGTCGCAAAGGAAGTCCCACTCTATATGTTGAACCCATCCGAAACAGAGCAGGGTGGCTTTGGAATATTTTCCGTGTTCACTTCCTTCAAGAACCTCCCCCCGGGGATGCCCTCCGTGCTTCTCATCACATCCATCACCTGGGTAAGTTTTTGTTACTTGGGTTCCGATTTGATCCAAGTTTTTTTTACCTCTCTTCTGATTGTTGTTGCAACGCAGTTTTCATGGTTCCCATTCAACCTCTACAACACGGACTGGATGGGCCGAGAAATCTACCATGGCGATCCCAAAGGCACGAGGGAGGAGATCGCTGTCTATAACAGAGGCGTCGAAAAGGGTGCCTTTGGTTTGCTTCTGAACTCGGTAATGTGAACGGATTTTGTCTCTCGTTTTCCGTTGCGTTTGAGTCAACTCAAGAGGTCACCTCTGTTTGCTACGCCAAGGTTGTACTCGGCATCACCTCCATGCTGCTCACGCCCTTGTGCAAGAAATTAAGCTCGAAGTTGGTGTGGGTCATCGGCAACTTCACCATCTTCCTCGGCATGGGTGCCATCACAGCTCTGAGCATCATTTCAAACAAAAGCCACACTGGAAGCATAAGTTCTGCTGTGGTGGGACCCGACGGCTTGCGGGCCGGAGCCGTGGCCATCTTTACTGCGCTAGGATTTCCCCTTGCCGTTCGTCTCCTTCTCTATACTCCTTACCCTTCGTATCTCCATCCCGGCGCCTCGCTCACGTCCTCTTCTTCTCGCAGATTCTGTACAGCATCCCTTTCGCCAGTGCCGCGCAGCTCGCCGCGAATGCGGGTGGCTCACAGCAAGGTCTGTATGGCTTGCTCTGTTCATGCAAATCAAAACAAGCTTCTTCTTTCGTCTTTTGTTCTGATGGAGAGATTCTGAGCTTGCAGGGCTCTGTATCGGCGTGTTGAACGTCTCCATAGTCATTCCGCAGGTAATCAAATCTTGGTGGGTTTGGACTTGGCGTTTACAACCCGGGTTTGAGCTGTTGCTGATACGCAGGTGATTGTAGCTGCCGGAGCCGGGCCATGGGATGCCCTCTTTGGCCATGGAAACATACCGGCCTTTGCTCTTGCTTCGGTTGTGGCCCTCATCGGCGGCTTCATTGGGCTGGCGGTGCTGCCGAAGATCTCGGCCGATTCATTGAAAAGCGGCGGCTTTGGTTCTTCCATGCACTGATCGGCTGCAAGCAAGAGATATACCATATGCACTGATCGGCTGGCAGAGCCTTCGGTCATGTTATTGGGAATGCAGCCGAATAAGATTATTGTTTTAGAAATTAAAATATTAAAAAAAATTATGGGTTAGAATATTTTGTTTGATTCAATGGTTAATTTGAGAATATATTGTGATATTTAAAATATAATATTGGCTGATATTTTTTAATTACATGAAAATAATAGTAATTGTAAATGTTAACTAATAGTTTAAGATTTTTTTTAAAAAAATTTTATGCGAGGTATGTTAGTTACAATTACAATTTAAAATTTAGTAATATTTGAAAACAATATCCAAAAGCATACAACTTTCAAATATAATATTTAAGAATTTTGATAAAAAAATAGAAAATAAAAAATAAAGAAAGAATATAAAAATAAATGACAAAATAAAACTAATAGGACATTGAAAAAATAATGAGAATATGCTCAGAGAAAGGAAACATTTCGCCAAGCACTCGAAGTGGCAATAGGAGCATGCGATGAGAGATAACAACTATGATTTAGTTGCTAAACAATTCTTCCTCACCAATTATATAGGATCATGATAAATTAAGATCAAATTGCTCTAGAAGATGATCACAAGTTGTAATAAAAGTTTGGATTAAATTAGGTTTTAAACATTGTCATAAGTCGTTTTGTAAACTATGTAAAGGATAATTTTAAAAAGTTCTACATCCAAATCAACGACCACCATGTGTCTTTGTACGCATCAAATGAATATTGTGCTTATTCAAGTTAGCTACGAGAGTTATCAAGTAAAAAATGATTCAAACTAACATGATATAGGCCCCATCGCACAAATCCATAAGAAAGCAAGCATAAACGACTTTATATAACACAAACATAACTATGTACGACTCTTGCTTTGTTTGTACATTCATTATTTCAAATAATGTGTTTACATTTTTTTTTTTGTACAAAATCCTTTTATCACATGAATGTTAAGCTACTAATATAAGGCTCAAAATAAGTATATTTCCATGCAAATGAAAATGTTATAAATTTTTTAAAACATCTTTAAATAATCTAAGATACAAACCCCTCGACATCAAATAAGAAGCGGTAAAAATACGATAAACCCTAATAGCAAAGTTCATAATGGCATGTTCTCGATTTGCAATCAAGATGATTTCCATCAAAAAAATTACAAAATTGAATCATAGCATCAAATACTATTAAATCTCTATTATGTAATGATAATTAGACATATAAAATATAACATAAAATAATTTGAGCATAAACCAACATCAAAAAATGCTTTAAAGTTATAATCAACATGCCACTCTTAAATGCATAAGATGTCATTATTAGGAGTCCACAAATACAAGAACATTTATTTTTAAGCAAATAAATCATTATCAAAATAATTATTTTAACTATATTATTACAATTTTCTAATGATTGCAAAAATTCTCCCACATGTCAAATAATGTAATCATACATTATTTGTTTTGTCAATAATAAATAAGTCTCTTAAAGATCCAATTTTCTTTAAACAAGTCATTTATTATCTTTAAAAAAAATTCTATTAGTAAAATAGATTTTATAGTTTTTAATATTTATTTTTTTATATTTTTTCATCAATATCTTGTGAGAATCAAATCATTCTTCAAAGACGTATATTATACATGAAATGTGCATGATTTATTTTATATAATCCTTGAATTAATGCATTTACATATTCATTATATATGTATTATCTTTTTAAATTAATTTTAAAAAGTTAAAAATGATATCTTCGAGCTCGCAAATCGCTGCCATCCGCATGTAAATATAGGCAAAGCTGGATGCAGCCGCGAGCTCGATCGCAAAACGATGGCATCCTTATCTCCCAACCTTTGAAGCTTTCAAACCATGGAGGAGTATATAATCCTTGCCAACATCCCCCTTTCTTCCTCGGGCTGCACCAAACCACCACCACAAGGAGCCGCGGCTCCTATCCAATAAAACCCTTCTTCTCTGTCCTTAACCGCCTTCTTCGCTTCTCATTCACAAAGAGGGAGAAAGAGAGATAGAAGCACATAGCCACCTTTCGAACAAATTAGTTAAAAACAAACAAAATGGTGAACAAGGCCGCTATCGGTGGCTTCTCCGCCATCCTCCTCGTCGCCGCTGTCATCGGTGTCGTCGCCGTCACCACCAGGTCGGGAAGCCACGGTGCCTCCGGCGACAACCTGACCTCCACCTCGAAGTCCATCTCCGCCCTGTGCGGTCCCGCGGTGTACAAAGACCTATGTGAGCAGACCATCAGCTCCATAAACGAGACCTCCACCGTCGGCGATATCGTGCGGGCCGCCGTTCACGTCATTGTTGGCGAGGTCCAATACGCCAACCAAACCGCCCACGAGCTCCACAAGGAGGCCAAGGGCCCCATCGACAATGATGGCTTCGAGTTCTGCAACGAGCTCCTCGTCGACGCAGGAGAACAACTCGCCGCGATCCTCTCAATCGCCGACGATGGTCACCGCCTTGACGACTTCATTGCCTGGCTCAGTATGGTCCTTTCCTACCGCACCAACTGCCTCGCCAGCGTTGAGTCCCAGGACCTCAACGCCCGCCTCACCACCGCCCTCCAAAACACGACCGAGCTCACCGACAACGCCATCGGAATCATCTCCGCCATCGGAAGCTTCGCCAAGGAGCTCAACCTCGACCTCAACATCACCCTCGACAGCGCCACCACAACCGCTAGCCGCCGCCTTCTATCCCAGGAAAACTACCCGTCCTGGATCCCCGCTGCTGACCGCAAGCTCCTCGCTGCCCACAGCTCGATCAGCTTCCATGCCAGACCCAATGCTGTGGTTGCCAAGGACGGCAGCGGCCAGTTCACCACCATCAATGCGGCCCTCAAAGCCATGCCCAAAACCTACCGCGGCCGCTACGTCATCTACGTTAAAGCCGGCCTCTACAAAGAGAAGGTAATCGTCACCAAAGACAAGCCAAACCTCCTCATCTATGGTGATGGTCCACGCAAGACCATCGTCACCGGCCGCCTCAACTACGCCGAAGGCGTTGGCACCTACTTGACCTCCACCTTCTGTAAGTCAAGTCGACAATCCACGCATATTTTATTAAATAGATAAATCGAAAAATATTTATTTATTTATTTATTTATGAAACGCAGCGGTGCTTGCGCCGGGGTTTATAGCGAGGTCGATGGGGTTCACGAACACGGCGGGGCCGCAGGGACATCAGGCGGTGGCTCTGCGGTTGGGGGCTGACGCCGCGGTGCTCTACAACTGCCGAATCGACGGATTCCAGGACTCGTTCTACCCGCAATCGGGGCGGCACTTCGTGCGGAACTGCGTGATCTCCGGAACGATCGATTTCATCTTCGGAGTCTCAGCGGTGGTGATTCAGAACAGCCTCATCATCGTGCGACGCCCGATGGACCATCAATTCAACACGGTGACCGCCCACGGGCGGGACAACAGCAACGAGAAGAACGGGATCGTGATCCAGAACTGCCGAATCGTGCCGGACCGGAACCTCTTCCCGGACCGGTTCAAGATACCGAGCTACCTCGGCCGCCCGTGGAAGCGGTACTCGACCACCGTCGTGATGGAGTCGCTGTTGGGAGATCTGATCCGGCCGGAGGGGTGGCACGAGTGGGACGGTGGTTATGCTCTCAATACGCTGTATTATGCGGAGTATAACAACAGGGGGCCAGGGGCGAACACAAGGGGAAGAGTCAACTGGAGGGGTTATCGTGTGATCAATAAAAGGGAGGCGATGAGGTGGACCGCTGGACCGCTGCTCCTTGGCCGGGCGTGGATCCCGTACTCCGGCGTGCCCCATGCTCTTTCCCTCATGAAGTGATTGGCGCACCGTTGTGCGCGCGCTGAGTTGGGTGGACTCCGTTCCCTTCTGAAGTGCACCTGGAGCAGCTGAGCCGAGAACATTGAGTTCAGATGTACTAACCAGCATACTTGTAATTCATTTAATGGCATTTAAGCTTTTGTTATATAGAACACAAGAAAGATGGAGAAAAGGAGAATTCGTCATATGACATTAGCTTCCATTGTTGTTGTCTTATGTTTGATAAATATTTTAAAAATTGATTATAATTTGTGATATAATATAAATATTTATATATTGTGTCACAAACAATAATCAATTCTTAAAATATTAAAAGTTATATTTCATAGAAAAATTTTAGATCTATTGATAATAAGACAAATATTAAAAGTTTTCTACCTTCTCAATATGAATAAAGATTATATACATTTTAATATAACGATTCAAATTTTTGTATAAAATAGTTAGTAGTATTAATAAGAGATTTTATGTATATTTACATTAAATTAATTTAAAATTTACAAATAATAAAATAATTGTTATAAAATATTTTTATTTTAAAATGATTATCTTTCATCCTAAATGTTTTCATGTTATAATCTATTATTTTATTAACACATCACAAAATTTTGCTATTGACCTAAGTAATTCTAATTTTATTTCAAAAATACCCACAATATATTCAAGGCCCTTGTTGTAATCATAAAGCAGAACTTTGTACTTTTTCATTACTACAAACTTCTATCCTCAATGTATTAATTACATGTTATTTTTTTCTTTGCATAAGTTTATGATGATTAGTAATTGTTTGTCGATTAGATTTTTTAAAGAGCTCAAAACTCTTAGCAATATTAAACTGCTCAATTCTATTTCTTGTTATTTTTACCATCATCTATCTAAGGATATATGAAACTTATTTGTTGCAACACAAGAAATTTATGTGGAAGATATGACAATATTAAATGTCATGATAGTATGAAATTAAGAAACTTAAATAAAACAAACATATAAAAAAAAGTTAATGAGATTCACATAGTTTGTTCATGGCTGATGTGATGCACTAGCATCCAACACATCAAGTAGAAATTCCACTTGGTATATTAATCTTATTTAAACTTAAAGTTATGTTAAGATTTGTTCGTCTACTTTTCATTAATTTTCATAATTATTGTTATTGTGAGTGTTGATTGCAATGATACTTATTAGTGTATTTTAGTTTTTATCTTTAGTTTGTTTATTTACTATTTTGTATCTATATTTTATTTTGATTTATTTTGAGATTAGATGACACATTTTTGAATATTTTTATATTAAAATATTGTTCAACCAATCCTTGTAATGTCATATAATTCTGTGAGTTTAAAATTTGATCCATTTTAACTTAAAATTAAGCATTTTGGGTTATTTATGCCATCGTTTGTCATCGTTGTTGTTACTAGGCATCCCGCGTGACCTATTTCGCCCACTCATTCTGCTCGACTAGTAGTTGCTCGCTAACCCGTGTTAATTCGCATAGACCTGACATCTCGCTTAACTGAATATATCCATGAATCCTCGTTAACTAGTCAACCTGCATTAATTCACTCCAAGCTACATTAACCCATGCTAACTTGTGGACCTATACCAACCTGCACCAACTCGTGAACCATACTTGAGGTGCTATCGTGCCTTCTCATCCACACCACTCTGATTGCATTGTTCACCATACCACCACTTAGGACACACTAACTGTTTGAAAACTATTTATTGTATTCATTTTGTAAATTTTAAGCATTTTTTTTATAGAATTTCAAGTATAACTTATTTATATTTTGTAGTTACTTTTGAAATTCTTAATTTCTCTTTAGAATTTCAAAAGATAAATACATGATATTCCTAACTTTCATTTAGTATTTCTAGAATTAAGAAATTATCGTTATATCTCTTAAGATTTTTATGAATAAGGATGCTTATCATTTTATAAGGCATAAAATTTTGAATCAAATAACAAAATGATGTCATTGAGATTGCTTGATATGAGAAATGTCATGAGCAACTATCTAGTGATTCTGAATGTGCCTTAGAAAAATAAACATGAAGCTCAAAAAGAGAGATCTCACCATTATCCAATATCTAGAAGAGCACCAAAAAATCAACAAAGTGCTTAACTTATTTACTCTTTATTCCATCTTGTGATAGGGATTACTTGTCGTGCCCAATTCTTTGGTTTATGCAAATAAATGTGTGATCTATTTTGTTTACAATTTAAGAATTTTACTTATATGTACCTTTATCTTCACCATCAACTTTAGTTACATTGGACATTGTTTGCTAAACTGCTCTCCTTTGTAAGTTTAGATCCCTCATGTTAAAAAATTATGCAAGTTCTTAGCATCTAAAGAAATTCTTAATTACCTAATAATCGTAGGATTTTTTTAATTATAAACTATAGCTCATTGGATAGACTATTGTACAAATCTATTACTTGAATTTAAATATGTTCTTATTATCTATGGGTTAAAGATAGGTTTTAGCAATTTCACCTTACACCAATTTGATATTAGAGTATAGTTAATTATAAGAACTTGTATTGTTTTAATTTATTATTAAACAAATATTTTTTAAAATTTTATGTATTTATTACTATTTTTTGGAACTTGTGAAAAAAAAAACATAAACAAAAAATGTGTTTTCAAACATGTTATTATAAAATTTCTAAAAATTTGAATGTTATTTTCTATTAAAGTTTGTTTTCTATGATCCCAATTAAGAACTTTGTTTCGAACCTAATAATTTATGACACTAATCCAAAAGATAATTTAGAATATCTGGTTCTCAACCAGCTTAACCACTATTGAACCTAACATTAGAATAAGAATTTCTAGAACTAAATGTTGATCTAAACATCGAGCTATTCCACATGCCCATGATAGAAGGCATAGATGGGATTAAGATCTCATCAGGTTAACATGATTAAAATAAAAAGCCACACCTTTAATGGAAGTTAAAACTTTATAGCTTATTAAGATTAGAAAATGTATTATTTTAATTGGTATTGTCAAGCCCCACCTCACCAAATATCTCTAGATAACAAAATTAACATTAGAGTGAGGACAACATCTAAGTGAGGATAAAAAATAATATTATATTACTAAAAAAATAAAAATAAAAAATATATTTTTATAAACATTATCCTTAATATTAAGCCCAACAAATTAAATCATAGAGTATTAATCTTCAAATAAGATATCTACCAAGTGTATATACTATAACATCTAAAAATATACATATTAAATCGTAAGATGTATGCCTTCAAACTATAACTTCATAACATCATTAGATAGCTTAACTAGAGATCATTGATTAATATGATTGAATCCATAAAGGATAATGAATTAAAGAGAATTATGCCTGATAATTATATAAAATATTAAAAATTTTAAAAAATAAAAAATTGATATTCATATTTTATTTGATTTACTTTTGATATATATATATATATATACATGATATTTGATATGATTTTGAACTTATTCATGCGATTTATTAGTAATACTTATGATATGATTTCTAATTTATTCATCATTCTTATTTATTTATATTACAATTTCTCTATATTTAATTATCTTATTATATTTATCTGTTGAAATCTATAAATCTTACTAATTCTTACATCATAAGTTATGCATATATTATACCAAGAGTTAAGGATTTTGATATCATGAGAGAAGGCTACACTCTTTTGATGTAAGAGTGGGCATTATTTAATGAAAATAGGTTTTTGATATTTTGTTAGAATAATAATTTAAGTTATATATATTCTGATTTGATGTATTTTATGTAATTATGATTTATATTTTTTTGTTATGTTTATATTTCCTTTGGGTTTTATCATTTTATTTTGTAATTAAAGAAATTTATCTCACTATCGAGTCCTTATCTAAGTTTTTTTATGTCTTTACTTGATTTTTTAATTATGGATCATCTCTAATTTTTTAGCTTATTTAGTAGATAACAAAGTGGGCCCCCAAAATTAGGTTTGAGCTTTGAAAAAATTAAGATTGTTGAGTTTGTCTTATAGAAAACTCAAAACAAGATTAGGTTTGAGTCTTATAAAAAATTAAGAAAGGTTGTAGTTTAATTTCTTGAAAAAAATTAAAAGAAATTGAGTTTAAGCCTTGAAGAAACTCAAAAGAGGAGATTATGTTTTAGCATTTAGGAAAAAGATATTTGATATTGGTTTCTTCACTAATTTGTTGTAAAGTGGTGAAAGGAAAGGTAGGTCTAAGTGTAATTTAATTATGTTGGACATAGTCTCATTAGATAAGAATCGAATCATCCAAAAATCTCATATTTTCATTACTTAAACTTTTCTTTTTTTAATTTTTACTATTAAAATCATGTTAATCTTATTTGTTATAATTCAAAAATAATTTTGGTTTCAAAAATTAAAATTTCCAAAATTACACACCAAAGAATATCAACTTTATTCTTTTATGATAAGGTAAGGCATTTAAAAGGGAGTAAGATAAAACATGATCAAATGAAAGAGTCAATCACTACAGGGTTAAAAACATCTACTAGGGATATGGTCAACAAGCTCAAGTAAGAAAAATAGAATAACTTTTGAAGTGCAACTAAGCTAAAAAAACTGTGGGATAAGTCTATTAAAGAGTGAAGTTATAAGCTCAATATTAGAAGAGACAAACATAAATAAGGGATTATTGAAGATAATACATCTACATAAGCTCATATCTGAGTAAAAGAGGTTTACCTTAGAGGAGACATGTAAGTGTGGCATCATCTATAAAGATATAACATGCAAGCTCAAAAAGGTAGAAAAGAGTAGCTCATCTAATGATGAAGAGGTGATAAGATTTATCAAATCGTTAGCAAATTAAGAAAATGAATCCTTAGAAATATCTTCATATTCATAAGAATAAAAAATACTAAGCCTGAAACTATGTTGTCATTAATAAATATGGATATATGTTTAATTATAGGCTATGAGCTTATTATACTCATCTATCTTACAACCTTAATTTAAATAAAACAAAATAAATGTCATAGATTGCCTAAAATTATATTCTAATGTTACCCATAATAGCTTTTTGAATATCTTTAAGATAAAAAAATTAGTGTTTAAATGCAATTAAATGACACTTGACCTAATCAGGCAAGAAATGACAATTATGATTAGCTGCTTTTCATTCTATTTTTTAAATTCTAACCAAGAAAATTTTAGAAATCAAATTGATAGAATATCACCTGAAATTACTAATTTTTCTTCTATACATATAGTAATATTTCATAACAATTCTTATAATAATTAAATACCATATTTGTCATTAACTAAATCTCAACATACCAAATCACAAAACTAAAAATAATATTACAAATCTACTATGAAAGATATCATAAAATACCACCACATTAGTCTTCGATAAAATAATGCATATAGTACATCAGAGATAATACTACTTATATTCATAGTCTAAATTATCATGCTACCCCTCTCAAGGATATAACTCATGCATCATTAAGTTTCTTTACTCAATGAATATCTATGTTATGTCTTATAATATAATTATAAGAGTAAGTATAACAAGTTTAGTAAATAAATTAATAACCAAAATTGGTAAAGTAATATAAATATAATAAGAGAAATAAAACCTAGAGCTAAAGCAATATAACAAATGTATGATATTTAAGAAATAATCATGAATAATCATATCTCTATAATATAGTAAGAATATCAAAGTATATGTATACTATTATCATTTATGCCAACATATTATAGCACATATATTTCATTTCATCTTAATTATAAACATTTTCTTTTTTATAACACTTTATATATTTATGAAAATCTTGTTAATTATGAAATATCAATCATATTTTTTTCCTAAATAAATCTTATCCATATAATTCCCAACTTATCTCAATTGTCATCTTATCATAATAGTTGGGAAATTTGGACAGAGCTTCTTTAAAGCTAGTCTCAAGAAGTTTTTTGTAACCCTCCCCTTTGGCATCAACACCCACCCAAAAAACTTTTAGGGTTGCTATTAATTAAAAACTAAATGTTGAATATATTAAATATATATGTTTTATTTAATCATTTGTTCTAAAAATATTGTAATAATCCAATTTGTCTTTCATAATTGTAATACATATACTAGTGAATTTCTCACAATAATCTTTATCCAAAAACATATTTGTCGTTGAATTTTAAATTATTTCATCTCAAGATACGCTAAAATAATATGATTATATGGTCATTTTTCTTTAAATATTAATATCAAATAACTACATTAAAAATATCACTTAAGAAAAAAATATGACCTCTCATAATAAAGATAAAAAAATTAAAGTATAATATAAGATTGATAATATCGAATAATTTTAATAGGTGATGGTGATGATGAAATTTCAAATCATATATTCTTAAGTTATACAAACCTAATCAATCTAAAACTCAAGATCTATTATTATACATTTATATAAAAAAATTATGTACAAATATGAATATTTATACCTATATTTCCAAAAGGTATTGTATAAAATAAATAAGATCATTTGTAACTTTCTAAAAGATAAAATACTCAATATGAATTATTGGGAATATAAGACATACCAAGATCAAGGGTGAATTGGCATTGAAAAATTATAGTTAACTTTTTTACAAAATTCTTTTTTAAAGTTAATGTATTAGAGCTTTAACAGGGAATAAGTCTACCCTTGGCAAATTATTCAAGATAATATGCCTAAATTAGGATACACTTATGTTTCATATGAAAATAATGAGAACAATAAGAAACATGTGAAAGAGATAAAATATTTTTAGGGAGCTCAACTTAAAATCAATCTTACATCTACCTCCATGTAATTCTCTCTTGCAATATTAAATCAAAACACTTATTTGTCACAATTAGATGAAGAAACCCGCTTACAAATGATGGTTTCCCATAACTAACCACAACCTAAATATACTCCATACTAAATAATAAGGAGTTTGGACAAACCTTTTCACATTAAATAGTTAAGATCATGGTTAAGAGTCACAAACTTATAAGGACCAAAGCAAACCACAAGTTTACTTAGTTCTGAATTAAATTTACAAATGCAATTACAAATAATCTACTAGAATATCAAAACAAAAATTTCAATTGATCTAAGAGCTTGTGATGCAAAATACTAAGTGAGAATTGGCTTGAGATGCTTTATTTATTTCTCTCAATTGAATTGATGTAGCAATTAACTACTTTCCCTTTTAGCAACTTGCTCCTTAAAAGAGATCGCACAAATTATTGTAGTAGATTACTCTCAATGACTTCAAAATTTCTTGTCTCACTTGCATCATCATCCTTTTTATGATCATAGATGTTTATTTATAATTTACAATACATATAACCCTCTAAAAGAAGTTAAAATGACTAATTTTCTATTAAAAGTATGTTTGAATCAGTTGTTATTCGATGTTCTTTCCATTTGTACTACATAATAAGTGAATCATACTGTATAATGGTCACATATTGAGTTGTTCATAATATCTATTAGAATATTAATATATTGTATAAAATTTTTAGATTTTTTGTTATATGTTATATATGTCTTTAATTGATTATATTTTATGATAGTAACTACTTTACTGTAAAAAATTTGAGATTTTGCATATATTACGTGTGACTTGAATACTATATATATTTCATTAATTGCACTGTATGATATGTCATAACATACAACTTGATATTATTTTATTATTTAATAATTCTAATATGCTTGTGATGCTTTTTATTTTAATCAATCATACTTTATAGTAAATTAAATAATATTATATAAAATTATCAAGATTCCTTATTATACAAGTCACACAATATTCTAATATACTTTTGCTATAATCCTTTTAAATCAATCATACTTTATGATAAATAATAATGTATCATATAAAATTCTTGAGGTTCCTTATCATACAAGTTACACAATATTCTTTATATCTTCAAATGTTTTAGTGGTTATACTAATCTCATGTGAGCATATAGTATTGTTTGATTGCATAGAGCATTATTAATAACTTAAATCAAATAGTCAATTTCATAGATTATTTGCTTTCCTTATAGTTAATCATATTATATAAGTGACTTTGTTGTATATGATTAGGAAAGTTTTTAACTACTTTTGGATTTGATCATCACTTCAAATTTTTATCATAGTTTACTTATCAATCCTTATAAACTCATGCACTAATATCTATATAATGAGTTATATTAATCCTATATGCCTTTAATGATATGCAAATAAAGTTATTAGATGATTTATTTGTATCATCTTGTTTCAATTATTTGATAATTGACCTTATTTTAGAATTATAATAGTAAAATTAAGCAAAAATGATAAAAAAAACTAAAAGAGTGTGTTTTTCGAAGGGTTGGAAGTGTTTTGATTTATTTTTCTTTCTATTTTATAGAAACTTAAATATAATATTTATTATAATAATAATTTTTTTAGTAACAATAGAGCTTATTATTTTATTTTCTATGCATTTCTTACATTAACAAATTATATAAAATATTATATTCAATTATCTTTTAACCTATACACTATTTTCAATTTTAGAGTTATTTAGAATTAGTATAAAATAAATTTATCCATATTAATATTATTACAAATATATTATTTCATGATAAACTCAAGATTTTCTTCTAAATTTTAGAAATACTCCTCCTTGTCTTGAATTACTATCAAGTTGTCTTTAAAAAGAAAAAATTTAATAAAAGGTAATGCTTTATAATATATTGTTTAATTAAATAAAATATATTGATAAAATAATGACCTCCGTTCGCAAAACCAATCCGGGAAACCAGCTCTCTCTCGATCTCTCGCATGGTTGGCTGCTTCGGAAGGAGGTATAGGAGTAGGGATTACCAAAATTCTGAAGGGCTTCTCTTTTCTTCATTACGAGTGCCTCCACTCTCTCCTGTTCGACCTAGGTTTGTTTTAAGATCTTGAACTTTTCCTTTGATCCCTCTCTGTTCTTCAGTAATCACAGCGTTATAACTGCTACGCCCGCTTGCGGCGACACCAACAAGCTTCCGCCATGACTTTTTTGCCCTTTCATTTCTTTCGTCGTTGCAAAATGGTATTTGGTATCTTTTGCATCGATGAAAAATCCAAGATTTCCTTTTAAAGTTCTCATATTGGCATAAAATTAATAAAAACTCCCTCCTTCAGCCATTGGCTACGTTTGCTTGAAGCTCTTTGATGGTATGAACGTACGGAACATTGTGTTGGACGTGAGAGAAGATGTTATTTAGCATTTCGATAAAGCGAACCTTCTTTTCGGATTTATTTATGCTCTATATTGCTTTCTGTAAAATTGTAGGTCTACTCGTATAAGATGCTGGCTAGCGCTGAATTCTGTAGAACGCTGTTGGCGATGCAGTAAGGATCACTTGGTTGCGTTTAGGTTGCAATGCACGCAATAAAGTGTAGAAGTAGAGGACAGAACTGGTGTTCGATATCAAGTCGTTCAAATTATGTATTTAAATTCAGTTCTGACGTGAGTTCTCAGTCTCATTTAACCAGAAGTGCATGTAGTATAGAATGCTCATCAAGTGAGGGTTTTGCTAGAAGATTTGGCTTAGCTCCAGTTTTCCTGGCAAGCCGTGGTACTCTAGGAATATGCAGAGGTTATCAAGTTCGTTTGCCATACAATTCATATCGATTTTATAGCTCAGATAATGATGGAAGTAATGCTAGTGAGGGAAAGCACCTTCCTGTTAAGGATTCTAATGAATTTAAATGTGAAAAATCTCCACAAGAGGATGCGTTGTCTGGATCTAAGTATAGCAATGACCATGCATGGCTTGGGGAGCATGACCAACAAGAGTGGTTAAAGATTGAGAAGTTGTCGATTGATAGCAAGAAGAAGGAGTCTCCCTTTTTGACGAGGCGGCAGAGGTTTAAGAACGAGTTGCTGCGGAGGGTGACTCCATGGGAGAAAATTACGGTCTCATGGAAGACATTTCCTTATCATATCAAGTAACGAAATTTTTAAACTGTTTTGTTGTTTTCCAGTTGTGTTTCTATTCTCTTAATTTTATTGTTTATTTGATGTCATAGTGAACATACAAAAATGTTGTTGGTGGAATGTGCTGCCTCCCATTTGAGACAGAAAAAATTTGCATCTGCTTATGGTGCACGGTTGACCTCTTCAACTGGGAGGATTTTACTCCAAAGCATGCCAGGTTTTTGTTTTGCTGCACCACATAAACTGTTTCATTTGCTATTTAGCTTCCTTCACCCTTTCTTTTGTGAGAGTGATGTGAGAAAAAGGTATTTTTCTTCCTTTTATTGTTGTTAGGGACTGAGCTGTACCGGGAAAGGCTTGTACGAGCCCTTGCCAGAGATTTACAGGTTCCCTTGCTTGTGGTTGACAGGAATATGCTGGCCTCATTTGTAAGCACCTTTTGATGATTACTTATGATATAGTTCACTTTTGTCTAAGGAGATCAAGATTTTAGTTTTAATATATTGTTGCAATGCAGGATTTTGGTGAAGAATATGCCTCAGAAAGTGAGTCAGAGGATGGGAATATTGAATCAGGAGAAGGGTGCACATCAGAATCTGAGGCTGAAGAGGAGAATGCAACAAGTAATGAAGAAGAATGGGGTAGCAGCAGTGAAGCAAAGTCAGGTGAAAGTGATGATGATGCCGTTGATGTGCATGCTTCTGTTGAGGCTCTAAAAAAGCTTGTTCCATGTAACCTCGAAGAATTTGCAAAGGTAGGATGAAAAAGGCTGCCATATTGCAATACGACATGCGAAAATTGTTTTGATTGTCAGTTTTTTGAACACTAATTAAAGAAAAGTGCCTTACCAGTCGTTTGATACTACTTATGTACATAGAAACATGTCTACTAATGGCTTGAATCTTTAAAGACGCACAAGATAGAGTTAGCAGACTAGTTAAATAAATATCATTTTTTGCATGCTTATGTTAGATACTTGACATTTTGATTGTTGTTATGCCCTTTGACGTGTGATTGAATATGTGAACATAAACAGAGTGCCACTTAAAGAATGCTGGATGGAGATCTGTCACTTGGGAATTCGAATGGAAAAGCCAAAACAATTAATAGTTATTGATCTTCACACTTGTTTTTTCAATAAACTTCCTTTTGTGTTGTACTTATGCTAGTTACTTATGTATTTGATTGTTATGTTTGTTATGACTTGATTGAACAAAAATGTTATGTTTCACTTTTTAGAAATTGTCAAATGGACATTAAATTATTATTTAGATTTTTTTTTGGGATCTCCAAATGTTTGTTATCATCTACAAAAAGGAAAAGAAATGTTTGGCCTATGCTAGGTTTTTAGTCTCTCTTTATGCTTATGTTTAATTCATCACTTCAGTCATTACAATTTACTCTCATAAATAGGCTTACCTGTGCTGAGCAGAAGTTGACTTTGATTTAGGCTGTTGTTGAACTGAACCAACTTAATAATGCTCTTACTAACCTAATACGAGTAACTTTGTTGTTTGATAGCATAGTGTTTTGTTATGCATAAATCATTAATTTGTTGAAATTTTTGTTCATCATATGAGTTGTATTTGTTTCTGATATGGTTAATCAATTTAGAGTGTTTCTGAAGAAGTTGAAAGCAACGCAACAGCAGCAGAATCAGATGCTGCCTCTGAAGAATCAAAAAGGCCTCTCAGGAAAGGTAATTTGTGCTCAAGCTTATCTTGTGACTTGTAGATGAGAGATAATTTTGTTATGATGTTTCTTTATGCAATATAATTTTATCAAGATGGGACATGTTGGTCTCAAATTTTTTAAAGTACATTGATTTTTTTTCCTGTGATGTTTTGAGATCTTTTATGAGTTTGCAAGAATGATGACCCTAATTTTCCAGCTTAATTGCTGTGTAAATATAATGGAAATTCAAGTGTAGATTTGTTTTTTTTAATGTTGAATGTTGAGATATTTTTTAACATAGTTGAATTTACCCATTTGAAACACGTTTGATAGCTCTAACCATCCAATTCTTATTTGATGTTGGTTAAGAGTATGTTTATTTTCTAGCATATTAATATAACACTTAAATCTTTTCTCATTATTTATATTCCATTTTAGCTCTAGTTTTGTGGAAGAAATTAAGTGAACATAAAAGGCAATCTGGAAATGAATTTGTTTGCCTTGTTCATAGAACAACCACATGCCCATTCATAAATGACAAGGCCCATAACTTTAAGTTGCAGTTAGCTCTAATAATACCTTCAAAACATAGTTAAGGTTTTGTTTGAGTGAGCAACAAGCATTAGCTATAGTACTACTACTACCTTCCATTGTACAGCATATATAGGATCTTAATATTACTTTCTGGCCTGATTGAAGGGCAGAGAGGGAGGATAAACTTTGGATATAATAATAGTCCACTCTCAACTTTCATGTGTTGTTCCATGAAAGGTAAAAAAGAGCATTTGTCTTGGCCATTTCTTTAAATCAAGCATATAACCATTGCAAAACTTTAAAGGACCAATTTAGTGAACTTTTAAAGATGGTGGAAATAATTGTATCTTGACTTAATTTTAGTTGCTTTAGATGCACCCCGACTCTAAGAACTAAGTGCAAATTTCTCTTGTATATTATTTGTTTTAAGGCTATGTATTCCATGTTGAATAGGATATTCTATTTATTATTATATGTTATAAGTTTTTTTTTATGCTATGGTGAGGCACCATGCTATATGTTTTATATGACATCTAGTTTTAGGTGTGCAAATCATGCTTAACAACTTCTGCTTAACTTTTAGCATAGTTGGTGAAGCCAAAGCTCATTTACTATATCTGTTCTGTACTATAATTCACTTTATAATTCCGGAGGAACAGAGCTGGTTTGATGCCCATTAACTTTTTCCTACCTCTGCCTATAAGCAGCCTAACAGCTCCTTGGTGAAAATCTCAATAGATTAAAAGTATGCGACTTCTTCTCTGGTACATTTTGTTCCTAAGCAATTGATTTTTTTTATTTGGTGTATATTCAGGTGATCGGGTGAAGTATGTTGGGGCTACGATGCAAATTGAAGCTGAAAAAGAGTACAATATTTCTTCTGTTTCCATCTCCATGTTGAACACTTATATTTTTCAAATTCTATGTAACTTCGGTGAAGTGTCGGATTGCATATTTGATGAAGAGCTATAAAGTGATATCTTTAACATATTTGGCAACAATTTATGATGGTTCATGTTGTGCTCATATTAGTGCTTATTCAATCAACACTTACTAGTTAAATACAAAATGTTCCTGAATTTTCTTTAATCTCATTTGATCAGTGTTATGGAGCAAATTCAGTTTTATTTTGTTCAATGGAAGTTTCAATTTTACATTATGGTAGATGGACTTGTATAAAATGAGTTTGTATTAGTATTATAATCTATTAAAGCATCATTTTAGCACTAGTGTCATGCATCCTTAATATTAGTTGATTAATCTTGGTGTGCTTGACTTTGATATTTTTTATTAGAATTAAACTACCTGATATAAAGAAGCATAGAGATGTTTTTCTTTTATTGAACAGTAGAATGCTGATGAAACCAAACTTTTCCTGGTAGGGGCATAGAAATATTTATATAGTTGCTTTGCCATGATCTAATCCCATAGCTGAGATAGTTTTCCTTGTTAAGTGGAGAATTCATTTTTTATATCTTAATGGAAGTAGAAGGATGGTCTATTGGGACTAAAGCAAGAGTCAAATTTGAAAATTTCTGTATCAGTTGTATCATTCGTTGTTAGAAGTAAATTTTTCTTGATATGAAAAAAATCAATCATAATTATATTTTATCTCATCACATTCAAAGTTGCTAGAAGTTAGTTATATTATGTCAGTATTCTTGAGACATTTTAGATTATTACTCGCAATACACAACAAAAAACATTGATAACTATTGGATGAAGTCAACTTAAACAACACCAGATTGTAAGTTTTCAATCATTTAAAAGCTAATGAAAATCTTGGATCACAGCAACAAGGAACTCATTAAGATTATGGTTCAAACACATTCGACAATACAGAACAACCACTATCGTGTAAGGTTTATAATATTGCTTAAACTTGTCTAAATGATCGCACAAGTGCATAAAAAGACTTATCAAACCATATTGTTGGATTTAAGAATGTTGTGAACATTTAGATACGACAATGCAAAAGCAAGAATGTTTTTTGCTTAGGATTTTTGAGATGAGCTTTTAAGAATCTTTAGGATAAGGGATGGTTATTTGGGATGGCTTGTCCCAATGCAATAATTGAGAAAATATAGG
Source organism: Vanilla planifolia (assembly GCA_023846275.1). Taxonomy (NCBI): domain Eukaryota; kingdom Viridiplantae; phylum Streptophyta; class Magnoliopsida; order Asparagales; family Orchidaceae; genus Vanilla; species Vanilla planifolia. Next base: position 5,455,942 of record CM043870.1, read on the forward strand.
AAAAATTTAGAAATTGATGTGCACATCATGTAGGAGGGAAAAACGTAGTGAAATAAATGAAGGCACAAGGAGGTTTAAAGTATTGTGACTTTTCGGGAATCTTTGCAAGGATTAAACACACCCATTGGTGGTGGTGGTCGTTGACATTGTAACACCAAGGAAGCATTGCACGTCGATGGTCGCATGATGAAAACATAACAAAATTGTGAAAAACTCAAATAAACCATTTCACTAACTTATAGCCTAATAAAAGCGAATATGAATGAATTGCCCTTTAACAAATCCTATCCATAATAAAAGCTAACACAATCCTATGCATGTCAATGACTAATAGTTAGCTTAAAGAATAAGAAAACAAGGATGAAATCATGATCTTAAAAATATCAACATAAGTGGGTCATTTTGGGTCAAGCAAAAAGGATCGTTCATGACATGTCTCATAGAAATTGGTGGCTTTAAAAATTTGTTATGGGATGCTCCAATATTGACATATCCCTTGTGCAAGGCTATGTTGAAGAATTCTAATATGTAGATTTTCATGTAATTAGTACTATGACAATTGATGCAAAATTGAATACATGCTAAACACACTAAATTGGGAGATATGATTGAATTTGGAAACCAATGTTGAAATTAATTGATGCTTGAATTGAATTGACAAAACTGCTTTGAAAATATTTACCCAAACCTAGACATTTTCCGTAGCATCCATGTGCTAAAGAAACTTAGAGAAAATCCTATTAATACTTTGTTTGCTAGAATGAAAGAAAAGAAATTGCATGCTATTCAAAGATACCAAATCTTGTAGGAGCAAGATCTCTGTTGCAATTTGGCAAAATATTCCCTTATGGAGTTAGTTTTTGCTTGGAACACCTAACTAATCACCATTTTTATAGAACACCCTTCTTTTACACTTTTCCCAATTCATTGATTTATCCATCAATCTTGGTAGGTACATCATGATGGTGGTTAGGATCTTTCAATATTGTTTTCTCAGCTGCATTTTTATACTTTTATTGGTTTCTACTCTATTAATAAATTATGATCATGCAATTGTTACCTCCTAGAAGCATTTGTATGCCATTTAGATTTCTATTCTATGATGTACCAACTTGGTCCATTGAATCTCTTTTGATCGATTGGTTGGCAACCACAAATAACCTATATCTCTTCGGCCTTTTAGTTGTACCCTCCTTGCAGTCGATTACTTTGAAATCTTCTTAGTCAAACTTCTCTATTCTTGTAAGTCTATAGTTGGGTCTTCTTTTGGTTACTTTTGCACATTTCAAGATTGACGTGAGCATTTGAATTGGAATGAACCTCTGAGTTTTGAGGCTTACTATGCGATTTTTTTTTATTGTTTGGTCGTTAATCACTATCGACTAGTCTAACAAGTGCCATTTTTTTTATTGGTCGATCGCTCTAATTGCTATCGACTAGTCCAACTTCCTTTGGTTTTGTGGATTATGCTGCATTATTAAATGCTAATTTTCCTAGTTTTGTTGCCTCTCTTATCGGTGATTGGCCAATATTTTAGGCTTAAGGGCAATTAATGAAAATTCCCATACAAGATCCTCTCAAAATAATGTTTAGCAGCTATTCGAAGGAAGTGGACAGATTCTCAAGTCTTCGAGATCAAATCTTTCTCAATCATGCTCCCAAAAAAGAGTTGCCTATGTACCATCAAAATGATGGAGGATCAGACTAAGTTGAGGATAGTTTCATGTAAGTTATTTAGGTTAAGCGACCTTTAAGGGACGTAGCTACACTTCAAGACAAACCAGGGTTCAACCTAAGAGAGCTACTCCTCATCGACATTTAGATATAGATAAGATATTGTACATGGGCCTGAGTGGAAGATTAGTTGGCCTCTCCTTTTTGTTGGATTGGAATAAAGGAGGGTTCTTTTGGGATTGATAGGAATAGAGGTGGTAGGGGTTCTTACCCTTTTTCTTTATTTACTTTCTAGAGAGGTCCTTATGTGTTGTTTGAGATATATCGCGTGATGTTACTCATAAGGCCTAAGCAGTTTCCACCTGGGATTATAAAGAAGTTTTATGCTAGAGGTGCTTGTCCATTTCCAATTTTACGAAAGATTTGTTTGAACATGTATGGTTTTGTAATTGGCAGTGGACTGCGATGTCGATTTGACCTGTCATCTTTCAGATTTTATGACCTACAAGGAGCTAATAGTAATATCTCGTGATGCATTTGAGCCTTCACTACTCTTTGATTGAGAGTGAACTTGTACCTTAGAATCCACCAACTTGTTTTGGTGAGAATAGAGAGCCAATAGAGACAATATGATAAATCCACTGTAACTAGAAATCAAAGACATCATAATCGTTTTTGCATTAGCGAGAGAGTCCACCTTTAGATGATGCCTAGATTACCAGAGAGGTGCTACATGTAACACTGATGTAATAATTTGGCAAGAAATAAAAAATGAGAAAAATCTCAAAAAGTTGGAAAAAAAAAGGGCTAACTTTTCATTTTATTTGATAAAACTGTGTTTGCATAACTGATTTTCCATTGCACCATTTAACATTTGCTAATCACAATCTTTGTTGCTATGGACAATGGTTTATTCAAAGTTACAAAATCTACTCAAGTGGATTGTAAGCTGTTGCATGTATGATTTCTAGAAATATGCCCTCTGACTAATTTATCCACATTTTTATCAGTATTTTCTTCTTGCTCGTGCAATTGCTCAAATGCTAAAGCTGTTCCTGCATGGAAAAAATCTTCATTGTCCAAATTGGACAAGAAGGCTCTTTAACTTGTATCCCAACCATTTTTTTCAGCCAAAAGAACTTCCATTATCTTTTAGCTTTCTGAAGTAATTTCATGGTTTATTTCTATTTGATAATCATGTTGTATTGATTCATACTTTGTTGTCTATGAATTTTAAGATGCCAAATACCTCGTGGGACTGTATGCTTTCTAGTTGATTTGTGCGCAAACTTATTTTATTTTTATTCTTGTCAGAGCCTTTTAAACTAGTACCACCACTATCGCTGTCCATGTTCATACTTTCCTGATTGCTAGCATAATATTATCTCAGGTTCAAATTGGGGAAAACACATTCTTCTTATGGCTCAATTGATACTATTACTTTTTTAAATAGCAGGTCGGGTAAGTCCTCCTTATGTATATGGGGTGGTTTCTGGACCAACTGTTGTTCTCCTTTCTAGTAGGTTATTCGTAGAGCTGCAGTAGAATCTATATGGTTTTTGAAATTCATCTGTTAACAATTTTTTGTGTTCTTTAAATATATAGAACTTTATGTTTATTATCTCTGCAAAATTTGACAATTGACTCATGGAAGAATCTGTGTTTAAATAATCTAGAAATTGGAAGTCAAGTGCGCACTTAGAAACCTTTCTAGTAATATGACTTTCCATCTTAAATTTGTAGTTTTATTTGTCATGTTGATTTGGATTTGGAGATGCTATTAATTACTTGGCTCAATAGTTTTTGTTTTTGTGTTGCACTTTGTTGGGACCCCCAATCTCTCACTTTGAAATAATAATATAATATTATGTTAATATGATATATTTGATTTTTCAAAACATTGTGACACATTTAATATAAAAATTGCAATTATATAAATAAAAAACTAATAGTTATAAACTTGTATATATCTAAATCTATAATTATCTAAACATTAGAAAGACTTTAAGGTAATATATAACGAAAGTGGACAATCATAAAAGTAAAATCTTTCATCATATCTTATTAGTCTCAATGCACAATGATAACGTAGCATCTATAAAACTAATAATAAACATGTGTGAGTCAACTATGGACTCAGTAAGCAAATTCATATTAATTTAATATTTAATAAGTAATTCAAATAGATCATGTTGAATAATAAATAATAGTTTATTAAATAAAATGTGTTGAGAATGAATGCTCTTTTGCTTATATGTTGTCTTATAGGCTTAGTTTCTTGTGTACCCATTTACCATTCTACAACATATCAGGGCCAGTACCTATTTGGGATAGTTGCCTATTATCATTGGATATTGTCGCTCCTAAGTCATATTATATCAATAGTTACCTTAATACATCACATCATCTAGGGCAAGTCACCAACCAAATCTTTTGGGCGTAATCGAAGTTACTTTTTCTTGGTTGTGAAATCTTAATCTCACTTGTCAAAGTATTGTTCCCATGGGTTATCTTATCTCCATCTAAGTGGATTTTATCATTCTCAAAAGGTCTTCCCCATTGGTTACCCATTGCGATACTATTCTCATTATGACAGGCTTAATTATGGAGTTTTCATAGAATCCAAGTGGGTTTTGCTAAAAAAAATACATTTATATTTGAAAACTATAGTATCTCATATACTATTAAGAACTCTACTTTGTTAGTCTATGTGAGACAATTCTTTATTATACTCTTAGAAGACTGGCATAAGAGTTGTTTATTGTCTAGTAATTTTTCTTTTTATGAAATCATCTGGTAATCACTCTCCATTCTCTCTGGGTGTTACGCACTTACCAACTTTTGCTTAATTCATCTTAGAACTATATTAGACTAGTGAAAGGGTTGGCTTTGATATAAAATTGTGATATCATAATCACTATGTCAAAGTATTGTCTTCTTGGGTTGTCCTATCCTGACCCAAGAGCATTTTGTTCTTCTCAAAAGGTTTTTTTTGCGGTTACTCATCCCAATATGACTCTATTATAGTTTATTTAAATATGGAGTTCTTGTGGGATTTAAGAGGGTGTTGTCTTTAAAAGACATCTTTACATCTGAAAGCCATAGTATCACACGTACAAAGATCTCCTCCGCAGTAACCGATATAGGGTAATTCATTATTGCACTTACAAAAACCTTACATATGAGCCACTTCATGTTAAGTGATTTCCTTTTCTGAGATGTCGCCTGACGTTCACTTCTTGCCATAAGCCATATCGGGGTTGTTATCCACTTGGGATGGTTCTTTGGAAACTATCACTAGACATTTTCATGTGCTTAAATATTATAACTCAATCATACAATTTGAGCTTGTGGTTGCATGTTGCACAGAGAACAATGTTTTTGTTTTCCTTTTTTTTTTAAAATGTTAACGTTTGGACAATCTTCATAATTATCATTATTCAACTCTATATATTAATCATTTTACGATGTCTCATTTGTATTTATCTTTATGTAATTTTTTTCTTATAATATTTTCTTGTATCATTAATTATCAAAACATCCACATGTCCTTTCATATGGAATAATACTAAATGCTTTTGAATCAAATTTGACTTTTTTCTTCATTACATGTTAACAAATTTGTTGTCATGTTAAGAGTCAACTATGCATTTTAAGTTATATTATAATTTATATAATAGTACTTTATTTCATCACAATTTAATCTTCATTTTTAGTTGTATCATAAATGCATAAATAACACTTTATTTCATAACCTTTCATGCTGCACTATTAATTGTATCGTAATGCACACAATTAGATTCAATTCATCACAATTCATCTGACGGAGTGTATTAAAATAAAATTCATAATATCGTACTTCGTGCAACCCTTTATACTTCCTTTTTTTCCACTAGAATCAACAATACAATGAACTTATTAAGTGAACAAAATCTAAGTACCATGCAAAATAGTCTTAAGATACTGAAGCCCCTCCCTTGGTATATTAGAAATAAGGATTTTTTTCCTTCCAAAATTGCATCCATTCACCTCCTTTTTCCTAAGAACTACTTATTAATGCTCCTCTAAGTTACAATCTTAACAAAAGAATTATGAGTTTGTGTTTTTGAAATTACTTGAGATCACCTAGTCAGGATAGATGTGTTTAAGGGGAGAGCAACGAGCAATAGAGATTGGGTTTCGAAAATTATTAAGGTCAACCAACTCTATAAAAGGATAATATCGCCCAAGTCTCTATATGAACTTGATGGATGCACAATGAGCAGTAGAATGGGGTTTAGAAATTGCGTGAAGATCCAGTCAAATGAGGGGAAAATGAAAATGTGGAGGGGGGTGATAATAATTGAAATTATTTATAGGGTTTTAAAATAAATAATATAAATATATACATACATATATATATATATATATATATATATATATATATATTAATTATAAATTTTTAAAATTCATAACAATTTCAAATGAACTCTAATTGAGACAAAACAAATATTTTTGGATTTATTTTAATAAATTTTATTCTAAAATATTTTTATTTAATTATTTTAAGATATTTTATTTTTTTAATTAAAAGTTTTTACATGTTTTATGGATATTCTAAAAGTTAAATAAAATAATAAATTTATTTATTTTATGCATTCAAATATATTTGTACATAATTTATATGTCATTAGCCAAGTTATCTACACTAATAATTTTTAAAACATCACAATTCTCATAAAATTTCATTTTAAAAGTTTGCTTAGAAAAACTATGGATATTTACTCAACATCTCTTTTTTTATTTCTCAAATTTCTTTTTCACATTGATTCTTTCATTGAACCTTTACCATGTGAATTTATTTTTTAATTGCTGCACATTCTTTTGGAAAACGTTTTAGGAACTTTTTGACACATGCATACTTTTTGAATACCAAACGATGTATCACATTGTGTATTCTAGATAGTTGAGGTGATAAAATTAATTTATAAGCTATTCAATAAACTCTTTTAATGATTAGAAAGTTTTAATATGCCTTGGTTTCAATTTTCATGTTTTTTCAAATCTGAACATCTTTATAGGATTAATATTAAGAAATATTTGATCTCCAATTTCATATTCAATAATTCTACCTTTGAATCAAGTTAATTTTCTCTATTGCTTCATCCAATAGACAGTGTTATAATAAGTTTTTCATTTTCTTCGTATAAATATAATTGAGATTGATATTTTCTTTTATAGAGTGCATCATATGGTGCCATTTTAATAGTATCCTAATAATTGTTATTATAGGTAAATTTCATTAATGTCCAATAACTTTTTTAATTTTCTTCAAAATCTACGATTCAAGCTTTTAATAGATCTTGTAATGTTTGAATTGTTCTTTTAATTTACTCATATACTTGAATTTTCAATAGATCTTTTAATGTTTGAATTGTTCTTTTAATTTACTCATCTAGTTGAAGATAGATAGTAATGATGAACTTAAATTATTATAGATTTCATAAATTTTCATTCAGATTTGTTAGGTAAACTTTATCTCTTGATATGAAGCAACGGCTTGTCGAATCTCATGAAACCTCACAATTTGTTTAATATATAACCTAGTCAATGTTTTTGCTAAATCTATTATCTTTATGGATAGAAAATGTGTTGATTTAGTAAATCTACCTATGATTACCTAAATAGTATCATTATCTATTATAAAATCTATTGCAATCTCTTCCCATTTATATTCTAATATAAGTAAAGGTTTTAGTAATCCACTATGTTTTTATGCTCACTCTTAATTTGTTGACAAATTAGAAATTTCTTTATATATTCAACAATTTTCCTTTCCACTCTTGCTTACCAAAATGCTTGCTTTAATTCCTTATCTATTTTTATTCCTCTTAGATGAATTGAATGCTTTGAGTTTTGTGCTTTCTTTAATAAAAGTTGTTTTAATTCTTCTATATCAAGTATACACATTCTATTCAAAATATCATTCCCATTCTTCTTGCACATTTTGTATCCACGTTAACAATTCTAGATCAAAACTTTGCTTCTCTTTGATATCTTTCAACTAATTTGTAATTATTTTGGTAATCAATAATTTAATTATATTTTTTTATATTATTTTTTAATTACAATATATAAAATTCAAAAGGTAACTTTTGATATGTTGCCTCCATAAGTAAAAGATTCAAATTTGCTCTTTTTCTCAAAGCATCAAAGTGTTGGTTTTTTTTTGGATAATAAATTATCTTTAAATCATAATATTTATTAATTTTAACTAACTCTTTTGTTTTAAATTTAATTATTGTGTGAAGATATACTTTGGGTGTTATTAGTTAGTATATATCTCTCGCTGAACTCCATATAAATAGTATCTTAAGATGTGCATTGTAAACACTATTATTGTTGGTTCTAAATCTTGGATTGAATAATTTATTTCATGTGGTCTAAGCTAATGTGATGCATATGCTATTACGTTCCTATGTTACATTAAAACACAAGCATCATTGTAGACTTGGAATCATTCTATCCCTTTTGGTAGAGTTAATATTGGTAAATTAAGCATCTCTTTAGAAACTCTTATTACAATCTTCACTCCATTCAAACTTTACAACTTTTTATATCACTTGGTGAGAGGAGTTGCTATTCTAAAGAATTCATTTACAATTTTATGATAGTAGCCAATTAGAAACAAGAAACTCTTTATTTCAAATACATTTGTAGGCCTTGTTCAATCCTCTACTATTTTTATCTTATATGGAATAATTGATATACCCTCAATAGAAATAATTTGACTGAGAATTGTAACACTCTATATAAAATTAATATTTAAAAAAATTGGCATATGGTTTATATTTTCTTAATTTTTGTAGAACCAAATGCAAATGTTGAGTATGCTCCTTTTCTTTGGTGTACATTAAAATTTCGTCAACAAAAGCTATAGCAAATTGATATAAGAATGGCTTAATCCTATTTCATTATATCTATAATCATTATTGGTGCATTTGTTAATCCAAAAGACAATGCCAAGTATTCGTAATGACCATATCTATTCTTAAAGGTTTTGGAATATCTTCTTTCTTGATTAACTGATAATACCTACAATGAAGATTTATTTTGGAGAAAATTGAAATTCTTTGGAGTTGATCAATTAAATAATTTATATTAGATAAATGATACTTATTATTTATTATAATCTTATTTAATTCTCATAATCTGTACTCATTTGTATAATATCATTTTTTTTGTTTTACAAATATAATTAGTTCTTCTTAAGATAAAAAATTAGATTTGATGAATTTTTTATCTAATAGTTATTGAATTTGTTTCTTTAAATCATCTAATTCAGATTATGTCATTCTATATAGTGTTTTAGAATTAATCTTAACTTTATGAGTCAAATTTATTAAATATACAATCTCTCTCTTTGGTGATAAATCAGAAGATCATTTGAAAACACATTAATATACTTATTTAGCATCTCTTGTAATTGACTGCTTCAATTTTTATATTCATTGTTTGTTAAACAGGCTACACACCCTTTATTAATTGACTTCATTGCTTTAACACTTGAAATCAATAGTATTTTCTTATCTTCACTATAAAATATCAATTTAGTGATACTGTTTTCTCAAATTTTTGGTCTTTTCTTAGAAATCTATTATAACCTTGTGGGTTGATAGCTAATTTATTTTGAAAATAATTTCAAATTCAGCTAAGGGTATAATCATTACCTTAAAAAAATTTTTCTCACACATAATTTCAATCTTAGCTTCAACATATAGATTTGCTATTGCTTTTTGTTCAATAGATAATAAATTAGATAATGGGCTTCAAAGTATACAAAATTTTATATTGTGATTTTACTAATCATGGTCTCAAAAATAAATGAATATGAAATTCTAAAATTAAATGATGTAATAATAAGAGTACTACATAATACTAGTGTACTTGAATCCACATCAGATAAGTGTTGAGCTTTGTATCAACTAATAATAAACACATGTTGTTGCCATTCTTTGTCCATAGTTTGATCAGACAGTTATCTATCTAGCCAACTACATCCCTTACCAGATCCTACTGTAGTAATGTTGTTAGATCTTCTAGTGGAAGCTATAGGTATCTAAGTTATTAAATCACTTATCATTATTGTACCACCTAATATACCATTACTTTTGTCCAATCTCTCCATATAAATGGCAATGAAACTTTTGGATAATGCTTCCCCAAATAACATCTTCTACATATAGAGCATAGTGATATTAACAACTGCTATTACTTTTTCCTTTGATACATTACTTTTAGATCCATTGTTAGAAGAAACATTCTTAGATCCACCAACAACTTACAGCACTTTTTAGCACCAAAAGTGTCGAAGGTTTCCTATCATTTGGATAGATTCTCTAAAAATTTTTCTCTATGTGCTTGAGCCAATCCTTTGTTATTGATAAATCAGTAGCCCTAAAAAATGTTGGGTTTGCATCCTTTGAAATAGTTCCATTTTCATTTCCGATTGTGCACCAATTCTTTGACCCCCATTGTTGGAGCACCAAGCATGACTCGTCTTTTGTATAAAAGTACTAAACATCTACATCAAATATTCTTGATTGTTCACTTGTTTTCTGGCTTTTCCATCATTCCTTGAGCCAACCTATTTTGTAGTATTTTGCCCATTACTTACCATTGTTTACAATAACATTTGCATTTACATATACATAATATAATGTTCAACATTGCAAGTAACAAATTTAGTGCTTTACAATATGAGTTCTTTTTTATGATAGCCTACCTATCTCATATTTTCTTAAGATGTCTCCTATTGATTAGACGTGTTTTGATACTACCGTTGTGGGCACCCCAACCTTTAATCATCATAATTACAAGTAACATAGATTAGAGGTCTCTCATATTAAGATGATATAATACAATTATATATATATATTTTTAACATTTTAACACATTTAATATAAAATAATTGCAACTATATAAATAAAAAGCCAACACCTTTAAAATTTTTCATATTTAAGTTCATAGTTATTTTAGGATAAGTGAAATTATCAGATAATATAACAAAAGTAAGTTGACAATATAGAAATATGAAACCTCTCATCACACCTCATCAATCTTGGCATATAATAATCATTCATCTACAAAACTAATAATAATAATAATAATATGTGGGCCAATTACCAATTTAGTTGGCAAATCCACATTAATTTAATATTTAGTAAAAAATTTAGATAAATGATGTTGAACAATAAGTAACAACTCGTGATATGTTGAGTAAACAAAACATGCTGAAGATGAATGCTCATTTATTTATATATTATTTTATGGCACCAATTTCTTATTAACTTATCAACCACTTCGCAACGTATTCCAGTCCTCTCCCATTTAAGGTAGTCGAAGTATCCATTTGGACACGTCATACTTAAATCATATCGTATCTACAGGTACCTCAACACATCACATAATTTGGGGCAAATGAAGTCATCGATTAGATTTTTTGGGGGTAATTAAGGTTATCTTTTAAGTGATATCAGGGTCATTACCCACTTAGGATGGCCCTTTGAGAACTATCATTGGATGTCGTAACTCAATCTTATATCTCCAACTCACGATGGTATGTTGTATAGAGAATTGTTCATTTGTTTTTCTTTTTCTTTTAAATGCTAACAGAAATGCAATCTTCGCAGTCATCACTATTCATCGTTGCAATTTAATCATTTCAAAATATTTCTTTTGTATTTATCTTCATAATGTTTCCTTACCATATTTCTTTATATCTTTTAATATTAGAATTATTTGCATGTCCTTCCATATGTATGAAATATTACCATATATTTTTAAATCAAATTTGATCATCTTCATCATTACTGTGACGCTAATAAATTAGTGATAACATCATAAACATACTATCATATTAGCAATTAATTATACATTTATAATTGTATCATAATGCGCATAGTAATAATTCATTTCATCACAATTTATACTACATTTTTAATTATATCATAATACATATAGTAGCATTTCATTTTAGCACAATTTATGTTACATTTCTGATTGTATTATAGTTCACATTATAACACTTCATTTTGTCACGCTTTGTTTTGCACTTCTAATTATATCAGAATGTCCACAATAACACTTCAATTCATCATAAATGATCACATGGCATATTAAATTAATATAAAATTCACTTATCTCATAATGCATGCAACCCTTTATAGTTCCCTTTCTTCCCAAGAATTGGTAATATGATGAACTTGTGAAGTGAGCAAAATCTGAGTACCATGCAAAATAGCTAGAGATATCGAAGTTACTTATCAAGTATATGTGACATTGATTTAGGGATTTTTTTTTCCAAGCTTCTATGCACCTCCTTTTTCTTAAGAGCCACAACCAATACTCTTTGGTACAAGCTCAATGGACGATTGATAAGCACAAAAGGATTAGATTGCCTCCTCTGTGCAAACTCTATAGAAAAACCACAAGCAATAGGTAAGGGTTTAGAAATTGCATGAGGATCACTTAATCGAATGACGGGAAAGTGAAAATGTAAAGACAGTGTGTGTAATCGAGATTAGTTATAGGGTTTTAAAATAAATAATGAATCTATATATATAAATAAATTTATTTACTCTTTTAATTTTTAAATTTCAAACTATTCTAAATTAACTCTTTTTGGAATGAAAAAAGCTAATGGATGCATCTCAATGAGTAATGTATTTATTTGTTTCGCACATTCAAATATGCATATATATTGTTCATGTTATTAGCCTAGTTTAATTATAATAACAACTTTTAGGATGTCACATGCTCACTTGAGCTTAAAGGGTCCAATAAGCTAATGGGATGTATTATGAAAAGGAAGCACAATGGGTGATGAATAAAGAGGGAAAATATAAATAAAATTTATGGATAGAAATTTCTTAGTTCAAGGTCAATAAAACATTTCATATCCGATTTCGAGGTTTCTTGGGATTTGTTCATGATCATGCGTCAAATACTTCACTTGATAAACCTTATTCTTGAAGAGAGTTGCCAAACTTTGTCTTGAAAAAGATAACGTTTACTATTAAAATGAGATGTATTTATGTACACAATTTGGTGGGCATATCGCCTTATAAAATGAAAAGTGCCCAACATACCAAAGTTAACATTTAAACTCAAATATAAAATTAAATATTCTAAAAATAAAATCTAATGATATGCTAACCGACTATTAAATTCAAGCCTTTGAGGTTAAGTTTAAGCCATTGAGCTTAAGTTTTGTCAAATTAACTACACAAATACAAAAATTGAAATTATAAATTGGCTTTTGGATGCACCTTAGGGATTTAATTCTGCACCTCATTTTATGTCCTTAGATAAGATTCTTGCCTTTCATTCCAAAGCCTATACGATGCTTGAAAGTTCTTATTGGGTGTTTGTTCAGCCATACTTGTATATGATTCAAAAACTTAATTAGGATTATTTTTATGAATAATGCATATTGATTAGTGATTGAAATTTGTTAGCACTTCTACAGTTAGTGGTCGTTGGTAGTTTTTTCCTGCAGTACATTGTCAGCAGTTACTACCATTTTCTAATAGGTTCTTGGCTGAGTCGTATGCTTTCTTGCTGATCTTCATTTAGCAGTCCTTTACATATTAGTGAAATAGTTTTGGCTAGGAGCTGCCAAGCTTTTGTTAGTTTCTTCTGTTCAATACATGCATGTTAAGTTTATCCTTAGTTTGACATGTATCTTTAGTTATTTCTTTTTTTTGTGTATATTTTATGTATCTGCTGGTTGATAAATTTGGCAGGCCTTTGTTAAGTGGGCAGCGTGGAGAAGTTTATGAGGTTAAGGAGAATCATGTAGCTGTTATTCTTGATGATGGTGATAGCAAGACAGTGAAGGAGCATGGAGATAAAGATAATAAATTGTCTATTTATTGGTTTGATAGTATGTTTCTACTTGATTATGTCCTAGACGCTCCAATATGATTGTTTTTTTATGCATCTCTTCAAAACTGTTTTCGTTTTTAATTTTTTTTTTTTTGTTATATTTTCCTATCTAAGAAAGCATGATATATCTAGTAAGCTTTGCCCATGTGCTCAAATTAGTAACCTAATTATTCACTAGAATTTCTATTGATGGCAAATATGATGCATGGCAGTTGGGTAATATAGAAATTACATGATCAGAAATGTGTGTTACAATGGCCTAGCTAATACTATAGAAGGGAAAATCTATGGCATGTGGGCATATGGCATACATATGCTGTTTATATGTGTGCACATGCGAATGTTCCATGCACAACATGAATGCTTACCAGCTTGTATGTACGTTACGAGAGCTGTACATAAATTTCTGCCATGTACCATTTTCTGATATTCATATGTGCAAATCTGAAATTTATCTAGCAATACTTACAAACTTGTGAAACAAGGCATGCCAATTGTTGTATCTAATATGGTATCACATAAAATATTTTTGAAATAAAGTTAAATATGCAAAAGCAGTTAATGTAAGTTAATTTTATATTATTCTAAGTCTAAACAAGTGATGTGTAAGACAATCCTGGAGTTTAATGCTTATTGATTGTTTGTTCAAAAAGGCTATATATGTGATAACTAACCGCTATTGTTTGACCATACATATGCTGCTCGATAATTCAAAAAAAAAAAAAAAAGAAAGAAAAATTTAGCAAGTTACCAATTTTCTCAAAATTGGTTAACAAGCTAATATTGGTAATATGAAGAATAGTATAATCCAACTTGGTAAGAACATAGGCTAGGTTGGTCAAATCTTTGGCCAGCATGTTAACATGCCATGTTTTATAACTTCTCAGAAGAAGTCACAGTTTGTGATTGCACATAGTGTTTGCATTGTATTGATTTCACCATAGTGAATTGTTTGCCATTTAATTTATTACAGCTGTTGGAATAATATCTTTTTTAGTTTTATGACTTTACATTTTATATTGAGCTTTTAGGAACTTATTAGCTCATTCTTTTCTAGTTCAGGATATTGTTCATGACCTTGACACTGAGGCTGAAGATTGGTATATTGCCCTTGAGGCACTTTGTGAGGTGATCATTGTCTCTTATATGCTGTTTTGGATGCTTTTTTCTTCATTTGTTCAAGCATTGGAATGGATGATTATCTTTAGATTACATAGGGACCTCTTTCTGTTGTTTGAAAAATTTAAGCAATTTAGCGCTGGCTTCAACAGGTCCTACAAACCTTGCAACCGGTTATTGTGTACTTTCCTGATTCTTCTAAATGGTTGTCGGAAGTTGTTCGCAAGTCAAGCCACAAGGAGTTTTTCCAGAAGATGGAGAAAACATTTGAACAGCTTTCTGGCCCTGTTGTGCTGATCTGTGGTCAGAATGTTGTAGAATCAGGTTCAAAGGAGAAGGAAAAACTTGTAAGACCACGATGTTCTTTCTATTTTTATGTGCTTTGAAATATGGCTTCTTTTGTTTCAGCTATTATATTGCCATCTTTGGTTATTGAGAAGCAGATATAGGATGAATTTCGTTTGTGCATTAAGTGTCCTTGAATTAAAAGCCTAATATTGTGCATGAACCACATCAATGACCCTAAGTCATGAATATGCTCCAGAGAATGCAGCACTTGTAACACATAGCTTAAACGAAGAAGCTGACTACATTTAAAAATCTTCCAAAGTTGAGCTATTTGTAAGCATTTTAAGATTTGGTATATCATCCTAATCTGTAAATTTTGTTTGATGCAGACTATGATTCTTCCACAAATTCGCATAGCTCGTCTGGTAAGTACCATAAGTTTTACTGCCTTCATGGATTTTAGAACTTCATTGAAATTGGGAAAAAAATGCAACCATTAGGTTTAATCTGCTTTTCTAATCCTTTTAACGTCTCTTTTTTCCTACATTTGTGTGTGCTTACTTTCCTCTTAGCTTCTCTTGTTTCCTGTATCTGCTGGTTAATGGAAGCAATGTGGTGCACTCTATGCTTTGGATTTTGGTTTTTCCTAGAACAATGCCCTTTTTTCGTGTAATCAGTTTTTATACTATAGTTAAAGTTTTAGATTTCCAGTATTTTACTCCTATTTTAAAAGTTTAAGAGTGGATCCCATTTCATCTATCTAAAGAAGAAAAGAGGCATTGAGCATGAGTATTCAACGTGCTCATATTAACTGATTCTTATTTGAATGGAAGCCAACTGTCAACTTTTGTCTCCAATTAAAATTGCTTTCTCATCTCATCTGTGTACGATTGTACTCTAATGTGGCTTGTCATTGAACAGTGCTGACCAAGTTTATGCTTAATGTTTGTGCAGCCTTTACCATTGAAACAGCTAACAGAAGGGCTAAGAGCAACAAAACCTTCAAAAGGATATGATATAAGCAAACTTTTTCCAAATTCCGTGATTGTTCAGCTTCCAAAGGTGCATGCTGTTGAACTATTATATTTTTTTTTTTTTAAACATACATTGCTGCTGGTGACGCTTTATATTTTACACTTTATTATGACATCGCTTGACATATTGAAAGTCTTATGTATCGTTTTTTAGGATGGTGCCGCAAAAAATTGATTCATATATTCAGTCTCTTGTTTTTTTTTTTTTTTTTTTTTTTTTGCCTTTTCCCCATTTATCTTAGGAATTGATACACTTAACATTTCTTTAGTCTTATAACTATGCTAGTCTTATAGTTTAGAAAATTATAGAGATCCTCTTTCTTTTTATGTCAAGTTATTGTATTTTTTGAACCCTCTTTTCTGATATTGGATGTTTTTTTACTACAAAATTTACTCAATAGAAATCATAAGAATCAAGTTGGTTTTAGTTATAAATTGTACAAGTTATTTGCTGCATGTGGATATTCATTGCATATTCATTAGTGCTCACCAATCTTTGAGAACCAAGGCTCTGCTATTATGTCAAAGCTACACTATTTCTTCTATTTTTATTCTCTTACTGGGATCTTAAATACTTCCAAGTTTAAATTATTGTACATATTGCATATTCGGTTTTATGGGAAACAAAAGTGTGTAGTGGTAGCATTATCTCTTCTTTGTTTGTAAAGCATAGAGCAAGATTAGTTGTGGTCTTGTAATATGCTTACGTTATGTGAACGCTGATTGCATTTAGTGTAAGATTATGGAAAATATTTAACAGAAAACGAGGCAATTGTTTTACCATTGATATATTATTTTCAATTCTTCAACTATAAAATTTGGATACAATGGGGATAATTTCTACAACAAATATACTATAATGTTCTAACTTTTAACCAAAAACTTCGTTATATATCCAAGATGGCAGAAATCTTATCAAATTGATTAATATTGTTACCAAGCTAAGTTATATATACCCTGGTTGCTAATATACTGACTAATTTGGCAAAATTTTTTACTAGCTTCATGCCCATTGAAAGTTTTGAAAGACTTGCAATATAGTGTGAGAGATGGGTGATAGGAAGATATTTAGCAAAAGGTTTTCAAGGAAACAGACAAGAATTTTTATCTTGGTTGTGTTGATGGATGCATCCTCCATGTTTTAGAAGAATGTTACAGGGCTGTGGTCATGTTTAACCTATTGAAAGCAAGCTTTTAATGAAATTGATTTCTTTTTCAGCCTCATGAAGAATCTATATAATTTTTATGTGATTCGTTGTCATCCAAATGGCCTAAGATGGCCATGAGATTTGCATTATTAGAGCCTGGGCTTTACTTTATTTCTTGGTCAAATTCTAACGAAGGAGACGTGTGGAATTGTTCAGAATTTAACTGTTCTATCAATTGATTTTTCAGTTTATATTTTGATGTTCTTAATTTGATAGTCATGGTTGTCTTTTCTTGAATGATATACTAGCACAAGAATACCCTAATAAGAAGAAATTTACACTACAAAGTGTATTGAATATAGGCACTGTTAGCTATTGCTGTCTAAAAAGCTAAGAAAACTTCTTCTGTCTGCATTTCTTTCTCTCTAAACTACAGAAAATGAACACAGAAACCTTTAGAAAAAAGCCATCTTTGTTTTGAAATCTCAGTAAGTGAAAAAAATAAGTGAAAGTTAGCTTGTCTTTAAAATAGGAATGCATGCCACTTTCTTCATATACTATACTTGTTTTCTCCGTAGAAACTCTTCATATAGAACCAACACACGTGAGATACCACTGAATGTGAGTGGATTTTCTACTTCAAACAAGCTAAGGGTAGAAATACATGAACATGTTCGTGTGATGTTTTATTTAATGTGGCACATATGTTCTATGATAGATTTCTGTTTTTTTAATCTTGGCCTTCATATTACAAGGGTTTGGTTTCTTGTGCATGCAGGAAGAGGAGCAACTCAGGATTTTCAATAAACAAATTGAGGAGGATAAAAAAATAATCAATTCAAGGAATAATATTATTGAGCTACATAAGGTGGCAATCTTTGATAATCGATTGATATTGTTTACAAAAACCCTTTGAGATTACCTTCCTTTCCTCATTTTATTATGATTTTTTTTAAATGTGTTACTTAGGTTCTTGAAGAACATGACCTTTCATGCATGGATCTTTTACATTTGAAGACAGATGGTGTTATTTTGACCAAGCAAAGTAAGAGACTCCCAGCTTGCCCATTTTTTCTCTTTATAGTTTCAAACTTTGTTTTATAACCGCCGATATATGCATTTTCTTTGATGTGTTATCATATTGATTTTCTTTGTACTAGCTTTTCTATCACTTTCTTACTCTTAAGTTAGCTTGGTTTTCTTTGGTTTTATGTTGATGACATAAGAAGCTGCATCCTATAGTGGGTTACTTTCTCTGAGTATTTTGCTATATTTCACAGAAAAAACTCAGCTTTGCTTGTGATATTATGCTGTGCTAGAAATCAACACATAAAAAGTTTGTTTGATACACAGCTTTTTATTTCATTACTGCTTCAGTTGCTTCTTACGATCTACTTTTCAATGCTTATATTGCAGATTTTTTTTGTTACATCTGTTTTCATGTTGTTAACAGTAGTTTTGTCTATACTTCTTTCATCACTGCTTTCTACTTCACTGTTTTGTGGACCAATTAATGCAGAAGCGGAGAAGGTTATTGGGTGGGCTAGAAATCACTACTTGTCCTCTGTATTTCTTCCTTCAATTAATAATGGTAGGCTGCAGATTCCATGCCAAAGGTAATTCTTCTGAAGCCCTACAATGTGGAAATGTAAAGTTTAATGTGGTTTTCAGAGTTCAAATCTGTTTTCATTTCTAATGTAGCTTTGAAGTTGCCTTCTCAAGATTGATGGAGCAGGAATCTGCTGCAAAGAAACCATCACAGAGCATAAAGGTGTTTGTTTATTTTCATGGTTGTGTTTCATTCTCATAGCTTCCATGAATCGACTATCATTTCTTTAATGTTTGCTATTTATTGTAGAACCTTGCTAAAGACGAGTACGAGAGCAACTTTGTTTCGGCGGTGGTGCCCTCGGATGAAATAGGAGTTAGGTTTGACGATATAGGGGCTCTCGAGGATGTGAAGAGGAGTTTAAATGAACTTGTTATCCTTCCTATGAGAAGACCAGAACTTTTTTCACATGGTAACCTTTTGAGGGTAAGAAAATCTTCCCTTTCTTCTTGTATGGAAATGCATTGCAAATTCGATGGAGCCTCAAGTTCTGAACTGAGAATTTGCTGAAAGCTTTTGCTTTTTGGGTGCTCCAAGAAGGGTCATTCTTGAAAGATTCAGAATCCTTGATAAAGAACCACGGTTTTGAACTCAAGGTGACGATGAGTTCTTATCTTTTTTCAGCCTTGCAAAGGAATTCTGCTTTTTGGCCCACCTGGAACAGGCAAAACTCTTCTCGCAAAAGCCCTTGCAACAGAAGCTGGAGCGAATTTCATCAATATAACCGGCTCAACTCTTACATCAAAGGTAAAGTTGAACTCGATTCAATAAACTTGAACTGGACTTAATTGGAACCTTCTTTTGCCGATACAATGACTAGTTGTCTCTATGATCTAGTGGTTCGGAGATGCGGAGAAGCTCACGAAGGCCCTCTTTTCCTTCGCCTCTCGGCTTGCACCTGTCATCATCTTTGTTGATGAGGTATTTGGGATTGGAAATGATTCCTTGCAATTAGGTTTCTCTTTTGTGGCAAAGTTATCATTTCCAACAAAGAGTTATTTGCATGATTATACATATTATAGGAATGTTTGTGATATTTTTTGAAAGATAACTTGGGGACAAGAAAAGGGTTAAAAGGACTTGATTGTTACATCAATAAACTTATAAAAATCTATCTGGTTATTAATGAGAACTAAGGGACATACTGCTGGATCTTCCTTGCTCTTTATTTGATTCCACTCCTTGTTCTTATAGGTTGACAGCTTGCTTGGTGCACGAGGTGGCGCCTTCGAACATGAAGCAACGAGGAGAATGCGAAACGAGTTCATGGCTGCTTGGGATGGATTGCGGTCCAAGGATAGTCAAAGAATACTCATCCTTGGTGCGACAAATAGACCATTTGATTTGGATGATGCTGTGATACGCCGCCTTCCGAGAAGGTAGAGATTGGTAAAATGAGAGTATCTTCCTTTTTTAGCAGATGATGCTATGTTCAATATTTTTTCATTGTTTTTATTGGTTTCATCTAGTTTGCTATTGCTTCCATTTTGCTTGTCATATAGGATATATGTAGATCTTCCAAATGCAGAAAACCGTATGAAGATTCTAAAGATCTTTCTTTCCCACGAAAACCTCGACCCGCTGTTTAAATTCGACCAGTTAGCGAATGCGACTGATGGGTATTCTGGAAGTGATTTGAAGGTATCATGACCCATTAGATTATCTAACAGATGTTTGATCACTTCTAACTTTTTTTGGGTGTTCTTTGATCAGAACCTTTGCATTGCTGCAGCATATAAGCCTGTTCAAGAGCTTCTTGAAGATGAGAAGCAGGTAATCTCAAGTTTTGTTTTAAGTAAACCACTTTTGTTTATCATTAAAAAGTATAAATTTGATTATTTCCATGGACAACTTTGAATAGATTCATTAAGCCATAAGTGTCTTTCCTATGAACTTTTTCTCATTCGATTTGTTGTATGATGATTTGGTTGGTCGGCGGATGAGAAGGGTGAGAAAACTGAGATGCCATCTCTGAGGCCACTTGTTCTGGATGATTTCATTAAAGCAAAATCTAAGGTATGTTTGAAGTGCTTTTCTTCTTCATTTTTCTTGTCTCTTGATTCAGATGCTGGATGGGAATTCATTGTTCTGTCAGGTGGGAGCTTCTGTTGCCTATGATGCAGCAAGCATGAATGAGCTAAGGAAATGGAACGATCGATACGGCGAGGGAGGAAGCAGGCGAGCGTCGCCTTTTGGCTTTGGAAACTAGTGTGGGTTGCAGAGAAGCTGTGGATCTTTGAAGCTTTTTGTAACAGTTGAGAAGTTGGTTTTGTTAGGTTTATTGCCAATGAGACGAGTAATGGGTGCTTTTGATGTAGCAGGAGGCCCTTCTTTCTTCAGCCTTATTATAGAAATTTCATAATTATCATGTATTTATAGCAAATTTTATTGATGAATTTTATTATAATTTGGTGTTGGCAGTTAAAATCAAAGTAAATCTAATTATGAATCTGTATGGTTTTCATCTGTTGCATGTTGATCAGCTTTCTAAATTTTAACCTTGGCTTTTTTGAATTCCTTGAAAACAACAAATTTTAATGTGAAATATGAGCTGTACACCCTAATTTGTGTTATGTAAAAGAGGGGAAAAATATATTAGAAGAACAGAGGTAAACATAATGAAAACAGCTATTATATTTAAAAAGATAATATTCATTTTGTTGAAAACATAGTTTCTTTTTGAGAAAGTGATTAAAAATCATTAAACTGTCATTTTTTTCTCTAAAAAGATGTCATTTTAAGTGCCTTTGAAAACCCAAAACTCGTTGACCGGTCAACCAAATAAAAAACTTAAATACAAGAAAAATATTGTATATAGCCAAATAAATTGAGGAATATTTCAGAACAATTTTCCAAAGAACAAACAAAGTGCTTTATCTAATATGTAATTTTTGTACCTGTGGAAATAAGCTGACTCTTTAAGCAAACATCCTCCTAATGGTCCTTGCAACTATCCTAGAAAGCAGCTTGCCAATTAAATCAGCAGGAATGCGTACTAATTCTTCCTGGCACTCCAATGGAAGCTGTTAGATCAGAAAACCCCAGAAACGGTAAACAAATTAATCCATAAAGCTAGAAAATGGGTGCAAGTGTTGCTAATTACCTCAGGGATGATCGAAAGAATAGGTAATAAATCCTGCACATTTGTCATTTCGTAAAGAACCAGTGAGACATCTTCCTCCACCACCTCTTGTTTAGATGCTACATTACCTGATCTCGGCTCCTGAAAGATGCATCGACATATAAATCTAACTTAGTGAGCAACATCAAACAAAGAAAAAAAAATACTGAATTACTCAAAGGAAGATTAAAATGAACTTGTAACAAATTGTATCATTCTTTTGCATCATTTTCTAATTTGAAAATGTACTGTACTCTAGCAATTTATGGCCGATTTGGTTGCAAGTTTTTTTAATTCTTCATTTGAAAGATGATAAAATTAGCATAATTTCATTGTTCGATTGATTGGAATTGAATATTCAATAGCAATTTGAATTACGCAAAAGCAGAATCTTGTTTTGTAATCCGTTCACAAAAACTTGACTATTGGAAAATTAAATTTCAAATACAACAAAACAAATAATTGATTTTAATTTACTAAAATAGATAATTCAAGAACATAATAAAGAATTAAATGAACTATTTTATATCCTCGTTACCTGTATGTAAGGTTAGCTTATTCAATGATTTACTAAAACGTTAGTGATTCCAAGTGTTTATGGTCAGTTAGACATGGAATCAAAGGGCCTACCTAGGAGTTCTAGTTCTTAAACCTCGTGGAATTTCTAAAATGCAATGATAAATTACAATAGATGACTTGTTCTACTTACAATATTGAGATATTCCTGTTTCTGAAGTTTCAGTAGAAGCTGAAGAAGACGACGCAAAGTTCTCAAGTTTGTGAGATCTTCAGCATTCATTGAAGTGGATGATGGTTGAATTGTGAATGGTAATCTTGAAGAAGTGGAAGATGAAACATAATTCATGGTTGCCAAGCCAAGTGCATCTAATCCCTGCGTTTGGGTGTGTATTGAGTCATCATTGGTGATTTTAAAGACAACAAATGCAAAATGATTGATAAGCTTGCATGAAATAATAAAAAGTTGGCAAGAAGCTACATTTCCAAAGTGAAGATAAATTGTCAAAAAAGAAATAAAATTAATACATACAACAAGAAATATAGCTTTAGCAAACTTCATGGGCTATTCCAATGCAGAAACCAAAGTGAAGGATTTTAAAAGAATCTTCTTCAATTTAAAATCTTTTACATAGGAAACCAAACTATAGATATTGCCAATAGATATAGCAGACAACAATTCCATAAGAATACCAAGAAACGTCACCTTTGCAAATTCTTGGATAAGAATTTCCCTTACAAATGTACCCTGAAATTGCAAAGAAAGGAATGCATATCAAGTAACGCATAACTATTTCCAAAAAAGTTCTTGCACGGAAAAGGAGAAACCAGAGATATCCATCCTACTTTTTCAGTCAAGGTAAAAGAAATCATTTGCTTTATTGCCACTGAAGAATCTGTACTTTTTACGCCATTCCTAGCCAAATACTGCTCAGTTTTTGCACGCAGAGACTGCCAAAGTGATACAGCAAGTCAACAGATAATCTGAAGTTGGAGCAAAATGCATAGATAATAAGTGCATATTGTTGTTCAGTATAAACAGGTTTTGGTTATGGATAGGACTGTAAAGGTTGTCATAACAGTCCTTGTATAATTGGATGTTCAAATCAACCTATATTGGGTACGACATGCCTAAACGTGGAGTCATTCCAATACAATATCAACTACCTAATCGATATCTGGTATTAATAAATATTTTCATTGATTTAATGCTTCTTATATCTCTACCAATCATGAAAGCAAGCTTAATCTTAATGGGGATCTCAGCAAAAGCCTCTTGATTTTTTTCATCTTTTTTCTGTACTTGAATGCTCAGTCGATCAAAACCAATATGCTTAGTTACATATAGGCACTTCTACAAAAAAGTAGGTTCTTAATCCTTTTTTTTTTTTTTTTTTTTCTAAATTACCATTACTTGCAACGTCCCAACCTTCACTAGCTGATGAAAGAGCAATAATAGTGGAGGCGAAGTAGTGGCAATAGTAGGGCGGAGTAGCACTGAACAAAGGTAGGGGTGGTGGTGTGGAGGCAACGATAAACATCGAGTGGTATTCAATGGCTGTCACTGCCTCTTCCTCCCTTTCTTAGACGGATCTCTAGTGTTGGCAAAATCTGATGGGAGTTTTTATAAAATGTTTTCAGTAAGAGAGAGTTGGGATTGTAAATTATCTCTCTCTCTGCCTGTAGAATTTGGAGAGAAATCCCATTGGCCTTTACTATTGAATATCCTGGAGAAGGAGGACAAAGAACTGAGTCATATTGGTCATTCACCATGATCTCAACTTCACTATAGTCTCCATACTAATACTTCCATAATCCTTCACCTACACCATTCTACTTGCATTGTCACAACTACTTGTGTGGGTAAGGAAGGGTGCTTAATAAAGAAAGTTGAGTTAGTAACATGTTTTAGAAAACTACTGAACTTGTTTGGCTAAATCCTACTTGCATGAATAGAGAAATAAAGAGAAACCCAAATGCAACTTATCCAACTTTATATTAATGCTCTAACACTATGTTAAACCATTAATATGGCATTAATTCTTTTCTCATCCATACACTAATCTCTCTCAAGTGGCAATCTCACACATTGTCATCACATCTTAAGTATAAAACCTCCCAACTAATCAAGTAGAGTGTCATGCAATTTATGTTGTTACTATGCTAGATAGTCTTTTGGATCATCTACCTATTAAGAGAATATAATTTGAAAAATTAATAAATTATTGCTCTTTTAAATGTTAATGCCATGTCACACAAGTTGTAATACTTAACCCAACAAGTGGTTGAACAAACCTAACATCGCCCACATTGATATCTAAATCAGTTCTTACAATATTAACTTTTACACGAGAGTTGATATGGAGAAAAAAAACATCATTGCAACAGAAATGAGAGGATTGAAAAATTGGATTTTTGACCGATCAAGAAAGTTGTTATATGGTGTAACTTCAGGCAAAAAACTTACTATTACAGTTAATCTGTTTTGCTTTACAAGATAAATACCTACCAATCCTCCAAAGCATGCTTGCAGATGTATCTTTAAGAAAATGCATGACAAAAACATGTCCTTCCTACCAGGTTGCAGCTATATATTGATTTGACACTAAGGAAAGTTGCCCTTGCAATTATTAATCAAGGGGAATTAGAAGGGAGCAAAAGCAGACCTCTGTCAATAAGGACTCAAGCCGATCAATCCGGAAAACACCTTCCTGATGTGGGAAAAATGATGTTTCTTAGTGTTTGAGAGAAAGGAATAGAAATACTTTGAAACAAAAAATTCAATTGATATGTCAAACAAAAGGCTTATGAGAAAACCTTATAAAGGAGAGCTTGCAAGGTCGAACGAAGTTGTGGAGAATTATCTGTTAAAACTTTTCTAGCTATCCACGGGTATGAACTACTCAAAACTTTGTAATTTGGATCAAAACCAATAGCTATACCCTCCAGGACTGCGAGGCTGGAAATGTCAGAACAGAATAAACATCTTAGTTCACAACCTCAAGATGTGCTAGCATGCAAACTGACTTATACAATTCTTTTCACAGTTCAATGTGAGACATGAAGCCTATGTTGCTAAAAGGATATGCATTGATATATACTGCCAGCAAGGAGCAATCAAGTCTTACTTTTAGCTGTAGAAATTTACCTTCGAATTACAAGTGAAAAGTATGAGGGTATCCGAAATTTGAACTTGTACCTGAAGGACAACCAAATAGTTAGCAAATAATATGCAAAAGGTGAAACTCGAATCTGCAGATAAAAACAGCAAATTCATAAAAGCAACAATATTGTTAGTAAGATCACACCATAATTAAGTTCATACATGTTAACGAAAAGAATGTCAGCTTAATACCACCAATTGTCTGACATTCCACAAATATGGCTGCCCCAACAATATCTCAAACGAAAGACAAGCCGAAACTTAAAGGTATGAGGTTTATAAAATATCATGTTTGACATGTTTGTAAACAAAAATACATTACAACTACAATACTTTTTCTGCTTAGTAGGGGAATCTCCTAACGAAGAGAACAAAAATAGAGGCATCACATGTTAATTAAATCCATCTAATAAATTCAATTTCCTTTATTTGACTGTTCCAAACTTTGCAACATTCAGAAATTAGCAAAAATGTATCAAGCAAAAAGATCCAAGGGAAGAAGGCCCACATTGTACGCCCCAAATTTCCAGATAGGTCTCCAAAACTAATGCTACGGACTCCTTTATTGACAGCATTTTCAAATACATCTGCAAGATTGTTGAATGTGAATATACGAGATCCTCAATAATATGATCCTAAAGTAAAACAAAAAAAATAAAACACTCCTCACAAAAAAAAAAAAAAAATAGAGCTGGAAATAAATAAATACCTGTCAAAGCTTTTGTAACTTCATCCTTCTGCGCTGTGGGAGGAAGAAGTCTGAAAATTAAGAAAACAAATTTGGTAGCAGTCCAACTTATTAATTGAAAGATCCAAGATATAGATGGAAAGCCATGCTAAATAAACCCATGAATAGAAAATTAAATAGGTCTCCGTAACATTGACAAAGAGTCGGGTGATTTTAAATTATGTAAGCGCCGAGGTGATTTGTAGTCATTTTATGAAAAATGGAAAAAAAATAAGATGTCTCGAAATAAAAGTTCATATTTATAAGCAAAGCTTTCATTTTTTTAACTTTTTTACATTTTATACAGTGTAGATTCCTACCAACAAGAAAAATTATTTGCGAACTACACCATTCACATGGCATAGACATCACGTATAGTCACTTGGAAGAATGCTCTGTCCTCTTAATCATCCATACCTTCAAATTGTGGTCACACATTGGATTCCATTTGTGACAATGCTAATGAGAATTGTGCACAAGAATTAGCTGAAACGGCTTGCAAGTACAGCATTATCATTGTTATCAATATACAAAGTGGGCACAGCAGTTATCAGATTTCTCAAAAAACCTGGGTCCCGGTGCCAGTAACAGAAAAGTATACAGGACAAATATGCCATTGAAAGGATTCTAAGTCACATCTAATCATTGGAAAACATGCTAAGCAAAAGTAGTACTAGTGAACAGGAATTACCCAAGAGTCACAAAGTCCTTCGCCAAAGAATCAAAGTCTCGGTTAACAAGATGAAGACATGCTTGAATAAATCCATCTTGAAGTTCTTGCCTGAACTCCCCCATCATTCCAAAATCTAAAAAAAAGGATTGTCAAACAAAAGCAATCATACAACAAAAGAAATATCCTATTATCCAATGATGCACATAGAGAGATTATAAAAGCAGTACGTAACAACAAGAAAAACTACAATTTTTATCCCACTATTTGGGGTAGCTTTACAAAATTCTTTTGGTGCCACAATCTTCAATCAAATATCAACTCTCCTAATAGCTGTTTTAAATGTATTTTTGAGTCTTCCTCTACTTTCATACAGCTAACTGATGTACCTCCAGACTCTGCTTAACAAGCCCAAACTCCTTAAGCCAATTACCGATAAGCTTCTCTGCAGTTGTCACATATTTGGCATCTGACATATACATTCATTATAGCTACTCAATAACCATGGTCTTCTTAGCTTTTTACAATAGTAGAAGATTTTTTCATGCTACTGGGAGGTCACAAGTATGAATCGTGGAAACAACCTCCCACAAGATGTTAGAATTTGTCCTTTTTGTGTCCAATGTGGGAGCTTCAGTAGCATGGACTGATCTTTGTATTTTCCTTAGCATCCTTAGAAATGCCACTTATTTTTGAATATTTACCTTTTTCAAACTTATCTCAAGCACCATAGATGCAAGGTTGGCGCCATTGTTATCTTTAAGCTTGTGAAGTTTTTTTAGCACCCAGCCTATCTGCACAGATCCACTGAAACAAACAAAATTATATTCTACCTAAATCACCACCTATTTTCAATAGTGATGTAATGGACCCATTATTTATAAATACGGGAAAGAAATGAAATGTTAGAAGGTACCAATGGATTACAAAGAATTAATAAATAAGAAATGTAATCAACTTCAATTACATTCTCTCTATTTTCTTCCATAGATAAAGAATGTATCATTTAACTAGAAATAAGACAATTTGTCATATCTTTCCACCCAAACTAAGAGAAAATTTAGTGAGAAATTCCCAAGGAAAACTACAATCTAGTGGTTTGTGTAATGGAAAATCATAAGGCATTGTGAATAAGTTTCCACTCATCTAATGAAAAATAAATTTTTAAACTTTCTACTCAATTTAATACAAACATATGATCATACTATTAAGGAAAAGAGAAAAGAGCTATCAAAAATAATTGAAGCAAAAGGAAAATAGTATTTTTAAGGCTATTGCATTCGTAAGATAAACTCTAGATTTAAAAAAAATAACATTATCACTTACAACCTAATTAATTGCTCATGGAATTGAACTTAAAGCTATCTTAATTTGTTCTTAGGAAATTTACATAGCCATGACCTAAAGCTCAACAACCTAATGTTTTCTGCCTGACAAGCTTGCTCTCAAGCATGCCATTTGTTGCATCTTCGAACTCTTTGGCCTC
Source organism: Vanilla planifolia (assembly GCA_023846275.1). Classification (NCBI taxonomy): domain Eukaryota; kingdom Viridiplantae; phylum Streptophyta; class Magnoliopsida; order Asparagales; family Orchidaceae; genus Vanilla; species Vanilla planifolia. The sequence goes on from CM043870.1 coordinate 5,484,425, forward strand.
AGCTTTTATGAATTCGCGGACTTCCCTCAGCTCATGTTTCCCAGGTGCACATCTTCTTTCTCCTTGAGCTTGTCGTACCCTACTTCAAGGTAGGCATTCTCCCCTCTTACCTATTTCCCTATCCTAATATCCTTTGCATTGGGGTTCATCCACCTGCATAGCTTGGTGGCTTTCTAACCATAGGTATGGGGAAGGCTCGTGATCCCACTTACTGGTAAAGCTCACCAATGTCAACTTCTGCTTCAAAGTTTGTTCAATACAAATTATACCCCCACCCAAAAACTCTATCATGACCTCAACTCCAAGTTAGTTTCCTATAATGACTAATTCATTTGCTCAACCACACACCTCTTATTTGTTGGTGCCTTTCAAGCATGTCAATCACTAAGGATTGGAAATCCTTGTTCTCCAAGTAAATAAATTTTTTCTTACACCTAGAACATGTTCCTAAAATGGATGGTACGATTTTCTATTCCCATTGGCCTTATGGAAAAGATTAAAGGACAATGTGCATGGACTTTAGTGGAATATTGTACTATTGGAAGACCATTTTGCTCTCATCAAGTTGATACTATCAAAGGATGTGAAATTCTTTGAGTGCACTTGAGGTCGTTGATTTACATAAGCAATTCATTTATTTAAGTTTAACATAAAAAGATCTTAATAGAATTCTCCAACAAAAGATATATTCTATTAGTTGTAAAACTCTCGTAATTAAGACATTTCCTAAGATGACATCGAAAAAGGATTCATTTTAGCACCGGCTTGGGTTAAATTCCTAAACCTTTTGTTGCAATTGCAAAGTGATAAGTGTTCACAAATGATTGTTAGATAATTAAACAAACCATTATAAAGGATTACATAACTACCAAAGGTTGACTTTTGCTAGAGTCTACATTGAAATTGATGCTTGTATCTCCTTTTCCATGAGAATTCTTGTACATATTAATGAGAGCTCCATCGAAATTGGGGTTGATTATGATTGGGTGACAACTTTGTTTAAGGTTTGCAAAGCTTTTGCCCACATTATTTTTATATGCTCTTTAGCATTGACGGAGCATGTTTCAACTTTGGGAAAAGCTATTACTGATAAGATGGATTCTAAAGACTTTGCCATAGCCAAGGCTTAGGATAAAGCAGAAGAGGTATTAACAACCCATTGCACATGATAGGCCCATGAAATGTCCACCTCCTACACAATTTCTTGAAGAACATACCTTTTTTTTTCCTCCAACTTGATGAGGAGCAAGAGGCGGGCAAGATTCATGACATTTGTAGTCTTGTTATTCATGTCCTCCCCTCTCCTCGCTCTTTAGAGAAGATAGAACCTGTAACAGCCTCAGTGTTTCGTATGTTATTTTATTTTATTTGCTTAAACAAAAGAGCTCTGTGAGACGAATCCAACGATGTTTAATTTGTAATTTTCGGAGCTCTAATGAATAAATTATGAATTTTTGAAGATTTGGGATAAATTTGTAACGTAGAGGATAGATCTGTAATTTTTAAATGTCGGCTTAGTTCAAATCCGATTGGCGGAGGATATATTTGCAAATATAAAATTTAGAGGGAGTTTTCTGCAAAATGCGGTTCACGAACGTTCGATTTAGTCGGTTTCGGCCGCGGCTATAAAAGCCGACTCTGCGCGTTTGAAACGCGTTTCTGCGAACACGGCGGCGAGGCACGGCGGCGAGGAATTTTCGTGATTTTCGGCACGCGACGACGATGGCCAACGAAGGGGAGAATTTTATTTGCTTTGTTGTTTTTATAAGTTTTTCGGGGAGCGGCAGTCAGTTGGCCGGCGAGAGACGCAAGAAATTTCGAAGTTCGCCGGCGAAATAGTTCGGTTTCGCCGGACGCGAGAGAGAGAGAGAGAGCTGCTTGAACCGGTCCAGGCTTTGGACCGGGTTACGCTGCTGAACCGGATGCCGAGCGCGCGCGGTCCAGCGCGCCGAGCACGCCCGGTCCAGCGTCGAGAGCGCGCGGTCCAGGGCGCCGAGCGGGCGGTCCAGCGACGGCGTAAGGAATTTGGGAATTTAGAAAACGCAGTTTTAGAAAGCTGTTCGGAAAAGCTTTTAGAAAGTTTTTCTGCGCGGGCGGTCCAGCATAGACCGTTGCCGGTCCAGCGTAGACCGTTGCCGGTCCAGCGCCTTTTGGGATTTATTTTGGGGTGTGTTTGGGAAAGCTTTTAGAAAGCAATTTTTGACTAATAAGCATATTTAAATTAATTATTTTTGTATTTTACGGGCTTGTAGGACATCAAGAAGAATCAGAAGTGAGTAAGACGGTTGGTACAGCAAATTCAGGTAGATAAATTTCCTAGCCCTGTGATGTAGCACAGTATTGTATGTTTTACATGGTTTTCTTACTATCACATGGTGTTTTAATTGTTGCATATGGTAAAAGAAACATGATGTTTTTGTTGTTACTTATGCATTGGTATGATAATTAAAAAAAGAAGAAATAACATGGTATGATAATAAAATCAAAAGAAAGAAACAATATGTAAAGAAAGATCTTTGATATGACATAATTGTTTGGAATTATGATTGGAAATGGTAGTAAAGAAAAAAATGGATTCCCAGAGAACATTATCCTCACCACTAGACTCAGCGTGTGGGATCGCAGGGTATCGATCTTCGGATCAGATATCTGCCTAGTGTTATGTGCTATGACTCCATGATGATTTACACCAGGCTCAGCGTGTTGGATCGCGGGGTATGGTACCATACCTGCCTGGTGGCACTAGGCTCAGCTTGTTGGATCGCAGGGTATCGATCTTCGGATCAGATATCTGCCTAGTGTTATGTGCTTGGTTGGATGCCGGCTAGAGGATAGTTATTGATGATATGTGATTTCTACATCATAATCTTTAATAAATTCCAACCATCTTCTTTGCCTAAAATTTAATTCCTTTTGAGTAAAAAGATATTTTAAACTCTGATGATCAGTAAATATCATACATTTAATTTCGTATAAGTAATGTCTCCAAATTTTTAGGGCAAAAATGATAGCTGCTAACTCCAAATCATGCACAGGATAATTCTTTTCATGTGTTTTAAGCTGTCTAGACGCATAGGCAATTACCTTGTGATGTTGCATCAATACACAGCCTAGCCCTTGCAACGAGGCATCACTGTATATTTGATAACCTTCTGTTCCTTCTGGCACTGCTAGAATTGGAGCTGTAGTTAATTTCTCTTTCAGTATTTGAAAGCTATTTTCACAAGCTACATCTCATTCAAATTTTGTAGTCTTCCGTGTTAAATTGGTTAACGGTGTGACAATTTGAGAAAAGCCCTTGACAAATTTCCTGTAATATCCAGTTAATCCCAAGAAGCTTCTGACATCCGTCACTGTTGTGGGTCTTGGCCAATCGATGATAGCTGAAATCTTTTGTGGATCCACAGAAATTCCTTCTGCACTGACAACATGTCCTAAGAAAATGACTTTGGATAACCAAAACTCACATTTCGAAATGTGTACCATGTTCTTCCAAGGATTTTGAATAAATCAGGATATCATCAATAAAGACAATGATAAAGTGGTCCAAATATTTCTTGAACACTCGATTCATTAAATCCATAAAAGTTGCTGGTGCATTAGTTAGCCCAAAAGGTAGTACTAAGAATTCATAGTGTCCATACCTGGTTCTGAAAGCTGTCTTTGGAACATCTTCCTGCTTGATTTTTAACTGATGATATCCAGATCGCAAATCAATTTTTGAAAATACAACTGCTCCATGTAACTGATCAAACAACTCATCAATCCGAAGCAAAGGATATTTGTTCTTGATGGTGATTTTATTGATTTCTCGATAGTCCACGCACATACGAAGACTACCGTCCTTCTTTTTCACAAATAAGATAGGTGCTCCCCATGGGGAGACACTTGGCCTAATAAATCCTTTGTCTAATAATTATTGTAGTTGTATTTTAAGTTCTTGTAGTTCAGCAAGTGCCATATGATAAGGAGATTTTGAAATTGGCTCAGCACCAGGAATCAATTGAATTTCAAATTCAATTTCTCTATTTGGGGGTAACTCTGATAATTCCTCTGGGAAGACATCCAAAAATTCTTTAACTATTGGTACTTCTGAGGGTTGACCAAATTGTCTATCCAAGTCCACAATGGAGACAAGACATCCAGCATATCCTTTCTTCAATAGTTTCTGAGCTTTGAGCATAGTTATGATAGGAATTTTTCTCCCTTGACCAAAATAGATTTATTTTATCTTCTCCCGGGATTGGGATTTCAATCCTCTTTTCATAACAATCTATTTTTACTTTATGTTCACACAACCAATCCATGCCAAGGATTATGTCAAATTCTGTCAGAGGTAAGATGTGTAGCAATACTGAGAATTGTTTTCCTCTGATGTCTATCTCATCTTCAATAAAATTTTCTACACTGATATTATTTTTATCCGGCATTTTGACTACTAATAGATCTTTCATGGAGTGTAATATCGCATTTATTCGTCTTGATGCAGTGATGGATATAAAGGAATGTGATGCTCCACAATCAAAAAGTACAGAAACAGGTAAGTTGTGAAACACTAACATACCTATATAATGATATCAATAGAGTGCATTAATGAATATAATAGAATATGAGGCTCCAAAATCAAAGAGTATATATGAAAAAATTTGTGTAACACGAGCATACCTATAATAACATCAGTAGAGTGTGGATCATCTTGCTGAGTGATCGAATAAATACGTGCCTGACCTCCCCTTCCCGTTGCTCCACCTCTAACCACAGCACCTGAAGTTGTCGTAGATCCGCGGCCTCTCCCCCGACTTGCATCCTCTCTAACTCCACTGGTTGAAGCACTGACATTTTTCAATTCAAATAACTTTGGGCAATCTCGAGCAAAATGCCCTAGTTCTTCGCATATGTAACATCTGACTGGTCGGATAGACTCTGATCTACATTCTCCCATATGTCATTTTCCACATTTCCCGCATCTACTCGTTCCATCTGAACGCCAACTAGTTCTGCTAGTACTCGGTCCATATGGTCTGAACCTACTAAATCTTGAATGAGTGGACGTTTTTTCTCTTGAAAAACTCGAACTACCTCTTTTTCCTGTGAATCTGAATTTAGACCTTAGAAGATCAAATCTTTTCTTCTCTTCTTCTTTGCTCACTGCTAGCAAACTGAGTTCGAGCTCAACCGTGCGGGCATGCTCCAGTAACTCCACATAGTTTGTTGTTCGAACGGCTACTAAAGCTGCCCGAATTTCGTCCCGTAAACCTCGTCGAAACATGTATCATCGTTGTTCTTCAGGTGTTACTAACTGGGGTACATATTTAGCTAGGTGGGAGAATTTGATTTCATATGCAGTAACTGATAGTTTTTCTTGCCTGAGATTATTCAATTCTTCCCTCATTTTGGCTTTTGATTGACAGAGGCATATACCATTGCTCAAATTCTTTTGTAAAATCTTCCCAGGAAATGTCTCTCATTGGTCTGCTAGAAAATCGAAGCCGATGTCGAGAACTCCACCACAATCTGGCAGCATCTTTGAGTACCAAAACTGCCAAGGCCACTTTTCTATCATCTGAGCAAGATATCCCTTCAAAGATAATATTCATTTGTTCTAGCCAATTTTCAACAATCATGGGATCCTCTTCCCCAGCAAAAGAAGGAGGACGCATCCGTTGAAATTGGTCAACTACCAAGTCAATAGATGCCTCTTCTCTGTGACTACTAGTGCTTCCAATGGATCGTAACAAAGAGATTAAAGTTTGCACTAATTCCTGCTGGGTATCTCCTTGTTGCTCTCTTTCTTTTCCCTTTTCCATATTTCCAGATTCAGATCTTTCCATGATGTAAAGGATATTGCAATCCTACAAAACCATATAAGTTATTTAACAACTAATATTTATGTGAGAAATAACACTAAAGATGCAAATGCATATGCTGTGCTGGTGTCCTCACTCTCATTTCCCACCTATTGCTAAACCAAAACTCTGATACCACCTTGTCAAGCCCCCACCTAAACCAGTACCTTATATAACAATATTATCATAAATTTGCTTAGCTGTTACATCAAGTGAGGACAAATAACCAAAAATCAAAGGTGGGGACCCGACGGTAAGACAAACACACACTCCAAAATTCGCAATATATATAAACACGAACATGTTTTTATACCCCTCCCTTTGTTTTACACATCTCGTGAAAAGGGTTCTTTTGTAGCAGTACCATTCCCATCTCTCGGTACAGTGGTTTCATGACCTGTGATGTAAGCACTAAATGAGATTTTATACATCTTAGTAGATAATTCCACATAGTTAACCAAGTAAATAAAAAGGCATAACAAAATACCATAAACAATAAAGATGAATCATATGCATCAAGCCAAAATCATACCATATGTCATCTATATAAGGTAATGCCAAATGAAAACCATAAAGAAATGCAAGTTCCTTATATAGTGTGTTATTACCGGGGCCAATTCCCTTTGACGCATTATCCTCTTGATCCAATCATCAATGACTGTCCTCTAGCCGGCATCCAACCAAGCACATAACACTAGGCAGATATCTGATCCGAAGATCGATACCCTGCGATCCAACACGCTGAGCCTAGTGCCACCAGGCAGGTATGGTACCATACCCTGCGATCCAACACGCTGAGCCTGGTGTAAATCATCATGGAGTCATAGCACATAACACTAGGCAGATATCTGATCCGAAGATCGATACCCTGCGATCCAACAAGCTGAGCCTAGTGCCACCAGGCAGGTATGGTACCATACCCCGCGATCCAACACGCTGAGCCTGGTGTAAATCATCATGGAGTCATAGCACATAACACTAGGCAGATATCTGATCCGAAGATCGATACCCTGCGATCCCACACGCTGAGTCTAGTGGTGAGGATAATGTTCTCTGGGAATCCATTTTTTTCTTTACTACCATTTCCAATCATAATTCCAAACAATTATGTCATATCAAAGATCTTTCTTTACATATTGTTTCTTTCTTTTGATTTTATTATCATACCATGTTATTTCTTCTTTTTTTAATTATCATACCAATGCATAAGTAACAACAAAAACATCATGTTTCTTTTACCATATGCAACAATTAAAACACCATGTGATAGTAAGAAAACTATGTAAAACATACAATACTGTGCTACATCACAGGGCTAGGAAATTTATCTACCTGAATTTGCTGTACCAACCGTCTTACTCACTTCTGATTCTTCTTGATGTCCTACAAGCCCGTAAAATACAAAAATAATTAATTTAAATATGCTTATTAGTCAAAAATTGCTTTCTAAAAGCTTTCCCAAACACACCCCAAAATAAATCCCAAAAGGCGCTGGATCGGCAACGGTCTACGCTGGACCGGCAACGGTCTATGCTGGACCGCCCGCGCAGAAAAACTTTCTAAAAGCTTTTCCGAACAGCTTTCTAAAACTGCGTTTTCTAAATTCCCAAATTCCTTACGCCGTCGCTGGACCGCCCGCTCGGCGCCCTGGACCGCGCGCTCTCGACGCTGGACCGGGCGTGCTCGGCGCGCTGGACCGCGCGCGCTCGGCATCCGGTTCAGCAGCGTAACCCGGTCCAAAGCCTGGACCGGTTCAAGCAGCTCTCTCTCTCTCTCTCGCGTCCGGCGAAACCGAACTATTTCGCCGGCGAACTTCGAAATTTCTTGCGTCTCTCGCCGGCCAACTGACTGCCGCTCCCCGAAAAACTTATAAAAACAACAAAGCAAATAAAATTCTCCCCTTCGTTGGCCATCGTCGTCGCGTGCCGAAAATCACGAAAATTCCTCGCCGCCGTGCCTCGCCGCCGTGTTCGCAGAAACGCGTTTCAAACGCGCAGAGTCGGCTTTTATAGCCGCGGCCGAAACCGACTAAATCGAACGTTCGTGAACCGCATTTTGCAGAAAACTCCCTCTAAATTTTATATTTGCAAATATATCCTCCGCCAATCGGATTTGAACTAAGCCGACATTTAAAAATTACAGATCTATCCTCTACGTTACAAATTTATCCCAAATCTTCAAAAATTCATAATTTATTCATTAGAGCTCCGAAAATTACAAATTAAACATCGTTGGATTCGTCTCACAGTGCTCTTTCGTTTAAGCAAATAAAATAAAATAACATACGAAACACTGATGCTATTACAATCTTCCCTCATTACAAAAATTTCGTCCCGAAATTTAGAACAGTTCTGGATACCGAGTAATCATATCTGCTTCTACTTCCCATGTAGCTTCTCTTTCTGTTTGACCGTGCCATAAGACTTTAACCATGGGAATAACCTTATTTCTTAACTTTTTCTCTTGTCGATCAAAGATCCTTAGTGGTGTTTCTGGATAAGTCAAATCTTTCTGAATTTCGATGTCTGGATCCATGTAACTCACCACATGGGAGGGATCTGAAATGTATCTTCTTAACACTGAAATATGAAAAAATTATGTATTCCTGCAAACTGAAGAGGTAAAGTTAGCTGATATGCTACTTGTCCAACCCTTTCTAGTATTTGAAAAGGACCAATGAATTTAGGTTTTAATTTTCCTACCTTTCCAAACCTGATGATACCTTTTGTTGGACTTACTTTAATAAATACATGCTCTCCTTCTTGAAATTCTACTATTCGATGTTTGATATCATAGTATTTCTTTTGTCTGTCCTGGGCTGCTTTCATTTTTCTTTGAATGGTTTTGATCTTTTCAGTTACTTCTTCCACAGGTCATGAAACCACTGCACCGAGAGATGGGAATGATACTGCTACAAAAGAAAAGAACCCTTTTCACGAGATGTGTAAAACAAAGGGAGGGGTATAAAAACATCTTTGTGTTTATATATATTGCGAATTTTGGAGTGTGTGTTTGTCTTACCGTCGGGTCCTCAACTTTGATTTTTGGTTATTTGTCCTCACTTGATGTAACAGCTAAGCAAATTTATGATAATATTGTTATATAAGGTACTGGTTTAGGTGAGGGCTTGACAGAACCTGTAGCTTTGAAACATGCATCATTGAATTTGTGCTTAGATATCTCTGCCAATGATACATGTTAATTCCAATGCTCCTTTAGGTGAGCATTTGTTTTTGTGATTCCTCAAGAAAGAGGGGCCTCAAAATACTCAATTCTTAAGGAGAAATAGCATTTTCCTTTTTGCTCATGAATAAGACGTGCATCCACATTTGAATATCAAGGGTTGTCACGATAGCTCAAAAGCTTTGAAGCGTTGGCATTTAACCATGCATCAAAAGTTTGATATTCATGCTTTGGATGAGACTAAGCTTTAGGTGAATGATGTTAAAAAACAAGCATATAAGGGCCACATTTTCTTTATGGAAGGCAAGTGTCACAACTTTGATCCTCAACAAGGTGGTCCCATCCTCATTTTATGAAATTCAAATTTCCTATCCATTTGGCAAATGTATGCCACATTTTAGTTGATTCACTTCTTAGTTAGCTCTTACAATTTAAGTAATTTTTTTCTTATTATTACTTATGCTCACTATGGCTATATTGAAATAGCTCTTGATGAAAATGCCAATACCTTAGTTTAAGGCACATATAGATGTTTAACAATATTTTAATGGATACTAACCTAGATGATCTTCCTTCTTAATCCTTATTTTGCACAATTGTTAGTTTTATTCTTAATCCTTTCTTTGATCATCACCTTGCATCATTCAAAGCAAGAATCTTGTTAAAAAAAAGCTTTCATTGATGTTTTAAGATCTTTTGGGTTGTCATCCTTCAAGAAAGTTGTTACTATGTGGTCTCTCTCCCAAGTTGTCGACCATATGTTTAGTCTCTTAATAAAGCTTAGGAATTCTAAAGATGCTCTCAAGCATTAAAAGACGATCAGTTCCATTGGATGTTTGAAACTTTGTAGAAAAAAACAGAAGACCAAGATCTTATTTAGAATAGAATCTTTAACAATCTTATGAATGTTCATATTCTTTATCAAAGAGCAAAGTAAAAGAAAAATCTTATAGATACGAAGAAATTCCACCTCCCTTGGATAGCTTAACACACTAAGGTGCATCGGCTTCATCAAAAGGAGGATAATTTGGGTTGCTTATATAACAGAATATGTACTTAAGAGCCAATTTTTTATATGTTGAGACTTTTATTGAAAAAGGGAGCCAATTTCTAACCATAATCTCCTTGTGAGATGCTTGGTGGACTATTCACTTTTATGTATGACTGATCTTAACACTTCTACTTGGTTTGATTCCCTATTGGTAAAACTCTTTCATCAAACAACATTGCCGATTAAAGCATTGAGACAGATGAAATTCTTTGGTCGTTAAGAATACTCCAAGAAATATCCTCTTAATCCTAATGGATTCACTGTCAAATTCTTTAGCTCTCATAGAGACATCTGAGCAATGATTTCCTAAGATTCCTAGCCAAAGTTTGGCATTCTGGATCCTTTGAGATGTCATGTCAACTTTTTACATTTTATGCAATGATGCAATGCAACTTATAAGAAAAAGTTGAAATATCATTTATTCCCACTAAATTTAGTGCATGTGAGGATGTTTCCTTGAGGAATATTACAAATGCATGTGCTCAACTAGAGAAGTATTGTCATTAGCATCTATACCACTAATAGAAAGATCAACACGAAGAAGAATGGAATATCCATATTTCAGAGCCATAGGAACCATCTTCTTCAAAGAGGGAGGAGTCATGTGCGAGTGGATGTCAAGAGTAGAGGAGATGTGCCATAGCGTACCCCAAAGTGTGGATTACCGACACCTTGTTCTATTTCTCCCTCAAGCATTGGACGTGATGAAACCTTTAGAGTCCATTTTACAGACAATGGCTTTTCCAAACTTGGAGCTTACTCTTTAGGGCTAAAGAGAATATTAGAGAGCATGGGCAAAAATTTTTCAAATCTTATATGAATTTAGTATTCAATCATAATCAACTTCAATCCAAAATGAGTGCTCACCAACAAGTACAAAAATTCTAGTAAGTAAAGATCTTTAAAGCATCATAATCCTACCACCAATTGACTATACCCCACATTGCAGAATTCTATCAAGATCTCTCTTAACACTAAACTTAAATAAAAAGAACACCTTCTGTGATGCAAAGATCTCAAGAACTTCCAAGGGATTCCACATCCATATGGTAGCATCAATCAGATGAGAATATATGGGTCTTCTACCAATAGAGTATTTCACCATAATACATACCTATTGACCTACATTCTTAGTGATAAGTTTACTTAGGATGTAAACCACGTAACATCAATCAGATGAGAATATATGGGTCTTCTACCAATAGAGTATTTCACCATAATACATACCTATTGACCTACATTCTTAGTGATAAGTTTACTTAGGATGTAAACCACACCATTAATTTTAGGAACAAAATCTAGGTGTTGAACAACTCTGAAACTACCTAGAAAAGAACAATTTCCAATTTTTAGTGGTTAGTAAAGCTTGACCATGCTCAAAAGGCACCAAAATAAATAAGTTAATTAGTTGGGCAGAATAATCAATTACAAATGGAAGGTGACTTGAAATTAGGTTCGTGAAGGTGAATTGAATGGCTAGAATCATGGAAAGATTGGAATTAGGACATACCTAATGCAAACATAAAAACATAAGAGAATGAACAAGGGATAGTCATTCCAGATAAGCAATGTTACAAAATATAGACTAAAGTGATGTAAAGTTGCAGTACTTGGTTGTCAACAAATGACTAACATTATCTAGCAACATTTTCCATAGTGGGTTTTTCTACTAATCCTAAAAGCTTGCTCATTAACCAAAATTATACAAAGATGACAACACAAAGCTGATGCAAGCATAAGTCTATAATCACAATGATGAAGGATTTACATTTTTATGTTGATAGATATTTTACTTTTTACCTTATGAATTCATTCATCAGGTGTATGTTCTAAGCTTGTAAATCAAAATACATGGTCTTAGCTTTGTGCATGATAATGCAACTAAAAGTACCTTATGTGATATTAACATACACACATAAGACATACCATATAAGTAGGATGCCATTTTCTATCATTTTATACATTTCATGTTTATTCTAAAACATTCCTTATAATGTTCTAATTATATTATACCTTCAATCAATAGTAAATTGTTTTATGCTATTTATATGAAAAAAATACCACACGATCTTTTCAATTTCATCAAAATTAACATATATAATATAACTTCAATTAATCACAAACAAATTTTTAAGGAAAAAGGAGACATATTTGGAAATAGAAGTCAATGTTAATGTGGGCATAATCTCAACAACAAGCAATGCACATTATAATGCAAAACACGAAGAATAAATAACAAGAAAAAAAAACAATAATATGAATCTTTCCCACCAAGTTAAGTTGGCTAAACAAATCCATTACATTGTTTCAATCTATTTACAAGTAGTACTTTATTAAGATCCAAGCATATCACATCATTTTTAATAGTCTCTTAGTATGGCTTCTTTAATTCATCTTTTTGTATTTAAGGAGAAAATATTGACAACTCATTTCATTTGAGCATTAAGTGATCAATGTTTAATGTCTTAACTATCTATATCAGCTCTCTTTAAGCTTATCTTCAATTGATGTAATATAAATTTTCTTTTACAAGCATTTATTTGTAATCATAAATTTTTTAATGTATTCAATTATCCATCTTCACATTATATTTGCAACATTCATTTTATTAAAAAAGTCAATAACTTTTTTTATTATCTAAAGCCCATTAAAATCTCAAAAACTATATAACCCCAATGATGCTTTTATAAAATAATACAAAATTATTCTAAGAAATTCATGTTAAAACTAATCTTAAATGCAATTTTATTTTTATCTATCAAACCCACTAATTCTAGAACATCATTTAGTATTTTTTTCTCTTATAAATTTTACGATGGATGCCTAAGAACATTAGTTAATTTTACCTAGTTAAACACTCACCCATACTAACTTTACAATCTTTGCAATTTAGATAATTCTTGTTCTAGATAAGAACATAATCAATCCAAGTTTTTTAAGATAGTTCTTATAAATAATCACATGTTTTTCTCCTTTATTAGAGAAAACATAAACAATCATAAAACTGTTTGCTAAAGAAACCCATAAGTTTTATCTTCTCCATTATCTTCACAAAGTCATAAATATAACCTTAAATTTTTGTTTAACTCAATAAATAACTGTTTGGATTTTCCTCCTATAAAAACATTTAACTTATTAGGTCTCTTGCATTAACACCTTTAAAGTTTTCCAAAAAGTTTCCTTATCAACCAAGTATATTTGAAGGCTTAAACACTAACAACACTAAGAACTAGCCACCTATTACAACTATAAATATATGGTCTCTAAAAGTTTTAACCCAAATATACTCACTTTCTATTTGAATTGTTACCCAATTACCAAACCTTAAATCCTAAAGTATTAATTTCCCTGACTTTCTTGCTCACCCATTTTGTTTCCTAAGACCCACATTTACCACCTCATGAACCATGATGTACTATATCAACTTATCAATTAAAGTACCTACATTGAAAGTTACAATAGTATTGAAGACTACCTTCATGTCTCCATCCAAAGTGACGAGAGAATCTTGATCATTTATCATTACACACAACCAATGGTATAAGTGCCATATCTTATCATTGCATTCATACAATACACCATATTAGTTTGAAGAAAAATCCTAGTATTATTGAAATTTAGTAAAAGATTTATATTATATTGATTTGATAAGTTTTATATTAGCTATTAAATACTACCTAACAAAATTATCTACCTTGCCTCAATCAGAATTCGGAATGACCTAGACAAAAATAATATAACTTATAACATTAGATTCATGCAATTCATTTGTAAGGCATATAACATAGTCGTGCACTACCAAGCAAACAATCATAATAAGGTATTTCAAACGAAATTGTTTGCTAAACTTACAAATATATATATATATATATATATATATATATGCACACATACATACACAACTGGTACCTAAATATGCCAGCTTCCCATCAGACGTTCGAAGAAGATTCCCTGGATGAGGATCAGCATGATAAAATCCATACTCTAAAAGCTGGGTGAGTGAACAGTACACTCCTACCTGTTCAATAACATACATTGCATAACATTTCTCAAAGATATTATGCTCATACCAAGAACATAAGTACAATATAAAAAAACAAAAAAGAAAGACAAGTTCTAATTATAACATTAGAATCATATTTCTACCTCCACTAGATAAAGATCATTGACCTCTGCTAACTTCTGCCCCTGCATGAAGGTTTACAAATCACCTTAAAATTTGATTTTCATGAACACATTTCTTGAAATATAGGAAATAAAAATAAAAAAATGCACCTCCACCCATTCCATGATAAGTACTCTGCGAGTGCTGTGCTTCATATACATTTCTGGCACGAAAACATCTCGTATTCTCCCATATAGCTTCCTAGGTTATTACAACATTAGACAATTTTCTGAAAAAAACTTCAGAGACTCCCAATGGGAACAAATTCATCCAGGAAACACTCCAAAGCACAATCCTTCAGCTAAAAATGTACATTTTCTACCATTTTCACAATCAAGAAGTTGACATTGCTGATCGCTAAACATGGTGGTAGATCTTGGGACTTCTATTAATGCTGAGACCATTTTCGTGCACAATGCAAAGAACACCTATCAAGTTAGACAATTGCCTCAAGAGGTCCATCCTCAAGATCAACCAATTCTCGAGGATTCATCCTCAAGACAAATTAAGTCTCTAGGCTATGTTCTCAAAACCATCCAATCCTCGAGAGGCAAAAATACTCAAAATAATGATCTTACAAAATAGCAATCCCCTCAAGAGATTCTCCCATGAGGTCATGCAAGTCTTGAGTGGATGTAATAAAGATCTATAAATAACTCTTGATAAAGTGTTTCCAAGAAAGGTCCTCTCTCAAGGCCATACTAGTTTTGAGGCCTTTATATTTTGCATTGTGGAAGAGTTGGGGGATTGTCCAAGTCATCACAATATGGGGTTGAGTTTAAGACTTATTTTAACCACCACCATCTAAAGTCCAAAATTCCAAAGTGATCTGCATTTGATAATTTGCCAACGAGGGTAATAAGATTTGAAAAACACATAATTTTTTATAGCAAAGTATCATCCACTATAGTTGGAACTAGAAAGATAAAAAGTGTTGAAGAATGACCAAAGAAAAATAACAAAAGATTGGAGAAGAATCTATCATGGCATCTAAAGAACTCCAACCAGTTCATTGGAGCAACAGAATGCTCAATCGATGTAGTAAGTTCAAACTCTCATAAAGATTGCACTAAAGAATCAATCTACTTAGGCAATTGTATTAAAGGAAATTCCAAAGGAATCAATTCCTCAAAATTGAACGATTTCTCCAACCATAAGAGAGATCCATGCTATTTAAAGTCCAAGGGAGATGATAGATGAAGACAATTGTGATGAATGGAATAGCATGCCAGCATTTCTTCATAGTCAATAGGCATCATTTAAGGTTGAAGCAAAAATCAATTTTCTAATGTCTGATGGTAAGGTCAACACTTAAAAGCTTGATACCTACTTAGATTAGTTAGAAACCAACTTCATCTTTGGATACTCTTTTATCAATAAAGTGGCATTCACTGAGGCTAAAGTTAACTGATCATACTCTAGCATAGTGGACTGCACACCTGAGATTTGGATAGGAGCAAAATATATTTTGCAATATATTAAAGAAGCTCATTTGCAAGGAAGTCTATAAGATGGATCATCTAGTAGAGAGGTAAAAGAAATTGCATGGTCTTCATCATTTACAAGGACAAATTGTGCAATAATATACTGCAGAATTTCAACATTTGGTCATGGCACTTGACATTCCCCTTGATGAGATGCAAACGCTGATGAATTATACATTCAACTTGTACAATCTAAATGTCATTGAGCTTGGATTATTCCCCATCCAATCTTTGAATCAAGCAATCACATTTGTGATGGCTATCAAAAAGAAGAACAAATCTAGAAGAAAGAAGCCATCAAAACAACAAGCTGAAACGTCAAACAATGGTCTGAAGTGGCAAAATTATGCCCTCAACAGGATTAAATAATTACAATAATTACTGCATTACATTCTTCCTCAACGACAAGATTTTGTTATCACTATCAAATAATGGGACATAGTCGAGACAATTGTCAAAAGGTTCACCCCAGCTTTTTCTAAAAAAGTCCAAGAAGAATAAAAAATAAGGTCCTTGAAACAATCCAGAATGTAGACTAAAGCTTATCACTAATGGTGAAGCTAAATACCAACATTCAAGGCCCTTCTAGGTAAAGAAAAAAAAAAACTCTTGATTATGAAAATACAAGTGAAGAAAAGGTGATTGATGCAGTTATTAACACTAGCAATAAGAAGAATATAATATCTCAAAGCCTTGTGAAGTAGCTAAAGCTAATTATTGTGACTTATCTTATAGCCTATTCATTAAGTAGGATTCAGAGAGATTTTAAAGACAAAAATCAAGGAGATCAAAAAGCAAGTTAAGGAGTTACTTGAGAATAGAGTCCTGAAGTCAAGTAGTTCACCTTGTGACTCTCCAATGGTGATGGTGCCAAATATGATAGTGGCTAGAAGATGTGCATTGATGATCAAGCACATAACAAGATATTATAGAAAACGAGTACTATCTCACCTAAATTGATGATTTACTTCAACTTTTCCATGCTCAATTATTCTCAAAACTTGACTAAAAGTCAACATATCAATAAAGGAGAATTCATGAAAGGGAGACTTGAAAAATGGCATTTAAGACTAAAGCCATTCGAATTATGCATTACACCAACAACACACATGAGATTGATGCATGATATTAAGCGAGGCATCACTATATAAATTCAAATTATTACAACGAGATTAAGAAAATTATCTAAATATGAAAAGGAGCTAATGACACTACGTGCCATTAGACATTGGCAATCATATAGAATTGCCAAGAACACAATGGTGTACATGGGCCATCAAGCATTGCAATACTTTCGAACTCGATGTAAATTATAGTAGGCTCAACATATGAAATGAATGCTACTTATGTAGTAGTTATAAACACATGATTATACATGAGAAAGGCATCTAGAATAAACCAACAAATATGTTCTCTCGACCTTAAGTTCAGTTTTCTACCATCAATAACGATACAAAAACAACAAGAGAAATTTGAAGAATACATAACATATATTAAGGATCCAAATTCTAAACTTCATGAGAAAGTCATGAATGGAAGACCAATTAAGCATTCTATTTGAGATGAGTTGTTTAATAAAGGATGGAAGTTATGCATTCATCAAGATAGAGATATGTTAAGATGGATTCGAAAAGCACAAACATCAGAAGGAGGATTATTTTTTAAGCCCTTGTATTCCATAACATTCAAAATAACATTTGGGAGGATTGAAAAAAGCAAGAGGAAATACCATGTTAATAGGAAATTGAAAAAAGAAAGGGGAAATACGATATTAATAAATCAACTACAGTTCAATTAATCATGAGATTTTAATAAATAGCCAAAACTTGCTAATAGCACACTGATTATGTGTTGGCCAGGACCTACCTGAACTTCTGGCCATTTTTGGCTTCTTCTCTGTAATCCATCTCCTGCATTAAATTTGATTTACCTGTATTCAATGTGAAGGTCTAAGAATATGCACTTTACTTTATGACATGTTTCCATGCTACAGAATGACCATCATAACAGCCATATAATTGCACAGTATACAGAGTCTATTTTATTCATGAAATGCTTTCTCTTTGCATAGCATAGAACCCCATTACATCACATTTTCATCAACACGTCTCTGTTTCATTAAAAAGCAAACATAAACCATGTGAACTGCTTGACAACTATAAAAAAATGCAGTGTAGGCCGATGTAATAATAAAAGCTAATTCATCTCCATTTCTAATGAAACCAAAATTTCAGAGTTAAATAAAAATCTGAAATCCCAAGAGAAGACCTGGCACAAAGTATTGCATCAACACATTATTAACTTAAGTAATGATTTCTACATTCATTCTCCATCAGGTCTTGCTTACATATTTTAGGCACGTAATCTACATCTAGATGCTTGCAATTAATACATCTTTTAGTGGTGTTTGCCCCAAGTTTCCAGAAGGCTCTTAAGAAGGTGCAATCTTGATTTTGATATCTAGTCTTTGAAGTTCTTATGCTGATGAAGAGCAGATAAAGGAGGAAAGAAAACAAGGAAACAAATAGGAGAGGAATTCTATGAGTATAAATGTGACCTAGATCAAGCAGGGAAAAAGAATAATGTATCCACGTCCTCTAAGAAGCAAAACAATCCAGGTTTTCTCCGTCAAATACAAGACCAGGCATCAAGAGCCTGCAATACAAAACTTCATCTTCTTCTCATAGAAATTCAAAAGCAGATGGTAAATAAATGACAATTCTGCATTAAAAAAGGTCTATCTATAGGCGTAACTGATTGATAATGAAACAAAATGCATATCCATACCTGCTACAAATCTGAAAAGTGAACAAAACACTGACTTTCCAACTCCTAATAAACTACAAACGAATTTTTAAATAACTCAAAAAACTATCCAAAAGAAGTTTTCCAGTTTTCCTGATAAAACTGTCATACACAAATTTAAACACATTTATCATGTGGTCGAAGTCCTCGTGATACATGAATACATATTTGGATCACTCAAGTTTCCATTAGCCAAAAAAGCTCCGATCATGTATTATAGATGCTCCTCAAACAACAGAGTGTGATGCTCTTCATTCATGCAGACCTCTAGTTGTTGAGCCCTGGAACTTGCACAACCCCTGTTGGTTAGTGCACCTCCTTTGTCACCTAGTTGCCAAGCCAAACTCTACTTGCAACATACTGGAGGTCTCTGTCACTAAAAGCATCCCCCTCGGTCTAGATGACCCTTGGAAGATACCCACTACCCAATGGCTAGAGAAGAGAAAGTGAATGCAAACCTGAGACAGTAAAGGTTGCCCAAACTACTTTTCATGTGGTGGCACTATGATGGACAAAAGAAGACTCAGAGAGATGCTTTTCTCCCATCGATTGAAATGCACTCATGACAGAATTTTCTGTTGGAACCTCAAGATTCTCACAATAATAGATAGACAAGCACGATCAGTGGTGGAAACCAAGAAGAAACCAAATAGTGGTTTGCTCTTATAAGTAGTGACACTAGCACCCTCACAACAAGTGCAAGTGGATATTTCGTTGATTAGCTACATTACTGATTCTGGGGAGAGTTAAAAGTGACCATTAAATATCACATCTACTCTAGCATTTGGAGGAACACCCTTTTGTAACAAAGTCAACAACAGAGAGGAAGTACCCTTTTTCATTCTTCATCCTTCCATTAACTAACAAATGTACTTCAGCATTTGGAGATCCCTTGTCCACAGTCGGCAGGTTCATCAATTGTCATCTTTCAACAGTACATGCTTTAGCATATGAAGATGAGATCTTAATGAATGCACTAAAAATATTAATGCTAGAACATGGTATTTGACAAGTCTATGAAGCAAGTCCCATGGGCATGTGCATGAGGCAATTAAGGTCATTAGAGAGAGAACATAATGAAGAAGATGAGAGAGAATCTTTGTCCACACAAAAAACACCTTTAGCTGAAAAAAAATTCATAACTTCTATGACTTCTTAAGGACTTCACTATTATGAAATACAATAGAGAAGCACTCTCAAAAGGAGGTCAAGGGACTAAGGTATGCCAAGATTGCCTTTTATCTTAACAAAATAAAGAATGAAACAACTAGAAACTCGAAGAAGTTGTGAATCTAGAAGTTCATAGAGCATCTCTTTAGCTTGGTTTGTGTCACCTTTGTAACCTCTTCACATTGTTAAAATCCTTTTATAGGTATTACGTAGCGATGTTTCTTGTTCTTTGCAAACATGCATAGTTGTCAAAACATGCCTAGATTGATAAATTAGAACAGAATATATCCTTTTGTCGAAGAAATATCTAGAATATTAAATGTCATATTTCAAGATATCTAAAATCTTGTATGGTGTCTTGCTACTATTGATGGACTCTATTATGGCAAAGCTTTTAAGTTGCCCATTGGTCTTCTAATCTAGTTGATCTAATAGAGGGTGAAGCATGCTCATCCTAATAGATAACAAAGCCTAGACAATTTGATGATGCACCAAGGGCTAGAGACTAAGGTCAAAGGTCCAACAACCAAAGAAGAGACCTAAATAAAGATAGCTCTAATGATTTGTATCCTAACACAAGCCTCTTTTAGAGAATGACTACACGTTGACCAAATTCGAGGAGGGTTTGATGGAAGGGAAGATAGAGCGGATATCACACATTTACTTGCTCCAATGATACCTCGATCTCAGCAAAGAATCTGGCACAAAAAAAGTTGAAAAAAGGTACATAAGGTAGCCATGTATAAAACATAATTGGGAAATACACAAATTTTGATCAGAAAAAAATTCTACAAGATTATCAATGCAATATATCTCGATGCCCAAGCCTTCTTGGTAAACACCCTTGCCCTTCAAAACTTCTAACATGCCCCAATCCAAGACTCTAATATCTTAAACTTTCCATTTACTAGAAATCTCTTCCTCTAGATCTCAACTGGATCCTATCTCTCCTCAGATGATCTCCTCATTCTCTTGCAAGGTCTCTTTTATGGCTTCAAGGTCTTTGAAACAATTTAGATAAAGATATACATCTATTCATAATCATGCCTTAGATATAAGCAATCCACATGAACCACCAAATTGCAATAAATTAAATGCACTTATCCCTAAAATTGTCCTTAGTTTTCAAGTTTTGAATTCCCAATAAACTTTAAGTCAACTCCTTCGAAATATAAATATGAACATATCGTGAGGGGCTTTGTTTCACCTTAATTTGATGGCATGCTCACAAGATTGGATGGTTCATCGAGATATGTGCAAAAACCTCTCTAAATATCTTTTTTATCACTAACTTCTAATCCTCCAATCTGATAATCAAAAGTAACAATCACATAGTCTATAATTTCAACTGATGAAAATCAGCTTCTATCATCAATGCATGATATATGAATCGAACGAGTTGATCAAGCTTTGTTTACCCCCATTTTCTTTTGAGTGTCCATGGGTTCTTATTGCATCTTTTCATCTCCTATTAGGTCTACTCCGTTGATCCCATGAGTGGTTTGACAATAACAAAACAAAGCTTTTGAAGAATGATATGTTATGAGAGCTTTGATACATAGATGATGATTCAAGGAGGTGACCATCCACATGAAAGATTGTGCAAGGCTATTGTGTCATTGCTTAAGAATTGGTAACTCAACTTTCATATATTGGAGCTATGTGTATTCAATTCTTGGTAGAATGACTACTCATCTATAACTCATTATCTACTACTTTAATGATTAGAATATCAAAATCATTTACTTAAAACTCATTACCTACTACTTCAAGTCTTTGCTTTAAACTTGATCATATAGTATAGTACATCATACTTGTATGAAACCTCAGACAAGATGGTCAAACAGGCTGATCGCTCGAGCAATCAGTTCTTTCCTTGTATCGCTCTAGTGTTATATCTACGCAGTCCATGTACGATACATGGATCGTAACCCGTGAAACATAATAGTTAGTTAATCTCATTTAAAACTTAATTTTAGCTATTAAGAGTTTCTAAAATATCTGTTTGCCCTATTTGAGAGCATAAAATGGACAAAAAGAAACCTGAGAATAGACAAATAAAAAATAGTTATATCATTCTAAGGGCATACCAAGCTTTAGCCAAATAGTAAAAACTAAAATATCTCTATTTGTGCTTTGCACCTGAGAAGATAGAACTATGTTCATCTTAATGTTTTAATCTATATTCTCACCATATCTTTGCACATTAGTAATATCTTTTTATTCTCATACTTTAGTTGTGTCATCTACATTATTCGTGATTAGTTATAAGTTTCTTGTAACAATTGCTTGTGCAAATGCTGAAACTATTTCTCTAACTTTACTTGTATTTGAATAATATGAGTATTGGTTTTTGTGACTCCTCTGAGCACTCTATATATCTTTTAGTGAATCTCTCGTATAAGGTTTACCCTTCATTGGCCATTTAACAAATGGAAGCATATTACTTTAGTGCACACCTACTCATAAGGCTAAGGATGGATGCAGGTCTTGTATGTGATTGAACTACCCAAAAATAGCTTGTGTTCTTTGCCTTAAGTATTTGTTTTCATTTGTATATCACACAAAAAATTTTTAAATTAACTAAAAGTTTTTCTAAAATTTACAATTCACCACATCTATATAACTCGCTCAATCTAACATGATTTGCTTATCACTTAATCAGGCTATCAAGGTAATAGAGACAAGGATAAGGCTTACTAATAAGATCCACCAAATGAATCATGTTGCATGCCTAGAAAAGTGAAGAGGGCCAATGAAGCTTTTCATGTCAAAAAAAAAACATAGTTGAAATTCCTTATTTAAATTGATTAAGTAACCATAGCGACCTCCATTTGCCATTATTGTCATGTCTTCTCTTGATATAAAGTATTGTACCACTATTGTGTGTGTTCAAATAAGGGGATAAGCATGGACTTTTTTAATTGCATCAATTGAACTCTAAAGGGCACAAAAGCTTCTTAAAAGCCAAAGGTATGCCCCTTTAGAGCTTAAGGCTTACTAGGCAACACGTAAATTAAAGCATTATTCATTACAAACAAAAGAGATGCCAACTCAAATATATTTCAAGCCCTTCACAAAAGACCCATGCTTATTTCAATAAAACAAACATTTATGCTTTTGTAATGCATCCACAAAACACAAAAATGAACAATTATAATATAGTTCTCACACATTACACCAACAGATTATGTCATAACAATGACTAAATCTCTAAGTTCTGCATGGACGTGATGGAATCATTAGAGTGTGAGTAATTGATTACTTTCTTTCAATCCAATTATGTTTTTTCTTTTCCACTTGTGTAGTCTCCTACTGATTCACTTTCATACAAAAAGTTAAAAGAACTTTCTACGATACCCAATTTCTTCTAAAATAATAAAAATCTCATAATGCTTTACCAATGTTGATTTTGAAGGCAAACACAAGTCGCCCAAAGCCAATTAAAAAAGATGAGGGCTGATTACACTTACAAAGAAATGTGAAAACCATAACAAGATAACTACCAATGGTCACTATGAGAGTAAACTCTATTGTATAACATAACATTATAAAATGGGTGGTGTCTCAAAGTAGTGAGACCACCAATTTAGACATAGGTAGGTTGTTCCTAAAGCAAGGCCATGTGGTCGGTTATGACATCAACTAATGGAGCTCAATCCAAGTTGTGACCCTTTCTCATTTAATAAAATTTTAATTTTATAAAAAAAATGTTGGTTAAAGATTCATCAAAGTAAAATTGATTTGAAATGAACCTACACAAAATGTGATATTAAAAAAAGACATCAAAATTCACAATGACCATGGCACAGATACTAATGATTGATGTTTCCTTTGCAAGCTTATTTTATTTTGAGGATTTGAAATTAGAAAAGAAATATGTATACATATTAAACAAATAATAATATAAAACAACTAGACCTTTTGATTAGGCTTTTCACCTGTTTTTTTTTTTCTTTTCAAAATCTTCCAAAACTTAACTTCAATGATCCACACACATATAAGAGTTAATAACTGTCAACATCATAGCTATGCGGAACAATAATGTAATTTGGCACTTCAATCTATGTGACAATAGCAAAGACATTTTTCATGCAACACAATAGCCGAATGGCATTATAAGCAAGGCGTTAATGATGCAATAATGCAGGTGAGTAAAAGGAGCAAAAGAGGAATTTGACACACCAAATGAAAAACTACCTTTCCGCTAGTTTTGTTACTGGCAGGTCAAATTTGAAAGCATACCGGCAACGTGGGACTAAAAAAAATAATCTAACTCAAATTACATTATTTTAGATCCACAAAAATAATAATTATACCCCTAAAATGAGCAACACAATCTAACTGTTCTAGAATGGTGTGAATATCTGATTCTGGTGCATTTTTCTGCTGGATTCACCCAAGACAGCTAAAAAATTAAATACTGTGCTGCTATGGCACATAAATGGTGAGTGTTGCTAAGATAAATGCAATTGATAAATTACTTTGGTGCGTTAACCAATGTGAAAGAGCCTTACTATCATATATAATCACATGTATTAAATGAGCTCCAGACAATGCTAATTAGCTCCATTAGCGATATGTTGAAACTGATTACAATACTACACGCAAAAAAATTGGAAATGTGAAAAAATTATATAACATTCAAACTGAAAAAATGCTTGATTTCTTACAGCTGATAAAATCAAACAAAAAAATTAAGCAATCATGTATTTGGATGCTTACAAGCAATGTCCTCATGCAAGATGTCTATGTAATTCACAGAAAAAAAAAAGGTGGTTTTGTAGAACCTAAGCCTCATAAATTATCAACATGGAGTAGTGAATACCCGAAATAGACTTGATGCCCATTCATCAAGTACAGCCTGCAAGTGGAAGTCTGCAATTACTTAGCACTGAGATGTGGAAAACAGTGGTCATAAAAGATCGTTATTAGAACACTGCGTCAAAGAAATGACCAAAAACCAGAAAGAAAGTGAAATAAGGATGGTATAAAATAATTTTCTGTGAATGCAACATTAGATGGCACAAGCACCTGAAGGTCAGTGTTCAATTTCGCTGCTATTTTTATCAAGCCTGCAAGATAGCGAAGGATATAAATATCCAATGAAATTGCTGCTTGCACTCCAGGCCTCTGTACTTTGATAGCAACAATCTTCCCAGTAGATCGAAGCCTAGCTTGATAAACCTAATAATGCAGAACAAAAGACTCATTAAATACATAAATGTCACCAATGTAGGTTTCATCCATTTTAATTACCTGCCCAAGCGAAGCAGCAGCAACTGGTTCTGGTGTGATTTCTGAAAAAAGCATGTCAACTGGTAAACCTAGCTCCTTTTCTATTATGCTGAAAGCAAGTTCTGTTGAAAAGGGTGTTATGCGGTCTTGCAACAACGAAAGCTCATTCAGATATGCTGGTGGAATGACATCCTAAAGAAGATCAAGCAAGATGACACGTGCATTCTAATTGTATTTAATGAAATAAGTTAAACTGAATTAATGGTAGAAATAAATGAAATGCCGCATCTAATTCCCTCAACCTTGACCCTTAGTGCAACTAAGCACCTCACCTTTGGAATTTGATATTGTCAACAACTTTCGTCTATGGTGTAACCTGGTCCTCAATAGAATTGACAGGTTGTTGGTTGTTGGCACATAAGCATCTTTTCATAAGCCAAAACTATCAAGGTATCATCTTTTTTGGACAAACTCAATCTTGAGGTTGTCTTAAAAAGATAGCATATAACTGATATAAGGCACAAATGTCAATATTTTAAATATTTTATTTTCTAAAAATTATTATTTCGATCATTTAAATTTATTTTTAAATTATCATATTATATTAGAGGATCTATTTGGTTTGAATTTTAAGATTATCTCAATTAGTACTAACTTGTTATGATTAATATGAAGTAAAGTTTTGAATTTGAAATTTATTATGACTCTAGTATATAAATAAAGCATTTTGGAATTAATGAAATTAGGTTTTTAGAATGAAAATTTGTATGATTCTAGAAGGCAGGCATATTATTCTCTGAAATTGGGTTCTAAATTATTATTATGGAATGGCCTAGGCCAATAAAAAAGGTCCTCTAAGAAGGATCAAACAAAAAGTCAGATAGCAAAAGCTTAAAGAGTTGCTCAGGAAGGGACATTCCCCACTCCCAGGCAAACTCGCGGATACAAGCAGCACATGCAACCCAATCCGCAGGAGAATTTCTCTCACGGTGTACGTGACCAATGCGCAGCGCGCTCAAACGTGTGGCGTGTGAGAGTGCGGGAAGAAAAAACCCGCCCAAAGGTGGGCGCCTCAGCATGGTTTGAGTCTCCTGCAAAGCCATCTGAGAGTCCGTCTGGATTTCCACAGCGGAGGAGTCCGAGAAAGAGTGTCTCACAACATTAAGGGCCTCCAGGTTAGCAAGACTCTCCATGGCCTTGTTAGCTTGTGAGATGAATCTTTTGTCCACAATCAGCAAGGGCCTGCCCAGATGGTCTCTAATAACTATACCCACTCCAGCAATACCATTTCCAACCGCAGCGTCGCAATTAACCAATATCCATCCAGCGGGAGGGGGAACCCAATGTAGGGCTAGGCTACAGTCAACTCAAGCGAGTTGGAGAGGTTCCCGTTGAGCTTAGATGCATACTCATTATGTCGCTTCTCCGTAATTGCAACATCCATACGAACTTTGCGAATTAACATAGTGCTGCTCCTAGTAGGCTCATTGTGTTTTCTAGCATTTCGGTTCTCCCAGATACTGTGAAGAGTGGTAGCAATTGTAGCCATGTGCAGCATATCATGACGACGGCTACGGCCAGCCACCTCGCCATAGAAGCAAAGCGATGCAGAAAAAACTCCCCGCTGCGAACAACGGGGCCATCGCACACCGCCACAACCGCGTGCCCCACACCTCCTATGCGTGCGTGCAATCCCAAAGGGCGTGGCTAAGGGTCTCGGCGACGGGGCAGCCCCACGGGAAATTGCTACAAACAGCCAGGCCCCTGCACGCGAGCCACGCCGCCGAGGGCAGAGACTTCCAAACGATGCGCCAGATGAAGACACGAACCCTGGAAGCCACCTTAAGTCTCCATATCCACTTAAATTGGTTATAATCATGCAGAGGCCTTATCGTCTCAAGGCTGCGCTCACGATTGATCAGGTGTGCATAAAGTTTGCCATTGTTGATCGTGGTTGACTCAGTGAGTGAATGAAGCGCGATGTCCTTAGCATGTTATTCTAGAAAAGGCATAGGTGACTTACTCCTCCCTCGCTTCAAGCTCAACATAAGCAACCAACCTTCTCTCACTCCCCCTTTCTTTCTCGTGCTATTTCTACAGGCCTTTCTTTCCTTGTTGCATTTCTTTTCTCCATCAATTTGGTATCCAAGCCTAGCCTTAGCTTTGTTCTTTCCATGTCAACAATCTAACTCAACTCACGACTATTTTCTTCTTTTGACAAAACACCACGCATCAGTGGTGTCACCAAGTTGACATGGACAGAATAAGGCAGTGCCACCATAGCATTTAACAACATCATTAATATGCTCATGTTCAGCACCTTGTGTAATCACCATACAAATCTTCACACCTCATCATTATTGAATTATTAGAGTTGCAGCCATCACACTACCAAGCCTTTTGGCTGCCAACAACTACTTCACCATTGATATCTCCCACCATCCATCATTGAATAGAGCCACAATTTGCAGCATCTCTTTTTCAGCTTTCCGCTATAATTGCCCCTGTTTACAACACCGTTCAAGGTCATCTTCCATCACAACAAACCCAAAAATTGTCACCACAAAAAAGAGACTACTTTTGTTGTAAAACAAAAAGCATTGCCACCCCCTCCAAACTCTTAACACTGCCACAAGTGCTGCAGATCTCCCAGCAGTTACCTATGCGAATGGCTAAAAATTGGGTTACAAGAGATAAGGTATTTAGCAATGAAAAAAATTATGTTTTTGAAAAATAAATAAAAAATAGGAAAAAAGTCAAGATTGTCGTTCGAATTTTTCTTCCATAGTAACAAAACTCAAAGACGAGTTTTTTTAAAGAGCCTGGATTTAGATTTGATCAATAGGCAGATTAGGCTTGGCATAGCCAAGCAAGCTTGATTTCATATTAATGAACACGAGTTCAACCTTTGATCCAACCAAGGCTGGCCCACAAAGAACTTGATCAAGAGCTAAATTCTAACTCCTTTAAACTCAAAATAGTGAAAAATCAAAAAAGAGGAAACAAAACAATGAAAATCATCATTGCAATACCAAGTAATACGAACCACACGTGCAGCCACATGTGGAGGCATTGACATGCCCATGAGAAGGCATCACACCGGACGCCCAAGCACATTAAGCGTGTGTGATAGTGTCGACCAACGCATATGCGCTACATATACGCACTTCGGTCACTACTACGAATACGTGGTTAACGCTTGTGCAACAGGCCCTATCTGCCCACGGGAAATTTTTTTATTTTAGTCAACATTACATGTTTTTCTTTAGAAATTAAAAATATTATGTATTTTGTAATAAAATATTGTATCTAATCCCTATAAAAAGATATAAAAATGATGAATAAAATAATTCATAATTTTGTGAATTCAAAACTTGAATAATTCAATTCTTGTAGCAAAAACATTCTTCTCCTTTCTTTCTTCCTTAGTTACTCGCTATTCTCACACTTCAACTTTTATTATTGCAACTTCAAAATAAGGTTTGTTCTCATGGCTCGGGACAAGGACAACTCGTTAGACAAAACAGAACTTAAACCATCCATGAGCTGCCATAAACAAAAAAGATTAATGAAAGATAGAAAATGAGCTGCCAAGCAACTTGGATTCCAAGAGGTGATGTAATTAATGTTGTATTGAAGTAACGACCTCTAATGCCAAACTGTTGCAAGAAAATACCACCTGTTAGAAAAATGAACACTATAATTGATTGTATATCTATAATCTAAAATCATAGTTGTTGTAACAAAAATTAGGTGAAAAAATAATGTGTGTTTAATTAACATTGATTATATATACAGCATT
Source organism: Vanilla planifolia (assembly GCA_023846275.1). NCBI lineage: Eukaryota > Viridiplantae > Streptophyta > Magnoliopsida > Asparagales > Orchidaceae > Vanilla > Vanilla planifolia. Next base: position 5,513,169 of record CM043870.1, read on the forward strand.
CATGTCTATTACATGCAAAAGAAGATAAAGAAAATAAGAATAATATTTAATTTATAAAATAACATACAATATTTAATAGATTGTATTCATTTTTAGATTGTAAATTTAAAAATAATTAATTTATTTTATAATAGAATTGGGCTTCTAAGCTCGAGCCTATTGCTAATTCATTGCCCAAAGTTGGCCCAAATGATAAGCACGCTTGGGCTTTTAGCTCGATAAACTTTAATGGGCATTTTTGGTGTCCTAACAACACCTAAATAGATATCAAGCTTCAAGGGCCTATTTGGCTACCCAACTATTGATTAAGTACAAACTTATTGTAGAATACAAATATCATTATTTTGTATTTTTTATTTTTTAAACAATTGATTATTTTAAAATTTAAATTTATTTGAATTTAGATAATTTATCTATTTTAATTTATTATTTCAATAAGTTAAAATTAGTTATAAATTGTTATATTACATTATATTATTTATTTAGTTTGAATTTTAAGAATCTTTGGATTAGGATTAATTTATTAAGATTAGTGTTAAGCTATTAGACTTTGAATTTATAATTTTTCATAACTCTTATATATAAATAAAACATTTTAAAATGAAATGAAACTAGGCTTTAGAATAAAATATTTTATGATTCTTGCATATGTGCATGTTGCTCTACAAAAGGCATAGGAAACTAACCCCTACATCTCTTTAAGCTCGACATAGGTAGACTACTTTCTTCTTCTCTCTCTCTCTCTCCTATTTTGTTTCTCTTGTTGTTTCTACAAGTCTTTTCTTCTCTTAATATATTTTTCTCTAACAATAATATACTAAGACTATATCATTCATATACAACTAAGGAATTTTCATCTATTTTCAACATATGACAAATCATTCCAAACTCGCTCTACTTAGAAGCCTACAAGAATTTTCTCCTAATCCAAGGAATCGTCTTATAAGAAATTATCGAATAATCTCTAGATTCTTATTGATCCAAAGCAAAGGAAGCACATTAGCAATCTAGTTCATCTTTGAACCATATCATAGTAAGGGAGGTACCAATTTAATACTATTTGGTTTTTGAACGGATAAAACTTTGGCTCAAATAATTCTTACAATTTGATCCTAAAGAGAAACCTCCATATGATGGAATTAAATCTAACACATACATCCTAAGGTTCTTATTTCTTTGTAAAATATTTAATTCTTTGAATTCTCAAACAATCATCAAATGAACATAGAAATCCCCTTATTAGACTAAGGAAATCACTCATCTACCATGACATAATATAATTTACAACATCAAATGTATGGTTGCAAAAATTTTAAATAATATTCCAAAAACTGGCAACATAGAAATGCCAGCATGTAGTTGAAACAAACACTAGGAAATTTTTAGATGTCAAGAGATCGAATATCAAGAGCTCATATAATATGGTGACTCCTTACATCCAAGCACATACAAGTCAAAGCCTCTCGCTCGATCAAACGGTTGAGCAATACTTTGTTGGGCTCAAGCATGTTTTGAATCTAAAACATAAACTTGGCCCTACCTAACTTGACTCATGCAAATGTTTAGGTTAGGTCAATTTACCAGGGACTACAAAACCTGTCCAAAAAATGATAGCACACTTTTCTTGCAAGCTGACTTGGTCAAGTCAGAAAAGTCAAACAATCTCATCATGCTATGAAATTAGCTCAAAATATTTTAATACCTTTAGATTCAGAACATATTAATGAGCTAATTGCACAGTACAAGTATGTAGCTTTGTAATTGTTAACATGTTCTTCAATATCCTTGGAAAGTTAGACTTATTTCATTGATAGAAACAATTACCTCAGCTCAACACTGACATGCTCACTAAAGGAACTAAAACGAGTAAAGTTTTGATGCAAGAAACATTAGTAAGCTGCCACAGCAGTTTAATTGTGGAAACTGCTCTATTGAGGGATAAATATCTAATATGGTTCCTAAAGATAACAAAACAATATTAACAAATTTATTAGCACTGACATCTTCAAATAAAATAGTGCTAAAACAAACAAACAAACATATTAGGATTAATTTGGCAGTTGATGTAACTTATGGGACAATAAAAAAGCTTTTCAACGGTTATTGTTGAAAAGCTGATTTTTAAAAAAGATGTTCGATGTGAGTTAAGCAATTTTAGTTGAAATTATTTTGCTTGCTTTTTTGAACTTTACAAATGGAGAAGCATATGAAAAGGAAGCATTCAAGGCTCATCCAAACAAAACCTTAACAACACTGGCATCTAAATTACACTCAGTATTAATCTCAAGTATCGCTTGTTAAGACTTGTTTTACCATAATTCACTTAGAGAATAATTTATAAAACCTGATCCAGTCCATCAATCTAAAGATAATGAAAAGTAATAAAACAGAACTTACTGGGCGAGATGAAACAGCTTGAGCAATTTTGACAAATGCCTGCAAAAGAACTATGATGCTTGAACTGTAGTAGCAAAAGAAAAGGAAAAAGGCTGGAATGCTTGAATATTAGCAGAAAAACAAACTTGAAAACTCTACAAGTTAGAACAAGACATAAGATAGTCAATGCACACCAGCAAAGAGAAACTGCAATAATGAGTATACATATGCTCAACAAAATTTAACAGGTTGAAGGATCTACAAAAGAAAAGAACATCATCAAGTTCATCAATCCTGCAAGGATTAACACAGAAGAAGAAGAACAAAAAGATGAGCTCGGGGTTCCTTAAAAGCGGATTATTACTACGAAAACTTTCCTTTCCATTTAAAGATATTGTCATTTCCAGCCCAAATCGTAGATTGAAAGAGTGAAGCTTTCTTGTGTCATAGTCAAGCTACTGAATGACTTTGTCAAACCCATACACAGAATTGTGCTACTTGAATCTATGCCTAATATAAAAAAATCTGAAATTGTGATTTTGGCTATAACTTGTCATATGGAATGTTGAAGTGAAGGCTACATTTTCACGAAAATTAATTGTATAAAGCCTTGCATGATAGCCAAACTTTGCATATCACAAACAGCAATCCACAGGTATTTCTAATTATTGGCTACCAGAAATATCGCACATGATAATGACAATGTGTTTTCACTAAGGAGAACAGGGATAATTTAACCCAAAAAGGTGCTAAATGGCAGGGCTACATGAAAAGTTTTGAGTAGAACCAAAAAAGGTGCTAAATGGTAGGGCTACACGAAAAGTTTTGAGTAGAGCTTTATAATGGAGGATTGGGTATGTCTATGTGGGGAGAGTTGGAATAAATTGAAACTGACTTCAATCACGAATAGAGAGTATTCTTCACAGATAAAGGATTAAGGTTTATGCAATACCAAACTACGTACAAAGGTAGAAAAAGCTCGAGAGCAAGGAAATTCAAATGGCAATAAAAAAAAGCTTGTGTTTCAGAATTCATATTTAGATTAGGGTTTGATGTTGTCTATAAAACACAAACTATAGAGATGGATATAGCTAAAGGGTTAGGATGTCCCAATGATAATCAAATACTTGTATTCAAACAATCCAAATAACCTACAAGATAGACAAAAAAGGAGTACAATAAGGCAAAAATTTAAAAATAATGATATACCATGATAAGCACTATTTTTTTCAGGTCTCTTTGTTTATTTTTTTTTATAACTCCTTTCAAGAATTAAGATGATGAACAAAAAAGGGCAAGCTTTTTCCATGCATTTTTCCTATGCAATAAATTCCATAAGAGTAAAATATCAAGAAAAATAGAAAATCACATAACAGATTATCAAAATCATGCTACAAGCACCAACATAGCAGAAACAAGGAAGCTTAATGATAACAATTAATGAGAAAAGGACAAAGTAAGGTATGATCCCACAAAGATATTAACTCTGTTCAACATTAAATCTAATAATAAGATCAAAAATGGTTTAGAAGTTCAGCAGAGCCAAATACAATAGCATGCAGATGAAATAGTACCACATCAAATATGGTAATTGTCGCCTAGTTCAAAAAATAATAGTAAAAATTTTCATAAAATATATAGTGAGGTATGCATACAATACAGTACGATATGATCAAAATCACATATGTTGTTTAAACTTTTTAAAATCAATTTTGAAAAGGTCTTAGAGATTTAATGACAATAGAATTAGGGAAATTTAGTCAGAATTCAGGCATTGCATAATAAATTTTAAAATAAGAAAAAAAATTTAGGAATTTGGCCCAAAACAATTTCAGAAAAGAAATAAAAGGAAAAAACAATTGGTTAGGGTATTAACAATGCTCCTAAAATCCTATGCAAATCACTAACAACCAGCAATATGAAGTTAAAATTGTCAGCACCAGCAAACTAAAAGTTTCAAGAAACCCAAAAATTGTATTGATATCAAGTGGTATTCACAATAGAATACATATCATGAGCAATCTATAAATATAGAGTTCCTCTACAAGTTAGAAGAACCCCTCCATAGATGTAAATTATATTGAATTCCTATACCACCATGTAATAATCATCACTGAGGAATTTAGAATGTGTCCATTTCAACTGGCTAAACACAGGAATATTGTATGATACAATTTATGGACTATAAGATATAAATTAGCAGGTCATATCAATGGTATGAATAATAGGTATGATATGTTATTGGTAGATTATATGATACTATATGGGCAAACCATATAATATTGTATTGAAACCATTTGATATGATTATTTAAAAATCAAGGTAACATTTAGTATTACTGCTCAATCATCCATCAAGCAAACATAAACTAAATCTAATGACTCAAAAATAGAAACAACTAGAAGAAATAAATTTTGAAGGTACCACAATTTTGACAATGTTCAGGAAAGAAACTGGATCTCCTTAAAATTAGTCTGGTTTGACCAAGTGCAACAATTAAGTGGAAAGGACCTCTAACCCAATTTCCTATTAGAAAGATAATAAGATCCTTATATGCAATTTCTAAAGAGGATTAGAAACAATAATTATCATTTGTTCTCTGTACAATGAACCAATGGAAAGTTGCAATTCCAAATATGTTTCTCAAGAGGGGGGTCAAAGGGAACAATACTGAATTATAGATATAAAGCTTTTCAAATTGTCAAGGCAACTTCAAGGATTAAAAAAATGTCGTTTGGGTCATATACAATATTAGCTTATTATCAAAATGTTAGGTCATAACATAATGTATATATGACCAATAAATTGCGATATCAGTTCAAAAATTTTATGATGCCAATTTACTCTTTCCCTTCCTCTCTTAATTCTCTCCTCCCTCCATTTTCTCTATATCATTCATTGCATCTATCCTCAACTCTAATTGCCATGGTCAATAAGACCATTAAGCCTTTCTCAAACCACCTCCCTTTTCCTTCTCCATTTCCTCTTCATCAAAACCTAAAAGGATTTTCCCCTTGTATTGCATTGAAACCTTTGTTGTTATCTTTCATCCATAACTTTTGTGGTGATGAATCTTCCTTGCAAGCAATGCATCTCTTGTATCATTGGAGAATCATTACCTTGCAATATCCATTCTCTTATTATCCCATCAAAATTCAACTAGGATAACTCATGAAGATGTTGTCATCATTATCTTCTGATGACATCCATGTGAACCTATTGATGTCATGGTTTGACATTTCATCCTCCCAATGATAAAAACATCTCACCATTTTCTCTCATTTTCCTCCTTAAACAATATGTATGTGAACAACCAAACCTCCAATCTCCCATTACTTTTGCTTCTTTTTCTTATTAATGTTATTTTCAAATTATCATCAATTGTTTTTAACTTAAATTAGCTGGTCTAATTAGTTATTTCAGTTATTGTACATAATAATCTACAATTAATTTTGATAAGAAAGCTTGCCAAGTTTATGCATTTCACTATATTACAAATAATATAGTATTATCACTAATTTCAATAGTTCAATGTCTAGGTTGGTTGGTTGGGTTACTTTTGATTAATATATATTTAAGATAAGAGCTATCTTTTGGTGGTTTGAGTCATCCATAGTTTGTGGTGGATTTTGTGATAAATAGAACCCAATATACATACCAAAACATAGCTGAAATCTTTCTTATCAGAGAATGAGCATATCTTTTGTTTCTGTAGGCACTCCCTTTGACAATTAATAAGGGTTAATTCAAGCTGAATATTTTAATTCAAATATATTTATTAATTAAAATTGTCATCATGTCTTGATTAACTGTAGTTTTTTTATTTTAAAAATGTTGTGGTAGAGTAGATATAAGTTTACTAGAAATTACCATTATTCTTGATATTGTTGCACAACTCCAATAGGATAGAAAAACGGAACAAATTGTAGCATGTTAATTACCGCATTGGTAATTAAATCTTATGGCATATAAATTACAAGTCATGGATGGTAGCAAGATGGAAAAACCAATGGTTTGTGTTATCCTTCCGATGTATCTAGCTAATCAGGTTGATAAGCCGATATAATGAAAACTCTAGCAATTCAATAAGATTATGAGAAAAAGGATTAGTAGTACTTGATAAAAAGGATGTTGATGCTCATTTTTTACTTATATCATAAATGTTGCCCATATTATAACATGTTCATACTTGATGCTTGAGTTCTTATGCAAACTTTTTGTGAGATGTTAATGATTAAGATTACATGATTCAGTAGATGTTACTAAATCATATCATTCATGACATTTAATTAAGCACATTCATCCTTTAGAGCCTTGAGGGCCATGCTTTGGCAAGATGTTTTATTTCTGGGTTTGATTTGTTAATTCCCACGTTGATTACAAAATTTTCAAGCTAAACTTGTTTGATTGGTAAATGATTATTGTAGAAACATCAATAATAGCCCATGCATTAGAGGCACATATCATCAACTTTATTTTATTATTTCAGTTATTTATATTATTACTACATGAAATTTGTTTTAAAGAATAATATCTTATCATTTCCAAACTATGTTATTTCTTTTTTATTCCAGTATTGTAATTACTTAGTTTTCTAAATGAATAAAGATTGTATTTACATTTTGTAAACATTTATGTGATATGAATGATACCTTAGTTTTATAATACAAATCCATGTTACTTAGCCATTTCATTACACCCAACTTGCCATTGTATTGCACTTTGGACTTGAGCTACGACATAAAAAGTCTTTTTCCTTGAAGGATTATAAGAATCTGTTGATAGTCATACCTACATTCATTTAAGATGACAACATAAATTTCAACCTTCCATTTGAATAAATGAAACATCTATGTCACCTTGACAAATGATAAACTAGATGTTACATATTTTTTCAATTCATTTTTGTTAAGAAGTAGAATTGTAATTATAATTTTCATAAATATAATATCTTAATTTTTTTTTAAATGAATTTTCCACAAGGTACAATTGTAGTAATCTTGCAATAAAAAAATTCAATCTAAAAAGAGCATTTCAAGATGATGTAGAAGTGAATAGGTAAGAAATTAAAAAATTGCGCAATAACATTTTTTAATAAGATAAGTCTATTGATGCAAAAAATGAAGCATGCAAACCAATGCTAATAAAGAAATGATAAACAATATACCTAAAGTGTGAATATCATTAAGGGAGATAAGAGGGCAAAGAATAGAAAGATAATATCAATATTGCTTTCAATTTTAAGAGATAGAAGTAAGGTTAGTAAGAATTTATTTGCACTCTCAAGAAAGTGAGCGTTCGAATCAGTTAGATTGTACTAAGATTAAGCAAAGATGAGGCATAACGAGCCTAGGATTTTTACAAGTAAAAAACCCAAGAAGTAGAGGAAAATTACAAACAAAGGGCAGCTAATAATCCACTAGCAATACACAAAAATACTTTAGTAGAGATTAGTCCCAAACATCAATCAATGGTGCTAAGGCAAAGTTTGCAAACTTGACTCCTATTTCGCATGAGCAATCACATGAGCAACTATTATTGCTGAAATAGACCAATTATTGCATTATAACAAATGTCAAATAATTTTCCATCTACTTGGATGCACTAAGATTTGTTTGTATACTTCACATAACAGTTGATACAATAGACTTTAGTCCAAAATTTGTCTCCTCAATAGACATAGATTTTAAATGAAAAACTCTAAATGCGAAGGAGAGAAGAATTTATTCACCTTTGTCATTGATTACTCAAAAAACTCCTTCAAACAATATTTTAATTTTCCAAGTGGTAGGACTACAATTACAAAACATGACCTTAGTTATATGCTACATACTATTGGCTAAGATAGTAATTTGTGGAAAATGGTCTATGTGTCAATGGCATAGTAGCCCTTAATGTAATATTCTTACATGACTTCATTACTCTTATGGCCTTCTTGCCCCATGCAAAGCTATTTGCTCCATAAGTAAGCACCTTTTTTAATAATTTATTTGCCAATGGCTTAAATGAGCAAAGTCTATTCATATTTGATTATACTAGAAAATTTCTTGCAAAAGCTAACATATGTACCATGTAGTGATTACGTGTCATACATATTCATTTCGCTTAAAGAAAAAAGCAATATGCAATTATGTAGTGTTACCTTAGGAGTACAACAACATCGAATGAAGTACATAAGTTGACTAATTATCTAGTAAATATGAGTGCTTCTCATGCAGATGTGCTACAAGTCAACCCAAATTAATTATGCCAAATTATAGTTTTAACAAACTCTTTTAAGCAAAGCAACAAAAAAGGCAAAATATTAGACATATCAACATTTAAATAAGATAATCTAGCCACATCTATGATCAGCTTTAGCAATTACAGGGCAAAACTTCAATAAGTTAGTAGAATTTATGTTATAAGCAGAGCAACCTTATTTCATTCGATAAAATAAAAAGGATGCAGGAAAACTCACTTTTCCCGCATTGGTTTATTGTTATTGCTCTAATTTTCTAGCCCTTTATTCATTTCCCAATGCCAATGTAAACTAACGCAGATTCAATTTAGCTACATTTCCTTGGTTGGAGCTTTTTCTACGACGAAGCAATTAGAGCTAATCAGACAACATATAAACAAAACGATGAACAGCACTGTCAAACGCACCGGGCCAAGTTCAAGTAATAACATGCGCAACTCACTGGCTCTGATCTGCGAGCAAGAAATAACCTATCAGGGCCGCAGAGAAACAGCACAGACCACCAAGAAACGATATCTAAACACCTCAGGTTTACCTGAAACATCTCATCGGAGCGTTCTAGCAGCCCATCGATGTAGCGTAAGGCGAACCAACGACCAAACGTTGTCCCAATCTGGAAGAAACGGCGGAGGACGAGAAGCGACTTCCTGCGGCAGATGGCGGATATAGCCGAGATATCGTATTCATCGAGCAACTCCGCCTCCGATAACACGCCGTTCTCGAAGAGGTATCCCGAGTACTTGGTGAATGCGTCCACTGCGCTGCCCGGAACAGCTACTTCCGCGGTTGCGGCAAGCAGCCTGCGGCGGAGTCGGAGTTGGGAGACTCCATGCTGGCCTCGGTTGCCACCAACTGAAAAGAGACCACAGCTCGATTTGGTCCTGGATGAGAAGACAGAGGCCGAGCTGGACAGGAGGAGAATCATCACGGAAGAATGAGCGGAGTTGAAAGAAGACTGTACGTATATAACCCTTTTGAGTGGTTGCGCACGCCTGCTTGCTCCGTCGTGGATTTATGATAACATTATTAATAAACAAATTGGAGGAAAAAGGCAAGCCGCTAATTTATTGCCCATCTTTTGGTTTTAGTAGGAAGGACATTTAAAAAATTATTTTGAAAAAAAAAATTTAACAAAGAGGATTAGCTTGAGAGGAAATAATGAGATTGTATGGGTTTCTTTGCACAAAGAGTTTGAAGTTTTGCTGGCAAAAAACAAAAAACTATTTTTCAAATTTATTTTAATCAACAAGTTTAAACAAAATTATATATCCTTTCACAAAAAAAAATTCTAAAATTTTCCTCCAAAATGTTTGTTTTTAGGTAAATATGCAAAATGTTTAATATTATTTTTGCTAATAATATGTATAGCTAATATTTTAATTATGTATGATTATGATTAATAATATAATATAATAGTTTTAACATATCTTTTTGTTAATATTTATAAAAAAATCCAAATTTTAAAAATAAATATATTTTAAACAATAACCTTCAACATAAGTTTAATCACAATGATTTTATTAAAATTAGAGTTAATTTTATTATTATTTTTAAAAAATGTATTACGTCAATAACAATCTCAAAAATTGAGATAAATAGGTATTTGGATAACACTCATCAAAATAAATCAAATAACATTGACTTCATAAGCATTGAAGTTTGATTGAAATAAAATTTAAAAAAATACCTATTTTAAATTAAATTTCAAATTTTATTTTTATTCCCTCTCTTTTTCTCTTTTATTCTCCCACATGACATAATCCTAACCTTAATTCTCTCACCACTGTCTTTATCGTAGCAATTGAACCGATAACTGTCACATGACGAGAAGGTCGTGTTTGACTTATCCAAGGTCAGGTATGATAGGTTGACATGCATCTTGTTATCGATTTTTCTCAATTAAAAAAAGAGTTGCAATGATACTTAAAAAAAACGAATTGAAATCCCATGACACCTTACCAAAACCCTCACTTGAGCAAATTATCGTCTCTTGCTCTTTATATCTCTCATTAGATTTGAACACCCTAGGTTAGCATTGTCATCTAATTTACTACTAATCACTTTTCTTCTACCAAGTAAGCCTTCACCCTTATTAGCTCGAACCATCACCTCATCAAACTATCCCAACTTTGACTTTAATTTAAAGTATTTTTTAAAATCTTAGACTCATTTAACATTGGTTTGATCAAATTGAATCACGTTAATCTAATTAAGTGTAATTGATCATATATAATGATTGTAATATCCCAAAAATAAGGATAATTAATTAGATAAATATTTTTTAAGATTTTGAAAAGTGTCATAAATTTAAATTAACAAGAAATACAGATTTTAGGGGTCAATCAAGAACCTTAAAGAGAGAAAAATTAAAAAAATTAAATTTTATAGTTGTTTGAAATCATTAAGAAATTTGAAAAAATTTTAAGATTTTTTGTAAATTATTTTATTTTTCCTAAAAAATCATATACTTTAAAAAAAATAGATGCTAGTCCTAAAGAGGGAAATGAATGTTAAATTTGAAGTTTTAAATTATTAAAAATTATATAGTATAAAATTTGAAGAATTCATATTTGAATTAATCATATAATTCAAAGTTAAGTTATAGGAAAAATATTATTATAAATAATTTTAAAATAAAAGAGTATTAAATATTAGAAATTTTTTATAAAATTATAAAGAGTAGTAAATTTTATTTAAATCTCAATCATATTATTGTTGACAAAATTTGACTATACAAAATGTCACATTCATGAAAAAAAAAAGTTAAATTATTATTAAAGAATAAAAGTTATTAAAAAATATTAAATACTATTAAAAACATTATAAAAAATTATGGATAATAAATTTTTATGATTAATGTATTCAAATTTTTTATTGGAAAATTTTTAGAGGTTATTTGGTTTAAAATATTCAAAAAATTAAAATTATCCTAAATTTTTAACTAAGCAATTATTTGATTTTTTTATAATTTCATAATTAAACCTAAAATCTATTGAAATTAGCAACTAAAACCATACAATATGGTAATAATGAGTCATAAAACTATTGGGAGATTTTAAAGAAACATCAAGCATAAAAGATTATGGCCATAAAAGGAGAGGCTTTTAGCATTTCACTAAAAAAATTAGGAAAGACTATGGGCTATTATAAGAGAATTTTATGACTAAGCTTTTATAATATCTTTAATTTGGGGCTTTTTAATTTGCATATTTTAGCAAAGAGAATCAAGATGGAAAGGAGGTAGTAAGTATGGTGAAGCTAATGGGAGGCATTACTTATTTAACTTTGTGTGATTATAACATTCAATTTTGATGTAGTTAACTATGAACATTGTGGTATTATTTGATGTTTGATGCCTAGGAGTCTTAAGAGCAAGATTCGATGAATTTATAAAAATGATATCGTAGTGATATTTAATGCAATGGTTTGAATGTAAATTTTATGCTCCATATGATGAATCTATATTTTATTGCTTAGATGTTGAATGTTTAGTTATATTATTTATTATAATATTATATTTTAATATGCAAATTCACCTTTGCATATCAGTTAACATTTGTGATAGTTTTTTATAAAATTTTGAAAATAATTAAAGGCATGTAAAATAATCCTCAAAGGTTAAAAAAGATATATCTATAATTAAAAAATAAAAATAAAAATGGGTTAAGATTATCATTATGGAAGAGGAACTAAGTTTATAGAAATTTTTTATTGACAAAGAAGCTCATGGAATGTTTTACTCGAAGAGAAAAATTATGAAAGGTTGCAATTGGGGTAAACTAAATAAAGAAATGTTTTAGAATAGTACAACACTAGATATGAAATTTTACTTGCCAATCTTAACTAGTAATGAAATTCTAAATCTTATTAAACTAAAAAAAGGTTCAAGAGACTTATATAAAAAAATATGAAAAATAAATATAAATAAACTCTTAATTACATAAGAATGATTATTTTAATATTATATTTTTATATATATCTTCGTGTGTTTGTTATAATTTGACAATTGATGTTAGATGATATGCTAAAAGCAATGTTTGGTTCATTGATAATAGGTAAGTATTTAGGTTCAAATAATATATCAATGCAATAGCTTACTTAAGGTGCTTTAATTTCAAATTAAAAAAAAATCTAAGTATCATCAAGTAAGCAAGAACTTCTCCAGAAGATAAGGACTTATAAAAATCTTTAACATAAGAGATTTCAATTAAAAGGAGAGTGATTATGTAACCCAAATCCAATGCACTCAAATTGGTAATTAAGTGACAAGGTATGCACAAAATGAAATTCTTAGAATACAAATAAAGGAATTCATATCTTCACTTGCACAAACAAAAAAAATTGGTTATGATGATTAATTTTTTTCAAAAGACAAAATAAAGAGTAATAGGGTTAATAATTATTCTGGTGATTTGATACTCTTGTGGATGTTGGATAATGGATTAGAATTTTGCTTTTTGAGTCTCTCGTTCACATTTCTAAGATATCTTTGAAATCACACTATCAAATTGATCTCACAAAACAAGCTCATATCAAAATTGGTTTAGCAACAACACATTAATACTTTATTCAAAAAAAAATTTCTTTTAATATAATGAACATTTCTATTTATAAAAACCTTAATGTTATAACAGTAATTTACTTAGAAATACGAAATGATACTTAGGAATACTATGATTTATAGTTTGAAATTTTAAAATATATCTTAAGAATTTTAAAAGTCACGATAAATTATAAAAGAATATTTTAAATTTTGCCAAAAAAATCCTAAAAACTATAAAATTGAATGCAAAAAGCATTTTCCAAATAGATTTTGCACTTTGGAGGATGGCTCAACAATTGGTGAAGCGGCGGGAGGTGCAAGTGGAGAGGCATTGTGACTAATCAGGTCTAGTTCGTAGGTCAAGGGGGTCATCACTAGTTTGCGAGTTGGCATGATTGGTGTAAGTTCGCTTGTGTCAGAGTGGATTGCCACAAGTTTGTAGATTTAAGTGGGTCAACATGGATGGACGTGTCGATGCAAGTTGAATGGATCAGCACGAGTTGACGTTGGTCAAGCAGGCCGTGTGAGTCAACTTGGTGGAACGGGTCACACGAGCAAGATGAGCGAGTTACTCCTCTTTTAACAAGTCACTGTCGATGTATTGTTAGTGTTGCAAGAATATGGAAGGTGGTGCATGCTCCTCTTAATCAAATTGATCCATCATAAGATGAGTTATTTAGAGTGACTCATCATAAAATGAGTGATTTACATGAAAACTTTTACAAACAAGAAAATCGAAACACAAAAATAATTAACTTTCTTTAATCAAGAAAATTTGAAGTAATTTACCACACAATAGATTCTCAAACCTTCAAAGTAACTCCATGACTTATAACATTTGTCACTTAAAGTAGATTCCTTTTGCACTCTCAATCTTGATGTTGCATTAAACTTTATTGTATCATCCAACCCATAGACCTCTCACCTTAGAGCAAATACCCTCAATAGTATTACTCTCGATAGCCTTGGAATAACATAGATATTTGTATCAAAAACAAATTTTAACAAAGTAACATATTAATTAAATCATACAAATATCAATCATTAAAAATTGAGTTAAAATCAAATATTGATTTATCTGTTCAAACTCCAAATTTACATTAATTTGAATAACTCCTACACAAGTGTAATAGTTTGAACATAACATATTTCACCAATTACAAAATAAGTGATTCAAAATATATTAAAAAATAGATAAAATTTTTCTTAAGATCATCCCTTAATAAGTTAAAATATTTACAATATCCAATCAATAAACTACATCAGTCGTAGTCTTCAGGCTTTTTACTCGTCCAAAGCATGGGGGAATCATAGGGGAATTATTAATTATTCATCTCATCGTACCAATCCATGGGATCGCCCTCATAGAACAAGCCATCGACGATGTTGTCGACGAGGGAGTCGACAAAGGAGTTGCAGCTGAGAGTGAGCATTTGGCCGATTCGAGCCTTGGCGCTGGAGAACCAAGCAAAACTAGCCGCCGAGGCGACCACGGCGAGGCAGAGCCCCACGGCGCCGGCGATCTCCTCAAAGTTTAGCTTCTTGAACAGGGAGTTTCCAGTCACAAATTCCGTCGCCATCGCAACGGAGAACGCGATCTGGAAAATTGAGATCCGATGTTAGAGAAATCTCATCACGAAATCGAAACAGTCCCGGGATTTACTCAGCTAACTAACCATGGAGAGCCGGCCGGAGATGATTTCCATGTCATGGCTCTTGCGAGCGCTTTCGACGTAATCGACGAGGAAGGAGAAGAATCGGGAGCGTTCGTTACCAGAAGCCCTAATCGAAGGTCGTATGGCGCCTGATCCGTACGATCGGAGTGTACAGAGTCTAGGCTGGAGGATGATCTTCCCACCCGCCGACAGCGGGTCTGTTCCCCGTCGGAAGCGTGAGGATGTCGGAAGGTCTGCTTTGCCACCACCGACTCTTTCTGGCGGTGGAAGCTCGCAGAATATAGCCGCCCTGAACCCGGCGGCTGACATTGGGAAACGATAGCTACGCAGGGATACCAAGTCATGACGTCCTAAGGGGACAATCTTCCTGCTCTTTTGTTCGACGTAGAATGCATTACGGTAATTCCCGGTGAGCGTTCCTTGAGCCAACCTCATCTTGGCATGCCGTGTTGCAAACCACACAAGAATCGCTTATTATATATATTAAAACTTTTCATTTTCAAATATCAGATTAATCTAATATTAATATCATTTATAATTTTTTCAATTGTCATTTTTCATATTTTTGTCAATTTTCTTTTATTAATATCCAAATTAGATTATTAATGGCTATTCAGTCGCTGCAACGTTCACCTGGAAGTCACCCGATCCAGATAACCTTTGTTTTTTTTCGCGGTGTTTTAGTAATCCACGTTCCTTTTAAATTGGAAATCTCCTCTGTAGCCAAGTAAGATTAACCCAAAATTCTCCACGTCAACCGTTCATCTGCCTTTGGATGGAACACACAATTTCTTTCCTAACATGTCCATAATACGTTGGGACAAAATCCGGCCACTCATATTAAATCTCACGGTAGCCTGGGTGGTTGTACAACTCCAGTATACTACCTTCTAATTGGATATGATATTGGTATTGGCTCCGCCAAGGCGATCAGAAAAGTACTAAGGGCATCGTGGCTTATTTTCCCTCGTTGCAGCTCCTTTCGGAGCCCACACAAACTTAGCAAAATGACCGAGTGCACTGATGAGATCGGACGGTCCCGGTGAATTGCTTAAGCCGTAGGTTGTTAGTTGATCCCCAGAAGACGGCGGCGCCACAAACTCCGGCGGTCGTCGAGCAGATTCCCTCCCATATTTTATTATTGATTTTGTTTAAAAAAACAAGAACATACTTAGCTTAAAATTGAGTCGGTAGCATATGCTGTCCCTAAAGCATAATGCCATTTTTTTAATTAATTTATTTATAAAATAATTTTCAAACATGATATTAATATTTAGCAACATTCATATTTAGATGTTCCCTACATTTACTACAGCAAGCGAGCCGTGACAGAACAACGTATCAAACATCTCAAGGACATGCTTCGACCTTGTGGGTCTGTGGCGGAGGCGGTTTTGTTGCTGTCGGTAACTTTGCTCGCCTTGAACTGATGCCCGTCCTCCCTCTTTCCTGTTCATCACATGATGAAGTTTTCCGAGATCTGAGAGCTTTCTTTACCATGGACCGTTAGATGAAGAGGAAGCAGCTATACCTGCACCGAGAAGCCAACGGAACTGTTGCACTGCTCCTCATACGATTTGGTTCGTCTCCAACGTTTGAAGGCCTGAAACGGGTAGGTGATCCAGTTCTTCAGCTGCTTCATCGAGGTGGTCATGCTGGGTTGGCTTGGCTGTGGGAGTAAAGCTGAAGGGTTCCGAGTCGTCTTCCCCATATGCCGGTTTAAAGAAGCTTGGGTGCTTGGATTCGAAGTTATTCTGTAAATGGAGCACGTGAAGGATGGGCCTCAGAGAGGGTACTTTTTTTTTTTTTTTTTTTTTTTTTTTATTCAAAAGAGGCATAAGCCTTACAAGATACTACAGATAAAGACCCTCACGGGGGGTCAAAAAGAAAATCTTTCAGCAGTAATTTAGCGAGGGGCTTAGGCAAAGGCATACCCCTCTTCCAAACAAAGTCGTGGCAACGAGCATCACGTGCCACCCAGTCAGCAGGCGCATTCCCCTCCCTATAGATGTGAGTGATACGGAGGGCATCCAAACTTCTAGCGTGTGCGATGGCCACAGCAAAAGGTCCAACCTCAGTTGGGTTAGCAACAGTCTTCCTAACCTCAAGCAACGCCAACATCGAATCCGTCTGTATCTCCACAGCACGGTATTGGGCCAAGGAACCTTCCAACAACTTGAGAGCCTCCATCATAGCCTGAACCTCCATGGCCTCACAGGCCTGCGAGACAACCCCCTTACCCAGCGCCAATAAAGGTATGCCCAATGAGTCCCGCACCACAATCCCAAGACCAGCAGAGACCTCGCCACATGCAGCGTCACAGTCTCAGAGAGGGTACTTTATGGGAACGACGACCAAATGTTTGCCATTAAGCGTACGTTTGGTCGTGAGCTGGAATATTATAGGAATAATTTCCTGTTTGGTGTACAGTATTTACACAGTAGGTAGGGTTCCAGAAGTCTTTTATTCAAATTTTATGATTTTGATTATTATTATTATTATTATATCATAATTGTATTTTATTCTATTCTTATTGTAAAAGGTTAAATAAAAAAAATGACTTTATACAGTAATTTTATTTAATATTATATTATAATTATAATTTGTCAAATATTATTATGTCAACAATATATTTTTAACATCATCATCATCATTATATTGGAATATAAATGTTGAAACAAATAAAACATAAATATTGAATCACTAAGAACATGGATAATATATTTAATCATAATTGTTTGGTAGATAATATTATGTATGATAATATAATCATAGTTGAAAATGAGTTTTTAAAAATATTTTAAAAACAAACATTTGAAAATATATTTTATATGATAAAAATAAAAGAAGTTTAAATGATTATTCAATTATTTTTGGAACTCATGAAATTGAAGTAGAATGAGAAATAATTAAGAAAATTAATAAATTTGTTTGAATAAATTTTCAAACTTTATGTCATAAAATTGTATCAAATCACAGTAAATCAAACTTAAATGGAACAAAGATTTATGTAAAAAATCTAAATTAAAAAAAATCATGGGAGAGCATGAGTAAAGAAAATCATTATAATTGAAGTTTATAAAAGAGTTTAGGAGAGGGAACAAAACTGCCTTTAAAATGGCCCAAATACAGTTCTAAAATCCTAAGCTAACAACATATATATATATATATATATGTGTGTGTGTGTGTGTGTGTGTGTGTGTGTGTTTAGAATAACACGTTAAGATAACGAAATTACAGATATATTCTAATGGATTAAAATAAACAAAATTACAAATATGCTCTAATGAATTCAAGACAACATCAACATATCTCCACATTAACTTGAACTCTTTCGTGAAGTAAAATCAATCGAAGCAATGTAAAGCTCAACTCTTCAAAGAGTATCTTCATGAATCACATGATATTAACCAAGTTCAAACAAAGTTTAAAGTTGGTTGTTATAAGCATCTTTATCATCATGTTTATTGGTTTCTCTAAAGTGCTGATATTATAAATAACTATATCTTTGGCCTTAATCTTGTCACGAATAAAATGGTACATAATATCGATATACTTTGTCATCTCATAAAACATATAATCCTTGAACAAGTATACAACACATTGATTATCACAAAATATGATACTCCACCAATCTTACACAGCTCTTAAAATAGATCTCATAGCCAGATAGCTTCTTTCATAACATTAATGATTATCATATACTCTATATTTATAGTGTATAATGTAATTGTACTTTATAAAATTAATCTCCAACTAACAGTATAACCCTCAAGAGTGAAAACATATCTTATAAGGGACCTTCTTCTATCATAGTTATCTCGATAGTCTGAGTCAATGTAACCTTTTCAGTCTTCAAAGGTTCCTTCCAAAATATAGATAAGTGTCAATAATATCATATAAATGCCTCAAAATCCACTAACAATCTCCTAATACTACTTGCTTATATCAGTCATATACATACTGACAACATTAACGACATGTGTCATATTAGGAAGAGTGAAAACTATTGCATAAATCAAACTACTAACTACATTAATTGGCATTTCATCTTTTGCTTATATTATATCATTTTATCATCAATATTTATTAATCACCTATTTTATCTTTTAACATCTATACTATAATATATATTAATTATATAACTAATAAAAAATATAACAAATAAAGTATATATATATATATATATATATATATATATATATATATATATATATATATATAGTATAATAAATAATAACAAACACCTCTAAATATAATATTTTTTATATCAATTTAAGTCTCTAAAATATAATATTTTTTACCTCTTAAATATGAGTAGTTATCTCACCAAGACTTAGTTGTTTGCTTTAAGTCTCGATTGATACAATACATGAGAGCTTTTTCTCTTGATTTTGCTCTTTTTCTCTTACATAACTCATTTTCAAATATCTTGTGATAGCTTCACTTGTTCTTTTAGTTTCTTTAGAAATTATGGTTGAGTACTGGATCTCTTTATTTCCTAAAAAATACCCTACAAAGTCATAACTATCTTCTTATTTATACCTTTTCTCATGATTTTTCATATTCATGGCCTTTTAAATGTAGTTAATAATTATGTCCCTTTATGTGAATTCTTTTTCATCTTATAACTTTTCATTCCCAAGGATTGTCATTGATTAAATTAATCATCATATCAATTTTTTGTTATTTATCATTCCTTATTTTAAGTTCAATTCAATTTTTACTAATCATACAAGTATGATCATGAGATTTATATTATATATTTCTTAATCTTGTCTAAATCTATCTGAAGTTCTTCCTATTATATTATTATGATCTCACTATTTTACTAATATTATATCGTTCTTGATACTAGTCATTTATCTTAGCATATTATATATTATCAATCGTTGTATTATGTAACACCCTTCAATTGACTATTTTTAAATACTATCGTTACGTCATACTGTAGATATTGCTTGTAGTACTTGTACTCCATTCCATGTATCTCTTATTAAGTCATTAGCAATGTCAGTTCTATTTGTTATGCTCTTATGTCTATGTTATTCTGATATGATTATCTTATTATATTATATGATAATTTTAGGATATATTTCTTTATAAGTTTTCATGCTAAACCAATTTCATTATCTTATTGTATAACTGTACAGAATGATATACTTCTGTCGTATCATGAGTTCAATACTTTTATATATTTGCATTTATATATGGTTGTTTTGATAAATTTGTCTTACCCTACTTATTTTATTGGTAGCATTATATTGTAATTGTATGTTTGTGACTTTCATTTTATATGGTATTATATTATTTGTATTAAACTTTTGTATGTATATATTAATGTTTTAGTGGAATGGCTTGGTTGTAATATATGATTCTTAGTTCACTTTTATATGTGTTTAAACTTGAATTATTTTCATTACCTCTCTTGCTTAATCATACTTTACAATACTCTATGGTTGTAATGTACGATCAACCCATTTCTTATTACATTTATCAAACTACTCTGGCCTATAGTTAACCATGCTCTATTATACTTTCATATTATCACAATTATACTTGTGCAACCCAATCACTTTTTATAAGTACATTATTTAGATTGTATTATACAATATCATGATGTTATACTATATGATTCCTTACAAATCTTGAACATCCTTGAAAAATTATAAAAAATTATAAAAAAAATTAAAATAAATTTAGATTAAAATCATTATTTCATAACTCTTCTTTTCTTAAGACTATCAACTATTCTCTAATATTCTTTTTTTAATACCATATGATTTTGAATTTATAAAAATTATTTATCTCATCTATTAAAATATTACAAAAGGAATGAGAGAAAAGGAGAGATGAAATATAAGTGTGAAAAGTACCTAATTAAATTGGGTGGTGAGATGAGGGGAATGATACACACGCACAATTTGAAATTGATCATTAAAGAGACAAAGTTTCTTTTATTTAAAAAGAGTTGATAAGTGTTAGAATATTAAAATCCTAAAAAACAAAATACTTTTGCCCTCATATGTCAAGAATTTTTTTTACTTTTTATAGAAAGGACATTTTATTCAATACAAAAGTAGTTAAGATTACGTACTAAAGAGACTATAAGTTAGAATTAACTAAATATTATATTAGCACAATGTAAATCACTTAGTGGTTAATTTTGAGATCTGTAATTAATCAATGAATTACAATAACCTAATTAATCTATTGTAATAATTTGATGAGGAAGGTTATGCTGACATAATGGCACGATCCTGATCACAACAATTAGTTTGATCATATTTGTTTGACACTTAAATGAGTAACTTTGTCGTATAATAAAGATCATTATATGTGAATAGTAAAAACTTTGGTTGATCAGATCTCACTGATGCACTGACAATGTGTGTCATATCTATACGCTACTGTTATAATGTGAATAATACCCAACTTCTAGTGATTGAACTTACTTGATGCACAATTAGAAAATTATCGTATTCATTTAATGATCCTTCTATCGCATGCCTTGACATACTTGCCTGTGTCAATGTGAATTGCTGGAGCAACTTTATAATCCTGTCAATATAAAATTCTTCAATCATTTTTCTCCATTATTAATTTGCAATCATCGCCTAAAGATGAAAAAAATTAAAGACTAAATAATAAAGAGGGGTATTATTTGTATTTGTTTGAAGTGAAATTATAAATTGTCATCCTAATGTGGAGCCACCAAAATGTGAATAATACCCATTGGCGTAGTCCAATGCATTAAGTCAAATAGGTCATA
Organism: Vanilla planifolia; assembly: GCA_023846275.1. NCBI lineage: Eukaryota > Viridiplantae > Streptophyta > Magnoliopsida > Asparagales > Orchidaceae > Vanilla > Vanilla planifolia. The sequence goes on from CM043870.1 coordinate 5,534,777, forward strand.
ACAACTAAATGAACCATCTAACAAATTTAGAATCGTACCAATTTGATACATTGAAATGCAGTGTAGTAGCTCTAAAATCAAGCTAGTCATGTGCACAGTAATCGTGCTTAGCTGATGTAAATCTAATGACATTGTTGAAGTACCAATTTGTCAAAATGTGAACAACGATGCCACTTGTTAAGTGTACTTGTTTATAGCCAAATGTGAAGGCACAGTTGTAGTATGTTGACATGCATATATGAACAATAATGAACATTAAGCATCATTATTGAAACATAAGATAAGAAATTCCATATTGTATTATAACTAAATATATAACTGAAGTGGATGACATCGAATGATCTGATTTGTCATACTATGTGATATTTAAGCATAGATAACATACCAAGTTTTTTAAGGGAGGTTAATTCTTCACAACATGTACGTTACAATAGACGTACAAATATGATGCTTGAAATTGTACTAACTTGAATTTTCACAGAAAACACAAGCACAAATGAGTGAATCCAACAAAAATGATTGTTGTAAAACCTGTTTTTTTGTGCTACTTTACAATGTTGATGTTGTGTTTATTGTTAAGACTCAATGAATCCCAAAATAAGTCTCTAAAGCTACTATAGGTAATACAATAAGTCTCAATTCTATAGAAGAGGATAAGTTCCACGCTATGGTTAGAGTTTCTACTAGTAAATTGCTTCTACTTTTTGTTGTTATTTTATAATATCCTGAAAAGAGAATAATTATGAGAATCCAAATATTTAATTTTACTATTTTCTTAGGTGTTGGGTTGGACAAATTTATTTTGTATTGTCTTATATAATAACAAAATTATATTTGTGTTTGTGAGAATTTTATATACTCTAACATAAGAGATTTATAATATATCCATTCTAATAAACCCCTTACCATATCTTGGGACTTGCTAATAGTTGAAAAAATTATCTTCTATTGTCTAGCATTTAGCAATTGCATTAGCTTCCTTTAATACTAAAATTGTGCATTCATGTTCATTAATAATTGATTCATATACTTCATTTATTGTTTACCAATTCAAGGAGTATCTAATTGTCCAACGATCAATTAAAATACTAAATTATAGTTAATCCCTATAATGATACCTTTTTAGTTCAAAACCATATTATGAAATAATTAAAGACCTTACAATAGAGCTATAGTATTGACCTATAGATATGATGAAGTTCAAATAAGATTTGTAAAAGCTATGATGATTTTATATGTTGATCCTTTATTATGCTATCATAGCTAGCAACACCAAATTGACCATAGAATTTGTTACCTAAGTTCAGCTCAAGGCCATTATTGATAGGAGGGCTCTATCTTACAATTTGTGTCTTATGCTACCATACCATTTGGAATAGAGGTAGCAAACCATATTAAGTCTATAAATTATCCATTAGATATATTTAAGCTAAAAAGAAACACTTGAAGATGTTATAACAAAAACTATTAACTTTTCAAATTATAGTAACAAAAACTTCAATTTCATAAAAGATTTTTAGGTTTATGAGCTTTTGAAACCTCCTAGATCAAGGGATCAAAAGAGTGACCTCTATAAATGTTATTCACAACTAATTGCTTCCACCAATTCTAAATTAGATCTATAATATTTTTGTTTTTTTCATTTTAATTCTAAGAATTATAACAAAATGAGTCCAAAGATGTACTTTACAACACTTACAAAATGCATGATTAATAAAATCTTCTTGAGGATAAATGAGCTTCTAAAAGCAAGTTGTTTATCAAGCTTTTGAAGGTGTTGCAAAAATAGAAATAGCTTGTTTAAGATTTTTCTTGTGATTGTTGTGATCTTCAAAGGTATTTTGGAAGACAAAATATATTTCTTAAATTTAAAGACCAGTCACTTTGCTTTAACTATATTCCATGTTAATTGAAGAAAAATATTTCCATTACCATTACAACAGTGTCACTTAAGTGGTCGAATAAATTTCCAGGTACAAGAAGGTCCCATTTTCCTATTTTGATTAATATACTTAGCTCTCATAAATAATCGATAGTAATTTTAGGTAAATAAACCCATATTGATTTTAAGGACAATAATTTTCAATAAAATTTGATACTAAAAACATTACTTATCTCCTTCAACTTTTTTAGACACAACCCATTCTCCTTTAATGGAAGGCTATCCTTTGCTAATTTGTACAATGATGTCATATAAGAAGTATGTCCCCATTAGAATCTATTCATTAAGAATTCAATGTAGTTAAGAATTAAATTTAGTGGACTAGATAATATTATTGTGAAGATCGATATGGAGGCTAGCACATGTTTAATAAAGAGTAGTCTTCCTCCAATGGATAACAATCTATATTTCTAAACTAAAGTACTATTGTTTATTTTATCAACTAATGGTTGGTAGATCATAGCTTTTTTCCTACCTTTTGTTAAGGTAAAATCCAAGTAATTGAAAGAACTTTTCCTATGCTAAATCTCATAAGATTTCTTAGTTATTGGCTTTTCCTGCATGTTCCATTTTTCCCTCTTATAAAGAAGCTCTTTTATGAATTAATATTTAGTTCAAAGCCATCTTGCAATTCATTTAAGAATTTCATCACATTTACTTTAGATTTTTTATCTATGCACATGAAGATGATAAAATCATCTGTATATATTAAATAAGTTACCTTTAGACAAACTCTATGATTCATGGAGTAAAGTGCTTTGCCATGCTAAAAAATATTATTGAGTCATTTACTTAGAACTTTAGTTGCTAATACAAACAACAATGGGAAAAGAGGGTTTCCTACTTAATATCTCTAAAAGTTTGAAAATATCCATTGTATTTTCTACTAATATTGATGGAAAATCTATTACTTTTTATTATATTCATGACTATTTTAATAAACTAAGAAAGAAAACCAATTTGTTAAAAGACTTGTCATAAGAAGTCCCAAGAAAGTGTATCAAATACATTCTAAATGGCCAACATTAATATGCAAATTGATACCTCTAACCTTCTATTAATGGAATCCATCATTTCCTATATTAGCAAAATATTATTTGCAATGTTTCTTCCTTTGACAAATTCCCCTTGAACTTCTGATATCAAACTTAGAAGAATTGATGATAACCTATTAGTAATTAGTTTAGTGAATTATTTTTGCAAAATTGGATAAATAAGTTGACTTATAATTAACTATTGATTGAGGGCTCAATTGTTTTAGAATAATATTGGCACTAGCTGTTGCATTTGGATTTAGTAGACCATTCATGAAGTCAATAGTAACCTTTAAAGTATCATTAATAATAATATGCCAAAACTTGGGTAGAAAAACCCCCATTAAATCCATCAAAGCCCGATGCACTTTGGTGATCCTTATCACAAACAATTTGTTTTAGCTCCTCAATATAAACACCTCTCAGAAAAGATTCATTCACATCTTCTGACACCTCTATTAGAATAAAATTCAATACGTTATGCTTGTTACCTAAAGGCAAAGCAACCAATAGATCTTGAAAATGTTTAATAACAATTTCTGTCATACAATCTTATTTAGTTATCAAATGATTATGAGCTTACTTTTTTTTTCCTTAATTACAGCATGAAAGAACTTAGCATTTTTATCATCTTCTTTGAGACAGTAAACTTTTGCTTTTTTACTCCAAAATGTCTTATCATTTCTAGCAAGATTAAGTAGTGAATTGTGAGCTATAATAAGTTGTTTCCTCATCTCCTCATTTTGATTAACTTAAAATAATTTTTCTTTCTCCTTAATAGCCTCCTCCACCTCCCTTAAGGCCATAAAGATATTACCTAAAATAGTTCTTGTTCCATTTTTTTGCATAAATTCAAATGTTTATGGTTAAAAGCTAAGGAATTCATTCCATTTTCATAGTCAGACAAATTACAATATCTTTCGAACATTTGCATGGAGGAAAAATGGTTTATTCATGTGTTTTGAAACTTGAATGATTTCTTAATTAGGTTAGAAAATATAAGAAAGCAAAGTAAAAGAGGTGAATGATAAGATATAACCATGCCCAAATACTAAACTTTTTTATTAGAAATAATATTAAACCAATCTAGATTCACTAGAACTCTGCCTTCCAAGCCTAGCGACCTCTCCTAACATCCAACCAAGTGAAGTGACTACCCACAAAAGGAAGATTCTTGAGACCACAAAGCTTAATGCAATCAATGAATTCTTTAATAACTCCTAAATGATTCCTAGATCAAACATTCCATTCTTCAAGAGAAGAAATGATGTTGAATCCCCACCTATTAACTAGGGAAGCAGATATAAAAGCTTTTGGAATAAATGAAGGTACATACCATTTAGGATAATAATTGTTATTCTTACAAATAAATTGACCATCACCTACCAATATTTGATATGTCGTGCATTTATTTAAAAAACCTATATTTTATTATTATTGTTACTAATACAATAATAAAATTTCTTTTGAGACTTTTCATTTGACAATTATTAGTCATTGGTTCAAGCAAGATAATTCTAAATTTATTGAACCTAACAATAAATTTAAGTATGTTAACAATGTCATTTGCAACTGCCCCTCTTATGTTCCAAATCAATAAACTAGTCATAATAAGATGATTTGATTATTTTTTGAACTCTTATCATTATTCCTTAGACTTGATTGCTATGGAATCACTTTTATGTTCTTCTTTCTACCATTTTCGTAGGTAACCAATGTTAAGTCAAAAAAATCTTAAAGGTCCTTCAATAATATTCAAGATTTGAAGGCCCTTTCTTTCAAATCCTCATTAAATTGTTTAAGAGATTAAAGAAAACTATGATTTGTAACAATGTGAGAGTGATTTATGTTAGATGCTTTTGAGTTTGATAAACCCCCATCATTATTAGATTTTTCATTAATCTTGTTTAGAATCCTGTAATCATTAGAAATTTGATGTAACAATTTGTAAGATTCAAGAGAATAGGTCAAAGCTCTTGAACAAAGGTTTAATAGTTTGCTAGCTTCTAAGTTAACTTCCTTTATTTTTAATGGAGGTTCTAATTACCCTTGAACCTTTGTACATGTCTTTCTCTATCTTATATTTTTAGCCTTCAATTATGTCATTTTCATAGCATCTTTGTTTTCTTGCATTGATACCAAGAATGTCTCAATTTAAAATAGCCAAAATAATAACTTAGAAGATAATAATAAGAAAAATTTTTCCACAAACACTCATTGCTTTCCAATCTTTTTGAGATACTTACTCTAATTGGAAGTTCTTTTGCGAGTTACTTCAATGCAAACTCTTACAACATGAGGTTGGTTAGATTCATAATAGTAGCAACAATTTTTAGAGGAGAGTCAATGGCTGATACATTGAAAAAAACATCACTTATTAAAAAGATGGATCCATAAGTTCTCTAAAGAAATCTAGATTAGAGTCAATGATGGTTTTGTGTTTTTTTGAAAGTCAGTGTCCATTTCAAAATCTTCATAAAAAGGCCAACAATTGTCCAAACACGTTGCATCTAGCATCTAATGTAATCATCTTTCATGAAAACATGGATTAAAATGTGTCTAATGCCTAAATGACCCACTAAAAAAGTCCTAGAAAAACCAATTTTCTTAAATTCATCTCTTAAAGTTTCCTAGTTTGAGCAACCATGAGAAAACTTTCCAATAAGCATGAACTTGAATAAGGCAACCATTTTCTAAGTCTCATCCTTATTGAAGACAACCTCTGGCTCCTTTGAAAGATGAAATGGGCTTGACTTTAATGTGTGAAGGTGAAGGTGAGATCTTTGCCCCCATCATCTCTACAAAAGAAAGATTCATCAAGGTTGTGTCCACCCTAATTTGCCATAGTCAAGAAGCATCAATACTGTAAAATTAAGAACAAGAAACTAGAACTAAAGAGGCACTTACAATTAAGGTTTTGATGTCAATTTAACTATCCCACCAAACCGTTGTCTCACCTTCTCTTCATCATCGTCCAGTTGTCTCTTCACTGTTGTCTTATCCAACAAACTATGAGTGGTTACAATGATTACAATAGTTGAATATTCTAGAAATTTATAGCTATTTTTTGAGAAATCAATTAACAAACAATTTTGAAAAATCCTTTAAAAGAGGTTATTAATAATCATTTGGTTAGGAAGTGGCCTTAAATCTATTTAGAAAAACAAATCCACTCTCAAAGAAGTTTGTTGGAGGGTGGGCAATGCTTGATTTAATAATACCATGTGTAACATTTGGACATATTTTGATTAAAACCTTTAATAAGTTGAGATTATATATTTGAGCATGTAATTAGTAATGTATGAGACCTTAAAGTTTCGATGTTAAATAAATGATTAGATTATAATAAAATAATATTATTTTGTGCTTTATCTTGAAAAGATTACAATTATGTAAAATTGCTCAAAATGCTAAATTAAACATATCATTTGGTAGAAATTATTAAAAAAATTATTTATTATTAGTTTGTAATTATTGAAGCTCAATTGAAATTATAAGGAACTATGAAAGTTTAAAAAATAAGAGGAGGAGAAACCTATTTCCAATTACTAGGAAAGTTTCAACATAGAGAGCAAGAGCTCAAGGAGAAAAGAAATAAAAAGAGAATAAGTGGAAGAGGCATGTAGTAAGACGAGAATCTTGCAGCTTGTAATAGTGATTTTCCTTACAAAAGGAAAGAGTTGGATGAGAAAACTAATCAAAATCTATTGTAGAAATTAAGAGAATGAGCAAGGTAATGCAAATAGTTATATTAAGTTATTTTTGTTATACTCCTCTTATAGCACATACAATTCAAGGCTATTTTAAGGACAAATCTAAAATTATAAGAGGATTTGAATGTATTATAAGAGTTTAAAAGGAGGTTAAAAGCATGTATTTTTCTTTCTTTAGGCCTAACTATAAGATTGGTAAGAAAATGGTAGAATTTGAATGTAAAATTTAGTTTCTCAAAACTAATGTATTGTATATCGACATGTGGCATAATAAATTAATTCAGGAAGGGTAAAAATTATTTTCTTAAGAAAGGCAAATTGTATGTAAAATTTTGACATATAGTATGTTTAGTTCAAAGAGTAAAATATGACATAAGAAACATATGATACACTAATAAGAAAATTATGTGCAAGACCTTAGCATGTCATATGCAAGCAATAATTACCAATACATCAAGGTTATCCTAATTGACTGTTAATCAATGTCGACAATTTGTGGTGAAGCCACTTGTTGTCGACGTACAATTTGTCACCAAAATGTATCATATGCCAAGAAGTGTGAATTTGCCTTTAAGCTAGAAGGCAAATTTCAAGTGCTAATATATAGTATGTTGATAGAGACAGACATATTATAACAAGATAGAATTTTAAGGATGTTTGGTTGTTGATTAGAATGAAATATAAAGAATATGAAAATTAGTTGATTATTGATAAATGTATATCTAGTTTATGACGTACATATCCAAAGAGAATGAAATAATGGATTGAAGGCCATCTTCAACATTTCAAGTAAATAAATCTTATGTTGGTAATATAAGCAACAAAAAAGTTATTATTTTTAAAAAATGCATTGTTATAAGCATATGATACATCATTATTCATTCATTTTATATGTTATGAGACATGTTGTGAAATTTAAATAATATTATTTTGAAGGAATACATATATGTATATATTTATTTAATATATGAATCCTTCATTATATAAGATAAAATATATTATCTATAATATATAGGTATTATAACAATTTGGCCAAACTATCCACATGACCTATTTACCCAATATAAGCCACATAAAGGCCATGTGTGTGTGTGTGTATATGATAGATACATACATGCATAAAATAAGGATAAAAAAGGAAAAGACAAATGGAAGAAATGGTAAATAGTAGAATAAATATTGAAGACAAATTAATCTTACTTGTATCTCATAGTGATATTGATGTTAGGTGATAGAAAAATAAGAAACAAAATAAAAAAAATGAGGATAATAGATTTTCTCTAGTACATTATCTCATAATTGATGACAAAAAAAGAGTACGACCTTAGCATAAGATATAGGATATGATGAAGCTTTGGTTATATAACAAATCTTGAGTTATCATCATAAACCTCTCTTTTATATTGTTAGCTCTTTTTATAGGGGCTTGATCTATGAAGATGATAGGATTGAGTTATTCAAAAATCACTAAAACTTTGACAAAGAATTTGTTGTATTAAGTTTTACCATTGTTACACTTTATGTGGGACCTTGATGAGTGAATATGATATGACATGATTACTAACTAATTATAATATGCTTATGGGTAGAGATCTTATGATAATATAATGTTAAATGAAAATGAAATTAAATGAGACTCATGAAACAAAGATAATAGTACTTGAGAGAAGATATGACCTAAATGATAGTAAATTATATGGGAAAATAAGGACAAAAAAGGATAAGATATATAGATAGAAATGTCTTCCCCATGTTATATCAAGCTATAAATGAGTATAACAATATAGGTGTGTGTGTGAAAACTATTAACACCATGCTCTATTTATTATGACATAGTATTAGTGACTTGTTCTTATTTGTATGTTGACTACTATCTATTTTGAATATAATATTATATCACTATTGTCATTATATTATTTTGTTCAATTCTTTTAGTATTTTCTTATCAATATTCAAATGTTGTAGTTATTACAAAGATTTATCTACTTTTGCTTCATTATAGGGCATGTCATTGGTGCATTGAGAGGACTAGATTAGGGTGATAATAAGAATGATTAGTACACAACTAGTAGCTTTGAGTGTTTCATAATTGTATAGTTTTAGATGTGTATTATGTTTTGTGAACTTGTTATGCAAATTCAATTTTAAAATCTATTAATATCACTAGTTTTATATGTTGGTCAATAAATGAAAATGCCTTTCTAAAATTCAAAAAAATGATAGTTAATATGGTTTTGTCATTGCTCACTTGAACGATTATAATGTTCTCAATTTTAGTATTATGCTATAATCTAACCTAATAATAATGATTTTAGAAGGTAATAAGGTATGAAATATGAGGCATGTCACCATGTGCTAGACATCTAATAATGATATAAATGTATGATTAGGACCAAAACAATTAAAAATATTTTTTTCAAAATAGAAAAGCATTTTCATATGCAATTAATGAACACAGAAAATATTTGGCTACTAAAAAGTATATTACAAAAAATTAAAATTGTCAAGCAACATTCTAATTCATTGAATTTCATGCCTACAAGAAAAGTCATACTTTTATCTAAAATTTTTTTATACATAATTAGTATCACAGTTATCAATCAAAGTTGCTCAACTAGATCCTTCGAAATCATTTGACTAGATGGATCAACTTTTGAGCTTGTTATAACACTAGAGTTAGCAATGAGCACAATGTTTTCCATATTTCAATGTTGAGGTAAATCTTTCAAATATAAAGTGCATACATAAATATAAATTCTTGGCCTCTTTTAAGACAAGGATAATGTGTTCAGATATAAGATTGTTAAAAAAAATTGAAAATGTATGTATGGTAATAAAGGTTGTGTGAAGAAATTTTCAAAGTATGGAGGAAAATCCTAACAAAGAAAAAAAAGAGATGCACAATGAAGATCCATGATTCATTTAAATAACTAATGAATAGCTTTGGTAGAGAAAAAATGCCATACATTACCTTTGAAATCCGATAATTATCAAATGCAACTCACTAAACACAATATGATATGCTTGGCCTTGAGGAAAATAAAGCAAATTGGAGTGTTGATTAATTTTGGGAACATGCCTCTGAATTATTTTTTCTTGGGAAGATTGTGCAAAGAATATAGTGATTCATTGGGATTGAATCTTTATTCATCAATTGGTGACAAACAATAAAACTGTTTGCAAGGATTTGTTCATTCGATGATGATAAGTCATAAAGTCATCACACTTTTATAAATTTTCACTATCTCCTTAAGCCATCCCAAAAATCATTGAACTAACTTGACTTCTCTTAGGTTCTTTAATTAATTTATTGGAGAAATTCCAAAAGAATATATCTATACATTTACAATAATCCAATCATGCATATTAAATACATTCAAATTTTCCAAATAAAATGATAAAGTTAGATAGCATTATTTAAATCAAAAAATAGATGGCAACTCTAACTTGGTTGCTTTATCTACCATTCATCTATTTAAACCCAACTCTACTCATTGTTTTATGACATTACACAAGAGAAAAACATCAAGAAAGGTATGAGAGTAGTCTCATGGTCAAAGGGCCTTGGCACTTTCCCTTCTTTCTCGTTTCTGTTATCTCATTTATGTCCTCCAATCCACTATTTTGATCTTTTATTCACCTTGGATATGGTAAGTTATGTCCACAATCCCTTTTTAATCTCTTTAAAAGTTTAATCAAACTCACTTGATTATTTTTTTGGGTTAACATAGAAGTCTCAAGGAGCATTAGAGCCAAAAGAACAAGGTGAGGACTCTTCTCAAGAACATAAGATATTCAAGCCTTCAAAGAAATGGAAGCCTTCCCAAGCTGATAATATTTGGCGGGCTGAAAAATCTTTACGTCCTCAAAAGAAAAAGCCAAAACCTAGAGAAGGTCAACACAACTAATGAAACTTTTTTTCACTTTCAATCCTACTTCATGTCAATTATGTATAAACCATCTTTTTTATGCTAAATAAAAGTTGAATACGTGAGATCAATTTCTCTTAATTATATTTTTCTTCTTAATAATCATATTACATTAATATAGACATAAAAAATCATCTAATATTAGATATTCAAAATAAATTATAAAATTAATATAATTTGTTTAGATTCATAGGTATTCAATAATCTTATGTACTAAGCCTATCTTCGACTCTCAAAAAACTATTTCTTAACAAGAGGTATTAGAATCAGTGTCTCAACTCAAATAAAGTTATTCATGCAATGTTTTGCTCTCATTGGTCTGATTTGCAATGATTGAGTAAACATCAAGCACAACTCTAACAAAATATATGAACAAAAGATTGGGATATTTGAATATACATAATAAGATAAATTGGCCTATTGAATGATGAATAAATCTGTTATGAATGTCTTATGTGCTGTATTTAACCCAAATTAGACTTTCAAATAATTATCAAGATAATATCATTTCAAGTCTTAGTTTTACTCACTCATTGATCTTAAAACTTTTATCTCTAAAATATTTGTATATTTTAAAAATATTTTTGCTTCATCCTTACGATGATTCAGATAAGACCAATGAGTTGGCTTGAGAGATGTCAAATTTCTAAAGAGAAATTAATAATGAGTAAAGTGGATGTAATCATCACTATAAAGAGGGATAATTGAGCATAAAAAGAGTGAGATTGGCCCACTTTAAAAAGAAATAAACAATATATAAAAAAATTTAATATATTTCTTAGCTATAAATATAAGGCTTTAAACTAATAAATAGCATTTAATTCAATTTATAAACTTTCTTTCTTTGTGTATTAAATGCTTGTCAAATGTCCTTAAAATGCAAAGGGAATCTTTTTGAGTTCGCACAGTCCCACTCACGCAGCCTTTGTGGGAATTCCTTGCGGTTGCTTTATGGAAAGTGTACCTTTTGTTTTCTTTTACAAGAAAAAGTATAACTTTTGAGGGCACGTGGTGATCATTGTGCCTTCAATGAAGGGCTCAAATAGAATAAAGATGTATTTTTTTTGATAAAAAATAATTATAAAATTCACTAAAGGGTAAAGCCAAATTTACATTTTTTTTTAACTATGTTGTCCACACAAATAATATTTATTGACTTCAATAATAATAATTTATAGAATTTTATTAAGTGACAAATGATGCATAATTCTATAACTATTATTAGAAGACTTATTGACTTAATTTATAGTTTTGTTTTTCATTGTAGTTGTTGTCTTAACCATTTTTTTTAATTTAAAGGTTTTTATTTAAATTATGATAACTTATTTTTGTTTATCATTTTATGATTTTATCTTTTTTTTTTTAAATATTCTTTATCTTTGAGATTTCTTGACCCTTAAGCTGACCTTTGATCATTAATATAATGGATTTTTTCAGGTTAAAAAAATACTGACAAAATTTTTTAGATGTATATACTTAGATTCATTTGTAATCTTATTACTTGCTTAATTTTGAAATCATAGATTATTAACAAAAAATCAACTAAATTTTTAGTTATGATATCAACAAACTAGTTTCTTAAAAACTCTTTTGGAATGAAAGAACTCAAGGCTCTTAATGAGGAAATATTTACATTACAACTATTAATTTACAAGAACCAAAGAGTAATATCCTACTTGAATGGCCTTGAGATTGAATTATAGAATCTTGATCGAGATTAATCTCGCAATTAAAAAGTCCTAAAGTTGAAAATCTAAAACAATTTTCCTTATGTTTGGAGAGTCTCAAAGGCCTCACATTAGGCAAAGATTTGTTATAATGAGGTTGGATAACATTAACATGATATGGGTTGGTTGGTTTAAGAAACAAGTTATTAATTATTGATCCAAAATTGCATGTTAACTTTACTTCTTAATTTGGTTAATAACTCAAATTAAGTCCCAATTGATCCCACAAAATTTACTAATGATAAGCTCACAAACCACCTTCCATGACATTATAGAGCTTGTTGCCTAGGTTTCCCAAAGATGACAAGATTGTCAACTATAAATTGGATGACAAAAAAAAATTAAAGCTTACTTCTTAATGAAATGCTTGGAAATAAAAAAATTTCAATAATCAACACACATAAATACCAAAAAATAGATTTAAAAATTCAAGAAATATTTCAACTCCTCTTGAAGTTATTTCTATCAAATACAAATTTACAATGATAAGTTTAATTTTTTTCCACTTGTTTTCAACCTTAATTGAAATTCCTAAGTCACATTCAATATTTGATGGTAGCCAAATTCTTATATGGATTCCACCTATAATTTAGGTAAATTTCACAAGTCAAAACCCTAGGCTTAAACTAGAATTTTGAATCAACTTCAAATCAAGTGTGGTAAAAATTTCCATTGCTTGTATAAGATCTACACTTTAAGTTAAATCTTCAAATCAAGCCCAAACTCTTAAGTGGGTGGAATTCTTATTTTATATCGAAATTATATGTTAAGATTTAAACCCATAAGATTAACATGAGTGCAATAAAAATAAGATTGATAAAACAATAATGAAAAAATAAAGAAGAATGATAGAGATAATCAATTTGTGTTATTCGACAAAGATTAAGCTACGTTTATAAAGATGAAAAAAGATCTATTATAGTCAAATCTATAAATTTAAAATTGAACTCACATAAAAAGGAAACAAGTTCATCAATATATATACATAATATTGTAGATACAAGAATATTAACTCTGTTGCAAAAGGATAAGATGCTTTAATCTCTTTTTAATAAAAATGAAGAAAAAGAAAATAATACTTCATCCTTTTTAAGAGAACTTTTTTACTCTAACACTTATTTTACTTGGAACTTGATTGTTTTTATAGATTCCAAATATCATATATTTAACTCCAAAAGTAATGTGTTCATACTCAATGCATTATTTATAAACCTTTTTAAATACAATTGTATGATTTTATACTTAAACATTTAATAAACATCATCTTTTAAAAATTATCAAACTTAATTTCTGACATAAGAATGTCTAATATTAGCTCATAAATAACACATCCACTAGCATCGTATTACTTCTATAAGTCTACCAATATAAAATTTGGTTTAAAATTGCTTAAAATGCTTAAAATTGAATTTTTTATTGATTTCGCCACATATTGTTGTCCGTCACCATCACCGCTGCCGTCAGCAACAGTTGTAGTTGACTGAACTGACCCACTTCCGCGTGAGCTGATTGACTTGGGAACATTGTTTGAGTCACTCTGACCCATTACCAATGACAATCTACGACGACCCACACTAACTTGTTTGTCTCGTCAACCTGTTATATTTCGCCCAACTCGTGCCTACCCGAAACCCATGTCAGATGCACTGAGACCTCCATCTGTTAAGCATAAATCTAGCCCAGCCATTTGCCAGTCGTCATTACCTTCGCTTGAAATGCATAATTTGTTTGGAACAATACAAAGTTAAAGTTGTTTTTTCTATTAAAGTACTTTATATATAGTTTGCTTAAATTCTTAATTTTATATGTATGAAATTAGATATGATAAAAATTATTTTGTAAGGATTTATGCTTAATACTTAAAGTGTTGTCGTCTGCTCAACTTAATAATCTATGCTACAAGTTTAAAATACTAATATCTGAATAGTTTTAAAATATCACACATATCAATAAATTTTGATTATATAGTATTTTTTTTTTATATTTTTTAATATTTTATTGAGCATCTCTAATATCATATGCTCTAATTTAGACTTTGATAAAAGACTAAATCTGTCATGTATCAATTTCATTTTTGAATTCATGTAATAGTAAAAAAATAGCCATTATTTGGATTGAAAATTTAGTTATTCTCTATGTCAAGCTAATATTATTGTTAATCATATGTGATCTTGTTGAAGATAGATCTCCTCTTCAAAATCACTATATCATTTGTTACATAAGCTAATTAAGTTTATGCAATGCCTAAACTTGACATTATTAATGTCAAGCCCCCACCTAACCAAGTATCATTATATAACAATATTATCATAAATTTGCTTAGCTGTTACATCAAGTGAGGACAAATAACCCAAAAATCAAAGGTGGGGACCCGACGGTAAGACAAACACACACTCCAAAATTCGCAATATATATAAACACGAACATGTTTTTATAATAATCACACCAAAACTTCTTTTTGTTTTACACATCTCGTGAAAGGGGTTCTTTTGTAGCAGTACCATTCCCATCTCTCCGTGTAGTGATTTCATGACCTGTGATGTAAGCACTAAATGAGATTTTATAAATCTCAGTAGATAAATTCACATAATTAACAAAGGAAATAAAAGGCATAACAAATACCATTAACAGTAAAGATGAATGTCATACATACATATAAGGTAATGCCAAATGAAAACCATAAAGAATGTCAATTCCTTATATAGTGTGTTGTTATCGGGCCCAATTCCCTTTGACGCATTATCCTCTGGATCCAATCATCATCAATAAATGACCTCCAGCCGGCATCCAACCAATCACATAACAATAGGCAAATATCTGATCCGAAGATCGATACCCTGCAACACATGCTGAGCCTAATGCCACCAGGTAGGTATGGTACCATACCCTACAACACATGCTGAGCCTGGTGTAAATCATCATGGAGTCATAGCACATAATACCAGGCAGATATCTGATCCGAAGATCGATACCCTGCGACACACGCTGAGCCTGATATAAACACTAGGTAGATATCTGATCCGAAGATCGATACCCTGCAACACATGCTGAGCCTAGTGGTGAGGATAATGTTCTCTGGGAATCCCATTGTTTTATTTATCATTTTCCAAACATCAATCCATGTCATATCAAAAGTCCTTTCATGTCATATTGTTTCATCTCTTTCTTTAGCATATTGTATTATATTCTTTCTTTCCATGTTATTTCTTCTTTTTCTAATTATCATACCAATGCATAAGTAACAACAAAAACATCAGGTTTTCCTTTACCATATGCAACAATTTAAAACACCATGTGATAGTAATAAAACCATGTAAAACATACAATACTGTGCTACATCACAGGGTTAGGAAATTATCTACCTGAATTTGCTGTACCAACCGTCTTACTCACTTCTGATTTTTTCTTGATATCCTACAAGCCCGTAAAATACAAAAATAATTAATTTAAATATGCTTATTAGTCAAAAATTGCTTTCTAAAAGCTTTCCCAAACACACCCCAAAATAAATCCCAAAAGGAGTTGGACCGGCCACGGTCTATGCTGGACCGCCCGCGTAGAAAACTTTCTAAAAGCTTTTCCAAACAGCTTTCCAAAACTGCATTTTCTAAATTCCCAAATTCCTTACGCCGTCGCTGGACCGCCCGCTCGGCTCGCTGGACCGCACGCTCTCGACGCTGGTCCGGGTGTGCTCGGAGCGCGGGACCGCGCGTGCTAGGTGCCCTGGAGCGCGTGCTCGACGTGCTGGACCGCACGTGCTCGGCATCCGGTTCAGCAGCGTAACCCGGTCCAAAGCCTGGACCGGTTCACGCCGCCCTCTCTCTCTCTCTCTCTCTCTCTCTCTCTCTCTCTCGCGTTCGGCGAAACCGAAACCTTTCGCCTGCGAAATTCGAGACCTCCGGCGTCTCCCGCCGGCCAAATCAACCCCTCTCGATCTCCGTCGCTCACCGAAAAACCCTTACACAATGACGACAAAGAAATTTTCATTTTCCTTACCTTACGGAACCCTCGCCGACCTTCACCGTCGCGTGCCGAAATTCCTCAAAGAGGACGGTGGCTGCTGTCGGAATCTCGTCCTTAAGGAAACTCTCGCCGTAGTCACGTTTGTTGCAGAACCTCGCACTCCGGAAATCTCTCCTTGCAGCCGTATGCAGTCGAAGTTTTTGCAAACGTAATTTCACCCGATTAGCATTTATAAACGCTGCAGATATGTGTCAAACTCTCCTGAAGCAACGGCCAGGTGGCTCGTAAAACAGCTCTTTTGCATAAAACCCCCTATAAATGCATTATTTGCAAATCTATCCTCCGCCAAAAAGGAATTTGAACTGAGCCGACATTTAAAAATTACAATTTTATCCTCAACGTTACAAATTTATCCCAAATCTTCAAAAATTCATAATTTATTCATTAGAGCTCCGAAAATTACAAATTAAACATCGTTGGATTCGTCTCACAGAGCTCTTTCGTTTAAGCAAATAAAATAAAATAACATACGAAATACTAAGGATGTTACAATTAAGAGGCTTCATTTTTATATCAATTGCATTATAAGTTGTTTCAATTTTTTATCATGACATCTCCTTTACTTATGATGCCTCAAACAAAGTGAAAAATTTATATCTATATGAAACATTTCATCATTAGTTAAAAAATAGCATTTTTAGAGTGATAAATAATGGTAACATCTAATGTTTTTGTAAGCTCACTATATATTCTTATTAACCAAATAGTTTTTTAAATTGCTTTTGTGAGTGCCATGCACTAGGCCTTAGTAGTAGATAAAATAATAATAAGTTAAAGTATTACTCTCTTATTGATGGCACATCTTCCAAGTGTAAACATATAAAATGTTAGTAACCTTTTATAAAGGTCACCAAAATAATATAAATCAACATATCCAATAAGTAAGCTATCATTTTTATTAAATAATAAGCAAACATGTTTTTTTACCTTTAAGATATTATATTATCCACCTCATTATTTGATTATGTAATTTTTTGGGTTATTATATATCTACAAATGATGTTAATAGCTTGTGCAATATCTGTATGAATAGAAACCATGACATAAGGTATCTTTTTCATGTATTGGTTGTCATTTTCTAATTTTAGTGAAAATATTTTCGATAGTTTAAAGTGAGTAGATAAAAGAGTGTTAACTAACTTAGCTTTAGGCATTTTAAACTTCTTTATGATTTTTTCAATATAATGTCATTGAATCAATCACAACTTCTCAACACTTTTGTCTCTAATAATAATACACATACTAAGAATCTTCTTTACTGCTCCCAAATCCTTCATTTCAAAATCACCTTTTAGTATAGCTTTTATTTTATTGATTTTAGATTTTATTTTATATGCAACTAATATATCATTAACATACAAAAGTAAATCCAAGCTCCATTTAGTCATAAATAAAAAAAATTATCATACTTACACCTTATAAAGCTTTGTTTTAGTATAAATTTATTAAACTTCTATACCACTATCAAGGATATTATTTTAACTCTTATACAATAATTCTCATAAAACACACATGATTCTCTTTGCTATAAAGGATAAAATGATATAAACCAAAAGTACTCATAACATATTTGTATAAAAGTCCATTTAAATGATTTAAAATGAACTAATAAATCCTCTAACAAAGTATTAAATCATAACATACTTATCATTTAACACCTAACTCTTGAAATCTAAAGATTTAATTTTCTCATTACAACAAAGCATTTACCAATTTATCTAATATACATTTTTCTTAAACATATGGATTTCTTTACAAATTAAAGCCACTAAACCATAATATAACATAAATAACATAGATGCACTTAAGTTACAGAATATGTCTACCTTAGTTTTTGAATAGTGGTCACATTGTAAAAGTGTTCTTAAAAAATTTTCCTCACAAATTCAAGCTCCTCCCTTTGTCTTATTTTCTTTACTAGATAAAAAAAGTGAAATACCAAAATTTCACTTCCTTCTCACACCAAGTTACAAAAGTTTCCCTCATTATTAGAAGTTTATCATCAAAATTTAAATCAAATTAAAATATTTCTTATGTATTTTCTCTTCTAGTTCCAAAGTGCTTAATTTTTTTATTTATTTGTCCATTGAACTTCAATCATAAAACAATAATGGACTTGATATAGTTAATAATGATTTAGTATACGTATTAATTTTTGTATTTTTACTCTAATGTGAGAACTCATATTTAGATAAAAGTAAAAGGTTTTCAAACATTGTTTTCATGTGATTTTCAAATGTATAAATTTATACTACATTTGTTATGGTTTTCAAAAGATGAGATTACCAATGGTGTGGTTATTATTATAAAAAATACTTTCAAAACTAAGAAAAAAAAAGAATAAGAAGGAGATGATCTGACAACGAACCTAAGCAAGGCAAGTAAAGGTCACCACAATTGCTTAGGATTATATGTATGGCAAAGGAAGTTTTGGAACAAAAGTGAGCCAAAAAGGATTGTGCATGCCTAAGAGAGTTTTGTGAACAAGAGTGAGCCAAATAGGATTAGAATGCCCATACAAAGACATGCTTATCAATCATCATTATAAGAAAAAAAGCAAACTTACAAATGTGCTACGTACCTACCTTAATGCTTGTGTCATTTCTTTTCTCTTTTTTATTTTTTCATGCTCAATTTTTTATAATATTTGCCAACTTCCACTTCCATGTATCCAAAATAATAGCAACCAACAAGCTGTATTTTGTTAGGGAAAACAATCAATTATACAATTGAATCAATAAGCTAGAAAGCATAACAAAATTATTGTTTTTAGAAATCTATTAAACTAGTTTGTTTGTAAAAATATTGGTTTTGCTATTTCTTTCATTTTCTTTCTCCTCTTTTTATTTCTTCTCCCCTTAACCAGTTTCAAGAGCTTAGATTTCCCATTTTTTTCAATTTTTTCTTCAGCTCCCCTTTCTTTCTTTATTTAAAGCCTCATCAATATCTCTCAAATTCTACCCTTCTAATTGTTGACAACACCATCCCATGGCAATTTCATCAGAAGGAAACGTAATTAGTTATCTTCAACTAAACAAGAGAACGAGCATTGCCTCCTCCATGGTGCTTCAATGGTCATACAACAATGATTAGAGTTGAGTTATATGAGTGGAAGAAAAATAAAAATAGAAGAGCTGGCTAAGTAAGGAATTAGATTAGAGATAAATAAAAAAATAAAATAATTAATTACATATTTTATATTTAAGATTTGATAAATTATAATAACTTTAAATGAATTTTGATTTAGATAAAATAAGCATCATAGATTGTCTCAATGAGCTATATTTAATATTTAACATTTTAAAATATTTTATCTTTTAATCATTCTAGTATGTTGTACAAGACTCTAACATATGCATAAATTTTAAAATATTAATATGATTTTATTATATTATGAAATTGAGGATATTATACAAAGCCACGAATACAAATTGCGAACTCACACAAAAAAATAAGCTAACCTAAACATATCCAATGATGCAAATATACAAAAATATTAACCTTTTAATGAAAAATACAACATTTCTTAATTTCTTACACAAGACAGAACTCAAATAATGTAACACCCGTTCCCTTTTGAGAAAATATGTTTGCTTTCACACTTACTTTCCCTCATCTTCATAAGCTCTATAATATTTATATATTTAAAATATAATATACTGAATACAAAAAAAATCTAGTGTTCATAGTTAGCCCACAATAGCCATTTTCTTCAACTATAGTTGTATGGTTTTGCACTCAAACATGTGATAAAAACCATCTTTTAAAAGCTAACAAAGTTAAGTTTGAAGCTTGAATTCATGTAATAATACTAGATGGATATAATTCGGATTGAAAATTACTACTATATATACATACAAACCCTAATAGCACCTTCATGTTGTTCTCTACAAGGTCATATCAAGACATGACATTTATTAAAATTTATAGTCTATAGGAACTAAATAAATTCATAAACATTATAATGAAGTGTTTAATGATGCCATATATCAATAACATTGTGGGTATGTTGATAGATTGAATAATCTTATGGATGCAAAATTCCTAATCATGATGAATAATGGTATCATTAAGTCAATGCCAAAGTTTTTAAATACTTTTTAATCTCTTGCTATGACAAGAATACCTTACCTTCCATCTATCAATCCACTTAAATTAGGTCTTTGTAAAGCTTTTTCTATCAAAAAAAAGTTAAGAGACCTAAAAAAGAGATCTTTAGATCATAATTAAGACTCTTTGGTAATTAAAAATTAATTTTCAACATAAATAATCATTGGATTATGAAAATGTGGGATATTGATAAGGTCCATTCATCTTTCTCCAAATCATTTTTTCATTTCTCATATACTCTTATTTACGCTTGAACTTCTAAGCTGTTAATCAATAGTTCTCAATCTTAAATAGTAATTAACGAGATTGGGCATATGCAAGTTCAAAGTGACACACCCCTACAATGGAAAACTCTCGTTCCTTGAATTTGTGAATATTTCTTTTGCTATAAATGCATCTCATTATAACAAAATTAAAACCTAATGTTACTTAAAATTTCATTGTAACTAAAGAGTCAAGTAAACTTATGCTTAACAAAAACTCAGTTATACCAAAGATAAATGTAAGCTCATGAAAAAGACAAAAACAACGTAAAGAAAATGTCTTAACCCAAGACAACTAAAAAATTACTTATAAAGAATATGGTTATGCTAATTTATTAGAGGTTAACTTATATTAACATTATTTAGTTTAGTTCTTTTAAGAAAACAATTCAATTTAATTGTTGATCCAAATTTTCAAATTAGATTGAGTTTAAGATTTGGTTGTTAACCTTAATGAGATACTAATTAACCAAAAAATACTCATTGTTGATTAGCTTGTCATCCACCTTCCACAACATTATAGAGCTTGTTGACCAACTCTAAAGAGGAAAGAATTTTTCAACCATAAGTTTGGTTATATGCCAAATAAAGCTTGTCGCACAAGGAAATATTTGAAAAATCCAAATCTCAATAATTAACTCATATGAAGCATTAAATAAAATTGGATTTGGTATTAAAAAAATATTTCAACTCCTTAAAGTTATTTTATGTAATATAATTTTTTTTTCAAAATGTCATTAAATTAATTAATTGTCTTTCAATTCTTTTCTCATCCTCCACCCATCATAACATGAATACCAAGTTTTCAAAATTTTTTTTGTAATTGTGTATAAATGGATAACTAAAATAAATGTTCTTTTATATTTTTTTGATTTGGAGTTGGCTTTGGTGACAACTCGAGAAAGTTAACAAGAACTAGAAATTGGTTTGCAATTGCGTTCAAGACAACTAAATTAACTCTTAATTTTGCTCAATTTGATTTGAGTAGAATTTCAAACATCTTATAATCTTCAATTTTCAAACATTCTTTTCATCCCTTAATAGAGTATCTTATGCAAGGTGCTTCTTTAATTGTATATTTTATGAAATGTCATTGATCCTTCATAAAAGTTAGTTATCTTACTATTTATTTTTCAATGTAATTTAAATTCCTTGTAATATCATAAAAATTATTTGCTACCTTATAATTGCTTTTCATCAAAAGAAAATAAAAAATTTAATTTGGTAATATTTTTTTTAATTATGTCAACATTAGATGAGATTTTGAATACATTAACATTAGCTAACATTTTTTAGAAAAAAATTAAGATTTAATTAATAATAAAAAAGTATTAAGTCAAACATCAATTTTAGTTTCTATTTAGTATTTAATGGACTAAAGACAATGATATATCTTAAGTCTTTTTGAAATTAAACAAAATATTTTTAAATTTTCTTTTTTCTTTTAGTCACAAATTGTTGTGTTAGTTGCTATTTTGATTATTTGCACATAATACTCTATATATTCAAATTTACACATCATCAACACCTTCTTTAACCAAAAAATGATAATTATTAGATAAACATAATTAACGTTATCTAAACAATATTAAATGAAATAACCACTTTGAGTGCATCTAATGCAAATGAAAATTAAGCTTTGTTATTTGAAGCCATGCATAATTGTAATCAATACATATCATTTAGAACAACTAAATCGCTATTTCATCACAAACTACAGAGCTAGAAGTCTCGCACGTGACCTTCATGACCTTTCGTTCTCAAGCATGCACAGATGCATGAGACGTAAGTTTGTAAATTGTATACATCAGCATATGAAATCTACCGAACTACCAGTGAATTCCACGTAGGTTGCTTCCCGGAGGAGCTCCACCGCCGCCCATCCTCGGAAATAATCCGTGGACGCTTCCGGGGAAGGACGAGGAAGAGGCGGGGGCGTCGTCGATCAGCCTCGAGACGGCTGACTTCTCCCCCTCGGCCTCCAGGTAGCGGCTGAGGTAGGCCTTGAGGGGGATCACGTAGGCTTCGAAGCCGAGGGTGTTCATGGCCCAGAGCAGGTCGTCTCCGTTGACCGTCTTGCGCTTCTCTCGTTGACACTTGTCGAAGGCCTCGCCGGTGACGAAGGAGATGAACTCGGAGACGCATTCCTGCATCGTCTCCTTCGACTCCTTGGAGACCTTGGCGCTCGCCGGGAGGGACCGCTTCATGATGCGGCCCACGTTGGCGATGGGGAGGAGGCGGTCTGCCTCCTTCGGGGAGCCGGAGGGCTCCGGGTCCGACAGTTGGCTGCTGACATGTCCCGACGAGGGGTGGGGATCACCTGCGCCTTTGGTTCCGTTCATGAAGAAGCCAACCACTTCTGATATGTAGAGAGAGGAGAAGAGAGAGAGAGAGAGAGAGAGAGAGAGAGAGAGAGAGCATTGGAGGATTTGAGGTGTGACGAGTGGAAGGTTATAATGGAAGGGAAGAAGAAAAGAAGAAGGGGATTGGCTGGCCGGCTTTGATATGGACTTAATTGGCGTTCAGTATGGCTATGTGGTGCAAAACTTATTTGCATTTAAAGTATTTTAATAAGGCAATATGTAAAATAAATATTTCCTTTGGGTTTTTGAAAAAAAACTACATTTGTGAATTAAGAGCTGTTTTCTAAGTGATAGTTAAAGTTATTTAAAATTATTTAATATTTTATTAAGAAAAATCTTCAATAATATAATTAAAAATTATGATTTTCTATTTAATAAATGACAGTTCATGTGATATTGAAGTTATGCTCTAAATGATAGGTTTAGGTTCAAACCAAGATAAAACCTACAAATTCAATTCATTTTAATAAGAAGATAAATTTATTATATTAAAATGATCTGAATATTACTCAAATTTAAGAAATATAAAGATTCCAAGCATCTTAAAATTTAAAATATAATAAAATAGAATATAGAAAATATTGAACCAACTAAGAAGCAATCTTTAAATGGCATTTATATCAGTCATATAAATGGATTATATCTTGACTCAATCAAACCTTATATTTTACCTCTAAATATGCAAAATTAGGTTATATTTTTAGGCTTCTACATGACTAAAATTTAACCATTATGATTACATAGATCGGGCTACTAATAAATAACCAAACTATATACTAAGCTTAGAATATGCAATTGTGTCCTTATATTTTACCTTTTAAGTATGTAAAATCAGGTTATATTTCTAGGCTCTTAAATGATTAAAATTTAACCATTATGGTTAAATAGGCGAGGTCACTAATAAATAAAAATATTATATACTTAAGCTTAGAATAATTTCTATGTGAAAAGAAATATATTTGTGATAAACAATATTGAAAGAAAGGTTGGCATAATCAAAGTTTTCATTGTGGACAATAATGTAATAACTCTTAATGTTTTGTTTATAGAATCTATCTCATTAACAACTAAATTGATTTAAAGGTTTAACCAGTTATTCAAATTTTTATGTATCTTGGACTAAATCTAGGTCAATCAATATATTATCTTATAAGGTGAA
This sequence comes from Vanilla planifolia, assembly GCA_023846275.1. Lineage (NCBI taxonomy): Eukaryota > Viridiplantae > Streptophyta > Magnoliopsida > Asparagales > Orchidaceae > Vanilla > Vanilla planifolia. Next base: position 5,559,040 of record CM043870.1, read on the forward strand.
TACAAATTTGGTTATTTCAATATGAATTTGAACATTTTACATCATAAATATATCTAGATAATTTTATGTAGATGTTAACATTGTTTAAATAATACTCAAAAAGCTTCTCTTAAATTATATTGAAGCTTTTTTTTCTATTTGTTTCTTTAGTTTTGTTTTTATATCCTATAACACCAATGAGTTATAGCTCATATAACACTGACTTTGTTCTATAAAGAGAAGATCAATGATTTAAAGTAGAAAAAGAAATCTTATAATAGTACATGTAATTTGCAAATAAAATTTATAGCATATGCAGTTACAAAAAGCATTTAGCTTAATTTGTTTATTTAAAAAATGAAGTATATGTAGTCACAAAATGCCCATAACTTAAATGTTTTGAATTATATAAAAAATTAGAAAAGATTTTTTATGATAACATTCATCCATAGTATGTTGAATCACTAAAAGTCCATCACGACTGTCATTGCAAAGATCTACGATGAGGGTATCAACAAGGGCGTCCTATGATAAAAAGGTTTAATTCATAGAAAAAACCTTTTATGATGGCTTTATGAGAATCTAGGACACATTCTTACATCATAGACATCAAACTTTTTCATATCTTTAGTGATGAAATTATTATACTTAACGAGAAAATGTTTATGCATATAGAGTAAATAAAGCTTTTATTTCACATGGCATATACAAATATTAATGAGTCATAATCAATAAATAATTTTCTTATCTAAAAGTTATTTTGAGTCCTCATATTTAGAAAGATGCTGACTACTGAAAGTGTTCATCCATTTCATCCTTGTCTGTCATATGCATTTGATTCTAGCTTTTTTTTTCAATTAGCTATCTTTACAACTCTTTTATATATAAGAATTCTTCTCTATTTTCTCCTCTAAATCAAGAATATTTTTAGCGATCAAATTTCTCGTTTTTTAATTTCATTAACCCTTGAATCTAATCAAAGGATTAATAACATTTTATTTAAACAAGTGATGTATTTGTGTAGAAGATCTAATAGAATCAACTGCAACAAGCACTAAAGTATTAACGAAAACTAGATTAAGCACAAAAACTAAAATACCAAAAATTGTATAATTCAATTATAAATTAGTCATAAGGTGGAAATTTTATTAACAAATAAAGTAAAACATTGAAGTAAAAAAATAGATGACAAAAAATACAAGAGAAAAGTTTTGATGAAAGACTCTTGATTTGAGTTTAGAAGCAAGAGGAAAAGAAAAAAATGAAACAAAAAAATATAACGTACATAAATCTCTACTAAAATCATGCTAATAGTGGGAATGAAACGAACAATAAAAATAAAAAATTCTCAAAAATGTTTATGGATTTAATTTTTGTGCATAATCCTTAAAAGCATAAAAATCTCAAAATTTTTAAAAGTAGTTTAATAGAACAATTGAACCAACTAGAATCAATTTTAAAAGCCTTATTTTTCTTAATAATTTAAAATTTGACTTTCAAATAACAAATTTAAAGACTATCATGAGAAACTCAAAACATATAATATAGTAAGCATATCTATTTATAGAGATCTCACATATACAATGATAATTTTATTAATTTAGGAATATAAAAAAACATGTTTTTGAAATTTTAAAAGATATTTCAAAATTTTAAAACTCATCATAAGTTATAAAATAAATACTTTAGATTTTTCCAAAATAGATGAAAAATTTTGAATAAAAAAGTAATAAAATTAATTGATGTAAGCAGATCCCAAAACTCTTACATTTTATGAGGAAGCAGTAAGTGACGAAGCGATGGGAGGCCCAATTGATGCGACACGTTTGGAGAGGTGTGATACTTCTAGTCTGGTTTTCAGGTGGGTGTGAGTCGGGCAGAACAACGAGGGTTTACAAAAGCTAGTAATAACGATAGCCGATAGTGGTGGATAATGATGAATGGTGATAGATAGCTACGAGAATAGTCCAAACATAATTCTTCGGTTTTCAAAGTCATTTTCAACAAAATTTACCTCGACAAAACTACAAAACTCTTAAAGGGATGATTTCTATTGAATATAAAGCTAAAAGGTTTAAAAAAGCTGCAAATTACTCTTCAAATAGCTAAAATAAAATTATAGATACAAATAACTTGATGAACTGGTGAAAACAAACCAAAATATATAGTAAATAAGAGTCAATTGTAATTAACCCCTATAAAGATAATAATAATAGAGACTAGTGAGAAATAGAGGGGTTAATCTTGGCATGACTTCGAGTCTAAGTATGACTACCATGCCTTCAAGTAGAACATCTGTATGATGTATTGAATGCTACTGTATCATATTCCTAGGTAAGAAAGACCTCAACTCCATGAAGCCAGGGTAAAATCTATGATACTATTCCAACATCTCTAGGTTTAGGTAGTGAAGCTCCTTAGTAAACTAAGTTTTGTTAAAGGTGGGATGATCTTGCCAATGTACCAAATATTTTTGTTGAGCTTGACCTTTTTGAAATTGTTTGATCGTCTAAGATTTTCTCTACTTGATCTCTTAAATCACTAGATGTTTATAAATATAATGGTGGGATAAGTTCACTCGACAATGATAATGAAGGCTCAAAAAGTTCACAAGTCATTGGCCATGGTTCCCTATAATGTAAAAGATTACGAATATTAAAGGTGGTGTTTATTCTATAATCTTTGGGTAAATCTAAAACATACACGTTGATACTTAGTTTTTTCACAATTCTAAATGATCCAATACTACGAACATGCAATTTCCTGAGGGTCATAGTCATAATCTTTTAAACCTAACATGAATTATTATATAATCACTTTTAAAAATTCTTTAGGTTATCTATAAGCATCTACTAATTATCTATATATTTTATTATTTAAATGTTAATATATTTATGTAATGATAAAATAGGATAAGTAAAAGATTCAATAGAATTAGAAATATAAAAATCATGAGACAACTAAATCAAATCAATAGGACTTTAAGAATGATTTTCAAAATAAATTTTGGAATGATTCAAACTTATTGTTCGATTAGTAAACTCCATGTGTAACAATAAATAATCCTAAGTTAAAACATGTTTTATTATTAGGCTAGGAAGAAGATTGTTTGAATTTTGTTTGATTACTTTTTGTTCAACTTTTTGGAGATAATAAATTGATAAGAATTTAAGTTTTCCCTAAACTATAGATTTAATTAGTAATGTGGTAATGAGGCATTGAAAACTAGTTATATAGTAAGTTGAATATCTCTTAAAAGTTGAAGTGTGCTTGACAAGTCATCAAGAAATATGTCCATAAATTCTTATAACAAGGGTTAGACTATGGGTGTTGGTGTAGATATATTAATAAGTGTATTCTTAATTGTCACAAATTAGATAACTTTATCACTAGCTATATCTTTCTTAATTTTGCCTAGTGAAATAATATTAAGTAGTTTTTCTTTTCCTTTATCATTTTATTTTAGATTATTTGTGTTAGAAATTTGTTTCGATGGAGGTGAAGGATATAACATAATCTTATTTTCTTCATATACAAAAGTATATGTATTAGCTATTTGATTTAAGATAGCATATTGATTGTATAACTAAAGTCTTTTTAAGATAAAATTACATACTTATATTAGGATAACATCACACTATAATTTCTTAAAATATTGACTAAACTTTAAAGAAACATAATACCTTTGTTGAAGAAGATTGAAGTTTTTATTTCAAAATATGGTGTATGGGTAAGGATGGTTTGTGAGTGTTAAACGTATCTTTTTAGCAGCATTTTGTGCTATAATATTAATATGACTATCACCTTCTATAACAATCTTATAAGATTGGTCTTTAATTCTAATGAAGGTACTAAACATGTTAGTTCATCATCAATCTTTAAATGATATTGGTGTAGTTAATGTACTTCTCACAATAGCTATTGATAGTTTAATATAACAAAGTCTTTTACTCAGTACTTATAATTCTTCTTTAGCCTCTTCATTTGGTTGTATAATATCTTTTTTTTCAATTTTAATACTTTCTTTTGTCTCTTCTTCTATGTTTATGTGTAGAGTTCACTTAGGATACTAGGCTATAACATGCCTTTCCTTTGACAATAATAACACTCAACTCTAAAACTAGTAGATGATTTATCCAAGGATTAGATTCGATGGATTGTATAGGTGGAGGGACATAGGTTACTTATGGAGTAGAAGTAACAAGAATAGTAGAAGTAGTGGCATGAGTTTGAGGATGAGAAGTGGATGAAAGAATCTCTCTCTTATAGGTAATCGATCCTCTAAATCTTTTTACATCATAACCCATTTTACATGCCTTTTTTAAACTAATAATATTTCTTAAGTACAATTAAACTTGAATAAACTCTCTGAGTTTAGCTTAAAATCAAGACAAAACTACTCAATTCGACTCTTCTACACCACGCTTAAGCATATAATTCTTAAATTTAGTAATACACTCTTCGACAATCTTTGAACAATAGGATAGACATTATCATTTATTCAGAAATTTACACAAATAAAAGGTAGGTACATATTTAGCTCATAAACAAATCTTGAATTCTTCTCATGATCTGAGTAATGTTTGGTCTTTGTTTAGATATCATTTTTCTAATGTGTCAAAGAATAATTTAACATGTAATGTGAGCCTAGTTTTACAAATTGATACTTTTAACAATATCTAAGATCATATCAATCAAAATAATATTCTATTTTTATTTTCTAATTTTTATATACTCTATGATATAAACTACAATAAAATATAAGGGTTTTTATTTTAATCATATTAACCTGACAATCATCATCCTAACCATGTCTTCTATTATAAGTATGTAGAGTATCTTGACACTTAGGTCAATACCCAGAGCATAAGGGGCCGATTGGAGTGGCAGTAAGGAAAGATTCCAATTGGTTAAATTCATTTTTAGAGAATATTTTCCCAACTTTTAAGTGACTTGTCATACACCTACTTGACCTTTAAGTTCTACCTGATTTATTATCTACACATTTCAATTGGTCTATTTATACTTCTAACATTACTCTTATATCTTATATTGAATGAATTAGTTCTAGAACTATATATCATATTATTAAGTCTATGATTAATTATAATGATTTAGACATTCTATATTATTTTTTGAATCTAGTGGTCATAAATTATTAGGTTGGGAAAAATATTCTCAATTTGAAATTATAAAAAAACAAATAATTCATAAAATGTAATGACAAGAGGCCATATAAATACAGAAATATTATGGAATCAAATTAGAGAAAATATTTTTTAATAAATTTTAACAATAAAAAATAAATACACAAAATTAAAGGTTGATTATTTATGATAAATTAAAAAGTATACAAGTTTTTAAAGTTAACCATGCTCTCATACCAAAATTGATATAAGATGATATGCTAAAACATATTTTATCTCATATACAATTTAGAAGAGCTTAGATTCAAATAATATATATATACGAGAGCCTACACAAAGGTGTTAAAAGTTCAGAATAAAAAATCTAAGATCATTGGACAAGTAAGTATTTTCCCAAAAGCCAAGGATTTCTACTAATCTTAACATAAGAGACCTCAATCTAAAAAAAGTAGTTTCAACAGCACACACCCAATCACTTGCATTGGTGGTGAAGTGGTAAGGTACACACATAACTGAAGTTCATAGAAGGTTGAAAAAAATCACACGATTACTTACACAAACTAAAAAATTAAACATGATTAAATTTTTTAAAATATAAATAGAGTAGCTAAGCACTGTCCTTGTGATTTGATACTTTTTGTAGATGTTAGATAATGAGATAAGATCTCTCCTTTTAGGAATCTCTCTCACCTTCCTAAGACACCTCCAAAATCACTTTGTAAGAGCTTTTGCACACAACAAGCTCATATCACATAAGCTTGGTGATAATAATTCTTTATTTATTAAAAAATATTTATAATCATCATCTATAATATGGTAATCATCCATATTTATAGAGATCTTAAAGATACAATGATAATTTTATTATCATAGGTATATGAAAGGATACATTTTTTTTAATCTTAAAATGTATTTTAGAATTTCAAAAGTCATCATAAATTAACAAATAAATATTTTGAATTTTTTTTCAAAAAAGATTAAATAATGAATAAAAAACCTATATAATTATTATCATAAATAGTTCCTAATTATGCCTTGCATTTTGACTGTAACAACGAGTGGTGACATGATGGGCAATGCGATTTATGTTGCACGGGTAGAAAGGACAGCCGCTTTCAATCCAGTTTTTGGATAAACATTTGTCAAGTAGAATAGTGTGGGTTGGCTAGGACTAAAAATAATGGTAGTTGATGGGTTGATAGCGATAGATGACTATAGGAATAGTTCAAACTTAATTTTAGCCTTTTTAAAGTCATTTTCAACATAATTTTTCACTGAAAAAATTATGAAATCCTTGAAAAGATGACTTGCATTGAATATAAGGATGAAAAGATCTAAAAAATTATCAATTATTCTTCAAACAACTAAAACAAAATTATAGATATAAATAACTTAATGAATTGATGAAACTAAAAAGTGTAATAAATAAAGGCTAACTATAATTAACTCTCACAATGACAAAGACATCAAAGACTAATGAAAAATAGAAAAACCAATCTTGATATGACCTTAAATCTAAATAAGACTAATACACCTCTAAGAAGAATCTTTGTATGATTTAATAGATGTTACCATATCATTATAACTCTTAACCAAATGATGACTAAATTAAAAAAATAATTTAAGAGGATGATAAGGGAAGAAATAACTCATGTAAATGGATAAGAATGGAGAGATGACAAATAAAGATAAACCTTACTCTTCTAATAGGATTGTGCTATTTAAGACATAGGATGATCATAACAATGATAGAAAGTGGAAACTAAATCCTACTTTTATAGGAAAAGGCCTTACTCTTTTAGAAAAGGTTATGTTTTTCATGGCACAGGATGAGCTCCCCTAGATTTTAAAGCTCCTCAAGGCTTTAATTTTAATTTATTCTTGGAAGTTCTTAATTACATGATTTTAAGCTTTTTATAGATTTAATATAAAAAGATAAGATAGACTCACCAAATTCTTATCTTTATAACGATAAGACAAAATATAAACTCACTTTTATATAGATAATTTACTTAAAATTTGAACTTTTCAAACTAATACCAATTATTATAACTAACTTAAAAAATCTTACAGTAAAAATTTTTCATTAAATATTATAGATTCAAAAACATAAAAATAAAGATAATAGTAATGAATCACCTAATAGTGCTTGTCTTGCATCAATTGTCTCATGTTAAGAAAAAAACCTATTATGTAGAGTTTAAGTACAAGTAGTCTTCAAGTAAGTTAAGAGCCAATCTCTATAAATTATCCATTGTCATTTATATGTTCTCTAAAAGTTGTTGATCTTTGTATCTAACTCAGAACTTTATGAAACATCATTGCTCTAGGAAATCCCATCAGTCAAAATATATTCAATATCAAAAAGTTTTAGAAATAAATACTTAGGCATTTGAAACAATTGAATCACTTATATTAAAGTCTTACTTTAGCATTTTAAAATATCTTAAATTACTAGACTCTATCAATTGCTTAATTTTTTTACCATGAAAAATTTTGAAATCATATATAAATAGGAATGCAAAACATAATAAAAATGATATGACAAGTCAGTAAAATAAACATATTGATTTGGTTTCATGTAATACTTATTTTCAAATTTAAATAATTTAATAATATTAGATATTATTTTATTATAAGTAAATTCTATACATAATAAATATAAATTATATTTTTTTTTTATGTTTTTTCAACTAAAATTCTTAGTTAATTTCTTAAGATTTTTACCTTTTACTTTTTTTTATCATCAACTTGTGGATAAAATGCAGATGAAAATTTAAGTATTGTTTCTAATAGAATCTATAAAGTTTTTAATAGTGAGAAATAATTTTAATACTTTTATCAAATATAATAATTAAAGAAGAGCACATTCATCATGTCTTTGATAACAATTGAAGAAGAATGAATGCACCATACTTCTAATAAACAATGAAGGGAAATTGATAATGACCAAATTAAAGAATGATAAAAGAGAATAATGAAGAAAGAAAAAACTTTTGTTACAAGATAAGAATAAAGGAATTAAAAGTGAAGATAAACCCTACTCTACTGGGTGAGAACTCTATCCTTCTAAGTAGGTTAGTGATCTTCAAGGCATGAGATAAGGATGATAAAGATGGTTAATGAGAGATAAATCTTACCCTTATAAATAATGGCCCTTAGTAGAGTTATGCTCTTCAAAGCACTAAATAAACCTTTTTCAACTCTAAAGCTCTTTAAGCTTTAATTTTAATTAATTTCAATAACTCCCTAATTACATAACTTTTAAACTATTTATAAACTTAAAATAATAAAATAAAATCACATAATTCTTATCTTTATGAAGATATGACATGAGAATATAAGATAAACTCATCTAATTCTTATATTTATAAAGATAATATACTTAAAATTTGAACTATCTAAACAACTATCAACTATCATAACTAACTAAAAAACTCTCAATAGTTATAATTTTTTGTTGAGTTTTATATAACTTAAAAACATAAAAATAAAATAAATTAATAATGAATCACTACTTATACTTCTTCTACATCAAGTATTAAGGAAAAATAAGGATTAAATAATTAAAAAGATATGCATAATTATATACCTATAGTTTTATATTCTAGGCACCATGCTTGATTCTATTATAACAAAGTAATGTAATATATTCTATTAATTCTATAAATAATGCACCATATATGTGTATATATATATATATTGCATTATCTATGAAATTAATTGAATATTATTCTATTGATGCCATGATAATATTTATTCAATAGAATTTTCTTTTATCACTCTATTTCATATATGTATTTGATATATATTCTAATTTATTTGTTGAATTTTATGCTCATTATTTTTTTCTAGTTAACATCACAAGGAACATCAAGAGGGGTAGATTAAGATAGCAATGGGAGTTAAGTAGTTATGCATTGAGCTAGATTGTGTGATGCATAATGCATAGTTTTGGATGTAGAAATGTTGTTATAAGTGATTTTATGTTATAGTAATATCATTGGTTGTAAGTTTATAAATAAATGAGTGTGTCTAATTTAAGGGAAAAATTAGAGTTAGGCTTTGTTCCATCATTCCTCACTTGGCAATTAGTATGTCCTCGATTCTAGCATTACTACTTTGGTATAACATAAAAATATTTATTAAGAGGGTTGTGGTATATAATTTACAAGAAAACATGATAACTCAGCATCAATGTAGTTGGCATCGTAAGAATATTAAATTATAAGAAATGATATTTCTAAATATTATAGTCCAATTTGAGAAATCATGGAGAATGAATGAATGAGAATACTGACATAACATGTTCATAACATACATGTAGAATAAATAAATAAATTTTCATCCCTTTTGTTTGATATGTATTAATAAAAATATTAGTTTAGAAAAAGATTATTGAAAGAGATTCGAACAAAGCTCGCTCTCATACTTATGATAAGGGCAAGAAATAAAGCATAAAGAAGAAAATCAAAATGCTCTTATGCATCAAGTTACTTCATCTTTGGCATCTTTTAGTAAAATAGAGTATGACACAAGCAAATTTATTGAATAGTTCCATCACTTGCATCCTCCTTACTTTGAAGGAGGATCTAGTCCTTTAACAAAAGCATGGATCATAAAAATGAACATAATTTTTAGTAGTATATCATATATAGATAATAAAAGAGTTGTTAGCCTTAATTGATTATATTGAATTTTGGTGAGAACCTAGCCTTGAATTTAGTTCAAAGATAAACCTTTGCAACAGATATCTTCAAAAAAATTATAGAAGATTTTGAAAAATGGTACATCCCTTTGTTCATTAAGGAACATATGAGAAAAAATCTAATAAACTTGACTAAAAAATAATGAAAGGTAATGAACAATGAATAGTGGTTTATTAGATTATCTAGGCAAGAATCAGATGCAGTTGGTTCTAAAGTACATGCTTTGTGTTGAAAAGAGTCATACGGCCTGAAATAAGGATTGTTCTAGCTACATCATTATGCTTTTATAGAGTTAGTAAAAACATGCTAGGCAAGTGGAATAGAATTTGTTGGTTGCTAATTCTCAAAAAGTGATGGAGAAAAGAAAGAAGAATTTGTAGGAGTAAAGCACAAAGCCTTCTTTAAAACAAACTTCAAAAGAGGAACAGGAGGTAAGAAATGTAGTTGGAGATGACTAGAATTTGATGTTACCAATAACATGTCTAAATGGCATCTTGTGAAATAGCTTAACAACATTCTAACTACAAGAAGTTTCATAGAGGTGAAGTTTTGCCCATGCAAGGAAATCAATTAAGATATTTCATCTTAAGGGATTTGGGCTACATAGTTAGGATTTTTCCTCAGATGGGACCAGGGTCTAAGGAAACTTTTAGGCCCCTAAATGTTATGCAAGAAAGTGATAGAGAAGGAGCAAGTAAGGGAAGAAGGCATGCGATCTACATCAATATTGAGAAGATCTAACCAAAATTAAAATTGTGGTAGGGGTTGCCAACCTCAAGTATATGCAATATTTTAAAGCATGCATTAAGCTCCATAAATTTCATTATAAGAATTTTTTTGTTCCAACATATTTCAATCTTTATATTATTTGATGGAAACCTAAAACCTTTTAAATAGGAGTTTTCAACTAAATTTTTAGTACTTTCGTTAGTGTAGTTTGACATTGTACTATGCATGGATTCTCTTATGAGTGTCAAAAGATTGTGAAGAAAAGTTGGCATATGGACAAGGAAGAAAAATATACCATTAATCGAGTGATTTTGATTATAGACTATAAATTTTTTATGAGTATGTGGAACAACCCAAGTGCTCTCATATTGTTGTACTTAAGTTGAATTCCATTATATTTGTGACTTTAAAATAAATGAAAATATAAAAAAAAGTCTAAAAGATGTATTCTTGTAAAAAGTTAATATATTTGACTTATTCTCAATATAAGAGAGTAAACATTGATCATGATAGAATAAATTACAAGAAATCTAGTGATAATAATTCTACTAAAATTAGTAGTTTTATCATAAAACAAAAATCCAAAGAATTTTGAGAAAATGATAGTTTTAATTATTAAATGATTATTATCAAAAAGAAATATTAAGATCCAAACAATATAAAAAATTATAAAATTGATATAGAAACATTAGACTCAATGAGTATTTCATTCCAAAATTGATTAAAAAATTGGATTTCATTTGAGATGAAAAATGTAAATAATACAAATTCTTATAATGTTTTGATTAAATGGCATATTTTAGTATCCTTATACTAATGCATCTAGTAAGAATTAAAGTAGAGAGAGATAACTCAAATCTACTTATGGCAGTTAATGAAAGGAGAAAGGAAAGGTAAATTTATAAGAAGCATGGAGATCCTTAAGAAAGAGATTGACTTAGAGAAATATCACATGAAAATGTTGCTTAGGGAAATAAGATATGCTTTCTCTAAGATATAAACTTGGTTTTGAAAGGATATGCTAGGGATTTAAGTAGAAATGCATGTGGGAAGGGGTTGCATTTTAGTTATAACTATTTCTTAGTGATTTTTTTGAGTTATGATGGCATATGGGTGAGATTTTGTAAAGGATTAAGATTTTTACACATAAAGCCTACAACTTTAAGTGAATAATAGATTATCTAATAAAAAGATTGAATAGTTTAATGAAAATGATGAATGAACCTTGAATCTTTATAAAAAAAGTCTAATTGGATATTTGATGGTTTAATAGAGGATCTGATGGTTTGATAAAAGTATTAAACAATTCAATAATTTTAGCTTTTCGTGTCAAAGGTCTCTATTGAATATTGGTTAGATGATCTAACAAATGTCTGATGAGGATCACATGGTCCAACAGGGATATTATATGGTTTGATGAAGACCTGAGAGCAATCAAATGAAGGATTGAATGAGAAGATCATGTGGGTATGACAATTATTCAACATGCATTAAACATTCTAGTGGACTTGATTGGATGTTTGATAGGACGACAAATAGTTCAAAGAGAGTAATATAGCTCAATTTGATGTTTCAACATAATCTAAATCATGAACTAAAACTTGGTAAATACCAAAAACATAATATATGTGAAGAAAACATAATATACTTCTTATGTAAAATTTCAAGAAATGAGGTAATAAGAGAAAGAATCCAAAGCAAGTAACTACTGAATAATAGGTAGATATTTTGCATGTGTCGATTACGTATATGATTTGATGTATTAATGTTCATCTATATGTGATGCCTATGAAACATAATCTTTATGCTGAATTTAGAGATGCATGGTGTGTTAATTGATATGAATATGAGCATTACATATAACATGTTTATTTCTTGGATGAGGACAAAATGCTATGTGACATAATGAACATGTTAAATAATTATTATGTACCTTATGCAAGTAATGTGCTGATTACATACAAAACTTATGAAGATGGAACTTGGTGATTAATTAGCCATCAAAATTATGAAGGGTTTAAGAATGTTTCTAAAAGAGAATATGGTAGTTATTAATCCATGTGAACAAATGGCTACTAAATGCATTTGAAAGAAAATATGATGGTTGGTGAACCATGTGAAGTAATAAATGAAATATTAGTTGATAGTAATGTAACAATTGCATATTATGCCTGGAAAGAATAAAAGATACATAAATTGGATTTCCAAAGTAACCAAGTAAATGCTAATAAAAGGATACTGACTAACTTTTAGTGTAATATGATAAACAAAATCTAGGCCCTTCGTAATGTGTTCATTATGTTATAATAATTTGGATTTGTAAATAACATCATGATATCAAAGAAGAGATGATAACTCAATATTTATATATGAATGTTTATCTTTCATATACATAAGTAGAGTTTGTAAAATGTCAAACAAGAAATCATATGGTCACATTCACAAATTAAAAATTAGACATGAAGATGAAATTTTTTGAAATATGAAATAATGTGACTAAAGACTTCCTTGGTGATTTGATGCTCTTTGTTGACGTTGGATAATTGGTCAAGATCTTCTATTTTGAGCATTTTGCTCACCTTCCTAGGGCACCTCCAAAGTCATATTGTCAAATTTTTTTTGCACAATACGCTCGTTTCATGCAAACTTAGTGACAGTAATTTATTACTCTATTCAAAAGTTTATCACTTAATAGATAATAAGCATCCCTTAATAATTTATTAATTTAAGAACACAAAAGAATATTTTAGAATATTAATGAACATATTTTTTGAAAATTCTAAAGAATATTTTAGAATTTCAAAAGTTATCACAAATTATAAAATAAATACTTTAAATTATGCCAAAAAACTAACTTAAAAAGTTACAAAATTAATTGTCATAAGTAGTTCCAAAACTGGCATATGTATTTTGGGTGATGGTAACGATGAACTGTAAGGCAATGTGCGACACGAATGGTTTGAGTGGAGAGGTATGTGATGTCTCGAGTTTGGTTGTCAGGTTGAGCTTTTTGGAGCAGATATGCTAGGGTTGACGGGTTGACGTGCGTGTTTTGAATCAGATGCATCGCTGATTTGGTCTATACGTGTTAAATGATGGTCTGACATAGATAGATGGTTCAACACTGGTCAACAAGTTCAAAGAGGTCAACAGTGGTTGAACTGGCTGCACGAGTCAAACGAGCTACACTGGTGGTGCGTAAGATGGCTATGGCTGTTGAGGCAATGGTAACTATGACAGACGATGACGAACAGCGATGAATGAAAAACGTTAGAGAAAACAATCCAAATCTCATTTTTAAGATCTTTTGAAGTTATATTTTAACCAAATTTTGTATTGTAGAATTATGGCATTGTTAAAGGATGTTTTTCTTAATTTAAGATTGAAAATGTTTAAAAACTACAAATTATTCTTCAAACAACAGAAACAAAATTATATATACAAATAACTTGATGAATTAATGAAAGAAAACTAAAATATACAATAAAGAAGAGTCAACTATAATTGACCCCACAATGGTAATGATAACCAAAACTAATAAAAAGTAGATAAACCAATCCTAGCACGGCTTTGAGTCCAAATAAAACTTGTATGCCTCCAAGTGGAACCTCTACTTAATGTATTGGACACTACTACGTCAGTTTTGCTTTTTATACTTGGGAAGATAAGGAAGAGGATAAAAGGCTCACTTGTCTTTTGTGTACTACCCAATTGTCTTGTTGGTATCATATCATTTTATCAACTCTTCCAAATTATCACTTTTAATCATAAAGCCCCTCTATCATCTTTATTGGATTTATCATATCATATCAACTCTATTATCTTGTTAGTTACGATGCAACTATCATTTTCTACTTTGTTACCCTTATTAGTTTTGCTACTTTTATTAGTTTTATTATAAAAACCAACTTTTGTGTTGTTACATATTATCTTTATTATTTTATCTATTCTTCATAAACTATCATCATTTATTCTACTATTTTTTGGCTCTATTTTTCTTTATTAGTTTTGTTGAAACAAGCTCTATCCAAACAATTATCATTAGTTTTATTACCTTCGTTAACTCTACTAAACATGTCAGCTTTATTGCCTCTGCTTATCTTATCACACGTTACTAGCTCTACCAAATCACTTTGATCATAATTGAACTACACATTGGTCCTGCTTTACTTATTAGTGGGTGTTTATCATTTGGGGCATTATGTTAAACCAATATACACTTAGATGATGTTTAATATTTGAAAAATTTATGATTGTTAACAAAATTAAACTAACTACATGTTTAAGATCTTCCAACATCATTAACTAAGCAAGTCATAATGGACCTGATCTCAATTATTCTTAATATATCATCTTCCACATGCCTATAAATATGAATGTTCATTTATTTGATGCTATTAAAATAGAATGAGAATTATCTATTACATATAACTTAATAACTTGAATTTTGGGGATGAGAGGGAAGAAGGGGGTATTGATTTAAAAACAACCAACAAAAATAACTAAAGTGCCTACTATAAGCTCTAAATATGACAAGTCTTTTTAGCATTTTCTACCTAAAGAAAAATGATAATGTTTTTTTAAAAAATAAGAGAAAAAAAATAAAGAAAATAAATTAAATAGGTTAATGTAAATTTGGCTCTACTTATCCATAAATACCCTCTTTTTGTTTAAATTATGTTTATTAACCTTGTCTGTCTAAAGTGTATTTTGTTAAAGTTTTCAAAAGAAAAGTTAACACACTAAATTCTATTAATATAAAATATATTGTCTAAAAACAATTTTTAAAAATTCATGTCAAAATAAAGAGGTCATGATCATCATAAATAAAGGAAAAAGGTGCATAAACATGCTTATATCTTTTCCATTTGTCTTAGTCATAAAAATTAACTATTACACATACAACCATGGAAATCCAGCACTTTAACAACTCAGATTATATTAATTAAACCCTAATAACTCAATTGGCTTATGCATGATAACGCCACATTCCACATGGTCATGACAAATGTCCTTTTTGAATTACAAATCAAAGGATATGTTTATCTATAGTTTTTATAAGTTAAAAAATCTCTATGAAAACAAGGAAGGATAAAATATTTTATTGTTTTCAAAAGTTAATTTTATAAAAAAAAATGAATATAGGTGTTTGGCATTACAAAAATAAAAGTAAAATAACTTAATCAAAACACATGTTATACATATAACACAAGTGAGTATGAATTTTACTTGTTTGAGTTCAAAGCTAACTTTCATAAATAATCTTTTATTAAAAAATAATAATTATATGTGGTTAAACTGACTAGATTAATATAAAATTATCTTAAGTAGAAAATATATAATAATGAACTTGAGTAATATATTATTTTAATTAACAATTAATTCATAATGTTTTTACTTTTAAGCATATATTTAGATTTTAATATTATTATGTTTATCTGATAATTATATTTTGTAATTTTATTTTTCTCATGATTATAATTCATTATATGCATTATTTATTTTTAATCATAATAGAACTTGATATGTAACATAAAGTATAACTCAATTCAAATCAAACTTAAATTTGATTCTATTTCTTGCAAGATTAATTTGGTTGATTATGATTCAAAATTAGACTAA
Organism: Vanilla planifolia; assembly: GCA_023846275.1. NCBI lineage: Eukaryota > Viridiplantae > Streptophyta > Magnoliopsida > Asparagales > Orchidaceae > Vanilla > Vanilla planifolia. The sequence goes on from CM043870.1 coordinate 5,575,226, forward strand.
GTGTTTCATACAATTTAAAAATATTCATATAATTAAACCCTAAACATTGTTTCTATCTTAAGTTACAAGAACAATTCAACTCTTTTATGATCCTTTTGATAGTACAAAAATTACTTAAATACATAAATAAATAGTCCAAGTTTAAAGGAAACCAAAGCTTAAGAAATTATTTATGATTTAGTTCAAACATAAAGCTTCATAGTAAAAGACAATATAAAAACATATTATTCTATTAATAAAAAAAGTAATTGATCAAATGAATAATTAAAAACTTGTATTCTAAGATTATATTATCAATATTTTTAATAAAAAATAAAGATAAATAGACAAAAAAGTTAAGAGAAACATTAAAATACATGTGATAAAGTTCAATTCGACAAAAATCATGAAAATGACTTTGCATTAAATTCATTTATATATAAGGATAAGTACAAAACTTCATTTTCTCTTACAAATAACTCATCATAGGAGAGAACTATAATAAGATAATTATATAATAGAGTGATGAAGTTTCCTTAAGGTCAAGGCTTAATTGGTGTGGTAATAAAGTAGAATAGAACTATAGTTTTTGTTTATGTTATATAACAAGTTTTTTTTTTAAATAATTTGAGGACAAAATATCCAATATTATTAATATAATATTTTAAATAATGAACTTTAATGTTTTTTAATCAATTATATTAACATGTCACGCAATGTGAGTGAAAAGCCAGTTGGAGACCACTAATGGCTTTTGAAGAAGTTGCTTTGCCGGCAAATAACAAATACCATTACCCTTCCAAGAAAAAAAAAACAATAATTAAAATCATTTTTTAGAATTTTAATTAATTTGTTATGAATTTAATATTCAAAGAAATCATTTGTTTGCTTGAATTAAAATACCAAGTTAGTTTTAAATGATAAAATTTGCAATGTTTTATGTTTTGATTAGATGAAGTCGTCACAATCATCTTCAAGATAGGCATAGTATGAACCAAATGTTTGGATAAGTCTCTCACTAAAAACTTGTAACGAGCACATAAGAGAGGCATTAGTTGAAGAACAAAAAGACAGAGACATTGCTATTAGATCTAATAGTAGAACAATTAGTATTCGACTCTCAAGGGTCGTGGGTTCTCTTTGCAAGTCCTTCATTTAAGTAGTGAGATCACCATATGATTATTGAAAGATTATTGTCAATAATCAAATCATTAGTAATTGTTGTTTGGCAAATCTTATCAACTATCAATCCTTTGATACTTTTGTTTTAAATAGTACCATTGCTCACTAAGATTTTTCACTCTTTTTATCAATTGATGAAAAAAATGAATCTTTTTGTTAAAAAAGTCATACTTGAAAATTAAATGTCTCAATCTTATATAAAAATTGTGTTTAAGGAAGCATGATAAGAAATCAATGAATTATAATTTCATCCATCATAGTTTGATGAATTTAAACTGCATGCAAATATGAATAATAAAGTGAATTAGTTTGACATTAAACTTCTAATTATTTTATAAATAAGTAAAACATCATTAATATACTAAAATATAGTACATAATAACCTGGTCATCAAATAATACAAAGTAAAAAAGTTTATATATAAGATAATATATATAACATTTGGTTTATTATCATGTTAATACATATACATTTATTCTTTCAATTATGTACAAATTCTCTCATAATTAAAATTTACAAATTTATGTAAAATCATATCATTTTGCTTTATTATTGCTAAATTTAAGCTACCAAAGCTATACTTAAACATATTTCTATGAAAATTGCAACTTGTATTACAAGATTTTGTTGTCTTTAAAATCATCTTATACATTGTAACCTATAAATTAATATATATAATTTCTATTGAGATTCATCTCATATGAACCAGATGGGATGATGACAGAGTTAAACATCTTGGGTTCTATATATATTTGATACCAATGGACTATCTTATGAATAGGAAGCAAGACAAACGAATGTTTGATATTCCCCGAAGTCTACTTGTGAGAGTACAATTGGTGGGGACACCAGCGCCATGCATGATTTTCGACGTACTTCATCTATTCAGATGCGCTCCTGCACTACCCGACGACCAAGGGAGTTACTCTTCATGAACAGGATCAATTTGGAGCCCAAAGTTGCATTTCGGGCTCGAATTAACACTCAAGAACATTATTTTTGGATTCGAGGACCCAAATTTGGCCAAAAGGCCTCTTTTTCCGGTTTTCGCCGCCGCCGGACGCCTTCCGCCGCCTACTGCGACCGTCCGCCACCGCTTCGCCGACGGACCCGCGCGTGGGTTCGCGCGAGACGCGCCCGCGGGTGGCGGGTCGGCGCGACCCGGTTCAGACCCGTGTCATGGCTCGGGTCGCACGACCCGCTGGATGAACCGCGCCGACCCGTCTCCCACCCACGCCGACCCGTAACCGACCCGCGACAACACGACTCGACCGCGCCAGCGTCCCCGCCGGATTCGCCGCCGCGACCGCCGCCGCCAACCGCTGCTAGCCCGCCGGATTTGCCTTAAAAGCTGTTTAGCAACAGCTTCTGGATCAGCTTTTGACTATTTTCTGCCTTTTTTTTAATGTTTTAAAAGGCAGAAATTGATATGCAGCCTTTATATTTGTTATTTTCCTATTTATTTCCAAGTTTCACGTATTTTATTCCTTTAAAACTCTAAAAGTTGTTTTACCGATGTACCCTTAGGCTCTCTATAAATAGGGAAGCCTATCCCTATGTAAGGTCAGTTGATATTTGAGCTTGTTTAAGTATTTTAGTGCTTTGCTTTCACTTGTTGAGTCATTGGTGTGATTCCAACAAGACTTCAGCGTGCTGATTCGTCGAAGCTCCGGTACTGGGAGGAGGGGTGCGAGGCCCAAGCGGTGAGAGGCCGTGCCAGTTTATCAACGACGCCATCTTCATCTTCATCCCTTCGTCGACATACTCTCCATACCCCGCCGCTACCACGACGGTAACGTTTCATAACTACTCATCGTCACATTCGCCTTTTCATCCGGATTTCGACGCTTCTCTCTCTCTTAAGATTTGGGTTCCCCTCGGACTTGAACGGTTCTTACTCGAATAATATCTGTTAACTTTCTGATTTACGGTGATTTAGCGCGATCTTTGTACCTTTCAACCGCGCCGGTGCGACCATTCCACTTTTCAAAATTTATCTCGCTCGTTATTTAAACCCTTATCCGAGTACCCCGCGTCTGTGCCGTCGAGGTGTTGCGGACCACCTAGCCTACGGAGCGACCTCTGTGTTGCTCACGGTCCCCCTCTTGGCTAAGATTGCCTTGGACGGGTGTCTCTTGCTTGTTATTTCTTTTCGAATCTTCACATTTTTACCTTTCAAGTTTACTTTATTTCTGGTGTGTGGATGTAATTTCTGTATTGCTCAAATTATTGTAATCCGTCCGGCATCACCCGAAGTCTACTTGTGAGAGTACAATTGAGATAAATGAAAACTAGGTACCCTGAAACTCCTAAGTTCGAAAGAGATTGATATACGTAAGTAATAAAATCACACGCTATATGACCCCTTCATATTGTAATGCTACTAAATTGTTTGACAAATGACTCGATGGACATGACGAGATATCTCCACCAAGTTTTCTTGTATGCAAGTTATTTCCTTATGAGTGTATAACATGAAGTTGGTTGTGACTCAACTAATAGTTTTTAAAAATAATACTTATTAATTATTTTAGTAAAAAGTTATTAAAAATAATAATTCTAATAAAAACATTTGTCTTCTTTAGTCCACTTAATTTGTGGGGATTTAAAATGAAAAGAAAAAAATATTATTAATAGAAATGACTTTTAAAAAAAATAGTTTTACTTGCTCTCCATAACTAATAAAGGAATCCATTTATAAAAAGAAGTTATCATTGTTATGCTGAAGTAATTTTTATATTTGTTATTAAGAATTATAAATAAAAAATATATCTCAATCCGAACAAGAAAAGGAATTCCGCAAGGTTTTTTTTGAACCGGCTTCCAAAGCCGGACACCGTAATAGAATCAAACTTTGATTATTATATAACAATTTAAAATATTATACTAAATAAGAATATAAACATATCATGAATAATACAAATAATTTTTTTTTTTCATGACACTGATCCATATGGTTGACATTAGTAAAATTAAATTTATACATTAATGATTTAATATCTCGATTAAATCATTATCGGACCGATTGGTATGGCCGAACCAACCAGTGTGATGTACCTTCGGTTTATATAATGGACCCGGTCCGGTTCACGCGAAGGTCAAGATACGCGTGGAATCCATTAAAGGTACTGAAAATATTCGAAACAGAGGAGTTGCGAGAACGAGGCACGCCACTTTCTTATTGATATGGTAACCAACGTAAGTGTAGTTAAAAGACATGGAGAAGTAGGACCCGGAGATGAAGGGGTCCTTTGCTGCATTTTGTCGGCCCGCTGTTCCTGTTCCCGCTTCTCTCCAGTCTCGGATTCCCGTCCCCTCAGTCAGTACTCTTCGGCGGCATATCTCCGTTCATTGATTCCTCCGGTGGTCTTTTGTCAATCGGTAAATTCCCTTATTTCGCAATAGAGATCAGATCTGTTTGGTGCATTCGCTGATTTCAGCTCTCATCCTTTTTTTTTGTTTTTTCGTGTCGGACTGATGGCTGAAGCTCGTGTCATTGACTACCGACTTGGATGTGCTTGATTTTTCTTATGTGGACTTGAAGGATTCCGATTTTTATGCTTGGTAGTGTTTATTGGCGCGCTAATGTGGTGTCTTGTGAATAGGTATTCGACTTTTTTGTGGTCGTGCTATCGGTGGAGTATTGCGTGTTTTTGCTCTTTCGACAGCATTGCCATTTGCTAGATGTTCTGGATATGGCTTTCTCTGAGAATGTTAGAGATTGCTGATGCCAAAATTTGAGAAAAGCAGCTGGGAGCAGGATCCTTCTGGAACCCGCAAAACTGATGCAGAGCAGAGCACAGAGGAAAGCAAGAAGGTGAACAAGTGATTCAGGAAGGCTTGGCTGCTTTCTTAGGGCAGCACTTAGTGATACTAAAATAGAGAGTACAACAAGCCCTACAATCCGATGCATTGGCTGTGGACCTAATTATGACAATTAAATGGGGTTTTCGAAGCAAACTACAACTGGGCTGGGTTAGGATTTTATTGAAACTACAAGCGTTGTGTGCTGACCTTGAATTGATTACATAAACACAAAAAATTGTTCCCTAGAAATAGTTTTTGTGAAGACGTCTGCAACCTAAAGAGAAGATGGAATATACTAAACATGGATTGTTAATATGAGATCAGCCTAGTTAAGGTAAAATGGGAATTTTTCTCGAGAGGTCTCAATATGTCGTGTTACTTGTTGTGGAGATTTTGAGAAAATAGCTTTAAAGGGAAATTATAGCTCTTAAGAGATGAAGACTAAGTCATGAGTAGATGGCATTGTGAAACTAATACTACCCTCAAGGAGAAAAAGTTTCAAAAGGAGCAGAGGATATTTTCTCGAGAGGCGCAAGAGCTTGAGAACTATTGGCAATCCTTAAAGGGTATAGACCATTAAGGATGGAAAAATAATTGAACTATCATCCCAAGTATAGAAAGGTCTTGAGGACCTTGACCAAGCTTTGAGAACAATTATCAAGATGCACCAACATGTTCTCAATTCTTAAGATGAATTGAGAAAGAGAAAAAATATACACAATGAAGCCATCTCAAGATTTACACATCATGTCTTGAGAACTCTCGAAGCCATTTTGCATGTTCGAAAGGTGATTTTAATACTTGCAAGCGAGAAAAGGAGGCATTTGTGAAAGAAAGCATAAAATATTTTGATGAAATTTTTTATATTATTCTACTTTTATTTCTATAGAATATTTTGGTTCTGTTTCTTTCTAATTTTGTATTTTTATTTGGTAGATTATTTGTGTTTGATATTGTTGATATGAAAAGGGGATTCAAGGAATTTAAATAAAAACTTACTTAAGACAAAAAACGAGGAAACTCAATCAAGTGAAGTTTCCTAATATATTTGGAAGATAATTGGAGCAACTTCGAGATGGATGGACACAATGTGACGAGATTTCGGTTGAGAGGCTTTAATTTGAGTAATTACGGGTATACGACGCTATTGAAGGACGTCCTGACGATGTTAAAGAGAATGCAACATGGTCGGCATTGAGACCATGCTATTGGATGTGATGGCAGTGCCCCTATGTTTAAGTGATCAAAAGGCATTATGAGGAATGTCTTTGTCATCCATTATAGTAACTAATAGTTCTTTAGAAACCTTTTGGAAAGCTAAAGTATCCTAAAGGTTGGTCGATTTAGCTTTTCCTTAATTGCTTCACTTGCTAATTGACACTTGTCCTCTCACTTTATCTTGCTTCATTAGTAGACCTTTGATGTTAACCCTTTACAAATAGTTGTTTTATTTCATTCTAAACCTTTAATATGGAGTATTTGTCTTCGATTTTTTGTAACTTCTCATTAAATGTAGCAAAGCCTTGCTTAAGCATGTTAGTTTATTCTGGACAATTCGTTCTTGAGGCTATTATAACTAGCGTCTAAGTTGAACAAATGATCTTGGATGTTGGCTTCTTATGCACACCGAATCTTCAACATTTTCTCAAGGGTACTCCCAAAGGCCTTTGTATTCTTCTCATGTTTAGGCAATTGGGCATTTAATTATTTTAGTAGTCATATTTCTTTTGATTTATTAGCAGTTGCGATCATCTGATTGTCATCTCTGGCCTTAATCTCTAGATTTACTCGTTTCTCAAGAAAGTAGACAGCTAAGGCATGACTCTCTTCACTCACCTTTTTGGATTGGGTTGAATCTTTTGAGATCAACTCTAATAATTGCCTCATCCCATCTTGGAAACCTCTCCTCTGATCAGAGGTGCATTTTCTAATCCTTCATTCTTTGAGGCCTGCTCTGTTGCCTCGAATATACTCTAAGGTTGCTTGGAACTTTCCTTTTTTGACCTCACATTGATCAAAATTTTGGCCGCCACCTCCTGCGATCTGTTACTAATGTCATCATTGGAGAAATCTAAGATGGCAATCATGAAGGTATCTCTTCGATATCCAGAAATCCCACTTAAGTTTGTTAGACCATGAATAGAGAAGGAGCATCGAGTTTTGAAGTATATTTTTCTTGAGACATAGATGGTATATGTCGAGAGGCAACAATATCACAGCCAGAATTTTTCCAATTCCAAGACTCCTCGCCGCTGGGAAATTGAATATAGCTCTCTCTTTGAAGAATTGATTGTGCAAGTGCTAAAGATGAACTCTTGCAACCACTGCACCATTATATAGAGGGGAAAAGTGTATCTCATTGTGACACAACAATGTAATGCTGATTTAGATCCTCTTCTTTTATGTAAATGATAAGGCAATGAGTTAAGGAACCATGAAGATGTAACTTTTCACCATTACGAACAACCACGTATATTATTAGCTAACCAATGAATGACACATGTCAAGGCAGAATCAGCATTTGCAACACAAGTTGCACTTTCCGAGTATACTCAGTATTTTCTAACGTCCTCTAGGATCTTCTCAGTCCAAGTCTCCAGGCTCTTCTATGACCAATTCTCCTGGCTCTTCCATGACCAATTCTCCTGGCTCTTCTGCAGTTGCATTCTGCCATTTATACCATGCCTCTTGAGGTCTCTTTCAATGTTTGTTCCCTAGTCTCCTCTTGATTGGTTTGTTGAAAATCTGGCATCAATAGTTGTAACTGTTCTTTTTTCCTCCAAAAACAATTTGCTATATACATTACCACTTGGTCTTTTATTGGATTTGACCAGCATTTAAGCTCCTATATTTTAGTGTCAAGGGGCTTTGAGAGAGAGAGAGAGAGAGAAACCATTGTTTTGCCAATTATTGTGCATTTCCCCTTTTTTCTTGTTTATAGTACGGTCTTGCATGCTTGTTCTTTTCTAGATTTTCACAGCATATGCCCTATAAAAAATTGACAAGATTGCCTCTTGTATAATAAATAAACGGAATTCTTTGCTTGTGAATTATAACAAATTTATCAAGGAAATGGAGTTTGATATAAAGTAATATTCTGAACGAAGCACCAAAAAGCTACTTTAGCTGCTTTAAATTTCTTAAGTTTGTGGTGAGCTAAAAAACTTCTGAATATGTAAGTTACATTGACTCGTGAAACAAATTGTCATGAACCTGCAGTAAGCTTCCATGCTAATTTAACTATCTTTTATCTTTCATGGTTTGCAGATCTGTTTGGTTCGTGAAAATTGCTGATATAATGGAAAGTTGCAGACCAAAAGAAGATGGAGAAAGCACTGCAGACGTTGAGGGCAAAATTGTCAGTACATTTTCAGAACACTGTCATAATGATTCAGTTGATTCTCAGGCAGACGATATGGGGAATTTATCCATCAATGACAAACTACACAATAATTACGAGGGAGATCTATCAAAGCATCATGTTAGCAAACCTTATGGTCCGGATGATGAGCAAATAACTATAGTAAATCAAAAGCCAGAAGAAGCTCTTGCTGAAGAGCAACAGGAGGATCCTGTATTTGATGGAACAGGTCTTGAACTGGAAGCAACGATGGGGTCCTTCAGCCAATCCCCAGAGCATGAAACAGATGTGCAGGTATCAGCATGGCCAGAAAAAGCTGTTGTTTTTAAAAATTTTATGAAGGACAGAGGATCAATTGTAATTTCATCTGTTTTACACCGCCTTTCTGGTAAGAAAGATGATGATTATGAAGTTAATTATGATGCAAAACTGAAGAATGAAGAGGAATTTTATGTAAATAAAGAGGAGGAGGATTCAAGTTTTGAATTTAAACTAAGGGAGGCTTTAGGGAAGGCAGGAGATATATCAACATGGAATCCTCTTAAGTATATCATGATTGGGCGCAATGTGCCTGTGCGAAACAAGCTGGAACAACCGGAAGTTGTCACTGATAAGTCAGTAGAAGAACAAACTAAGAAGGGGAGAATTATAGTTTACACGAGGTTGGAATGCCAAGCATGCAGGAAAGTTAGGTCATTCATGTGCGATAAGCATCTCAGTTATGTTGAAATTAATATTGATATCTATCCTTCAAGAAAGGTGGAGTTGAGGAGAAGCACTGGATCCTTTGATGTTCCACGGGTGTACTTTAATGATGTTCTCATAGGTGGTGTAGATGAATTGATGCTCTTGGATAAGTCTGGGATGCTTGATGAAAAGATCAACATTCTTCTCAAAGAGGAACCACCGTCTGAAGCTCCTTCACCACCATTACCTGGTGAAGATGATGTAACTGGAAGTGGAAGGCTTGATGAATTAGCTACAATTGTCAGGAACATGAAAGGGTCCATTGTGGTTAAGGATAGATTGTACAAGATGCGAAGGTTCAGTAACTGTTTCCTTGCCTCAGAAGCTGTGAATTTTCTGGCTGAAGATCAATATCTTGAGAGGGAAGAGGTTTGTTGTTAATGGTTCACCTAGAACAATATTTTTTTGCTTTATTTTTGCCTCTTCCATATACTATATATGAGATGCATTCACTCCATTTTGTTGTATGCACTATAGCTCAAAGACTCTTAATATGAACTAATCAAGCATTAGCTGCTTATTATCTTCTCATGTTTGCATTTTAAATTAATGTTCTCCAGGTATAATTAAACATATTCCTGTTGGAGCAAACTTCATGGTGGGTAACCACAGCTTCAAGAAAGCTTGATGCATTATATTGGTTAAAATGACTGTTTGTACTTCTAGTTTATTCAGTAGTCTTAGCTCTAATTCTAGGTAGGAATTTAGGGATTTAATTTGGCACTGTACACACACACACACACACATAAATACGTATATGTATATACATATACATATATCTTCATGTTCTTGTTTCAGCTATGTCAGAGATGTTGTTCTTGAAAGTGAATTTGAATATGTTTTTTATTGTTTTTACTGGTTCCTCTGATCAGAAAACTTCTTATTTTTTTATTATAGGCAATTGAATTTGGAAGAAAGCTGGCCAACCAACACTTCTTTAGACATGTACTTGAGTAAGTGTTTTGAAGAAAACTATCATAACATTTTAAGCTGTATATAGGATTGTCTTTTATGGCGATATTTTCTTAGATTTGATTGTTGACTAACTTTCTGCAGTGAAAATATATTCGATGATGGTAACCACTTGTATCGTTTTTTGGAAGATGAACCTTTGGTAATGACGCAATGCTACAATTTCCCAAGTGGCACAATTGATGTTCAACCTAAGCCTATCACTGAAATAGCATCAAGCTTGAGGTTGTTATCATATGCCATAATTGAAGCCTATGTGTCAGAAGATGGGAGGCACATAGACTACAAAAGTATCCATGCTTCTGAGGAGTTTAAAAGGTGTGCTCCAAACTTGAAAGATGTGGCATGGAATTGCCGTTGAAATCACATGCTGTTTTTGCTGATAATGTAACTTTCTCATTTCTTTTTTCCAAATTACTATTCTTAGATCTGAAAATCTTCTAATGTTTTTCTTTCATGCATAACAAATTTTTGGTTTGTTGATATTATTTTTATTAAATTGAACTTTATATTATACTCTTATATGGTATAACCTACCTTTTTTTCTGCAAATACGTTCTTTCAGCTACTCATTGTTTTGGCATAACCTATTAATTTTGAGATAAGGACTTAATTTATTGAAATTCCAGCTTTTATCAACTTGATTTGAAATGGAATTTTCAAATCTTTTTTATAGCATTTTTCTTTTATTTATATACACATATATATATAGCCGACCTTTTTTCTGCAAATACATTCTTTCAGCTACTGATTGTTTTGGCTTAACCTACTAATTTTGAGACAAACTTTTAAAATGGAATTTTAAAATGTTTTGTATAGAATTTTTTCGTTGTGTGTGTATGTGTGTGTGTGTTTCGATTTAGAACCAACTCAGTCCATATGATTTTGGGTTTATTGAAAATGCACTAGACCAGACATCTTACATTAATATAATTTCTCTTCAATCGATTGTTTTGCACTTATTGCCTTAAGTTGGGCTCATGAGAACTCAATGACTGTGTGATGTCTTTTGTTTAATTGTCCTATGATATGAAATAATTTTTTTAATTAATAAAGAAAGTTGAATTGAGCTGTATACTGTTTTTCTATTGCTTAATAGAAGCTTGTTATATCACCAAATAAATATTTTCTTCCACTTCTGTTGTCTTTCACTAGATTGAACTGAAGGCTGGACTTCTGAATGTTGGTTCTGGTGCTTTTTCCTTGAATTTCTAGCATAAAAGCGTCTCTTTTAGTATGTTGAAGTAACTTGCGTATTTATGGTCATCAACTTGGTGAGCGAGTCCAAGAGAATTTTCCTGCAACTGGGAAATGCTTCTTTTCGATAAGTTGTATTTTGTATTTCTTGTCATTGATTATACTGAACTGGTTTGCATACACCTTTTTTATTTGAGTCATGATATACTTTGTTTGACCAAAAATGTTGTTTTATAATGTTTTTTTTGCCTGTCATAATTTTGCAGAAGCCATCTTTCAAACTAAATCTACCTCTAGCAACTAATGATTTACCTTTCTCTTATTAAATTTATTTTTGTAAGTCAAAGAGAAAACCTTAATAATATGTGAGCAGGAATCAATCCCAAATCCTTGAAACAATGCCAAAAGTCTTAACCAATTTAGCTAACTAGCATCCACATTTCCTTCTATTCTTTCATACCCAAAAGTAGCAAACTTATAGCTACTAATAAAGTTTGTGTTCAATGAGATTTCTCATATATTTATTGCCATGAATGGGTCACCTAGAACTAGTTGATTTCCATATGAAGAACCATCTTTTTTTTTTTTTTTGCATTTTATTTCTTCTACTGATTTTCGTTTCTCTTTTAGTATTTTTATGCACTTTTGCTTTGCTTTATGGTATAACTTTCATGCCTAATGTGACAATACTATATCAACTAATAAAGCTTATGGTCTATCATATTTTTGTAATTTATCAATATCATGTTTTTTGTTTGCTTCTACTTGATGTTGCTAACTTCTGTGTAAGCGTTTCTATTTCTTCTTTGAACCATATTGGTTGGACCTACAAATAAAACTAGAAAAATGGTTGAATTGAAATTGAATATTTGAAGAACAACTTTGGAATCCTTTTGTTACAATTTACTATTTTTTAATTGAATACCATATGAAGTGTGAGTTTACACATTATAGGAATACAAATGATTTATATTACCATTGTCAATCATATGATATTGAATAGCAAGATATATTGAATAATAAAATATTGAACTAGAAAGGAGTTCAGATCTAGATGTGATTGAAATATCCTATAAAGTTATGTTTTATGAGATTGCAATAAGACGTACAATATTATTTATTACAAAATGTTGGTTTATGTAGTACAAATATATAACTAAAATGAGTGTTATAATGATGATGACATTAAGATTGATGAGTAGTTATTTTCAAAATGATATGATTAAAAATGAGAAATTGGAAAGGATACTTATATTACAATATTTTAGACAAATCTGAGAAGAGTTAGCTTAGATTGTTTTGACAAATTATTGTGTCTTTGTTAATATATGTTGAAATTTTTTTTGTGAATCACGGAATAGATAGACTCAAAAAGATATTAGAAAAGAATACTAATAATAAATTAACGTGTTTTGATTCTAAGAAAGATGATAATAAATAGAGCATAATGTCATTCAAGAGTTCATATAGTCAACCCTTCCTAGTGGCACTAATGCTTGTAGTTGAAATAAACTTTAGTTTAGAGGTAATTTTTAATTGGCATCTTCTTTTATAGGATCAATGAAACCAGGTTCCAATTTTTCAAAGTTTAACCAATTTGATCAATATTTTGAAGTGCAACTACGTCTTTTGGCTAACAAAAACTATGAACAAAAATAAATTACATGTGCAATATGTGTGTTCTCAATGTATTTTTATTTCATATATACCTCTTAAAGTACATTTAAGAATGTTATTTTTTTATTGTTCAAGGTGGGTTATAGCAAAAATTGTCTTTTCATATAAATTGCCAAATCAACATCATATTTATTAATTTGAATTTTTTTTAATTTAATTATGAAATGTATTCAACAATAACAAACAATATCAAAGTTACATGAATTCTCTAATATCATTTTACTCTATGTACTAGTAGTTCTTTCTTAAGACCCAAATTATTGATTCCTCTTTAATTATCTTTTTGCCATGCTTCTTTTGGTCTTATTTTCATTTATTTACAAGATAGAATTTTAGTGGTTAGCTTTTTTTAATAAAACATTATATTATATATATTTAAAATGTTTAAATATCTACATTTATTTTTCTCAAATTTTTCTCAATTGATAGTATATCAACTTTTTTCTATTCACATTTATTTCTAATCAAATCATTTTGAGGACTAATCTATTTTGGGATTCTATTCTTTGTGATAATCATTGTACTTGTTTCATGTATTATATTAACCAATATTCAATATCAGATAACATTGTTAATCTCATTATAATCTTATTAAACTTCTTCCTTTTGGAAAAAGCAAGGTAGACTTGAACCACTTGGGCATACTATCTTTTGTTTAAGAGAACATAAAAAGTTTTTTAAGGTAATACATTTTAATTAGATAGATTTTTATAATTTCATTTATATAACAATGAGGTCTTTAACCCTTTTTTTCTTCCTAAACTTTTCTTAAAAATTATCATATTGATTTATATTATTTATATAATTGGTTAAGTATATTTTTATAAAGAAGAGCGAGTAGTTTGGGTATAAAAAAATAGCATAGGCCTACTTACCACATCAACGAAATTAGGGCATACTTTGATAAAAAATAAAACCAGAAGAACAAACTTGCAAAATTAGGCAAATAAAGGGATCTATTTGTAATTAACCTTACAGTTTATTAGTCACCTAAACAACTAATTATTTTTGACTCAAGTTTAGTTAAGGCATTGTAGATTGCCCAAACATGGAACTTGTGCACTTGATCATTGCTATCAAGATAGTGTTGGCATGGCTATCTTTTGTATTTTTAAGTAGTGTCTAGGTATTTTGGGTGATTGGGATATTCTGAGGAGAAAAAGTGTTTTCCCAACATGCTAAGCATTTATTTTGCAAATAAGATAGTTATTTTATAATTTTGTCAGAGAAATCTAGCTGCACTTCAAGGATAATTATTGTAGCAATATGTTTACCATTAGAAATATTTGGCCCTAATGTGAGTTGAGCTTTAGGTTGGGGACCTATTTTTATTTTTAACCTAAATTAAGGCTCACTATTTGTTCCCTAAGGTATGCCTGACTTTTTGAGTTTCTTCTTACCTTTTTTTCATTATTCTTCAACAATTAGCTGTCTTCCTTTTCGTTTTTCTTATGCTGTGTTATTGTTGACTTAGTTGGAGTCTGTTTCTTGCCACATGCTGTTATGTCGTTTAACTTGTAGGACCTTACTTGCAGGTACCTAAGAATAATAGAGGGACTTCAAAGAGTTGATTTGGATGATCTATCAAGGGAAGAAAAACTAGCTTTCTTCATAAATTTGCACAACATGATGGTCATACATGCTATATTCACCTATGGTTACCCTGTTGGACCCTTGGATAGGAGAAAACTTTTGGGAGACTTCAAGTATGTTATAGGTGGATGCTTCTACTCCTTATCAGCTATACATAATGGTGTTCTACGTGGCAACCAACGGCCTCCATACAACCTTATTAAACCCTTTGGTCTAAAAGACAAACGCATAAAGGTAAAACTCTTTTGGGCATTATTTTATGCACTTGATTGATTTGATTTTCTTTATATCACAATGTATCATGGTTTTGTAGCATGGAAGTATGTTTCCTTAATGTTTTTATTAGGAGAATATAATGCCAGGTTTTATCCGATGATTCAATGATAAAGTCAAACAAGAAGTGTAATCCTTCAAATATATGCTTCATCTCTAAAAGATTTGCTGAAAATTTTCATAGCAACATGAATAAAGGCTTTTGAGAAGACTGAACAATGTCCCTTAACAGAAGTGAAAGAATATAAAAATTTGCTTTCCCTACATATAGACCTGCATATATACACCAGCAATGATCATGTAGGCACAATTGATTTATATGCTGACATTGTATGAAAAGAAATTAATCGGCAAGAAGCCTTTGTCAAACATTATTTGGTTGTTTTAAGAAACACCATGCTTTATGGTCCAAAAGTTGGTAGAACAAGTGTTGGAAATGGCAAAGTCTACCTATATTTTGTTAACCACCGTTAACAGTTCTTTTTCATTTTCAACCTGTACTCATAAATTGATACCTGGCCTCTCTGGTTGATGTATCACCTGTTTTTTTAGATACTTTCAATTGATTGATAGCCTTTGCAACTATGATGCTTAATGCTTAAGCAATTTAAATCTTCAGCACACCATTACAATAAGCTGTAGGAACAATTGGGAGCCAAGGAGAAAGGCGGAATAAAGAAAGGAGGAATAAAGAAAGGAGGGTTCAGACCCCTGGTACATCAAAGTAGATGGTTAGGGTAATAAACTTGAAATATTGAGCCTGAGCCCTCAGAGATTGAGTGGTTGATGGAAGTAGAAGTGAAAGAATGAAATGAAAGTTTTGATGTTGAAAGAGGAAAAGTATATTCTGATTATTGTACAAGCAATCCACAACTGTAGATGTCACATTATTTGTATTAGGATTAATGATGCATTTTCATGGCTTTAGTCCCCACACAAAGGAATTGTTTGGGGGCATAATCATACAAAAGAACTTCTAGGCCCTGGTCTTAAGCAGAGGGGTTTGTGTTGCTTTTGTGCTGCGACATAATCTAACTGCTTTTAAACTATCTGCTAGCTAGAGCTACTATCCATTTGTATTCTATTTCCCCTTGAGTCCTTATAACAGGTGGGCTTCATGAACATGAGTTGCAGCTTGCAATCTAAATTAAGTGTAACTTGCCTCAAATAATCGAACCCCTTTGAGCTTCCTAAGCCTTCATTCTTTAACCATGATGATGCAGAGTGAAGGTAACATAGGATTCATACGCCCGATTGATCCAAGCTCTTATTCTCCCCTTGGTTACTGTAAAGATTAATGAAACCAAGAAACACATTATGGTGCTTATTCACGAGCAAAATTGGCTACCCCAACTAAGTTTTAGATGCTTTTTATCAGAGATTCTAAGCCATCTGGTCCCAACAGCTTTTTGTTAGCAGAATTTTGGATACTTTTGTTGTCACACATGAGAACTCAAAGAAGATGCCTTAATTGTTGAAACGTTCTCCCCACTTATATATCATAATTGTGGATCATATACAACAATCAAACCTGCCTTAGTTGTGAAGGCAGACATCCTTCTCTTACCTCAGTCGATCTTTAGAGGACACAACTATGCATTAGCCTTTTCAAACATGAGGATGACACTGAGGAACATTCTTTTCTTAATGAATCAAAATTCTTTGAGAATGTGCAGTTCTATTTGCATGAATGTTCTCTCAGGCTACCTAAAAGAAGATCATTGCTTGGGGTTCCCAATTTTTCTTCTTAGTAAGCCAACTTATGTGAATCAATAGTGTGCTAACCACTAATCCATTATTTGTTGTCGACCACACTTGTGTTTCAATATTTGAACCTTTCTTTTAAGGGACGATTATCATTATCATTCTATTCACTGTTTGGGAGATTGATCATTGGGCACGACCGTTTATGAGTAGAAGTCATTTGGACGAAGTGCTTCATTTGACGAGAGCCTTTGTCTGCTTGTCGCAGGACTTGTGTGGATTTGGAAGCTAATTCATTTGGGTGGATAGATTTCCATGGCGAAAATTCTGTGGTAAATTGTTAAGGGCTATTGTTACTTGGTTTTGGAGAACCATGGATTGACAATGTCTCTCATTTTAGATGGCCTACAGCTCTTAAAGTGAAGATTGACATGCTTTTGAAGGTGGTGGGTCTTCTCCAACAAGATAAGCCAGCATATTGGTTGCTCCGCTATTTGGGGAGGCCTTGGCAGATAGTCTTTTTGTAGTGGACGATGGTTTTGGAAGGTTAAAACCTAGCCTAAATTTGTTGTGTACGAGGACATCAGCCATGCTCTTGCCTCTTGCTCCTTTGCAGTTTAGGTTTTAGCCATCTTGAGCACCATATTTAGGGCCTCGGAACAGATTATTACCAGGTCTGATGGCATTTCATCCTAGGTTCTAATATTTTTTACAGCACTGTACCATTTGTTGAAATTGTAATGCCAAGATCCATGGAGATAACGTTTCTTCTCTGTTGGTTGTTCCTGCTAATTCCAGTGCCATTGATGTATTATCGATTGGAACCCTCTTAGCCTCCATTACATCTATTACCTATCTACCTCTAAATTGGATAAAGATCAATTTAGACGAATTGGTTTGGTCACTGTGACACTATTTACTCTTGCATCATTTATAGCTCACATGATTCTTCTCTTGCCCATCAGGTGGCTCTCTCGTACCCGGAACCATTAGTTCATTTTGCCTTGGTTTCTGGCACCAAATCTGGGCCTCCTCTGAGGTGTTACTCTCCCACAGATATTGACAAGGAACTGGTTGATGCTGCACGCAGCTTTCTGAGGAATGGAGGTTTTGTTCTTGATCCTCAATCCAAGGTCATCTCCGCAAGCAAGATTTTGCTGTGGTAAGATGCTTTCCCATGCACAAAAGTTACTCCCATTCAATAAGTAAACATTTAATTGAAAACAAATACCTGATCTAACCCATAATCCCTAAATTCTTTATTTGATGACTTTGATAGGATATGTTTCAAATAGAAAACCTCTTGCCCAGTGTTCTTTTATTGATGATTATAATCATCTTCTCCAATAGGTACAGTGTGGATTTTGGAAAGAATGAGATGGAAGTGTTGAAGCATGCGGCCAACTACTTAGAGCCAACCAAGTCGGAGGAATTGCTGGAGTTGCTTGCGAGCACTCAGTTGAAGGTAACATATCAGTCTTATGATTGGAGCTTGAACTCTTAGGCAATTACTTCATTGGATTCCTGTTACTGTTTACAATAAAATATTTTTCTTCTAGTGAAAAGCTATACCAGAATAAAGAAGTAATTCCAGGAATTTGGTGATTTTTTTCATTTGCAATCTGTAAACCATCCCCTGGTTCATAAAGCATCATTCTTATACTTAAAAGAACTATCAGACTCGAGGTTGTTGTGTGAGGATTTAGACTGGTTGATCATGTTGATCTAAATGCATGTTTCATCGAACCAGTACAGTTTGCTTCACTCCTTTATGTGCCAATGCTTTCTTTGTAAGGATCAAACCACAGTTTATACAATTCCAGCATGTATAAATAACACCTTTCCATGTTGTGTATACAACGAAGTAAAATAAAAAGAACAGCCGTAGCTCTTCTTCAACCTTCAAAAGAACAACCTGGAGCATATCATGCAACCATGGGAGAAACTATCATCAAAGAATTGTGCATGCACATCCATTTGTATTCTTGTCCTTAGATGGGTGCTTCTCTGTAAGGACAAAGGGATTTCTTTATGAGTAACGATGCCAAAAGAAATAGAACTTGTGAATGAAACAATATTGGCTTTGGCATTTTAACAAAACCAATGAGTTGTGGTTCAAATGGCATTTGGATTTTGCTTTGTGCTTATCATTTGGAACTTTTCTGACACTTGCATTCATTAAAGAATATACCCTGGTAGAATTTAGTTTACCAGAGATGGGGTTTTTTTTTTTCTTGGGTTTTTAAGAAATAAAAGAATAATCTGCTTTCAGAAACCTAGATGACATGTAAAAAGGGTTAGGGTTCATTTAAAGTACCATTGCTTTTATCGACTGAGGGAGGTTTCACGACTACATGCATCGTTATGACACTGCCAGGAATTTCCACAACTGGTACAATTGATTCAGCAAGTGTTTGATTGTTCTCCAAAACCCTCCCAGCATTGATGAGCTTCAAATCATTTATTGTTCTTGGAGCAATTTCTTTGCCTATCAGTAATACAGCTATGACATTAAAAGGCCCCTTCTAATAATATGTAACATCAACAGAAAAGTTCTACACAACATATAGTTACAGAACGCAGAAGCACATGAGAGGCATACTATATACATAGATAACTAAGTTTTATACTATATGGCATGTGAGCATTTCCAGCATGTATCATATATACTCCAAGCTAAATAGAAAAATATGCAACTAATAAGCCAATCAACTCAAGAGCTTTTTTGGATCTCCTGTATTCAAGAGATGTTCAAAATTGCATCACAACTCAGTCCTTTCTATCCCTAAATCCTAGGGCACCATTTGTTTCAGTGGTTGCAGTTAGAAAGTAAAGAGGATAGAATGCATCAACATATGGCTAAGATGTCATAAAATTTGGCAAATAATATTTAGGGTATGATATTACAAACAAAGTAAATATATAAAAACAAAATGTATTTTTTTTTCTTTTAGTGAAAAATATAAAGAACAAAATATATCAATTGTAAGGATTGAGTATACTTCAAGATTTTTTTATAAAGAAGTGTTAGGCCTCACATTGGGCTTACCTTTTGTGCCTGGAACGTGGCCAAAACCCTAATGGTTGGATCTCAAAATCAAATGGACCGTAAAACATTCAAATCCCTTCCAACATGAACCTCCCATGGCATGATGTCTAGACAACATTACTTAATTCAAACAAGATGCAAGCATGCGATGGAACTTTTTTTTTTTTTTTTTAACAAATGATAAGATATAGTGAACTCCATTTCATTCAGACCTAACGTTTATAACAGAGCTCAAAAATGTCGTTATATCATAAACGGAATTACTTTTTTTTTTTTCAATTCTATAGACATCAAAGTTGGAAGCTATGTGAAATGGATAAGGGTTGTTCATGATCAGATCGTAAGTCGATCCAACTCTAGCTCAAAAACGATCAAAGGTTGTTCAATTCAATCTAGATCTAATCCAAATTTTTGATATGAAGAGAATAACAATGATTGATAATAAGAGCAAATATTGTACAAGATAGACTAACGAAATTAATTAGTTTATGAATGTAACACAATAGAAGAAGATTATACATATTAATTATATCATATGATTAAAATTTGGAAAAAAAAAATACAAGGCCTCGATTAAAAAAAACAATCAAAACTTTGTCATGTCAATTTGTGATTGTGCAACAATAGAAGAAGAAGATTATATATATTAATTATATTATATAATTAAAATTTGAAAAAAGTCGGGGCCCTAATCAACAGATACAAGAAAAGTTTTCAAATTTTATATGTAGTGGCCAAACAAAAGTTAAAATAAAAAAGCACTCTTGACAAGGAGGTGAGAAACAAAACATGTTTCTCATAGTTCAAAATCTAAATAACAAGATAAAAGAGAAGGCGTGCAAAGTTTGCTTAGACTATGTTTAAATTGGAGATTGGATGGTTATGGTCCAACCTCCAATTTAGTAGTTGGAATGTAACCTTATTTGAGGTGTTACATTCCAACCATACATGATAATTTTTCATGAGGACTTATTTTTCCAATTTTCAAAAATACAAATAAAATTCATAAAAAAGGTTACCTTTATCAATCTACTTTATACCAACAATTCATTCCAATTTAACCTATTTCATTGCATTCTAATCACAATCGCCGAAAGAGACATAACATTACTTAGTAAAGATGTTAAGAATTGTTTACCCAAATCCTAAATTTGATCTCTCTCAGAGACTCTTTGAACAATGATCCTGCAGGCAACCTCTCACACAATTAAAAAAAAAAAAAAGAAAGAAGATTGAAGGATCTACTTTCTGTTCTTACAGTTCCATGTCAAAAAAACGTAGTAATAGCTTGAAATGATAAAAACTCAGAACAACAACAACAACAACAACAACAACATAGAAATCAAACTTCTCAGCAAAACAATATCGTGTGATATGATCATGTAGGTATAACGTGAACATACCTATGAACAGTTTTTTTGAAATAGGGTTTAACTTGATAATAAGTTACTAAACAATGCCTGGTACCATGGCAAGAAATCAGAGACCTACCTGCAGGCCACCGGCTCAAGATGCCCTCCTTCAGAGATCCCACCGTTGAAGAAGGATCATACTTACTCGGCCCTATGTCAGTACCATCAAAAAGCCTAAACTTCAGCTCAACCGCATCCTCCTCGGCCATCTCCAAATCTCCGACAAGCACACCTCTCAAACCCTACCTAAGATCAACAGCATCGCATTCACACCACTCCGACTTGAAAACCTCTTCCAATCTCTTCAAAACAGATCGAATCGGCTCAAATCAACAACACTTATCGGAATCCCTTCTCCAAAACCTACCTTAGAAATCCTCTTCGGCCACCGGAGAACGGGTCTTCATAGATCCAGATTGCGGAAGGAAGACGGCCCAACGAGAAATCTCTCGGGTGTTCGACCTAGCTTTCGCCGTCCTTCCGTAATCCAGAGGATAAGTTTACAACATCGACATGGAGCGAGGTTGAAGACGAGTGACCTTTGGCAGATTGTTTTGCCTGAAATCTGAAAGAGTATCAATCCTTTGTAAGCTTGTTCTGGAAGTATGTAACTAAAAAATTCTCCTTGGATAATTACCTGTGAGGCTGATATTTATCTAATATCCAGGCAGAAAAAGATACGTTTGTTAAATGCTTATGTAAAGCATTTTTTGTTTCAATTTAAAAAATATCAAAAGTTCACCAAATATGTTTTTGAAAATTTTAAAAAATGTCATTTCAGAATTTAAAAAATCTATTGTGAAAAATGTTAATTAAAAGACAAAAAAAAACTATAATCACCATTTTGTGAAAATTGTAGAAAATATTTTTTTAAATTAAGAGATAGAAAGACCCATCAAGGTAAAGCTATTCAAAGTTTTATTTCCTATCTAAAATTTTTCTTTATAGATAACTTGTACGTATTAAGAATTTATTTTTTCACAATAAACACTATCAAAATTATGATTTATAAACTTTAAAATATTTTGATATGTGATACAATAATAAGAGTCGAAAGGGTTACACATACTTGTTGTAGTAAGACAAAAACAATTTTTCTTAGGAGAGAACAATAATAATACTAACTTTATTAGAAGTTGTTCGAGTTGTCATGTCTTCATAAAAAGACAATATCTTCATCATTCACCTATTTGAAAATGACATAATTGTGACCAATATCACTTCAATTCTTGATGTATATTTAAAAATGATGTTAATTCATCGATAAAAGGATATTTTGTGAATATATTCTCCTTGTGGTTCTTAAATTATTGCAAAAATGAAGATTGTTTCTAACAAATGCAAATAGTTTGAGACAAAAATATATAATCAATCCTCTTTAAAGTTTTACATTCTCTCTTTTTTTTTTTTTTGTCCTTGTGTAAGAAAAATACTACTCAAAATTCTATCTCATGAAACTCTTTGATCCAATTTGTAATATATAACATATATGTTGGCATCATATAACAATGAAATGAGCCTAAATAGATAAAGGCATTAAAGTGGACATAAGAGGATAACAATGAAAAGCATAATGTTGCTTTCAATGGATGATTTATATATGAACTTGTTTGGCATATTATTTGGTTTAATGATGAGAACCAGTTAATGACCCAATAGAATTACAGTTAATTAATAAATAAATTGGATTGCAAAATGTTTTTATCAAAGATAATTTTTTTTTGGAAAGAACAAGATGTTTTTGCTTTCCTCATGTATGTAATGTTTTTTATTTTTGAATAATAAAAACTAATATCTGATTGTATTTTGAAATACACTTCTACAAAATAATAATAATAATAATAATAAAGCTATAAACAATATAAAAAAGAGGGCAATATACCAACCAACTTATCAAGAAGCCTTTTGTCTTCCATGGTTTCCTCACAGATTTGTTCAGCTTTTTTGGATCACATGAGTCACTTGTGAGTTTACTTCTAAAAGAGATAAAGTTGAGCTTATTCGTTTTAACTAACAGCAGCCATGCATTTACTTAGAAACTAATGGTTTGTTGAGTTAGCATTCATCAGATCTGTAGTTAATTGCTCTTGCTTTATAACTAATGGTTTACTGAATTGGTCATCAAAAATCACTGGGCAAAGCTTGATTCAGGTCACAGGTTTATCAACATGAGACATTTGCTGTACCACAAAGAGTACTTGAAATTTGTTGTTTATGTTGATGTTGATACTAATAGTTGGTTCCCTACGGACCGAACCGAGTGGTTTATAAGTTCAAAGTGTGACATCGTGAAGGATTTGCTTGAATCTAAGGTTTGTCTGTTTCGATTTAAAGTGCCAATCATCGATGAAAAGTTGGTTGAGGATACACCTAGTATCATTTTTTGTATAGTTTTTTTACATGTTCCTTTAAAGATGGTTGATAAAGTTAATAATAAAGAATATTATTATGATGAATAAAAAATTTTGATTATATATAAGAATTTTTAACCCATCATTTTTTAACATCATTGGTTATAGGTGGTGCATGATGAGAGATAGCAGTTATATATGATGGATAGTGCTTGTATATATATATATATATAAAAAGAGAGAGAGAAAAAAAGAATAATAATAAGTAAAACAAAACGGTTTACTTTTGATCCATTTTTTAGGCTTCCTCACTTGGTTGGAGTATTATTTAGAAGAGATAAATTGTATCATAATATTTATATTATTTTTTTTAAAAAAAAGACATTTCATGAAATTAGATGTGATCTTTTGTTTCTTATTTCTCTTTTAAATTAAATTCAAGGATGTAAAGGCATCTCATTATGTATTCTTTTTTCGACACATCATATGATATGGGCAAAAGAAAATGAATGAAATAAGTAGACAAAAAAGAGTCATACAATATGATTAAGAAAATCATAATGATTTGATGCCTTAACGCCCCATTAAGTCAAACCAGATTGAGGACGTAAAAGATTGGATATGGGAAATCGTACAGTAAAAAAAATAGTAATGTATAAGTAAAACTAAAAAGAAAAAGAGAGAAAGGGATGGGATCAAATAGTCCTTCATATGAAGATTAATTTGTATAGATCATACAATATGAAAATCAAGATCAATAGTATAATCTAAATTAAAAAAGTCAATAGATAAGAAAGAGAGATGAAGTGGAAGGAAGCAAAATTAGAGAAATATTTGTAAGAGAATAATTTGTATAAATTGAAAAGATGCATACAATAATGAAGTGATATATGTTATATCAAAAGACATTGTAATATATATGATGGCATCAAGGAATCAAAACATGTATGAGGAGAAACAACAAATAGATGAAGGCGAGTCTTGAAACAAGGTGATGAGATGTTTATTATATTAAGGATAATATTATGATTTATTTTAATATAATTGAATTAGAAAAAAAATTAAAAGAAAAGTTTTAATTATATTGTGGTTAAATTACAAGCATTGAATTTGAATATATCAATCAATATATAGAGGATGTGTCAAGCACAAAAAACAACATAGGGTGAGACAAATCTCCTAAAGAGGAGAAAGGCTCATTTGAGAAGATGGTAGTACATATGCAACCTCCAAAAGATCTATTATTAGCTAGAAGCAAATAACAAGTGGAATAGTGCCAAACAAATCATTTGGTAGAAAAATTTATTAAGTTTGATCCCTTCCAAGTCGAAGATTGGCCTGAAAAAGTGAAAATGTTCTATGATAATATGACTTGTCATGAATACAAGAAATTCTCAATAATGAATTTAATATTTGATGATGAAGTAAAATGGTGGAGGAAGCAACAAAAGTTATAAAATGCCTTGGAAGGAATTTTGTTGAACCTTATAAATGGTATGTCCCAAGAACAATAAAAATAAGGGATAAATCAAATTGACAAGAACATATAATAAATGGACAAGTATTAAGATGAAACAATTATTGTCTAAATTGGTTGCATGTAGTTCAAAGTGAATATTATCAAAGAAGAAAAAAAAGTTACATGCTTAGAAAATGCCAAAAAACTCCATTAAAAAAATTTGGAATTCCCAACTTATAAGAAATGGTAATAATTGCAAAGCAAAGTCAAATAGTTAAATAGAATAATGAAAAGAGAGGAAAGTGAAAAGGAACATTCCCTTCTAAAAGTAAAAGAATGTTAATTATGATAATAATCACAAACAGGAAAAAAACAAGAATACAAAAAGAGAAAAATGAAAGGTAAAAAGAAAAAGAAAGGTTTTGATGAAGGGATAGCAATGTTCAAAAATAAAAGAACACATGATTATTCAAATTAATGACTGTCATTCTTAAATGATAGTTTTAGATATGAGCTAAAGAAACCTTCATTTGGATTATTTATGTTTAAAATGATATGTATCTAAATATGTCAAATTTATTTATGAAATGATATTTCCCCACATCAAACTATAAAAAGATGAAAATTAAAAGAAATAAGTCAATGCATAAAGAAGATGAAAGATAGAAGTGAAAAGATTTTATATAATAATTGGGCTTATTTTCATAGTTTATGCATATGCTCATATGCTTTTTTTTATATATTATATTGAATGAACTTGATCATGTATGTGGTTACCCAATATTGCTTTCTTTGCATATATATGTTACCACTGAGCTAGTGATAATCGGCTCGACTTATTCTTATCTTAATATTTTGAAGTTAAAATGAAACACAATATGGGATTATTGAATAGCATTGAAGACTATTATGGAGATATGATATAAAAGATGCTCACATTGCCATAAAAGTGTTGCATATTACTTGATTTTATTTGATAAAAAGGATATGTGATAGAATCTCATTTAGTAGAGATGTATGAAATTTGTTATTTTTAAATAAAATGTGGAAGCTTGTGATTTTGTAAAGTTGCATGAATAGTTGGTTTTTTTCATTTTTCTAATTCAAATAAAATGAGTTCTTACAAAAGTTGAATTTCCTTATGCTATTTGATGTTAAAGATTTGAAAAGAAATAAGATTACCCATGGTTTTAAAATGGCAAAAGAAAAGTAAACAAAATAAATGATAATGTACCAAATCCAAGAAAATCTAAGATGAAAGATTGCCACAAGTAATGTAACATATTATAATTGGGAAGAAAAATGTATGACACCTAGTTGGCTACTCAATATTGATGGAAGAACTATGAGAACATCTAAAGTATAATTGTCATGATGACCCAAGAATGATAGAAGAACTAATATATATATATATATATATTATCAAAATATTTAGGAAGTTGAATCCATCCAATTCTTCACCATAATTATTATAAGGGGAAAGGGGAAGTTGGTTTTAGAAACTTTTGAAAGTGAAGAGAGAAATGAGTAGCCATTGGAGAGAAAAAAACCCAAGAAAATCTAGAGATAGAAAGAGAAGAAAAGAGGAGTTTTTGTAAGAGGAATAGAGCAAAGGATAGAAGAAACATGAGGAAAAAAGAAGAGTTGTAGGGCATAACAAGAGGCGAAAGAAAGGTTGTAGCCAATAAAAGCATAGAGATGGTATGTTGGCATGTGTTTTAACTCCTTAAGCTATATTTAAGTGTTGTTTTTATGCCTATATGATTTTATGGATGGATCAATATCCATAGAGAAATGATTGTGCTTCGACCCAAAGAACTATATATCTAAAGCTACTATATTGTATGTTGGTATGAAACATGCCATGCGTTAAGCCTAAAAGTGAAAGAATTAAGTCTTCCTAGGTCACACATTACCTAACATTAATCAATATAATATAATAAAATATAATCATAATATAAGTCGATCAAATTAATGAGAGTTGATAATATAAAAATAAAGATACATATTACCAAAATGAGTGAGGATGGTGTAAAACTCTATAATAATATCAAACATCTCTTCAAAAAGATAACAATGCCTAGAAATACTTATCATATTGTATGTAAGTCTAAAACTAATATTTAAACAAAAATTTAAAATGAAATACAACTCTATCTACATATATATTGTATCTCTCACACTCAAAAAATACATCAGTCTCTCAACTCATATGATTAAGAGCTTAAATTTTAAGTTCACTAAATCCAAAAATTATGAAGAAAATCAAGAGAGGCGATAAAATGATGAAAATCATCATGATAGTGCCATGTAATAATAATTGCGTGTAGAGACATACTATAAGTGTATTAAAGTAGATATTACAATGTGCATGACATGTATCACAATTGAAGGTGTAAGTGGAAAGCACAGTGCCTGATCTCTAATGCAAGATCGTTTAAGTGCACTACACATGCATGTGTGTCGATCACTTACCACACATGCAATCAACGTGCATGCAACAGGGCCTATCAATGCACTAGAATAGTACCTATACATGTGAATAATCTTCTAGCATAGTCTCCTACATTCTCATAATAGCTCACATGGATGCGTGGGGATAGGCTTAATGATGTAAAATTTGCAAAATTTGTGGAATTTTATTTTTTTTCTCGAAAATCACATATTTCTTATAAATATTAAAACATTACATATTTTTTAATAAAATATTATATCTAATCCTCTATATAAAGGGATAAGAATAATAATTAAAATAATTTAGAACTCTTTAAATTCAAGACTTCATAAATTTAGACCTCTTTTAAGGAAGCTTTGTTGGGAATTCAATTCTTTTTATAGCAAAAAAAACTTTTTCTCTTTTCTATCTTCCTTGGTTCCTCACTATTACTCACACTTCAACTTCCATCATTACAACTCAAAAATAAGGCCCATTATTAAGGGATTAGGGTGACAACTCCTTATAGATAGATCATCCTAGGTCCTAAATTATCTTATAAGAATTGTCAACTCGATGACGATTAATATAATGTCTTATAATTTAAGTGAGAAATAAGTGTTATATGCTCAGTAGACAAACCTTTAACTATGTGCAATAAAATAATATAAAAAATAAATAAAATAATTGAGTCATAAGATCGGGTAGTAAATAAAAAATTTATGATAATTTGTATAAAGATTGTTGTAATAATATATATATATATACATAGTTATATACATATATATTCAACTCATTGTAAGCATATGATACTTTTATTATTTTTTTTTTCATTTTTTCATTCTTTTTCTTTTCATATATTAATTATTTCTTTGGGCTCAAACTTGTTCATAACTTTTATCCAAACACATGGAGATCCTAAATCATATCTCATCATCATAAGCCTCAACGATCTAAAATGTCATGGCTCCATCTTTAAGTTTTATGACACCAGAAAGTGAAATATCTCATTATTACTAAGTTTAATTTCTTAATGCCAATATCTTTTGTCGATAAGGAATGAGGTGTTTAGAATACCAAAGTCTCATCTTTTAGTATTCATGATACCTAAGAGTGAAGTATTTTATCATCACTAGGTCTCGGCCCCTAATGCCAACATCCTTTATTGACAAGGAACGAGTTCAAAATGTTAGAGTCCATCTTTGAGTTCTTATGACACAAGAGAGTGAAGTATACCATTATCATAAAGTCTTGCCCCTAATGCAACATCCTATTCTAATAGAAAAAATGTTCTTGGAATGCTGGAGCCCAATTCTTAAGTACCCATAATAACCTAGAGCAAAATTTCTCATCATTAAGTTAAGGCCCTTGTATGCCATGGCCCCATCGTTGGACATCAAGGGTGATGTATATCATATATATCACATTTATTAAGTCCTTGTCTAATATGATCATGATTTTTCTCTTGTTATGTTAATATTTTTTTCTTTCACTTTGATTTCTATTATCTTATCATATGTTTTGATTTGTAGCATCATATAATTTATGCAATTATACATGTATAACTAAACACACACATACACACATATATATCAATAATCATAAAGTGTTATAATGAAATAAAAAATATTCAAAAAAATATTATCATTTAATCTTACATCATCAAATATTCTATTATAATATCAAAGGAATATTTAATGACTTACTTATATCATAATTAATTAGTTTATTTACTTGACAACTCTAAGATGCTTCTTTAATTATTTTTTCTCTTTATTGGTTCTTCTTATTCTCTATAAATATTAATATTAATACTTTCAATAAAAATTTAAATTTTATTATGAAAACACTTTTCAAAAGTTATGCTTAATAAACTACTCACTTTTTTATTATTGTTATCATATCATACAATCTGATAAACATTATTATAATGTACAATGAGGACTTTATAATGGTTAGGCCATTGCAATATTATGATAGTACCAATTCGATTCCACCATCATACAAGTATGACTTAAGAAATTCAATAAGTTGTATTAGTGTTTAGAAAACAATCCATAATAAACTTATCTATCAAATAATAATATTAGTTTGATTTCCATTTTATGTTGTACAATCCATATTTTAATTATATTTTAGATTTCTCATCATATGGTATGATTTCATATATCATATTATATGACTCATATTTAATGCTAGTCAAATAATAAATCATACAATTACTCTCTATTAAGCTTATAAAATATATCATACAAAGTCAATCCATGTTTTGTACCTTGCTCAATAAGTGATATACTTGCATACTAAAATAAATCTTATCATAATTATCTAATATCATAATCACATAAGTACAATTCAAGATCCATGAAAAAATGTACCAATCTAATATATATATCCACATCATATTAGCACAATTTGTACTCACACACACACATAAGATTGAACAAGCAATTGAACAAGATGATCTCTTGGGTAAGAAATACAAAGCATATCATATTGTGTGATGTTCATTCTATATTAGTATGATCACCAACATCTATTTATGTGTAGTACTAATATAATCAAATTATAAACATATTTGTCAAATAAAATCATATTAGCTTGATTCTCTTTTTGTATTATATGATTTATGCTTTAATTATATTTTAAGTTTCACATTGTGTGGTATGATATTATTTATCATACTATATAACTAACGTATGATGCTAATCAAACAACAAATCATATAGCTAATGTCATACTTCACCTATCCATTAACTCTTAATTCATATTTAATTGAAAATATTTGATAAATAAATAAAGTTGATGCATTAAGAGACACAAAAGGCCTACCTATGCATGGAATGATAATTAACTCCTATCATAATTTCATATTAATTCAAAATTTTGACTCACATGAGATTCAAATTTTTAAAAAAATAGATAAAATCTCACATAAACATTATTAGTTTTACCATATACATATATTTGATTTATCAATTATATATCAATAATAATTTATATCTAAGAAATATGCCATCAATGAAACGCAATATCACTAAAAAATTATATCATAATAAGAAAATCATCAACACCACAATAACACTACATCATCACAATAAAACCATATTTCACAAAAGAGAAATCATATCACAAAGTCCCTAAAAACTCATATATGTAAGATATACATAATAAAATTCATAATGTTATCATTATCTATAAGTAACTTATTTTTAGATCTTAATATTTATTCTTGTACCTCTAAATATCCACACTCAATTTGCCTATGTCATGTCCTATAATATAAGAGAGTGAATATAAAAATTTAATAAATAAATTGATAACCTAAATAAACTAATGTGAAAATGAATATATAATAAATATATGTAATCTTAAACATTATAATAATATAAATGAGATCAATAGAGAGTGAAATAATGTCTCTACAACTTTGTAAATATATAACAAAAGATTTTGAATGTAATACAAACATGTTATAGCCTTTAATCTTTATAACATAATAATTTTCATCTCTTTTTCTTTTCTTATAAGTAATTTATATAAATACTTATATGTAAACTTGATTATTAAATCTAATTTAATCTTAATTTTTCTTACTTTTTATTAATATTTATTTTCAATTAATGAAGGTTTTAGTTTTCTCTTAATGGCTCTTATTCTTAACATTCTAATCTTATATCTTCTAATATCTCATCATATATATTGATAGATCACATCATAAGTAATAGATATTAGATCATATAATAAGTGATATATATATATATATATCATTACTATATACCTTAACTGCTACATCACATAGTAAATGGTGGCTACCAAATCACATAGTAGAAAGCTAAATCATTGAGCTTCGATTTCAACGGTACCAATATCTTTAAATCACACAGCAATTGGTAATTACTAGATCACAAATCAAGAGGTAGTCACTAAATCATATAGTAAGTGACATATATATATATATATATATATATATATATATATATATATATATATATAGTTCATCACTATAGACCTCAATTGCCAGATCACATAAGCAATAATAATTTGATCACACAATAAATGATAACTCCTAATCACATAAGTAGTAGTTCAATCATTAAAGTCAAATACTATGGCACCAATATTACGAGATCACACAAGTGATAGCCACTGATCACACAGTAAGAAATATATATATTATCACTATAAATCTTAATTACCAAATCACATAATAAGCGATACCTCCTGATCACATAATAGGTAGCTCAATCATGGAGGTCTAATGCTTTGGTACCATTATTGCCTGGTCACACAGTAAATGTTAACCATCATATCACACAACAAGTGACATATATATCTTCATTATAAACCTCAATCACTAAATCACATAACAAGTAGTTTCTACTTGCTCACATAACAAATGACAACTCTAAATCATATAATAGGTAGCTCAATCATAAAGGTTTAATGTTATGGTGTCATTATTACCAAATCACACAAGTAATAGCTACCATATCACACATTAAATGACATATATATATATATATATATATATATATATATATATATATATATATATCATCACTATAGATCGCAATCGTAAAATCACACAGTAAATGGTGGCTTCTAGTTCACATAATAAGTGGTAAATCTTGATCATACAGCAGGTAACTCAGTTAACAAGGTCTAATGCTATAGTATCATTATTGCCATGTCACATAATAAGCATTATTATGAGATAAGGCTATAAGAGAAACATATTTTTCAACTTATTCTTCATAAGATATTAGACTTAAAACCAAAATTCTTTTATTTATTTTCTTTTTTTTATCTTTAACATATCGTATAGAAATTTTTATCTATAACTCAATTATTCTCAATTTTGAATGTTTATATATGTGCAATTCATTTAATTTATCCCATATAATATCTTTAATATTTATTTTCTTATCCCTTTTTCATTACAAACATATAATAATACATAAAGTCCATTATGTCACATTAATCATAAATGAAAGTAAATACTTACATATGTTATGTTATATTACTTTTATCAAATTATACATTATACAAGATATAAAAGAAACAACCATTCATATCACACAATCTCAATATAATTATTGTATAAAGAATTCACTATTTGCATCGTAACTTTATTATGTTTATCTACATGAATCTTTGAGACTACTCTGACGTCAATTCCTTTATTTCTTCCTGTTGTGATTTAAAACCAATTATTGTAGATCTCTTCATTAAAAGTCCATATAAGATTTACAATGATTTAACAAATTCTTCTAAGCATACCTTATGAGTTTTCTTATCTTTTGTTCTTACCTTTATTATTACTCAAATTCTATATTTTATTACAAAACTCACTTCAAATTCATAAATTTTTTCTTTATCTCTCTTCAAGTATTTTCTCTCAATTTTTTATTTTTCTAAAACCATGTCTTACAAATCTTTCACAAATTCCTTCCTATACTTATCATCAATTTTAAGTTAAATCACAAAGAAATAAAAGGAGTTCTATTTTCAATCTTTCAAGCTTATTAAAACATCTCATTAACAAAGCTCACAAACTCTTCTTTAATTTTATAAATACTTCAACGATTCTTATAGCCTTCATTGATGATGAAACAAGTTTTGGCGAATCACTCACCCGCCCACTCGAAAGTCCTCTCCTAGGGCTTGCATCGGACATGAGAAACGGGAGATGGAGCAAATGTTGTTTTAGTTTTTTTATTTAAAAAAGTTTATATATATATATATATATATTCAATTATATTTATTAAATTTAAAAATTCATAGAAATTCTAAATGAACTCTAATCGAGATGAAACAAATATCGTTAGACTCATCTTAACACTTCTATCTAATTATATATATATATATATATATATATATATTATATTTTTAAAATAATTTATTTTTAAATATTTTTTAATATATTTTTTTGAGACATGTATAAAATTATATTATTATATCATATTTTTAGAAACTTTTTTAGTTAATATTCATTTTATAAATAATATTATAATAATAAAATATATGTTACACCCCAATTTTTTTTTTTTTTTTTTCATATAGACAGCTCAGATCGTCCCATACCAACCTGAGTAGCCTACGAAAAACATAGGATATAACATATCATTACACACCTACTTTCCTTAACTATGTGGATCCCATCTCCCAGGCACACCGTCAAATCAAGTTCATGACTCCAGAATTAACTGATGAACTCGCGCAATGTTACTCCTACTAGACCCAATACTCCTAACCCATACCGGTAGGAGAACCGATCTAATAGAAGTCTGAACCCCCAAGGTTAAGTTCCATAGTCATGTAATGACCTCACCATCAACAAAAATATATATATATATAACATCCACCGATATGAAATGGCGCTCCACACACCATACCGTCAAGATAGAAAATAAGATAGTGTATAAAAATGTAACTCATATGAAAAGTCACAGTCCATCAAATACCACATCATCCATCCGAGTACATGAGTCAGAATCACCCTCACATAATACAAGATATAAGAATAACAGTCTCACTGAATACATCCAACAGCAACAATCAACTAACCAGAATGTCTCAGAAAATCACAGATCAGATCTCCTCCACTAGCCTACTGATCACGATCCCACCTAAAGCTGGGTGGCGTCAAGTCTGCCGAGCCACTGGAAAAATATAGATAATAAAGGAATGAGCTACGCCCAGTAGGAAAGACAGCTAGTAAAAAAAACTCTCATGCAAGAGAAGGATAATAGTAAGAGTATAGAAATACAGCATAACAATGTAGGGTGGAAAGGCACTCTCAGTCCCAGACTCTGACCAACCACAGTCACCCCCAGTCACACCAGAGTAGCTCTCCTCTGTGCTCCCAGGCAGCATGCCAGCGGGACACGCCCATCTCTGTGCACGCATCACAACGCCTAGCACCCGACACCGCAGCGTCTCTCGTCAATCAATCTTCTGGAGACTATAGACAGAACCAGTCACATAGATCTCTAGCCAACGTGAGACACCCCTGCCACCCTCAGGCACGCAGGCCTACACACTTGACTAGCCACGGCGAGTCACCCCTGCCACTGCCACTCTCAGGCGCGCAGGCCTACACTCATGGACCAGAAGAGATCGACTCAGCCACCGTCCCAAGAAGTCCTCTCCCAACAATTTCCATAGAAGCTCACGCCCCTACAGTCATTGCCAAGCTCTAACTCCAAGATTCGGCAACATGTGTCCAGATACAACAAGGCGCATACCAGTCCACATGTATACTGTGAAAGCTAAGTCTGTACCGCACAGTTACCTACCACAACTACCCTAAAACATCATATAGGGCCTATAGTAGTCCGGTCCAATATGCCAATCCATGAAATATGCCAACACTGAGTAAACTGACTCAATCCATGTCATTGCCATCCAAGCAACACAAACTGTACCAAAATTCTGACTATTCTGGTAGCACCCAAGTGTCACACTTCCTTCCAACTAATCCAGCTGCACTGAATTTATGGGTAATTTCCAACAGTCAATTTCAACTTGGCTACGTGATTTCCAAAAATCACCTCTTCCTCACTTCAGGAAATTTTAATTTCCAAAATAAATTTCTGCCCTTTATCCATTTTCCGAAATTCGGAATAAATTTCCGAATTTAAAATCCGCATATCCTTTTTCCGAAAATTCGGATTAATTTCCGAATTAAATTTTTTTTTTTTTTTTTCTTCCGCTTCTCTCTCATCCGCGCCGCACTTCCCCTGAACCGGTTCTCGTCGCCGGTTCGGAACCCTTACGCGCTGAGCCGAGAACCCCGCCGGCCGAAGTTAATAATCCGAATTCGGGCCGACGCTTAACATATAAATATTAATAATTAAATAATTATTCACTTAATAATCAGACTAATCCCTAATTAGCCCTAATTCATCCCCTTCCTTCGCCCGTCGCCCGCGAAATTCTAATCGTCGACTTTCCGGAAGTCTCCGTTTTCCCCGTCGATTTCCGACGACCGAACGCAAGGGAACGCTAGCCTAAAGCTCGTACTAGCCTAAAAATTCCATATAATCAAGTCGCGAAGCTAAATGTCCATGCAAAAATTTTCGCCGAAGTGTTGTCCGATCCAACTATGCCAATTCATGAAATTAAAATCATTCTAGCATTCAGATAACCTGAATAATGGCAATATGATAATATCAAAACCTAAGGCTTGCTTCTATGCACAGAAATTCCAATTCGGCGGAAATTTTATATATTCTTCTTCATAAAAAAAAGAAACCCTAAAATGCTAAAATCAATAAATTGTATTAATCAATTCCAAAAACCCATATCCGCATGCTCAAGTAGCTATTTGCAAAATAATCCATATTTTTAATTTGCTAAATAACTAATTTAATCTGAATTTCCTACCTTTGCTCGCCGACGACGGTGAAGTTCGCACGCGAGTTATTAAATCAGACAGATTATATCATAATATTAGTATAATTAATTGATCACACTAGTATGATTTTTAACCAACTGCCATTTCACAGTTAGGTCAAAAAGCATTACTATGATGGTCACACTAATATGATCTAATTGACCATTTTGCATGACCATTATAGTAAAAAATTATAACAACCTTTAACTTGCTTCAACTTCTCACTAGAACTATTATGCAATCCTTACATGACATTTAAATCAATTTATACATGCTTACATGGGATCCTTACTTTTCTATGCCATTTCTATAAAATAAAACCAAAATCCCTTTCTTTCTTATAAGCTTCATTCTTCTTTTTCTAATCTCTTTGTTTTTCACAAGGGACAACATTACTTTCCTTTCCTCTTTGATTTCGACTATCTTCTTCCCTTACTTCCTACTCTCTGTTTCAATATTGAGTAAGGGAGAAGTTTATACTCTTCTTAAATAAGTGGATTAAAATAAGCTCTTTTTCATTAATATTTTTTTCATAAATTCATAAAAAAAATTAATTTGCTTATAAAAATTACAAACAGTATGCCAACAAATTTCTCAAGATGAGGCCTTCGCAACAGCATACTCAAATAAAAAATTTTGCCATTATCATTTTGACATGTTTTTTAAGGCACTCTTAACTCAATATATTTTTAAAATTTGAATTTTTAGCATTGATATTTGTATATAAAATATACTTTGAGAGAATGTGAGAGTTAATTAGGTGGGCTATCACATCCCAAGATAATGATATGGTATAGAAATAAATAACATACCATAAGATCAGCTTAGCAAACTAGAATTCAAGATTCCCAAAAGAATCATACAATGAGGGAATAAAGAATGGATAATATAATCAATTCAGTTAAAAAGATGATAAGATTCTCAATGGAAGTGTATTTTTAACAATACAATAGAATAAGAAGATGGTCTATATAGTTAGAAGTGAGTGTTGTAAGGTAACATATGATGTGTTATAAATAATATATGATATGTTAAGTTTAGTAATTGTTTGAGAAAAGAGTTAGATAGTTTATTAAATTTAAAAAAAAGCATTAGAATATAATATGATTGTCTCATCATATAGTACTTTGAGGAACCAAAATGAGTTGAATATGATAGATGTAAGAATGATAAAAAAAAATTAAGAATAGTTTAATAATAATTAATTGTACCTAATTTGTGATATAGATATCAAATGAAAAAAAATCTTGAAACAAAACCTTCCAAAAAATTTTAGATAGAAAATCTAATTTAATAATGTAAATAAGGAAGATAATTGAAGTAAAAAAGGAGGCATTAGCATATGCATATAACATAATATTGTAATTGTATAACATAAAGAGAGAGATAAGATCCTACTTGTGTGTGTGCAAAATATTGTGTTTGTATGTCCTTTCAAACTCTTTGTTGTGTAAGATGAAAGTATGAAAATATAAGTTGAAAAGAAAAAATAATGAAATGAATATAAAAATAGATTAATCAAGCTTTCAGATAAAAGAAATAAATAAGAAGATGAAATTATTTTTTTCTCAAATGTGGTATCTCACAGCAAAAATAAAAAAAATTGACAATCATAATAAATCAGATTAGAATAAAAAAAAAAGAAAACTTACACTAGTCATAACCTAGGCTAAGAAATCAAAAAAAATGACACTGGTAGTAAACTAAGCTAAGAATAAAAAAGAAAACAAATGATACCAGTAATAAACTGGGTTAGGAATGAAAAAAAGAATACAATACTACAGTATATCAAGTCGAGTTAACAAAAATTATGAGATAATAGTATTGAGAGAAGAATAACCTTGATAAAGAAAAATAAAAATGTGAAAAACATGAAGAAAAAAAATAAGAAAAAAAGAAGAAAAAGAAAAAAAAAAGAAATAAAATAATAAGAAAAACAAAAGTAAAGGAAATAACTAATTTTATTAGAGATAAAGATAGAATAATTATATATGCACACATATTATTCATATGGCTGTGCTAAGAAAATAACAGAAAAAGATTATTTGTTTCCGAGTCTACTTGTATTCAATAAGAAAATTATAAAAGAGGTGAAATGAGTTGTCCATGCTTTGATTTGCTTTATTTAATGAGTTGTTGATGTTTGTATTTGCTTTACTTTTATTTTTATTCATATTTAATTTATTCCAATATCATTTTTGTTATCATTTATTTACTCGATATTTTGCTTATATTTAATTTATTTATAGAACGTCCATCATGATTTTTGAAAATTCTTTATTACTCTCAAACACAATTCGTAAATACAATTGTGTTCCGATTATAGATAATGAAGATCTAGTATTAATTTAAAAAATAAAGACTATCATTTATATTTACAATTATTTTCATTTTGAAATTATCAATTATCAAAACTTAAAATAAATCATTTTTTCATGTATTTTATTTCAAATATCTTATTTTGTTTATAATTATCAAATATCACTATATTTTCAACCAAATCATCATGTAATCATCACCCTAAAATGAATTGATTTAAAAGTTTGTCAATGCAAAAAGAATCTATTGAAACATAATCAACCTTTTGCGATTCCTACTTAAGCTATTCATTGAAGCATATTAAAACAAAGTTTAGGACAACTCAACTTCTAAGCCATTCTTCAGATCAAATTGTACTATTATACTTATCTTAATAACACAAGTTTACATGACTTAGTAATTCAACATGAAAAATTTTTAAAGTACACCTTTTCATTGTCTCAATTTGACAAGAATCTTATTATGTCATTTTCAAATACAATCGTTATCTTCTAACCAACAAAATAGACTCTTCATGTTCTAAATTTTCTTGACTTTTTAATAATTCTTCAAAATATTAAATTGATTTAAATAAATATGATGATTTATTTAGTACCTTGTTATCCAAAGTTGCTTATTGAGAAGCATTTGCTAACCTCCACCTCCCTAATGGCCGAAGCATCAACAAAAGGAGCAGAGAGAGATAGTCTTTTCTCTACCAAACTTAACTTTGATTCCCAACTGCCTCTTCTAAGCAAGGGCCCACCCCACACTCTATGGTTGTTGTCCCATCATCATCATTAAGTGATAATTAACATCACATTACCAACCTTTCAGTTGGTTATAACACAAAATTTTTTTAATATCAAATCTATTTTTGAGAATAAATGACTATTATTTATTCACAAAATATAATTATTATTCTCTTTTGACATTTTGTATAAAAATCAAAAGATGGTTTATTTATATTTGTTAAACAAATGTTTTTAATTTTTAGACTAATTTATTGCACCTTTCCTTTCTATGGGAGAGTAGTTTTGCAATATTTGTGAAAAAGGAGAAAGATGAATAAATTGCTCTTGTTTGGTAGTGGTGGGGGTAGATCTATCCTCATGATAATGGGAACCTTATAACTAACATGGTGTTATTTTAAATATGTTTTGGATGTTGATAAGTCTTAATCAATTTCTATCAGATGTATATGTATAGTTTAGAGCAATGTTATGATATGCATAAATTATTATTATAAAAAATCTCGAGAAATTTTTTAGAATATATTTTGTAAGTTTTTATGCACGATAACATTAACTAAGATATATCAATAAAAGTCTGTCTCATAATAACGATTATTTCATAACTTTAGAGATGATGTGAATGTTTGTCAATAGTAATGTAGTTATAGTATCTTAGAAGTGCTTTTAAGTACTATTATAATAATAATAAATTTTAGTGGAGAAACTTGCTTGTTGAAAACTAAATAAAATACTCAGAAAACATCTAAAGTAGATGTATAAAATTAAAAAAAAATCAACAATCATACCTAACAAAAGCACTCTTACATGAAAGAAATGTGTAAAATAAAAGTAAAATTTTATAGCATTTAATTTGATCGAAGTAAAGAAAGAGAAATATTGAAGTACCTATGACACAAGATTTTAATTATTGAAGTATTTATGATAATTAGCTATTTTATTAATATTTAAATATTATAAAAAAGAAATATTATGCATAAAAAATTTAGAAGTATTCAAATACTTATACGTATATTATTTTCATCAACATTTAATTATTTTTTAAAAGAATTTAATATTAAATACTAAAAACCAATTGTTATATAAATAAACCTATAATTATCTAAAATGTTTTTAGAAGTATTGAATTTTTTAAAATATATTTTATATATGTTAACTTTTAAAAGGGATTTTAATATTTGGAGACTAAGATAATATATGTATAAATCAATATTCTTCATTTAGTAGTTGATGTGAGACAACATATTTTTGTACCTATTAGATACTTTACACATGAATTATTCTTTGTTTCAATAATCTCTCAAGACAATATTTATTGATTTTAGTGATTCATAGGATATCATTTGACATCACTCATTGCCTTCTTTAGACAATGCAACTTGTAAGATAGAAAAATAAAAAGTATTCAAATATAAGAATTATTAAATTTAGTTACATATAACTATTTTTAAAGTATTATATATCATGTATAAACAACAAATATTAAATAAGTATTTATGACAATTATTCATATGTTCTTCATTTGAATTTTATAAAAATATTAAGTATAGAAAAATAATGTAGAACCTAAAAGTTATCGTCATCCACAAACTATTTTTTTTTTAACAATTTGATAATATTTATTATTTATCTTTGTCATTAGCATATGAATATGTGATAACCCGTTTACCTAAAATTGTTATTGATGTTGATGTTGATGAGATAAAATGTGTTATTAATATGTAATGATGTTGGATAAATTTTAGTCAATGTTTTTAAAAGTAAATTGTATTTTGTTTTTAATTTTTGATGCTTAAGTAAAATAAAAAAAATAATAGCTATAGTTAAAAATAATTATCTTGTATTAATAAAAATAAAAATGTGCTTTTAAAAGCAGTTCCAAACATGGGAAAAAATTATTAGAACGCTAGCCAATTATTTGATCATCGAATTGCGTGCAGATAACCCAATGACAGCTCATGGTGAGGTAAGAAATATAAACCATTTTTTGACGAACAAAAAATTATTTTTTTTAATGTGTCAATTCTATTGCTTGTAGCAAAACTTTTCTCATGAGGTTTCACATCTCAACACGTTCCAAACCTGCAGTTTATCATTTTATAATTATTAATTAAACATAAATGAATAAATAAGTACATAAATTCATAATATTTCTTTTATACAAATAATTTAACAATAAAATTATCCTGCTTCTGAGTTTAAATTAAAAATTTATCTATAACAAAAATAAACTAATAAGTTTTATTAATTAATTAATCTTGCAATCAAATAATAATTAATCGTGTGATAAATTACAATTATTAAAATTAATTAAAATTTTAAAGAGGCCACTTCATCGTTCACATATGTTGCTAGAAAATTAGTTTCTCATTCCTATTCATGATATTGAATTATTTATTGTAAATTTAATTTTAAGAATACTTCATTATATATGTTGTGTACTTTAGCAAATTTATTTCATCAAATATAAACTTTTAAGAAAACAATGTATTTATTCTTAAAAATAATATAATATTTTATGAATAAGTTGATTTTATAATTAAAGATTTTATTATTAAATTATTTTTAACACTACTTATAACTAGATCTATTTTTATCAGCACACATGGATTTGATTTATTTGATTTTTGAGTCCATTAAACACATAAATTTGTATATACACATATTAACAAATATTACTCATTTAATATTGATGAAAATAATAAATTTTTATTGACATTAATATTATTTTTTTTATCATTTTCTAAGAATAATCATTTTTACCCTCAGATAAATGAAAGATTAATTTTTTAATAATAAAAAAATAATAAGCATAGTATTTTTTAATAGGTAAGTTTCTAATAATAACTAGAAATAATATTTTTAAATTTATTATTTTATTAATTAATTACCTTTTTCCAATAAAATTATAATTCGCAGTAGAACTGTACAAGCCACCGACACTTTGGAATAAATTTTATTTTGTTTCACATTTATTACAGATAGTTTAATGTATAAATCATGCACGTGAAAATTTACTTTTATTAACCAAGCAAATTTAAAAAATCAAAATAGACGAAAATCCGCTGCCCAGAGGAAATCCACTCTTCAGTCTCCGCTGGCTTCTTTCTTGCTCGCACCTGCGGGAGGTATCTTCCATACCACAAAGTGAGACGCAGAGAGAGAGAGAGAGTGGTGACAGCTTGCAGACCGCTTTACTGCTCTCCCTCTCTCTGCCAAAGATCTAACACGCGCTGCCTGGTGGCTGCCGGATCCCGCCACAATCGGAGGTCCTTTGTTTCCACTGACTGAAAGAGAGAGATTGCAATTCTATTTCTTGTCCGAAATCCGAAAAGATCTGCATAGTAGCACCGGCTGCCGCATCGTGACAGAACAGGAGCTCAACTGCTCGATAGAGTCGAAGCGGGTATTACTCTACGACTGTTTTCCCGGCATTTTCCATCTCCATTGCCATTGTTAGCCGATCGGTTTACGGCTGGGTGATGGAGCCCTCCATGGTGATCTGGAGAGTGAATTTCATTGTTCTTTAAATTTATTTTGTTGCTTGAATTTTTTTGCATTTTTTATTTTCGATGGCTAGCTTGTCTTTCTTTACGATGTACTGAATCGAGGTTACGCTGCTGTTCTGATCTGGATCTGATGCTGATCAATTGGGAATGAATATGGTCTTTCTTGATTGGATTTTTATTGTTTGGATTGCGTAGTGTGATCGCGACTTCAGTTATATTTTTTGATTTAGTTTTTGTCATGGTTTACTTTCTTACCTTTTTATTGGAGATGAAAATGTTGTCGTAGTTAGGATCCAGCTGATGCGGTGTGTGCGTGGCTATAATCATTTACTTATCTTGTCAGTCAATTATTACTGGTTCTGCATGCAACGAAGATGCCTGCTAAGTTGTTGGATTTCTATCTTTCGGTGGGTGCAGGTGGGATCGAGTGAGGTGCAGTGTATCTGTTTTGCAGAGGAGCTGTTTGAGAATTGAACAAGCTGGCGGCTGCACTTGCCTGGAGATACACCAGCAACAATGGCAGTAGCCATGGAGCTGTGGATCTGGTACGCATCTACCTCCTTGCAACTTGTGTTTATGTACTGCATATTACTTAACTGATTTGTCCTGCATAAGGGTTTGAATGGATTACTCCGAAGAATGTATGTTTTTTTAAGTTCCTGAAAGTGTAAGTTGTGTTGTTTTCATCTGTTATTTAAGTAATAATTAGCACGTGCAGTTGGTTTGTTTGCTCTCAGCCTGTTAAGAATTAAATAAATAAATGCATTTTTTCTGATAAATATTACTGTTTTTCTATTGCTGTTAACCTGCCAGCAGATAGTACTCTGGAAGAAAATGGAAATTAGGCCATCATTGACCAGTTCCCTTGATTCCATTTTTGCCATTTACCTTTTTGTTTAGTGTTGAAAAATTTACCTTTTTACTTTTTTTTTGGCATGGTTTTCCAAGTGCATGACAATCATGTGGGGTTATACCTTATTTTGGAATGTCATAGTTATTCTGTTGTGTTTCATAAAACGAAGTGGTTATTTTTTTTTAAAATGTCATTTGCACAATGAGTGTATTGCTATGGGATACTGAATTATGATTTGGTTGGTTGAAAGCAAAACATTTTGAAGATATTGTTCACAAAAGCCCTTCTCTTTACTTTAAAGGCCTTGGCATTTACTTCACAGTTGATTGTTAAATTCAATTTTTAGCATTATCCACCATAACAATGCATTAGACAATTTCTTATGGTCTACTACTAGTGATGCAATACGATTTTAGAATGAGTCATTTGTCATTTGACATTTGATTAGATAGTAGTTACATTGGCATGCCACTTAATGGTCAGCATTATGCTTGCTGGTTAGGTTTAGGTTTTAATGACTCATTACTACTTGCTTTCCAATGCAACAATTTTTTGGTCCAAGCTCTTATCTGGTTTCAATTGCCTATTTTGTACCATAATCATTTTGTACAGGTTTTTTTGTACAATCTATTTAACCTTCTAGGAATAGCGAATTGTATTAGTTCACGCATTGTTCCAT
Organism: Vanilla planifolia; assembly: GCA_023846275.1. NCBI lineage: Eukaryota > Viridiplantae > Streptophyta > Magnoliopsida > Asparagales > Orchidaceae > Vanilla > Vanilla planifolia. The sequence goes on from CM043870.1 coordinate 5,618,915, forward strand.
GCCATTTATCAGGATTAAATTGTTAATCTCTACCTTCAAAAATTTACATTGTCTTTAACTATTGTGATGAATTATAATAGGGATGCACAACTCCTAAATTCTTTATGGATACATAAGAGTTCTTTTAGCAAAAGAAATTCTTAGAATTCCACTTATGTTTTTTATTCATGCACTTAATTAGGAATTTTGTCTCCCATTTGGATATTAAGGTGTAATATGGTATTAACTATATCTTTTCTATCTACCATGTAGATTTTTCTACCATTGAAAATCTATTAGTCTGGCTTAAGAATATGATTTTTCCATTTGAACTATTTATTATTTGTTAGAGGTTTTTATAGCTTTTCCCCAAAAAAATATTTTGAGGATTTTGAAATTCCTTGATAATTTCCTTATATAACAAACTTCGAAACATTGTAGTGGAATTGAGTTGTAGAGAAAATTTAAGTGCAAAGGATCTCAAAGGGAAAATAGGGTTTGTGTTTTTTTGATTAGACTATAGAGACATTACTCTAATTTATATATAATAATTTTTTGTATATCACTAGGTTTTGTTAGAGAATAAATTAGGGATGTGTTTCTATTATGTTTGCATTGTAAGGACCTTGAGTGGTATAATGCATTCAAGTCATGGTCTTGAAAATTAGTTTAAAATGGTATTGATTAGATTGTTTGAGCCTAAGCATTAAATGTGATGATAGAGTCTTGGTTTTTAGCCTGAGGGAGATGAGACATCTTGATGGCTTATATCGAACAATAATAATAGGTACTTAAATTTTTAGGTTTTGTTTTAATTAAACCATTTGATCTATCAAGTTGACCATTCAATATTTGAAAATTTGATACTTGTTTTTGTTAATTCATGCTATGAAATTGTGGGGTTTGACCTAATTCGTGATGTGGAGTTGTGGGATTTGCCCCAGTTTTTAATGTGGATAATAAACAAATTAGTTAGATTGTAAGATGAATAATGATGATTCTAAGAATTGCTTTGCAATCACCTAGGATATTGGCTCTCCAGTAACGTAGACTTATAAGTCATATGGTTGATCAATTGTGGAAAGTGGTTAGATAATTTTCCTATTCTCTTAAATTTTTCTTCTACAAAAGATTTGTCCACATTTCTTTCTAAACTTTTCCTCTACAATTCTTGCTAAACGATTCCTCTCACTTGATCTTTGTGTTGAACTTACGTTGAAACTTACATTGAATTTTTGTCAATTGTATTTCGTGTTACATGTTTTGATTAGAAATCTCTATTTCTTGAACAAAGTTTTTTGAATTTTTGCAAGATTCCAAAGGGCCATTTTATGTCAAATGCTATTACTAACTTAGTGATCTCACGAACAATTGTTATGGTTTATCATTTTATCAAAATCTAATATATTTTGATTGATCTTCAATATTTTTCGAAATTATGTTATTAAAATTTAACATGTTCCAATCATGTATAATTAGACTAGTGTACATTTGGTGTATGTCATGGAGCGGATCATTTGTCTCTATCTTGCACTAGATTATTGGTATTATAGAATATGTTGAATTTGTCGATGTCTTAGATTTTTGCTACTTTTATATTTTTGTTCGTTGCATGTCTACATGAAGAGGCACACAAATTACAATATCTTCACAAGCATGAAATCCCATGGTCCCAAAAGGATACATGAGATCTAACAAATTTTCATAGTTTAAGGGCAAAATCCCAACCAAATTTTTTTTAAACCTTAGTAATAGATAAGAAATTCTGGTTACTTCGTTTGAGATCAAGCCAACCCATGTGACCAAAATATACCTTTTATTAGTAGGATTGACCCTTTTGAGAGGCTTGTATAACATGAGTGTTACTAATGTAGCACAACAACACAATTTTTGGTGTTTATGTTTGCAGGTCATGTAGTTTTCATTTTGATGTGTTTTTATAAAGTTTCTTGAGTGATATTTTGATTTATTCTGTGTTTGTGTGTGAGTTGCTACAATAGTAGATCTAGCACTTATTCATTTAGTTTTAATTATAAGAGAATAATTCTTAATTTTAGTAAGTCAAAGGTTGATCTTAATACTAAAGCTAAAGAATCTAGTATACCAATGGTACAGAATGTGCCCTTTCACCTCAATTGTAAGCAAAGGTTTGAGGGAAAGTTTTAAGGAGTTATACATACCTTGGTTGTGTTGATTGTAGAGGACTTTTGGATGATTTTGTTGCCATACAAAGGTTTTGAAGTAATTACAAAGGTATAAAGACATGAACTCCATTGAATTGTGTGTTGAGCTTCTATACATGAGGAGCCTTGGAAATCATAAGAAAATTATATGATGCATGGAATGGATTTTTATGTTTGCGAGGCATCTAACAATGAGATGCCGCATAGCTAATGTGTTAGGGTTATTTAATGCATGTTTTAAAGTTAACATCAACTATAGAAAGGATACTAATATGTATTACATAAATGACTATTGATATAGTTTCACATGTCATATCCAATGTTGATTGCAGTTATTTCTATTCCATAAAAGAAAAGTTTCTATTGTTCATACATGGCTTTTGTTATTCACATATTGTGAATTTGGAATTGTGCTAATGCATAATTTTTAATACTCTTTCAAATTTTATAAGTGCAAATTTCAAATGAAATGGAATGTTAGCATGATTTTTAATCTTTGTGGTTATTTTGAGTAGTCCACTTGTAATCCAAGTGGGATTTGTGGTGTTGCATCTCCTAATATCTAGGTTATGCAAAAGGTTTGAATTATTTACATCTTTATTTTTTTGTGTTAAAGGAATTTTGAACTGTGTAATTTGCCCTAGTCATATTCTTGAAAATTGATTTAGAATTGTATTAATCATATTTTTCGATCCCAAGAATTGTGTTTTAGCAACTTGAGCTTGCTTATGAAGTTGGTGGTGATTGGGCCTTTCCATGGCCTTCATCTAACCATTGCATTAAGGGTTGGATTTATAGGTCTTGCCTTGAATGGATCATTCAATTTATTGAACATGCCTTTGATCCTGACAAGTTTGATACTTGAGTTTGGGAACTCATGTTCTATACTGGTGGGATTTGACTTAATTCATGATGCAGATTACATATTAGCTTATTAGGGTTAAATATATAATAATGATGTTAATGAAGGATTTGGTGTTGCACAAGATGGAAGCTTTTCAATATGTTTGCAACTGCAAGTCATTGTATAGAAAGCATATGGGATGACCATTCTAAGGAAAGAACATGAAAATTATTTTACTCAAAACATTTTGTTTTGTGTGGTATTTGTCGACAAATTCTTAGTGAGATCTTTGGTTTGCAACATGCACAAAAATTTCAAATTGATCTATATTTTGAACTTTTAATGGAAGTTGCATTTTCTTGTTGTTTTTTGGATTTCATATTCTGCTAGTGTTAACTCAAAGCTTTATTCCTTGAATTATTTTGATTAATTTGGTTCAAAAATTCTAAATTTAAGCTAATTTCTTTGTTATACTTTCAAATGCAAAATTTAACTTGTGCCATAAATGTAAGTTGAGATGGCTTTAAGATCTACATAGAATATTTGAACTAATTAATTTCGACATTATTAAAATCACATCCTGTTTCAATCTTATACTATTGAGTACAAGTATGATTAAGCTTAGTTTCATATTGAAAGTTGAGCATAATATCAAAGTTTTCATACACAATTAATATGACTTTTGTCCACAAAGGTAAGCTTTTGAGTTATTGGATGCCCACCAAAAGGTATGTTGGACCTAATTTGAGTTCTCATTTGGTATAATTCACGTAACATGTAATTTAGAAGTTGATGTTTTGACTAAGATCAAGTGGGTCATGTAGTTGGTGGATTCCATAAGTCTATTGGTCTTTACCATGATTGAGTAGAGTTTTGATGAATGCACAAAATGTCTTTATATGGTTGAATAGCTCTTCATATATATATATATATATATATATATATATATATATATATATATATAATACTTGATGGTACTAATAATCTTTCATTGAGCTACATAGGCTTCGTTTTGTGATCGGTGCATAGCTCTTGTGGTTTGGCTATCTATGGTGAGGCAATTCTTATAATCCATGTATAATATGGATTGTTTGGTGGAGCATGTTGGCATTCTTAAAGTTCGATATGATACTCACTTAGATTAATTGGAATATTTTAGGGTATTGTGGGAGTGATGGACAATAAGGATAAGTTTCTTACATGAACAAGGTTTGTTAAATGTAAGTGAGATTGAGTTTAGCCTTATTTTATAAATTGAGTATAGTGTTAGAATCTTAATATACAATAATTTTTTTTTTTTTTTTTTGATAAGTTTAAGATTTTGAGTCGTTGGGTATTCACCAATGATATATTGTGACTAAGTTGAGCCCTTATTTGGTGCAACCCCCCTAACATATACAATTATGCTAGAATAAATTCATTTTTAGGTGTCAGCTATGTCATTCTACTTTCTCTTAATCAAATTGCATTAGATCCAGTCGCTAGAATCATTTTACATGTTCATACTTCATGCTCTTTAGACTTATCAACCAAATTTCATTTTTATTGGTTCTCATTAGTTCATTTTTTTTGGGGTTTAAATTGTAATTTGAATTTAAGCATTGTGTTTGATTTTGGTTTTTATTGTAATTTGGAAAATGTAGTGGTTGACATATGCTGAACACAAGGACAATCAACAGATATCTAGCATTTCTTCTCTAACTTATGCTATTTCACTTGGAAACTTTCACCTAGTTTGCTCTTTCATCTGTGAAACTATTTGATTATTGGTTTCTGTAATTTATGCAGAAACAAAAACCATCTCACATTTTCTGACTCACATTAAACAGGCATTATTATTTCATTGCTGCTCACTTGTCTTTTATTATTTTTTCCCTTAATGTAGGAGAGAAGTGCAAATGGTAAAGTTCAAGATTCAGAACCTTCAACTCCATATTCCACATTGAAGACGAGCACAAGGTGAATTCAACATTTTTTGTTGAGTTCTTCTGAAAATTTCAGATGTTTGAACCCTAATAAATTTGTTTTATGAATGTGTTTAACTGTTTATTTCTTTAATTTAAAATCAGCTCATTTCTTAATTTAACCCGTTTCGAGGACTTGTGATGGTGCGTACATGTGCTTTTATTTTGTTCAAGATTTTCAGCACTTAAATGCTTTGAATTTTTTGACAGTCGATCTAGATTAAGTATCAGAAACTGCATGAATGACATCTAATTTTGCCTACTCTTCCATGTGGAAGGTTCAGTACTCATAATTTTTTTTAATTCTTTGGGGATGCGTTGTGTTTTGTATTTATTATTGCTTTCTAACTTTTGTGGCCAGATTGTGTTACTTGGTCACAAGAAGTAAAATTTGGAACTCTTCAGGAATCTTTCCAGCTGCCTTATTGGTTTCTTTTTTTTTTTTTTTTGACCCCTACCTCCTATTAAACTGCGACCCTTCTGCCAATGAAGAGTTTGAGCTGGTTTGTATAGAATTTACTTGTTACTTATCCGTTTAGACTTTTCCTAACATTTTTCTTTTTGTATTCTTTCTTTCTTCTTTCCTAACATTGAACTTCAAACTAGTTTACTTCCTACACAGCATTGAATTCAATGGATAACACAATCTAGTAAATCCAGTTAAGCAATAGATTCTGATTTTGTGTGATATGCCTATGTTTTGGTAGATCAATGTTAGCCTTTGTTCTTATCTGGATTATGATTCGAAGTTCTCTTTATTGTCATTGTCATCTTTTTTTTTTTCCTAGACTATTTTTCATTCCCCAGATGCCTTGTTCATCATCCAAGAATAACAATTCCCAAATGTTTGCAATGATTATTGTATTTTTTACTTATTTGTAGTTGTTGATTTTGTATCTCACCTAGGACTCATTTGCTTGTCCACTCATCCACAATAGTGCTCCTTGTTGTGCACGTTTGTTTGACCAATTGCTCGCCCCGCCCAATTGTGCACCTATTCTTGTTCTCTTATCCACTTTCCTAGTTGCATGCATTTGCTCGTGCATCCCACATCATGGTTTCCCCAACACCTACTTACTCAAACTTTGGCTTGCTCCCGCACATTTCTACACTTGTGCATTGCCTTCACATTTGGGTGATGGTCTTGTGCCCTTGTTCGATGCATCCATGTTCACGCATCGCACCCACACTTGTGCACCTCGGCCTTATCTGGATAGTTGCCTTGTGCACTTGCACTTGCCTAACCATGCACAACCCTTGGCATACTAGTGCATCGCTACATACCACAAGCTTGCATTTGTGCATCTACCCTGCTTTGCACTTGTCTGCATGCCTTAGCCAGCTTGCAAAGTGAATAGTATTGTCATGCAAGGTGAGTGGTATTGACTTACATTGCTTCACATCATCTTGTATCAACGTTTGGTCTTATTGTCCCTACACCATTCTATCACTATTGTTATTAATGTAGGGTCAACATTCTTACGCCATATTATCCATCATCTGGTATTAGTTTAGCATCGAAGTTGATTTTTTGGTGTTCCAACAAAAGCAATGTTCCAAGTTTCAAATTGTGAAAAAAAATTTGGGAGAAGCAAATTTGTTAAAATAGATTTATTTTTAAAAGTTTAGATTTATCTTTATATTTTTAAAACTTGATTGTTGAATTCATGTTGATCTCATTGTTGTCCCGTATAAACTTATCATTCTTAAAATATGTTGGTTATTACATTCTATATCTTAAACTTTTATATTTTCAATTTTGTCATAACTAAATGAGATTTTATTATATTTATAACTATGTATAGACTTTAGAATCACATATTTCATTTATGGATTATATTTCTTGATCTTTTGCTAAATTTACATATCAGTGTAGTTTGTAATTTTTTTACATTGTTCTTTATTAAAAGTTTTTCTAGAAATTATATAATTTATATTCATAAAGATTTTATTATTAATTTGTTGCATCTAATTTTCTTAAGAATTCATAAAATTAAATTTATCTCACTTCTTAAACTTTATTCAATTACTTTTCATGATAACTCTCTGGTTGAATGTATATAGAGGTATTTAATTCCTATCTATTATGAAAATTATTCAAATAATATTTGATATGATGTGATTAATATGTATTATTATGATTTTATTTTTGATCAAACTTGATAGAGTTTAGTTTGTGTTTAATTTCTTAATTAAAATATAACTTACTTCAAGTGATTAACATATTGTTTTATACTTATCATTTATAATTTTTATTAATAATGACATGTCTCCAAAAAAAATTAAAAAATTATTTTATTTGAAGTTGAGCTTCTCAAGCTTTCTGAACTTGATCTACTTGAGTTTCAACCAATCGAACCATTAAAAAGGAAATAGTTGAATTTAATTCATTCATAAAAATTTTATTGTCCCTAATTTTAGTTCCATCATCAAACATCAAAGTTTCTTTACTTATATGTGAATTTTTAAGCAATTCTTATTGTATTTTGTATAAAGTGTTTAACTTAATTTTTAATTTGGAAAATGTGTTTTTTTATTGAGACACATTGAGTTCATTAATTTTCTTTACATTCTTGAAAAACAAATGTTTTTAATTATTTGGTTAGATCATCGGATGAGTTGATCAGAAAATGCCCTCAACTGTCTTATTTGACCTATCATAAAGTCAGAACACCTGATATCTTGATCACTAAGGATTTATAGATATTGGTATCTAGTTTGATAAAGATAAACATGGAGTATAACTTTATAAGATAGAAATTTTCATGAACTAATACATGACATATTGCATTAGAAAGATGATATCAAACTGATCCAATGGAGCCCAGAAAACAAAATTTAATGTTATTGCACATCGTAAGTAGGAGCTTAGCAATGTTTTTGGGTGTTATTGGATTGTAATAGGTTACTTATTAGACTATAGAAACTTCTTATTTTGTTTTTGTGTATTTTTTTTGTATTTTATATTTTGGTATCTTTTTAATTATTGTTTTATTATGGGTATTTATTTTTGCATTTTTATTTTAAGGTTTCTCCTTCTATGTTATTTGAACTTTACTAATGAATAACGGGATGATTCTTTCTAATGAATGGAAGAGATAATTCTATTTGGTTGTCAATTAAGAATTAAATGTTGTGAGATACATTCATGTATAAGATGTCTCTTTCAACATAAGTTGGCTTTTATCAAGGTTTGCTATCCAAAGTTATCCCCATGTTCACCATCATCTTCACTTTCCTTAATTGTCACTGGCAACTTTGATGCCTTAATTGTTGCCCAAGAATCCCAATTCCCATACCTTTATGATGACTATTGTAGTTTTCTCCATTTTGCTTTTGTAAGTTTTGCGACTTGGGTAAGGATCATCTGCTTGTCTGCTCGCTTGCACTTTCATGCTCAATTGCTTACATTTGTTCATTTGCTCGCTAGGTCGCTTTTGTGCTTAGTTGCATGCGTTTGATTGTGCATCCCACATTGCATCCACCCTAAAACCCACTAAGTAGCCTGGTAACCTGCTCCTAGGTATTCATGTGCTTTTATGTTGGCGCATCACATGTTGGCATCGTTCTTTCACCTAACGTACCCACTCTCATGCACCTTTGCTACATACACGCAATTGCTTCATACACTGTCCTTGGCACACGAGCACATCTCAATGTCCTACATGCTTGCTCAATCTTTCATGTGTCTACACATCTACGCCCTCTCTATATTTGTTTGCTGACATGTGTGCCCATCGCAATTGTCCTACAAAGTGAATTGTATCAATCTACATTACATCATTTGGTATCAAAGCATAGTCCTATTATTTGTACACCAATCTATTGATTTTGGTATCAGAGTCGAATCACATTATCTTTTCTATCATTTGGTATCAAAGTTAGATCTTTCTTTACCCTTGAGAGATTAAAAGCAATATAACAAAATCTTCATCATCAATGTTTATTTTTAAATTACTCATATCTCTAACAATGTAATTGAACTTATGTAGATTTTGCTTGAGTGTTTTCTCTTACATATGTAGCAAATACTACTTCTAGTTCATCTACAAGTTATTCAAGAGGCTCTTCTCTTGGTCATATACATCGACAAGGACTAATTTGAGCCGCAACCCATGAGCAATAATCGATTGCAAAACTTCCATTGGAATTTTATTTGCAAACAAAGTTTCGTAGTTGAAAGTGCTTTACACCCATATCTTTTATTTCACTCATGGTTTTTGACATATTTGGCTTTTCTATAAGTGCTTCAACAGTTTCTTGCTAAACAAGAAATGCTCTCAGCTTGGTTCTCTAAACCAAAAGTCTTTGAGTTATCACATTTCTTGATCTTATTATTTGTTTCAAGTTATTGAAAAACTTATCGAACGCTTAACATCGAAATTAGTGAATTGATTACTAATGTCATGATTTATGTTGTATAGAAATTGAATTTGTTTTAATGTGGCATGTAGTTGTTTACTAGTGAACATTGTATTTGCCAAATATAATTGTAGAATTTAGATAAAAAAATAGCCTGTATACCTGATAAAAATATGAATTTTTTAGAGTTATAGGCCAACTATGTGAGAGCTTCATAAATGATTAACACAGTTTTAGAGGATTTGTACCTTAACGTAGTTTTGATATTTGAGGCATAACGTGTTTATACAGAAGTGTCAATTGAATGGAATGCAACGAGTTATAGAATGGTTAAAAGAATAGATCAAAAGCACAAAGGAGGAGTGTAGGATATTTCATAAACAAGTAAACCAAAATAATGATGTAGAAAATAGAAGACAAAGAATACTCTTTCTTAAATCATGAAATATATCTAGATTCTCATAAAAAAATGAAACTCTTCAAATTTTTCTCTAATGAAGAAGATTCATTGAAAAGAAAAGATCCAAATAGCTGACCACCAAAGGCGGCATCTATTTTAATGATGAAGATCACTGGCCTGCAATGATGATGCTATAATGATTAAGCTTTGAACATACAATTGGCAACTTCAGGTTGGTTGCAAAATGGAGAACAGAGGATTATCAAATGAATCTCAAATCATTCTAGGTAACAAGCTGAAACCTTTTTTTCCCTTCTGAAAGGTTATGACCACCATAATTTTTCTTGTTGTCTTATGGCAGTCTTATTTCTTCAATTTAATGAATAGCTACCTACCACAGTGAAGATAGAAAATATTTCCTTATTCATTGTCTTGCCTATTCCATAGATGAAGAGGACATTTTGCCAGCATAGAATCTAAAGTAGTGGTGTGCAAAATGGAGAGTAAAGAATGCTTTTTTCTAAATCATAAAGTCCACCTAAATCCTTACCATGAAAAGAATTCTAAATTTCTCTCTAAAAATATCTATTAAAAAGAGAAAAGGTTTAAACCTATAACTTATCAAAGATCGTGGCTTTTATTTTAACAAGGAAGATCACTAAGTCCAAGTTGCCGAGTCCAAGCTGTTTGTGAAGTCAGAAATAGGTGAACAAAAGGATTATCAAATGAATCTTATGTACTTCTTGGTGATGGCCTAAAGGTTTCTCTTATATGCTGAAATGTCTAAGCCACTACATGATCAGTTTTCTGTTGTTTAATGTTGCTATTATTCTCCAATTTGAAGAATAACTAAACGGCACAATTAATATCAAAAATATTTCTGTGTTCACTGCCCTGCCTAATGTAAAAGGACAAAATTTGACCTTGCGGTCATCTGGAAATATTAATATCTGAATTAATTGTTGTAACAGATCTACCACATATTAAATTTGTTGTTTTTCAAACAAACTATATCTTAAAATCTGAAATTTAGATAAACCGACATTGAGTGAGTTTTCATTTCTATCAACGATGTACGTTTAAAACACAAACGTGAAAATGAAACTGTAGTTGGGTATTTTATTTAGATAAACAAGGTTACTGCATAATTTCTACCATCGCATGGTAGAATTGGCTTGTGTTCTTCAACATTGATTCTTGTTTACTTTTCTTTTCCTGAACTTATGGGCTAAACGTTTAAAAGAGACCTGTTAGTACTGCTGAGGTGACATCTTAGTTTACATCTTGTGAAAAATGTTAAGAGAAGTTTTGGAATTAAGCTTATTGTTAAATAATCTGAGCAAAATCTTTTGTGGCTGAGACAGTTTGATACTCGGAATATACTTAGTTTAGCATTTTTGCAGGGATCGGAGTAACATGGAAGATTCAGATGGCACGTTGTCTAGTGTGGCTCAATGCATTGAGAAATTACGTCAGAATTCTTCCACAGCACACGAAAAAGAGAACTCTCTGAAGCAGTTGCTGGAACTCATTGAAACACGTGAAAAAGCATTTGGTGCTGTTGGATCTCACTCACAAGCAGTTCCAATACTTGTTTCTCTTCTCAGGTCTGGTTCCCATGCTGTAAAGGTTTTGGCTGCTGATGTCTTGGGCTCTTTGTGCAAAGAAGAGGAATTGAGGATGAAAGTACTGCTTGGTGGCTGTATACCGCCACTTCTTGCTCTCCTAAAGTCCAGCTCAGGCGAAGGTCAAATGGCTGCAGCAAAAACTATCTTTGCTGTTTCTCAAGGTGGTTCAAGTGACAATGTTGGATCAAAGATCTTCTCGACTGAAGGAGTTGTTCCTGCATTGTGGGAGCAACTAAAGAATGGTCAAAATAATGGAAGTATGATAGATGCTTTACTTACGGGAGCGCTAAAGAACTTATCCAAGGGTTCAGAGTCCTTCTGGTCTGTAACAAAAGAAGCTGGTGGGGTAGATGTCCTAATCAAGCTCCTTGAACATGGGCAAATAAGTAGTTTAGATAATGTTTGCTATCTTCTTGGATTTGTTATAATGGAAGAGGCTTCTGTTTGTTCAAAGATAATAGCTTCAGGTTCAACCAAGCAGCTTCTCCACTTGCTTGGACCTGGCAATGAGGCATCAATTAGAGCTGATGCTGCAGGAGCCTTAAAGGCTCTGTCTGCACAATGTAAGGATGCAAGACGTGAAATTGCTAATTCCAATGGCATCCCAGCTCTTATAAATGCTACAATAGCTCCATCAAAAGAATTTATGCAAGGGGAATCTGCTCAAGCACTGCAAGAGAATGCAATGTCTGCACTGGCGAATATTTCTGGAGGCTTGTCGTATGTCATTTCTAGCCTTGGTGAAAGCCTGGAGTCATGTATTTCACCTGCACAGATTGCTGACACACTTGGTGCTCTGGCTTCTGCATTAATAATATATGATTCTAATGCTGAATCTGTTAAAGCATCGGACCCTCTTGCTATAGAGAAAATATTGGTTAAGCAATTTAAGCCGAAGGTGCAATTTCTTGTAAAGGAACGCACCATAGAGGCATTGGCCAGTTTGTATGGTAATTCTATACTGTCCAAGGTACTTAACAATGCTGATGCGAAGCACTTGCTTGTTGGCTTGATCACCATGGCAACAGGTGAAGCACAGGATGAACTTACCAAGTCCCTTCTCATGCTATGCAACAAAGAAAGCAGTTTATGGCTTGCACTGCAAGGGCGTCAGGGTATTCAGCTTTTAATCTCCCTGCTTGGGCTCTCTTCAGAGCAGCAGCAGGAGTGTGCAGTTTCTTTGCTTTGCCTCTTATCTGAGGAAAATAACGAGAGCAAATGGGCAATAACTGCGGCTGGAGGTATACCCCCTCTTGTTCAGATTTTAGAGATAGGATCTCAAAAGGCAAAAGAGGATTCAGCCATGATACTTGGGAACCTCTGTAACCATAGCGAAGATATTAGAGCATGTGTACAAAGTGCTGATGCTGTTCCCGCTTTGCTGTGGTTGCTGAAAAATGGAAGTGAAAAGGGGAAAGGAATTGCAGCTAGAACATTAAACTTTCTTATCCATAAATCAGATACAGGGACAATTAGTCAGCTCTCTGCTTTACTCACAAGTGAACAACCAGAATCTAAAGTATATGTTCTTGATGCATTGAAAAGTTTACTTACTGTTGTGCCACTTAATGATATATTGCATGAAGGGAGTGCAGCAAATGATGCAATCCATACAATGATCAAAATTTTGAATGCTGTAAAAGAAGAAACTCAATCTAAATCAGCAGCTTCTTTGGCAGAACTCTTTCATTGTCGCAAAGACTTGAGAGAAAGCCATATTTCTGTGAATGCCTTGTTGTCAGTTATGAAGCTACTTGATGGGGACTCAGAAAAAATCCTTTTAGAGTCTTGTCACTGTCTTGCTGCCATTTTCCTCTCAATTAAACAAAACAAGGAAGTTGCTTCTATTGCTAAAGGGACATTTAATTCTTTGGTTCTTCTTTCTAGTTCCCCAATTCTAGAAGTGTCTGAACAGGCGACATGTGCTTTGGCTAACATTCTTATGGATAGTGAGATCTCAACACAAGCAAATCCAGAAATAATAATCTTTCCTGTCACACGAGTTCTACGAGATGGTACTATTTATGGAAGAACACATGCTGCTGCTGCTGTTGGTCGTCTTTTTGAGAGTCACACTTTGGATCAGGTGTCACTTGATAGTATAAACAGGGCTGGAACAGTTTTGGCTCTTGCCGCCCTTCTGGAGTACTCCAGTATTGAATCTGATGCTTGTTCAGAAGCTCTTCATGCTTTAGCTTTACTTTCTGGAGTGAATGATGAGTATGGATGTATAAAACTTCCATGGACCATTCTTGCTGAAAACCCCCACACTATAATCCCTTTGGCTTCATGTGCTGCTGATGGTGAACCATCACTACAAGATAAAAGTATAGAAATATTATGTAGACTTTGTTGTGATCAGTCTGGTATTCTGGGTTCTATTGTGTTCAAAACTTATGGCTGTGTGCCATCGATTGCAAGGAGGATGATTGGCTCCAATCAACTTAAAGTTAAAGTTGGAGGAGCAGCTCTGCTTATTTGTGCAGCTAAAGAGAACAGCCAGAAAGTCTTAGAATCTCTGAACGAATCTAGTTTGTGCACCAACTTGATTCATTCTCTTGTGAGTATGCTCCGCATGACTAGTTCATTTTCAGATAATTGCAAGAAAGATATCTGCATATACAGGTATCCTAAAGAAAAACATAGAGATTCTGGAATTGAATGCAGCACTGCCATAATTTATGGTAATATCGTTCCCATCTGGCTACTATGTTTGATAGCTTGTCACAGTAGCAAAAGCAAGGCGACCATCATGGAGCTTGGAACAATTGAATTTCTAACCGAGAAGATTTCACAGTATTACTTAGCTTCCCAGGTACATGAGTACTCATTTAGTTACGAAATAAACCATGCATGCTGGCCTTTGCTTATGCACGACCATTCTAGGAATTTTATATGATCATTATTCCTATAAATAGTTCAGTTTAAATTTTAATGCATACACCCTCAAGGTATCTTATAAAGCTTCAGGTCGAAAGTTGCTTATTTGTTATGTTGTTAACTTGTTTATCATTAAAGATTCTGACATCTCTTTACTTTTTGCCAGAGTAACTTGAAAGAGGATAATATAGCATGGGTTTGTGCTTTATTTCTTGCTTTGCTTTTTCAAGACCGAGACATCATTCGTTCAAATGCAACTATGAATTCTATTCCTGTCCTAGCAAACTTATTAAAATCAGATGAATTGGCGAATAGATACTTCGCTGCACAAGCCCTGGCAAGTTTGATTTGCAATGGTAGCAGAGGTACTCTGTTGGCTATTGCAAATTCTGGTGCTGCTACCGGGCTTATTTCATTGCTTGGTTGTGCTGAAATAGATATATCTGACCTCCTTGATTTGTCAGAGGAATTTGCGTTGGTTCAAAATCCAGAGCAAACTGCCTTAGAAAGGTTGTTCAGAGTTGATGACATTAGGGCTGGTGCTAGTTCTCGGAAAGTCATTCCTGCGCTTGTTGATCTGCTCAAACCAATGCCAGATCGGCCTGGTGCACCTTATTTGGCATTGAGACTTCTGACTCAACTTGCTGTGGATTGCCCCCCAAACAAGATCTTCATGGTAGAAGCAGGAGTGCTTGAAGGACTGACAAAATATCTTTCACTAGGGCCACAAGATGCTACTGAAGAGGCTGCAACAGAACTACTGGGAATTCTTTTCAGCAGTGCTGAGATAAGGGGGCATGAATCAGCATTTGGTGCTGTTAACCAACTGGTGGCAGTGTTGCGGTTGGGTGCAAGAAATTCCAGATACAGTGCAGCAAAAGCATTAGAGAACTTGTTTTCCTCGGACCATATCAGGAATAGTGAGTTGGCCCGTCAAGCTGTCCAACCACTTGTTGAGATACTTAATACTGGTTTGGAACGTGAGCAGCATGCTTCTATTGCAGCGCTAGTTAGACTTCTTGGTGACAATCCTTCTAGAACTCTCGTTGTTGGGGATGCAGAGATGAATGCTGTGGATGTACTCTGCAAGATTCTTTCTTCTAACTGCTCAGTTGAGCTGAAAGGAAACGCTGCAGAACTATGTGGTGTCCTATTTGGAAATACAAGGGTTAGATCTACAATGGCTGCAGCTCGTAGTGTGGAGCCTCTAGTGGCATTACTTATTACTGAGTTTAGTGCAGCTCAGCATTCTGCAGTTCGTGCCTTGGAGAAACTTTTGGACGATGAACAGCTTGCAGAGCTAATTGCTGCACATGGAGCTATTATTCCTCTTGTCAGCCTTCTGTTTGGCAAAAATTATTTGCTCCATGAGTCAGTGGCTAGAGCTTTAGTGAAGCTAGGAAGAGATAGACCATCTTGTAAAATGGAAATGGTTAAGTCTGGAATCATTGAAAGCATTCTTAACATCCTGAATGAAGCTCCTGACTTTCTCAATACTGCATTTGCTGAGTTGCTTCGAATTCTAACTAACAATGCTGACATTGCAAAGGGTCCTTCTGCAGCCAAAGTTGTTGAGCCTCTTCTATCGCTGTTGATTAAACATGAGATTGGTCCTGACGGGCAGCATAGTGTGCTACAGGTTCTTGTGAATATCTTAGAGCAACCCGATTGTCGTGGTGATTACAACCTTGATCCCCATCTAGCTGTTGAACCAGTGATTGCTTTGCTGGATTCACCGACTCAAGCTGTGCAGCAGTTAGCTGCAGAACTCTTGTCCCATCTTCTATTGGAGGAAAACCTGCAAAAGGATCCAATCACAGAGCAAGCAGTTGCTCCCCTTATTCACATTCTTGGATCAGGTGTACATGTCCTGCAACAGAAAGCCATAAAAGCTCTTGTCAGTATTTCACTTGCTTGGCCAAATGCAATAGCAAAAGAGGGTGGCGTTTATGAGTTATCCAAAGTCATTCTACAAGCTGATCCTCCTTTACCTCAGGTTTTGTGGGAATCTGCTGCTTTCATTTTATCAAGTATTCTTCAGTACAGTTCTGAGTTCTTCTTGGAAGTTCCTGTTGCTGTATTGGTCCAATTACTTCGTTCTGGAACAGAAAGTACAGTTGTTGGTGCTTTAAATGCATTACTTGTTTTGGAAAGTGATGATTCAACCAGTGCAGAAGCAATGGTTGAAAGTGGTGCTATTGAAGCACTGTTGGAGCTTCTCAAAAATCATCAATGTGAAGACACTACTGCAAGATTGTTAGAGACATTGCTAAACAATGTTAAGATTAGAGAAACGAAAGCTGCAAAATCTGCCATCTCTCCCTTGTCCATGTATCTTCTTGACCCTCTAACTCAGTCTCCACAAGGAAGGTTGCTAGCAGCTCTTGCACTTGGTGATCTTTTCCAGAATGAGGGTCTTGCACGGACAACTGACGCCGCTTCGGCATGCCGAGCACTTGTAAATCTTCTTGAAGAGCAGCCAACGGAAGAAATGAAAGTTGTGGCCATTTGTGCATTGCAAAATCTGGTAATGTATAGCCGAGCCAATAAAAGAGCAGTTGCAGAAGCGGGGGGTGTTCAGGTCATATTAGACCTTATCAGCGCTGGCCTTACTGATACATCCGTTCAGGCTGCAATGTTTATTAAACTCCTCTTCTCTAATCATACCATTCAAGAGTATGCTTCAAGTGAATCAGTTAGATCTATTACCGGTGAGCTTTAACTAGATATGACTCATTGCCAAACTTCTATTATCATAAAACTGCAATAGGCAAATCCATCAATTTTTCTTTCCTTTGTTTATCAAATAATGGATTGATTATAAGCATGCTCTCTTGTGGCACTTTCTATTTATTTGCATTTCCGTTAAGTAATCTTTGATTTTCTTTTGTTCATTTTGCGAATCAGGAATAAAAGAATCATATTCAATCTTTGGTGTATGTAAACTGTAAGAGAGGTTGAATTCTAATATTTACATATGGATTGCTTGGGCTTGGATGTGCTGTGGAATTTTTTATAGCTTAGTCGGCAAAATGATATCATATTGACTTCTGATAATCTTGGAAGGAAAAATGTTAAATTATTATGGTGGCAATGGCTGTGTATCACTTATGTGCAGATATAAAAGAAAGCTTAGATGATTTGGTCTTTTACAGTAAATAAGAAAGAGGCATTCATACGGCCCATATGAATACTAGTGATAAGGCTACTACTGATGATGCTGATTATGATAAATACTTCATTAATTGTCTTTTAGACAGCAGGATGAATTTACTTCTTTGTTACAAACATGCTTAAGATTTCTTATTGGGTAGTGGCTGACTGCTTGTCAAGTAGGAAACTTAATTGTCTCTTAAAATATTTGTGACACTGATTTTTTTGGTAAAATTCAAAGGAAATTTAAACTATTTTAATGACTTGCATGAACTACTATCCGTGGAATTTGATATTTGCAATTCCTTGGACATTACAAAGGTAAGTCACAGTAATAGGGCTTCATCCTTCGACATTTGTTTGCTCTTTCTAAATATCAATTCCTTTGTCCCTTAGCTAGCTCGATTCTTTGTAGTCCCTATTTTTGGATAATTCTTCTCCCCTGTTATGTTTTATTCATTCTCTATAGGTTACGTAAAGCTTCTTGAGCTTTATGCTTGCCATGCGAAAACTATTTTACTTGAATCTAGCTGAGTTTTCTTTTGTTTGCATTATTCCAACGTTCTTTTGGTATAGTTTTTTGCTGATCTTATCCACTCATTCATCTTAGTATTCTTTTCCCATAACTTATTTTTTTGTATATACTTGTTTTAGGTACTTATACCATTGAACATTAGCATGAGTATAGTCTTATAAAATTGATAAATAGGTTAAAGTCTATTCAATCATATAACCTGTGGCTTGTTCTTGTGACTTCATCAATTTTGTTTAAAATTTTCATACTTTTTTGTTGCCCAATTATTTAGGGTAATTTGAGAAAGGTTATAATATGTGATTTCTTTGTACTTAATGTGAATTCTCTGATATAATAATTCTGATCTAAAAGTTAAATTGTGGATTTTGTACATGCCAACATTGGGAAGGTTTGGCTCTTACAATTAATAGGGTTTCTTTCTTTCTATTCTTCAAGTGTTGGATTAACATATGATGGGATATTTCTCTGATTATCAGGAAAGATGAAAGCAGACATACTAATGTAATGGTAGTGCTAGTTTTCTCTTATTAGTTCTGCCAATCTATCACCCTTAAGTGTTGGATTAGATTTAGACATATAATTGGATCTCTGTCTGATTTTCTCAAGTGCAGTGAAAGAAGAAGCAAGGTTTTAAGACAATAATGCAAGTTTTCTCAAACATTTTATTTCTGAGTCTGGAAACCCTTTGTTATCCTCTAGTATTCTTCTTCATCTCACTTTGAACCCATCGCTCATGCACTGCCTTAAACTTCCCTATCTAAAAGAAGCAGAAGAGGTATGAGATTGGTGGTCACTGAGAATAAGGAACTAAAATATAAAAAATCTAATCGGGTTGAGATCAGCACGATCAATAGCGATCCTGGTACAGTTTTGTTTTTGGAGAATTTTGCTGGCATTGCTGCAGTGGTGGGAGGTGGTTCGTGGCTGTAGGTGGTGACCAATTAAGAGACTTATTGGATCCATGGAGGAAAGTGAAAATAAGAGCTATAAAGAGCTCTCAATGGCCTTTTTTGTGGTGGGAAACCTAAACATAGGTACTTTGCAAGCCAAAAAGCTTGAAAAGTTACAAATTCCAATTGGATAACCATCCCAATTTTTTTTTGTGCATGAGAATGGGTTTGATATCAGTTCGTCCTTTTCTAATGCTCATATGGACACTACTCTAGAATGGCTTACTAGTCATGAACCTGATAACAGAGTTGACATTAAAAGTAAACTTATTTAATTCATGTAGTTAAGTCTCAGAATCCCTAACTAATTGATTATAATCCTTAAAAAGTTGTCCACCAGATGGAAATCTGCAATGCATCTTTCATGGCATCAGTCTTTATTTTTTGTAATACATTGATGACTGATCTTTGCCTCCTGGGTTTGTGTTGATGAGACATTTCTTCTTAATGATTCAATTTGCTAATCAATGTTCGGCAGTCCTTATCACGAGATTAAGAAAACTTAGATTTATCCATTTTGATCTCCAGATCCTATCAGCATGTTGTTTTATTTGACTTTATACTTTCACAAACCGAACTTTAAATTCAGAAGACCAATCATAAATTCTTGGCTTGCTTAGTAAAGATTTGGTCTTTTGGTCGATTTGGCGTCTCAACGGGAGTTAACGTCTTAGTGTCATCATTAATGGTAATAAAAGAGAGTTTAGAAATGATAATGATACAGTTACTTTATTATTGTTACTTAACCTTAGTTGTGTAATTCTTGTGCTCTTGTCAAACATCTTGAAATAGATATAACATTGATTTTCTATATGTTTGAGAAGTATTGTTTGAGATCATGTAAGGGACTTTGGTGTAGCTACCATTGTATTGACTGTTTTTATTTAATGAGTCTTTAAGTTCAAGCCCTCTTTCCTTAGCTATTATTTTTCGAAGTGGCGGTTTTGAGAGAGCTATTTGACAATATATTATTCCATTTGCCAAAAACTTATATACTATGTTGACAAAAAAGAATATTAGAAGACACTATTTAAAATTTAGTCTTTGTTTTATTTTTTTTGAAGTCTCTTTATGGTGAAAAGCATATATATGCATTGCAATTTTCTTATTTTTGTTGCTTCCACTCTTAGTATTAGGCATTGTTGCAATATGTGACATATGTGTAGAAGTACCGAGATGATCAAATGGGACAATTGATGAGATAGCATTATGTAGAGAAAAAAAATAAAAGAACACAAGGATTTACATGG
Organism: Vanilla planifolia; assembly: GCA_023846275.1. NCBI lineage: Eukaryota > Viridiplantae > Streptophyta > Magnoliopsida > Asparagales > Orchidaceae > Vanilla > Vanilla planifolia. Next base: position 5,639,043 of record CM043870.1, read on the forward strand.
TTTGGCTATAAATCAAGCTTACCTGCACAGAAGAAGAGAACATTCTACTAATCAAGAAACTATAATAGTGGCATACAAAATAGGGTGAACATAATTTTTTTTTTTCAAAATCTTAAAGAATAGTCTAATTATTGTCATGAAAAAATCCCTCTAAATTTCTCTCTTATCAAGCAAATCACCAAAGAGAGAATATAACTAAACTAACAATGTATCAACAATTTCAACTTAAATGTGGAAGATCACTAATATGAAATAACACCAATATTAAGATGAAACCCCGATCAATAAGACGATAATTCCAAGTCTTCGGCAAAATTGACAAAGCTAATTCTTTTCCAAACATATAGAGAGTTAGGTTGATATTATGCCTCTTATTATCTATGAATACTTGGGAGATATATTTTATGAAAGATATATTAAATTAATACATCTTTCAAGTTAATTATAATAAATTCAAATATCAAAATATCTAAAATATTATATTTTTTTTTTTCAAACAAATAATATTTTAAATGTAAATTTTGAATTTATTAGTATTTAGATGTTATCTCAATTGTCATGTTTCTTAAGATTGTGATTTTCATCTTTCTAATTTCTTTTCTTTCATAATGTAAAATAGTATAGTACTAAATTAAACATCCACATTTTATTTGTATTTTGATGTAGGAGTTTCTCAAATTTAAAAAAATGAGAAGTCAAAAAAATTTTTTGATAGATTAAGTAAAATGATGTAAGCATGGTTGAAAAGTCAAAAAAATCAATTATATTGATTGTACATTAAGTATGAATACAAATCTAATCTTAAAGTTTTTGGTATTAAATATGTGCTATTTGCTAATTATATAAATATTATAAAGATCATGAATGTGAGGGTAAGTAAAAGTAAGATGAAAAAAAATTCTCTTGAAGAGGAAGAGAAGTTGACACTCTCTTTGACTTCTTTTTTTATATGAGATTAAGGGTCCTTCCTTTTATGTGAGAGTTTAATATTCTTTATTATTTGTGATATTATACTATTTGGTCACTAGTAAGAGCATATTCTGTCCTTGCATAAGTTTACACGTTTTATTTAGTTTTTTTAGTAATAGTTGATTTTTCATCTTCGCTTGGGGATATAGTTAAGCCTAGATTGAAATAAGGAACTTAATTATCTCTATTTTCTTCTCTCCAACCATTGCTATCCCATTGATCTTATTTTGATTGTGTTGATACCACTTTGTTGGCTTACTTCCTAACACTACAGTTAGTCAAAACATACCTTACATTTCTCATGATGTGCAAAACCTCTTGTTGTGATGCATCTTTTGTTATGTAACACACCTTACATTGTCACTTCTTACCTAAATTTTTATTCCCAAAGCAATGTTGCAGGGAAGTTTCATTAACTGACAAAGTAGCTTATGGCAATGGGTCATCTTGTACATTAACTGGATTTACATTTTGAGTCAATTATTTTAGCTAGTCCACTTAAGTCTATCTGTTTTGTTGGACATAAATTTTTAAAGGCATTTTAATTACTTTTTTTAGTTGTTTTTCAATATCTAAGGCACTGATTTGTCATATTTGTGTGGTTAAATATTGAGTTGATTATAAAATTTGTTTTTTTTACCTTCATTCCGTCTTCAATTAGTGGAGAATGCCAAGGTTTTTTTTTTTTGCCATGGTAGAGATTGCAAATTTGTTTGTGGATGACTTGTGTTTATCTTCACAAGTTTTTCTCCTTTTTCTTTTTTGGGTTAATTACAGATAGGTTTGTCATATATGCCCAATTGTATGAATAGGTTTTTTGGGTTTAATTAATAACTAGATAATTTCTTATAATTTTGTTTATATAACAATTAGGTCGTTAATCTTTTTCCTATTTTAAATTATCCTTTAAAATAGTTATAGAAGTCTTTATTTTTTATATAATTGTACAAGTCGTTCCTTGTAGAAAAGTACACTTTTGGCAAAAAAAAAAAAAATAGAGATTTATTTTCTATATTAATGAAACTTTTGGAATCTATTTAACTATTAATGAAATTCTAGAGACTTGCACAATTAGGCAAACAAGAGAAACCTATTAACGATTAGCCTTACTTATTTTCATGTTTTGGTATCTACCTCAGTTTTGCTTGTATTTCTTTTTTTTTTTTTTATGAACTTATATTAATAAAAGGTTTTAAGTGCATGTATTTAAATTCACCATTAATTTGATGTCCTTTCAACCTCAATACTACCCCAAAAAGAACAAACAGGTTTAATCCATTAATTTCGTTGGGCTTCATTAATCTTTTGATACTATTGTGCTCTTATCGATTGGCAGCTCTTTATCCAAATGCAAGTACGCAATTCTTTTTAAAAGTCCGTTGTGATATCTTTTTTGTAAAATCCAATTGCCTACTGGGAAACTGTTGACAATCTTTTATGGGAATTGAAGATTAGAGCTTAAGATGTGCTTGCAATGTGGAGTCTAGTACTTTTGATGAGAAAATAATTTGTATGCTTCAATCCTGAGGTCAGAGTTCATTCATTCTTTGTGCATCTCCTAAGTATATTGCAATAGGATTTCACTCCCTGCTTCATAACCTTTTACTGAGCACTTATCCTGCTGATAGGAATTCTGCATAGCTAAAATTGTCCTTCCAAAAATTAGTTAGAAACCATCTCTTTGATTATGAATAGTGTGCTGCAAGCAATCATTGATTATTTCATTTGTTTGTCTATTATGCAAATTCTTCGTAGTGTGTTTGTTCAACGAAAATATGTATTGCCTTCAATTTCCTTTTTCTGCTTTTGTTGTTATTGTAATTTTAATGGTAATTTCACAAAGATGACATTCGCCGATGCTTCACAGCAATGCTAGCGCCTTACTGTACCACATTGTGCTTTTATACACCTGCAAACTCTCTCGACATTTTAAAAGTTATATTTATTTTGCAGCTGCAATTGAAAAGGACTTGTGGACCAATGGGAGTGTGAATGAGGAATATTTGAAGGCTTTAAATGCACTACTAAGCAATTTCCCTCGTTTAAGAGCAGCTGAGCCTGCTACCCTTAGTATTCCACATCTTGTGACATCCCTCAAAACTGGCTCTGAGGCAACTCAAGAAGCAGCACTGGATTCACTTTTTCTTCTTAGACAGGCTTGGTCAGCCTGCCCAATTGAAGTTTTCAAAGCTCAGTCAGTTGCTGCATCAGAGGCTATACCATTGCTACAATATCTGATCCAGTCTGGTCCTCCACGCTTTCAAGAGAAAGCTGAACTTTTGTTGCAATGCTTGCCTGGCACACTTACAATTACAATAAAACGTGGGAACAACTTGAAGCAATCGGTGGGTAACCCTAGCGTGTTTTGCAAGCTCACTCTTGGCAATAGTGCACCCCGACAAACAAAGGTAAATGATGACAACCACCACAAGCTATATGTCATTATATTGTAAATCGAACTTTGTCTTTTAATATCCTTTAACTGCATTCATCTCTTAAAGTTTATTGAGTGCCTAGTGGGTTTTTTTGCACTTTTCTTTTTGTCTATATCATTCTTATTTGCCATGAACTTTGAATCGGTCTGTCACTGCTAATAGTCAATAACCAACATTAATGTAAGGGACATCTGTTTTAGTGACTTTGTTTAGTCCTGTAATATTATTTAATTTTGAGTATTTGGTTTGATATTTTAAATGAAATTGTTAAAAATTACAATTTTTAAATGAAATTTAGTTGTCATTCAAATTTGAACTACATCTAGATGGTCATCTTGACAATGAAAATAAGAATAAAATGCCATTTAAATAACATTGTGCCAAATACTAAAAAAATATTGTTATTTTTTAAGTGATATTGACAACTAGTTAACATTGTTATTTAAATATCAATGTTATTCAAATAATAATAAACTAAACACCCTCTTATATATTTTACCATTGTTTAATCAAATGATAAGTAGAAAGTAAGATGTGTACATTTAGGCATATGAATGTGCCTTCTATTTTTTAGTCAATTTTTGCAAAAGAAATTAAAATCATCAATGCTGGTGTAGTTGAAATTGATAAGATTGTTATTCCTTGTGTTGAAAATTAAATAAAATATGCGATGTGAAGTATTCTAATGAGGAAGGGCGTGAACAAACCCGATGTTGCAATTCCTTTTTTAATAAAATCATGCATACACATAAGACAACAAGATCATGGAGAAAGATGGTAGCAAATTGAATAGCAAAATAGAAGATAAACACTCAAGCAAGAGAAAACACTCAAATTGTATTGAGGAAACCTTCAATCTAAAAAAGAAACTTGACAAAAACAGTTGATGATCTTTAACTGTCAATTGGTGTACTAAAAGCTCAAGAGTCTATCCCATTCACTTCTTAAGAATACTGATTTTATTCAAGGATAAAACAGTGATTTTACTTTTATGCAACAAAAACCCGATTCAGATTTGAAAATCCACTTGTAAAATCAGATGATATGATAACTTTGCATTGTTGAATTTCAATTTTGTTTATGTCATCTAATCTATGGAGAAGATGATATGGCCAGCACATGCTTGTTGAAGTATGGATTGATGGACAAATTGGATGGTTAGATGGGTATGTTCCTTGAGCAATTGTAATCATTTGATATGTAGATCAGAGTCTGATGCCTTCAATTAGATAGCTACTTTCGCCATGAAATTCAAAATTTTGTGCTATGAGATTAATGAATTGGCTTCACTTCTGTATTCCTTAATCAAAATTCACACATATTAGTTTCTTGTGAATCATTTCAAAGTCATGAACTTGTTAACCATCGTCTCATGGTCATCACCCATCACATGTAATCTTAAGGCATCTTTATGTGGTAAGTCTCCTCATCAATGAAAATGGGTATTATTGAGGTAATCCTCAACTTCAATTTTCCAACAACTTTTTTGATTAATAAATTTGTGTGGTTGAAGAAAAAATATGTTTAGTCCTTAACTATAGGTTTAAATTTTGGGTTTATTATATATTTACAAAAATATATATTGAACTCAATTGGATCCCCATTTGATACAATTTCTATAAAAATGATATTAGAGTTGATGGTTCATCTAGGATCAAGTTGTTTATGTAGTTTCTAGTTCCATAGGTCTTTGATTTTTTTCATAGTCACACATTGTCTTATTTGAGATCAAGTGGTTCATGCAATTTGTGGTTTCTATGCATTTTTCTTTCTTTATACCATCACATGACATGGTATCTCAATGTATTGGAGTAGATTTTGACATGCACGATAAGTTCTGTTGATAGAGTTTTTGTGGGTTTACATAGCCTTCGTTCAAGTGATCAAATATAGTCATGATTTGGCCATCTATGATAGAGTAATTTGTGCAATTTACATGTTGCGTAGAAGGTGTGGTAGAGTATGTTGGCAACCATGATATTCAATATAGAACTAGACTTAGTCGAAAGATTTTAGTATTGGAAAGGGGATGTAATAGATAATGTGGATGAGGTTCTCACCTAAGAAAGAGATTTATTAAGATGAGGTAGGAATAATTTAGTCTTGTATTTTGAGTTAAGAATATTATTGTTGAAGTCTTAATACACAATTAACGTAATCCTTTTCATAAATTTAAGTTTTGAATTATTGAATATCACGTAACTATATATTGAGTTTAACTTAATCCTCTACTTGATTCAACTCTCGCAAGGCCATCTTTTATCAACTCTCAAATAGGATGAAATTTTAACTGAATTTGTTTTATTTTAATGTGAAATGAAAGGTTTCTTGCATGAAAAATAATGACCTGCTTTCATTTAAAAAAATGCCATTGATTTGTCATCAGCTTATCTTCAAAAAAATTTTCAACAAAATCAAATTTTAGTTAGCCCCAGAGATTGCAGCATCCCAAGTTTATATGTTAGAGAGTGACACATATGAAGTGCTGACGTCTAGCTGAGAACTGTACTACTATTGTTAAAAGCACTGCTCTGAAGTTTTTTTGAATTTTCTAAGGTCTAGTTTCTCAATGTTTTAATTTTCAATATCATATATAAGATATGCATCTATATACCCTCATAAAGTGCATCGCTCTTATTGAAGTTCAGAAGTGTCTCTCAGAATTAGTTTTAAAGCTTCCCAATGCTTTAAGGTTAGCTCTATCATTGTTTGTCTCATATCTTTTTTTATCTTTTTTCTCACATAAACTTGGACTTTTTGTACCATATATGGAGTCTGCTGCAGACATAATTTTTTAAAGCTTGCAAATGATTTTTTTGTTAATGACCTAAAATCTTTTGGATAACCACAGATTTCCTCCAACTTTTTATGGAAGAAAAAATTTTGTGCCCAGATTCTTTAAGTGCAAATCTTCCATAATAAACACTAGTTTGATTGTATCCTACATGAATAGAGGCATTAAAAGCTATTGAATATCAATCTTATCTATTGCTGTCATCTCTTTTTTCTTTAATTTTGTCTACCGTTCTGTTGCTTCTCAAATTTTCTTCCAAACTAACAAATGGGTATTACTCAAATTCCATTTTTCTTTAGTTCTCATTTGTATTATTGACTCTCACTTGATAGAATACTTTGTTTGTGTTGCTTATGAAAAACATGATTGCTTGCCAACATAATGCTAAGGTAGTGAAGCTCCTCTTTATCAACATAGGAATTGCATTTGATCAAAATGAGTTCAAGGGGATTTGCTTGCTTATTTTGTCCTTGTTTTATGAATTAATGTGTATGTAATAAATCATATTTTCTTTTGGTATCTTTAAATTTGGTAGAACTGAAGTACTTTATTGATTAGATGTTATATTCATTGCATCTATTAAAAATCTTTTTTTGATAATCATGTATTTTTTTGCACTTTCCATCTATGATGACCTATATGAAAATTTGCCTAAAATCTTGATTCCATATATTACACAAAATTTTATGAATTCCTTGCTATTTGACTCACAACTATTGTTTGACCTTAACTGCTTGATCTTATAGCTAGCCTTATTCTCTAGCTCATCTTTAACCCTTTGAAGGTAGCAAACATATCAAAACCCTCTTAATGGATTTACCAATTTTGGTTCCTTAATAGTGCCATCCTCCATGGGAATGTGAAGATGCTTGATCCCAAGCATTGAACGTCATCTTCATTTCTTTTTCAATCATATGGCCTAATGTACAATGCCATATTTTGGAATCAATTTTAGAGCTAATAGTTTTCATAATGCCCTTGTTGCTATTTGTCATATGTAATATGTTAAACTTAGTTTCGTACATCACAACCATTTTTTTATTTAATAATTCTCTAGGATCTATCCCTAAATTAGACCTTATATCTAGTTCTATACTACTGATTAATAGAAATGAAATTTTATTTCAAATTAGGAATTAGGGATACAAATTAGGTTAAGAATTGACTTATATTTTGAATTTTAGAACAAAAATGAGTTAGTCTTTTTTGACAAAAAGGAAAACTTGTGCCTTTAATATAGGGTCTAAGCCATGAGAGTGATATATAAGGAAAAAGCTTGAAAAGAGAAATCTAATAAACTATAAATATTAAGTTTGCTATGTTAACATTTATATAGTAATAATTAAGTTTTAATTTATAGTTTATTACTCTCCTCACGATAGAGCATCAAAATCAAACTATATAGCTTGTTACAATTCCTTGTAAAAAGTTTGGAGGCTAAAGTTTTATAATCATGTTAGTCAATTGGTTTTTAGGAGTGAAGTGGTGCAAATCTTTTGTTTCGTGACAGACTCTCTAGTAAATTCACAATTAATTGTAGTGTGCTTGACTTGTTAGTGAAAGTTTGTATTACTTATAATGTCAATAGCAACTTTGATCATCACAATTCACAAGAGTAGTGGCTCTTAATATCGAAAACTATGTTCCTCAAGCAAATGCTTCACTCACAATATTACAGAGGTTGTATGAACCATGGGTTAGTATTCAACCTTAGCACTTGATTAAATTATAATTTTTTATTTCTTTCTCATTTAAGTGACCATATTTTCTCCTAAGAAAGTGTAGAAGTCTAAAGTGAACTATTTGTCTTTCCTTAAGCTAGCATAGTTGACATTAGAATACATCTTAATCTATAGTATAGTAATCATTTTTTACAAATAGCAACCTTTTTCTAGGAGTCATTTTAGCATATTTTAGAAACCTTATAGTAACATCCCAATGAATTTGCTTAGTCTTTTCTAAAAATTGACTGTTGCTTCTTATGAAAAGGTGATTCTAGTCGAGTAACTATCAAATAGATCAATTTATTTGGCAAACATTTGAAATGATCTTAGTCCTCCAAGAGTTCTTGTATCTTTCCAAAAATGTATGCTTAGGTCAATTTGGAGTTTCAATGAGTTAGACTTTTAAGTGGACCTATCTTTTTGGTAAACCAAATGCATGCTTCCTTTGGGAAAAGACAACTCCTTGCTTATGGTGAGTTATCAATCTCAAGAAAGTATTGTAAGCATTTCATATCTTATGTAATAAATTTTGTCAAATATCCTTTATTTTTATAATATCATAAATTCACTATCAACTATAATAATATTGAGTGATTAGCTATCCAATCATTTAATGATTTTTGTAATGAATATTAAGTGATTAGCTTGGTACCTTTGAAAACCAAAGGCATTAACAATATGTTTAAAGTTTCCAAGCCTTTGCTCTAGGCCTTTATTTGAGATTGTAAATGGTTTTCTTCAAGTTGTAAATATGATTTGTTCACCTTGAGCTAAAAATCCTAGTAGTTGCTCTATTAAGGTAGAATCGTGAAGATTGCTATAGAGAAAGGCATACTTCTTATCAAGTAGAAATATAGGCCAATCTTGTTTGAATACAAAAGAAAATAGGATATGCATTGAATTCAAGCATGGAATAGAAGAGAAAGTCTAGTAATAATCAATGTCATATGTTTAAGTGAATCGTTTGGCAACCAAGCAAGGGTTGTTCCCACTAATGATGCCTTTTGATTTGTAAGAGTAAACACTTATTGTCAAGTAGCAATATTTATGTTAGATGAATGAACTAATTTCCATGTCTCATGAGAGACAAGGGCAACCATTTCTTTGGTCATAGCCTACCACAACTTGGATGCATCAGTGCTTCTTGGTAAGTCTTTTAGGGGTCAAATCAAATGAAAAAGGTGTAAAGGCAGGATAAGATATGCTATGGTTATGAAGAGAACCATTGTAAAATTATAGTCAAGGTCATAAGATGGTAGTGATGCAACTAGAATAAGAAAAATTGGTGGAGTATTTGATGTACATGGTCCCGGTAGTTGTTGATAATGGTCCAGTATTGGTAGTAATTGATAACAAGACAATCTCCTTTGTCTATCTAGAGTTTACCCTAAGAGGAGCCATTACTAGTGGAATGAGCAGGGTTAGGATCTGACTAAGGAGATTAACTAACCTTTGACTGTGCAATAATATCATTTATTGGGCTACAGGAACAATAGCATGCTTAGGTGTCCACTTCTAGCTAAATCCAAACACCTGCCTCACATCTTGCTTCACAACCAACTTTTCAATGGTTATGCACCAACAGTGAGGAGCCATAACCAGCTTTCCTCTCCTTCTCCACCTTGACACCATGTCAGACAAACATTTTTGGATTCATTTAAAAGGAATGTGAAATCTTCCGAAAATAATATATATAACCTATAGAAGTTAAAAAAAAAATGGTTCACTTGTCGGCATAAGTGCTTCTTCGCACATTGGCAATACCACAAGCAATGCTTAGGCACATCCTTATTATTTTCCAATATAACTTTAGGGTTCATGCTACTAGCCCATATTAACCAGCATTTTGCTGTTGTCAATCATAAGGGCATTGCCTCGAGCAATGTCATATATTCAATCAATGTGTCACCTGCATTCCCAAATTGCCTTTGCAAGGAGCTAGCCATTACATTCCTTGTTGTAGTGCCATTGTTGCATGCTCACACTCTTGGTCTGCGCTCGTAAAATGGTATGCTATGCATAAATATCACTCATGACCCACGCCCCCATTGCCTTTGGCCAAACTCCTAGTCAATTCCTTGAGCTGCCCTGTCCATGCCATCATTGCTTTTGTTTGTGATCTCTTTGGCATCCCTTGCAACTCTTGTGCTTAACATCTCTGTTACTACTCAAAGCTAGACTCCTCATTGGCCTCTTGTTCCCCAGAGCATTTCTTTCATTGTGAATGAGGAACATGTCTGCTCTTCACATGCTCTCCTGAATGTTAATAAATCTAAGCATCCATCAATTGTGTATAAAAACCAACCCCAATTTTCCTCCACAAGCCACAGGAAATTAAGAGGATTGGGGCTGGGTAAAAGTCGATTTGATTGATCCTTGCAGTTTGATTCAACTTAAACCTGCCTCTCTTGATGGTTTTATTTTAAATTGGGTCATCACATCCTAAATTAGTCTCCTTATGGTAGCTTCATGATTTGTCACCTTCAAAATTTTATTTTATTTTTTTTTTTTGGGACTTGGTAGTCTCTTCTTCCTCTTTTGCATCTCAAGGTTGTGATAGACGATTTTTCGTAAGCCCTTCTAACAATGTCATAAAGAACTATATGTCAAACTTTCTGAAGCATCAATTTCCTATGACCTAATGAACTACGGACTATAGTCAAATTTGCATTATGACTCCTAGGTAAGGAAGACAGTTTAAGTCTTAGCCTTCACCTCATATTCAAAATTGTCATCCTCTAAATTCAACTGAGTTTTGATTACATTGAACCCATTGATGTTGTCTATTTTTGTCCATCTTTTGATTGAATAATCTGTACATCAAATAGACCTTTTTTGATGTAAAATACTTATAATAAATATTGCATAAAATCTTCATCAGACCTATTATTCTGTTCTCGTTAGCAATGTTGAAGGATACATTCCCACCAACAGAAACCAAACAACAAAAACTGCTCGGTGAAGCTGCAGATCTTAATCCTTTTGTTTCATTGATTCTAATTTTTCTCCCAGTACAACTGATACTAACCATTCTTATACATAAGGTCCTCAGTCTGCAATTTGAGTTACTAACTGCTATCAAACACATCAATTTTCACTTTAAACTAATCATACAATCCAATCTTTATGCATGCTTGTAGTTTGAATAGTTCAACGACCATTACAAATTGAACAACCCAGCCTGCTGTAGAATTTTAAAATTCTACATTACGAGATAAGTTTATTGCAAGCATAATTTGTGCTCTTCAATTGTACCCCACTGAGAAAACTATTCACAGAAGCTTTTGAGTATGCTCACTGCTCTATTAGTTCTGCCTGTGATCTACTTTTTGATCATTGCTTAGTGTCATCATTTGGTGGTACACATTAAATTGCTACAGAAACTATCTAAATTTCATGTTATTTTGACTTGGGAAAGGGAGATGGAAACTTTAGGTTAATCTATTTCACAAATATTGACCATCTATTTACATTTTCTCCAGATTGTTTCCACTGGTCCTACACCAGAATGGGATGAAGCCTTTGCCTGGGCCTTTGAGAGTCCCCCCAAGGGACAAAAGCTGCACATATCCTGCAAGAACAAGAGCAAAATTGGAAAGGTGAATAAATAGTGACATCGTTTCCATCTTCAACTATTCCATGCCTTCGATATTCTTCCATTTCTTTTATTAACTTCACTTCTGAATTCCAGAGCTCCTTCGGGAAAGTGACGATCCAGATTGACCGGGTTGTCATGCTCGGATCCGTAGCCGGCGAGTACACCCTTCTTCCGGTGAGCAAGAGTGGACCCCCGCGAAACCTCGAGATTGAGTTCCAGTGGTCAAACAAATAAAACACCTCAGGTGTGCTTCACGGCTTATGCAATTATTCTTTTTCAAAGAAAATACAATCATCTTTGTTGTCGAGCTTCAACCTTGTATCTGTTAAGGTCTTCTTGTTGTGTATAGTTTTGGCCGAGGGCCTTAGAGTTTTGCAAGCATGCTCCTTGAAAAGGAATGGTTTGCCTTGTTTATTATGAATGATTCTTTATTCTTTTGCTGTTTTCACCCAAGTAATGCTTTGATTAATATCTGCAACATGGTAAGATGGCTTCGAAGTAAATTGTTTCAAATGTAAACCATTGGTTGCCCAAGTTTCAGCAGATGCTGTAAAATGTGATTACCATTGATCTATCTAAATTAGAAACTAAAACATTGCATGTTTGAAATAGCTTTGTGTGCTGTAAACTGATTTGGATCCAATCAACTTTTACCATTGAGGCATGGTTCATGGTTTCGCTTTAAAACATGGTTTGGGCCAGTTTTGGATCAGCTGTTGTCGAAATTGGTCCCAAACCAGACAAATCTTTGTTTCGACCAAGTTTGGAGACTTTGACTGGCCTAGTTTCAATTGAAACAAACTTAAATCGAGCATATTTGACTAATTTATGATTTTATTTGTTCATGTTTATGTAATTTTTGTGGACTTATATTTTGGAATGTTCTTATTTTTTGAAATTAAAATTAATTAAAATTAGATGGGCTTATATTAGCACTTGTTGAAGATAAGTTTTCTTTAGCTGAAGTGAATTTTTTATCATTTTTTTGGAGATCATTTATAATAATAAAATAAATTAGTATGTTTATTTAACGAAGAGGATAGGTCTACTCACATGTCTTAAAAGCCCATAAAGTGTTCTCCAATAAACGAGAAAAGTAAGAAAATAAGGAGAGGATGAGCTTGGAGGATGAAAGGAAATGATTCAAGTTTCAAATCTTAACTTCTTGTATTGCTTCTATGAAATAAAAAAAAAAAAGAGTAGAATACTGAGCAAAAAAAAAAAGTTTTAATTCCTATTTGTGAAAGTGACATTTCAAGGTAAGGTTTTATTATGATTTTTTTAAGTATGTTTGGATGAGTAAAGAAATGAATTTTGCAAAATTCAAGTTATCACCAAGGAGGATGGAGATTGTCATCTTTCTATCTATATGGATTATACCAAATGGTTATTTAAATCATCTAATATGAGTTTATAGTAGGAGTTGGCAAGAACCTTTGGCCAAAGCGATTATTGATCTTTTGCATGTGTCGATGGTATGATGTGTACATCAAACAATACGATTAGCAAATATTGTTATCAAAGATTCTTTGTTTGATCGCTAGCTAAAATAATAAAATAAATGTGTTGTACAAGTATGACTGAAATATTGTGCTGTATTATGATAGTAAAAAATAATTGTATCATAGATCTTAAATAATACTTGTACCATTATGTTATTGGAAAAAGAAAAATAAATTTTAAAATATATATATATAAGTTGACTTCACAAGAAATTCCAAACATTATTCTACTTAAAAGTTGTAAAGAGTTTTTGGATATCTCTTGATCTTCATTTGTCTTTATCTTATAAACTTGTATTTTTTTTATTCTTAAAATATTTAAAAACATTTACCAAATAATTTTCATAACTTCATCTTTTTAATTCAAAAAACTTATATTTATCAAAATTTGTATTTCAAATAAATGTTAAATATTTCTTTATAGCTACAATTATTGTAGCCAAATAGAGCTTTTGCCAATCTCTTCTCTTTTTCTTTTTAATTTTCTAAGGATTCTCCTTATTGGGCTCCTTTTTAACAAATGACTTATTATTTGAAAAAATAAACCCAAGTCATCATCTTAGACAATGAGTAATTGTCTTTAGATGGTTAAGCTTAGATATCACAAATCCAACCCTAACTAACATACGCTTTGGAGTTCTCTACTATGTACTAAATCTTAGGTGTGCTCAATTATAAGTGACATTTTTGTTTGATCATTTTAATTTTCTCGACTAATACATGTTGCCCTTTGACTTAACATTGCATCTTGTGATTATAATTGTGATTAATTTCACTTCAACAATTATTCAATTAGCTACAACTATGTATTCTATAACTATTGTTATATGATTCGAAGCCATTCTCATGACTCATTAGCTGACAACTATAGTTTATTATGACCTTAAATTGTTTCAATTCTTTCTCAAAACACTTCTATGAATCATAGTATTGTTTTGAGATTGTATCAATTGTTGCATTTTGTGAGCCAAACTGAATCACAGACATAAGATCCATGTGTATTCACTTCTTGTTTCATACTTATAAAGTTTGGGCTTGCTATTATAATAAGGCAAGGAACAATTACTCAATAAAAGAAAAACCAATAAGTTTTTTTTAGAGTAACCAAGAAGACAATCTAAAGTAGTAATTAAAAATGAATCTTATTTGTAAAACCCATTTCTCTATTTTTTTTTTGTTTCAAAATTAAGAGGTATTAATTACCCGTACATAATTATTTTATTTGTGTAATATTATTTTTTCTTAAGTTTGTTAAACGAGCAATCATAATTGAAAGCCCAATTTATTTCTTAATATTGTAATATTATTAGATTTTTCGTTGGTATCAATTTTGTTCAATGTATGTCCTACAACTATGCTTGTAAATTAAATAAAAAAAATTATTAAAAAATAATTCCTAAAATTGAGATATAAAAACATTTTCATGATATAAATAAAAACATGTTAAACATTTTTATGATATAAAAAATTATTTGAAAAATAATATCAAATTATTTTTTAAATTATTAGTAACAAATAAATATCATTTGGAAGTAGATTAGATATATTATTATTAATATTGTAAAAAGTAAGTTCAAATATTGGGAAAATATTCCTAAAAATGAGATATAAAAAAACATTTTATGATATAAATAAAAACTTCTCTAACATTTTTATGGTATAAGTTTATTTGGAAATAAATATCAAAATATTTTTTAAACTATTAGAAACAAATAAATATCATTTAGAAGTAGATTAGATACATTATTACTAATATTATAAAAAGAAAATTGATTTGATATCGGGTATGTTTGGGATGTGCTTTCAGAATAGTTATTTTCTTCTAAATTTTTAAACATGATCAAATAGTATTTATAATTTCTTTTTTATTTACTTATATAGTTTTATGCTATAAATGAAAACATTTTAACATTTTTATGGTATAAATAATTATTTGAAAAACAATTTAAAATGTTTTAAAACTATTTGTAACAAATTATTATTATTTTCACATAGATTACATACATTATTTACTAGTATAGTAAAAGGTAATACGTTGAGTTGACGTGGTGTAAATAAAAACATTTTTGGGAACTCTTTTTCAAAGTAGTCTTTTTCTGTTAAAATTTTTTAAAAAATTAAAATATTATCTAATAATATTTATAATTTTTTTTTAAAAATTTTGTGATAAAATTGCCACCCGATTGATATAGTTTAGAGTTCAACTGTTTCATTGAGTTAAACTTTACATATTACAAATTAATTTAATAAAACTTAGGTACAAATCGAAATATAATAATATTTAATAAAGTATTTTATAAAAAAGAGTTAGTTACATTTGATCTGTTTGTTATTAAAAATAACTTTATTAATAAAATATACATTAAAAAATAGTATATTTATGTGTAATTTAATTTAATTTCATTTTTTAAATTAATAAAGATATATTTTAAAATGTGAGCATAAAAAGCATACAAATACATTTTAACATTTCCACAAACAAAGTTTAAAAGTAGTGTATCAAATAGACAGAGAAAATGAGATGTGAAAAATAAAAAATAATATAAAGTTTAAATTTAAAATATTTGTTGAAAAGGAGATACGTGGCCTATAGATGATCGACTTCGAAGCCCCAAACATACCCTTAAGCAAAAAACATAATATCGCCGAAATCTCAGGGCAGCAATAGTGATCGAACGGTTCTCAGTTCGTCGGTTTAGCAAGCCATGAGATGTACGGACCAATTAGAAAGGCCCGTCGCAGTGTCAGCTCTCCACCGTCAAGCTCCGCAAGCTGTTCATCAACTTCCACACAAGCTCTCCATAGTAAACAAAACCCCTTAAAGAGAACCAATCCTCTTCTCCAATCCCAGAACCGCGGCCTGAGATCGATTACTCTCCTAATCCACGCCACATTTTCCGATCTTGGATCCGCTCTTGTTCCGTCCAATGCATTCTTATCTCTCACTCTTCTTTCTCTTTTCATGGTTGTTTGTGGTTGGAGCACGAGCATTCACCTTCTCCGTGCCTCTAGTTCATCGCTTCTCCGACGAGGCGCGTGCCACTAGGGAGGCCCTGCCGGGGAGTGTTGGCCGATGGCCGAGCCGCCGTAGCGCGGAGTATTACGATGTTCTGGTGAGGAGCGATCGACTACGCGAGGGGCGGAGGCTCGGCAGGACCAATTATTCTGTGCTGTACCCGTCTGAGGGGAGCGATACTCAGTCACTTGGAAATGATTTTGGATGGTGAGTTCGACTGTTCAGATGCATGCTTTAGTATTTGTGCTTGTGTACATCTTTGTTTAGCGTAAGGAAGCTGAACTCGTATATTTATGTCTTGCAAGACAAAAGGCTACAAGAAGCGCTGTAGCTTATTATGGCCTTGGTGGACCTGTTTATGAGAAGGAAGGTTTTTCACGATGCAGGATAAATAAGAAAAGTCCTTCAAAATTTTCTTACTTCGTTAACGTTTTTTACGCAAAATATTACAGATGGATTGCGATGGTAGAGAGCTACGTTTGACAAATTCCAATGTAAAAAATTGTTGGGTATGAGACTGGCGAAAACCTTTGAGACAAGTATCAGGAAAATCTCTCCAATTTTCCATCCATAAACTCATCCTTCATTGCCAATTGTGGAAGAAAAGTCAGTTCACGCACGCACACAAGAACAATAATGAAAAGCACGAAAGCTTAAACAGGGACAACATTTTAAGTGGAAAATACCAAATTCAGGGAAAAACCATGGTTATATTTGAACGATGTTTATTAGATTTTGAACAGATTAGTGGGAGATTATCTTCTTCTATAAGCTTTATTTTGAAGCTTTTCTCAAGTGGTTGACTTTGATATGTTAAAATTTTTTATTGCTAGCAAAGGACTTTGGCTACTTAATGTTAAAAATTGACACTCAAATGTTTAATTGGTTTACCCTTTTTATTGATATTGATGCTACATGCCATCACGGAAGTGTAACATATTGACCAAGTTGTTTGTGTTATCTTTATTGTCTAACTCCCTTGTATTTTGTAGCATATTGTTAATTGTATTCCCACTACATGACTTGGAGAGCGCTACAACATATCACACCCTTGTGTTGTCATTGTTTTGAGGAGCATGACATTGTAACCACACAATCTTGCACTATGACCTTGGCAATGCAAATTGTGTCAAATGACTTGATAAGTTCATGTAAGCTTTAGGGACCCTTATCAAACTTTACAACCCAACAATGTCTTTCATGGATGTTTATCATGCTTGGATAGGAATCATTGATGATATTCTATTGGTGGTTGATATTCTCTTTGAGGATTATAGTCTTGCATTACTTTCACTGATGAATCTATGTAGAAGGTATGGTTTATTTTCTAAAAAATAAATCTTATATTTTTCATGTTGAGATGGAAATTGAAATGGATTGAAAGTAATGCACGTCAAGTCAAATAGTGGAAACAAGTATGATAGCAAAGAGTTTTGTGCAGAACATTGCATCAAGATGGTCAAGTTAGTACCAATTAGGCCACAATAGGATGTTAATTGTTGAGAGGATCAATAGGAGCTTAAAAGAACATGTAAGAAGTATGAGATTGTATGTTGGATCGCCTAAATTCTTCTTTGTAGATGATTAAAGACAACTATTTGTTTACTCAAAATAGTATCTTTAGTTCTACTAAATTTTGAATTCTTAAAAGAAGAGTAGACATGAAAGAGTGAAATTCTTTCATCTAGAAGCTTTTTGTTTCATTTCTTATGTTCATTTAGATGTTGAGAAAAGAGATAAATTTGATGCCAAAGTTATGAAGAGTTATTTCATTAGATATATGATAATAATTATTTTATTATCTATTCTCAGATGAAGATAATAAAAAAATAATTAGAACTAAGAATACAATTTTTTATGATAATGTTTTGTACAAGAATTAATTTTCTTTGAAATTTAGTTAGATTCTAAAAGACAAAAAAGATTGAACAAAGAAAATTGTAATACAAACCTATTGTTGTAGATTTCATAGAGGAATATGAGACAATGGCAATCTTTATTGAGCATTTTTTGATAAAATCTAGTGGAACCCTTAAACCTACTCAAAATTATTCTTCATCTTATTAATTATTTGTTTTTGATTGATTTTGGTATATCAAATATTACAATTAGGCAAAGCATGCTAAAGTTTTTTTAAAAGTGAGAGTTGATTATATAAAGTGAATTCAATTTACTTGAAAAGAATAGAACTTGGGACTCATCTCCATCATTATATAAGAAGGTCTTAAAAAACAAATGAATGTGTAGAATTGAAGAAGATACTAGTAATGGGCAGAAATTCTAAGGAAGATTGGTTATTGAAAGAAAGTTATTGATTATGTTGATAGCATGAGTTATAAGGAGAGATTGGTAGTCAAAAGCTTTAACTTGAAATTATTGCATTTGAAGACTATATTTGGAGCAATTAGATGAGAAATGTCCCTTTTTGTGTAGTAATTTGAAGGAAGATGTCTACATGGTAGATGCAACATGTTTTCAAGTAACTAAACTCCATGTGCAAACTTAAGAAAAATCATTGTGGTCTTAAACAAACTTCAAGTCTATGGAAATTTGATGCTTTGATGTCTGTTATAGTAATACAAAAGATGTGGAATTGAATAGTATCACTATTTCATGAATTTTGGTAACTTATATTTTGTTGTTGTTATAACAACAATTATTTGAAGAAATTGAGATGAAAGACTTAAGAGTTGCGAAGTAGATCTTTGGATGAGGTTCACAAAGTATAAACATGAAGAAACTCTCAAATTATCATAAAAGTACATTACAAATATGTTTGAAAGATGTGGATTTAAGGATGCAAAGCTGAGTACTCCATCATGAGGCAAATTATTTAATGAACAACCACTAAGAATATGTAAGGAGTAAGAACACATGGAAAATGGATATTATGAATGAATAGTTGGTAATCTTATGTATCTTTATGTTGTTCACAAGATTAGGAATTTCTTATGTAGTGGGTGTTATTAGCAAATGCGTTGTAGATCAAATCTCAAAGCATTGGAAAACTACCAAGTGGTTATGTAGACATTTGAAGGGCATTGCAAGCATGGCATCACGTTTCTAGAGTAAGGGGCATGTAGACAAAAATTTGTTCAGTAATTGGGCAACAAGTAAAGAAACTCAGAGTATCTTAGATGGAATTGTTTGTAGCTTATGTCAAAGTTCTAGAAATGTTTTTCTCTCTTGACCATTGAGATTGAGTAAGAGGCTATCTATAGGTTGGGAAAGAAATGATGTGATTGAAGAATTTATTGAAGGAGATTGCCTAGGAACATAATAGCAATGCTTTGCTTAGTGATAGCCAAGGTACAATATGCTAGGTGAAAAATCTAGTCTTAATGATAAAGCATATACAAGTTAGGCATAATTATCATATGAGGGAATCAATGGATGATAAAATCCTTGGTATTTGAAACTTAGCAAACTTACCAAGGTTGTTACTTTCGAGAAATTGAGGGTGTGCATTGTCTTGGTTTTCATATTAACAAGGAGATGAGTTGTATCAAAAAGAGGAGCTTCAATTTTAGAAAAGTATGTTCTTGATTCCAATGCTACTATTTCGAAGATCAGTCTTCATGTGGACATCAATGAGCTGTAAAACCAAATATTCAGAGCAATAAATTGACCATTTGATGGAGGTGCTTAAACGATTTAATGATAATTTGGATCAGTTGATTGGTATTTCAAATAATGACAATAGTTTTGAAGAGCTTTGGGATTGGATTTTTCAATAGACTTGTTCAACTATTTTGATTAGATTAGATTAGGTAGAATGTTTGATTTGGAGGTTGAATAGTGGCGACATGACTTGCATTAAATGGATGATGGAAATGTTGGATGGAAATGTTTGACTTATATTACAATAGATAAGATATGCTCTTTAATTGATTATTCATAAAAACATTTTGCTGTCACTCACTACAAAAGTAAAAATCGACACAAATAACGATAATTGAAAGATGCATGATAAGAACACAAAAAATTGAAGACAAGCTTTGCATGGAAAATCTCAACTTTGTGTAACATGCACTTGCACTCAAAAGAACGTCATTAGAGCTTGAAGGGATTATTGGTAGTATAATTTCCCCTACAAGCTTTACTAATGAGCCTTTCTTTTGTTGTTGGTTTTTGAAAAACTGACAATATCTTATAATTTGTGATCAAAGCTAAATATAAAATTAATCATTCTTAGGGATTGAACAAAAATAAGGGTAACGAGGCATACCATATCTCATGGGTGAAGAAGTCAACGGTGCTATTCTTTGTCTTGAAAACGTGAGATATACCTAGTAATCTGAGAAAAAGATTAAGAACAATTCCTAAATGTGGAGTGGGCATCCTTTTGCAATAGCCCATGAAAAGGACTACAACCATAATAGATAAATCTCCTTCAAATCAGATTTCTTCATAGTGATTTTGGAGGGACACATTTAGTAAGTTAATAGTAAGGCCTCATGAGCGTCAATAATTCAGAAGCAAAAATGACAATGCACTAGTTTGAAGCAGCAATGAAAGATGTAGAGGGATCATGAAAAATAACAATTACCTTAGTAACATCGACAGCAGAAACCATCCCATCAAAATTAATCTTGATCAAACTAGGTCTCATAAGGATCCCAATACTTTGAGTTGGGAGGAATTTATTTGTGGGAGAATGATTACATGGGCAAAGGTTGTGATGGTAGTTGAGGGATAAACTTACTTATAATGAAACTTAGTTTTATTGTTCTTCCAAATATAATAGAGACAACCACTCAATGTATACAAAGGTAGTGTTCTGATCCCTACATGCTTTGGCCTACAAAAGAGGAAGCAACTATAGCAGATTGTTTTACAGATGTGGGAAGTAGCAAAAGTTTTGAATATAATAAAAAACTTTGGAGGTAAACAATGCATGGTTAAGAGTTTTAACTGCATGACATCCCCAAGGTCAATGATTAGTTGAAGAGATATCTTATTTGTATATCTAATCAAGGGTGAAACAACACCATGTTAAATTCACTTAATGAATTTGCAAAAATAAAATTGAGCTTTTATTTTCCAAACGTTTCCTTCGATTCTAATGGATTATTCTTATAAGGCATTGAAGTGACGATATTACTAGAATTCGTTAGAGTCTAAGGATATTGTTCCATTAGTTAAGGATCTTAAACCAAGTAGTGAAGTAGTGTGGGAGAGTTCATCCACTTTCCACAACACATCATCATCAAGGACCTTGGACACATAAGTAGGCCAAGAAACATTTATATTGATGGCCACAATTCTATTGGTTTGGTGTGCACCAATGCTTTTGAGCAAATCGAACGTAGGTGACATCACCAATTTTCCACATTGAGTTGTTAATTGTAGTCTCCATGCAAATCAGCTTCAAAGTAAGGAATTCACTTCTCATGACCTCAAATGGTGGCATATAGCCACCATATTTAGCATGGTAGTCCACCCAAAATAAGGGAAAATAAACTAAGATGTTGGAAAGAGAACATACAGGTTAAGATAGATCTCTAGTCCTTGAGCTTATAGATTTGTAATCCTCATGTTCTTTTGGCTTGTAGATAATGTCCCATGGAAGGAATTTGATGGCTTTACTGGAAGTATTCCTACTCAGAGTCCGATGAATTGTTGAGCTTCACAATGGTTTCATGACACTTAGAGGAATTAGAGTGAGGCAAAATAGGTTGGAATCACAATGAGCATGTTATTAATGAGAATAGGTCTCTGAGCAAATGGAGTGGGCCCTAGGTCCCCACGAAGCAATTCTAGATCCTCTTGCATCTATGATATATATTGGAAGTCCTTAGTGGCAAGTTTGGAAGTGGTTAAAAAAACCTTGAGCTACCTCCTTGATGCTTGCAATTTAACACTCAGCTTTTTGACAAACATCTTTTCACACTTTGGTGTGATCTTTTTGTTTAAAAGACGAAAAATTTCATTTTGTAAAACTTTGATTTTTAACCAAAACATCAGTATCCAACGAGGAGGTCCACACTCTAGATGTTAGGTAGTTAGCCGACCCAAAGAACAAGATGTAATTCACAAAAAGCAGGTGGGAGATGGGCCCAAATGGGGATGGTCGGATACCACTAGGAGCCCCAACTTTCAAACGCTGGTGGATAAGGAGAGATAAGAGCTCATAGCAAAAGATTAAATGTAAGGGGAGAGTGGGTGGCTTTGTCTCAACCCTCAGGGATCCAAGTAGTCTTGGCTCTGTTGATGATCCTCTTGGGCAAGAAGACAATTATCAACAACACTTTTTTTAGGAACAAAAGCTCCCTGCACTTAAGCAATCGGATTGGCCAAGCATGACTTCATCCTTTATGTTAGAGGTGGGGTCTGGACACTTTCTATTTTCTGGAGTTATCACTGCCATATGACATGTCCTGGAGAGTGGGGACCGCTTGCACTCCTTCCCTTTAAACCAGCACTACCTTATAAATTCACACAACTTTGCAATACTTTATTTTCTGGATAGTCTGGTCAAGTCCATTTTACTGTTCAATTACTTCATCAAACTCCATGTCTCAATAAAAATTATGTAGCCTTATGATGATTCATGAAATGGATAGTATATCAGCAAAAAATGAGAGTTTAGTTCTGAAAAATGTGCACAAGATTTAAGATTTGTTTGGCATGACTGTCCTTGTTTAAGAAGTTTTTATAAGGTGGTCAATTTGAAAGTTGTCTAAAGCTATTATTTCTCAGAAGTAGAATCACACAATGCCCTCTTGCTATTAATCCATTCGGATTAATTAATTAGATCATATAAAAGTTTCCTAAAATTCCCTTTGAGATTATGCTTCTGACTTCTATCTTAATGAATTATTATTGATTTACAAATCAAAATAGTAAATTTCTCTTTTTATATTAATTGAACATAATATCCAACTATTAAAATTTCTCTTGAAATGTCCACATCTACTATTGTATGTCATGAATAAAAAATGTCAAACTATTGAGCCTCACATAGTAATGTTATCTGAAGATTGTGATGTGTATGACTAGTATGGAGACAGGCTTGATAAAGATTACCATGCCTTATTTTTGTAACATGTAATAAGTCATTTCATTTACATCCAACAAGGGCTTGTAGCTGCATTTTGTTATGTTGTTTTTAGCCACCTATTACTCACTTGGCTTGTCAAACCAATCCTTCTTGATGCTTGTGGTGTTCAGGTTAAGCATATGGAAACCTGTATTCCGATTGTGAACCTGACATACTAACTTTATTTGACAGGGATGAGATGATCAAACTCGAGCAATTTGCATTGGTTTCCTAAAAGCAACTGACCTGACTACTGTATGGTTTTATGTTTGTTATGAACATTTGTTCACTTGCATAGACCTGACCCTATCTGCTCATGCTTTACCTACTCTCAAACTACACTGTGAAATTCTTCAATGGCAATTTTCAAGCAGAGTAATAGATGAGTTCATATCTCCAAGTAGCAGATAGTTATTCCCTAAATTGAGCATACTTTAGAAGCCAATCACCTAAACCTGTTAGTGCTTGCCTAGAAGTCTTGGCAGTACTAGCACATGCTTAAATGTTTGGAAATTTGGTGCTTTTGAGCAATTGAACAAAGGATCCCGTGCGAAGCTTTGTTTGTTAACTACGTTACTTTTTTCTATGTTGTACAAATCTATGTTGTACAAATCTGTGTTGTACAAATCATAGCTATGGTTGGTATTTCACCCTCAATTTTGCAACTTATGTTGTTGTGCCAAATCAGTCGTTGACCCTTAAGAGTGAGTCACTTTTTGTAAAAGTGAACTAATAGATTAAATCTGAAATTCATCTTTATATGGTTCCAGAATATTGCTTCTGGAATAATAGAAAAGCAAAGTTACATTACATGCCTTAAATGTAAAAAATTGGAATAATTATATTATTTTTTAGATTAGGATTTGCAGATAAGTGTATTGATCCTAACATTGTCTTCGTTAGCCTGTTATTTGTACATTAGATGTGAAAATTAGATAAGCCATTGATGCCACTCTTCCTTTTTTAAAATTATGTGATATTTCCGAAGTTTGCCCTTGCCTGCACTAAAATCATGGCTATTCTTATTATGTATTTTAATTTTTTTATCTCCAATGTCGATCTACATGAATTAATATTATGAATTTTTATTTTAGTTTTCTTCTGATTTTATGCTCTTTCTGTGTTTTAAAGTAAACATTTACTATCCAACTATTTTTCTGTAGAACAATTTTATACGAACTTAAGAATCATGCTTCTACGTTATTTATTCTGTTGACAGGTTGCATTACACATGGGTTGATGTTGGCACTCCAAATATTTCATTCCTGGTTGCATTGGATGCTGGAAGTGATTTATTTTGGGTTCCTTGTGATTGCATTCGGTGTGCCCCTTTATCAGGCTACGGTGGTAGGGTGGTATGCTCTATGCATCTTTTCTATGGTATAATCCATGCCATTTCCGTATATGAAGAGAATTTATTTACATTTTCTAGTGTAGTTATTCTAAATTATCCTTTACAAATTAAATTGATAGTTCTATCGAAATCATAAACTTAACTATTAAATATATGACTTTTGAAAATGTTAGTCATGAAAAAGAATATGTAATTCGTTTAAATTCTATAATTGGCAAAAATCAACGAGTTATCTTCCAAAACACTCATTTAGAATTTGTTGGAGGTTTCTAAAATGATGCAATTTTAATGAAGATTGCTCAAAATATTCGAAAAAATTTCTAGTTTTAATTATAAATATGTTTTTTTAAATTCAATTTTTAGATGTATAAAATAAATTATGTATCTGGCCTTATAATATATACTTGTTAAGCATTAACAAAGTTATTTAATTTTCTTTCTCTTATATCTGTTCTTATTAATATATTGTCTACTAAAGCTTCCAAAAAGTAGCATTAGAGCTTGCATCTCAAATTTTAATCTATAATGGCAACCAAAGGATCTAATATCTTTGTAAGTTAAGAAATGCTCTTACAAATGATAACTATTCGTCAACTTAGAAACTTTATGATAAAATAAATTGTAAAAATATTCCAACAAAACATCTTGGCTGTTGATAGTATATTCTTATTGAATATTTTAGATTATGATAAAATATTTCATATTTATTATAAATTTGATAAATATTTCAGATTTATTTAGAAAAATAGAAAATTCTATATTCCCCTAATTAACTCAAAATATGATGCCTTTTCTCAAGTTAGTGTACAGATATCAATTATATCTACCTTGTTCACAAGAAGTTTAAAATTATGCCTAAATGGTAATTTGGTGAGGATATCAGTTATTTGTGACGTACTATGAACAAAGGCATACAAATAGACCTACAATCAATTTTTTTCTTTTATGAAGTGTATATTAATCTCGACATGTTTTGTTTAGTCATGTTGAATTGGATTTTTTGCAATATTGATGTCAATTTTGTTGTTACAATACATTTTCATTAACATGTTAGCTAGTAGCTTCAATTTTTTTTAGCATTCTTTCCAACCATGTCGTCTCAGAAATTCTATTAGTTATTGTTCTATGCTTCACTTTAGCACTACTCCTTGCAAGTACATTATGTTCTTTGCTTCTCTATTTGACCAGGTTTTCTTAAATATAAATATAGTATTTCAATATGGATCTCTTATCAAGAACCAACCCAACTTAATTTACATTGGTGTATGTCTAAATGCTCTATTGTGGTATCCTTTAAAAAGTAGACTTCTATATGGAGTGTTTTTAATATATCGACAAATTCAACAAACTATTTCAATATGTTTCTCATAAGGTGAGTGCATAAATTGGCTTACTAAGCTTATAGCAAATGCAATATCTTGCCATTAATGGGAGAGATAGACCAAGTTACTTATTAGTTTTTGATATCAAGTGTGTTCATAGGGTGTTTTTCATAAGGTGAGTGCATAAATTGGCTTACCAAGTTTATAGCAAATGCAATATTTTGCCATGAATGAGAGAGATAAACCAAGTTATCCATTAGTTTTTGATATCAAGTGGGTTCATAGGATCACGATGTCATCTCCAATCTTCTGATTCAGATCGAGTGGAGTATTTGCTGAGTTGCAAGAACTCATGCTAATCTCCTTCAAAAGATCAAGATCATACTTGCATTAGGAGACAAAAATCCCTTTTTTTGATTTCCTAATCTTCATACCAAGAAAGTATCTCAAAAATCTTAAAATCAATTTTTTCATACATTAAGGAGAGGGAAGTTTTAACTGATGAATCTCAAATAGTAAAAATGATATTGTATACATGCATAATCAACACAATTATTTTTTCATATAACAAATGTTATATGAGCAATTTGCTTTTATATATATCCTTGACTTTTGACAAGCTTAGTAGGTTTCTTAAGCTAAGCCATTGGTGGCTACTTCAATCATATAATGATTTCTTGAAGAACTTGTGTCCATTGGGAGACCAAAATTCCTTTTTTTTGATCTCACAATCTTTATACAAAAATGTACTTAAAAAATCCTAAACGTTTTATTTCAAACATTGATAAGAAAGAAGTTCTCAACCAATTTATTTGAAATATCTCATCTTTAATAAGGATGATATCATCCAAATAAACAATCATTATAGTTATTTTTTAATTCGATGTATGTCTAATGAATATTATATGATTAGTTCGTCTTTTAGTGTATCCCTGATTTTTGAGAAGCTGATTAAATTTCTCAAACTAAGTTCACAATGGTTGTTTTAACTGATTTAATAGTTTCTTCAAGGACATACTTTGTTTGGGAGATAAAAACTTCTTTTCTTGATCTCCTCATATTTATATCAAAAAAGTATCTTAGTGATCCTAAATCTTTCATTTTGAATGTTAAGGAGAGGAAAGTTTTCAATCGATTCATCTCAAATACATCTTCTATAGTGAAGATGATTCGTTCACATGTGCAATCAATATAGATATTTCTCTTATCCAATTAATGTCTGATAAACATTTAATGATCAATTTGGCCTTATGTGTATTGTTGACTTTTGGCAAGTTGAGTAAATTTTTCAGACTAAGCTCTCACTAATTGTTGAAATATGTATTATGGTTTCTTCATTTCACATATTGTTGTTTTGAATTTTTTGTCAAACTTTGGGGCGTCTCCATGTACATTTTTTCTTCCAAATTTTTATTAAGAAATACAGTTTTAACATCCATTTGTTGTAGCGTCTAATTCATGGTAGCAATTAGATATAGGAAAACTTTTATCATATTTAGTTTTGCAACTAGAGCAAATGTTTCTAGGTAGTCAATGTTGTAAGTTTGAGTGAATCCTTGGACAACTATTCGTACCTTGTAATGTTATAAGGAACTATCAAACTTATATGTCATAGTAAGCACCCATTTGCATTCGATAGTTTTCTTTTTCAATAAATCTACTAATTCTTATGTATTGTTCTTCTTAAGAGTTTTTATCTCTTTAAAAATAACATTCTTTCACTTTAAGAATTTTTGGAGCATTTTGTATACTTTTAGAAATCTCCATACAAAACAATTGTGAGGTACAAGAATGAAAGGAATGCGATTGTTGTAAGACTCATAATGGGATGAAGGATGTTGGATATAGGATTTTATGCCTTTTCAAAGTGTAATGGAAAATTTGGAATCATTTGTTTCAATGTTTGAAGATAGAATGAATTGAACATTTTGTAGAGATTCATAGTAGGGACATTATCTAGAGAAATCTTTGATTCTAGATAGTGTAGTATATTGGAATTGTCATTCTTTTGATTTTTTTTTTGTCTCAAATATATAAAGTGGAATAGCTTTAATATTGTAGTTATCTTAGTAGAAATCATAGAATCATAATCATCATGAAATTCATATAATTGGAAGATCAAAATTCTTAATATTTAAAACGCTTGATTCATATAATTTTGATACTAAAAATTTTGGATTTTTAGCTAGAATGATGGCAGAACTTTTTTTAGCATTTTCGGTTTAGAAAACATTGCTATAGATATTGAATTTTTTATTTGATTTTCCATTAAAGATGAGATACAAAATATAAGTGTAATTTAAAAAACGTAACATTTATAATAATAAACATTTTTTTTAGAAATAGGGTCAAAACATTCATACCTATTTTAATGAAGAGTATAACCAACAAACATAAATTTTGTTACTCAATGCTCAGGTTTTTTACGATTATGATTTTCAATGTGAATAAAAATAGTATAACCAAATATTTTAAAGGATAATGCTGGAGGGATCCTATATGTGGATAAAATTTGTGAAACACATCAAGAGGTGTGGAAGTTCAAAATTTTATAAGATATGTAACAGGAAGAATTATTTTTTTTAAAGATTTTTTGTTATTTATTACTAACAAAGTAAAACCCTAATTACTTCTAATGTGTTCTTGTTTTTTCCTTCAGCCAAACCATGTTGTGAAGTGTTTATCTGAGAACTTTAGTGAATTATTTCTTTTTCAAGGAAAAATAATACAGAAAAACATCTTGAAATTTTCACAATCATTATCACTTGTAATTTTATTGATGGAAAATAAATTACATGAAAAATTTGGGACATGAAGAATTAACTTGACTATTTCAATGCCTATGATTATCAAGAAGGAATCATTAACAATCTTGCTATTTTTATATTGTATGTAGAGACTATAAGGTGTGAACAATTTGGAACAACCATTCATAAAATCAGTTGCATCGGAATAAATAATCCACAAGTAAATAGCATTATAAGTGACATTCAAACAAGAAGTGGTTAGACATTGATCCCTTTGAGCTAAAGAATAAGATAGTTTAAGGACAATTTTGGAGATTGATAGATATTTAATTAATAAGAAGATTTATTATGGAGCTATTTGCAGGTTTTTTGTTCTTACTATATGACAAATAGCTGATATTTTAACCAAAGGATTGTTTAGACTTAATTTTGAGTTTCTTGTGAACAATTTAGGTTGATTTAAGGAAGAGAGAAAATAATTTCTTCTTTAATTACAAAAGATTTAGTATAAAAATAAATAGAGCAATACTCACACAAATAGCAATTACTTGTCAAATTTGGAATTTAATGACAAATTAAATCTCATAAAATATTTCATATTTTGACAAAATATATTAGATTTATTTACAATAAATTTGGAAAAATATTTTAAATTTATTTACAAAAATAGAAAATCTTATAATCACCTAATTAATTTCTCCAAATCTAATAATTTTCTTTCAGTGCCCCCAATTGATCAAAACGAACTAATGTCATTGATTGCCTAGAATATGTGTAAAAATGGAGCTTGATCTTTAGGGTAGAATATAATTTTATTCACTTTGATGATTGTTCCGTTCCCCTTTGGTATGACTCGCATAATGGAGATGCTGTGGCTTCCATTGGCTTACTCTAGCATTAGTACTTAAAATCCTAGTGCTACATCCAGATTTAAAAAGAAAAATTATAATGAGATTTTTTAATCAACTTCCTAGTGAAGGAAACACAATATTTTGACTGGTGTTTGCCTGGAATATGTGTTCTCCTGCAGATCAGCTGCCTGTATGCATTTCACTTTGTTGGGAATGTTTTGTGATGAAAAAAAAAATTCCCAAAATGAATGTTATAGGATTCTTCAAAGCAAGGATTCTTCAAAGCAATTATAAGGTGTATTATTTCTGTTTATGTTGTGGAGGCTTGAGCATTGGCAAGTTGAGTGGCATGAGCTGTTTAAATATGGAGTATAGTTGTAATGTTGTGGGAGTGATCCTTCAGAGAACATTATGACTAAGTTTTTAGTTTAGTTATCTTGGGAAACTTCTATAAATTTTTTTTTGTGTTTTATTATCCTTAATATCCTGAATGATTTCAAATTTTTCACCAATGTCTGGCCTCTTCAAGTTGATTTATGTTCCAACAATTTCAACTTGTTCTAAAATTTTTCCATGTGGGAGCCAACTGATAACTATGCCCGTTCTCAACATTCTTGATGATTTCTATTGTTTCTTTTTTCAAAAAAAAAATCACTTTTATGACTAGAATATCATCCTTTTTATTATTCGGTTTGTAAACTACTAAAATGTTGTGGGAGCTGTGATGCAGAAGTAAGGCTAGTCTTTAGAATGTTATTGGATTGTTTTGTTTTCCACCTTTCCAAGTTGAACAATGATGAATTTCAGTTGATCTCTATTTCTCAGTGAGTGAACTTAGGTGCTTTATGGATTGCATAAAATAGGACCGTTCCTTAGGTTCGTGTTAGCTAAAAGAGCAGTTACCCCATAGCTTCTGTTTCCTGTGATAAAATCTTGTGTGGCATCTAAACTTGAACTTTTTGAAAGAATTCCAAGTTTTATGGAAATAAATATGATAAGCTTGTTAGTATTGGAACTTTCAAAAGATGCAAGCAGCTTAATTGCACGTTTTATTCTTTTATATGTAAAACTTGTAGGAATTGGCATGATCATTACTTTTTTGCAAACTGTATACTCATAAAATAAAGATTGAGGCTGTTCTGCCACAATTTAGCAGTAATTTTAGCACTTATGTCCACTGATTGATTGGTAGGTGCTCCCTGATGTTTGGAGCATCTATTATGCAGGACAAGGAGCTGGCCATGTATAATCCAGATGAATCAAAAACAAGCAAACATATTTTTTGCAGTCATGAATTCTGCTCTTTTGGTGGTAGTTGCAGGACTCCAAACCAGCCTTGTCCTTACATTGTTAACTACTATTCAGAAAATACATCTACATCCGGGTGGTTGTTAGAGGATATGTTGTACCTTATAAAAACAGAAGATCATGTATCATTACAAGCCACTGTGATTGTTGGGTGGGTAGCAGGACTCAGGATTTGATTGATAATGTATCATTTCAAGATGCTTATTTAGCCATTATAACTAACCAATTTTGCTTTTTTTTTTAAACCAGATGTGGCAGAAAGCAAAGTGGTGGTTATTTGGATGGTATTGCTCCCGATGGTGTGCTTGGTCTGGGCTTTGGTGAAATTTCTGTTCCAAGCATGTTAGCAAGGGTTGGTCTTGTTCGAAATTCTTTCTCTATTTGCTTTAGAAGTGATGGATCTGGTAGATTGTTCTTTGGCGATCAAGGAGGTTCCACTCAGCATACTACTCCGTTTATAGCCTCAGATGGGAAATAGTAAGTTACGTGTGAAACAACACCCATAGTATTAAATCTGATTATAGTCACCTCTCCATATGTTTCTAATGGTTATCTTGAAAATTCTGATTGGTTTTTGTCCTAAAACATCAAATTGCATGTCATTGATTTTTGACCTTATTGCTATCTTTCAGTGAATTGATTGTTGGGATTTTTCCCATATATCCTGCAGAGATCGTTTCAAATATTTGTAAAATATTTGAACTCTTGTGTGATGATACCTCATTCTGTTGTAAACAATACGTATGTTCATGTGATTGAAGGTTCTTGTCAATGTGCCAACGATTATCATAAATGAATAGCCTACTGTTGTGTTCACAGCACAAAAAATGTGTGTTTTGTTCTTTGAATTTATCCTGCATTTTAACTTCACTGGCCAGATTTTCATTTGTGTTGCCTTCTGATACACTACCTGCAATACTTTAGTTTGTAACTAATCTAGTACATTTAAGTGCTAGTGCTAACCTGTTGTCAAGTTTTGTTCTAGTTTTATTGGCATTTTGTTTGGTTCAGCATCACATATATTGTTGAGGTGGAGAGCTTCTGTGTTGGCGCTCAGTGTGCTGAGAGAACCAACTTCCTTGCGCTAGTTGACAGTGGTTCCTCATTTACATTCCTACCAGAGAAAGTGTACAAGAGGGTTTCTCTAGAGGTGTGCGTTGCATTTTCTGTGGCCTTTTCTGCATTTATGTACATCTAAAATCTAATCTTTACTTCCAAATCAGTTTGACCGGCAAATGAATGCTTCAAGATTGGATTATGAAGATTCTCCATGGGAGTACTGCTACAGTGTAAAGTTAGTCTCCTGCTAATTAGTTTAATACTGTAATTCACCCCCGATGTGTAAAGCTAGTATGTGATGACAGTTTTGGTATCTATGGTGGGTTCATATGCTTTTTCTGCTGCTCATGATTTCTTTCTTATTTACTTTTGCTTGTGAAAACAGTTCTCTTGAGGTACCTCGGATCCCAGCTATCATACTGGTGTTTTCTGGAAATGACAGTTTCGAAGTGAGCAATCCTGTTTTTCCACTTTATGGCAAAGAGGTATGTCATGTGGTCATCTTATTTGTGTGAAGAACATTGAATGTTTTGTTATTCTGAAATAAGCAATAATAGTCTCACAATGACGGGATAGCTTCGAGTTCACTGACAAGAATTGTGTTGTGCTAAACTAAGTGGTAGCGTAAAACCCTATATTTCTTTGTGTTATCTAACCTTATTTCCCAATTGTTAGTGCCCAACTTAGGTTTGGTAGCTTAAGTGTGTTCAAAATGGAAAATGAAGAAAACATTTTGGTTGTCTATTTAAAAATTGGATTTATTATTTTAATAAGTTTGAGAGAGGAAGATAAATATTTTATGATGTTATCTATTTATGAAAAAAAGAATGCCCATGTTAACTTATTTTGGCATAAAACTAATATCTTACATCTATTGGAAAATAAGCTTTAAAAAAAACTACTTTGGGTTATATTTGATATAATTTTTTATGTGGATTTTGAATTTTATAAAATTAAATAAATAAAAGTTTAAAGGTAGCAAGGGGTTTATTCAATCATATACACTCTAATCATGCATCAAATGTATCCAAAATTACAAGGAACGGCCAAATAGCATATCTATTGAAAAACATATAAACGTCATGATGTACATCTCGCACCAAACTGCATCAGCTTTAATATTCCAGCTTTACTTGGTATCACTTATCACTTTCATGGATTGTAGGGCCCTGTGCTCAACGAATGCATTGGCATTACTACTTGTGGCTGCTCCTAAACACAATGCAAGCATTATTTGCATCTTCTTAATTGTCGTACCCACAATAAGTGACATCACCATGATTGTTCACTTGCACCTAGCAATCCTTTCAAGTTCAATATATCTTTAGCCTTCATCCCACAAAAATCAATTGCATGTTGCAAACAAAATAATTGCATAAAATAACAAAACCCAGGCTTAAAAAAACAAATAATGTTGGGTACAATTAAATTGAAAAAAATCAATTTGTGGGCAAATGCATGCATCTGTAATGGAGATCATCTAACTTTTTTACTAATGATTGGCATGGCTATACCATCTCATAGCATCTATATGCTTGACACCTTTAAGAACATTGAATTCTTTCTTTAGTGCAATTTCAGCATCAGCAACTTCTCCAATCACATATTCTTTGTCTGATTCCACTTCATCAACCATTGATGTATCTTTGAATGAAATTGTGAATTATCATTGAAACCACCACTATGCTTCATTGTGTTTGAATTTGATAACTTGGCATCAGATTCATAATTATTCACTTCTCTTTCCAAGTTTTAAATTTGCAATTGATTACAATTTACAAAGATGCATAGCTTTGGTTAAATACCTCCTCATATCCCATTGATGGCCTATTGCTTCGTGCAAACAAAAATATGTGGTATCAAACTTGTCTATATGGTTTTAAAAAAACCTTTCATGAGATATCTCACAACAATAATGTAGTACTTTCTGGTAATCATTCATGTTAGTTACTCTACCAATACATAATATATCTCTTAAACATAAGTCGAGATGCGAAGGAGAATACTGTCAAGAGGATATAAGAATCCTAGATTAAGATTTTGGCATCACATGATAAAAATATGTGATTTCGTAGATTGCCCTCTCCTAACTTACATTTGCAAATGTGAAGCATATGTCAAAATTGTATGAACAGACAAACCACAAGAGTTGAATTGTGATTTTTATCAAAACATGTAAATACTTTTAAAATTTTTTTTTATTAAAATAGCAAATAAGAACACCAAATCTTTTTAGGTGGTTCGATTCAAACAATAAATTTACATTCAGTTCTAGTCCAATAACTATGCTTACTCCACTAACTGTCTTTTATCAGATGACTAGTAAAATAATACCCTTACAAGGTGATCCAAAGAAATCTAAATGAGACTTCATGGAGCCAATAACAACAATAACTTAAATGAGTCAAAATACAATAATAGTAAATTAATTTCAATAATTTTACAATATAAGTTTTACAATGCTTCCTATAACCTTTACCAATTTCAAGTGACATACTATGATGTAGAAAGGTGTATAAAATGATATTACTAACTATAGGAACCAAATGAGATAGGAAAAAACACTTGTAAAAAGCTTTATGAGTAGTCCCTTCCCAAGATTAGGTGTTCGAATGCTAAGGTGTAATGAATATTGAAAATTGAAGTTTCACCTTTTAAATCTTGAAAATTCTTTCATTAGCTCTTTCTTACATGTTTTTAAGGTTATTTATAAGCAAGAAATACTTAACAATGCAACTTAAGGTAACTCCAATAATAACCCAATAACTAATTTTTGAGTTCTAAAGAAATTAACTAGTTATTGTGTGATTTATAGTTTCATTCGTACTGTATGACCAACAATATCATTTCTGAAGAGATTAACTAGCTATATCATAATGTATGATATTCTCAGATTTTTCTTTCTTTTAGAATACTTAGATTAATGACTGATCATACTATATAATGATAACAACTTATACTATACGAAATCTTTGGGTTTTTTTCTACTCAGTATACTAGTCCAATGATTGATCGTATTGTACTATGACAAGATATTGTACTATATGAAATCCTTGGGTTGTCATTAAACTCTTATCGTATAGCCTAATCGATAGTGTCATGCCTCGTGCGAATTAATAGTATTGTATTATAAGATTAACGTATTGTACAATTGGTACAATCTCAACCAATTCGAACTTTAATTTTTGTTATTCTCTAATACTTGATCATTTACTACCTCTTATTTGATTATGCACAAAATAATAATGTTATATGTGCAATCATATTAGAATTAAATAACAACATATGATTTATAAGGAAATCTATTTGGCATGTAAGATGATTTATGAAAATGCATAATCATATGTGTCACTTGTATATTAGTATAGGTCTTAACAATCTAACTCACTAAATCACAATTATAGATGCTGAAGGCAACCATCACACCATCAAGAGAAAGTTTCATCCATAGCTTCTCCAAAATGAAATTCCTAGGCCTTAATTTCTTCCATGGTTGAGTGAATTGATCGATGCATATCTTATCATTCTCTTTCTAATAATCCTAAAAAGAAACACTCAAAGTATAACATTTTTGAGCAATTATATATAGTTTTGTTATTATCAAACTTTTATATGAGATCATAGGGTCAACAAAAATCACATGTAATCATGATATTTTTGGGTTTTTCTTTTTTCTAAAATTAATGAGCCAAGCATAATTATTTGTGATGACTATATCACTAACATGTGTATCATTTAGGGTTTTTATACAAACACTACATTAATGAATTTAGAGACTCCTTAAATCATTAATTGTAAGTGTGAAATCATTAAAAGGGAATGTTATAGGTTGTAACTTAAATTATAACATATATTTACTACTATGTGCAACTAGGTCGCACAATCCAAGCTATATCATAATATCAATATATAGTAGTAGTAGATACATGCCATAGTTTAAGGCACAACTTACCATTCTTTCAATAGTTATAAATGATTTAAGTTCGGTTCATTAGCTATAGCAAAAAGGCAATCCAAAATATTATGGTCATATGACATGTGCTTCTCTTTTGCTCATCCCCATTCTAAGGGGTAGCCCATGACAGTTACATATTTCACCATGTGTTGTGAAATCCTAACCTGGGATTCCTAGACCTTTTTATTGGCATTCTTTTTGGCATTTTGACTTATGCTTATGTATGTATTGTGCATCTTTGAGCAACTAACATAAACATTATGGGATAGAACTACTATGTTAATGCAAACTATCTTATGAAGGTGGTATTTTTGAAGCAATATGGATAGGTTAACTTCACGTGCCTTAGTTTGTATGAAGCAATGGGCCAACGACAAAGACATGGAGATATTCAAACAAAGGAACGCATCATTGCGAAGTGTA
The DNA here is from genome assembly GCA_023846275.1 of Vanilla planifolia. NCBI lineage: Eukaryota > Viridiplantae > Streptophyta > Magnoliopsida > Asparagales > Orchidaceae > Vanilla > Vanilla planifolia. The sequence continues at coordinate 5,675,142 of CM043870.1, forward strand.
ATGAGCGACACATTCATAGTTTGGAAAAACAAGTGGACAAATCTAAATGCTATGCTAAATTATAAGATGCATACTCATCAAAACATTGTGGTGGCCACAAAAGAAATTCATAACTTCATTTGAAGAAACACATCGATGGTTGAAGTGGAATCAAACAAAAGAGTATATAATTGAAGAAATTTCCAATACTTAAATGACACTAGAAATAGAGATGGATTGACGATATCAAGCATGTGGATGCAGCACAATATGGTATAGTGAAATTTTACATTAGCTGTTACTCTCTAGTTAAAAGGATAGATGGTTGTCATCATAAATGTATGCATTTTCCTGCAAATTCATTTCTTCTATTTCTTTGTATATTAGCATTATTTTTTCTTTAGGTTATTAGGATTTATTATCCAATGTCATTATTTTGTTTGCAGCATGTTGTTTTGTGCAAGTGAATAGTACAATGACATCTTTTATTGTAAATGTAACAATTACAAAGATGCATACAACACTTACATTATGTTTTGTAGTAATTAACAAGGAAATAATATCAGCATAGTCGTTGAGCATAGATCCCCATAATCTATAGAGGTGCTGACCATTTCTGTTGCATGATCGAAGCCAATGCAGCTTGACATGGAGTCAACATGTTTGTTCATCATTGGATGCAGTTTTGGATATACTAATGTATGATTATAGTGTGTATTCTACAACAAACTCCTTGTTACCTTTCTAAACTTTATTTATTCTAAGCTTTGAAAATTCAAAATCCTCTTAAAAATACGAAATTTCTATTAAATATTTTATAGATAAAAAAGTTTTTTCAAAGCCTATTTTCCAATGTCGACATAAGATAATACTTTTATATTGAGAAAGTAATAGTTATTCTTGTCATTCATTGATGCACAAGACACCATCATAATACATTAAATTATTGTTGTACAACATTTGCTGCATCATCATTTCCCTAACTTATTAATGCAACACATCCACTTTTCAAACTCACTTTCAAATAGTTCTGTTCTTTTTTAGTTTAAAATGAGCTTTTCAACCTAAGCCTAGACATCTTGGCAGCAATTGCATGTTCTGTACTGCTTGGATTACTTAAGAAGTGTGTATTAAAAGTGAACGATAGATTAGCCATATCCTGAATCCCCCAATTGTTCATGTTTTCTAATTCATTTCCAGCTTTCCTTATCATGCAAAAAGGGGTTCTGTAATAGGGAATCTGTCAGGATAACCAGGGACAAGGAAGGTTTTAAAGTAATTCAAATTTTAGTATTCCCATTTTGACCTTATTTATTATTCGTGTATTTACAAAGTAATTAGCATGTACTGATCCAGCCTTAACCAAACACTCGGCAATGTTGACCAGGCCCTATGATTCTCTTCTGCACTATTCTACGTCATTCAAGGCCTTGAACTTAGGCCCTTTTTTATGGATAAAAAAAAAAAAAATACATGTAGGCTTGGAGGCATCCAAATTTGTCCTTTGCTGGTATTTGAAGTGTGGATCGGTGCTAAACTTTACAGTATAATTTTTTTGCTGTAGGGAAATAAGCTAGCTGGGTTTTGTCTAGCTGTCCAATCTTCAGCAGAAAGTATTGGAACTATTGGGCGTGAGTATGCTTAAACTTGGCATCATTATTAAGTTTTTGTTGTATTTTAATTTGTTTTGTACTGTCTTTTAGAATTCATATATTGTGGAAATTATGTTACCCCATATTATCCCTTCTAAACTTTGTAGAGAATTTCATGACGGAATACCATATGGTCTTTGATAGAGAAAATTTCAAGCTTGGATGGTCTCGCTCAGATTGTGAGATATTTTTCCCTTTATTATAGATGAAATTCTTCTTGCGATAATCACTTAAAGTTTAACTACATTATGACCATAGTGTTGCTTCTAACATTTGGTTTTAGTTGTGATGAGATTCAAACAATTCCAACCCTGTGGAGTTGTATTTGAGAAGTTATACATCCCAATTCATGTGAATTAAGGTCTTGTTTCTTAAGTTGTATGCCCGAACTTATGAACGACATAATAGGGGTTGAGATCATGTAAATCTCCCAAATTGAAGTCATGGAATGTTATAATTTACAAGCCGTTAAGTGCAAAACATGTGGTGCTAACGATAGGTTATATAGTGGAATATGTTTTAATGATGACACATGAATTGAATGGTTTAAATGAGATTGAGAAAAATAATTTCTATGTCCCTAGTCTTTTATTAAACAATCATGACTGGAGTGATTAGTCATTAATAAGAGAAAAGCTTGACAGAAAGCATAAGGAGAATCTTCTTGTAAGCTCTTGTGATTTATTCCTATTGAAGGTTTTCCAGCATGCCTATGATTTTTCTCAAATTTGGGTTTTACATTTATATCTTTTTCTTCTTGTGGCATTTAAATTTGTTCTTTGAGAGTTTCATTGTTGCTTTTGACAAGAACGCTTACATTTAAGGGAATGAGTGAGTTTGTTTAGAACAAATTTTTTCAACTTTGGCATTGACTGTCATATTCCCAATAATTGGTATTAATGTTTTACCAGTCACTAACCTTTTTTTTTGGCACTGAATAACTAAAAGATGGAGGACAGTGAAGTCAAGTTTGACAAATTTGATATTACAGATTTTGATTTCTGGAATATGCTGATGGAAGACCTTTATTAGAAAACTTTGTGCCAACCAGGATTATGAAGCATGAAAGATTGGGATGTGGTCTGCATGCACTAGGATTGGTATGATTAGTTCTTGATTGGAGTGTAGCTTTTGATGTGGGCAACAAGATATCATGCGTGTTTGATGAAGGCATTATGTCATATGTATGAGAAGGCCTTTGTGTCAAACAAAGTTGCTCTGATGTGTTAGTTCATTGTGAACATGGCTGAAGGAACATCAGTCATGAATCACTTCAACAAGTTCCATGCTATTACGGTGGAGTTCAATGGATATATATTTTAATGTTGACGTGAAGATTCTTGTTTTACTGTGAGTTTATGAGTTGGTGAAATTCATGGGATATTGATTTTAATGATGATGTAAAGATTCTTATTTTTCTTTCCTCTTTATCTAAGAGATGGGATGCAATCATTATTGTGGCAAAAAGTTGAATTTTCAGACAAGTAATTTATGCTACAAGAGACCCAAAATTTTGATTCTAGTCGAGGGCATTTATAGAAGAAACTTGGGAGATCCTGAGGTGCTGCATTGAAGATTGAAGGAACAAGTTGTAACTATTAGTGGAGTAGTAAAAAGAAGGGAAAATCCAAGTCAAAAGAGAGGATATAAGTCGCAAATTGAAGTGAAATCATTTGTTAATATCGTGAGAAGAATGTTCAAGTCAAACGAAAATATAAAACCTTAGGGAAGAATACGAGTCAAGTGTATGAGAGGCAAGTGGATAAATGCAAGATTCGAGAGCATTGAAGATGACCTAACCTTGAGTGTTACTATTATCTGATTGGTCATGCTGTCTAGACTCCATAACATTGTTTTACTAAACATCAAGTCGAAATTGCTGCAAAATTTTGATGTGATCGGTTTGGTAAGGTATATCTTGCTTACAATGAATCTCTACAAATCATGACGATACTGTGTGGGTACCAACATCGAACAAAAGTTTTTGGATATTGCACATGTCAATTATACCCCTGGTTTGAAAAGGACCTTCATCTTTGTTAGGCAATTAAATAGCATGGGCTATAGGACCATATTTAGAGGCAACCATTAAAGAACAAATGTTCATAGCATGACTCACCATGGTCTGGATTCTATATCCTTGGTTAGGATTTCTAATCCAGATTTCTTGGGTGTTTGAGTGATCCTTATCTGTGATCAGTTGTTGAATAAAATATGCATCCCAATCTGATTTGGAATTCCAACTTGGGATGTGTTCTTTGTCTTGACCTTGGATAGTATCGTTTAGTTTGGTGGTCTGCTCACCTTAAAATCCTAAATGCTGATCAATTCTTGAGTTTCTGGATTTGGAAGGAGTTGGGAAAATAGTGTGGGAAAATAAGATATTTCTGAGAATTCTGCATCTGCGTTTTATCAGTTTTTCATGTAGGACTGGTTTCTATTCATTCATCTAGCAAGGTTCCTGCTTTTAAGCATTGGATAAACTAATAACAAAGCTAAAATACCCAGAATATATCTTTGAAAAATAAAATGAATTTTGTTGATATATTCACTCTTCACGTTTGTAGTGCTTCAAGGAGTCTCTACAAATTTTTGTCCATCTAACAACTGATCTTTTTTATTTTTAGATTCCTTGAGACACTGATTTGCAATCCAATTCCATTGATGGATCAACTTCTCAAGCTCTTTGTTTTATAATGGTTGGATCTGGAAATTTAAATTGTTTCTTGCTGCGTAATTCAATTGGATGACAATTGATCCTCGTTATTTGATGCACAAATTGTTACATTAGATTTATTATGCAACAATCTTTCAGATGTCAGGCATTATCATTGGCTCAACTACTTTGGTCTTTATCCCTTTGTCATCTTGGGCTTTATTGTTAATTCAGCTTTTATTACAAATAATAATGCATAAAAAAATACAAAGTTAGGCTTTCAAACATGGTATAAATAGAAGAATAAGAAATGTTTCCAATAGTGGTTCCATGATTTAGTATACAACATATTTTAAACCATTAAACCAACATAAATTATGATTACAGTAAATAGTAGAACTTTTCAAAACATCTGATGGAAAATTTTTTAGAAAAATTATGCTTCACTGTAGAATTCAGCAGCCTTAACAATATATAGCAAATCTAATGTTGCCCTTTATCCTTCTAATTGTTCTGTTTTTCTGAAACTGAATGTAGATTGAATATAAGGTTAACTGCATATACTCTTATCAAATCTTGTGTCATCAGGTCATTATCTGGACAACAGCATAAGGGTTCCCCTTACCCCATCAGCACATAGTAAGCCGGAGAATCCACTTCCAACAAACCAACAGCAAAGATCTCCTAATGCACGGGCAGTTCCACCAGCAATTGCAGGAAGGGCTCCTATTATTCCATCTACAACATCACCAAAAAGGAACGCCCGGTTTTGTTCATTGTTTGTTTGGTTTTTTATTCAATTTGCTCTTATCAACATATAGAATAGTTTCACGGTGATATATTGAGATGTATAGGCTATAGCTAATGTAAATCTCAGAATACTAGCAAGCATGCCTTTTATCCAGTGTAGTTCTTCTTTTGTAATGGGTCTTTTAGAACCTTTTTGTGTTATAACTTTACATCATCTTTGCAATTTACACGCTTAATTGTTTATGGCCTTTTGTTCCAAAGATTTTTTGGAATTAATGGAGTTCTTAGGTGGTCTGATGGTCGTTCTTGTATGATTTTATTGTGCTGGTAATTTGGTTTGCTTTACAAATTCCTTGATTGCCTGATGCAGTAGTAAATTTCACCATTGTTTTAGAGACGAGTTTTCTTTTGTGGAGATAATCAATAGAACTGTTTTTTCATTTTTAATTCTATTTTCTTTTTTATAATACTGTTTTTTGCACGTTCTCTATGCCATATTGGTTCAAGTTGAACAATTTTTTAGTAAAACTTTCATAGCCATTCCCTATCCACTGCTAACCAAATTAAACAATTTTTTAGCAAAACTTTCATAGCCCTGCACCTCATTTATGCACTAGCTCTGTTAATCTATGAAAATTCATGAATTTGCCGCACCTAAGGCACAAAGCAAGGTTCTTTAAAGGTGTTGAACTCTTTTTTTAATGGCTTTTACAGCCTTCCAACCAGATCTAGGATGAATGGCCACACTCTCAAGAAATTCCTGACTTACTGAGCTTACAACCCTGTGGAATTTTGACCAAGTATCTCAACTTATATATATGGACTTTCAAACTGTTTGTTTTATTCTTATGAAGCATTGCCAGATGTCTCTTTTTGCAACAATTGTCTTTCAAGTTGTTATGGTGACTTAAGTTTATGCCATTGTAAGCCTTTGGGTTTTATTTGTAATCCATTTAAAATGTTTGTTTAAGTTTATGATATGGCTGACACCTGAATTGCACCAGTTTCTCAGAGCCACCACTTATCACTGTGATGCCATAAAAATTATATAAGAACATAAAATTGTGCTTCTGATTGGAAAAGACTCCTGGAATACCAAACAATGGAGAACAAAACGTTATTTGTTATTCTTGCTTTCTCTTTTAAGAGAAATACCAAGCGTTAGAGTTACCTTTTTTTCTTTATTACCATGCTTTGAACCATTGAACTGCCATTTAACCTCTAGGTTTTAAGAAGTTAGACTGTCAGGGCTACCCACTGTTCTTACTTGCAAAACATGTTGAACTCTATTTTACACGTTTCGGTTCAATTACTTGAGAGTTTGGCAATAGAGATCTGAAATTTTTTTTCTGATTTGTTAATTGCTGCATCTGCTCCTGCTTGCTTGGTATTAATTTTGAGGGAAATGTGGTACTATTTACCACTAAAAATGCACCTTATCAAGCCCAAGAAATTAGATGCTCATCTGTTTCCATGTAATTTTTTATGGATATTTTTGATGGATTGTGCCAGATTAGTGGTGTATGATTGATAAATTTTTTTTTTTGTATCAGTTTCCTTTCACAACATTGACATGTGGTTTTGGTTTGTATCCTAATTTTCATTATTCATTTAACTTTATAGACCACTCTTTTTAACAAGTTTAGGTTCATGAATGAAAGAAAACAAACCCTTTTCTATTTTATCGTTCATCAAACTATATTATGTCTTGGAAGTCATGGAATCAAGGGAGTAGAACCTTGCAAAGTGTACGGTAAATATGTACAATAGATCTTTTGGGTCAGAACTTTTTTGAATCCTACGCATATCTAAGCTTTTAAATAGAATGTTTTCTGGTGCAAATAACTTTTTGGTTTGATTTGAACTTTGATTTGTTTTGTAATTTTAGGAATCTGTAAGATAAATTGCCTGTAACTTAGTTTGATTAACACTCCTCTGTTAAAGCTTTTGCTTTTAATATTTTGATTATTTTTTTATAATTTAGTACAACAAACATATCATTATATGCCAAAGTTGCATTAGATATCATTATTCATGCAATCTGTTTTGAAAATATTTGACATGGTTTCAGATCTTTCAGTGATTCTAAGGTGTATATCAGATCCTTTTACTCTTTTTTAAGCTTGAACTATGATTGGTGTGGACTGGCCTAGCATCAACTTTCCTTGCTTTGCCGTCCATTAAGAACGGCATATATCTCTTTTTCCTTTATTAAACAAAAGTAGGGGCTCTCATCCTTTCCTCTTTTTGTGATCTGCTTTAGGGTTATCATGCTTTTTTTTATTTTCTGTTATGACAGGAAAACCCTAAAATTTGTTGGGAATTTTGTTTCATTGCTAATTGTTCCTGTATAGCTTTTGTTCAGTTTTATTGGCATTTTAGTTGTGGGATTTGAGGTTGCTCTACCTTTCCTATGTAATTTCCATACTAAATGCTTATGTCAAAGCCATTCTTTGTACCCTAATAATCAAATTTGGATTGGTATAGATAAAGCTTTTGTTTTGTTTTCAACCCTGGTGCTTCAATGTTTATGGCCTTTAGGCATTATCAATGAACTATGTTGATGCATTTACTAGATCCTACTTGGGATCTAGTTAAGATTAATTGAAGCATTTGAATTGGAACTGAAATGATTGTTGGGTAAATGTTCTCTTGTTTTTAATTTATATGTACTTAGAATATGTGATTTATTATTTTTATTCTTTAAATGTTCAAATTTGTTAAATTTCTTAAAGAATTTTTTTTAAATCTAATCAACTATGTCATGTTTTGATATTTTCCGACCAATACCACTCTCTTTGCCATATGCACTGTTTTGGAATCTTCTTTCAGGTCTTTTCACATAACAAGACAGGTATCATTCAGTAAGGTAGCACTCGCGTGGAGCACATGCACAGGAAACTTTTGGGTTTGTTTCTTTCAGCTTGAAAGAATGGAAGTGATAATGGACATGAATATTGTGAATCAAAAAAAAAAAAAAAAAATGGTAAGAAGACTTCAAAAATATCTTTGTCAAGTTACAAGAACACTCTCAAAGTTTTCTTCGACATAAAGATAGGAAGATTAGAAATTTGATGAATCAAACGATGGTTGAGTAGATTAGAGATTTGATGAACCAAATGGAAGTTGATCTTTGTTTGAGCGTATTTTTTAGCTATGCATGTTTTGTGTTAATCTATCGTATCACAGGTATTCTTTTATTGAGACTCAACGATGGTCTTCCTTACTTTGAGTGACTACACATAGCTTTCAATGGATCTTGTCCTTCATATGATTGACTATGTAACTCTCATGTGTGGTCTTAGCTAGGCTAGAGTTCTTTCTTTTGATCATTATTGAAGAGCTTTGTTTAATCTTGTTTGATATGTGAACTTTGGTAGTAAAGCTTTTATGTTGGTCTCATGTCAATTGATGAGGCATTAATCGAAGATGAGGTTTAGATGATTTAATGAGGGATAGATAGACAAGAACCTACAAATGAAACTTGTTGAACATGGTTTGTCAATAAAGATGAGGGGCAATAGGGTTTCCATCATGTTGGTCACAATGCCTTGCAAAACTTTTGTTGAAACTCTTCTAATAATCATTGTACTAATAGTTATGATCATACATACTAATATCCTAATATGTTCTCGGTGTTGAATCACTATAAGATAAGGTTAGGGTGGTCTCAAATTTTTATCATCTTAGATAATTGGCATCTATTCTCAAATAGCTTGCTTGCTTCTTTACTTCAAATTGGAATCTACTTTAAAAAATGATAAAATAGATTTTTTTGAAAGTATAAGATGTTTGTTAAGCCGAAACATAGAGTCGAAATATAAGGATTGAATACATGTCAAAGGATTACATGTAAAAAGTATTTGTAGGTTATTCACATGAGTGGTTTTTTGGATAATACCAGAGTTATTCTAACATCACTTTTATTGATGTTTTTAATTCAATATTATTTAAAAATCTTTGTTTATTATTTTAATATCAAGATGGTTGATATTGAATGATAAATTTGTGAATTTTAATCATAATGTCTTCAGATAAAAAATATATATATATTATAGAACACTAATATTTTTGAATCAAAAGTTTTCTTTAACCTTTACATAGCTATCACAGAATTTGGATTCTTTTCTAAGTTATTGGGCAGGCAAGCATCATTTCAATTCAAAGATATGCTTAGCCCACAGCTTAACACTTGTTCCAAAGTCACTCTCCAAAGGAATAAGATCCATTCCTTAAACCAAAACAAAAGAAATTAGCATGAATAAAATTCCAAACTTGACGTCTAAAGCAAAAAAGTTGCATTTGATCATGTTGTATTTTGATCTTCCAATATCATCATATGATGTTGTCTTGTTTATATTGAAAAGAGAAATTAAAAGTTATTAGCCAAACTTTGTGTCATGTATAAGCTAAATATTTGCATTGCTTTCAATTAGATATAGGATTCGAGTCTAATTGGCCTTGATTTGATTCTGATTCTATCAAATCCCTAGTGATTTCATCTTTGCTTTTGAAGTATTTTTAGCACTTCTACTTCCAACTCTAGACTAAAAAATTATATATTTATAAAAAGGTATGAAAATGGCCAAATGTTCTCTAAAGTTTTGTTCTTTTATACTATTCCACCCACAATTGATGGCTAATAACTCACAATTAGTGAAAACATTAAGGCTAATCCCTTTTTTAAATGCCATGATTAGGTGAGGGGAAGTCTCTTGCTCTTAATTAGGGTTTTTTTTTCTTTTAATCACAAAGCAAATGATTTCTTTCAACTAAAACATGAATTCTTAACCTAATCTTTTGACCAAGTCTTTTTCAATTTTAGTAATAAAATAAATGAGACTTGTTAGCTATTTGTTAAATGAAGCATGATGCCTTAGATAGAGAAGGCAAAAAGATAGATTTGTTTGAGATACTTGTTGCATAGTTGACTTGAGTAATGAATGGATTTAAAAATTAGTGGTAGTAAAAGTACGTTAAAAAATTTTGTATTTATTTGATTAATTTATCGTATGACGACCAATTATTTTAAAAATTTATATAAAAATATTTTTAAAAATAGTAAAAATAAAATAAAATAAATGGTTTTGAGTCTTATATAATTTAGATGAAAATATTATCTATAAATGAAGATTATAATTATGTTAAAAAAATTCTTAATCTAAATCTAAGATATTAATAAAAAAATAATAATACAAATATTAGATGATACATAAATAATAATACAACAAATATTAGAAAAATAAAATATATATATATATATATATATGCACACATATGTATATATATATAAAAGATATAAAAATTAAATATAAAACATAGTTAAATATAATAAAATAAATTTATCATATTATTATAAACAAAACATAATAATTATAATGCTAGTTTCCATCAATTTTTTATGGTGAAAACTTTAGGTCACCTTTGCTTTTTGGGTAGGTATGTTCTTTCCTAAAGGCCTATATATAAAGGGGCTTGTAACCTAACAAAGTTACAAGACTTGCATTGAGAGCCAAGAGAAGACATTAGGCTGCAAAGTATTCTCCTTTTCAGGGCCTTTTCAAATGCTTGCTTAACCACAAAGCACAGCAAACCAGGCTTGTCTCCCTTGATCTCTCTTCCTCCCAAGCAGCAATTTCTACTTGGAAGACTCTTCTGCAACCATGGGTTATCTTCAAAGTCTCCTTGGATATGGCCACACTCACAAGAAGAGGAGGCAGCTCCAGACTGTTGAACTCAAGGTTAGGATGGACTGTGATGGGTGTGAGCTCAAGGTGAAGAAAGCCCTCTCCAACATGAAAGGCAAGTCCTTTTATACCCTTAACAAAAACAATTCAGGACATTTCTAGTCTCCTTTCCCTCTTTTCAACTGATCTTGAGTCAATTTGATTTGGGTTCAACATAAAATGTTAAACAAGTTTCTAATTGAATTGATTCAAGCTCAATTCCAGTCAAAACTGTAACAGATTTTCAGGTGATCTTCGACCCAAAACAACCGTCGTTCTAAGGTGCTTATTGCTTGCTGCAGGAGTTGAATCAGTGGAAATCAACAGGAAGCAAAACAAGGTAACTGTGACGGGTTACATTGAACAAAACAAGGTTCTGAAGAAGGTTCAGGCCACTGGAAAGAAAGCAGAGATATGGCCTTATGTTCCTTATGATTTGGTGATGCACCCTTATGTGGTTGGCACTTATGACAAGAGGGCTCCTCCAGGGTATGTGAGGAATGTAGAAGTCATCACAGCTTCAAGCTCCACAGTGAAGCAAGAGGAGAGGTTCACCAATCTATTCAGTGATGAAAACCCTAATGCCTGCTTGATAATGTGAAGAGAAATCTGGGAGATTTTAGTGAGGATGATGCAAGGAAGAGAAGCACGCATTAGTCTCTAATTCTATACCAGAGATGAAGCTTTTCTAGCTATTCTAGGCTACCATGTGCTTGTATTATGTTAGTAAAGTTGCATAAATCTGCAAAGGTTCTCAAATAGCAGCAAAATAAAGCTATGGTAATTGTCAAAACTCTCGTGAAAAACTGCTTTTGAGTGCCCCTTATTGTTGAGTATTGCTCATGGAGAAATATGCTCTATTTTTTTCCATAAAAAGCTGACAATTATAACCATTAAACAAAAATACTATCCAAGAAAAACATGCAATTGTTGTAGTAGCTCAAAAACAGATCTTGTTTCATAGCAACCCATGGTTGCTAATTACACTTGAACAAGAAGCAAAGCAAACAAAGACATGATAAACAACAAAATAGAAGCAAACCTCAATGTCTTTCAAACAATGCAGCAGGCAAAACAAACACAAATGATCACGTCAAACCGATCCACACCACCACCGTCGGTCGAGCACCCAGTTTTGCATCAAAAAACCCAATGGCAAATCGACCAACTCGCACTTATTTGAGAAAGAAACCATGGCAACGTTTCATTTCTTCTTAGCTGCAGATTTTGTAACCTTAGCCCCGGTTGGATCCTTCTTCTCCACACTCTTGATGACCCCCACAGCTACTGTCTGCCTCATGTCCCTCACGGCAAACCTCCCCAGTGGAGGATACTCCGAGAACGTCTCAACGACCATGGGCTTGGTGGGAATCATCCTCACAAACCCTGCGTCACCGTTCTTCAAAAACTTGGGTTCTTTTTCTAATTCCTTACCGGACCGACGATCAATCTTGGTCAAGATCTCAGCAAACTTGACAGCGATGTGCGAGGTGTGACAATCAAGCACAGGGGCATAGCCATTGCCGATTTGGCCAGGGTGATTCATGATGATGACCTGAGAAGTGAAGTTGGCTGCCTCCTTGGTTGGATCATCCTTGGAGTTGGAGGCCACAAAACCACGCTTCAAGTCCTTGACTGCAACATTCTTCACATTAAAGCCAACATTGTCGCCAGGAAGGGCTTCTTGGAGAGCCTCGTGGTGCATCTCAACAGACTTGACTTCAGTGGTGAGGCCCGTAGGGCCAAAGGTGACCACCATTCCAGGCTTGAGGACACCAGTCTCAACTCGACCCACAGGGACAGTTCCAATACCCCCAATCTTGTAAACGTCTTGAAGGGGAAGTCGGAGGGGCTTGTCACTGGGTCGCTTGGGTTCCTGGATCAAGTCGAGGGCGTCGAGTAGAGTGGGACCCTTGTACCAATCAAGGTTGGTGGACCTCTCGATCATGTTGTCGCCTTCAAATCCGGAGATTGGGACGAAGGGGATCTTATCTGGATTGTACCCAACCTTCTTTAGATAGGAAGAAACCTCCTTCACAATTTCATCATACCTAGCTTTTGAGTATTTAGGTGTTGTTGCATCCATCTGTTACATGTACATTAACTTATCTTAGAGACAATGTCTGATAAAGTAGAAATAAAACTCTGAAGAAAAATGTTTCAAACAAAATACAGTGAAAAAAAACTCGTATGAAATTGGAGTTTCAAATCTGATTTTCAAAAGAGAACCATAGCAAAGCAAGCACAAAAACAGAAAGACACCTAATAAAACTTATATATTTACCTTGTTACATCTACATACACTTAGTTTAGAAGGTTTGGAAAAAAAAAAAGGAAGGTTTTGAAGAAATGAAGTTTGAAAAAAAAAATCTTTTACATCAAATTTGGAAGTAATTAAAATAACACACAGAATGAAGGTTGAACATTTACCTTGTTACAGCAACAAATCATCTGCTTAACACCAAGGGTGAAGGCGAGAAGGGCATGCTCACGGGTCTGTCCATCCTTAGAAATGCCTGCTTCGAAACCTCCTGTGGTAGAGTCGATGATGAGGACAGCACAATCCGCCTGAGAAGTCCCAGTGATCATATTCTTGATGAAATCTCTATGGCCCGGAGCATCAATGACAGTGCAATAGTATTTTGTAGTCTCAAACTTCCAGAGGGCAATGTCGATGGTGATGCCACGCTCGCGCTCAGCCTTCAGCTTGTCGAGCACCCAAGCATACTTGAATGACCTCTTGTTCATCTCAGCTGCTTCCTTCTCGAACCTCTCGATCACACGCTTATCGATGCCACCAAGTTTGTATATGAGGTGACCAGTGGTGGTCGACTTTCCCGAGTCGACATGACCAATCACAACTATGTTGATATGAACTTTCTCCTTCCCCATGGTTAATTCTACTTATACTACACAAAAATTAGATGCATGTCAGGATTTAAATGATATGAGAATTGAAGTAAAAAAAGGGACCTTCAACTACAAATCACAGTTGTAGTGCAATTACTAAGCCAAAACAAATTATAATATAGCGTAATCAAGAATCAAGAAATGCCTAGTTTGACATAATTTTCAATCTAAATCATAGTTAAGACCTTGAATTCTTCTACTTCTATATGTGATAGTAAAGTTATTATTGAAAAGATGCTTAGTAAAAGTCCTAACTTGCCGATCACATTTTTTACAAGTTTTCAAAAAGTTTTTTCTTTTCAAAACCCAAAAATATCAATAGCCCGAAAAAACATATTTCCTAATCCTTTTGTATTCCTATTAAACTCTTTTCCAAAGTTTCTCTGAAAAAAACATCTTATGTTTAAAATAACTTTTTAAACTCACAAGTCATGCACAAATAGAACTTAAAAAAAAAACAATAACAGATGCAAACTAACCCTTAAACTATAGATGAACTCAACATGAGATTTATATGCAATCAACATCACAATATTTTCAAAATTCCTACTTAAACTATAGATGAACTCTTCGAGATGGTAGGAAATAAGACATCTTACAATTGATAACCCATGAATAGACCAATCATTACCCAAACAAAGCCAAAGACATGATAGAAACAGGATCACTACGACAAATAGAACGCAGAAAAAGAAAACAAAAGAACAAGTGGTACAAAATATACATAAAATGAAACCTAAACACCAGAGCAAGGTCTTCACTAGCACATTAAAAAGAGAGAACAAATCCCTCTAATATTGGGGGTGACAAACTTCCAAAATATCTCACCAAAGCTTCAAGGAGGAACAAAGAAGGTTCTTTGAAGGTTTCAGTAAATGCACAGCCTTTATCACTCAATCTCCAAGCCAATAGTGTTTTTTACCGTATAGCAGTCCTCAAATTGCCCTGTTTCTTCACTGAAAAGCAACAACCACCACAATCAACAAAGTCTGCATCATCCCCACTTGTTCACCACTTACCCATAGTTATGAAAGTCGATTTTCCCCAAGCAATGCCTTCCATAAGCGTTAATTACATGACTTTATGCCTATAATATTACACACAAACGCGCCGTGTGGAATCACCTCCTCATTTATCTGTCCCTACACCTTAAATCGTTCCAACAATGAAAAATCCATGATTCCAAATGAAGAATGATGCCATAGGTTCAATCCACAACTAAGACAATGTAACGCAAGCAAATAGATTATTAGAATACACTAAATTCGTTCTACAAGAATCGTATACCAAGCAAATAAATCCAGATAAAAGATATTCCACTCCACCTCTACCTACATCACCATTCTCCACGACACCTCTCACTTGTTCCCAATGTCCCTACCTTTAATTTAATATCTAAAAGCAGCCACATAGAACCGAAAGATTCCAAAGGCTTTTGCCTTAATTGAACGAACAACAATTAAGATAAAAAAAAAACCGTCTTTACAAAGAAGATATCTCTCGTCCACAGTATACAAATAATCCGATCTACGAAAAGCAAAAAATTACAACTTTAAAACGGATCAAGCAAATTTTACGTCCAGAACATACCAAAACAAAGATGAGATCGTAAATTTGAAAAGAACAGATGAAGAGAAACCCTAACCGAACGTTACACGATGGAGTGAAGGAAGAAAAACAGCCTTCCCTCTGTCTGCTGCTCTGGGTTGGCGGCGATCGGGAAAGAGAAGAAACCCTAGTGGGCAAAGCGTTGGTTTTATAGCCATCTTAATTACCAAAATAACCCTATTGTTTTCTGAAGAAATATTTAAATTTTTAAATTGTTTTTTACAATAAAAACAAATACAAATATTTGAATAAACCTTAAAACCAACTAGGAAAATAAATTTAGAATTTTTTATTTATTTTTAAATAGTTTCCAAGATTTTGATTTGATCTTAATAAATAAAAATTTCTATTTATTTTGTTTTTAAGTAACATTAATTTTGTTTTACATTTGTATCTAGTAAACAAGGTTAATTTATCAATATTTATGTTAAACAAACCTTCTTAAAAAAGAGATTTTACACAAACAAAAATACTAAAAAATTACTCAATAAAATTTCAATATTTTTAAATTTAAGAAAATTATTTTGAAAATTCTTCTCAAACATGAGCTCAATCTATCATTGAAAAGTAATTTTTTAACTTTTTATATTAAAAATTAATTAGCTAATTAAATGACAATTTTTAGAACAAAATGACACTTTGTTATTCCATATGATCATGGATCACAAATATATAACATATATTTAAACAAAAAAAAAAGAAATATTTACTGTTATATAAGCATTAATCATGATTAACACCATACTGCTTCCTACATCATCGAGCCACATCGTTCTCTACAAATTGTAACCCTAGATGGCTTCCCTGTGCTTCAAGCTGTGATCGAGCCTCAGAGAGAGCCCTGGAGACCTCCTCATCGGCTGGACTGTCCCTCATCAAGGCCTCATAGTCCTCCAGAGCTGCTTCCCATCTCCCCAGCTAAGGAAGGAGAAGAAGCAATTCAATCATCTAAGCTTCCGTGTGAGGAAAAGTTTGAAAGGAGACTCACCTTCGCAAAGCAATCAGCTCTCCTGAGCCTTGCCTTGGCATAGGAAGGTCGAAGGCTCAGCGCGGCGTTGCAGTCTTCGATTGCTTCCTCCAACAGGCCGAGCTTTGAGCGGCAAGCAGCCCGGTTGCAGAGAAGAAGCGCGTTGTGGGGATCATGAGCAAGGCCCTGTGCATAAGCACTGCTTGCCTCGGAGTATTTGCAGGCCCCGAAGAGCTCGTTGCCTTTGCTTCGGGCCGAGGCCACGGCTCCCGTTTGTTCGACGACGGCGATGACCTCTTGGTTGGTTTGAGCCACCTTGGCCGCCCTCTTGGCCGCCGCAACCGCCTCTTCGATCCTGCATTGCGGTTGCAAATGTTGGAGAATTTTCTTCTGAAGAGTCATGCTTTTGTGATGAAATATAAAACGAATGTTAAAAAAAAAAAAAAAAAAAAAGAGCCGTTATGTAAGTAGAAACAGAGTTTTGATGAAAAATATACTAAGCCTCATTTATTAAAATTTTTTTATATATAATTTTATCAAGATTGTAACAAATAAATCAAAATCAAATCCAAAAATGTATTCAACCACCATTATTATATTGATTTAAATATGAAACCTAATTTTTTTTATTTTTATAAAATAATTTTTATTATATATTTAAATATAAATTCATATAATCATGATTAAAAAAATCAAAAAATAATATCATAATTATGATGATCTATGTATCAATGTAACTAAAGTTTTAAAATCTTTGATATAAATAGTCTATAAATTAAGGGTCATGAAAGCAAAATAGGTATAAAGAAAAGAAGGTTCTATTAAAGAGCAACAAATGTTATTCTTTCTAAGTCATTTTGTTTGTGAAAAATGAAGAGATTTTATCTTTTTCTATTTTAATATTTTTATATATTGGCAATATTAGATGTATTTAGATAAAGTTATTATATCAACATATAATTCTATAGTTTGCATTTGTGACTTTCTTTGTTCTCCAGTTAAGCATACTTGAGAGGAATCATACAAATTTAGCAATTTTTATTTTTTATTGAATGCGATTAATCACTGACCTTCCCGAAGCCAAGTCGACCTGTGCTTGGATGATGAGAATGTGCCCAATTGTGGCTGCACCAAAGAGACTGGTGGCAGCATTGGGGTCGAACTTGGGTGCGTTCTTGAGCACCATATCGGCCTCTTCATGCTTGCCAAGCTTCACAAGTGCTTCTGCTTGCCACGCAAATACCTTTCAAGGTTTCAACTTTGAGGTATTCTAACTTCCAATCAAAGAGGAAGAAGAAGAAGACGAAGAAGAAAGAAAAAGAAGACATGTAAGAAAGTTTAGTTATAAAATTAGCTACCTTTGGAGCAGAATCAGCACCATTAGAAATGGCAGATTGGCATTCTTTGAGCATGGTTTGCCAATCCTTTAGTTTGCGAGCTTCGATGCATTTAACTATTTGGGTTTGGAGCATCTTTGCTCTGGAGATCTCCTCTGGATCAGACTCCTTTTGAGATAGAACATAGTGGTGAACTGCTCTCTCAGATTCTCCCAATCTGAAAGATGAATTCAGCTCAAATGGAATAAAAAAACTAAAACATTGGAAATTATAGAAGTAATTTTGAAATCAATAGAGTTATTTGTGATGCACAACAACAGTTCAAAACAGCTTCCAGGACTGACTTTCACTTTTATGATGCAACAAATCTTTAAGAAAGGTATACATATATCTGTGAAACTCATTTTATTTGGTTGGAAGGTCGAATCGTCTACATTTCAATCGTTCAACACCATATTCTTCAATCAAAACTGGTCAAGTTTAATTTAGACAAATGATCTGAATCAAACATTTACAGTGTTTTCACTGTAATCGTTTAAACAAGCTAAATCTAAGCTAGATTGTAGTATAATAGTTTGCACAAAGCTTTTCTTTAGAAGGCTTAAAGAGTTGTGGCTAAAACATTTTTCAAACCTAAAACTTTTGAAGCCTTTCTTCTTGTGAATGAGCCTATTTTTGCACGTCAAGTGATGTGTCTCATGTGAGGCATTCACTGAAATCTTGTAAAGTTTTATTAAGCAAGATGATGTCGGCCTTTTTCACTTCAATGGTCATATAATGGTGAACTGATCTCTCATATTCTCCTAATGTGAAAGATGAGTTGAGCTCAAATGGAACAAAAAGATGCTGAACTATGGGAAATGTTAAAAGCAAATTTTGCAATCAACAGATTTATAGGAAAACATTTCTGCCTTTTCCTTTTGTTATGTAAAACAAAAGTTCAAACAGCTTTCTAGAAGAGCTTTTCAGAATAGAGTTCTTGAGGCCATCATCCTAGAGCAAGAGTTCTTGAAGATTGGAATATAGCTTATGTGAACTTTAGCATCAATTAACAAGTTTTTGCTTTTTTGATAGAACAAATCCTAAAGAAAATCATATGTTGGTGTATCGGACATCCTAAATATCAATAAAACAATGGTGAAACCCATTTTGATTGGTTGGGAGTTTGAATCGATACATTTTTAATCTTTTAGCACTGTATTAGGATGTAATCCTAATTTGGAAGAATGTTTTCGCTGCATGACATTCACTCATATATTGGTATATGTGTAACCTAAACTTTGATAAAACAATGGTAAAACTCATTTTGTTTGTTTAAGTAGGGAGATTTCAATCTTTCATCACTACATTAAAATATAACAATAATTTCAAAAGATGCTTTCACACTTCAAGCCTCATGTGTGACATTAGATCAAATCTTGTAAGATTATAAGTTGATATATTGGGCAACCTAAACTTTGATAAAACAATGGTGAAACTCATATTATTCAATAGGGAGGCTGAATCGCTACACTTTAATCTTTCAACACCACATTGGGATGTACCTTAACTTGGAAGAATGTTTTTGCACTTCAAGCAATGAAATCTCATATGTGACATTCACTCAAATCCTATAAAATCATACGTTGATGTATTGGGCAATCTAAATTTTGATAAAAGAACGATGAAAGTCATTTTTATTGATTATGAAGTTAAATTACTACATCTTAATCTTTCAACACTACATGAGAATGTAAGAAAGTTTTCATACTTCAAACGATGAGTCACATGTGTTGTAAAATTATACGTTGATGTACAGGGCAAACTTCGACAAAACAATGATGAAACTTATTTTGATTAGTTGGGAGATGAAATCACTACATTTTAATCTTTTAGCACAACATTCGACTAATGTAACCCTAATTTGGAAGAATGTTATCAAACTTCAAGTTATGAGTCTTATGTGAGATCTTCACTCAAATCCTATAAAATCTTATAAATTTTTGTTTAGACAAATGATCTAAATCGAATATTTATAGTATTTTCATTACAATTGTCGAAGCAAACTAACTCTAAGCTAGATTATAGTATTATAGCTTGCACAAAGCTCTTCAATCAAAGGCTTAAAAGAGTTGTGGCTAAAACATTCTAACTTAAGAACTTTGGCTTCTTTTCTTCTTGTGGATGAGACTATTTACCTGTGATACAATGAAGCCAAGCGATGGTGAGCTCTCCCATGGGATGGATCGATCCTCACCGCCTCCTTGCACTCGGCGACCGCCTCAATCAGCCTTCCCATCCCAATGAGCGCCGCCGCCTTGTTGCTCCGATAAGTAGCCTTCTCGGGAGCAAGCGAGATGGCCTCTTCGTAGAGGGCCAAAGCCTGACCGAACCTCCCTCTCTTGAGCTCCTCGTTGCCCATCTCCTTCAGCTTATCGGGATCTCCTCTCTTCAAAGTGACCATCTCCTTCGCTGCGTTCCTCGCTCCGCCGTAGATGTTGCCCAATTGGGGACACACTGTGCCGTTTCCGGACGAAGCTCGCACAGAATTGATGCTTCTGTTGGCCATCTGGTAGTCAAAGATCATCCTTTCGAGCTCACCCGACAATCCATTTCCCGGCGTGGGCACAATCTGCATCGTAGTCGCCGGAGCCGGAGATAGTTTCGGCGAGCGGAGCACCACCGGCAGAGGCGGATTTTCCTTGGGGGGTAATCTCCTACCCACGGGGCGTGGCGGAGGGAGCTTCGGGGATTGAGGTGGCCTGTTCGATTGCGGAGTAGAATCAGCGGGCCGCGGAGGCGGCTGCCGTCGTCGTCCGATGAAACTCATCAAACTGCAACATCTGGACTTCTTCGGCTCGCCGGTGACGCCGCTCTCCATCTCCCGATCGGCGACTAGGAAGGAGGACAACTTGGGGGGGAAAGGCTGAAAAGTATGTGGCCTTAGAATTGGGCAGAGAAGAAGACAGGACGAGTTAGCAGGGAAGCCATTTGTGGCTTACTTGAAGCTCCGGAGAGTCCTTCCAAAGTCGCTGTCAGGTCTTAAGAATACATCTTCTTCTTCTTCCGCCAACTTGCATCCATATTTGTCTTTCCTTCTACTCCGCCCTGTTGCCGACGGAAATTAGTTCAATACAAATGAAGATGGCAATCGGCGACGCGGTCAAGCTTCCTAACTTTTTTTTTTTTCATAAAAAAATTTAAAAAAATACTAAAATATAAATATGATAAAAAAATATATTAATCAACAGCTGTGCAGGCCACCGACTCGGCCGGTTCTTTCAATGGATCGGCGACGTTATGCTTTTTGAAGTATTATATTTTATGGGTTACAATAAGAAGTATTATATAAATTAAAAGTTTTTTTTTTTTTTTTTTATTTGATAAAGCTAAAAGGTACAAGAGTTTTCCAAGCTACGGAGAGCTAAGAACTACATGAGTCCAAGTTTAGCAAGGGAGAGAATTTCTGAACTGAGTAGCTGACCCGACGGTCGGAGTAAGTAAAGATTGACTATGAACTTTTGTGTCTCCCATAGGAAGCGATCAGGAGTTACCACTGTACCCTCATGGAGTGCTGAATTCCAATTTTTCCAGGCCATCCAGCATATAGATGCTGGGATTGAGTAGGCTAATGAGTTGATAGTTGATTTGTGGGACCACCAGCTGAATATCCGGGGAAGAGATGGCCTCTTTATGTTGATGTCGAGGCGGCGTTCGAACCAAGTCCATGTGGGTTTGGTGATCGAGCAGTGCCAGAAGATGTGCTCCAATGTATCAATCTGCGGACAGAAGGGGCACTTTGGAGCAAGAGAGATGCCAATAGATTGAATTTTGTGTGGTAATGGCAGTGCGTTGTTGAGTAATCTCCACACCAAGATGGAGACTTTTGGCAGAATTCTTTTGTGCCAAATAAGTTTGTTGTGGTCATATCGCCTGGGAACCGGGGGGAGAGATGTTGAGCAAAATATACTGTTATACCCAGTAAAAATTTTTATGTTAATCTTTAATAAATTAATTTTTGGCTTGGATGATTTCAGATCGACAGTAGGATGAGCCAGGAGCTCAATTGGAGGCTATTGGAATTTCTGAAATTTCTAGGGATTTTTCGGAGCACCGAGGTGAATTTTAAGAAATTTTCCCTGTTTAATTAGATTTATTGGATTTTTAGAAATTCGAAAATCCATTTAAATTAAACCGGAAATTGGTTTTTACCGCGCGTGAACCGGACCGGAACGGTTCAGTGGAGGCGGAGGCGGTTCGCCGAGTGAGTTTGCGCGTGCGTTCTGATAAGCGGATCGGACGGTCGTGATCGACGGTTGGGATTGAACCGGCTGATCGGGTGCTTACCGTGTCGATAGCGTGTCAACAGCGCGTATCGGGTGCTTACCGTGTCGAAAGCGTGTCAACGGTGCGTAACGGGTTTTCACCGTGTCGGCCAGGAATATAAAACCCTCGCGAACGATTAGGGTTTCGTTCGACCGACCGATAGAGAGGAATTTTCCGGCGTACGGCGCGTGATTCCGGCGGCCTGGCAAGGGGCTTTTTGTGCCTGGAGATTCACGGGACCGAGGAGAGTCGATTGATACCGGATTCGTTCGGTGAGGAGCTGCGGCGAGCCGCGGACGAGGCTCCCCGTCGCCGGCGACTTTGAGGTAGGAAATTCAGATTTAAATCAGTTAATTAGCAAGTTAAAAATATGGGTTATTTTGCAAATTACTACCTGAGCATGCGAAATGTGGGTTTTTGGAATTGATTAATGCAATTATTGATTTTAGCATGTTTAGGGTTTTCGAAAAAAAAAAAAATTATACCGTCGAATTCGGAAATTTTACCAAGCATATGTTGAGTTGATTATGTGCTTAATCATGTTAAGGTGGTTTTCAAATGCTGGAATCATTAATTTCATAAATTGTCAATTAGGGATCGGATGAAACTCCTTCGACGGATATTTTGATTGAATCTTAGGAATTAGTGACATCATTGGAATGTTAGGATAGTACGAACATGTTCTCCTTGTTCGCAGTTGCCGGAAATCGAGTATTGGTCGGCGATTGCGGCGGCTAGGGTTTCGCGGACGACGGGGGAAAGGAAGGAGACGAATTAAGGGTTAATTAGGGATTAGTTGATTTATTAAGAGAATGATTATATTAATTATTAAGATTATATATTAAGCGTCGGCCGAATTCGGATTAATAACTTCGACCGGCGGGGGTTTGGTTCAGCGCGAAGGCCCGAACCGGTGGCGAGATCCGGTTCAGGGGATTCGGCGCGGTTCAGTGAGAAGGGGTTCTCGGCTCAGCGCGAAGGCCGAACCGGCGGCGAGAACCGGGTTCACGGAAGTGCGGCGCGGTATAATGGAATAAACGGAAATTTAAATTCGGTAATTATTCCGAATTTCGGAAAATGGATAAAATTGCAAAATTGATATTTCGAATTTAGGAAAAATTGGATAATTGAGTTTTAGGGATTATTATATTTTAGAAAATTCAAGAAAAATCAGAAAATTTGGAAATGAGAAATTTCGAAAATTCTGGAGATCCATGGGTAAAGAAAAAAAATTGCCTGAAGTGGGGAAAATGTTATCAGTGATGACAGTACAGCTGGAAACAGTCAGACAGAGGTATGGTACATGGATGCTACCAGAACAGTCAGTAATTGACAGTTGTATTGCTTGGATGGCAATGGCATGGATTGAGTCAGTTACTCAGTGTTGGCATATTTTATGGATTGGCATACTGGACCGGACTACTATAGACCCTATATGATGTTTTAGGGTAGTTGTGGTAGGTAACTATGCGGTTCAGACTTAGTTTCCACAGTATACATGTGGACTGGTATACGCCTTGTTGTACCTGGACACATGTTGCCGGATCTTGGAGTTAGAGATTGGCAATGACTGTAGGGGCGTGAGCTCCTATGGAAGTTGTTGGTAGAGGACTCTTTGGGACGGTGGCTGAGTCGATCTCTCCTGGTCCATGTGTGTAGGCCTGCGCGCCTGAGGGTGGCAGGGGTGTCTCGCAGTGGCTAGCCAAGTGTGTAGGCCTGCGCGCCTTAGGGTGGCAGGGGTGTCTCACGTTGGCTAGAGATTTTGTGACTGGATCTGTCTATAGTCTCCAGGAGATTGATTGACGAGAGACGCTGCGGTGTCGGGTGCTTAGGCGCCATGCGTGTTTCGAGATGGGCGTTCCCACTGGCACGCTACCTGGAAGCCCAGAGGAGAGCTACTCTGGTGTGACTAGGGGTGACTGTGGTTGGTCGGAGTCTGGGACTAAGAGTGCCTATCCACCTTACATTGTTATGCTGTATTCCTATATTTTTGCTATTATCCTTCTCTTGCATGTGAGTTTTACTAGCTGTCTTTCCTACTGGGCGTAGCTCATTCCTGTATTATATATTTTCAGTGGCTCGGCAGACTTGACGCTACCAGATTAGGTGGGATCGTGGTCAGCAGGATTGTGGAGGATATCTGACTTGTGATTGTCTGAGATATTCTGGTTAGTTGATTGTTGCTGTTGGATGTATTTAATGAGATTGTTATTCTCATATGTCATGTAATATGTGAGGGTAATTCTGACTTATGTTCTGGTTGGATAATATTGCATTTGTTGGACTTGGATCTTATTCTTGTAATGTAGTTTCCATTTACTGTCTTATCTTATTGTCTTGGAGTATGGTGTGTGGAGTGCCATATTTTATCTGAGGATATTATATATCTTTTTGTTTGATGGTGAGGTCATTACATGACTATGGAACTTAACCGTGGGGGTTCAGACTTCTATTAGATCGGTTCTCCTATCGTATGGGTTAGGAGTGTTGGGTCTAGTAGGAGTAACATTGCGCGAGTCCATCTGTTAATTCAGGAGTCATGAACCTGATTTGACGGTGTAC
Organism: Vanilla planifolia; assembly: GCA_023846275.1. Taxonomy (NCBI): domain Eukaryota; kingdom Viridiplantae; phylum Streptophyta; class Magnoliopsida; order Asparagales; family Orchidaceae; genus Vanilla; species Vanilla planifolia. The sequence continues at coordinate 5,699,594 of CM043870.1, forward strand.
CCGGGAGATGGGATCCACATTGTTAAAGGAAAGTAGGCGTGTAATGATGTGTTATATCCTATGTTTTCGTAGGCTACTCAGGTTGGTATGGGACGATCTGAGCTGTCTATATGTAAAAAAAAAAAAAAAAAAAATGTATGCCAAAAATCAGCCTAGGAAAAATAGGGTGTAACAGGAGTGGTATCAGAGCCCTAGGTGAGATAGCGGGGCTAGACATGTATAGGAGTTCAACCCAAGGTGGGGAGAACTGTTGATTCTTTTGTTTACTATAGTAGTCCATATGCCAATTGCCAAATGACGACTCTAATGTCAGATTAGTTGCTTTTGACAGTATGGCTGGTACCAGGAGACTTTCCGCTCGTGGAGCAGCTAGAGGCAGACCTGTATCTACTACTCCTACCCCGGTGACGAGCCCAGCATTGCCAGTTGAGCCAGCCGTGGATCGTTGGATCGATGCCTTCATGCGGTTGCGTCCGCGGAGCTTCAGTGGGTCGGCTGACCCAGCGGTGGCAGATGACTGGATGGCTCATATGCTTGAGCTGTTTGATGCCTTGGGATGTCCATTCGGCAGGAGGGTAGTACTTGCTGCTCTAGTATTGGAGGGAGAGGCTGCTACCTGGTGGAGAGGCCAGCGGCGCGCTATGTTTGGGGAGGCCCAGAACAGCGAGATAGCATGGGAAGACTTTGTTGAGGCATTCAGGGAGTGCTACATTCCGGCTTCTGCCATGTCTCAGTTCAGGAGGGAACTTATACACCTCAGGCAGGACCAGATGTCAGTGAACGATTACTTATCGAGGTTCACTTATCTGGCGAGGTACGCCGCAGAGCTGGTGCCTTCTGAGGAGTGCAGATGTGAGATGTTCCTGGAGGGACTTCGTCCTATGCTGCAGCGCCAGCTAGTTGTGAGTCGGTTTGCCAGGTTTCGTGACTTGGTGGAGGCTGCGAGATCCGTTGAGCTTATTGACAACTGGATGGAGGCCCAGAGAGAGACTCACAACAAGAGGAAGGAATTCAGAAATGTCCAACAAAACAAAAAGGACAAGAGACAGAGATCACCGTGGTACTCAGGAGGGCGTGGTCCAGCCACGACCTATCTCTGAGAGACCAGTGCAGCAGACAGGTACCCGGACTGGGGGGATTATCTGCTACCATTGTCGACAGCCCGGACACAAGAAGTGCGACTGCCCAGAGTTGAAGAAACAGAGGATCACAGGACCGGTTGGTTCATCTGGGGGACAGCCCAGAGTGTTTGCACTGACTCGGCAGCAGGCTTCAGAGTCACCAGAGGTGATCACAGGTATGCTTTATTTTGGCAACGTGCAGTGCATGACTTTGTTTGATACTAGTGCATCTCATTCTTTTGTTGCTGAGAGGATCTGGAATCAGATATCAGGATCCAAGGGTTACTTGAAGGAACCCTTACTGGTTAGGCTTCCTGATGGGAAGGAGATTCCCACTGTTCAGAAGATTGACGGATCTATTCTGATTAGTGGACACGAGTTCGTGACAGAGTTGATATGTGTGCCACTAGCAGAGTTCGACATTTTTGGGAATGGATTGGTTGTGCTACCATGCAGTGGTGCTGGATTGTTGGGAGAAGAAGGTCAGGATCAGAGTGCCTGGTTCGGGGGAAGTGATATACTTTGGTCTGAATAGGCAGATCCCTCTGATCTCAGTTCTTCAGGCAGAGAGGTTAGTAAGTAAGGGTTGTACTGGTTGGTTGGCCTATGTGACCGATAGCCAAGCCACCACTACCCCTATGTCAGATATTCCAGTGGTGAGAGACTTCCCTATGGTTTTTCCAGAGGAGCTGCCTGGACTTCCACCAGCTAGGGAAGTGGAGTTTTCGATTGATTTGGAGGCAGGAGTAGCTCCTATTGCTAGAGCTCCTTACAGGATGGCTCCAGCCGAGCTAACAGAGTTGAAGACTCAGTTACAGGACTTATTAGACAAGGGACTCATACGCCCCAGTTGTTCACCTTGGGGTGCCCCTGTCTTATTCGTCAAGAAGAAAGATGGTAGTATGAGGCTGTGTGTAGATTATAGGGAATTGAATAAGGTTACTATTCGTAACCGATACCCTTTACCACGCATCGATGATTTGTTGGATCAGCTTCAGGGAGCAACTGTGTTCTCCAAGATTGATTTACGCTCGGGTTATCACCAGATCCGGATTAGAGGTTCTGATGTACCCAAAACAGCGTTCCGTACTAGGTATGGGCATTACGAGTTCACAGTGTTACCTTTTGGATTGACTAATGCACCAGCAGTATTTATGAACCTGATGCATCGAGTGTTTCATGTCTTTCTGGATCGGTTTGTGATCATCTTTATAGATGATATATTGATTTATTCCAAAGATAGGGAAACTCATGCAGATCAGTTGAGGACTGTGCTTACAGTGTTGCGGGAGAATGAGCTGTATGCAAAATTCTCCAAGTGTTCCTTTTGGCTGGACTCAGTAGCATTCTTGGGACACATTGTCAGTGCAGAAGGTGTGGCTGTTGATCCTAGCAAGATACGAGCTATTGTTGATTGGAAACGGCCATCTTCTGTCACTGAGATCCGGAGTTTCCTTGGTTTGGCTGGATACTATAGGAAATTTGTTCCTCACTTTTCTAGACTGGCCGCTCCACTAACACAGTTGACCCGGAAGGGAAAATCTTTTGAGTGGTCAGAGAGTTGTGAGAACAGTTTCCTAGAGCTGAAGCAGAGGCTTAGCACCGCTCCAGTATTGATGTTACCTACACAGGAGAAGCCGTATCAGATGTACACTGATGCTTCACATATAGGCTTGGGAGCCGTACTGATGCAGGATAGTAGAGTTATAGCATATGCTTCGAGGCAACTGAAGGATCATGAGAAGAATTATCCCACTCATGATTTGGAGTTAGCTGCTGTCATTTTTTCCTTGAAGATATGGAGACATTATTTGTACGGAGTTCCTGTAGATTGCTTCTCCGACCACAAGAGTCTTAAGTATCTGTTCACTCAGAAGGAACTGAACTTGAGGCAGAGGAGGTGGTTGGAACTGATAAAAGATTACGAGCTGACAATAAACTACTGCGAGGGGAAGGCTAATCCAGTGGCTGATGCCTTGAGCAGACACGCAGTTGTGCATACTGTGATAGCTTGCGACTCTATAGCAGACTTGGATTGGGATGTTGAGAGATGTCAGGAACAGTTGTCTGTTCAGAGACTGGCTCACAGACTCAGTTCGTTGACTATTCGGGCTGACTGGTTATCTGAGATGCGTGACCTTCAGCTTTGTGATGAAGAGCTGAAGGAGAAGTTTGAGTTGGCATCACAGGGATTGGGAGGAGACTTTGCTCTCAGAGACGACATTTTGACTTTCAGGGGTCGCTGGTGTGTGCCATCACATCAGGAGTTCAGGGAGAGGATCCTTCGGGAGGCTCATTATGGAACTTTGGCTATGCACCCTGGAGAAGTCAAGATGTATAGGAATTTGAGGAGTGTTTTCTGGTGGAGAGGGTTGAAGGCAGATGTTGCTGCTTTTGTTAAGAAGTGCCTTACATGTCAGCAAGTTAAGGCCGAGCACCAGAGACCTGGGGGATTGCTGCAGAGATTGCCGATTCCGGAGTGGAAATGGGATGACATCACTATGGACTTTGTAACTGGTCTTCCTCGTACCAGACAAGGTTTTGACGCCATTTGGGTCATCGTGGATCGATTGACCAAGTCAGTCCATTTCTTATCAATTAAGAAGACGGATTCAGCGGCACAATTGGCAGAGGTATATATTCAGCAGATTGTCAGATTGCATGGAATTCCCCGATCTATTATTTCTGACAGAGACGCCAAGTTCACATCACAGTTTTGGAGGAGCTTACACACTGCCATGGGTACACAGTTGAAGTTCAGTACTGCTTATCATCCTCAGACAGATGGACAGTCTGAGCGGACTATTCGGACCTTGGAGGATTTGCTACGCTTGAGCGTACAAACTTACTCAACAGATTGGGCCAGACGGTTACCCTTGGTAGAGTTTGTGTACAATAACAGCTTCCAGGCGTCGATTGGTATGGCACCTTACGAGGCATTGTATGGGCGTAGGTGCAGATCCCCTCTTTGTTGGGAGGAGGGTGATTCCAGGAGAGTGTGGGGACCTCAGATTGTGCAGGAGACCACAGCTGAAGTCAAGTTATTGCAAGACAGATTACGTATTGTGCAAGATCGCCAGACGAAATATTATGATCCTAAGCACAGAGCTGTTGAGTTTTCTGTGGGAGATAGGGTATTCCTGAAGATCAGTCCTATGCGAGGTCTATTCCGGTTCGGGAAGCCTTCTAAGCTTCGACCTCGTTACATTGGACCCTATCCTATTCTAGAGAGGATTGGTGAAGTGGCTTACAGGTTGGCACTTCCTGAACATCTGATTGGGATTCACAATGTGTTTCATGTTTCGAATCTCAAGAGATATGTGCCAGATCCTTCTCATTGTATCAGCGATGATCTTCCTGGTTTGCAAGTGACACCAGATTCTTCTTATGTGGAACTACCAGTTCGCATCCTCGAGGAGAGCAGCAGACAGCTGAGGAACAGGTCGTTTCCTATGGTCAAGGTTCTGTGGAATAGACATGACGAAAGGGAGGCAACCTGAGAGCTAGAGCAGGATGTTGCGGAGAAGTGGCCGGAACTTCTTGCTGAATTTCGAGGGCAAAATTCCTGATAAGGTGGGGAGATTGTTATACCCAGTAAAAATTTTTATGTTAATCTTTAATAAATTAATTTTTGGCTTGGATGATTTCAGATCGACAGTAGGATGAGCCAGGAGCTCAATTGGAGGCTATTGGAATTTCTGAAATTTCTAGGGATTTTTCGGAGCACCGAGGTGAATTTTAAGAAATTTTCCCTGTTTAATTAGATTTATTGGATTTTTAGAAATTCGAAAATCCATTTAAATTAAACCGGAAATTGGTTTTTACCGCGCGTGAACCGGACCGGAACGGTTCAGTGGAGGCGGAGGCGGTTCGCCGAGTGAGTTTGCGCGTGCGTTCTGATAAGCGGATCGGACGGTCGTGATCGACGGTTGGGATTGAACCGGCTGATCGGGTGCTTACCGTGTCGATAGCGTGTCAACAGCGCGTATCGGGTGCTTACCGTGTCGAAAGCGTGTCAACGGTGCGTAACGGGTTTTCACCGTGTCGGCCAGGAATATAAAACCCTCGCGAACGATTAGGGTTTCGTTCGACCGACCGATAGAGAGGAATTTTCCGGCGTACGGCGCGTGATTCCGGCGGCCTGGCAAGGGGCTTTTTGTGCCTGGAGATTCACGGGACCGAGGAGAGTCGATTGATACCGGATTCGTTCGGTGAGGAGCTGCGGCGAGCCGCGGACGAGGCTCCCCGTCGCCGGCGACTTTGAGGTAGGAAATTCAGATTTAAATCAGTTAATTAGCAAGTTAAAAATATGGGTTATTTTGCAAATTACTACCTGAGCATGCGAAATGTGGGTTTTTGGAATTGATTAATGCAATTATTGATTTTAGCATGTTTAGGGTTTTCGAAAAAAAAAAAAATTATACCGTCGAATTCGGAAATTTTACCAAGCATATGTTGAGTTGATTATGTGCTTAATCATGTTAAGGTGGTTTTCAAATGCTGGAATCATTAATTTCATAAATTGTCAATTAGGGATCGGATGAAACTCCTTCGACGGATATTTTGATTGAATCTTAGGAATTAGTGACATCATTGGAATGTTAGGATAGTACGAACATGTTCTCCTTGTTCGCAGTTGCCGGAAATCGAGTATTGGTCGGCGATTGCGGCGGCTAGGGTTTCGCGGACGACGGGGGAAAGGAAGGAGACGAATTAAGGGTTAATTAGGGATTAGTTGATTTATTAAGAGAATGATTATATTAATTATTAAGATTATATATTAAGCGTCGGCCGAATTCGGATTAATAACTTCGACCGGCGGGGGTTTGGTTCAGCGCGAAGGCCCGAACCGGTGGCGAGATCCGGTTCAGGGGATTCGGCGCGGTTCAGTGAGAAGGGGTTCTCGGCTCAGCGCGAAGGCCGAACCGGCGGCGAGAACCGGGTTCACGGAAGTGCGGCGCGGTATAATGGAATAAACGGAAATTTAAATTCGGTAATTATTCCGAATTTCGGAAAATGGATAAAATTGCAAAATTGATATTTCGAATTTAGGAAAAATTGGATAATTGAGTTTTAGGGATTATTATATTTTAGAAAATTCAAGAAAAATCAGAAAATTTGGAAATGAGAAATTTCGAAAATTCTGGAGATCCATGGGTAAAGAAAAAAAATTGCCTGAAGTGGGGAAAATGTTATCAGTGATGACAGTACAGCTGGAAACAGTCAGACAGAGGTATGGTACATGGATGCTACCAGAACAGTCAGTAATTGACAGTTGTATTGCTTGGATGGCAATGGCATGGATTGAGTCAGTTACTCAGTGTTGGCATATTTTATGGATTGGCATACTGGACCGGACTACTATAGACCCTATATGATGTTTTAGGGTAGTTGTGGTAGGTAACTATGCGGTTCAGACTTAGTTTCCACAGTATACATGTGGACTGGTATACGCCTTGTTGTACCTGGACACATGTTGCCGGATCTTGGAGTTAGAGATTGGCAATGACTGTAGGGGCGTGAGCTCCTATGGAAGTTGTTGGTAGAGGACTCTTTGGGACGGTGGCTGAGTCGATCTCTCCTGGTCCATGTGTGTAGGCCTGCGCGCCTGAGGGTGGCAGGGGTGTCTCGCAGTGGCTAGCCAAGTGTGTAGGCCTGCGCGCCTTAGGGTGGCAGGGGTGTCTCACGTTGGCTAGAGATTTTGTGACTGGATCTGTCTATAGTCTCCAGGAGATTGATTGACGAGAGACGCTGCGGTGTCGGGTGCTTAGGCGCCATGCGTGTTTCGAGATGGGCGTTCCCACTGGCACGCTACCTGGAAGCCCAGAGGAGAGCTACTCTGGTGTGACTAGGGGTGACTGTGGTTGGTCGGAGTCTGGGACTAAGAGTGCCTATCCACCTTACATTGTTATGCTGTATTCCTATATTTTTGCTATTATCCTTCTCTTGCATGTGAGTTTTACTAGCTGTCTTTCCTACTGGGCGTAGCTCATTCCTGTATTATATATTTTCAGTGGCTCGGCAGACTTGACGCTACCAGATTAGGTGGGATCGTGGTCAGCAGGATTGTGGAGGATATCTGACTTGTGATTGTCTGAGATATTCTGGTTAGTTGATTGTTGCTGTTGGATGTATTTAATGAGATTGTTATTCTCATATGTCATGTAATATGTGAGGGTAATTCTGACTTATGTTCTGGTTGGATAATATTGCATTTGTTGGACTTGGATCTTATTCTTGTAATGTAGTTTCCATTTACTGTCTTATCTTATTGTCTTGGAGTATGGTGTGTGGAGTGCCATATTTTATCTGAGGATATTATATATCTTTTTGTTTGATGGTGAGGTCATTACATGACTATGGAACTTAACCGTGGGGGTTCAGACTTCTATTAGATCGGTTCTCCTATCGTATGGGTTAGGAGTGTTGGGTCTAGTAGGAGTAACATTGCGCGAGTCCATCTGTTAATTCAGGAGTCATGAACCTGATTTGACGGTGTACCCGGGAGATGGGATCCACATTGTTAAAGGAAAGTAGGCGTGTAATGATGTGTTATATCCTATGTTTTCGTAGGCTACTCAGGTTGGTATGGGACGATCTGAGCTGTCTATATGTAAAAAAAAAAAAAAAAAATGTATGCCAAAAATCAGCCTAGGAAAAATGGGGTGTAACATATACCATAAGCGGAGGCGGAGGAAAAGGAACCGCGGTTGTCGGAGCAGCAACCGAGCCATAGACCGAGCCATTTAAGGTGGCTGGCCAAGTCAAGTTGGCTGGGCCTGAACCGGCAGTGGTTGGGGCGAGTACAGACCGAGTCGGCAGAACCGGACGAGCTGGGCGAGCCGGATAATCCCGAACCATCTTCTTCCTTTTCGTGGACGAAGAGCAGATTATCACAAAACTTGACAAGGCGACGCCAACTGTGAGAGTCTCGTCTGGTAGCCCTGATGTTGTCGTCGCGGGTCATGTATGCTTGGGTGAGAAAGCTAGACCAAAGGGAGACCGTGTGAAGCAGCCTCCACCAGAGTTTCGCCGTTTGGGCTCGAATTTGCGCCTCGAGGTTAATAATGCCGATGCCCTGGTTGGTTATTGGCCTTGCGAGCTTGTTCCATGCCGCCCAGTGATGGCCGGGGCCATTGGGTGATTTGCCCCAGAAAAAGTTGGCGAGTAGGTTGTTAATGGCGGAGACTGTCTTCAAGGGAGGCGACCGGGCGGCGGAGATGTAAGCAGACATAGAAGTAAGGACCGAGTTGATGAGTACCTGTCTGCCACTCATGGAGAGAAGTTTGTTTTGCCAAGAGGCAATGCGGTGACGAATTTTGTCGAGCAGTGGTTGAAATTGGCTGTCGCGGGGCTTTCCGACGTCGAGCCAACAGCCAAGATACAGGATTGGGAGGCTAGCCGAGTGGAATCCGAGGATGCGAAGAGTTCGCTTCTTTACTCGTGTTGATGAGTGTCTGCCGTGGATTACGAAAGTCTTACCACTGTTTAATTCAAGCGAGGAGGCTTGAAGGAAGCTATGGAGAATGATAGACAAATGCCGGAGTGAGGCTTTTTTGCAGGTGGTGAAGATCACCCTATCATCCGCGAACGCAAGGTGGGTGATGGGCCTGCAGTGGGTTGGAGTCGAAAATGTGTCGAGGCTTCCAGAGGCCGAGGCTGCCGCGAGGAACCGACTGAGGGTGTCCAGAGCGATACAAAACAGGGCCGGCGAGAGCGGATCCCCCTGACGAACTCCGCAGCTCGGTTTGAAGAATCCCTTTGGGCGTCCGTTGATCAGCACCGAGAGCCATGTAGATTGGAGAACGTTGAGTACCAATGTGCAGAATGCAGCGCTAAATCCCCGGTTGCGAAGCACCGCAAGGAGAAATGGCCAGCCAATTCTATCAAATGCGGCTTTGAAATCAAGTTTAAGTATGATATTGTTCTCCTTCCGGCATCGGTTAAGACGGGTGATCATTTCCTCCATTAACAAAATGTTGTCTGTGATGCTACGTCCTTTAATGAAGGCGGATTGCTCAGCTGCGATGATTGAAGGCAGGATGGTGGCCAGCCGAGATGCCAGTAGCTTGGAAAGGAGTTTGCCGACGACGTTACAGAGGGAGATTGGTCTAAAATCTGCAGGCGAGGAAGCGGCCGTGGTCTTTGGGATGAGGCAAATCCACGCCGAGCCCAGGGCTTAAGGAATTGGCGAGCCCTCAAGGAATGCGTTAGCTACTTCCACTAGATCCGTAGCGAGGAGTGTCCAGAATTGCTTGTAGAATTTGACTGTGAAGCCGTCCGGCCCAGGAGCACTGGCCTCGGGCATTGAGGTGAGGATTGACCGCAATTCCTCAGCGTCCGTCGGCCTGGTGAGAGAGTCGTTCTGTGCCGGTGAGAGGGATGTAGGTGCGTGATTCAGAATTATGTCGATGGCGGGGAGGCAGGCCGCCCGCCCACGGAATATGTCTTGAAAATGATTTATGAGGAGGTTCTCCAATTCCTCTTCCCCCTCCGTCCATTCGCCGTTTGGCCTTTTTAATTTCTGGATATGGAGCATTTGCCTCTTAGCCTTGACGGAGGCGTGGAAGTATCCTGTGTTCGCGTCTCCCTCCTTCAGCCACCGAAGACCCGCTTTCTGGCGCCAGAAGTCTTCTTCAGCGGCCAGGCGATGGTGTAGGGTAGTGTTTGCTGAACGAAGTCGTTCAGCATTTACCGGATTTGGGTCATCGATTAAGACTGCTTCCGCCTCCCTCACCTCTTGCTCGGCTAACTTGGTATTACTGAAGAGGTTGCCGTAAGTAATCCTGTTCCAATATTTCAAAGAGGCTTTGAGTCTTGCCAATTTACCAATGAACTTGTAAATTCCGGCCGCGGCGATTGGAGCATTCCAAGAATGGTGAACCAGGTCCTCTAAGCCCGGGTGAAGTAGCCAGGCATTTAAAAAGCGGAATGGCTTGGCCCCCCCGTTGCGAGGGTATTGAGCCCGGAAAAGGATGGGGGCATGATCAGAGGTGGTACGCGGAAGAATTTCTACGACTCCGTCCGGCACAGCCTCCGTCCAAGCTACGTTATTGAGAAAGTAATCCAACCTTTTTAGGACGATGGCACCGCGCCTTTTGCCCTGCCAGGCGAACGGGCCCCCGATAGTCTGGGGAATATGGAGGTTGGAATCCATCACAGCTGCGTGGAAGTCGCTGGCATCTCTGTTGCGAAAACGAGCAGCTCCTAATTGATCCTGCTCCATCATGGTTACGTTGAAGTCACCGCAGATGCACCATGGAGAGTCGCTAGCCATCTCACAGGAGTCAGAGATAAATTTTCACAAAGGCCGGCGGAGACTACAGCTGTGCTTTCCGTAGACCGCCGAGAGCCAGAATGTAGCGCCTTGAATGGATACCTGAACCGTCAAGGCTTGTTCCGAGAGGAGGACGGGTCTAACCCGGCATTTGGAGGACCAAAGAATCCAAATCTTCTCATTTGGAGAGCTGAGGCCATCCTGCATATCCAATTTGAGGCAGAGGGGAGGTATGCTGTCATCACCGAGGAATGGTTCGAGCAGAACGAGGACATCTATGTGATGGGAGCGGATGAGGTGTCGGAGACGGCCAGATGAAGCTTTGCTGGCTGCCCCGCGAATGTTCCAGGAGAGAAGATTAATCATTGGGGATAGGCGGTTTAGAGCCCGCCGCTCTTCTGGTACAAGGGGGGGAGATCGCAACCTGGCCTCTGTTTTTTGCTCTGCGATTTTTGAGTTTAAGGGGTGCCAACGGGGGAAAGTCCATCGTCGTTGAGACGTTCTTACCTGAATCCATTTTCGTTTCTGGCTGCAAAGAGAGCTCAAGTATGCCAAAGTTTATTTGAGTCCCCGGGTTAGTCTGCAATATTTCCTTCCCGGAATTCTGAATTGACGTTGGAGATCCATTTAAGAATGCATAAGCAGAGACTGTTTCGGCTGTTGGGGAGTGAAGAGAGTTCAACTCGTTCGTTGAGATTGCATCTGCAATGTAAGTATCCTGAGAAGACGGGGAGGGCGTGAGGTTTGGTTCAGGTTCCCTGTTCCGAATAAGTTCGGCCTGTGGGTTATGTATAGTCAATGTGTCCTCCGGAGCTGCCGGTGGTGGGGGATTCATAGTAGAAATGGGCTGTATCTCCGTCTGAGCGGGGACTGACATTGTCCTGTCCTGGCTGTCGACCTGAATCTTCGGTGGGGAGGGCCGATCTAGCACTATGTTGTTTGTCTTTTGTCCCGGTTGAAGGTCATGTCGGGGGGAAGGGCCCACCGATTTTACGGGCGTCAGGGGGAAAGATTGCAGTGGAGATTTGGGAGAGGAGCACTGACCCAAATCCGGGCCAGGATATCTTGGTGAGGAGCTTTCCGAACGCGGCGAAGGTACACACGGTCTCTTACCTTTATCCGCAGGGAGATTGCCGACAAGTGGGTTGTTCCTGCAGGTCTCTCTGCTGTGCCCAATGGTAAGGCATTGGGAGCAGTAATTTGGTTTGTTCTCGTAGGTAATAGGCTGCCAGAAGCCGCCCGCGTGCACTACGGGATGAGCCGAAATCCGAATCCGCTTGGGTTGCTCCTTCGTGACGTCAATTTCAACGCAAACCTTGGCCACGTGCAGCCGCGAGACGGACGCCGTCGCCGAGTCGAGTTTCAGGGGCGTCCCAATGGCCGCCGCCATTGAGAAGAGAATCGCCTTGTCAAAGAGATGCAGCGGCAGGTTAACGAAAGAAATCCAAACCGGGGCGGTCGTCGGCTCTGCTTCGAAGCGGTATTCCGGCGACCATTTTAGAAGTCGCATAGGGAACTCGAGGATGTACCAGACGGTTTTAAGCCAACAGAACAAGTAATCTTCTTCATGAGCGAATCGAAGGATGACATGCCGGGAGTTGAGCAGCCCGACTGAGACCGCACCGCGGAAGCCGGCTTTGGCCAGGGACGAGCGAATGACATCCAAAGTTGGGCGGCCGTGGGAGAATTTGCCTACCAGAGCGAGTTTGAAGGGTTCGGCTAACTTCGTTACCTCCTCCGGCGAGATTGTAATTTCAGGTTCGCCATGGAAAATAGTTGCACGGCGTGGTTTGCACGGTGATGGCGTGGCGCCCCCACCAAGCACCTCAGCAAAAGATCTATTAGCAGACCCCATTGTTAGTGCATGACGTCAACTCCGCCCAAGCCGAGCCAGTTAACATCGTGTGAGGCGCTTTCGATCATGCCTCCGGGAGGGGCTGCCGATGACGATGGCCTGCACTCACCCAGTGAAAAGTTTTTTCATACATAAGTGTTCTCAATGAAACTTTTAATTTAATATTAACTTCAAAACACACCAAAATTCATTTTTTTAAAATTGTGATAAATTTAAACTAGAATATGAGAAGTAAGAAAATATAAGCACAACTCATGTTATATAAGACATATCATCAAATATTAACAAAGGAAATGGTCATTTTTAATTTTGAGAAAACAAAAAGATTTATTCATGTTTGATTATTTATTTAGAAAAATAAAGAAGGTGTAGATCAAACTAAATAATCATAGACTTGTAGCTTAAAAGAATTTCAACTTGAATATATATATATATATATATATAATACAAGGAAGATATTTATTTAATAGGCTTTATGAAAAATTTGATTGAAATAATGTTACAATGATGATGAATGTAATTATAAACTCATGTTAATTTGACTATTAGATTACTAATAGCTATTATATCGTTATTTAATCATTTTCATCTCATGTATAAAAATAAGAAAACCAATATTTGTTTGAATTAATTAATTATAAAATTCTATTTTATTGAAAGATGTGACAAAATATAACAAAAAAAATACAAAACAAATTCTCAAAATAAAAAAGAGAAGCAAGTCATTGTTAAAAAGATAATGTATCAAGACAACATAATCCAAGTTGTGCGAAATATAATATGACATAATTGTTCATTTTTCCATGCTTATTCTCTACATTATAGCTCTCCCACGCTAGATTAAAGAAGAGAAACAAAATCTCACATGATCTTTGCATCATTAATTGAACATCACTATATCACCCTTCAAGTCGACTGTAAGGAGAAGAAAAGAAGAGAAGAAGCAGAAGGGAAAGGAGAAAAAAATAAAGAAAACTTCAAGAAGCTCCTCTCATGTGGTCAAAGCACTCAGCCTTAGTCATTAGAGATTGATCATTGGGGGGAGTCGCCTCTAAAAGAGGTATGGAATCCCAAGTCCTCAATCCAAACTTCACTGAAAAGCCCCTAGTCAACTTCTTTCCTCTATCGTCAAAAGTAATCCCAAGTCTTCACCACTTTCCTAGCCATCGAATACCCTCAACACTTTTTCTCTCTTCATAGGTGAAGGTCCCCTTTTTATCGAATGCTAGCGACATGAAGTAAATTAGGGATTTTAGAAAAGTTTGAACGTGCTTTAAAAAAATTACCCATGCTTCCCATACAAACAAGCGCCGACAAGTGCTAACTCACTCCTACACGATCGATCCATACCAATATGCTTTGATAACATCGATTCGCTTTGATTTGCATCGATAGCACTGACCTATTCCAACATGCATTAATCATGCTACTGACACACACCAACTCATGAGGGCGAGCATCCACTCATGTCGATGCTTACCCACTCTAATACTGGTCAACTCATGTCAACCCACCAAAAAACCCTCACTAATCTAATCCATTCTACCCCACATGCCAACAAGCCGATGCCTGTCGAAGCTGACTAGTGTCGGCCTATGCCGGCTTGAGCTCACCCAAAATGGTGGCATAAACAGGTGCACAATCATGCATACCCGATCAGACCCAACCGAGTCACTACTGCTCCTAAATGACTCTTTTCCTATCTTGGTGATTCGTCATTGCTCCCATTTTATTTGCCCTCTTTCCCAACCAATTTTCCATAAAATCCTGATAGTGTTGTTGCCGCATCTGATTGCATCATCTCAATGTCGATATCATCGCATTCTATACCATTGAGACATCTTTTAATATTGTCACATATCCACAACTACTCAAATCAAAGCCTCTTCGTCGAAACTTTCCCAAAACATGTTTCAAACTTCTCCTAAATAATTTGAGAACTTTATTCAATTAAGCCTTCTTGTTTGTCCTAAATAATTTTTTGTTTAAATTTCTAGAATAATTTTTATGCATCGATATTTTTTGGCACCATTGTGAGAACAAACATGAAAAGTGAAATGAAAAATCAAGAGTATGTCATATTTATTCTTGAAAACAAAGATCTAACAAGCACGATCAAAAAGTGATGGAGATCCTCATACCCTTATCTCAAATTTCACAAACTTTAAAATCTTTTCAACTACTTAATGGTGTTTTTTTTTGTTTCTTCCAATAATAAATAAAACACTTTGCAAGATTTCTTTTTGCCATTCTCATGCTCATAAGAGAACAAATCAGAGCAAATTTGGCCACTTTACTAAGAGATAGGTTAACAAATATGTTAAACATCCTTATTTTAATACAGAGCCACTCGAGGCTCTACTCAAAACGTCAAATCTTATTACATTAAACTTATCTCCAAAAATCTTTCAGTTCACACCTCTTCACAACATCTTACCAACATATCTATATCTTATGAAGCAAAACCCTCCAACTCACACTAAAATGAAGCCTTCTTTTATTCTCAACCCGATCTTATAATACTACAAGCTTTTTTTTATGAAGAGTACCTATGTCCCCTAAATGATAAGCCTCACATGTATTGGCAATAGGGGTATATCCCAAATGTCATCGAGGATGTTTTCCCTTTCATTGAAGAAATCTTTTTTACACATTTACCTCCTAAATTTTAATTGTCTAACTCTATTTTTTATTATGATAATTCAAATTCCTATGTCTTGTTAAGATAATTTGAGATAATTTCTTACATGTCTTAACTGGTCCCATATGATGTAAATTTTTCTGTCTATCTTAAAGATGCAGCCTTAGAATAGTTCTAGAAATTATCTCTTATGTTAATTTCTTTATTTAACCAACACAAAAAGGATATTCTTATCATTTTTGCCAATTATATTAGACTTAAAATGGACTCTTAATCTCGTTATAATTTAAAATAACATCAATTAGAATCACTTTGAGCCTACCTCCAATGGTTTAGAGAAGCTCTTAAGAGTTTGATCAAGAAGATTCTTAACTTACATGAGCAATTCTCATCAAATATCTTCAACCAGAAGATTTTTAAAAATATCTGATTAGATGCCAATCACAATTGTTATAAGAAATATTCAATAGTCATTTATTTCATCAATGAGGAGTTTGTTTTAGGTCTATCAGGCAGATTAGAAGGGAATGCATCGTTACTTCTAAGACCCCTTGATCAATGACAAAAAAGTTGTGAGTCGATAAAAATTACCCTCAGAGGGCTCTACATGACTGACGGAGGTACCAAATTCAGCATTTCAACAACCCCTTACATGCACCATCGGAAGGAATTTTGGCAAGCATGAAAAAAGATGAATTATATTAGAATTCAATACCACTTTTATGAAATTACCAAGACACAACAAAATTATATAAATATCACAAGGATCATGGCTACACAACTTCTAAATGCAAGGTCCTCAAAGCATTAATCGAGAGATTATTGAAAGAAGGCTGCGTCCAATAATATCGAGTAAAAGTCTCTGAATCAAATCTTATTTCTAATAAGCTTATAAGACCAAGTACCACAAAAAAACTAAGGTGATTAAGCTCTTCAGTTAGCACAAAAAGATAAAGACAAGGCCCATTGATCATCTATGTCATCATCAGATAGAGACAGACACCCATCTTAAGAATACTAAGATGAATTATGATAGCCAATTTGACATAACAGTAAAAGCCATAAGTTTTAATATATTTGGGCCTTAAGATATGCGACTTCTTGGCATCCCTTATGATAATACTATAGTAATCTCAGGGATAATTGCTAATGTAGAAGTTTGTCACGTGTTCATTGACATAGGGAGGTCAGTCGATATCTTTTTTCTTGATATTTTTGATAAAATTGGTATTAATTAAAACCTTATCTACTCGATTATATAATCACTTGTAGGTCACTCAAAAGAACCTCTAAATCCTGAAGGAATAATCATATTGCCACTTATAATGGAAAATTCTTCTAGCTCTTATGCATATGATCAACTTCATCATAGTCACTGCTCCTTCTACCTATAATTCTATCCTTGGGATGTTAATAATGAACACATTCGAGATAGTTATCTCAAAACCACATCTATGCATAAAATTCAATACTCTTACATGGGTGGTTCAAGTGCTAGGGGACCTTTTACAATAATAAAGATGCTACCTCAACATCATTAAAATGATAGTTAAGTCATCTATCAAACTCCTTAAAAGAAACGTAGCTAACCCTACTTGTTCTCATGTCTTATTTCGTCTTGATTCATCTAATTTGATCAAACTTGTAACTATTTCTTCTTATCAAGATGAGAAAAAAAGAGAGGCCACCCTCATGCTTTTAGTCAAGTACCTTAATATTTTTGCATGGGAACTTTTACCCTTAGACATGTTAAGGGTAGATCCCTCTAAACCCCAAAGCTCTCTTTATATAGACCTAAAAATTTCAACAATACAATAGAAAAAATGAATGTTTAACATCAAAAAACAAAAAAAAATTAAAGAAAAAGTATCAAAGCTCTTTGATGTTGGTTTCATTTGACTAGTATGCTATCCATGAATGGCTAGCAAACATGATACTCCTAAATAAAAGTAATGACAAATGATGTATGTGTATAGATTAAACAATCTTAAATGGGTCAACCCAAAATACTCATACCCACTACATCAAATTGATAATCTCATAGATTTAGCTATTGGCTTCACATGGTTTAGTCTTTTTAGATATATTCTTAAGATATCACCCAATTAAGATGACCAAAAAAGTTGAAGAGAAAACTATATTTATTATCAACTTTTAAAAATTCTATTATAAAATTATGTTCTTTGGGCTCAATAATATTAGAACAACTTATCAAAAGATGATTGATACTATCATTTAGAATTAAAAAATAAGAATCTTGAAGCCTATGTGGATGACCTCTTAACAAAAATAATTTCTTTTGAGACACGTCTACAAGACCTAAAAGAAACCTTTGAGACTTGCTAAAAATTTAATCTCAAGCTTAACCCCCTTAAAATGCACTTTTGGTATATCATTAGGAAAGTTTCATGGTTATATAGTATCAAATGAGAGAATCCAACCAAATCTTGACAAAATAAAAGATATTTTAGGCATGCCCTCTTTAGAGACTCTGAAGGATGTTCAATGCCTTGTTGGACGCATCACGGACTTAGTCATTTTATTTCCAAGAAAAAAGAAAAAACTTAATCATTCTTCAAACTCTTATGCAATAAGGCTAGGCTAATATAAAAAGAGAACTATGAAAAAGCCTTTCAAGAACTTAAGGGTTACCTATCTCATCCTTTTTTTAAGCAACCCAATACGAGCAAAACCATTATTCATCTACTTAACGGCCTTAACCACAATCGTCGGCTCTATGTTAATCTAAGAAGAAAAAAGTATATAGTGACCTATTTATTATATCACTCACACTTTAAAAGATGAAAAAACAAGATACTATCATCTAAAAAGATGGTAGTAGTAGTCCTCATGTTTGCTCGATGGCTATGATGATAATTCTAATTCCATGCCATCAATGTCATCATAAACAAGTTTTAGAAATACATACTTCAGTTAACAAAATTCCTAGGGACATTACATAAATGGGTCATCGAGCTGAGCAAATTTGAGATTGATTTCATACCTCGATCATCTCTTAAATCTCAAGTACTTGAAGATTTCTTGGTTGACGGGATTTCCCTTGATGTAGAACCTAAGCTCTCTTTAGACAATCAGAAGCTATTTGTGGATAGAGCATTGGGATAAGATTCATGTGATATTAACTTTATTTTACTAAGTCCAAATGATGTTAAACTAAAATCAGAGACTAGAATCAACTTTTTAATCACAAATAACCAAGTCAAATGCAAATCTTTGATAGCTAGATTAAAATTTACTTTAGGTTTGAGTCAAAATTACTTACTGATCTTAAGTGACTCACGACTAATTGTTAGCCAATTCAAAGATTGATTTTAAACTAGAGATCTAATCCTCAAAACATACAAGGCATTGGTGTAAACCCTCCTACAAGAGTTTAGTCAAATTAGCCATATTCAAATCCCTTTTGAGCAAAATCAAGAGCAAACCTATTGGCTAAACAAGGGAACCTCAAGAAAAGTTTCCCCCTCTTAAAAAATCATCTATTAAGAATGTGAAAGTGATCATCCTTAACTTTGAGAGACATACTTGCTTAATAACTCCCTTAGAGGCATACCTAAAGATGGGAACCCTACCTAATAAAAAATTAGATGTAAAAAAAACCAAGAGACAGTCCCAACAATGTGTCCTAATCAAATATTAACTCTACCAAAAGCCTTACCTCAAACCTTTACTTAAATGCATTCATTTATTCGAAGTTGAAAACATCATAAAGAGAATACCTTTAAGAGAATGCAGTGACCATACCTTTAATCATAATCTAGTTATGAAAATTATGAGATAAAGATTCTTTTAGTCCACCATGCAAAAAGACATTGCTTTGTTCATTAAAAAATGTAAAGGATGACAACTTCATGTGGGATAATCTATAGCTTTAATGAAAACCATCAACATTTTATAGCTCTTCTCTATATGAGGCATAAACTTAGGACCTTTCTTTATGGCCAAAGGAGGGACAAAGTTTCTTCTCGTTGCAATTGATTATTTCTCAAAATAGATTGAAGCTAAGCTTTTTTTAGTAAGATAATAACCAAAAATTAATTTCTTCTAAAGATATATATTAAGTCAATTTAGAATTTCATCAACTATAGTCACTAATAATATTACAATGTTTAAGCAAAGGTACTTCAAAACTTTTGTAAGAAATATGACTATCACTTAAAATATGCTTTTGTAGCCTAACCTCAAACAAATGACTAAGTTAAAGCAACAAAAAAGAACTTGCTAAAGATTTTGAAGCCTCACTTGGAAAGCAAGAACAAGGTTTGGATCGATGAGCTTCTTGGTATATTGTGGGCATACCGAACTACTCCTTCCATTATCACAGAAGAATCCCTATACTCTTTGATTTATGACTTTAAGGTTATGCTCCTAGTATAAATCAATCACTTCATTCTATGAGTCCAAATGTTAAGAGAATGCCAAGAAATAATCAAAAAAATAATTGGATAATATGTTTATTGACTTTAGATAAAGGACGATACTAAGATCCCACTGACTTTGAGTGGGGACCACTTGAAAAAATTTACCCCTAAAAAATAAAAGACAACAAAGCTACGAGTAAATATATTTTATTAACTCTCAATACAATATCTATATATCTGTTCTCTTAATCAATATGAATAAGAATTACTCATAAAGTCTAATAAAAATTTTAGCATCACTTAAAGCTTGATTAGTATACTCTTAAAATATTTCTTTGCCACCAAAATGTCAAAAAGTACTGAAATGGATGACTTCTACCATTTCTTTTTCTCATAACTCTCACACGAAGGATAAGAAAGATAATGTTTGAACTTCTTGTCATCCTTCATAGTTGTTCTATCACATGAAGACTAAGGAAAGTATTTTCTTGCCCCTCTTTTTTCTCTAATCACAATGTGTTACATGATGAATTCAAGGAGTGTGTCCTAAAACTCTCTCTCCATCTATCGACAATTATTAGTAACACAAAAATCTCGAAGAAGAGCTAGTTTTGCATTTAGTCCTTTCATTGCCTTAACAAAAGTTCAACCATCTTTTCACACTTCAAATTCTTTTCCATACTACAATATCATTGGTATATCATTTTGATAATATCCTTTCAAAAAAAATCTACAACTTGATTGTTCCATCATAAATCATCTTTTTGAAAATATTATAAATAACTTTTTATTGAAACATAAATTGATGATATAAAGAGTAAACATACCAAATGGAGAAGTAGAAAAAAAATCCCTGAAAAGAAATAGTGATGATGACTTACTACACTTTGCTAGTCTCCCCGGGAAAAGCCCTTCACATTGGATTAAAGAAAGGAAACGAAATGTGATGTGGCCTTGGTGCCATTCGTCGAGAACCACTATAAGATCCCCCTTCCCTCTAATGGTAAAGGGTAGAAAAAGAACAGAGGAGACAAAAGAGAAAGGAAAAAAGAAGAGAAAGCTTTGGGAAGCTTCTCTGACTTCTCTCCTTTATCGTCGTAAGTAATCCTACATCTTCGCTGCTTTTCGAACTATCAAATACCCTCACCATTTTTTCTTTCTTCACAGGTAAAGATCCCCATCTTCCTGAGCACTTATGACATGGAGTAAGTAAATTGGGGATTTCAGAAACATTTGAACGTGACTTTTTAAAAAGCTACCCATGCCACATATGCTAACATACGTCAACATGTACTAACCTGTGCTTACTTGAGAGACCTGTGTAGGCATGCATTGATAACATCAACCCTCTTTGACACATATCAACAGCATCAACCCTCTCCAAAATGCATCGACCCTCTTCAACACATGTTGAAAGCTTCGACTCGCTCCAACACATGTCAACAATGCCTGTCTGCTTCGATACACATTGACTCGATGGCTCAAGCTCACCTAGAAATCGTGGCATACCCACATGTGAAATCATGCACTTGGCCAAACTCAACCAAGTCACTACCTCTTTTGGTTAATTCTTCACTACTCTAGCCTAATTCGTCACTGATCCTCACAGAGTCAGCGCAGATCTCAACCAAGATGCCATCAATTTAAATCAAGCGCAGCTACATCTAACCACACTATCTCAAAGATGATCAAGTCACTTTCTAAATGGTCAAGACATCCTTCAATAGTACCACATATATGCAACTACTCAAATTAAAACCTCTCCACCAAAACATGCAGCATCATGCTCCAAACTTCTCTTGAACTATTTGGAAATTTTGTCTGATCAAATTTACTATTTTAGCCTCAAATAAGTTTTTTGTTTAAAGATCTCAAATCTTTTTTTTTATATCAAATGTAAGCAAAGGAAGATTTACAACCAAAAAAATTGAATTTTAAAAATAACTTTTTTTACATTTTAGAGAATATTGTAGATAAAAAAACTTGTATTTTCAAAGAAATAAAATATTGATATAGCACAAATTTTTAAAGAAGAACTATACTTTAAAAAATAATTTTGTAAAATATAAAACTACATAAAGTTATGTTGTCATTTTGTGTGGTAAAGCTACTTCACATCAAGATGCATTTTCGTGCTAAGAGTTGATGGGTCTATGTAGAGATGTAGTCAACTCTAGTGGCTATATGTAGAGATACAAAATGTAGAGCCTTGATTTTTTGGGACATGATTTGTAATATTTTTTTTCAAAGAAAACCAAATTTCAGTTTCCTAACCTAAACACTTTTCTCTTGTACGTATTCACCATCTATGCATTATATAAATATATTAATTCTAAATTTTGTTATATAAAATATATTATAAATATGAGATTAAGTAAATAATAATTACAATTGCATATATTTTTAATATAATAAAATTATTTTCTAAGATATGATGCTTATTGATTAAATATTATTTAGTTCATCAAATTTTAGAAATTACACTATATTTTTAAATAAAATAAAAAAACATCTAAGCACAACATTAGAAATTTTTTAAAAAAATTCAATATCATTGAGTTTATAATTTTTTAATATATAAATAATTAAATATAAATTAAAAAAATAAAGATAAATTCTTCAATTATTAAAGGATATAATCATAATTTTTCAATCTAGGTGTTACCACTTAAGCCAAGATGGGTTTAAATGTAAACCTTAGCTAAGATAAGCAAGAGAAAATAAATAAAATAATGTGTGTGTGTGTGTGTGTGAGAGAGAGAGAGAGAGAGAAAGAAAGAGAGAGAGAGAGTGAGAGAGAGAGAGAGAGAAAGAGAAAGAGAAAGAGTGAGTGAGTGAGAGAGAGAGAGAGAGAGAGAGAGAAGCTTCTTAAAAGAGAAAGAAAAGAAGAAAAACAAAAGACTTGATTGGGAAGTAAAGCATGAAAGAACAACAAGAATAAGAAAAAGAGAGGAATCAATGCTAAGAATTTTGGAACTTTGTGGTTACCCTCACTTGACCTTTTCTCCATTTGGTATAAAGTCATGTATTTCTACTAATTTGCTTTTGTCCATTTTGAAAATAAGTAATCTTTTTTAAAAAAAATAAAACATATAATAAAAGTATATTTTAAAATTATTTTTTTATAATTTCTTTTAAAACATTGTGAAAACAGATCTTTGAAAAATCTTACCATGAAGTCAACATGTAAAACAACTTTATATTTAAATAAATTTTTTAAGTAAAAATAATTTATATATTAAAATAATCCAAGTCTTTAAAATGTCATTGTTTATATGTTCATCAACTCAAATAAAGGCTTAATCCAATATTATGGTAAAAATTTTATTATATATCCATCATCACATATAAAAATTATGTTATCACAATATTACAAGACTAATAAGAAGATATGGGTATCCTATAGATCAAAACACTATGATTTACATCTCATAATTTTTTGTAGTCCTATGATATATCTCTTTTTAACATAAAAATATTAAAAGAAAAATAAGTTGAATTGATTGTCATTTAGTTAATAACAAAAGAAAAAGAAAAATAAGTTGAATCAAAGGAAAAGAGGAATTGTTGGGATTTGGTTTTAGTAAAAGGAACAAGGAGGCTGCAATTAGATGAGGAAAGGATCTAAATTATGTTACTTTTCATTGATTTTTATGAGGAATTAGGTGTGCTTAGTTTGCTACACAAGTTAGAAATGTTATAAGAATATCTTAACTAAATTTGGAATTGATTATACATATTTTATGATAGAATATCTAAAATTATTATTTTGATCAACTTTATCAAAAAATCCAAATCTCAATTCACTTTGTCAAATCACTGAGAACTATTTAAAATCAATATTAAAAAAAATAGGTCATTACACATGGTCTTTTATTTATTCCTTTATCATAATTTTTTAAAACATTCTATAATCTATATTACTAAGCTTATTGTATGATCAAATTTTTATTCCCAAACTATATTCTCTAAAAGATTAGACTTCTTCTCTTCTAAGCTTAATAAATGATATATTACATACATGCCAACATATTATACATTAGTTCAAGGATATTTTTATTAGATTTTGATCCAACATCCTAAAGTATAACATTAACATTCCATAAATGCTTTAAGTATTAAAAAAACTACTCAAATAGTGCTTACAAAGTTAAAACCCATGGCAACATATATATTCCATACTTTTACTTACTACAACTCTTCTTCTCCCCTTGTTCTCTTTCTCTTTTGTTTTAGTTCTCTTTCTTAAGTTCTTCTTTTCTTCTCTTTCTTTCTCTCTCCCTTATTCCTAAATCTCGAAGAAGTTCCTACACCTAGCTACTACAGGGAACTTGAATAAGCTCTATCTAATATATATATATATATATATATATATATATATATATATATATATATATATATATATATATAACCTTGATTTCTTTTCTTTAATTTAACAAAAATCCTATTAATTTCCAAAAATTATAATCTAAGAACAAACAAATTCTTTTAAATTAACTTTTCTTTTTAATATCTTTATCTTAACATTTGGTGCAATATATAAAATTTTATTTTTATAAATAATGTTAAAATAATATTATTATTTTATGGTCTCAAAAAGATAAATTTGTCTTAGCTATGTAATGACTAATTATACATATAATTTTATGATTATAGCTTTACACAATAATTGTAATTTTGAGACATCATAATCTAGATATTACATCTAATATCCATATGATCTCAGTCATAAACATAATAAGCTAACATATATCCAAATAAGAATGTCCTTACCTTAACCACCTTATGCAGAGTACTAATAGTCTTATATATATATATATATATATATATATATATATATATATATATATATATATATATATATATATATATATATATTAATAATATTCTCACCTTATTATATAAGGTTATGCAGCCAATAAATGTATTCTCATCATGTGTCATATAAAGAGGGTAATATCTTAGAAAAGTATCAATTATTATTTTTCATTCTATTATTTATAAAAAAATTTGTAAACCATGTCATAAATTATTAATTTATGTATTTCTTATATTATCATATACCATTTAGATAAACTTATTGTTAATAAAAAGTAGCATCTATGTGAATTCTCTTAAGTGTGGTGAAAGGTAGTTCATGTAGGTCAACGTCTAGCTCCCCTTTGTGTGTTCTTGACCTATGGGCGTATGTGCACTTATCTTCTAATTACTTTGTGCTGCTCTTATGGGCTATGGTGGATACACTATAAGTTTAGAATAAGTATCTTTCCTATCAGTAATTGTTTTTAAGAGAATTGATAGTACTTAAAATCCAATAATTGGTATCAAAGCATTATTGCTTCTACTATCTAATCAACTTAGATAAGATCTTCTTGATGTCTCACATAATGACTGATAAATATTCATCATTAGATAAGGAGACTTCTTATTATCCTCCCTTACTTGAAGGAAACTTTTATTCCTATTGGAAGAAACAAATATGAATTTTTATGGAATCCATTGATATTAAATTAGGAGAAATATGTAAGAGTAATTTGTGTAACCTTTTAAAAAGGTTGGTGATAAGTTTGTTGGAAAAGCTTAAGTGAATTTTCATTAGAAGAAAAATAATATATTCAACTTAAGTTTCATGCGTTAAATATCATTCATTATGGTTTATCAAATATTACATTCACCAAAATTATGAATTTAGGTTTTACACATAATGTTTAATATGAGTTGTATAATCTTTATAAAAATAGGGAAATTGTCTACACCTCCAACCATGATGTCAATCATGCTTTACATTGTAGGCCTATAAGCTCATGTCTTATGAACAAGGATGAAGAATCCAAGAATAAAGATGAAAGAAGAATTTATGAGACACGTTATCATTTATGCAAAGAAGTGGGTCACATTTGCTCCTATTGTTTAATCTTGTTGAAGGAAATAAGCAAGAAGCAAAAGAACAACAACAACAAGATAAGTATGAAGGTGACATTGAGTGATTTAGATGCATCATCACCAACTTCAAGCAACAAGGAAAATAAAGAAGAGAAAGAAGTGTTTTGTCTCATGGCACACCATGATAACTCACTCATAAGTGAAACACAATAAGGAATTTAAACTCTCTTGTATTGAATTAGAAAGTTAATTAATTATAGTTGATGCATTTAATTCGTTCTCTAAGAAATTTAGAAGTCTAAATAAATAGCATAAATAATACTTAATTCTTTGTAATGATTTAAATAAAAAGAAGATAAGTATTTGCATGATTTGTAATCTACTAGAGATAAACTTGTTAAAATCGTTGGTATGAATGAAAAATACAAACTTATTTGAGAATTTCAAAAGCTTGCATTCAAATTGTTCAATGTCTAATCACGTGAGTAAGAATGTTATATTTTAAAATCTAAATTTATGCATGTTGTAGATAATTTTACTTATGTTCTATTATATTAACCCCAAGGCCCTTGAGATGATATTGTGATACCAAAATCTTGCATTGTGCCATTAATAGTTTATTTGAGTTGACATTTCAAGAATAAAAAGGATAAAATGAATTACTATCATGATGACGTCAAATTTAATTGCTACTCTTATACAAATTTCAATATTAAGAGCTTTGAATGATGATTATTACCCCATGGAAGACTCTACTCTTAAAGGTGTGGCAACCATGATGGCTATTTTTATTTTCTTATAAGAGGATGTGTTAGCCATATTGTAATATAATTAAAGTTTTTTCTCTTTTTGTTTGGTATCTATATCTTTAAAATTTTGTTAGAAATAAAAATGGACTTTGAAAAATGCAAACTACATACCTATGGATATATTATGATAAGACCTTCATAACAACATGATCAAATCTAAATTTTGATTATCATTATCTTGTCATGCTTTTCAAGGCACACCTAGATAGTAAGTATATTTTAGGGTGTTAGGTCTAGAATACACATATACATATATGAGATATGAATTTGGAAGTATAATTAAGATAAATTTAGTGAGCTGTTAGAATATAAGTATAAAGTTTCTTCATACAAGCATGAAACTTATTTCATCTAAGAATCTATTATATGTATAAATTTAATTGTTGTTGGATATGTACGATTAATATATTTTACATGTATGATTTTATTATATTATTATAGCTTGTGTCTACACAATAATCATAATGCAATCACCAAGCTTTACCCTATTAGCTTATAATGACTATGTTTTATATTACAAAATAAGTATTGTATGTGTACAATCCATTCCTTATCATAAACAACTATAATTATTTAAAAATTTATTCATAGTTTTGTAAGAATATAATATCTTTGTCATACAAATATGCTTATTTCATTGTTAACCCTAACATGTGATAGTGATCCGAACATTGTGCTTAAATATGATGTCTTTATGGGACACTAATAACAAATTTGGAACAAGTTGTCATATTATTATGATAAGCTTATCATATGTGTAAGTGTGGCAAACCCTCATTGTTGTTACTTGATTTTGGTGCCACAATACCACTTCTTTCTCTTTTCTTTTAACACTTTGAAAATACATAAAAATAATTATTTGTACTTTATAAAAATCATAGTAGAAACAAAGCTTTATCCTTTTAAAATTGAATAGTAAAAACATATTTTACAATCAAGTAAAACTATGAAATTTTTTACATTTCTCCTTAAAAATGAATGTACATATAATATCAATATTAACAAATCTTTTATTTATCCTTCTTGGATTAAATAAAATAAACATAAAATCATATTTAATGATAATAATAGCATCTTTTACATCATCATGTGTTAGCTTTTACTCTATCTTGATCGTTGTTACTAGCTTACCTTTGCATTTGTAAGGTGGTTGAATGCATTTTCTAAAGCCAAATCGATGAAGATTTATATGATACCAACTAATTGATAAGTTTACGAGTGGAGGCCTACTCATTGAAAATTTTTATATGACTATTAATGTTGACATGATATGATCTGTGAGTAAAGATAATAGTTTAGGATAAATAGGATCTAAATTGAGTTGAAAAATTAATTTAAAAAATGAATAAATAAATAAAGAAAAAGGCATAAGTAGAAGAAAATAAAATTTAATCAAATGAATTATTTCTTTATTATGACTTTTTAATTTAATATAATTATTTTTTTTACTTATGTCATTTGTTATTTGATTTATAGATTTACTATTCTTTACATTTATTATATTATATTATCTTATTGTTTATGGTTTATCAATTAAGCTTTTGAGACTCATTTCTTATACTTATATTATAGACTAACCAAGTTTACAATCCTAGATTACTAACCTTGTAGGATTAAGAATTCAGGTATGTAGTGTGTATGTGTTAGATATTTGGGAGTAATCAGAGGAATTTGTTATGTGATTGTGATGTAAATTTTATGATATTATCTAAATTTGATATCATTTGATCTTGATGTACTTCATGAGTTATGTGTGGCTTACATTTTATGTATCTCATGGATTTTAGACTTGGTTGATGTGAAAAATGATTTAAATCACTTTTTAATTTAAATTTTATCTTGATGGTAAATTTTATTATTTATGTGATATTAATTATTAATATATATTAGATGATAATTTGTTTTATATGAAAAATGAACAATTTATGGGGGAGACCTTGTCCATTTATTTTATAGAATTATGAATAATTTATCTAGATTTGAACGTTATTAACAAAGAAATTTTGGTTAAAAATGATTTTATCATCACTCCCTACCTAAATGGGTTAGGAGGGGCTTTACATAAATAACAATTTTTAAAACAAATCTTATAAGAGCCATTAAGTAAAATAAAAGCCTTCTATTATTATATTACTTGAGTTTAAGATTGGTTTAATCTAATAATTTTATATAATTCATCTTTCTCTTGTCTAGACATCATGCTCTCACATTTCTAACAAAAATTTCCAATAGACATATGATATATATTTATGAGGACATCAATTGTCGTTAGGATTTAAGATGCCCACGAATCAGTCTAGCACGCATTATCACTTTCAAATAATTAAAGAACTTATTTTTCATGTGTAGAGTTAATATGTAGCCTAAAATTATATTTCATGCTCAAAATTCTTGCTTAGGATGTAAAAAGAAATAAAAAATGGCTTATTTGTCTTATTCTCATTTGCTTTCCTAATAGCCACCATCTTAGCAATTCACTATCGGCTTGACCCGACTAGATAACGTCTTTCCTAGACCACATTTGTCCTAAATTATTCAACGAATGGGTCTTTTGGGCCCACTTTAAATCATAGGTTTGCATAACCTATGAATGAAAATGGATATGTCAATACCATGTTGACTCATCAGTATATCTTGTCAATAAAATAATTTGCATGAATAATGAATGCACATAGATCTATCAACACCATGTTAACCTACTTGTTTGACTCGTCAGTAGAATAGTTTGTGTGACAAGAGAATGCACATAGATCCATCAATGTTGCATTAGACCAATTCATGAAACATTAATCTGAATTTGATCCATGAATGGAAACAAATTTGTTGACACCATGCAAACCCACCAATTGGACTCATCAGCATAATAGTTTACATGATTCGCTAACACACATGGATTTTCCAATGCTATGTTGACCCACTAACCTAACCCATGACATGTCAACCCATATTTGATGCGTGACAATTCACACAAATCTAGCTAGCACTGAATAAAAATGTAGCTTTCATAAAATTGATTGGAAACAACTTTGATCGTATATTTTTTGAACCAAAACAACTTTTTAGAAATTTATTTAGCAACAGCTTTTGATCATATATTTTGTACTTTTTTTCTTTTTTATTTGTCTTTTTTTCTTAGAATCTCTATAAAAGTGGAGGACTATCTTTCGATAAAAATAAGTTTTACATAGGTGAAATTTTCACTGTTCATTACGTCTTATTGAGATCTTAGGGTTGATCTTAGTAAGAACTTTGCCATAGTGATTTGTCGAGGCTTCAGTATTCAAAGGAAGGGCATAGAGCTTAAGCAATGAGGTGTTAGACTAGTTTATCTACAGCTCTACGATAACATTTTCATGTCACCGTTGCATAATAGTTTCCTTTCACTTTGTCATTTAAAGTTAATCTATATTTGCCACCTTTGCCTTTGTCAAACTTTATTAGTAAATACTATCAATTGAAGCTTTTCCTTCTCTCAAAAATTTAGTTTGCTTGAGTGTTTTGGACCATCCTTGTAGTTAATTACTTCATTACTCTAATTTTTTCTGTGAGGCTCGATAAGATCCCTTTATTGTTTTCAAGCACCCAAGATCTCTTCTTTATCATGAGATTGATATTATTAACCACATTCTTAGTACCCCATCTTTGTGTCATTAAAGAGGTTGCGGGCCTAAAGTATGGAAAGACCCATTGTGTTCCTCCAAATTCTCTCCAAGATTACCTTTGATAGATATCTCTTGTATATTACCATTTTTTAGTTTTTTTTTAAATTTTTTTGTATTTTTATTTTTTTCTCAAATGTATGTAAGTTAATCTTAAGTTGCTCATTATAATTTACAACTCCCATCCAAAATCATATATAGAATTAGACAAAAATAATTTAGGCTAAATTAAATTAATCATTAATAACAGATTTGATATTAAAACCAAAATAATGATAATTTTGAGAACTAGTTATGCATTAAACAACATATAATGCAAGTTTTACTCTATACTTTACTCTTTATTTTCTTTCTTTTTTCTAGGTTGTGAATCCAATACACTTAAAAATTATTACTAAAACATGGGCTAAGCCAATCATCATATGATGAATAAATGAAACAAATCAATATAATGTTGAAACAAACAACATTACACTTAAAAACATAAAAGAACATATATTAATATGATGTCATAACAACTAGCATGGAATTTCATCTCATGGAGAAATTATCAACAAAATATAACGACAACAAATAATAGGCAATAATGTCTCATGGAATGTAGACCATGTCAACTTTTTTTATTGTTCATTTACTTTATATATCTTATCATATGTTATAGTATAAAGCAACCCAAGTCGCTCCATATCATACTATCATAACCAATAGGAGAATCATAAGAAAACCCAACTCATCTTAATGGTGCTTGACAGAATCCTACTCATCCTAATCACATCATCATCATATCAAATCATCAAAATAACCAATAAGAGAACCATGCGAAAACCCATCTCATAACATGTCGATTAAGGGAACTAACTCAACTCAATCATGTTATCATCATATCATGTTGTCATGATCACCAATTGGAAGAACCAAGGAAATACCTAACACATCCCAATGGCAATTGAGAGAACTCAACTCACCCCAATCTAATCATTATCATATCACTAAGAGAGGGGCATGAAAGCGTAAAAAAACAATTTTACATCCTTATTTATCTCATATGACATCCCATTTCATTTATAATTTTGCATGTTTACATATCAAAGTATCATTACTTTGAATATCTAAATATAATTTGCATATCAAATAGAGTTTGCAAATTCATCTTCATGTCATAACAATAATAAACATTTTAAAAACATGCCATTTCCATGCTTCAATAACAACTCCAATAAACATCACATTTGTAACCATATTAAAATGTAGAAAAATAATCATGCTCAAAATTACAACAATTAATCCCATTTATTGAAAACTCAACATAACAAGCACTACATATTAACTTCTATATATAATGACATAATGAAGAATGCATCATATCATCAATATAAATACAACATATTCTCAGATCAAGTCACCTATAATATACCATGACACTAAAACAGTACATCAAATATTCAACACTATAGTGAATGAAATTCTCTACCTATTTTTCTTAATGATAATCTTTTATTTCACCTCTATTTTCTTTATAAAACCTATTTTTTCTTAATGATAATCTTTTATTTCACCTCTATTTTCTTTATAAATATATAATTTAATTTAATTAAAAAATATTATCACTTAATATTAGAATTGATAATATTTAAACTAATCTATTAAACTATTCATAATATAGTTTATTCCTCAAGTTAATACTAAACAAAATCTTTTAAAAAAATTAACTTTAACTTACTACTAAACTTTTTTTTTCTATAAATTACTTTACAATCCTTCCTTTCTCCTCAAAATTAATTCCAAATTAGCTAAAGTTGTTGGCCAAAATCAAAGAAACAAATTTGATGGAAGAGCAACTGTGTGAGGTAAGGTTTTGAGAAATCATAGAAAACTTCATTCTAATAGAAATGAAGCAAATTCGCCACCTCCTAGTGGTGAAGTTTTTTATCTCATGTATCGAATATACTAATAAAATGATCTTATAATACTAGTCTAGTTTAATATCATAGAAATTCTTAAGGCATTAAATATGGCTAATAATGATGTTGATAACATGTGATAAATGTGACGACGTAATTTGTCACACCATAATTAAAACATAATTACTCAATTCTGACCTATTAAAGCTTTATTTTCTCTAAGTTTAACTTTCAAAAAAAATATAATCTCTCTTATATTTTATTCATTTTCTTATATACATGTATACTAGATTTAAAAAAACATTACACTTAAAGAATTCCACTGGGTTATATATTTTCACATCTATTCATATGTATAATTTTCATTCACACAAATTCATAATTATCTATTATATCTATATAGCTATACGTGTATATGACACAAAAAAATATAATAAATACAAGTTTAGTTTATCTACAAAAGAATAAATATTAATGCCACGTGCAAGATCTAAATAAATCACATATATCAAACAAAAGAATAAATCATCAATATTTATTTTAAGCTTAAAATATAACATGAAACATATCATATCATAGAAGCATATGTCATAATCACAAAAAACATAAACATACACATACAATCTCTTATTTGTTTTTATTTCTTTTCTTAATGTAGTCTTCTTTATTAACATCTTTTTTATTTAGTGAAGTAAATCTTACGATGGTCATGTTGTTACTCTCATTCTCTTTTAAGGTACCTAGTCAATATCGTTTTTTAGTTTATTAAATTAAAGCAAAAACCTTACTTATTAGCTGTCTATTTTATATTTTTATACACAATGTACTTAATCATTTATTTCACTGATACATATTAGTATAGTCAGTAGAATCTCAATCATATAACTCACTGGTCATCGACCATAAATCAAATAACACATCTCAATCATGTAGCTCATTGGCCACTAGTTGCAAATCAAATAAGACAACTCAATCATGTGACTCATTGGTCATTGTATCTACTTCTAGTTACATCTTAGATTCTTTATATCATATGTATGTGATTCACCATTCATAAATACTTGCAACATAGTTTCATGGTATATAATTAGATCTATGCACATATTGAACAATTGAAGCAATTCATACTTTAACTAAAAAGATTATCATGCTCATACATTTGACAATCATATTAATTTAACACATTTTAATCTTTCATGCTATTCACATAAGCAACACATCAATCAACATAAATGATATACATCTATTATACAATATACTTTTACATTCTTATGAAAAATTGCTACATAGTCTAATTAATTTAAGCATAATAATGATAATTCAAAGCATCACAAATGACAATACAAAACTCTTACATCAGATCATATTTACCACATGCAATGTTACATCAAACATATAAAATATGCTAAAATGCCAACTTCAAGATTATATAATTGTTCTTTCTTATTTTTCTCATTTTTTATGCTTAATTCCTATTACTTGTTGCATTCTGCTTTCTAAATTTAACATATCAGGTGAAAACAAACTTATTTTAATAAAGGAATTACTCGATGTGTAATTGAAACAATAACATATAAAGCTTAGCAGTTTTGGGTTTTCTAGAAGCTCATTAAACTGCTTCATTAGTTAAGATATCTAATTATTCCTAGCTTCACTTCTTTTCTACACTTTTTTTTATTTCTCTTTTCCTCTTTTTGGGTTGCATTCTTTCGTGAGCTTTAATTCTTAAAATCTATTAATACTTCCTTCCAATTAACCTAATAATGAGATAAAACCTTAATTTGGATTTAGGAATAACACTCTTTACCAAATAGAAAAATTGGAAATTCAAATTGCAAAGAAAATCCCACTTGACTTTTGAGAACTCATGGAAATGCCTTGGTGGAAAAGAAACTCAATCCTCCTCAAGGTGATCTTGACATGGTTTCGAAGTCGACGATGGCTTTAATCAACAATGAAAGAGGAATCCACACTTGCATAACCTCAAGAGAGGAAAATAAGAAAAGAGAGGGTTGGAAATCGGGATTGGCTTCTTGCAAAATCTTGTATTTAAGGATACTTGCTTATATGCATGAATAAATAATTAATTTATTGAGTTGCATATTTACCTCTTTGACTTAAAAAATATACAAAAATTTTAAATAAACTTTTATTGAGATGAATAAATATTATTACACTCTCCTTTATGAGCTTTATAGAAATTTATATTATTTTTTATATTTTGAAATGTTTTATTTTTCACTTAATTTGGTATTCTTTATGAAACAACTTGCTTGTTCAATAATTTCTCTAAAAATATAAATTCATACATAGTATTAAAAGATTAAGGATACTATAATTTATCTCATATATCAAAAACATTAATATAACGATTTTAAAATACTAATCTAGTTTAATACCAGAGACATTCTTAGGACATTATATAGGGCCAATAGTGATATCAATAAGATATGATAGGTGTCAAAGAGACCATGATGATTATCATGGGATGCTTTTTTTTCTCATTTTTTTTTATTTTGTATCACTTTATAAGTGTACCCACAATAATATTATTGTACAATGACTTCTTTTTATGGACAACTCACTTAAAGTTTTATACCCAAGAGTTCAAAGTTGCGCAACAAAATTGTAAACATTTTAGACTTTTGATAAATTATTGTTTTGATCTAAATTAATTTTATTTGTATCATTAAATCACTCATTAAATTAATTTTATTGTTTTGACTTCTCATTAAATCACTCATTTTAAAATATTTTTGAATCTAGTAATGTCAAAGAGTTTAGTTTTATTTGTATCATTCATAATTTTTTTTTCTTGTATTTAATATGAAACAACTTATCCTTTTATCTCCAAAAAAAACTTTTTTGTTAAAGGAAAAATTTTTAAACGAACATAACTATTGCTATGAAATTTTAAATAAAAAATAATTAAAGTTAAATTAAATATATTAAAAAATAAGAAAAAAATTTAGTCAAAACTATAATTATATTCAGTTGAGACTATTAAACAATCGAAATTAATGTGTCATATAAGATGCCCTAAATCGAAACAAAAACGACTAAATATTTTTTTAAATAATTTAAAAATAAAATAAAAGCCTTTTTTATTTTGTAACTGCCGTCTGCACTGCAGATCTGCGTTCTGTCCGCTTTCCTTGCCTTGTCTGAAGCGGCAGTCCTTTGCCTAGTTTTCTCTCCATGCCCATGCGGTGAGAGCTGCCGTCATCAAGGGCGGAGGAGGCGGCAGCGGAGAGATGGCGCTGTTGGGAGCCGAAAGGAGAACGCTGATTCTGGTAAACCTGGCAGGAATCATGGAACGCGCCGATGAGGCGTTGCTGCCAGCGGTGTACAGCGAGGTCGGGGCGGCGCTGCATGTGACGCCGGCGGGTCTGGGTTCTCTCACGCTCTTACGGTCGATCGTGCAGTCGTCTTGCTACCCTCTGGCCATGTACTTGGCCGTGCGGCACAACCGGACGCATGTTATCGCCGTCGGTGCTTTCCTCTGGGCCGCGGCTACTTTTCTTGTTGCCTTCTCATCTACTTACTCGGAGGTTAGCGTTCTAAACCCCTTCTTATGAATCTGTTTATCTTCGTGCGTTAGCGGTCTACACCACATCGAAGTTGTTCAATAAGCACACAACGCCTGAAGGTCAAAATTTCAATGATGTAAAATCATGTGTGGAGCTACCTGCAACAGAAATCATGGCTTGCAAAAAAATTGAAGATGGCGAAATCTTAGAGACACGGAAAAAATGTTATTCCACTATCAAAGTAAAACATACAATTCTGATGTTTGAAAAAAAAAAAAAAAAAAAAGAGGAATGGAATATTCCAGAGCCAACTAAAAGCAGTTTGAAAACAAGCAAAACATATCACAGTAAACGTGTTGTCTGATATGCCCCTCAAAGATACAGAATTCAACTTAATAAATCTCTAACTTTTTATTTCAATGCCAATCATGTGGCAGACGTGGCTAATTGTATAGGAAGAGGCTGGTTCTTTTGTGTGATCTATTTGGGCTTCCTCTAGAGCCAGCTACTATTTGAAGGTCTTAGCTTCTACCTCTAGATTTCTATTTGGAGTCTTATACACCTTTTGAAACATAGAAGATTGTTCAATAAAAGTTTAAGAATGTTTAAGAAAAAGAGAAAAGATGTTAATTTTTCGAAACTTTGATGGTTATAACAGAAGAGAACGTACATTTAGTTTGTCTTGAACAAAGTGAAATCCACATGTTTGGAGTGATCTTCCTTGTAATTTAATTTGGGAAGGTTGATCTACTTTGTTTTACTATACCCTCATTTATCTTAGTGAGATTAATTAAATCCTTACTTGCTTTGTATTGACTCTCATAACTCTCAATAAAAATTATTTTTTGTTAAATTCTTTTAAATCTATAATTAGCATCAATTTTTTGATCTTATTTGTGGGAATTGACAAAAATATCAAGGATGAGAATTAGAGCTCACAAAATGTCAAGTTTTGAGGTTGTATCTCTTGATCTAGATTATCAAGAGATCAAAGAAGCTCCAACACCTTAGATTCCACCTTTGTAGATGTCTAATCCATCATCTTCTTCATCCTTGAATTATTTCATGTATGTTTTTGAGCAACAGACTGAGCGCTTCATCAAAATTGTTGTTTCTTATGTTCTTTAATCATCAATTAGCTCAAATCAGAGATGATCTCACTAGGTGATCCCCCAACTTTAATTCCTCATCGCCCACCTGAGCAGTTGTTAGACCCTTAAGTGCCTTCACTTTCGAATCTAGCTTTATTTTCCTTCTAGAATCATATTGACAATCCCACAAGCAATACTGGCTCCTTGAAAAGGCTCATTCATCTTCCTTCACCGTTAATAAATGCTTATCTTCATCCAGCTTTTTTAATCCTATTTCATCTTATCCACACACTGGTTTCGAGGATTTTTCAGTTTGACCACCTCATCTATCTAGGAATCCACCCTATATTACTCCATATGTGAGCTCTATAGGACCTCTTCACACTTTAGGCGAAGAATCCTGCTTCATGTGAGCATACGAATATAATTTGCATGCTGTAGAATAACTTTATTCATTATTAAATGTGATTTTTTCTAGTCGTTTATCTCTAAAGCTACAAATACTATCTTTTGTGTTTACTATGAAAACTTTGATTGGTACATTTTTCTCGATGAGTTTGAAATAGTTACAAACCTGCATGTTGTTAGTAAGCATATTGCTTGCAAAATCTTTTCTCTTTTGTTAAAGAAATTTACCTTAGACTAGTCCTTCAAGTTGCCTTCTAGATCTATCTCTTCTTTTGATTAATTTAAGATGATATTTATTTATTCTTTTACTAGTCACATCATACCTAAAAATGTGATAGAATCACTTGTGGATATAAGTCGACTTAAAAGTGAATTGCTTCGTGTCTTTCTTTAACGATTTAAAGATGCTTTTAAAGAAGTAGATCTAAGAGATTCTTGCTTAGCTCATGCAAAACTTATCAGATTACTTTGACTTGGTGATTTTAAAAATCTCTTATTTGATATCCTCCATGATTGTTGTAAAAATTCTTGATAGATTTATTTGCTACATTAATAGGAAAGAATTTTCGTCTAATCTAATTGGTGATTTGAAGAGAAAGGAATATTCTCTTCCTTAGGTTAAGGAGGGTGAATCTGAGCTTATCCTTAAACATCAAATGTTCTTTTGCAATAATAATCATCTTTGGTGCAATTGTTCACCTCGAGGCCCTTGGCCTATTTACCTTGAAATTGTTCTTAATGCTTCCCATAAGTTCTTATTGCATTCAAGAAGGAGAGTTTGTACTATAAACGATGACCTTTCTCTAGAAATAATTGTGTCAAATTCAAATTTTGCAAATTCCATGAATATTGTGATTATACCGTTTCGGAATTTAGAGCAATCAAATCTTTGATCATGATATTTTTGAAGATAGGACCTCAGTAGGAGTTTAGGGCTCAAAAGTCCAAGTATGATCCTCTTAAATTTTAAAAATTTTGACCCAAGGCTCAATCCATTCTTGATTTGATCTCAACAACCAACTCTTGATATTTCATGTCAAAGGGAGGCTTCAATAAAAATAGTCTGTGATGTTTGAGGGAAACTAAGCTTATTCTAGCTGATCCACTTTTAAATCCATTGAAAGGTCTTTGGGTGGCCAATGTCACTACCAAACATTTTGATTAGGTTCTAATTATCTTGGGACCAAGTGATCTCTCATCTTTAGGCAAACCTTTTGATGACATTGTAGTCTTTTTTTGGTGGATTGTTAATATTAAAGTTCATCACATTCTTATTAAATAGGTAGTTCAGTTGGTCTTCTCTTTCTTTGATAAAAGTTGATCTTCTCTTTCTAGTTATTGTTAAGAATATATGCATCAATTGAAGCCATCTTCTTCCCTACATCACATCTTTAACAAGTTTTTTGGGAGAATCAACCAAGTGGGTGGGAACTATTACTTTGCCCTTAACCCTTGGAAAATCTTTGGTTTTGTAATGTATCCTGGTTGTTGCAGCTTTTTCTTCTTGCATATCATCCTTGGTCATTCAACCATGAAAAAATTCAGGATTGCAATCTTGACACCCCTAATCAATATCAAGTTTGGCTCTCCTTTGGGCATTGTTCTAAAATCAAGTAAGAGATTTCTTGGTTGTGCTCCACCATTCTCAATCTTTTAAAAAGTTGCAAAATATCTTCTAAGGTCCAAAATGCACAAAAAAGGAAATGAAAGGCTTACTTTGTCTACGAAAATATTAATGTTCAGATTTTTATTGGCTTTAGGCCTTGTATACTTGTTCAGAATTATATAAGGTTTTGGCCCAAAAATTGTCCCTAGGTAAATGA
Source organism: Vanilla planifolia (assembly GCA_023846275.1). Classification (NCBI taxonomy): domain Eukaryota; kingdom Viridiplantae; phylum Streptophyta; class Magnoliopsida; order Asparagales; family Orchidaceae; genus Vanilla; species Vanilla planifolia. The sequence goes on from CM043870.1 coordinate 5,737,974, forward strand.
AAAACTTAAGTAAAACAGCATTTCTACAACCTCTTAATCAAAACTCGGATTCATGCTCACAAATTTTGTAAAGAATTGTCCCATTCTCAAGAATTTCTGAGCTTATTGAAAGTCAGTTCTCCCTCCCTTTCTTTCTTGATTGATTATGGTAATCAATTAGAACATGAGCTCCTTCCTTTGCTTTCTTTATTGTTCCTTGCTGTCAATTCCTCAAATTCAAATTGGCCTGATGCCTTTTCTTCAGTTTTTCTGTTCTTTCCTACTTGCTCACATTAATCTCCTTAGTGGAGTGTGTGATCAGACTTCAAAATCATCTCCGGACTTCACTTTTCCTAGTACATCATTAGTTGGGCATTAGTTTGCATCCCTAAGCAGTGAAAACAACACCCATCATTGGTATCTCCTCAAAGCTACCTTTAGACATTGAAATGAGTTAAATAGCTTCAACTTCATCCACAAAAATTTAAGTAAAAGGAAAACTAACATGGCCAACCCCAAGGAATTTCACAAACCCAGTACATATTCAGTCATGGGATGCAATTGGGTTGTGAATCGTCTTGATAGATAACTTGCTAATGTCAATTCTTCAAAGGTCTATTTGCCAACTACTTTTTTTAAGGAAAATTTTTCCATTTTTCTCCTTGGTCTTTCAGCATGAGAATCAGTGTCAAACTCATTAATGTCTTTTAACTAAAGTTACTTGTCTTTTTTTTCAAAAATGGTCTTCTTTATTCTTAAAAATGAAGACCTTGAGGATCTCATTGTCTTCACTCAGGTTGTCCTTTCTCTTGAAAGCCTCATGGGTCTCCTCTGGAAGGATTACTTTCTTTTTCACTTCAATTTTCTCTGATTTTGAAGGCTCCTATTTTTTATCTCCTTTTCTTTCTTTCACCACTTTCTTCTTCTCCATGCCTGCTAGCACTCCTTCCCCAAGATCTGGAGGTCCTACAAACTTTTTCTTCTGCAATTTAAATCTTCCTTCTGCTATCTCAATTGTTTCCCATGTAGTATTTGTCCTTTGATATACAAAATCTAGAATTCTGTCAAGTGAAAAGTTCAAATATTCTTCGATATTCAGAAAATTGTGGAAGGTTTCAGTTTTTGACCATCAGAGGTGGTAAAAGAGCCTTTTCAAATCTTTCCTTTAGAATAGCAAAGAATTTTTTCAAGGTTTGTCTCATTATGTGTCTGCAATCGATATAAGCAGTGGGAATTATGAAGCATTTTTTTCCCTTATATTTGAATTAAATAGATCAGGGATATGCCAAATTCTCAACCAACTCAAAGCCTATGATGTCTCTACCATGCAGATTGCCCTTGCCCTAGGTATCTAAAGTTTTCACTTTCAATGGCTTGAAACTAATATTCTCTTTGAATTTCCTCATGACTCATTTGTCTTCTCCTTTGATGGTACTTTGGGCAAAACCTTCTTTCTCAACGCAATTTTCTTCAAAAGTTTGAGAGCAGACAGTCTTCTCTCCTCAATGAAGAAAGATGACGCAAGTTTAAAGCAAACCTTTGTCATCAATTTGAAATTGTAACCCAAAGGAGGCATCATCGAAGGATTCTAACTGCCTTTTTGTGTCAGCTTCCATAATATTCCATCAAACGACTTCCAATCTTTCTATGATCTACCATCAACCGACTACCTACCTTTTCTTTTTTTAAAATTAATGATATCTTTTCTACTCTGACATCCAGGATTGTTTACAAAAGGATTTGAACATATTGTAACATTATTTTAATTAAGATAATATTGCAATATTCATTTTCATATGAAATTCTGAAATAAAAATACAAAAATTACAAAATAACCACTTGAGGGCTAAGTTTTTTGCTGCACAAGTAGAGATCCTTCAGTTTCAGATTTTTTTTTGATATTGTTAGGTATTGAAAATTTTATTTTCGAGCTGATTTTGAGAATAAATCTGGATCTAGTTAATATGGATTAGTTAGATTTGAAAAAGTTCTTTTTGGTGAAATTTGTCTATTTCAAATTTATAAAAGGTTATTTGAAATCATAAAAAAAGAGTATTTTGTGAAATAGTGAACTAGTCCAATCAAATCTCATCTCATTTTGATTTATTTGAAAAGTTCTATTGGAGAGGGCTAAGATTAGGTGAGAGGTGAAGATTCAACAAGAGAGAGATCTTTATAAGGTATAGGATTGAGATTTCTATATATAGAGAGAGATTTGCTAGTTGGTATAGTGAGATCCAATAAGGGTTGGGATCAAGAATTTGAAACATATTCTAGGAGTACGGCTAGGACTTTAGGCAAGGGTGTTTCCCATCAATGGAAGGGGTTTAAGAGAGTCTTTGGGGTTGGAAAGTTTCTCTTATACTTAGGTTGGGTTTTTCTCTAATAAAATTTATTAGATTTTCTCTTATATTGTTTAGGTATTTTCTCTGTATCATATATTTTATTCTATGCTTCTTTGTTTTGTTTCTTTATAAGAGGAAAGAACGTATCCAAACCTTGCTTTTCATAGTATTCACTTTGTCAATCTATTTTTTGTTGACCTTAGTCAATATTAGTTTGGTGGCTCCATTGCAACGCCAATGTCGGATATGGATCATCATAGGCAATGAAGTAGTTAAGTTAGACACCCGGGTAAACTCAAGATCATGTGTCATTTTATTGCCCGCTTGTATTACATGGAAACTCTTTAAGTCATGATTGTTTAACTCTTTTGAGGTCATGCACAAGACATTTTGACTAAATCATGCTTGTGACTTCGTGCTATTTGTATGATGCCTATTATCCTTGGTAATATTGGGATAATTAGATGGAATTGAATAAGTGAAGATGATATTAAAATTAGAATAAAACATGAGTAACATATGGAACTATGAAAATATGTTTTAGGGATCACTAAAAATTCATCCATGAGATAAATCTAATTTGAATGTCACAAAATATTAAGATAGAGGACATTATAGGATGAAGAATTATTTTAAGATTTGTCAATCATAGAGTATCTATTAGACACGTGTTGTTATGTAAATTTTTATTCCTAATTTTGTTGCTAGTAACAAACACATGAGATTGAGAGAAGAGAAGGAAAATAATGTTGTAAAGGAAGATCATTAGTACTACAAAAAAAAGGTTCTAAATAGAAATATATAAAATAAATGAAGCCAAATTCTAGTTATTGTGTATTTGAAAATAATTCAGGATTTAATCTCTAAGTTACCTTCAAACTTTATGCATTTGGAAAAAGAATTGTGCATAGTTATAGATTTTGTGTTCAACGTATATGTTATGTTATGCCCTTAATGTGTACCATGTTATTATAAAGCTAGATAAATTGGTATATTCTATCTGAAGTATCACACCTTTGTAATATCTTTATGCATGTCATATAAGAATGAACCATATTTTAATTTTGTCTAATTTGCACAATCCTTTCGATGTAGTACAATTTTATTGAGAAATCTTAGTCTAGTTCAACATCGAGGATTAATCATGAATGTTAGTAATTAGAATTTTTTGGCATCAACTTAAAACCTCAAGTTGTCTTCTTCCTATTGCACATATTATTTATTGCAGGCTATGCTTTTTTTGTAGGTAAATTGATTTTTATTTTATTAATTTGTATTTTATGATTTGTCTCTCTTTGTTCAGTTTTAAGTTGAATTAAAATTTGGTTCATATTGATAGTGCTATTATTAACTCTTCGATCGACTAGAAGTTTTGTTTGCCCATTGCTTGCAGTTCATTATAATGTGACATCAAATTTTTACCTGTACAAGGTTTTACGAATCGTGATTTTACCCTTGTTAGTGAATTGTGAGGGGGACTTTTGGAGTACTCATCATAGATCATATGCTTGCTATAGTATGAGGTTTCTTGATTTTGTTTTACAATGGTGTTGAAGGCATAAGTGATATGGATTTGCGAATATTTGTGGTCTTTTGAGTTGCAAGGCATTTGTTAATCAAATTAATGATATGAACTATGAATCTTGAGAACATTAGAGGGCTTTGTCATACTTAGGATACAATCATACCATGTTATGATTTGAATTTGACAATATTCTATGCTAACTATTTTATTAGCCATCAGCTGATGTTGACTCTCATGTCTGATCAGCATTCAATTGATTTCATGTTCACTTTAGTGTTCATTTTTGTTAAATGGTGCAAGCAAGTTTTGCCATTAGTTTTCCTTAAAACCTTTACAATTGAAGTGTATGAACCATACTAAGGGCTATTATAAATAAGATGGGAACAATGGAGATGGCATCAAACTTTCACGGAGAGATTAATACTATTTAGGTGAAGCTTGTCATGCATGGCAATGGATCATAATAAGTAGAAGTATATGAGGACAAGTCTATTAGAGACATGCAAATTAGTTCCTAAATAGATGAAATTTTTCATATATAAAAGCTGTATGACACAAAAAAAAAAAGAAAGAAAATAACTGCAGAGCCCAACTTCTAGACTATGAATTAGCAATCTGATGCAAGACAACGCCCATATGGAGAGTTGGTTTAGTTTTGCAAATGCTGAAAAACGTAAGAAAATGGCATTCTGGAAGTCAAAGAGGATCGCAAAGGATGTTATTTTGTTTGTCTAGTGACATGAATAGTGTCTTACTCATCAGCAACTTCACTGAACTGAAGACATCTTTTTGGTTGGGGTCACAAAAAGCTAAATTGACTGTTTTCGTACCATTGGCTATTCTATGGGTTATTTGTCCTCACTTTCCTTGGTTTCATTCTTATTAGTCTGCTTTGGTGAAGCCTCGGTGAAACACCACACTGTGATGAAACGCCTTGCTGACCTTGCTCATCTATGTTTTTTACTCAAAATTCATTACTTACTAGGTTTACATGTGTTTACAAATGCTTTATAAACGCAAAAATAATTCATAACTAGAAAGAACAATTTTCCTTAAACTCAAAGACAGAAAACTAATGCATTTACCACTAAAATTATTTGATGGTTAATACTGCATGCCATAAATTATATGATATTTTACAACTGAGATCCAACAATGAAAATTAAGTAATCAACAAATATAGGTTAGATACTTTGAGATGTGTTGGTGGTTGGTACATGATCATCACTCATGGATTTAGAAATATTCATCTAAAACTTGGGGTTGCTTTCAAATAGTGAGTGATGTTTATACATGCATTTTTTTTTGTTTTGTGCTGAGATGTTTTATCTTCTAGATGTCAAGTTTAACCATCTATAAATTTTTTCCGTAAGGTAAAGTTCTTTGACATTATGCAACTAATATTTATTTTCAACAATATGTGTGAGAGCCTTTTGATGGTAAAATGTCGCACCAAACATTCATGGCTCCCTAGGTTTTTTGGTTTATAGAATTTGATGAACAATGTCCTGTACTACGTACAATTCATTTAAATAAGGCATAGGATGTTGTCACTGCCGAAGACTCAGTTCTTTTGTTGTGTTCACTAACACTAGGAAATTATTATCAATAACCAAAAGGTAACTTTTCCTCAAGTTAAGCACTGATATAAAGTAGGTTAAGAGTAACAAATTCAAAATCATAGAACCTGTTAAAATAGAACATATTTCGGAAAAAAAATACTTTTCAAGGCAGTAATAAGCAACTTCATAGTTGAGGAGAATTAACAACAAATCAAAATTAGGTTTATGTTGTTCTATGCACGTTTCCGATGGTAAAAATAATTTAAGAGGCATTTTTATTAGACTTGATGCAAACCCGTTTACAATAATGTTGGACAACTAATTTGATGTGAAATAGCTTTCTTCCAAGGGAGTTGTAGATGGCAATTGAGAAGTTTGCAATGGTGGGCCGTAAGTTGAATGATAATGGTGATATGATGGTATGGTTGGGCATGTTGATCTACAGATGTTTGTGTCTTAGAGACGGGTATTATATCAGTATTGGACAGCAGGAATTGGCCACTAATTCTTCTATTTCCCAGAAAAACTAAAAGGATTTACTTTTATTTTATGGATGGCAATTCACATTTTGAATTTGTGAAGTTAAAACCTCAATTCTAGCATTGTGTATACATAACTACAAGATTAATTCCCCTGAAACCCTATGGAAAAAAAATCTTATGTTGATGCAATAAATAAACCAACATGCTTTTGTAATAGTGATCAATATCTGAATACCATTTTTTTATGAAAGGTAAGAACTGAATAATTCAAGAAATCGAAGAAATTTCTTTTGAATTCCTCATTGGAATCACTCAAAAGTTGTTTTGGATCTTTACTAATCACATGAAAAATGGCCTGCACATCTCAAAGCACCACGAACGTCTTCTTACTAGGAAGGGATCACACAGCCTTATGATTACATTGGTAGCAACTGAAAATTTAACTATAAAAATTTGTAGGTTTTTTTGTTGGTATTGTTTCTTTTATGAACCTCTAAACTGATAAGGCTTGAGTAAAAGGATTAGCATACTCTTGAGCAAACTTTGAAACAGAAAAATATAGAAATTCAGTAGCCTTATGTGGCTTTGTCATACAGTATGCCCTACAGTATCTAACGTATGTTTCAATGATGTGTACCAATGGGTTTCACGGCAGAGCTCCTGTGCTTGCTAACAATTAGATGGCAGCCCACTGCATCCACTTTGTTGGTACTATGGATTCAATACAACCCTACATGCAATTGAGAGTTGAATTACTAATGACTTATGAAATATAACTAAAGTAACCCTCCAAATTTGGTTCTTGCTTCTTTAGCCTGCTGTCCTAGCTGAAATGGTTTTTTCCAGCATTAGTAGGAATGTTCCTGTCCCCAGTACAGGTTAATTTTGAGGAATCATAAACCAAAATCAGTGTTATTCAGGTGACCGGATTATGAACCTAGTATTCCATTAATCAAGGTATTCGCTATTCAACTAGTTGGAAGCCAAAAATGACCATTGTACTTCATAATATAACAAATAAAAGAATAAAAATCGAAGTGTAAACTGTTTTAGATTCTTCTATGACTTGTCTCTTCAAAATTTCACTATTTGGTTTCACATTTTTGTTAATTTCAGGAACACATAATGAAGTTTATGAACTATTTTATTCATGTAGTTATTGAAATGTGGGTTTCAACATATAAATATTTCAGGAACACATAATGAAGTTTATGAACTATTTATTCATGTAGTTATTGAAATGTGGGTTTCGACTTATAAATATTTGCGAGTTTTTCTCTAACATCTACTCAACAGGAGCTGTCTGTTTTGACACTGTTACTTTTAGATTGCATTCTCAAGAGCCTTGAATGGTGTTGGGCTTGCCTTCGTGACTCCAGCTATCCAGTCCCTTGTTGCTGACTCCACTGATGATGCTAACCGTGGTTCAGCCTTTGGATGGCTGCAGCTAACCTCTAATATTGGTTCTATTCTTGGAGGTTTGTTCACCCTCCTTCTAGCATCAACTACTGTTATGGGCATTGATGGATGGAGAGTTGCATTTCATCTCGTGGGAATAATAAGTGTGGTTGTTGGAATATTGGTGTATTTTTTTGCCGTCGACCCTCATTTTGCTGACTGTGATCATGTGGATGCTATCCGCCCTTCATCCAATTCTATAGTTGCAGAAGTGAAATATCTGGTTCAGGAAGCAAAGTCTGTCATTAAGATTCCTTCATTTCAGATCATTGTAGCTCAGGGAATCACTGGTTCATTCCCTTGGTCTGCCTTGGCATTTGCACCTATGTGGTTGGAGCTTATTGGATTTTCTCATGGCAGGACTGGAGTTCTTATGAGCATGTTTATAGTTGCAAATTCACTTGGTGGGTTGATTGGAGGGAAGCTGGGAGATTTTCTTGCAAAGCGCCTCCCAAACTCTGGAAGGATAATATTGTCACAGATAAGTTCTGGCTCTGCCATCCCTTTTGGTGCTTTACTGTTGTTGGGGTTGCCTGATGACCCTTCTTCTGCACTTCTGCATGCTATTGTGCTGTTTGCAATGGGACTCAGCATTTCTTGGAATGCTGCTGCAACGAACAAGTATGTTATTTTTTCACAGTTTCTAAATGCATAGCAAACTTTTGGTCATATGGCTACAGTTTTAGTAGTTAACTATCCTTTTCATGAATGTTAACTTAAACCATTGAATAAAGTCTTTGGAAAAACTCTACCACTTGGAGGAATAAATTTAAATTAGGTTGATGATGAAATGTTTACATGTACAAAGCTCTTGTTTGATTTTTCTACTTTTTCGGAAGGGTGAATCTGACGCCAGACAAACACACATGGGGAAGGAAAAAATGTTTGAAGTGTGATGTGATGTTGTGCTTCATTTAATAAGCCTGTGATCACAAGATACAACTATTAATTTCCCCACAGCATTTACAACACAGTTGTGCAAATGCAAAATGTCAAATGCTATACTATTTAAAACCCTTTGAAGTCAAGGGCTTCCAATGGGAGAACTAGGCATTGCCAATTTATGAACAGTTACTTCAGCTTAGCTAAATGTGAGAGAAATTAATAATTTGCAAAGTAGAAAGATCACTTGTATACAAGTAAAGATTAAAAAATGACGAAAAGATCAAACATTATTACATCCATCACAATTGAGAAATAATAAGCACTTAGGAGCAAAAAGTTCTTATGGAACCGAACATCATTTGGACCTTTTGAATTTTCAACTTCCTCCCACATAGAAGTTTGTTATGCATTACAACTTTCCAAGAAATAGAAGTGTAGAATTTTAAATACGAACAGAAAATAGAGTACAATCTCATAGTTGAATTTATATTTACTTGCTATACTTTCAGTGTGTGTTGTGAACACCATTTTTTTTTTCATGGAAAAACATAAGTTCTTTTATATAGTTTTGCTTCCTTAGCTTTTGTTTTTCGATTGCAATAGTTACAGCGGCAGATTTAGTTTGCATTTGAATAGAATGCCCAAGTAAAATTCATAATTTAAAGTTAGTGGTATTATCTTTGTAGAAAGTAAAACGTAGGCTTGATTTGTTAACCTTGTTTGCTTGTTCAAAGTAAATTGTTGAATCTAAAACAAAGTGACAAGCTTAGTTGCAATTTTGGGTAAGTTTTGGTTATTTTATGGTCGTTGGAGTTGAGGTTGCAATTTCAAGCGAGTTTTGAGAGTTGTATGATTGTTTTGCTTGAATCAAAACTATTGAGTTTTGTCATAAATCAAACAATTTTAAGAAGAAACGATTGACTTGGAGCTGAAAGGATTGTGAAAAAATAAAATACAAAAATAAGACATGCTGGTGGTGCATATTGTTGAAAACTTCAGAAATGTTCGTGAAATTTTAGAAAAATACTGGTCTAGTTGACTGTCATTTGAATATGCATTCTAACTGTTCTTTGAGACCTTTTTGTTTAATGCAAACAAACAAACATGGGAACTGCGAAGTTGTTTAAACTGCAGAACTATGTTGTTTCTCATTTATTGAGTCTTTGCTCACAAGATACAACCATTCATTTCGATAAAATGATTGCAGTACAGGTGTGCAAAATCCAATAGAGAATGTTATGTAGTTTAAAACTCTGTTAAATGATGAATTGTAGATATTTGAGAAACTATAAAGAGGCATGCTTAATTTTTAAAATTACAGAATATGAGAACGACTTTGTGTAGGAGTTGCATCCATCACAACTTAGAAATACTAAGAACTTCATTCAAAAAATTTTAGAAGGAACCTGAAACCATTTGTACTTTGCCATTCCCCTCTCTGAATCTTGTTAATGTCGCCATTAACAAGAACAAATTTACTTAAAAACTAGTCTTGCCAAAGTTTAAATCAAAGTGTTACTTCGCCCACAAGCAATGCGAGACTACCGTCACTTCATACAGTATGAAACTCAAAATAGTTTCATTTGAAATGAAAACATCAAGTAAAAATTGCTTAGTACAACATTATAGAATAGAGTACAGCATAATCAACCAAAATGCTATTAAGGATAGGCAATGGAATGTACCAAAAATGAAGGGTTGTTGCGAAGTAGTTGCCATCCTCTGAACCTGAAATTGGACTGAAGAGGTGTCGGTGAAGGATATAGCTTGCTTTATGAATCCGTGGAAGAAGAAGATATCTGCCAAAGAGTACATGATAAAGAAGCCTGAAAATGTTTTCAACTAGAAAACTTGTAGAAACTATGCTTGAAGTGGTTGGGATAAATTGGTCATCAGTAAGTCCAAATGGTGCCTTCATGAGCTTGATTCCAACTCTAAAATGGGTTGGACCAATGGTTGCATCTGGGTTTATATTTGGTGTGTGAACTAGATGTTGTAGGGATATTAAGCTAACTCAAAAATAGTTTGGAAATTAGATCTTTTTGTATTTTTTTTTTTTGCTCAAATTAGGATCAAATGGATCTCCCAGGAGCCAAATTGAGTTTGGCTAGGCTCGATATGAGACAATTAGGAACAAAGTGTGGATTGGATCAAACTTTCTCGAAATTGGATCAAAACAATAATTTATTTGTGTTTGTACAAGTTTATCCATTCATTATTATAAGGGTGGTTTAAATAAAATAATATGTACATATATTTTTATATCTTGCATGACACAAACACTTGTTAATTTAAAGTTGAATCTGCATTGGCATTGAAATCGGATTGGATAGTCATTGTCTAAAGCTTCAATCTGATCTTGAGCAGTGGTTTAACTGACTCGAGATCATATTACAAGTCCTAACTAGATGTTTGCTCAATTAATGAATCCTTATTACCTTTCCTGGAAGCAGTTCCTATATGTTTTCCGGTTCTGTTGGCATAGTCTACTTTAGATCGAATTAAAAGAACACCATAAGGGAGAATCAAAAAAGAGAAATGATATGGGAAATGAGCAACATCATAACTGTAGTAAAGCTGTTTTCTAATTTATTCATTACAGCACACAGTGCATAACTTACTTTGTCTAAACAAATCTAGTTATGCTGTCTTGATAACAAACCATTCCTTAGAGCATTAGTATCATTCTTAATCTTGCTTGCAGTCCTATATTTGCAGAGATAGTTCCTGAAAGATCACGTACAAGCATCTATGCACTTGATAGAGCCTTTGAATCCATCCTATCATCCTTTGCTCCTCCAGTAGTCGGTCTATTAGCCGAGCATCTCTACGGATACAAACCCATCCCCTCTGGCTCGACGACGAACGTCAGCGTCGAAATCGACAGAGAGAATGCCTCCTCCTTGGCCAAAGCACTCTACACAGCCATAGCTATCCCCATGCTTCTCTGCTGCCTCATATACTCCTTCCTGTATTGTACTTATCCGAGAGACCGGGAAAGAGCTAGGATGCATTCCTTGATAGAATCCGAGATGGAGCAGCTGGAGTTGCGAAAGCCCGACGAGTCGGAGCTGCTTCATGAAGAGCAGCTTGTGATCGACATGATCTATGGGGAAGAAGAGCTCCAGGATGATGCATCTGATAGAAAGTTGCTGCTTCAGTTGGATGAATCTCAACAAAGACAGGAGGATAAAAGCCATCTTTCTGCAGCAAAAGAGGTTAGTCACTCTTGTGTCATATAGACTTTCACCTTTTTTTTTCATGAAAGCTCAAATACAAAGTAATTTATATCAATAGAATTAAATACATAAAGAATGTTTACTTCTTTGCTTTGTTATTTTGTGAATATTATGGAGAGGAAATGCTATCGTTGAACATTGTATTTTTTTAGGTTTATATTTTTCTTCATGAAGAGGTACTTATGATAAGTGTTACATATATGTTTGATTGAATGGCAAACAAAAAATGAAATTAAAAGGATACAATATGATTGATTTTTGGAGGATGATTATGGTATTTTTTAGTAATTAGTGATGATATTGTGGTTGAGATGACCGGTGGTGGTGACTACCATCTCATCAATGGCGATTTGGGTGGCATTAATCTCGAATGGTTGATTGAGATTCGTTTATAGATGTTGGTAGACGTCGATACTTAGTTGGCCTTCGATGATATACAGAAAAAGGATTACACTTATTATATGATATAATTAGTATTATCAAATAATTAAAAATTTCTTAATAAGATAATTTTTTGATATTATTGTAAAATCTTAAAAATATATTTTTTATTTACTTTTTTTAAATTTTTTTTTTTATAAATACTTGTATTTTGAAATATGATTAATCAAAAACTATCTTGGAAAAAAATATCACATTTTGAAATGGGTCATTAAGCCAATTCTTGTTATAATAGTTATACTTTTTTAATGAATTAGAAATAACAATTATTTTAAAAATCTACTTTCATTAAGAATTAAGAGTTTTAAAAAAAATTATCAAATGAAATTGTAGCATAGATCCTAATGCTTGGTGCATTTGTAAAAGTTAATAAATTTTATCAATTTTTTTAAAATAACATATCTTAGATAATGGAACATTGTGATCTTAGTGAGTTATTATCTTGATTATTTTTTGTGTTGATTATTTTAAAAGTATTGTCACACTTTAAAGTTACATGAGTTTATTATATATATAATCTATAATCACTTATAGAATAAATAGCATAAAATGATTATTCTCATTTTACTTTTTAGGTATTCATATTATTTTTTTTAGGACTACCACACAACTCAATCTATAGGTTATTTAAGAGTGATCTGTTATCATATTATGATAACATAAAATATTTAAACATTATATCTCATGGAAATATTAAAATATAAAATCTGAATAGTTGAGATAATAATTTAATAAAATTAAAATATAAAATTTAATAAATAAAAACAATATTTTTAAGGTCAGTTTTACGCAATTGTATTTGCAATAGAATTCATTTGAAAAATATTTATTTTTTTTAAATAGTTAATCAAATAAATAAATTTTATTAACAGAGCCCGTTGGTGGTCGAACTCCATTTGAGAGGCTTGCGGTCTGCCCAACCCACTGTCCCATATCGTGGCCATAAAGGACCGCTCCCGCCGGCGCTCGCGTTCGCTCGACCCGTTGCCTACCCGCCGCGTTCCGGCGTTCGAAACGCGGGCGAAAATGGGAGGGAGTTCGGTCACCGCGTTTCACCAACCCACGGGCCCCACGCTCTTCCTTACATCCGCCATTCGTCCATATGCCCCGCTTGCCCCAAGATTTTTTTTGAAAAGAGTTCGGCCCGCCGGAAAGAGAGAGAGAAGTTAGAACTGGGGATAAGAAGGAGAGGAGAGAGAAAGAGGAAGCGCCGACGAGGAGGTCTTTGCGATCGCCGGCGTGGCGACTGGAGGAGGAGCGTTCTGACCGCCAATAGCCGGGGGTTCATCTGGCTTGCGACTTCCTAGGTGGTTTTGTTCTTCGAAAGGCCTCGTTGAGGGACTGTTTTGCGTTTTTCTTCTTGCTCGTAGCCGGAGCTGCAGCGCTGCGGTATGTTGGATCCGGTTGGTTGCTACAGCTTTAGCCCGGAATAGACAGCGGAAGGAGGGAGAGGGATGTCACATTGGAATGCAGATGAGGTATGGGATTCTACTTGCCTTTTCCCTTTTCTCCATTGTGAATTGTTTGAATGGTATTTCTTCTTCGTCATCACCTTGATCTGTTGTACATATGATGTTACTGCAAGAATGGCCGATCGACATGATTTTTGTTATTTTAATAACTGAGAAATTACTTTAATTAGTGAGCTGGAGACATCTAGTTGTTAGTTTGCATCATTGGATCTATTTTTGAATATTCAACTTCTTTCTTTGGCTGCTGGGAGAGTATGATAGATTGCTATGTGAATCAGTATGGAGGAAGGCCGAGGGCTACCTTTATGAGGTATTTCCATTTGGGTGCAAGGAGTAGGATTCAATTCTATCTTGGAGAGCTGGATGAAGGATTTTATGTTTCCATCTCTTGCCTTATGTAATGAGCCAGTGATAGAAATGAAGAAACCTCATTGTCTCGAGTGTGATGGAAATCTGCACATCCTGCCATATAATGTTATGCCACTAGTGAGGCTGGTTCGATTGTTTAAATTTAGGAGCACATATATGAATAAATATTACATCAATTTGCTATCAATTTGATGATGTTAGCTGCAAATTTGTTGAAAGAGTTGGTAGGATAGTTCAAATGGTCAATTTAAATAATGAAATGAAAACATAATACCTATCTTATGATGATGCTCCTATAGTAAAAATCATTCGGCTAGCTGAATAAATTTGGAAATATATAAATATAATGTGATTTTGTAAAGCAAACTAGTAAATGAAACTCTTTTCTAAAGTATGAACAATAAGACATAGGACATGAGTATGCATAATAATTGGCATGAGTGACATGGAATATCGATCAAGGTCTTCTACTTGATCATGTAGTCATAATCCATAATATGAAACTGAGTACAATTGGATAAACAAAATGTATCATATCTAAGCACATCATTATTGAAATGACTAGAAATATCAACATGTTATCACGTGTCAAAAGCTTGTGAATAAGAATAATCAAAATGTTTATTTATCAATTTATCTTTTATGCATATAAATGCACAAGCACTTCAAGTCAGCCATCATTATTTTGATTATCTCATAATATAACTCATATGATAATATAGTGACATTGTGGTGCTATGGTCATCTTCTACATTACTAACCTAAATCAATGGTTTTTACTCTACTAGCCCATTGGATGAGCTTGCTGACCACATACACAAAACCATATCCTTTGTCCAAATAGAGTATTGTGGACTATATCTATATGAATAATCAACACTAACTTCAAAAGAGTAAACAATGATAATCTATCACATGAAAACCATATAGATAGCTGAAGACTAAATTATGCATTAAGATGTACATGCTGGTGGAGTTATGCAACAATGGTTGATAGATCGTTTCAAAGAAAACTGAAGTTTATGCATGCAAAATAATTGACTAATAGATATATTCTTAGTTGGTGGATAAATGTGAAATGTGATACATGTACGACAAAGACGATGCAACTAGCATGCGATAATTGAAAACTAAATGTAAATCATGTTAAATACAATGCCCTTAAGGTAAAAGAAAGTACATTACTAAGAAGACATTGATTTAATTTATGCAATAAATTACTAAAATAAAAAAAAAAACAATACAGGTTTGTTGAGATTTGTCTCCATTTTAATCTTCCAAATTTTGGATTTGAGTTTCATCATAAGTATAACCTGCAAATGTAATCATATATAGGGATTAAAAATATTATTTGTTTAAATTTCAGTAATTAATTTTAATGGTTGAGAGAGTTGTTTTTTTGCCTCTTATAAAAAAATTGTTTGAATGTCATTTTGATGGTATCTTCTTTCTTAATAATGGAATCATCAATCTCTCATTTATATAAATTTTTTTTTAATATAGTGTTATGTGAGAGGCAATACATTGGAAATACTATAGGCAAAAAAAATGAGTAGCGGCATGGTGTGCTTTGTTTGAGAATTTCAAAGAACAAAAAGTTAAGATTCCTTCGCTAATCCTTTCATTCATTGATTTTGAGAAGACTTGGTGCTAACTGATTTTGTATTGCATTTTTATTGTGTTATTTTTTCCATTGAATGTCTATGATTTCCTTATTTATTTTAAATCTGAAACTTTGTCACATCATTTATTTAATTTTTTTTCTTTTGTGAATTTGTTTGATTAGAGAAAAAATATATGAACTTCCTTGTGTTGAGGGCTTGAGTGTAACTTGAGATTTGAGAAAAAAAAGCCTTTTGCTCTCTATTTACATCATTATTGTGGTTCTCATTCTTTGGCCGTTTATGTTAGAGTAATTGGTTTATTACACATCCTTTGCTAAAGGCTTACAGATCATGTTTTTGTTCTTGATATTTTAACTTAGTACTTCACTCTATTAGTTGAAAGATTTTAGAATTATCAAAAATAATGATAGATAATATGGACATGATTTTCATTTGAGAAAGGTATTTTGAGTATAAGATTAGATTTAGACTTATATTGTCAATTAAACATGATTTTGAACCCTTAATATTCATGCGCCTCTTACTTCTAGGTTAAGTTTTTGGTTTTTAGAAATTCACTTAAAGGTATATTGGGCTTGAATTGTACTCCCTTTTGGTGTAATTCCCATAACACTTGTTTACACACTTAAAGAGTATTGCTTGATAATTTTTCTTTTATCATTGCAATTCATCATGGCTTTGCTATAAATCATTGTCTTTTTGTTGGTTGTGGATGATCATAATGGTAAAATACAAGATGATGTGTCTTGTTGCATTTTTTTGTTAATGATATTGCTTTTGTTGCTAAAACTAGAGAAGGGATTAAAGATAAATTAGACTTATGGAGACTGGCTTTGGAGTACAAGAGATTTTGTCTGAGTAAAATTCAAGTATATGAAATGTAAGTTTAATTATAATAGGAGTATAAATGATATAAAAATTATTATTAATAATCTTAAAATATTAAAGAATGAGATATTTCATTATTTTAAGTCTATACTCTAAAGCAATGATAAAATTGATAGGATGTTAATAGTAAGATCCAAGTAGGCTAAATGAAACGATTGACTACTTTTGGTGCATTTTGTGATTGAAAATATGACTTCAGATTAAACATTTTGTAAGACAGTATTGGGACTAATGATGTTTTTTTTTAAAGTAATTGAGGACCTTGATTAGCAATATTATGTGGCATTGAATGTTGACTTATGAAGTATGAATATATTAATAAAATTAATGTAACGATATAAAGATGTTGAGATGGATGGATAGTTGATCTTGATAAAATATTATCATAAATAAGTATATTAAGTGGAAAGTATAATGTATAGATTGAGGATAATTTTAGGAAAATTTATCTTAGATATTTTTGACATGTTAATACATGTTAATGAAACGTGACTTGCTAGAATTTTTCTTATAAATAGAAGAAGAGGTTGACTTGAGAATGTGTGATTAGAGGTTTTAAAAGGACCTTATATGTTTGGACCTAAAAAGACCTAACTATTCTCTTATTATATTAATATTTTTTAAAATATTTTCAAATTGTGTATCTCATGATTAAATAAGTGAATAATTTGGAGAGCTTGATTATAACTCAAAAGATTAACTGACTGCATTTAGTGAGTATGTAATTGGTACTAAACATAAAGCTTAAGAAAAAATCTAAGAGAAGAGTTTTTAGTCTCTTTATTTGCTCTTAGCATGTTAAGACTTTTGATAATATTCTTGAGGTACAAGAAAAACAGTAAGGTATTCTTTGTGTAGTAGAAGTTTTCAAATTATATTCATACAATATTCTATTTATAATTTTTTTTTATTAGAGATTAAAAATAATAGTTTGTATTTATGAAACATATTAAAAATATTTAAAATACATAACCTCAAAAATGTGCATAAATAAATATGATATACAATACATTGTCCCTAACATAGAATATGTTTAAGTTGAATTAGTAAGTATATAGGTTGAGAGAATGATATGCTAAACAGTATGTTAAATTAACGTGTGATATGTTTAGTTTAATTGACTAAAGTTTTTTGAAGGAATCGAAAGTGCATTAAGTGAAGATCCTGAAATTCGAAGATTGCATACAGTGAATTAATATTTAATGTACAGTATGTCTAAGGTTTAGATATTATAGCAAAGAGTTAAACTCAAGGATTATGTATGATATACTAATATTTAACATACAATACAATTAATATAAATTTTAGACTAACATATAATAATGATCCTTGAAATATATGATATGTTTAACCAGACTTTAAAATAATTGTTAATTTGACCAGATTTTAAAATATTCTAATATAGTGGTCAGAGAGCTGTTGTAGGTGTATAAAGCCATTGAAATCTTTCTAAAAAGCTATACAAGGCACTAAGAATTAGAGAAAATACTCATAAATATTTGCACATCATTTAGAAGTTTTTATTTTTGAAGATGATCATCTATATTGATGAAAGGTGAAAGTCAAGGCTGCTGCAACAAGATATATTTCTCATTCTTTTCTTGCAAGTTCATATCATATAGAGTTAAGTTGAATATATTTTCTATATTATTTTACATTGATCTAGTGTGTCTCTTGATTATATTGTGGGTTATAGAAATTTATATTAGATTTACTTTATTTCTTTGTTCTGTTTGGGATTTTATCTTTAGTTTGTTATTTTTTTAGCTATTTTGTAGGTTTTTTTAACTTAATGATTATAAAATCTTTTGACCTAATGTTATAATGTTCTTTAGTCTAGTGTTATAGGCTTTTTTGGCTTGATGTTGTACAGTCTTTTGGCCCAATGCTTCGTAGGGTCATTTGGCCCAATTTTTTTAGGTTCTTTGGGGGGTTTATTTGAGGTTTTTGTCAATCCGTATTTACAAAAGACATTTTAGTGTTTGTCTAACCTTTTGGTCAGAGGAAGATGTAGATTTGATTTTAAATTAAATCATTTAAAAATCTCTTGTGGTTTTACTTTAATACAATTTTCATAAAATTGCTTTAAAATTAACAAGAGATTTAAAATAAGACATTAATATTAATTAAGAATCTCAAAAGACCTATCTTGTTTCTATTGTTTAATTTGAGATTGTAATTTTTATAATTTATATTTCTCTTGTATAGACTTCTATCTCCCATATTCCTACAATTGTTGTTGTAAGGTCTTCTAACTACAAAATCCCATTTTATATTTAAATTTACTTGAGGTTAGATAATATCCATTAATTGGGACACCATTGTCCATTGGATTTAGTAATTCTCCTCACCTTTTTTTCTCCTTTATTGTATTCTAACCATTCTAGCTATAAAATTTACTTCCCCTTTGTTCTCATATGATCAATAAGAACATTTAACTTCCATTTTTTTTTATCTTTGTGCTTGTTGAAGTGTTATATGAACTTGTATACTCATTTTTTCAAGAACTTTAAAGTTAAAGTAAGTATGTCCTTTCCTTTGCCCATATTTAATATCTAATGCATAACTTGCAGTTATTATATACAGTATAAAATAATGCTGCCGAATTTTGTCTTCTTATGCTGTTAATTGATAAATGGCGCCTGCTTACTAAGATTCATGTTAAGTTTTAACTTACATTTCAGATTCATGACATTTTCAACTGTGAAGGTAACAACCTTAATCATTTGCTTCCTTATCAAGATGGTGAGGATGCTATTGAGCTAGCAACTTTAAGTGACTCTCATAAAAAGCCCCGATATGAATCATTTGGTATTGCTGGATCAAGTATACTTCATAAAGGTCCTGAAGATGAGCTTGTTCCATACAAAATTGATGATACAGTTCTTTCATCTTATCTGAATGAGGGAAGCGCTAATCTACATGATACTTGGTCTCTAATACCAGATAAAGCAGCACCAACAATAGGTATCCCAAAGTTCATAGCAGGCAGCAACAATTTAGTTCACCAGCATGCTAAAATCTCCACTACCACTAAAGAACGTGTGAATGGTACAGAAAACACCACAATATGCACAAATTATCCTTTCTCTAGAAAAAGAGGTGTTAAACTTAAGGAAAAGCTTGGCATTATTTCCTCTGCAGATGCTTTATGTGGTGTACAGGCAAAGGAGCAAAGGAATGGAGATGATGATTTGTTTGTCTATGATTGTCCTAATATTGGTGATTTTGAGGAATTTGACAGAATGTTCAGGTAACTTTTCAAATTATTTTGGATTCATAGTGTATTGCCTTCTTGATTAGGTTGGGTGCTGTTTCCTAACCAAACATTTCCTTTGGAGAAACATTGATTCCACAATTCCACAAGGAAGCAGTGTCACAAATGATGAAACATCATGGTTTTCATCGCCTTCTCATGGTTTTCATGGCATGGAAGATACATTACAATCCATCGTACTTTCTTCAGTTTCAGAATTTACTACATTGAATAGTGCATCAGGATCTCATGGTTTGTGGACTAATGCTTTGCATGCAATTTCTCCATCTAAGATTGGCAATGAGATGCTTTTTAGTACAGGCTGTAGCTCTTTTCCACTGTATTCTGACGCCGAAAGGAAGGGTAAATCTGTATTATCAAAATTGGTAAGTTAAAAAATGATTTTTTTTTTAACATTCATGTAATCATCTCTCTGCAGTATTATTCTGTAACATTTTTAACATATGGTGTATGCAATGATTACTTAATACTTCTCAGGTTCATGATAATGCTGGTTTGGCCTACAAAAATTGGAAAGTTGAGCAGATTGGCTATGAAAATGAATGCAGCGAGCCTAACATGGTAACAAATGATATTTTAAATACTTGAGTTGGTCATGTTCCTGTTCATATGCGTTTTAGGTTATAAAATAATTTGAAGCATAGGTATTTTCAACTGCTGGACTCAGGATTTTTATTGTCGTTATGTTGGTGCATATGGATGTCTGTTGCGCATCACTATTTTATTTAATTTAAATTAATGGTACTTTTGATGCTTGTCTGATCTAACATTTTTCAAATATTCAAGTGCTCTCTAAGTTTTGTGTTAATTCTCAAAATTGATTTCAAGTTTTAGATTTAGACATATGTTTGTAAGTCTGCTGCAATAAGTATATCCCAATTGTATCATATTATGTTAAATAGATATTTGTGTCACGTTTGAATAAATTGCAGTTGTGATTAATCTTATTATTTTTATAATATTTTTAAACTACACTTTGTTGATTTCTGTTAATGTCTCCATTGTTCTTCCAGTGACACCTTTGTTGATGACCTCAACTGCATTTTTCATTCCCTCGTCCATGCTTTGTTGATGACCTCTGCTGCATTTATCATTCCCTCATCCATGCTTCGTTTGAGCTATCCCCTGCCGAAGAAGATATTGCTGGAAAAATTCAATTTTTCCAATGACTATGAAAGCAATGTAGGAAATTGCAATCTAGTTTGTGAACAATGAATCTGAATGGAAAAAGATGAGCTTGTAACTTTTTGAAAACTTTGAAGCACTTATTTGCATAACTTGTGAAATTATTGCCTTTACATGCTAGAATAGAAGCATTTGAGATGCACAATGAGTGTTCTCTCTCGATTCTACTTTTATTCCTTCCCTTTGTTGTTCGCCACTCACCATCATTGTCCTTACTTCCAAGTTGACAAATGATTTGAGGTTTCATTGTAAATGGAATAAATCTAGGGAATTTTGGGCATTAGCCTTGTTTTTAGCATTATTATGATGATTGAACCTATTTGCTTATTTTTACATATTTGTGAATTTAGATGTCTAATTTTAAAACTCAAGGAACCCAATTAATTATTAGTCCAAAACTTAAGAATTTGTATGTAGCTTGCCCAATGTTTAAATCAAAATGTTTTTTTGATTAATGGAACAATTGACAACACTTTAGTTTCTACTCCATGTTTTAGATAGCTTCATCATGGATTTCCTTTTGGTGATTACTTTGGCTTGCTTGCCTCTTTTAGCTTATTGCTGGTTCTTTCTGGGATAGCTGAAGTTCCACATGAGCAATGACATAGTTGTAGCATTTCTGAGGATTGGCTACAGTAAGATGTGAAATCTCTTATGCTGTTGGATTTTTGAGGAAAAGCTATAACTTTTGCCACATTATGATAGATGCCTTCCCTGTTTCTTATAATCCATCAAGCCTAGATGTTGACGTAGCGAGTACTAACTTTTTTTGGTTTTCATAGCTGACGTCCATATTGCACGGCTGTGAACAGTGCGGAAAAAATTGACCATTTAATAACTAGCTCTGTTATACTATCTCAGAATTCAGTTGAACATATCCCTCTTGTTCTTTTGCCAATTTATATGGATATACAGTAAGTTATGATAGCTAGCTTTGGCCTGTAGTTTTTAGGATATTAAGCTTGGCATACCTGATAGCTTCGTGTTTGGCCTCTTAATTAGAGCTCTTGGGCGAAGGTTCACTAAAATCTTTGAGAATTGGCTTCTTAATTTATGTCCAGTTCGTGTTCTTTACCTCACTTGCTCATTGAATTTAGATATATAGAACTTTGAGATTTATGATGCATCTTAGCTTTTAAAAAGATATTTTTTAGAATTCTGTAAAAGGTGATCCAAAATCATTGATTTTTTACTTAATTTCTTATGCATAGCAAGTACCTAATCATATGTTCTTTGAATTTAGATATAAACATCTTTTCCTTGGAGATAAATCGACTCATGTTAGGCTTTAAAAAGGTACTTTCTACATGGACTACCAAATTACAAGAATGTCAGACGAGATTTTGTTTATTTCCCATGATTTTTTTTGTGGAATTCTAAGCTAAACAATTTCTTGACGTTCTATTTTATCCCATGTTTATAAAAGAAACCAATGTTATTCCAATTGTGAATGCATTTGCTCTTCTATAATAGGCGGGCCAAGTAGTACTTGATCAATGATTGCAGATGCTTCAATGGTCACTCCTATTTCCAAATTAGCTAAGCCAATAACAATACAGAGCAAAGAATGGAGATCAACTTTTGTGAGAACTGTAAAATCACAATCTCAGCAACAAAAAATCATCAAAATGAACTTTGACAAAGGAAAAATTTGAAGTTACGTGTTGCTGAAAAAATGTACCTATTGTTGAAGAACTAGGGTGCTTGTTGGATGGATGAAAGAAGAAAAGATAGCTGGACAATTAGTGGAGAGGATGGTTCCTTGAGCTTGCTTTCACCAATTGATTTTTGAGGGAGATGGTTTTGAATTTCAAACATCTTGAGCGAAGAAAAATTTGGAGTGATGAATGCATGATGGAAGCCAAAGGAGGATGCCAGAGGATAGTGGAACTGGAACTGGAGTGATGTCAAAGGCTTGATACTTGTTGCAAAACAACTATGCTGGAGGAAGACACAGATGGGAATGAAGCAGAGCTAAGTGGGGTGAGTACATCAGCTTTGTGGCACAAAGGATGCGAATTGAGAAGGGAAAACATAATTACTGAATTGGACTAACAACTTATTAATAGATCTTATTGGTGCAAGCGGGTCACCATCGGATCTTGTTGTCTCTTGTTGGGGTTGACTCAAAACCCAGTTTAAGAAAACTAGAAGGGTATCAAAAAGTTGCCCAATTAGCCATATTTTCCAGATAGATCTCACATTATGTTGGATCAATATCCCATCTATTTACACTCTCAGTAACAACTACATAGTGTTTGTTCAATGATTGCATGTTTAAGCAAACTTCAATGATCACATCTGCTATAAAAAAAACTTTGTTATAGTTATCATTGGTCATCACTTATATTTATCTTATGAGCCTGTCAAAGTCTTCTGTTTAAATATCATTAAAAAGTTTTGAACTCCACAGCTTTGGGTGGCCACTTCCCCTCACTAGCCCTTTTCACATTAGTTCTGGTTCTGTTGTTTTATTGCCTTCTTTCTCTATGCTATACATGACTAGACCATCTCACTTTTTTTTCTACTGTATTTCTCATACTAAGTTTAGATTGGTGCTTTCGAAGTTTCGTTCACCTTTAAAGAGTCTCACATTTACTTTTCTCAACATTCTTGTTTGTGCTTCCATCTTTTGTGTTGATTAATTTATAATAAAACTCACTAGAAACATGTAATACTAACAAGGAAAGGATTTTTTTACCATTATTTATTAAATGATACAGTCCATGTAATAAGAAAGAGATGCCAACAGCCGACATGCTTAATTGTAAATGAATACTTTTAAGGCAGGTCTTAGGAACCACAAAGTTTTAAAGGTGGACTTGACAATTAGCAGATACCTTATTAGGATAACAATCCTATATTTTTTGAGTTAAAGAGTAGTACCATCTTAGCTTTTTCAAGAATAACTGTAGCCCATTGGCTAACTCGTCAAAGTTGTTCAAAAGTTAATTATGTCTAAGGAAAATGTGAAAGAAAGGAACATGACTGTTAGTAAATGAAGAAGGTTCAAAGCATCATGCTTGAAAAGTAAAATACTTATGTAAATTACATTAAGATCCTTTTGTTTTGGCTTTTCTTTACAGTATGTGTGTGTTAGAATCTTGTTTATTTTCCTCTTTTTGATGAATCCCTAAATGATTCATCTAGCTGTTAAGTAATTGTAATCTTTCCATTAAATGAATCTGATTTATAAGGCCAGCACCTTTACAATAGGTGAAAGTACAAGTATTTACATAGAATTTGTTTGATTTATTTTTTTTATGTTTTTCGGCTTCTTTAGATATATTTATGAAGTTGATCTTCGATGATACCATATGATTGGCTTTGACCACTTATTTGCCTTCATTGAACTTCTGCAGATTAATGTGCCAAAGGATATTAACACATCTAAAAAAGAGAAAATAAATCCAACTTTAGAATCTGCTCTTCAAAGTTTGTTAGGCCATTGTTGCTCGACTCAGAATGCCCAAGATCAGGAACTTTTGTCTTCTGTTGTATCTGCTCCTCAACCTTGTTCTCTTGAAGTTATTTCAAAGCAAAACGTTTTCTCGCAATCTTGTTCTTCCAACTGCTTAAATTCCTACAATCCTCAAGCACAGATACTCGATGTCCTTGCAATGCAACATGTTCCACCAGCTCAGGCAACACTTGATACATTTGTTATTGGCTCGAGTGCTTTCCCTCATTGTGGAATGTCAGACAATTCATCATTTCATACCCCTCAGACTATGGGGATGCCATCAGAGCTTTTCTCCATCGCGTCTGCAGTGCCATTACATAAAAATGAAAAACAGTACGTTTGTCAGCAGCTTCCAGCCGCCTTGGTTGCCAGCAAGCCTCTAGGACAACATGCTACAGCTGGTAATTCATTGGTGCAGAGAAGATATAAATTTGAAGATGAAATTGGAGGTGATAAAGAGCCTGCACGTACAAATCTAACTCTTCCAGCTATCAGTAGATGCTCATCTACACATGAGAATTCTTTCATGTCTCCTTTTTTGGATGATGCGTCTCTAAATGCAACCAGTTTTCAGCAGCTTCAGTTGATTGTGGATCGGGTACCTCCTATACTTCTTGATTACCTACACATTGTGCCTGTTTTGTACAGCTTTTTTATTTGTGTTGATTGATAGCTATACATATTTTTTAAAATTCTCTTTTTAGCTGCTTGCAACTTGTATTCGTGTATTTTTGCTCCATTTTCGTAGAGACATCAGATTGTGTCAGACAACTAAGCTTTGAAGTTCCCTTCTATTGCTAGTGCTTTCATTCACATTAAGAACTTAGAATTATAATGTTCTTGTACGTGCCTTACAGAGAAACTAATCAAACTGCACCTATACCAGAACAACAAGTTAGTCATTTAAATTTCATAATTTTGAAGGCATGTCTTAATATAATGCTATATACCGTGGCTGTCTACGAGACCATATATTAGTACACGGGAGAGTTGCACATAGAATGTTCATAGGGATTCCTACATATTTTATTTTCACTGAATTGGAACTAATGCTTTTTTTGTATTATTTTCTTTATCAGCTTGGTGATAGAATTAAACTGTGCATGAGGGACAGTTTTTATCGTTTGGCTAGGAGTGCTGAGCAAAGGCACAATTATGGCACTGTTAACAATGCCACAAGTGAAAGCAACCCCATGGGAGGGCTTGAGGGTGCCAAAGAACCAAAGAGGTGCTGTGATCCTATAGTATCCAGAAAATACTGGCATATTCTGAACATTATTTGCTTGTCATAGTTCACTACTTTCATAGTATTCATGTCTTTGATAATCATTCTATGGTTGCTTCTGCCCTTCTCCAATTCTGCTTAAGAAACTAAATAGTGTAAACATAACCAAACTAGTAGTAGTAAAAGTTAAGACAACATTAAACAGTCGTTTGATTGCCCAAGTTTAAGATGTCAGCGTCAACTTTTATCAAAATGGAAAGTTTCCAAGATGATTTATGACCGAATAGTCCCATGTTCATTCCTTCTGCTGTATGTGCACTTTCATTCCTATGATAGGAGGTGCATGCTTTGATCTAGATAGATCAAATACCATACTAAGCTGACCAAATATAATAGGTTGTAAATGTTATATTTTCTAGAACGTAATGCATCGAACTGAACTGGAAAAAAATCTTATGGAATGACTGTACTTTCATGCATATAAATTTTGTTAGCCATGTAAAATTTTGGACCTTGGTCTACCATATATTGTGATAATTGCTATTTCCTTTATTAAAAAAGAGATTATCTTTTGATCACTTATAACAATCAGTCTTTGGGAAGACAAACTGTATATTTTTTAAGGACTGACAATTTGTTTCTAGAAAATGCTGGACATCCTAAGAAAACCAAATGCTTTTAGATGTATAAATAAAAAGTCTTAGCTTATGTGGAATAATGTTGTTAGTTGTGCTTTAAAGGAAATGAACAATGTTGAGTAATGAGATGATGAGAAGTGTATCAGAAGAGAATGAAGTGAATAATACATTATAGAAGAATGATGAAATTATGGAGTCATAAGAGGTAAATTAGCAGTGGATTAGTTTATAAAAGCAAGTACTGATACAACAAACAAGTTTGTTTTGAAGGTTTTACTATTGGAAAAAAAACATCTAAGGTCAAAAAAAAGAAGTGATAAAGATCAAATACTTGACTCTAATAAAGCATGTTAAGCATGGTTTGTTTTATAAACTTATTAATGAAGGTTTTGATAGTGATATATGCTCCAGAAATCATACTTTTTTGGAACATAGATTGATTTTTTCTTGTTTATTGGCATGTAAATAGAGGTCATTGCAAACCATTGGTTACTAAAAAGTTCAAAATGAAGGATGAATGAAATAGAGGGTTATCTAATTAAGAATTTTAACGTAATTTTAAAGACATGTTTTATAGGACTTGCAATTTTGAGCAATAAAGTTAGAACATGGTCAGAAGGATAGCATTGTTCAAATGAAGATGTAAGGCATATAATTTTGACCACTTGAGCTTATGGCATACTTATGTTTGATGATACTAAACTCATATAATTATTTACTTGTTCTATACTGATTTATTATTGTTGCAAGTTTACATAAAAGGTAAATAATTATGGAAATACAAAATCATTGAAACTATGAAGATTTGAGCATGAAGCTAGAGATATGTTATTTACCTCAAGACAAGTTGCATTGAAGAAATGCTTGAAGACATGGAGTGTCTAGTTGACCTATAGTATTAGATTGAGTAGGATTATTTATTTTACTCAAAGCACATCCAATACAATACTTAACACGTTCTAGGCATATGTTTATAGATTGAAATATAAATTGTCCTTTTAAGCCTTAGTTCATAGATCTAATCATAAATTGTTCTTTTGAGTCTTAGTTCAATCAAGGGAGTTTATCTAACATATATTGGGCATGTTGGATATTTAATCACATTTTAGGATAAATGAATTAGATTTTTTTCTTTCAAGTGATTTGCATGTTATAATTATGAAACAATTTTTTAGTTCAAATTTAGATATGTTAAGTAAATCGTTATTTGTATGAAAGTATATCTAATTCAAGCACTTTTTATAGACTGTTTCTAAATCTAGACTTGACATGTAGATTATGATTCTTATGTCAGTATCATGTACATTTGGATGGAACTCATCACTTTGGACCTATAAGTATGATTAAGTAAAATTGAAGTTTTTTAATTGCTTGACCAAATGCTGTAAAATGGTGAAAATGGCTTAAACATAAAGACACTTTTATGGTTTGCTTGTCATGTTAAAATAGATGTTCTTGCAAATTTCAATAATTTTCTAACGTGAATTCATATTTATTTTACAGTTTTCAAATCCTGTCTAACTTAAAACATGTGCATTAAATGATCCTGCAGTAGAAGGTCAATTCAATCAAAAGATCTAATTATGACATTAGACGGGTGAGGCCCATTTCCATGGTATTTTGGATTGTCAAATTGGGCGGTTTAGTTATGCAATCAAACCTTGGCAATAACATCTGTCTTAAAATTATACACATACATGGTCCGATCTATTTATGAATGATCAAATGGCTATTTTCTATTATCTTTGGTAATGACAGTACTTTATTAATGATTGATAGATGCTAGGGTTATGAAGGGAACTTGAGAGAGAATATAAATGGCCTTATCCACCTTGGATTGATAAGAGATCCTTTAACAAAATGATTGCTCAGCCAAATACTGAATTCTAGTGTAGCAAGATTAATTGTGATATCAGCTACTACAAGAATTACTTGTGCTAGGGTGCTTGCTGGATCTTAGTTTTTCATAGTCATCTCATCTCACTTTAGTCTCTTGAACAATAATTATCTTATCTTACTCAAAGTTTTATTGTTCATTTTCAAATCTATGGATTAAGATTTTATCATTCTTCTCCTTGCCAAATAAGGAGTTTGTAGTCATTGGTTCCTTTGAGGCAAGTTTTGTTAGAGTTCTTTTGAGCTATATTTTGCCTCTTTTTGCGGCTTTAATTTGCCCTTTTAGGAGTCTATGGTTGTTTATATTATCTCTTTTGGGGTGGTATTGATATTCCTTCTTATCAGCATAATGTTTTGCAAAAGATGAGCGAGCAATGCTTTGATCTTTCAATTAAGAGTAGATTTGGCCTGATTTTAAGTTTGAAACCATGTAAAAATTATGTTTACAGTTTTATCACTTTACTTTCCAATGTGAATTGATGGTTTACACAAATTTTTGTTACTCATAAAGCGATTGTAATTTGTCTCCTTGTCTTTTGTGTGCCATAACTTGACTAAAGGACTTGTACATAAAAGGATAATATTAATAAAAATATTATTCATGAGAATGGTGGAATATGCCCAGTTGAGAATGAGTACAATTATAGTTCGCCAAGCAATTGGTATAGTTTAGAATGAAACATTAGGATGTCCACACAAGATGGGAGATAAAATTACAAAATGAACAAGTCAAGAGTAATAGCATACTTCAGAAAACCTTTTATTGTAAATATTATTGAAATATTCTTTTGAAAGTTCTTGTTATGTTAAAAAATCTTTAGTGTGAGGAGTGAGATAAAGACACTAAGATATATAGTTGGTTCAATCTCATACAACAAATCTATGTCTACTCCTAGTCATAAAAAATCAGGTTTACAATCACAAGGTTTTTCATAGAAGTAGGTAGGCAAAGCATTCATATTAGGCCAAAACTCTTTCAATTATCAGACCAAAAGATATTATAATTCATCTATCCAAAAGTTCTTATAACACTAGGTCAAAAGATTCTATAAGTTTTGGTCAAAAGACAACAAAAGTAATACCAAATTATCAAATACAAAACCCCAAAACGGGCATAAAAAAGTAAGGATAAAGGTCAAAGTACACATGCTTATAACTAATCATATAATCTGAAAGACACATTAAATTGATGTTAATTTGCTTAGAAAGAATGATACCAATTTTCTTAGTGAAAATGCATGTTTCAAGGATGTACAAGGACGAACTTAGAAGTTCTATTTTAGATAGAACTTCAACTCATTTGGATAGCAATTTTTCTAATGTAGTTGAGTGGATATTTAAATGAAATGCTTCTCTAATGATTTTTAAATCTTGATTAGTATTTTCTCAATATTGGGAGGGGTTTATATATGCATTTCATCCCAAGAAACCCTTTCAAATGGCTCCCAACGACTCTCTAATAGTTAATTAAAAATTATTAAGAACTAGTCAAACTAGTTGTTACAAGTTTCCAATACTAAATATACTAGACGTCAAAATAGATGTATCATACTTGAGTCTTTTAAAAGTCTACATATCTTTTGCTTCTTGCATAATATGCTATTTGAACTAAGCATATCATATGCTAAACTTGACTTACCATACATCAAAAATGACATGTATGGAATCCCCTACCTTGGGGTAATTAAGGCCATGCTCATCAACGTGTTATGTGCGAGCTATCATGTACAGTATGTGGGACTCACGTAGCTTACATGAATCTTAACACACACTATGTTAAGTTCAAATTTAGAGGATTTTCAAGATTGCATTCTAAGGATTTATATGCTTTCTAATATCTCTTGAAATCTAATGAAATCTAGATGTAATATAATATTTATGAATGATTTAGCAACATTGCTTTCAAGGGATTTGAAACATATGATATCTTAAATATTGAAAGTAAGTTATAAATGTAGATTTGTAAAGTCTATATGCAATTAACTATAAGATCCTAGGGATAAAAATTATTTGACGTGGAGAATATCTTAGAAAACTTTTAATATGAATTTCACATACATTTATGATCTTATCTGTTTAGCTTCTAATATCTCATGATCATTATTATCATAGATTTATAATCTAAATAAAAAAAGATGACTCCATAAAATGCATTCTGTTATCCATTACATCATCTCAATTACTTTGACTAAATTTGTTCAATTTTCATGTCCAGACTAGTTGCACTCCTTTCGAATAATTTGCCACTATTTTATCTAAATAACCATCACCTTCTAAAAGATATTTTAGGATTAAACTATACCCCTAACATGAAATGTTCTCAAGCATTCTTGCATTTGCATGTGTTTGTTTCAGGCCTGCAGAATTCCAGGGGTCATCCGATACAAATGCGATAGAACGAGCCATAGCATATCTAGTTTTTCACAGGTCTTTGGATTCCGGTTCAGGAAATGTTGCAGATGATCCAATATGGTTCACATCACCTTCAAATGTACGTATCTCTTCCAACTTAATTCTCCTTCATGCATGCATCCAATGCCATGGTTACTAACATACAACATGCATCAATATGAGCAGATCCATGATGCTGTTGGGCACTAAATGTAAGTAAAATTTCTCGAACAAAATGTGGAAGAAGGCAAAATTTACTTAACGCTGAATTCAACTTGTTACGTAAGCTTATTTGAATCGTAGTCAGCATATCTATACCATATACTTTTTCTTGTAGTATTTGCTTATATAAATAAAATGCTTTATCGTTTCATTTTTTATCGTCCTTCAAATGGTTTTAGATATGATGAAGACAGCTGTACTTTAAACAAAAATATTTCTATGCATTTATCTTTATTCTACTGAAACGAATACATTCCATGACATTTTAGTTGCACTATTCGTACCATTAACTGTCAAAACAATCTAATGTGTCTAACAAAAAGATTTATTAAAAATAAAATTTGAATAAAAAAAACTTGGAAAGTGATACACAAATAGGTCCAACAGATAATGTGTAGAAAGAGACTTTATACAACTCAAACCTCTATTCTACATCTGTACAGAAACATAAGTTAACCTTTAACAGCAGGAAAAGTTGAACCATGAAACCAAAGAGCCATTTGACAAGTTCTCCTGCATAAGATTAACCAGAAATACATGAGTTTGGTTACTGATCTCAATGTTATCTAAATTTTGATAATATTATATTATACAATAATAACATTAAACAAAATGCCTTACAACACAACAGTCTGAAGCAAATTATGGAAGCAAAGAGGTAGGCATCAAAGCAATAACTACACAATCTTACACATCTTCATAATGCTTGAAACGAAGCATCCCCGACTTCCACGTATGAGCCCGACTGCTCGTCGAAGGAGTACCTGTCGTAAAGTTTTCATCAAACATGGCCTTGTTTTGCAAGTTCAACTTCTATTTGGGGAAGAAAACATTAGGCAAACAGGCAAACACAAGCCTGGAGGAAGAGTGTATTACCATATCCCTGATGTAGCACAGCAATATAACTTCGATGAAGGGTCATAATAATATCCCAAGTTGCTGCTGTAGTAGTAACTACAAATAAGATTAAAAGCATGAACATACCAAGTCATAATGATATTTAAGCAAACATATCCTAAAAATTCCTTAATCTGTAATTATATAAACAATAAAATCCTAAATAACTATTTTTTCCAAAAAATAGTCTAGGCAAATAAAGAATTTGAAGAATTGGGTTAAAAGACCACTAATAGGATTTATCTACTGTTTACTCTTAAATTATTTAAACGAATCATGACAGAATATGCTTCATAGAAAATAAATGAGATGAAAATATTTCTTGATCTTTGCAAAGCATAAGAATTATGAATTTGAAAAAAACATAAATAACAAATCAGAATGATATTTATAGGTAAATAATTCTTCTAATTCCCTTTCTTTATAACAATCCATTTGCATAATTAATAGATACAATAAGAACCTATATAACTATTTTTTGAGAGAGGCATTTGTGCATTTCTATCTTTTCAAATAAGGAGGGAGCTAAGGAGTGTTTGAGATAAAAAATAGACCAAAATTGCTTACCCTGATGATGGATCATATACATAATCAGAATCTGAACCCCCAGATGTAGAATCTGTATGCATACTACCAAAAGAGTCATCTATCTACACGTATTATAAAATGAGAAGAAAGGCAACATTCAAATAGTAAAGCAATCATCTTTTTCACAGTAGAAGTACTAGGTCTTTAAAGAAATATATTACCTGTGTAATAAAAATGTTTCAATGGATCTAGTTTCCCAGTTGTAGGCTTGGAAGTTTGATCAATGGACGAATCTAAAGTAGCCTTCTCTGGTTGCACATCTTCATCGCCTGCATTATTAAAAGCATAATCATCCCCAAGCATCTGTATTAATCTTCATCCTTGGCAGCCTAAATATCATCATATTCGAATGATTTCTTACCAGATTAGGACTGAGTAAAGACATTAGAGAAGCAATCAACAATATCAACTATGCTTATGACATTAAAAAAATAAAACAAACACCTGTAGGATCCAAATTTTGCAATGCATTCAAATTCCGGACTGGAGAATGATTTGTTTGTCCAGAGGTAGTATCATTTGATTGCATCCTTGCATCAAGTGCATTATCATCATCATCATCTCCAAATATGTCATAGTTATCTTCATCCTTGCTTGCTTCAACATTACAAAATTCAAATAGTGCAGAGTGATTTCCATACCAAATATGACATTATTTAAAACGTAAGTATGAGAAAATTTGAAAGCAATGCCTGTTCTTAATGACCATCCAGGTCATTTGGTACATATCTATTTGATAGTGGCCTGAGTTACTAGCCAACGAAGAGAGGATAAAACCACCAGAAATGCAGTAAAAGAACTATACAAACAAGTATAAATAATAGCCTCAGGAGCCTGTGAGAGGTTACATCCATATCCAATGTGATGAGTTACAGTACAGAACAGAAAAAAATATACCGCAATGATGCTTTAGGTTGCTTTATTGCTAAGAACATCCAAAAAAAGGATCAAATCAGATTTAAAGAAAAAAGAAACACATTTTGAAAGATGCCATGGTTATGGCAAAGATATAAGATATGCCTGGAGAGGATGATGTTTTGTTATGCTTTATTTTATTTCATTGAATTGTTTATCAGATATTAATCTTTTCAGCAAGCATACATGCTGCCAACAAGCAAAGCTTCCTGATTCAAAATATACTAAATCAAAATATTCTAATGCAACGAAAAACAAATGCCAAAATAATGAATTAAGGAACTCTTAACATGGCTATAAATCAAGCAAACCATTTTTGCAACTTTTGGGTGGCATCAAATCCATCTGGAGCTGGTTCAATTGGCTTGATAAAAACTCGGTCTATAAGACCACAATTCATAACTCAAATGATGCTACAATGGTGGAATATGAACTGAAGCATATTCTAGTTAAACAAATACCCTAGCTCGTTCTTGTGGCACATTTGCGTTTGGGCCATCCCCACCTTCCTATGGCTGCACCATCATAACATTACTTCAAATCCCAAGTGTCCTTGGTGTTACCACATTGATGAAACAATAGCCAATGATCTCTATCAATGTCTCAAGGTAGCAGATATCTTTTTGCTAACCCAGTTTGTTACTCTTCCTAGTTGCATCATTTATTAGCCCTCAAACCATCCTCTGAGCAGATCCTACCCTTCTCTGACTCAACCCAGCCCCCAGCCACCCATCTGGTTGAAGTTCAACTTTGACTAATTGCTAAATCGGATTGGCAATGATAATGTTACGGCAGTCGCTCGTGACAACTACAATGCCCTAATCGTTGTTGTGGGTATAAAGACAGAATCTTGCTCCGTTACTACAATTGAGAGGATAGGAGCAATCTCATCCACTAGACTAACATCTGAGTTTGCATCACTTTGTTGGCATTGGATAAAAGTAAATACTTCACTTGTACTATTAGATAAACTATGCTACCAGTTCAGATGTTGCTTATCTAGAGATAGCTTTCATTTTATTTTTGCTTGAGAGCCACAGTATCACTCTTGTATGCAAAACTGCAAATGTTGTGACCAACTTTTGTGTTCATGAGATAGTTTTGGACTCCTTTAAACGGAAAAGGGGTATGCCCATTCGGCCATCATTTGCAACAATCCTTCATTAGGACCATTAGTTTTATACCTAGCTTTTATGACCTGTATATATATTACACTACGGCAGGTTTTCCAAAACAAAAAAACATCCCATAGCTGGCCGAAAAGTATGAACCAAAATTTCTTATATATTGTACAATAATAATGTACAAGGAAAAATAGAATTCTTCAAAACTGGAATAAAAGATCAACAATTCAGAATAGACCTCTTTCCAATTTTTACACTACTTTATTTTCAAGGGAGGAGAAAAACAGGAAAAGAGATACTTTGGGAAGGGACTCATGAGAGCTTATTATGTGGACGGGTTGAAAGAGTACTTATTGGGAATTGAAAATTATATTTTAGGAAGGCTAATGAAGTAGAGGAGGGTGCAACAAAAATGGACTAACAGAGGGGGATGATATAGTAATGTTGAAAAGAGGACCATGAATTAGGTTTCGAGGAGCGGAATAAGAAGGGGGAAGGACGATTAAATCGATCTATAGGGTAAGAGGAGGACAAAAATTTTCAGAAGAGGATAATGAAAGATTTTGGGTTAGCTGAAAAAGATGGCAGGAATTGAGAAATTTTTATGAGAGCATCAGGATATAATTTTGAGAATGAGGGGTAAGGAACTAAATGGAAATTGGTTAGAGGGACGAGGGAGATTTTGGAGGGCAATGAAAATGATACAAAGCCAGAGAACACAATTTAAAATTTTTATCTGCTAACATTTTTCATCTGCTTAAGGATGGCATGTTGGAATTACTTGTCAAGCTAAGGCACCAAGGGGAAAAAACAACACAATTCAAATGTTCTTATATCAATATTGTGCTGCCCACCACATAGTTAGCAAAGCAACTTGATGCTCATCAACACACAAGAGATATGAAAAGTTGAGATATGAAATGTTCTTATATCCTTCATGTTCTCAACTTCTTATTTCCCTCATTAACATATGGAGGTAATGATGTTTTAAAAATAAAAAGTTGAGAACATATTCAAAATATAAAGATGTAAAGTTTGACTGACTTAATCTCAGCCACAAAATGATCTGATTAATTCAAAATTTTCTGGTGTTGACATGGTTCATAGAGAACAGATATTAACAAATGGATCTTGAGGGAGTATGACATTGTCTCCAGACCTTATCAAGGTCATCAGAGATGAACTCTTACAACCTTGTAAAACTCTCAAACAGCACATGGGATTCAAAGGCATTATAAAGCAAGAATATCCATCATAGCCTCCCTCAAAGAGAAGCTCCTTTGAACCTTCTTCATATCACCAATAACATCAAGCGCTTACAACTAACTTTATCATGCCAGCTCAAGGATTAGGGATTGTAATAATTGGTAAAAAGGATGCCCAAGATGACTTCACTCCTTTTCCTATTAGTACAATCTTCTATTAGGAGCACACAATTGCGATTTAAGAATTACTTTGGCTCTTTTTATTTTACTTTTTCCCTTGAATTTTTCACCCTATAACCCATTTTGGAATTTTTCTTATCAAAAGTTATAGTTATGAAGTTATTTCTCTTTCACCCGCTTTGTTCCTCATGGTTTCTAGAGGTTTCTTGGAGTAAAATGCAATCAAAATTTTAATCAAATATGAGAATTACCAGTCAAGAGCAATAATAGAGTTTCCTAATATGTAGGACTTAAAAATCACTAATATGATACAAGAAATGCATTTTCTTCTTACGTGCAAGCTACATAGAGTTTAAATATATTTGGAATAAAATAAACTTACAATTAAAAATGCATCCAATAGCAAAGAAAGAATGTTTAAAACTTGTTTAAAACTTGCAATGAAGATCAAAGGCATAAAATTTAATTTGCACACATGCAAGACTTAAAATCACTAGTTTGATAAACAAAACGGAATTTTCTTCCTAAAGTGCAAGTATATAAATTTTAGACACATTAAGAAAAAAATAAATTTATAATTGAAAATGCATCAAAGAGTTATGAAAGAATGATTAGAACCTACAATGGAGAACCAAGACATAAAATTTAATTTGTACAATATTTATAAGAAATTAGGGGTCAAAAATGATTTTTTTATTGAATTAAAAACAATAAAAAATAATAGTGTTCTACTTAACGTATTAGGTATCTATATAACTACAAGGAAAAAATATATATTGTTGTTTCTAAAACAAGAAGGGAAAGTAAATATTGTTGTTGCAAAGAAAAAAGGCGAAGTTTAAAACTAATCACGATTGACAACAAATTTGAGGCATTTTCAAGTGCTCAAGGCATTATCATTTCATAAATGCATTGAGACACCACTCAAAACATCAACAGAGTGATCAAGACACTAATATACTAAGGATAAAATAGCGATAACATGGCATAATTGAAATCAAATCCATCATGAAGATCACAGTTTCATCCTCATCCTCAAATTCTTCTGTATTAATTTAATCGCTAAACTATATATGCACTTCTATAAATTTTCTATAAAACATTTACCATTATGCCACATCTATAAAGTAAGACACCTGAGAAAAAGGTCCAATGAAAGGTGAGTAGGCATCAACAATGATTGAAGCTTAAAAACTTGTAAAATTTAAATTTAACAAAAAACTCATTCGTATTTAAACCCATTTTAATTATAGTTTCAATTAATGCCATAAGTTCATCTAAATTTATACTAGAAAGATTACAAAATTTTAAAATTAATTAAGATAAATTTAGATTTAATGAATTAATAGTATTATAATACATTTAGAATCTCTTAATATATTTCTAATGAATTATATCAACAAAATCCTTAGCATATATCTTAAAATAGGCATGTAACAATGATGATTGTTGTATAGTGGAAATTTGCTTCCAATAAGACTAGTTTTCGTTTACTGTAATGAATCGAAGACATTCTAGAGATGACTTAATTCAAACCTTCATTTCTAAACAATATAAAAGGTACATCTCAAGGAGATTTCAATCATTGCAATGCTATTCATCTTTTATTTACACATCCTTCACAAAACAGACAAATTTTCTCACTAAACTTAAGTCATTGTCATTTAGAGTTTCATTGAACATTGGTCCAAAAGCTCCATCTCACTCTAATTTACTTCAATATTTATTTTAAGTTTGAAATTGTCAACAAGGAGTTTTAGAGACAAAGTGCTTGATCCTAGTCATGACACCAAGAGGTAAAGCCGAATATCTTCCTACTTGGCCAATGTTTCAAGAAAATGGTTTTGACACAATATGAGCTCAATCAAAACTCGAAGATCAGTTTATTCAATGAACATGATTGAACCTTCTACTCAAGAATTTCTATAAATTAATACATTGTGGCGATGGTAGTTAGAAGAATTAAATAAGTTCAAGTAAAGAATCCTATAATGCATAGCTGTAATGGGAAAAATAATTCATTTGTGGAACTCCATGAGGATGCAATGATGTGGACTCCCACCAAGTTGAACATCAAATCCTTATTAAGAACTTGAATTTTGATTTAAGAGTTAAGGGATTATCAATTACATTTTCTACATCATAATTGGAAGCTTTGAATCACTGTAACTCAAAAAATCGCCTACAAGTTATTCTTATTCCTTCATCAAGGAACGAGGCAAAGAGTAAAGACTTGGCAAATAAATACAACCACTAAAAGATGAATTATGAAAAATGCAAGTAGTGGATAAAACTTATTTAAAAATTTATTAAATTTGTTCAACATTTCTTTTCAATAGAACTAAGATGTGTCACATCTCATATCCACCCATATCATTCTATTTCCAAAATTCAAATCCTGAGTTTTATTTAATCCCTTAATGGTTTGTTTGTTACATCATAAGTAAAA
This sequence comes from Vanilla planifolia, assembly GCA_023846275.1. NCBI lineage: Eukaryota > Viridiplantae > Streptophyta > Magnoliopsida > Asparagales > Orchidaceae > Vanilla > Vanilla planifolia. The sequence goes on from CM043870.1 coordinate 5,775,899, forward strand.
TTTCCACAATTTTAAGTATAACTAAAAAAAATTATTTCTTGAAAACGTTGCTTGACAATCCATTGAGGAAATAACATTTCTTACAAATATGTCATTGGTTGATTTAGAAGTAGAAGAGAAAGTGAGAATACAATTTTAAAGAATGCCTCTAATAATCCCCCACCACACATTATCAATGCTGACAAACTGATTGTCCGCTAGCTATTGCCTAACTACCACTGACAGCCAAGTAGTATGCAAAGGGCGACACCTAGGCAGTAGTGAAGAGCAATTGCCAGTTAGTTACGAAGAGCAACAGCCAAGCAAAAACAAAGGGTGGCAACTAACCAGCAATGCTTGACAGGTGATGGTAAATGAGAAAACTTGGTAGGCAACAGATAGCTTCAATATGAGAAGTTCAGAAAAGACTTCGATAATTTTATCACCAAAGTCTGGTAAGTGAATAATAACACCTCAACTAGATGCGAAATGACTTCTCCCACTTTATGATAAACCAAACATTAAGTTGGCACATTGACATGTCTTACAAGTTCACACATTTCAATTGAAAGGTTGGTTATTTTCCATCTCAAACAAAATTTTATAAAAAGAGCCTTGAAAGCGTTCAAAGCCATTAGGATCATATCTTTTCTAAATTTCATTAAATCATATACCAATCAAACCAATTCCATTTTTTTTTATTAAAGAATACTTGAAGACAATAAGGTAAAGAAATACAAAGTCTATATTTTATTGAGAGAGAAACACATCTCAAAAACAAAAAAAACATAAGATTACAAGAACATAAAAACTAATACAACCTGTAAACCATATTTTTCAACTAACTTTCCATTTGATAAGTCAACACACCACATCTACCACCTCCTCTACATGTATGTGGTAAAGCATTAGATGTTGCATGTCATAGCTTCCCATTTGCTCTTCAATTGTCACTGATAATTCATCTTCAGCCCTCATTATTATGAAGGAAGGTCACATAAACCTTAGGAGAAAGACAACATTATCATATGATGGTTTCATACTTCATATCCTTAAGATGCAAGGCCCTTATGCATAATGTGCCTTTCAAACAGTAAGGGCCTTGCATCTCGACCAATCAAATTACCTTCCATTTAAAGCTTGCATCAAAGACCAACAGCTTCATCATCCAAAGTTTTGCTTTTGTTATTTTTCTATTGCACTCCAACAAGTCCTTAACTATAATCGAGTAGACTTTTTTACTTCGTCTTGAGTTCATCAAGTATCAACCAAACAATTGGATCAAGTTGTCAACAAAAGATGTTCATGCAATTTCTGTCACAACAATTCCCTTTATCTACCAAACTAGTTCCCAATAGAGTTACCCGACAATACTATTTCCTGATATAATATTTGGATTGAGTCTAGCTCTGCCTTGAGCCTGTAAATAGATGATCCCATCAAGAGGGATTGGCATCTAAGCCATTAAATTTATTCTTAAAAGAAAAAAAAAGATTCATCCTTGTCTTCTTCATTTTTTAGAGGACAAGTCAAAAGTAGAATGTCTTTATATCGAGAGGAATTTTTAAGAATCCCTTTGCACATTGAACTCTTGCATAAAGGTAAAATATCCCTTGCCTATTCTTGCATAAAAAAGTGAAATCTTTGCAAGAGACACTATTTAAAAAGGATATTTTGGATATTGCACCATAATTCTATGCACTCTTTCAATTCGTTCACCTTCAATTATGTTTACATTTTAATAGAAAAAAAAATCTTCACCTACTCCTTTTAATTTGGAAGGTTTAGATAGATAATGTCATACCTATAGAACAAAGAACAAAATTGTTGTTCACTTAAAAATGGAAATTTTCTAATACAATGCACAAGTAATTTCTCTCTCCCTCCATTATCTTCATAAGAACAAAAAATGTCCCTTCTATGGATTAAGAGACCAATTTTCATAAATTGGCATACAACTTTGATGATGTTATCATATTGATCTTGGCAATAAAAGGAAAAGGCTGAAATCCCCTTCGTGCCTTAAGCTTTAACAGATCAAATCAACTATATGACCCAAAGCTCACAACTTAAAATCTAACCTACTTCAGTTTGGGCCTTGAAACCAAGGTAACAAGTGTGGATGATTGCCAGTTTTAACTTAAATTGACTATGACCAAGACATATAAGAAACTAGAAATCCAGTTATTACCAAAATGGGAACAATGCACGACAAATTCATTTTCCCTCTAAGCTTTGAAGATTGAGAGAGAACAAAGAAACTAGAACAGAAAATGATAATGACATATCTGATTGTAAAAACATATACAAGGTATCAGATGAATTCCCCTGAAAAAATAAAACAGAAACAAATAAATCAAACCTATTTCACGTTCAAAAGTCTCCCTTTCTTCATGGTAAACATCTACAAAGAAAAAGGTCTTCAGTAACTGAATGTCATTCCCATTGATGAAACCAAGTTCGGTGAAGAATGCAAGAAAAAACAGATATTTCAATATTAAATCAAGCATCATTAAACATTTTAACATCAGATTGATTAAATACACCAGCAGTTGGACATTCACCCAGCAATCAATAACAGTTGGGAAGACATGTAAAAGTTGCTCTGTAAAATAAATTAAAAATAAAGTGAACATAAATTATAATGGCGAAACTTTGTTTCATTTAAAAATAATTAAAGACAAACTGAATCAAGTTATTTACAAACACAACATACAGGTATTAAACTTGGAACTTAATAAAAAGAAATTTACCATCACTTGCAACAAAAAAATATGATTAGATAGGAGATTTACTTGGACAAACCTTTCAATATGAAAAATCTACGGATACGGGTTAGGGTTTTGCTAAAAATTGAAGATCACTCGAGGATTGAATTGCATTTTGGTTAGATTCATGCTCGACTCAAAATTTATAAGCCAAGACATGGGCTGAACTTTTGGCTCAATCAAAATTTCGAGCCTATATCAAATCAAACCATTTATGCTTGGAATCAACTCCTTTATTTAATCTAATTTTATAACATATATAAATGCTATATATATATATGTATACATATATATATATATATATGTATACATATCATCATATTTAAAAAAAAGGATAAATAAACTCTTATAGTTTTTGCATGACAACAACTAGGTCCCTTCAATAGTCAATGGTGCCAACTAGGTCCCTTCTATAGTCAATGGTGCCAACTCAAACATATCTTTTTTACCCCATTACATAACATGTTACTCCTTACAACATTTTGTCCAAACTTTTAAACATCTAATGTCAAAACCATTTTTTTTAAATTTACTACATTAGTGGCCACAATTCTATCATCAATTTCTCTTCAAGCAATCACGCCATTATTGGCTTGAGTTTTCCTCACTAATTTGAATCATCTCACAACATCAAATGAAACCTCCTATAATGGAGTTTTGTAGAAAACAAAACAATGAGAAATAATACTGAAACAACATAATGTAGATTGCATGTCTCCAAAAACATCAAAATAAGGTATCTACTCACGATGGAGGCACATTAGTTCCAACAAAAAACAAAGAAGATGGCTTGAAGGGATAATGTAGACATATCTCATGGAAAACAAAAAAAATCAACTTTAATAGCTTCTATTAAAAGATATAAAAGCCTATTCAGATATTTTGAAAATGCACGAAATCCAGTTGCACATAAATACAACGAAAGATGCCTAACAAAAACGGACCTTGGAATTGTTCCTCTAAGGGCTTATTCTCATTTCTATATCTTTTTGTTCTTGAGATCACAAGGGAAGAGGCGAGCTCCATGGCTGATGGCAGTCGTCAACCATTATCATGTGACTTCAAATTGGTTTTTGATGCCTGTGCTTTTCATGCATAGGAGGAAAAGGAAAGTGATGACAATGGGAATCTCCAAAACTATAAGTATTTTTTTATGACAATGATGGTGCCATGATCTAGGATTAGTACATGAACAAATAATTTTGACACTTCCTCCAAGTTTTGTTGTGAAGTTGGTCATTGCCATTTGATGGCATCCTCCAAATCTACTAAGAACCATTCCACTAGTGTGGCCTCCAATTACATCATCAAATATAAGCAAGGAATATAGAATTGTTTTTTGCATTTTGGCTTTTTTTTTGTAGTTTTGATTCATTCGTATATTGTTATTTTGATGTTGCTTTTTCAGCTAAGTTTTTTTTCTAATTGTTTTACTTACTATCAGCTATAATGGCTCAGTTTTTTGTTGGAGTAATAACAGATTTTGAACTTTTCTTTTTTCAAATAAATTGATAAAAACAAAAATCAATGTTGTTATTATAATTCTATCCATCCTAACTCTGAGAGCTATTCAACACTCATATTCTTGATTAACAACGAAAAAATTCATCCTAGTTATTACAATGTAAGATAGACTATTTTTACTAAGCATGTTCGTAATTTTGTGAGAGAGAACTTATATGTAATTTTAATTTTCAAGTAACCATCTATTTTGAGTGCAAACATATAGAAATTCTAAAAGATTCTCAAGTTTTTGTACTATTATAGTTGTACCTCATTTTGTGCTTTAAAAGTTTGTATAATACTCTAAATTAAGATATCTTGGGAGCAAAAAATAAATTTCATATGACAATTATTTTAAAAACTATATTATTCCATTTTTAAAAAAGTTATTTTTTGATAAAAAAATAAAATAAGCTGGCTCAAAAAGATAGCAAGCTAGCTCATAATCAATTAAAATTTGATTCAAGACAACTCGGCTCAATCCAAATCAACCACAAGTTGATCTCAATCCAATGAAAAGCACGACAAGTGGATTGAAGCTTTATTGATTTTGTTCAATCTCAGACCCATCCATTGAGCATACCAAACCAAGATATGTCCCAAATAACAAACTGATCCAACAAGATAAGAAGACAATATTCACACTTATGCAATAAAAGTAGTAGACGAATCGTGACCATTGGAGGGAAGATTGTATCAAAAGAAACCTATGAGTGGTCTCAGGGTATCATATATTGCACCCTTAAGGAGAACGAAAGAACCGTTCCATTTAAGATCAATCAAACCTAGACTAACCAAAATCAGAACTAGTTGCTCAATCCAATAATGCATGAACAATCCTTGTGACAAGGGGATGCTTACAGCATTCTAAAATGCGCATTCATAATCATATCAAAACAATTTAATAAGATGTAAAGAAATATTTAATATAATTTAAACTCAGAATAAGTTTAAATCTATAAGGATGCCTCAATTATAAATATGGGAATATAGTTGTTTAATAAAATCATCCCAAAAACAAGAAATTCTCTATATAAATTATATCAAGACTCCATTAAACTTCTCAAAGAGGATCCCTCTAAGACTAAGAATGGGTTAGCCATTCCACTATGCATAATGAAGAGCTCATATACTGTAAATTCAGCTATAAAGATACCAAGCCGACATTCTTCTTAAACTCTTAAGTTCACCTTAATAACTTACAAATAATCCTTTATTTCTCTTCTCATAGCTTTAATTATTCACTCTTCCTTATCTAACTCCCCTCCTCACCTCACCATACATGTTCAACTCCAATCAAAAATCCCCAAGGTCTTCCAAGAATCCTTTGGATATGTTTGTCCCAACCTTCAACTCTCCTTTTGAGATTCATCGATATTGAATCAATTGAACAAATTTTGAAGATCTGTTCCACTTTTGGAAGACCTTGCGTTATGTCATGAGATCTTGATTTTATTATGAAGAGTTCATCCACTGCAACATCAATCATAAAGGACAATAAGGTAGCATTCTTAAACTCTAGTTCATTTAAATATTCTAAAAGCAATCCCTAACAACACTAACTTGCATATATAAAATCCTAAAGCTTTAATCAATTCACCCGAGAAGGGGATAAAGCCTGATTAGAAGGAGAGAAAAAGATAGGAAAGAAAATGGTGGGAAAGACTAGAAAAGAATAACTATAGAAAGAGAGCAGGTTAAGGAAAGAGAAAGAAAAAGAAAGTCTTAGTATGAGAAGAAAGAGAGAAATCATTCCCATCCAGTTAAAAGTATGATGAAACATGAAAAAAAATAGAAGAATATGGTTCAACCCAAAATTTTCAAAGGAAATCATGGAGGATACATACAAGCTAACAATAGTCATGTGAATCAATGAAAAGTTTCATTTCAAGAAGAATTAAAATCTTAAAAAAGATTCAATCTCATTCTAAATCCAAATAAAACATTCAAAAAGAAAACTCATTGGGGTGGCCATAGCATTGATAGAGTTAACCACAAGTTGTCTCATCTTTATAAAATTTCATCTTTGGCTCTATTCATTTTCTTATCCCTCCCTAATGGTAAATTAGGTAAGTCTAGCTATGTTTTTCTAAACTATATTTTATTCAATTAACCATGTAATCCCAAATCAGTTTCCAAATGATAAACAAATCTGGTATTTCAATGATTTGTTCCTACTTCAAGTGACGACTTCCAAGTTAAATGCAACCTTGGGGCAATTCTTAAAAAGATTTAAAGTTTAAGTAGACACCAGGTCGATGTGGTTAATCAACGTCGATTACCTCTAATTATTGGTTTTGTCAAATGCTTCCAGGCAGCAAACAACACGTCCAAACACATACTCTGCATCGTCTTACAGATTTTCTTTTGGAGCTTCATCACTCTTTCAAAAAAATTGGCTATTGACCACCTTAATTCCAATACCAAGATGGCAATATTTCCCAATGATGGAACCTCCCATGTGAACTCCAAACTATTTGAACACATACTTAATGAAAGAACTCCATCTAATCTCATGTGAATATCAATAACTTTATAATACTAACTTGTACAAAGACAAATTTTGAGGATACTAAACATGTAAAAAGCTTTTTTTTTTTTGGAGCTAAAATTTAGTCTCTCATCAAGCCAACTGTTGTTATTTCTCATCCACCACAACTCTTCCAACAATCCCCTATCAACACACCGTTGTTCTTCTAGAAACTACAATCCTATCAACACCTCTTTGGCACATCCAACATCACTGCCACCTTCACTTTATCGTGGTTGCTGTGCCATCACCACCATGCTGGGTTTTCATCCCATCCTTCAACCCAAACAAGACTTCAACAAACTTTATCTAACATAACAAGTTCATAAGCTTAAGCCTATTATCATTTAACCTCTTTGCTTGACAATAAAAGACACTAAGTTAGACAAGGCCAAAATATGATAACTCATTAAATTGATAACTGATAATTTAGAACAAGATTTCATTAAGCAACCATACTCAACTGTACTCGCCATTCTCCATGAGTTTCATGGCATCTTCAGTGAGTTGATCAAACAAAAGCTTGGTGCTTTCTGACATCTTTGCTCTCTTATCGTTAGATTTTCCTTTCAGGCGCTTCAATGCTTGTACAATCTGCAAAAGAATAACTACAATGATGACATCAAAACCCTTCAAAAATATGGTTTGCAGTGTCTGAATTTGACATTAATAGAGATAGCAAGAGCTTTATGAGTACTAATAAAAAAAAATAACCAAAACAATAAAATAAGAAAGGCTGCTCAGCTGTGCACCCACAAATAAACTAACACTAAGTTTACCCAAAAACTTCCACAGTAAATTTACAATTAATTTTCCACATTCCATTGGGACTTTGCACCTAAAACTGGTCAAAACAGGCTGTAATAATGAACGATAATGCCTTTTACCTGACGATGTATTTTACATACTTTGACATCATCATTAAAACATCTACTACAAAAAAAAACAGTTATATATTACTGTCTAAAAGAGAGAAGCTAGTTTCATGATAAGAAACAAGTGTATCACCACGTCAGTTCAAAACCATCTGTATGACTTCAAATTTCCATATGCAACCTCAATTAGTTTTACAGCTGTCATTGAGAACTCCACATTTTCTCATGTTGTGACAATAGGGTATGCACAAAATTGAGAAAGTTTTTACAAAACAATGTATGACCATCCCACTTGTAGAACAAATGGTTCACACAAAAACAGAAGGTGAATCATGATTTTGCAAAAACTAGTGAAGAATTTTAGAAAAGTTGTGATTCGAAGAGTATAAGCAATACAATGGATTAAGCTATAACAATGAGAAAGAAGAAAAGATTTCTAGATTAATTGACAAACAACCACATACTCCACCCATAATAATGAAGGTCAGGCTTTCCTAAACTTAATATTTTTTACAAAAGTAGAAAAACGAAGCCCTCACAATACCAATCCTAGAAGAGATCTACAAACAACACCAGGCGTAAAAAGGATTACACAAATACCCCAAAAAAGCCTAAGGAACCTATGAAAGGCATTACACAAGAACATAGCTTGACCCCAAAGAGTCAAGTATACGAGCAAAAATAGAGAAAAAAACAAGAAAGTATAGGTTACACCTTTCTTATAGATCATTTGAAGTTGGATACAATATGCATCCCCGTCATTGAGGAAAACACAAATTTTTAGTGAAAGTGCTAAATCAGTGAAAGCTCAAATTATCTCACAAAAGGTTTGAGGTGAAAATGTGAAACCTTCTCTCAAATATTCATCAGTTATTACAAACAGGTTAGAGAACCTTCTTGTATTCAAGGAATTGAAAAAATTCCTCATTTAGCATTTTCCCCATTGCAATTTTCTTGAAGAAAAAGTTTTTCAGCCACTAAGAGCATAAAAAAGAATCGGGTTCCCATTTTCCTTCAATAGATCAAGCCATCCAAGGAATCAAGCCCTCCTTGTAGATTAAACCTTTCTTATAGAGAATTAAAATAGAGAAAAAACAAGAAAGTGTAGGTTACACCTTTCTTATAGATCAGTTGAAGTTAGATACAATAAGAAGCATCCCCTTCATTGAGGAAAACACAAAGTTTTAGTGAAAGTGCTTAATTAGTGAAAGCTCGAATTATCTCACAAAAGATTTGAGGTGAAAATGTGAAACCTTCTCTCAAATATTCATCAATCATCACAAACAGGTTACAGAACCTTCTTGTATTCAAGGAACTGAAAAAATTCCTCATTTAGCATTTTCCCCATTGCAATTTCCTTTAAGAAATTTTTTTTCAGCCATTAAGAGCATAAAAAAGAATTGGGTTCCCATTTTCTTTCAACAGATCAAGCCATCCAACCAAGGAATTAAGCCCTCCTTATAGGTTACACCTTTCTTATAGAGAATTAAAATAGAGAAAAAACAAGAAAGTATAAGTTACACCTTTCTTATAGATCATTTGGAGTTGGAAACAGTAGGATGCATCCCCCTCATAGAGGAAAACACAAATTTTTAGTGAAAGTGCTTAATTAGTGAAAGATCGAATTGTCTCACAAAATATATGAGATAAAAATATGAAACCTTCTCTCAAATATTCATCAATTATCACAAACAGTTTAGAGAACCTTCTTGTATTCCAGGAATTGAAAAAATTCCTCATTTAGCATTTTCCCCATTGTAATTTCATTGAAAAAAACTTTTTTCAGCCACTAAGAGCATAAAAAAGAACCGGGTTCCCATTTTCCTTCAATAGATCAAACCATCCAACCAAGGAATCAAGCCCTCCTATCAGTATTAAGGTTCGGAATGGTGCTCAATCGCCATTGTCTAATAGATCAATCAGACTTAATCGCATCCAATTGACAGGTGATCAAATAATGTTCATTTTGTCACCACAGTCTAATCTTTATTATCTATTCATCCGATCAATAGTTATATAAGACCAAATGATGGTCTCTCTATTACCATAATTCAACCAACATGATCTGTTTGTCCATTCAAAAAGAATTATTACAGCCTACAAACTTGAAATAATTCATTTAATTGTTTATTAAAGAAGCAAAACAAGAAAAATACCCAAAAAGAGAAAAACCACAATACCTACAGCTGCGCACTATGCTTCACAGCCATGCACCATGCCCCATTCGCATCTTGGCACCATGGTCACATGAGAATAAAACAAGGGAGTAGTCAGCTAGATTTGCACCAATAAAACAAGGGACTACAAGAGAGCCCCTCCAGACTTCGAAAAGGGGACGTTCTCATCCTTGAAAGCTTTCTTCTTCTCTGAGTTGCTAAGTTCTTTCTCCTTAGACTTCTTGCATTTCTTCTTCCCCAGCCTTTCAGAAAGCTGCCCATGCCCCTTCTTCTGCCCATGAGATTTCAATTACTAGCCATGCCTGCCTTGGACATTCCAGCAGCTACCCACACCCTTTCTCCTGCCGGGAAATTTTAGCACCTGCTTACGCCTGCCAGAACATTCCAAAAGCTGCCCATGCCTGCCCAAGACATTCTAGAAGTTGCCCAAGTCCTCTTATTGCTTCCCAAGCCTAACAAAGTCCTCCAATTGCTGCTCATGCTTGCCTAAGTCCTCTAGTTGTTGCCTATGCTTACTTGAGTCCTCCAATTGGTACATGAGATTACCAAAGTCCTCCAATGTGTGTTTGTGCCTGCCTGAGTCCACTTGCTGCTACCCATGCCAGCCCGGAAACCTTCATCCTTTAAACTCATCAAGCACTACCCACACCTGCCCAAAAACTTACTTAAAGGTGCCCAATCACTCATTATGCTGCCCAAACACTCTTCAACAATAATTTGTTGAAGACCTTCATAGTTTCTCAAAAGTGTCCCTTAGTCACACAATCAAATCCCAATTGCATCTCTAACACAAGTGAGTATTTGTTTAAATTCCTTAGATCTTTTTTCGCATCAACATTTTTAGCACCATCTATAGAAAACGAAAATAAGCAACCTGACAAGTGGGAGTCACACTAACTTTGAGGAAGCGCTTGATAGCCACTACTAAAAGGTAGCAGAGGCTTTTGCATCTCTATCTCAAATCACACAAACCTCAAAACCTTTCTCATTATCTACTGATAATCCTTTCTATTTATTTCACTAATAGATTGAGCATTTCGCCAATTTTCTCTTCACACTTCCTCTGCTCATAAGAGAACAAATAAAAGCTAATCTAACAACCCTACCAAAAGATGCTATATCAAAAATGCCAAACATGCCAAAGCATGTCAAACATCTCTCCCTCAAACAAATAGCAACTCAAAGCTTGCACCACTACATCTAAACCTCATTACATTGTCTTTATTTTCAAAATCTCTGATTACATGCCCCATCACAACATCCTACCAATAACCTAACAATACCCTACGACATAAGGTCCTCAAGCTCTTAACCAAGCAAAACGCACTTCTACCCTCGACTTGATCTCGAAGTACCATCAACACCTATTTTTATACATCTTAAGAAACCCCTTGTCACCCCAATGTGGAATCTCATTTATTATGGCAATATAGGCATGACTCAACCATTATCTAAGAGGTTTCTCCATTCATAGAAAAGATCCTTTTCATACCTCTACCTCTTAAATTTTAGTTACCAAACCCTTAATCTTACTATGGCAACTCAAACCTTTATGTTTTCTTAAGGGAATTTGAGACAATTTCCTTATTGCATATATGGCTAGGCACGCAAGAATTTTCTACTTATCACAAAGATGCAACCTCAAAGTAGTTCTGAAAATTGCCCTTAGATAATTTTTTTTATTTAATTCTCTCAAGAGACTATTTCTTTCGTATTTTGTTAGTTGCATCAAACCCCATAAAGTTTTTGAATCTCTTCTCGACCTCATGCAACATCAATCTGAACCATTTCGAGCCTTCCACTAATATTTCAAACAATGTCTTAAAAAACTTGATTAAAAGCATTCTAATTTACTCGAGCAATCCTCATTAGGTCTCTTCAACCAATTGATTTCTAAAAACACCTGTTCAAATGTTCGACAACATTCTTACAAGAAATTTTTAACAAGGTCATTTGTTTTATTAATGAGTTCTCCTTGGCCCTATCTAGTAAATCAAAAGGAAAGGCTTAGTTGTCTCCAAAACCTCTCAATCAAGGACAAAAAAGACTAAAGAACAACAAAAATTACCCAAGAAAGGCCTTCAAGGGAACCATCACCCTCAAGGTTACCACCAAAATCAATATTTTAGTACCCTCATTAGTGTGCTACTCGAAAAAATATTGTATCAATAGCCTAGACCACTCTCAAGAGGATAATCAAGACACAATGAAGCTTTGTAAGTATCACAAGAACCACAACCACACAATATTTGAATGCAAGACCCTCAAAGGGTTAATCGAGAGACTATTAAAAGAATGTTGACTCCAGGAATATTAGTAAAAAGTTTTGAACCCATCGCTATCTCTAATAAACTTGTACAATCGAGCACTATTAAATGAACTCAAATCGAGAAAGATGACCAAACCCTTCAACTAGCATTAAAAGAAAAGACGACCCTTGTCAAATCATTTATGTTATTAGTTGATGGAAACAATCCTACTATAAGAGCTCCACTTTGAAGTCTCTTGGGAGAACCATAGTGGCCAATGTGACAAATTAGTAAGATGATCTATTTTCAATGTCCTTCCAACTTGAAGTTATGCCTTCTCAACTGAGCTAGCTCAAAAAACTCATATCCTTTATCTCGAATTAACGGCCTTATAGATTTGGTCGCTACTTTCACCTATTTTTAGTGTTCTAAATGCCTTCTCATAATACCATCAAATTAAGATGGACAAAAAGGATCATAAAACTTCGTTAATTACTGGAGACCCTCTACCAAGTCACTTATTAAAAAAACTAGAACTACTTATCAAAAAATGATCGACACACTACTCCAAAGCCAAAAAAGTAAGAACTTAGAAGCCTAGGTGGGTAATCTCTTAATGAAAAACACTTCCATCAAGAGACATTTACAAGACTTGAGAGAGATTTTCAAGACCTATAAAAAAATTCAACCTCAAACTCAACCCCTTGAAGTATACTTTCGATACATCTTCAAAACAAATTATTGGATACATGGTATCAAAGGAGGGATCAAACACAATCTCAACAAGGTAAAGGATCTTCTAAACATATCTTCTCCGAAGACCCCAAAAGGTGCCCAATGCTTACCTAGACATGTGGCTGGACTCAACCATTTCATTTCCAAATCAAGGAAAAAAGCTCAATCATTCTTCAAAGTGCTTTGCAATAAATCTAGACTTCAAGAGATTAAAGATTGTGAGAAGACCTTTCAAGAGCCCAACATCTATCTTACCCCCTATTTTGAGCAATCCAATGCTTAGGAAACTACTGTTCGTTTACTTAGCAACCTCAAGCTCCGTCATTAGTTTCATATTGATTCGAGAAGATAAAGGTAATCAATGTCTCATTTATTATGTTCCTCACACTCTGAAAGACGTAGAAAGAAAATCTTCTCACAACAAAAGATAACATTAGCTCTTCTCATGTCTGTCTGGTGATTGCAACGATACTTCAAATCCCATACCATCAAAGTCATCATGGACCAACCTTTAACACGCATCCTCCAGTCAAGAGAGGTCTCGGGAAGGTTATAGAAGTAGATCATTAAGCTCAGTGAATATGAGTTTGTCTTCATATCTCATTCTTTCCTCAAATCTCAAGTTTTTGCTAATTTCTTAATCAATGGAGTTTCCTTCAAAGTCAAGCCTAAACCTCCATCATCATATACATGGAAGCTATAGGTAGATGAAGTCTCAGGATAAGATTCATGTGTGATCGATTTTACTCTGCTAAGTCCCAAAGAGGTTAAGCTAAAAAGAGGAATTAGAACCAACTTTCCAATCACGAATAACCAAGGCAAATATGAAGCTTTGATAGCTAAGCTAAAGTTTGCTTTAGGATTGCAAGTCAAACACCTATAGATTGTCAACAGTTCACAACTAATTGTTAGCTAAGCAATGCAATTGGAGACCAAGAACCTAATTCTTAGGGCATATGGAAAAATGGCGCAATCCCTTCTATAGAAGTTTGATCGATAAAGCCTCCAAGCTTGATAGTTGCACAATTGGCACAGTCATCTCGATTAAGATTTCCTCAATCTCCTGATTGTCTTTTACAGCTTGTTCTTCAACTACTTTCTTCTTAACTCTTGCCATCAACATCAAATCAAAGTCCTTAGATACCAAAAATAATATGATATCTATGAGATATCTTTGTCCCGAGCCCTCAACAGCATACCTTGTTTATAGAATCACAACAACAAGAAGTAAAGCATGAGAAAAGCTAAGAAATTAAGGAGGAAAGAAGCGAAAAGAGAGTTTTTGTTACAAAAAAATTAAATTTCTAAAGGAGATGGAATTGTTTCATTTACCATTTTTATTGCTTTATATAGAAATTTTAATATAATATTTTATTATAAAACACATTTTTTAATTTTCTTAAGGAAAAGGTATCATGGCCAAAATCTCAAATTCCTCAAAAAATGCATATCACTAAGAGCCTGTATGCGACATGAGTTGACACTATTCACGTGTGCTGGTATTATTCCCGCCCACAGACAGTGTCCCGTCACACATGCTGACCATGCAGCACGCACATGTGTAACGCATGTGCAGTGGGTTTCTAGTGCGCCATATGGTGACGCAATGACGATTTTCATCATTTGTCTCCTTCCTTAATTTTTTTCACAATTTTTGTATTTAATAAACCTATAATTGAGCTCTTAATCAAACAGAAAACAAAATATGAAAAAGTACTTCAATAAGCACGTCAAAAGATGTCATCTCAAGGTTAGGGATCCTGTTCTCAAAAAATGCGAGTTCCAAAAGGACAAGAGAGGCTTGATAAGCTCATTCCAAATTGGAGTATCAAATGACTATCAACTTCAAATAGGAGATAATGTCAAGCTCTCACAATCTTAGAGATGGGATCACCTGAAAAAATTCTATCCTTACTAGGTGAAGTATCATCAAATGTATGATTAATCATATGGTCTTGTGCACCACTTTACTTAAAAACTTAATCAATATATCCCTTTTAAGTTGAAATTGTTATCATCAAAGTGCTCAATGTCAAATCTATCAATATCACCATAGATCATGTCATTCTTTGCGCTAAATCAATATATTCTTCTATCAATTAACTTAACTAAGTTCACTCTCAAAGCATTTCAATATCATTTAAAACTTAAACTCTCACATAATAATTTAATTGGTCATTTGGAAGCTTAGCTAGCGCATCCTTGACTCCCTCACTACCTTGATGTCAAAAGGCTCAAAAGGAATGATTTTGATCCCTTATCTTCACCTTCATCATAACTATCTCGCAAATGAGAGATAATGTCTCAACTTCTCACTTTTCATCGTTATTCCATGACATAAAAGCTTCAAGAAGCCTACTTTTACCCTCGTCTCCCTCCTCTCATCGTTGTTACATTATATGAAGGCCTTAAGAAGCATGGACTTACTTTCCTCTCTTCCCTTTCTAACAATTTTTTAAATACCTCGAAAAGAATTGGTCTTGAGTCATACTCTCCCTTTTCATCATCACATGAAGGTAACATCGTGCCAAATACCCTCCCTTCACTCCCTTAAAAAGGTTCAACCATTGTCTTCTCTCCTTTGCCACAATAAAAGATGCTTAGAAACAATCTCTTACTTTGTTTCATTGTATTACAATGATTCAAGATCTCAAAATACAAAGTTTTCACCTCATTTCTTCCATACTCAACAATACTACCTACACTCAAGAATCGAAGAATGGTTGGTTTTATTTTGATATTTAACTTAACCCTTACTTAAATCATCTCCCTCAAGTTAGAACGAGACTCTCAAGCCTTCCATCTAAAATGACTCTTGAAGGTAAAACATTTATTCGTAAGGTTGCAACATGAGCCCTTGTAGAGGTTTCTTACAAAATTTCTTTTGAACAACTACCAATGATGACTACTTATGTGGAACATCTATGATATTATCCCTTCTCTAATTGGGAGGCTCAACTCTCTCTGAGCACACAACACTCCTAAAGGCATCTAACTATGACTTGTAAGCAACTCTCCATCATAACAAAAATAATGACATGAAAAATCGAGAGGCCAAATGAAGAGGTAAAACAAGAAAAATACCTAATAAGAGAAAAACTACAATATCTACTGCCATGCACTACACCTCAATGCCACATTCAGATCACTGCACAAGGGTCATGCAAGAATAAAACGAGGGAAGTGTCAGCTGGATTTGGCACCATTAGCCAATAATGGCTATAAGAGGACCCCTTTAGACTAGATCGAAAGGGGAAGGCTCACTGATACGGAAATACCCTTTCCTGAAAGCTTTCTTCTTCTTCGAGCTACCAAGTTCTGCGTTGGGCTTCCAGCATTTCTTCTTCCCCAACCTTCTCAAAAGCTTATGTTTCCCAAAGCCCTTTCTCTTCTCCTGAGCCCCATGACCAAGGTTTCCGCACCCTTCTCTTGCCCGAGAGATTTCAGTAGCTTCCCACACCTACCTAGGACATTCCAGATGCTGCCTACACCTGCCCAGGACTTTTCAGCAGCTGCCCATACCAGCCCAGGGGACACCTGCACCCATTCAACTGCCCAAAAGATTCCAAAAGCTGCCCACGCCTGCCTCAGTCCTGCTGCTGTATGCAGCTACCAGGAAACACTGCCCAGAAGTTCCTTAAAGCTTCTCAAATACTCTTTAAGCTGCCTAGATGCTTTTTAAGCTACTCGAACTCTTTTGCTTCAACAATAATTTGTTAAGACCTTTACAGTTGCTCAAAGAGGTCCCTTACATGATCAACTCCCAATTGCATTTCCAACAAATTCCTCAAATCCTTTTTTTGTGCCGACATTTATTCTTATATGTTAACTTGAAATCACGTTCAAACTTGGTATGCCAATAGAGCTGAATATTCATAAAGCCAAGAAGATTTGTCAATAAAGGGCATTCAAAAACTCTCTAAGCAAACCGTAAAAGCTTCACCCACCATAATTTTGGAATAATTTCTAATCAAAGGCATTAGGAAGAAAGCCACATAATTAGTGAATAGTTCCAAGGATTAACATTTTTTATGATACTTTTGCATGTTAACATTTGGAAATGAAATCCCAACGTTTGGTGCCCTAAAAATAAATACACTATGATGTCAATGTGATTAGATAAAATAAATAAAATAACTAAAATAAAAATAGCAATCAAAACCAATTTTTCTTGACTACTCTTTCCCATACATTTTCAACCCTTAATGGTATGCAAAAAATGATTTTCTGGTTTCATGTCTATATTGTGTCCTTTTTTCTTCTTTTTTCTATGCCTTTGTTTTTATTACTTTCAACAGTAATATAGAATCAGGATTTTAGCCTTCTGACTACAAAATAGTCTGTATGCTAATAAAAAATGAAATGTAAACTTAGTACTACATTTTGGTGTTTATTGATTTAGTTAAACATTTTTTCTAATCAAAATATGAAATTTAGTGATGTCCTAAAGTAGATGTCTTGAGTATAGCAACTGCATTATAGTAAGCCACACTTTTAAGATCATGCTAAAATGGTTGTGATGCAAGACTAAATTGGTATAAAAGAAAATAATTAACACTAAAATGTGAATGTCACATTTTCTTATTGGATTATAAAGATTATTTTCATTTAGCGCCATGTATTTATTATTTTCAAACTCAAATATTTATCTTGCAATTTAATGTGTTGAATGAATGCCAATTTAAGAAAATATTAATGTAGTTAATTTTATAGATTTCACCATGAAAAGTTAATTTTTGTTATTTATAAATTGAACAAACTATCAAACTTGAAAAATTTTGTTATTAACTCCTTAATGCAACAGAAACAGTAGATAAATGAATTAAATTATGCTAAGTTCAAGTTCAATCAATTTGTTATGAATTCTTTGATGAGACAAAAATAGTAAACATAGTGAATAAATAAATTTAAATTATGTAAGCTATATTAGAAAAAAAATACAGAATAAATAATATAAAAAATAATAAAATAAATAAATAAACAAATAAAATTTGAAGAATAATTAATCATGAATTATCTTTGATTTTTCCCTTCACAAATTTTTTCATATATGCACAAAGCAAATACATGTTGACTAGTGTTTCAAATAACTATAAAGTTGACAAGTAATAAAAAAAAAGGACCAAAGCAGTATTAATCGCATAAAAACAACAACAAAAACAAAAAAAAGAAAAGCAATGGATCAGTCAAATCTAAGCAGGTTAATAGCCCATGCGCCTTTAGAAAAAATAATTCAAATGAATGGAGTATCATCACATGAGCGTAACAATATTTGATCAACTGCTGAAGTTCAAAAATATGCACAAAACTATTTTGGGAGTGCAGCTATGAACTTACAGTCTCTCCAGGTAACAAAATGCCTGCAATTCTCCTCTTCATCTTCCTTATGTCTTCTGAGGAAAGGTCTTGATAATCATCTTCAGCAATTTTTCTCTCCTCTCTCTTGGCTACAAACCTTGAATCAATAGAAACACTATCCAACCAAGCATCCTGCATAAACCCGTTAAGAGCATATCAAACAAGAACCTTTATTTCATGCTCCCGTTTATTTTTAAGGATAGATAAGAAATTGAAGAACAGAAAAGAACCTTTATTTCACGCTCCCGTTTATACTCAACAAAGTTTCCACTTTCTTCAAAATATCCCTCTTTCAGCTCTTGCTTCAAATTAAATGGCTCAATTTCAATACCATCAATCTCAAAGGTTGAATCATCCTGTAAAAACAAATTTCTCAAACTCATGTTCTTCCTTAGAGCAATTTCTGTAAAAGCTCTCCTTGCCAGTAATTAAAAAAGATTCAAATTCAAGTTCTAAAATCTACACTTGTTTGCTAATGATTAAATGAGTTTTAATTCAACAAATTATTCAGACAAATATTTTTGAAAGAAAAACCAAAACTCACTATGATAATGTGGCAAGTATAACATAACATATTTTTAAAATTCTAGAGAATCTTAAAGGAACAAGCTGAATATTTTATCAAATCTTTTGAGCAAATCAATCAAGCATTACTTAATACCATTTTCAAGTCAAAACATTTAGCCTCTTGCCAAGGCTACTAACATCAGTCAACATGGAATACAAACAACAACAAAAGATAAAGAGAAAAGAGAAGAAAAATGAAAGCGACAATATTACAAAGAAAAGATGGCACAGAAAAATATAATAAAGATAGCAACAATGAAGAGCTTGATGATGAACATATAACATGAGCACCTCCTTTGCACGTGAATTTCCACAAGGATGTATAATAGAAGTAGTACATAATAATGGAGGTTTGATGGGAGGAATAGAAATAGCTGAAGATTCCATGGCAACATAAAAAAAGAAGATCCCTAAAGTAGTCCACCTTACCCTTATTTATAATTGGAATAATCACCTTATGACTTATCTCCAAACTTCTTTTTCATTTTCCATTACTTCAGCTACTTCAAGAACCTCCTCCAAGATGGATAAGAAAACAAATTTGCTGAAGACATAAGCTGAAGGCCACCATTTTCATTATTCATGCCTTGCATGCATAAGCCATGCGAATAATGGGGCCAACAAATAGTTTAGCAGTAGTATACCACCAAAAAAATGTCATCTTTGTCAGCCTGTTAACTTGTGAAATCTTCTCATATTGTTGCCTCCAAACTTAACTTTATTAAGGATGTCTTGTTTCTAACCATTTATGTAGTGTAGCAATCATAACATGCCTACATTGTTCCATAAACAACCATGTTGTCAATACCAAATCATGTTTCTCATGTCATACCTGTCATGGTCCATTGTATTACAAAGTGTCAATTGCCATACTCTTTGTTGATGAATTATCTTCTTGCAAGTACATGTACAGCTCCTTGAATAGTAACATCTTTAAGCACATGTGATGGTCTCATCACGTGGTAGGAACAGATTAAACAAGATCCTTAATGGATTATCAAATCTTATCAAAATGTCGTTAAGAAGGGAATATGTCATTTGGTGATTCACAATTCAGACCATCAAACAACCACTACTAACAAAACAAAGGGAGTTAATAAAAAAAAGGATATATAACAAATCACAAATGAGCAGCACACTAAAGTATGGAAACTAGATGGTCTATTCTTGATTGAAAAAAATTTTAATTTTCAAATAATTCCCCAGAAAAAAAAAGGTGGTTGCATTGGCTAACACACCTAAAGTCATTACAAATTTTTTAAAATAAGTCATTTGCATTAAAAAAAAAAGTTTACCCAACATTGTTTTGACTTCATCCATATTTATGGGACGTGGGAGGAAAAATAACAAGCTATGAATAATATTAGCTTTTACAAAAATGCACTAAATTGTTTTGACTTCACATATATTTATGAGGCATTGGAGCAGAAATAAAAAAGTTATGAATGATGTGAGCTTTTGCCAGAACGCTGTTATCAACTTTAGACACATACACGACATCAAGAAGAAAAGAATTTTGCCATCAGAATGGCAATTTTTTGAAAAATTTCAAAATAAGTTCTGACCCACAAAATCTCTCTCTCTCTCTCTCTCTCTGACTTGACATTCCCTAGCCAAGGTCCAATCCTCAAAACATGACCACTTATTAAATCATAAGATCCATATTAACTCCTTATAACTTTTCTCTCTTTTGACCTAATACTTATATAGCAGCCATAACCCTTATGATTACTACCAACAAGATGGTACAACCATCGTTTATATGATCATAAGTTTGGATGAACCAGATTCAATCTGCACAAACTTCTAAGGGACCAACACTCAATCAAATCTCACTTGATTATTCTAGAGCACAATGGCCTAAGCATCACATAATATAACATCTCTAATAAACAAATCTCCCCTTAAAAAATAAGCATATTTGACAAGATAAAGTGCTCATTTGTAAACTTTAAGAAAGAGATTTTCATGACAATAGTTGGCCCATTCAAATTATTAAATTTCATGCAGTAAAATATGAAACAGGCTAAAAAAATATCTCATGTAAGATAACATGAAATGGATAAGATTAACTGCCATGACAAAATAAAAAATGTAATAACTAAACACCATACATAACAGATTGCATGTAACTAGAGGGTTCAAGAACCATTATCATTACCAACAACTGTAGCGGCTTTATTCCAATGATTCAAAATTAGCTTTATCATTGTTGTTTGCTAATATTAGTGTTGTTATTTTAAAGTTATTGTCCAATATTATGTTATTCTATCAAAAACAAAAGCATTAACATCACTCAATAGATGGAAAAATGGTTAATTAATGTGTTTCTTTAATTATAAATCCAAGGAAGACACAAATATGTGGAATGTCGAACTTTAGCTAAACATTTTGCATGCCGAACGAAAATTGGTAACTAGAGAAATTTTAAAAAAATAGAGTTAAACAAAAAGTTTGTACAACAATAATAACAACAAACCTTAATCCCACTAATTGTGGTTATATAAAACAATCCTTTGAAGCCATTTTGATCTATCTATTTGCAACTCTTGCTTAATATACAAACGTGTAGTCCATTCAAACAGCACTTTGCCATTCTTTTTTGGTTTATCTCTTAAACACAAATAACTCATATTTCTTAATGGGGGCATTAAGTTGTATTTGTTTATAATGTATAAACCATCTAACACGATTCTCTAAACTTATCATTAATCGATGCTATATCAAGCTTCATCTAAATGCACTCATTTCTAATTATATTATTTCAAATATAATCAACCATCCATCCTAGCATCCAAAAAATAACACTAATTATATTTATATGTTTGGACTCCACAGACTAAATAAACATTTGATACCCTATAACATAATCAGCCTAAATTAAATTTTATAAAATTTATCTTTAAATTTAAGTAGGATGTTATGGACACACATATGGAATATCCATCAATTTCATCTAAAAAACTTGAAACCTATTATTTATATTTATATCAATTTATCCATCATTTAGGAGTATAAATCGAGATACAAAAATCTCTTTCTACAATAGTTTTTATCACCATCAATCAAGCCTTGCATAATTTAAATACTTACTCTATCTAGACCTATACTTCATATATTTAGTTTCAAATTTACGAAGACGAAATCTCATAAAGTCCAAGGTTATCATCGAAAATGCCAGTATGTCTACAAAACCTTTACCTACCTTATCAAAAAGAATAATATTATTAGCAAAAAGCATACTGCATCAAACTTCTTCTTGAATTCTATTAATAAGAATTATAACTAATGCCAAAAGATAAATACTAAATACAAAGCCATGATGCGTCCAAATATAATTGGAAATCTTTAATTGGTCCTTAAAAGCATACACACTAGATTGCTCCAAGGTATGTGCCTTTTATAACTTCAAAATGTGCACCTGCTAACTACCATTTTCTATAACTCTCCAAAGAACTTCTTTACTTCATCTCATTCATTCTGTAAATCAATAAACAAAAAAAGATATTATTTTCTTGATCAAAACTTCTCCATTAAACCTCCCAACTATTGTATAGCATCCATAATCATTTATCATAACAAAAAACTAAATTAATATTATAATGCATAAGTCTTCAATGACAATTTGTGTGTCTTTCACAATAATTTACATTGAGGCTAAAAAACTATTAGCAGCTAGCCTAGAAATCACGTTGGAACATCATTGCACCAAAACTTCATGTTTTAAGGACATGACCAGCCGATTGCTCGTGATCCATGGATGCTTACAGTTGCTCCATTGCTGCCAAATGAAGGAAAAATCATAGGATGACAAGTTATTAACAGAAGTCACTTCTAAGAAAAGTTATGACACAAACGACAATGCATTGGCCCTCAAACTCCACAAAAGACGGTTGTCCACATATTGTTCTCCCACTTAAGTTAAAGTCGAACACCACAAAATGGTCATACAATTTAACCACTCACAATCGGCTACCAACGAAAACACTGCTCATCACCAAAATATGGTAGAAATACCAAAATAAAGCTGAGCAACAAAAAAGCGAAGAAAATCACACAAACAAATGAGAAGACTATGTTACTAGTCAATTGAGAGAGAGGGATACATTTGTAGGACAAATCCTTGAACCAAAAGGTATTATGATAACTTTGTTGACGTAGTATACCTATCAAAAGATATTGACATATCTTCCTCAAAGGGCTAATATCTCTTTAGGGGTTGGTGATTTCTCCTCTTAAAACCCAAATAATAAGACTAAAGGGAGGATCTCTTGAAACATTCTATTTGCTTAACTATGGTTGATTGTTGATCAATAACTATACATCTTATAATAGCTCCTTTGCACTCATAATTTTAAGTATAAGATATGCTCATAAAGCATTAAAAAATAATGAATTTAATTATAACTTTAATATTTGTAATGACTTAAATATGACCAAAGTTAGTTGACATAAAATGAACTATTTATGATTGAAAAATGAAATTGAGATATTCTATGAGTTATTCTAATTTTGATTCTATAATTGTCAAATTTATGGGTTATAAATTTGTATTAAATAAAAGTTAAAGTCTATAAACTTTCTAAAAAATAATGTTTCATATTTTGTTTGATATTGAGTAAAAAACATTAATTTTACGGTCTCTACCTTAGCTAAGTTTCCCTCTACGTTAATTTCTGTTATTCTTTGAAGTTTTTTATTTCTTTTAACAAAATGGTATCAACATTTGAGAAAGATCTTTTGAATATGACAAAAAATATACTTTTCAACCCGTGTCTTACTAAAATTTTTAATAATTGGAATATACAAATGGAGAAATTCGTCAAGAATCAAGATATTTAAGAGATTATTAATACAGTGTATCAATAGGTTTAAAATGATACCACTATTATACAAAACTAAAAGACAATGATAGTAAAGTCAAGAAAGAAAAATAAGAAGACACTTTTCTTCATTTATCAAGGTCTACATGAGACTGAATTTGAGAAAGTGTCCAATGCAAATAATTCAAAACAGGTTTGAAAAATCATACAAAATACATACAAAATTGATAATAAAGTGAAAAAAATGCATCTCCCAATTTTTAGAGGCGAATTTGATGCCTTAAAAACGAACGGATCGAAAGGTGTTCCAAAGTATTTCACAAGAGAGCTCAGCATACTAAATCAATTAAAAATAAATAGAGAAACATTCAAAGATAAGTTAATGGCAAAAAAATTATGATTTTTATGTAAGAAATATGGCTATGTCGTGGCAACCATTAAACAGTCCAAAGACTTAAATACTGAATAATGAAGAACTTATGCATTCACTTTAAACCCATGCGCATTGTATTTAAAAAAGAAGCAAACAACCATTGGAATAAGTTCTTCAAAGTAACCTAGCAATACAAGAAATAAAAAAAAAACAAAAAGGTCAAGAAAGCCTTAGTCGTGGTTGTGGTCATAGATGTGGTTGAGGAAATATTTGAGGTCACGCAATTTATGATTGTGAATAAGATCATGGTAATTACAATAATTATGAAAAACCTAATCAACATATAAGTGGAAAAAATCAAAGAAAAGGCATAATGTATGATAGAAGCAATATTTAATATTAAATTGTAATAATTCTTCAAAATATTGATCAAATCATTCTAATCAAGTGCAAAAGAAAGTCAACAATACTACAAAGAAAGATGTTGAAGAAGAAATACTTTTACTAGCAAAAAAAGAAAAAGAATCTATAAATCAAAATTTATACTCCAAAATAAGCAACCATAAGTGCAGACATAAAAAATCTTTATGGAACTAAAAAAATCAATGGATAACTGTGTCTCATTTGAAGACGTTTCAAAAGTGCAAGTGAAAGTTATTAATAACATTCTTATTCAATACAAAAATAGTGCTCAATAAATTATAATATTTATTATATTTCAAAGATGAAAACATTCTTTCTTGGATAACTATTGGAAAATGGATTTAACATATATATGAAAAACAAAAGTCTTTATTTAAAAAAACAAACTCAATGCTTATGTTTTTATGGAGGAAAATCATATATTTCTCCATAATATTAATCATGTTGTTGCTAAATGTCTAAGAGCTTGTATAAGGATAGTTCTTAACTATGACATTTGAGATTGGGTATGTTAACTTTAGTGCCCTTAAATATCTATCAAGTAAGAAAATGAAAAGGGGTGCATCAATACACCAAATAAAATATGTGAAAGATGAGTATTTGAGAAACATCCAAAAAGAATTTTTCCAAATAGGCCCATTAATAAAAAAAAAACTATCCTCTTCAACTTATTCACACTTATAAAAGTAGACTAATTACTCTAATCTCATTTAGAAATTGTCATCATTTTCTAAACTTTATTAGTGACTTTTAGCAAAAAAGCATATGTATATTTCTTAAAATAGATGTCAAAAGTATTTCAAGCATTCAAAGAGTTCAAAACTTCGGTGGAAAACCAAAGTGGTCATAAGAACAAGATAATGAGATCAAATGATGGAGATAAATTCACATTTAAGAAGTCTTTAGAATATTACATATATCATGGCATATAAAAGTAATTAAATGACAAAATGGTGCATCCAAAAAAAAAAATCGAACCATGCTTGACATGATTTGAAGTATGCTTAAAACTTAGGAAATGCCCAAAAAATTTTGAGTGGAAGCCGTCAATTGTGCAGTTTATTTATTGAATAAGTGTCCTACAAAAAATTTTGAAAGAACTAACTCCACAAAAAATGTTGAGCAAATTAAGCCAAATGTATCACACTTTAAAATTTTTAGTTGCATAGAATATGAAGACAAAATTAATAAAAAAAATCAATTTAGAAGATAAGGATACTTTATAAATTTTCATTAGCTATGATACTAGATTTAAATCTTACATATTTTATATATTAAAAGACAATAATGTTATTATAAGTTGCGGCAAAAAATTTCAAAAACATGATATGTGGAATTGAAAAAACAATTCAATAAAAGAAAAGGAGCCAATTATTGAATAAAGTAGAGAATCTACACAACCATCATCTCATGAACAATCGTCATCAGATGAAAATAATGCTATTATATAACGGACTAAAAGCATTTATAATCTATATAAGACTGAGTCCTCTTAATCTTACTTATCTTTTAGTTAAGGAAGAAATTATTATTTTTGAAGATACAATAAAAAATAATAAATAGAACAAAGATAAGAATGAGAAAAATTCTATTGAAAAGAAAAAGCATAAGAGCTCACTAATTTAACAAAAGGTTATAAACTCATTAGTATAAAGTGGGTTTATAAAGTTAAAAAAAAATGTACGATAAGATATTGAAAAGTACAAGGCAAAGCTTATAGCAAAAAACTATGCTCAAAAGGAGAAAATTCAATACAATAAAGTTTTTGCTCCCATTGCTCATCTGGAAATCATTTGATTGATGCTCTTAATAACGGCTCAAAATAAATGGTAAGTTTTTCTACTTGATATGAAATCAGCCTACCTTAATTGATATTTGGATAAACAAACCTATATTGAATAACCTATGAGTTATGTGAAAAAGAAGAGATAAAATTTTAAAATTAGAAGAAAGCATTCTATGACTTAAAACAAGTACCAAGAGCTTGAAACTCAAGAAGAAACTCATAATTTAAAAACAACAAATCTATTTAATGTCCACATAAACATGCTCGATATGTAAAACAAAAGGGAGTAAATTATTTTTTTTAATAGATACATGACCTTGTTTTTGCATGAATTTGTCAAAATTATTTAAAAAATTCAAAGAAGCTATGGTAAAAGAGCTTGAATTGACGAAAATGAATCTAATATCTTATTTCTCGAATTAGAGATTAAACAAGTTGAATAAGGCATCTTTATTATACGAGAACATTTTGTAAAGAATGCTCTTAAAAGATTTAAGATGGAATATGACAATCCAATTAATATATTGGTCAATTGTGGAGTAAAATTATCATAATATAATGAAGAAAATGTGATAAATCTTTCTCTACAAAAGTTTGATAAGATATTTATAATAATTGACTTGCATAAGACGAGTCTTTTTTATGAAGTTGGATTAGTAAGTCATTTTATAGAAAAATCAAAAGAAACACATTGGAAAGTAACAAAAAAGATTTTATACTTTCTCTAAGATACTTTAAATTATGAAATATTTTATTCATTTTCTAACACATTTCAACTGATTGGATACTCAAATAATGATTAGATTGAAAAACTAGATGACCGAAAAAGTACTTATGCATTTATCTTCTATATTTAATGCATTGCATTCTCATGAATGTCTAAATAACAACACATTATGACACTTTTAACTAGTAAAACTAAATTTGTTGCAACTTTTACTTGCGTTAATCATACTATATGACTTTGAGAATTATTAAAAGAAATTTAACATGTATAAAATAGTACAACAAAAATATATATTGATAACAAATGCATTACTTTTTTAAGAAGAATCTAAAAAAGCACACAAAGAACAAACATATAGATATTCGCTTTCATTATATTTATGAGTATGTGAAAAACAAAGATGTAGATTTAACTTATATTAAAACTCAATATCAAGCAGCTAACATCTTCACTAAGCCTCATGAAATGGATCTTTTCAACAAATTTAAGAATTTGCTTAAAGGAAATAAAGATCAAGAGAGGGCAATGAAAAATGATAAACTTAATTAAGATTTTGATATTTGTAATGGCTTAAATATGGTTAAAGTGAGTTAACATAAAAAATGAAGTATTTAGACCTGAAAAATGAAGTTAGGGTATTCTATGAGTCATTTTTTTTTTAATTTTGTAAGTATCATATTTATGAGTCATAAGTTTTTATCAAATAAAAATTTAAGCTTAAGAACTTCCTAACATAGGTATTATACCAAAGCATACACCATGTGAAACTTTACAATACATGCCAGCCCAACTTA
Organism: Vanilla planifolia; assembly: GCA_023846275.1. Classification (NCBI taxonomy): domain Eukaryota; kingdom Viridiplantae; phylum Streptophyta; class Magnoliopsida; order Asparagales; family Orchidaceae; genus Vanilla; species Vanilla planifolia. The sequence continues at coordinate 5,803,566 of CM043870.1, forward strand.
TGATCTTTTTTACTAATATTGTAGTATTGATTTTATATGAATAAGCATGGCCTCTGGTGAATACAAATAGTGTAAATTGAAGATTGAGCTAAAAATGCAAATTCGGAAGCAATATGAATGAAGTTGCAAATTCTCAGCTCGTCATAGTGGTACAGGAAGAAACAACTAAATTATAAGTTCTCCAATGAATCCAGATGTAGAGTCCTAATACTCCACAAACCAACATAAAAAGCAAGAGATACTTGCTCCTGGAACATCATCAGAAACTAAAAGCCTAAAAGAATAATCAAGTTGAAAAAACCAGTATCATGTTCCAACAAGAGTCTTCAAATCTATCTCCATTACAGCCATGCACAATACAAACGTCAAGGACCGCTATTTATGTATGTTAATTACTGCTATTGTCAATTCCCGAACTGTGACATGAGAAAATATACGTAAACAAGTACCTCGTACTGAACCTCCGCAAGGGATATCTCTGCTGTGCTCCCAAAGGCAACCTCCTCCTCCCTTCTTTCACTCCGGCGCTTGGCTCTCTCCTTAGCGGCGAAATCAGGATCCAACTGGCCGTTCGAACTCCCCTCAACATCTGCGAAACCTAAAGATTCTTTCACTTTCAATTTCTTCCCCTTCGGAAACCTTACCTTCCTCGGCGACCTGGGGCAATCACACACGACAATCACGGTAACAATTAAAAAAAAAAATTACGAAAGGGAAAAGATCAAATGTTGAGAAATCGTGGATAAGGGCTAACGGAGGGCGGCCGTTGTCGTCCTCCACGGCGAACGGGCGCTTGGAACCTTTTGATGCTTCCATTTCCTTCACCGTCGGCCGCGGCCTTTTCCACGTGCTAACAAACGGCGGTAGGTGTGAAGTTTACGATGTAATTTGGGACATTTAAATCCAAATAACTTATACAAGCGGCAAAAAGTTGATTGTTATTTTCAGATTTTAATATTTTAAAATTTTTACACAAACATTCTGAAATTAATATACTTGAATTAATTATCCAAATTCAAAATTAGGATAGATGTATAAGTTTGTTTTGGTGATTGAAATTAGAAAGTAACTAAATGTAAAAGGATTGATGACATTAGAGGAGAATAATATCTGAAAAATTATGATGATGATATGATATTAAAAAAAATAGGAGTGTGAATAAAAAATTACTTATTGATTTTAATGAGATTTTAATGAATATTATTTGTTAATCTTTTCAATCTATATTTAATGTTGATTTTAAAAAAATATTACTTTTTCTAAACTCTCATAGTCTATTTATAGTTTGAAGTTTTATTAAAAACTATGAAATAAAAAAACTAAACAATAGTAATCAAAAGCCAAAAAAATATATTTATTTAAAATATTATTTTATCTCTTTATTCTTGTTTATTGGATGGTACTCAACTCGATGAAGTATTGATTTCACTAAATAGATATGATAAGAAACTTGGCTTGCAATAATTCCCTAACATGAGAGGTCCTCGACCAAAACATAAAAAGAAGAGGAATATGCCCCATAGTGTTATAAAGATTGCAAAAATAGTCCAAGGGGGGCTAACTCAGCATTTCGCACATCAAATCGCTCATTCTTAAATGTGTTTGGCAAATGCCTTAAAAACCCATTGCCAATTGTAGCTCTCACTCTATTCACAACCATTGCTCTAGCCATCATCCAAACATACTACACCTCCTTTAATAAGGAGGACTATAACTGAAAGACGAAATCATAAGGACAGTATTATGTCCCAAAAACCCATTGTCAATTGTAACTCTCCCCCTATTCATGATTATTACTCAAACTATTATCCAAATATACAATGCCTTTTTTAATAAAGAGGACTACAATCAAAAGATGAAGCTCTAAGGACAGTGTTATGCCCCAATCCATGACCTTTTAATAATTAGTAGACTAAATAATAAAAAGCCCATTGTAAGTCAAGATGATAGTTTCATTCATTTTCCTAAGACTAAATATGAGTGAATTGTAGAATTCTTTTTTAACTATCATATAATCCAAAAAAATTAATAATATAATAAATGAACAACATGCTAAATATAGTTATCAAAAATTATAAGACAAGTCACTTAAAAAAGTTATTTCTATTTTATGTTTTCAATTATTTTTACTTAGTATTTTCTCATTTATCATAATTAATTAGTTTTACATCAAGTGTAGCACCCTTAAAGTTTTATTTATGTATTATAGATGTAAATACAAGCAATTTGATTAAATAAAGAGTTATTTTTTTCTATGGTTTAAGGGAGATTCTTTCTTATTTATTCTAAATTTACGTAATATTTTAGGTTTGAATTCTATATAAAAGGGATTTGAAATTGATTTTTTTGGCATCCTAATATAGTTATGTGGATATTATCATCAATTATATAATAAAACTTTGATCAAAATTGATAATAAAACTATCAATAGTTGTATTTGGTAGGAAAGTCATGTAAGGTGTGACACTACCTCTATCTTGCAATACAAAAATAAGAGATATATATCTCTTCCTTCATTAAAATAAGTAATATTTTATCTATCTATTGCTCATAATTTCACCTTCTTTAAGATAAATAATAAAAATTTAATGCTTATATAATCAGTTCATACTTAAATCACAACAAACTCTACTAAATGTAATATTAACAATTTGACAGTAATTCATTTTTCTTGATCATAATTACTTTATAAATATGTTCGTTGACTAAAAAAATTGGCTCCAATTAGGAAGTTTTACCAATAAATGATTATTTAATGATTTTAATTTAATAGATAAAACATCAAGCATATGACAAGAGATAATCTTTCTGACTTGCTCCTATGGAACCAAGATGGAAAGGATTGAAAAAGTAAATAGTTTGTGACCGTTTATGAAGGATTCCTTAAAAAGTTAAGGATTAGTAATTTTTTTCAAAAACGAAAATAGAATGAATTCAGTCTCATATAGATGTGAGTAAGATAATGAAAAAAATCAAGAACTCTTCTTTCTTTTATCATTTAGGAGTCATGTAAGATGAAAGTCTCATGCATGGTTTTGAATGAGAGAAAAATATGAGGAATAAAGAATAAGATGTTCCATAATCAAATAATATAATAACTAAAAACTATTAAAAATATGCAATACTTGAAATCACATATGTACTAGGGGAAGCATATTGTTAAGAGATTGTATAAATTGAGACTAATCTCCTATCTTAGAAGATTATCCTCTACCTACATTATATGAACCTACAATAAAAGCACTATCTCTCCCTCTATCAACACTTCTTCTACCAAAACCATGAGCAAAATTCTAAGGTGTGGAGGCAACCTATGATCTTAGTCTATACTCAATAATATTTGACTAGATTTTCTAAATATCTACAAATAAAATATCTTCTATATCTTCCAAATCAACACCACAAACACCTTTAGAGAATCTTCTACATTTCAAGCATTATGGTGACTTTCATATGGACACCATTTCAGATCTATTGCCACCAACACCGTATATTTTCTTTCTAAACCTAAATGTAACGAATCTCTTACCACATCCTTTTTATAAAATTCCTTATTAAATGTTGTATTTTTAGCTCTTATATTCTTACTTTTTTTTTGAACCTTCAGAGCGATGATTCTTATTCAATTGTTCTTTTTTACTTAACCAAGTTTGAAAAATCTAAAATCTATAATAAACTTAGTACAAATTATATAGTAACATTCAAGCCTCAACAAAACCAAAAATATCTTTACTCCTCTAGGCTAACAAAATATGAGTCATGCATAACAAAAGATGAGAATTTTCACCCATGATCAATGACAACCATATCGTCTTATATTAATGAAATTATCCTTCTCTTATTTTCTCTTTCATGAAGCAAAAGACAACAATTTTCAAATTCTACTTTAAATTATTCCAAAGAAATCTTCTACATAGGTCATTCTCTAAATTGTATCTAGTGGCAAGACTCCCACCAAAGATCTACAGCATCTTCTAATACCATCATAACAAGAAGTGGCCTTTTATTATATGGACAAGTAATGTCATGAAAACTTTTATTCATTTGTTTCAACCAACTCTTAGTTGTCAATGGATAATATCCTCTTAATAAATAAGGAGGTTGCATTATATGAAATTTATCTACGAACCTATCCATATAATCATCTCTTCTACAACTAAAAAGTTGACTTAAAATAGAAGGCAATTGTATTGAGCTATTTCAATCTTCAAACTCTTGCTCAAACTCCCTTTCATGGGACATATTTAGTGATTTAGCCCTTTCTAAGTCTTAACTTAATCTTCTTTTTTATTCAAACAACTTCACATAAGAATTTTTAATTTAAACTAGCATTTAAAATAAATGAAATGATATTATATGCATGTAATACAAGTGTCTTCACTCCTAAACCCAAGCTATCAACTATGGCTTTGATTTAATGTTTAGAATTTCATTTGTTGAATAACACTTTTTCTTCGGATTAACTGCTTTCCTAAGGATTTCATGTGGGATTCCCCTAGCCCGATCTTTTCTGAATCCAATGCCATTCATCAATTTTTTATTCTTAAAAACATGTAATTTTGTTTTTCATTTCTTTTGATCTTTGAAGCCATATAGCAAAAGTAATTATACTAAAACTATTTAAGTATAAAGGAAGTGAATATAAAACTTTTATAATAAAATTCACTTTTTATATAACTTTTCAAATCATGATATTTTAAATTCTTTTAAAAAGAAGCAAATATCCATCACTTCCCTTTGAAAATTAATAGAAGCAAAACTTTAAAACATTTAACATTATGTTTAATATCAAGTTATTATAATCCTTTTAAAATAACTAACAATTCTATACATAGCATATAATATAACCACACAAATGATAAAAAAAAATAAAAAACTCTATGTCAAGTATTATGGCTCCTTCATATCCCTTTGTTCAATCTCTTATTGACTTGAATGTGTTATGTCAAAATAAGATAAGCCAACCATCATTAACTTTGTGACAAAAATTTTATACATATATGTAAAGCATTATGCATTTGTTCTACCTCATAAATGGGTCAATTTCAAGCATATAACAAATGAAGTAGTTGACTATACAATGTAGAAGGAATATCATTTGGCATACATAATCTTTGGTTTAATCTTTTCTCTTTTCTTTCTTATTTTTAGAATTGATTTGAACAATGTAAAAGAAAAAAAAATTTCATGTATAATATTTTATTTCTTTTATTTTTTCTTCTTATTTGATAAGTAGCTTAACGTATGACCTTTTTCATTTGTATTAAAATGATTGGGCATATTCTATATAAGAATAATCTAAATGATAGTTTCTTTGACTTATCTTTGAATATTTTGTTTATGAATAATAGTCACAACTTTGGACATATCAATATATTAGCTTCTATGGCTTATCTCTAGAATATTCCAAAATAAAATGAAACATACAAATCAATACATTATGCTACATCACATATTACACATTATCTATCTGATTTTATAAAGTAATTTGTTTGTTTGATCCTCCCCTTATCTAAGTTTTTTGTAATAAATATTATGTGAAATGATTAATATATAACATATATATATATAATAAGCTTATTAAGTAATTTGACTTTTATAAATTCTTTTCCAAGTATGTAAGTTTTTACTTTGGATCATATTTGTATAATTTGTCTATCATTTTGTATGATCCAATAAGTAAATAAGCATCTTGAGTTATATTATGCATGTGTGATCCCCAAATCATAGCATCATATAATCAAAACTAGTACTATCTATTATTCATATAGCTTCTAAACATACCATACGATCACTAAGATTATACTACACGATCTTAGTTTTCTTTACATAGTTCATATTACCAACTAATCTTATCGTACGTTCCTTCAAAGTGCATTATATGATTCCCATGCTCTCTATCAAGCCCCCACCTACATCAAGTACCACTTCATAACAAAATTAACATCAAAGTGAGTGAGGACAAGGAACAAACCCAAGGTGGGACCCGACAATAAGACAAACACCAACTCCAAAATCTAAAATATATAAATAAAGACATGTTTTTAAAAATTTAATCGCACCACAACCTCCCCTTTCTCACACGTCTCGAGAAAATGGTTCTTCTGTAGTAGCACCATTCCCATCTCTCGGTGTAGTGGTTACATGACCTGTGATGTAAATACTAAATGAGATTTTATATATCTCAGTAGATAAATCACAATATCTAACCAATTATGAAAAAGAGATATCAAATTATCATGAACAGTAAAGATGAATCATATGCATAAAACTAAAACCATACTAAATGTCATATATAATGTCAGATGAAAAACCAAAAGAAATGCCAGTTCATTATAGATGTGTTATTATCGACCTGATTCCCTTTGACGCATTATCCTTTGGATCCAATCATCATCAATAAATGACCTCCAGCCGACATCCAACCAAACACATAATACTAGGCAGATATCTGATCCAAAGATCGATACCCTGCAACATATGCTGAGTCTAATGCCACCAGGCAGGTATGGTACCATACCATGTAACACATGCTGAACCTGGTGTAAATCATCATGAAGCCATAACACATAACATATAATACTAGGTAGATATCTGATCTAAAGATTGATATCATGCAACATATGCTGAGCTTAGTGGTAAGGATAATGTTCTCTAGGAATCCTATGTTTATATTTGTCATTTCCAAACGTCAATCCAGTTAATTTTATCATATCAAAAGACCTTTCGTTTCATATTGCTTCTTCCCTTTTTATTTTAATATTTTGTATCATATTGTTTCTTTCTTTACCATATGTAACAATATTAATGTGTAACATATGCAACAATCAAAATATTGTGACAGTAAGAAAAGCATGTAAAAATACATAATAATGTGAGACGTCATCGGGTTAGGAATTTATCAACATGGATTTGCTGTACAATTTGTACTGCCCACTTCTTATTCTTCTTGATGTCTTAAAAGCCCATAATGAAAACATAATCAAGTTAAAATATGCTTATTAGCCAAAAGTTGCTTTCTAAAAATTGTTCTCAAACAATTAAAAATTCTGCTTTCTAAAAGCTTTTCCAAACAGCCAAAAATCTCAAACAACCAAAAATCACGCTTTTTAAAAGCTTTCCTAAACAGCTTTCCAAAACGCGTTTTCTAAAATTCCCAAAATTCCTTGATTTAGCTGTTGGCTTTCGTCAACGCTGGACCACATGCGCCCGGTTCAACCACGCGACCCGGTCCATAGGCCTCGACCGGTTTTCTACTATATTCTCTCTCTCTTTCTCTCCCCCTATGTGTCCGACGAAGCCGAAATATTTCGCCGGCAAAACTCGAGCTCTCCTGCATCTCCCACCGGCCAAATCAACCCCTTTCGGTCTCCGCCGCTCACAAGAAAACCTACACAACCCCGACGACAAAGCAAACAAATTCTTACCTTACGGAAATCTTCGTCGGCCATCACTGTCGCTTGCCGGAACTCATGGAATCCTCGCGGACTGTCATTATCGAGTGCCAAAACTCATTAAATCCTCGTCGGCTGTTACCGTCGCGTGTCGGAACGATGCGAAGCAAGGTAACAGCTGTCGAAAACTCGCCCTTGAACTCCGGCAACCTCCCCACAGTCGGTGTTCACAGAAGTGCTTTTTCAAACGCACCCTGCTTCAGCTTTTATAACTGCGGTTGAAATTGACTTGCCCGAAGGTTCGTGAACCGCATTTTGTATAACACCCATTCCTCATTTTTTATTTGCACATATATCCTCCGTCTGGAGAAATAAACTGTGCCGAAATTCCTAAAATTGCATATATACCTAGCGCAGCCAACAACTTTAAAATTACAAATATACTTTCCACCAAAATGAATTGAACTATGCCGACATTTACAAAATTACAAATATATCCTCAATATTACAAATATATCCCAAATCTTTAAAAATTCATAATTTATTCCTTAGAACTCCAAAAATTACAAACTAAACACCGTTAGACTCGTCTCAAATAGCTCTTTCAAAAAAAAAATAAAGAAAAAGTAAGGTTGTTACACTCTCCATCCAACTACATCGTTAAGTACTTGTACTACTATAATACTCCCATCGTATGGTACAAACAATTTACTATTCCTCTCTTCATACAATGCAGTTCTTTTAGTCATACCATAGGTTTCTACTATTAATTTGCCATTGTGACATCTTACTTTATGATACCACACAACAAACAAGTTTAACTACAATCTCTTTTCTCTCAATGCTTAACTATTTTATCCATAACTCTAACTGATTTTCTATTATTATCAACTCAATAATAGTGTATGATTTTCCATATATGAGCCTTTGCACAATCCTTCTAATAAATTTGTTCAATGCCTTAATTAAATCTTTATCTCAATCAAACAATACAATTCCATGCATCTTATCTAGACAAATCTTGACCTAACTTTCTAACCAATTATTCATTTATATTTTTATTCCTTAATGATCATATAAATATAATTAATCACATTATATTGAATGATCCCATTTTATCTCTCACTAGTTTGTTGACCTCACCTACTGATCGTATTGACAGGATGTGACATCGTATTCTATGATTAAATCCATATGCTCTTCTTTTCATCACCCTATGATTTCCTTTGTATGACTTTTTGTAAACTCAAAATATGAAACATCATACCTTATTATAATGTCCACCGAACCTATCTAATTTGCTCACACTTAACCAATTTTTCTTTTACTTAAACTCAATATAATTATCCAATACGATTTAACCAAATTGAACTCATACAATGCTGACCACCTCATTTAACCAGTACTCTATCTTTAATCCCTTAAAGGATTGTCTTATACAATATCTATAATTGTATTGGCATAACCATATGTATTTTACCTCAATTACATTGTATAAGATCACTACAAATATCATCTTTGTATGGTGAGAATTATAGTTCAACCCAACATACAGGTATGATACCTATATTATCCTTGTGCGATGAACCTGACAACTCAAGTCTTATAATTTCCTATACTAGTATGACCCAATGAATCATCTTTCGTTGGCAAAACTGAGTTCCTCTAGTTTCTTAATCGCTCTCCTCTCCTTTGCTCATTGAAACCTACAACATAATAAGTTAAAAAACTTAATTATAAACTTGTCTCATCAGCAACTATGACCTTTAAGTTGGAGCACCTTCTCAATTAAAACTTTTTATTAAAGTGAAGAAAAAAAAAATAATTCCAATCTCATAACAGTTTGGCATGATAACAAACATCTTATTTCTTGTTAAGCTTAGCTTATTCTTCCTGACGTTCTCGACAACACAAGAATACCTCTATTGACACCTCCCTTGGCTTCTCGACAACACTAACTCACTCGATATGTAAATAACTTGAACCTAGACATTGGGAAAGATGATGCATGAGTTAGCTTTTGTAATTAGTAATGGTGGCTTAACCACTATAATTATCAATAATTAATATTAGTTAATCTTATTACCCAAAGTTAATCTTATTTGTCAACTAAAAAGGTCTAAAACCTAAACATGTGTCATACATATGTATTTATAATTAGTACTTTCTTTGAAAAATGCCTTGACATTCTTGAAATTACAATTATATCTTCCACAAAAAATAATTCTACCATATTGAAATTTTAGAAATTATAAATCAATTATAGTGCAACTGATATTTCTATATTTACAATTCTACCCTCCATAAACTTTCTTTAACTTAAGTCAAAATTTACAAAATGTCAAATCTATCTTGTGTTTAATCTTAAAAGTACAACAATATTCTAAATTAAAAAAATTTATAATAAATTAAATATTCATTAAAAAATTATAAACATAATAGGATGTGACTTATGTCTTAGAGCTATTTATATTTATATGCTCAAATAATATTTTTGACCATATTTAAGAATTTGATATGCTTCTTAAATCTTTATTATTATTTTAATATTTTTATGTATAAATATTATATTTTCAAGAAAATAATTTTATAATATAAAAACATACATAATTATAATTCTATTAACTTAATTCTAAGGTTTATCACCTCTTGATTATTATGAAAGTATAATTTGTTACAATGTTCTCCTTTATAAAAATTTCATCTAAAACATTTTTGAATATCTGATTATTGATAGATCATATAGTCTATTCATCCTTAAGATTGTATTATTATTTTATTATTATTGTGCATAACAACATGGATATTATCTTTATTACTTGTAAACATACTTGATCATAATCTCATTGGCATGAGTTAGGTTTGGTACACAAATCCTTTCTCACACTTGTCTTATCGTATTACTCAACCCACCTTGTCATTGGCTATATGATAGGACATTATACTTATATAAAATATATAATCTTATTGTATGAAATATGTATTCTTTCTCTTGCTTTATTGGACACCAACAAATTATAGTGATAAAATATTCAATGACTTATTGTATATATATATATATATGATGTTCCTAATCATATTACATAATCAGATTAAATATTTTTATCTTATTGCTTGCATTCCATCATATTGTATAATCTTTTTATAACCTTAAAAATATTCTTAAAAAGAATTTAAAAAACTATAAAATCTATAAAAATTTAAATTGATAAAAAATCATTATTATTTTCTCAAGTTATAACTTCTTCCTTCTTTTAACAATCAATCAATATTAATATTACTTTTTTTATTTTTAACATCCAATAAACTTAAAATTTTCAAAATAAATTTATCTCTATTTTTTAGATGTTATATATCAACTAATTTGATATCATCATATCACATCCCTCTTGACATCACATTTTAATATCATTTTTAATAGCATTAAATCAAGATGATTGAAAATTTAAAAATAATAAGAGGACATTTATTAACTTAATTTGGTGAGAAATGATATTTAAAAATGACTATTATTTATATTTAACTCATCTATTCTTCAAATTTTGGCTAAAAAAGTTTTAAATTTTAGAAAATAAATCTATAATCTCTCCTAAAACTATACATGTTCTTTTATACATACAATGATATTTCACCACAATTCTTAAAATAAGTAGATATCACATTTATCTTTATCAAAACTTAACATACTAAACCACAAAATAAGAATTGCTTCACATATCAAACAAAAAAGAAAACAGGGTGCATAAAAACTAATATCTTCAATAAAAATATATATATATAATACATCCAATATAAAGCCACATATAACCACAATACAAAATATATTGCTAGTCACTCTTGGGGACCTAACTCATGCATCACTAGGTTCACCTATTAAGTAGATACTTGTGTTGTCATGCAATGCAAGTATGAGAGAGAACATAACATTATTAAGTAAATAAATTGATAGTTAAATTAGTAATATGAACATATTAAGAGAAATGTAACATGAATCTAAAGTATGATAGTACATACATAACATCTAAGAAATAATTATAAGTAATCATGTCTTTACAATACTTTAGGAATATCACAATATCTTATTGATGCACATGCAAACTATTATCTTGTTTTTTAGTATACAATAGCACTTATCATTCATATTAATTATAAGCATATTCTTTATTATAACAATATACATTTATTAAAAAAATTTAATTAATTCCAAAATATTTGACATTATTTTTTGCAAATGATTTGCATCATCGAGATTTGTCTCATCTCAACTAGAATTTCATCATATCAAATATTACCAAATCATAAGACAAGAGACAACTCCTGATCACACAATAGATAGCTTTAATCATGAGGTTAAATACAAGTGGTATCAAATGCCATTAGATCACATAACATGCAATAGTCACTATATCATAAAATTAGCGACACTAAGGGGTAAGACCATAAGAAAAATAATTATTTATTATTAATTCATACATATCTCTTATAAAATGTTAAACTCAATAAGCTTGAATTCTTTCATTCTATATCACTTTATTGCATCACATTAAATTTTATAAGATTCATATGACCTTCTTCCTTTTCTACATTTTTCTTTGCTTTCTCTTCTATTGTTCCAATTCTTCTCACATCATGCTAATCCACACACACAAACAAATACACACACGCACACACACACACACACACCTACATATATGTGTTATTATTTATATAATAAGCCAACACATAATTTATCAGCATGTACTATTCCCAAATTCCATGTCATGGTACTTATGCTTTAATATACATGTGATTATTTAATATGTATACATGAGTACATGGTGTCATTTTTTTTGCTCTAAGTCATGTATTGCATGAAGTATAAATAATAGCTATTCATAATTATTTAAGTTTACCCATTTCAATTCTCAGGGATAACCCTCTTTCTTATTTTCTTTTGCCTTTACTTCTTTGAACATGCATCCAAGCTATTCAGAATATTTCACCAATTAATTAATGGTGCCCCAAAACTTTGCAAGACTTATGATGCAAACAATAACATTATCAATAACATATGTTTGATCTTTGTTAACATCTTTAATCACCTACTTTTTCTCATGCCAGATGAAGATATATCTTAACCCTTCTCATTTTGATGATAAACTTGAAATTAAACATAAAATAGTAAGTAGTTTGAGATGGACTTCATACTTAGCTTTTAATTAAGAATCTTATACTTTACATAAGAAAGAAAGGGTAATAATCTAATAACGTCATCATATATAAGATTTAATTCAAAAATAATCTCTAACTAACTCAATCCATCTAAAGCACTAAAAATAAGTAAAGCAGAGGCTTGATAAGTTTTAACAACAGCCTCCATAATTTTAAGGTATGTTAAGTTTTTGTCTGATAAAATTCATTGGAAAACCTCCACACATTTTACCATCTTTATAGGTAGATTAAGGTTAAATGATTAGTAGCTAGGACAAAATCTAGTATTAAAAAACTATAATATTTATTCTTAGGTGTGCATTATTGCTTATGTACCCCCTCAAAGCTTGATTGGTCTTCTTTTGATAATGTTTATTCAATAACCTTGCCTTTCATTTTTTTTATGTAAACTGTCCACCACATTATTTCTTTGGTTTTGTATGAATACTTTGTTCATGATCATCATTAGCAATTTTGTCAAATAGCAGCCTCCAACCAAGCTTTTCCTTATAGAACTCAATAAATAAGTCTTTATCACTAATATATGCAACTTAATAACCTTCTCAAGTGTCTCTTCAATTACTTCATTACTAAGCACTACCTCCTTTTTTAAGTATATTATATCACATAATGTAGCCAATGGTTCAACACTAGAACTTCTTACCACACCCTTGTTGTAGAATACCTCAGAAGTTTCTTTTATAGCATTGTGGAAAAAGGAGTGGTTCTAAAATCAATCACTCATATATGCCAAATACTTGTCATACAGCTCAAAACTTGTTCTTGCAAACCAACAATATCTTTCTTCTATGACTTTTCTAAATTTCTTGCTACTTTAGTAACCAACCTCCTTGCTTTTGCTGAACTCCTCATAACTCCTCTTCTCATGTTCCCACAATAGAAATACTCTAATTAGCTTCCTTGCTACCACGATTCCACCAAGTAGTAGTACCTTACATCCTTTCTCAATTGAATGATTTTAAGAAATCCTTGGATTCCTTTTCTCTAAGGAAGAACTTAGCCTTTTGTTGAATCTCCTAGGTCTTTGGTTATAGACTGATGAGAAAAGTAGTTGGAACTTTTTAAAAAGTTGGTCTCAAGAAGCTTCTTGAAATTCCTCCCTTCCATCTAATGCATTATGTGATAAGAAAAAAAGATAAATATTTGCTACTATTGCTAGATAAATGTACAGATAATTAATTAATATTTTTCTTTAACCTCTTTAATTATAGCAATTCACAATAAATCTAATTGGTCTTAAAAAATATGATGGTATGTGTGCATGTATATATATATGTAGATCGATGAATTCTTCATGATGAGCTAACATATTTGTTGATAAATTCTAGAATACTTTATTAGGTATACTTCTTGAGATGTATCAAAAATACTATTATTTATTCTAGTCAAAGAAAATTTTGAAGTATTAGAAATCAAACACTTCTATTAAGAACACACTTAAGAAAAAAAAGTATATACATTGTAATCATTTTTAAATGTAATTATTAATTTTAAAGAAAAGATTGAGCCATTGATACAAACTCAATAAGAAAGCTACTCAAATCAATACAAATTTTGAGTTGTCTCATGTTTAGTTAATATCATTTAAGAAATAAATGCAATAAATAAAAAATGCTAAGATACATATAAAGTAAGAATTTTTTTTAAAAAAATTATAATATATTCCTTATTGGTCCCTTGTGACTTTTTAGTTTAATAAGATTTAGGATTTCCTCACTTTGTTGGAATTAATGAGTAAATTTTTCATAATTGTGGTTGTATCATTCTAAAACCTTTTATTCTTTGGTTACACCTTTTTTGCACCGTTTTGAGCTTTTCTTACTTCAAGATACAACTTCCATGAGTTGCTTTGTCTATAAAAAATCACGATGGACCTAAACCATTTCCAAAATCGTTTCATAATTATAGATTTCATCTTTTCCTTCCCTCGAGGATCATTTTTCATGTCTTTAATCATTTTCAAATTTTACATTCACAATTTTTCATCGAATATCACTAAGATATAAATTTTATAGATTCATCTGACCTAGATCATAAGACAACTAATTTACAAATATCAAATATCAAGCAAATGCATCACAATGTTTATAATCACTTACATCAAAATTCAATATCTTGGTAACACGAATTAAATTATTATGAATAAGGTCTCTCATTTGCTCTACCAAGCCCAATGCTTCCTTCCCTCCTTAGTTCCACTTACTAAAAGTTCCAAATAAAAAATCCCTAATTTCAGATTTGTGAATGCACGACTATACAAAACTTAAAAATTCTTGCATAATAACTCTCAATTTTCTTCAATTCTTTAATAAAAAGCTAAAAGACTCTTCCAATAAAATCACTTATTTTATAGGTTCTAATATTTCTTATTTGCAGTCCTATCCATTCTCAAACCAACAGTTTGCCCCAAGTCTGCAAAATAGTAGATTCCCTCTAGCTTAACACATCGAACTTCAACACTGAATCGAGATTATACTAAGCTATGTTTCTTTTCAAATCATCCTATGATTCCATAGTTAATAATAGCCATTTTAAGTAACTTCTTTGTTATTTGTTAAGAGCAATTAGGTTAGGAATTTTTATAATTAGAAATATTTTATTTCAATTAAAAACTTTTGACTAAATTTAATTTCTTAAATTTTTTATTAAAATAATAAAAAAAACTCTATCATTCTTAAATTTTTAATAATTTTTAACATTATTTAATATTTTAATAATTTTTATTTTATAAATAATATCTCTTAACCTCTTAAATATGTCAAATTTTTACAAAATTAATATCATTAGACTCAAAATAAAATAATATTATATATATATGTATGTATGTATGTATATATATATATATATACATATATATATATATATATATATATATTAAAATTATATAATATTATATAATATTTTTAATAATTTATCCTTTAAAAATATTTATAATAATATTCTTCTTATAATTTTGACTTTCTAATATATGATCGATTTAAATTTGAATTTTATAAAATTTGTATTATATAATTTTTCATAATTTAAACCAATATCTCACATTTATCTTGTTCTTTAGGACATACATTACTTTTCTAAGAATGTATAATTTTTTGAGGAATAATAAAATAATTCTAAATGTTTAAAAAATTATCTAAAATTTCAAAATTACTTATAAAATTTTATTTTATAATAATTGGAGTTGCTAAAAATTCTCTTTTAAGAGTTTTCAATCAACCTTAATAATGATTTTTCTTTTAATTTAAGCACTTAATAAACAAAAATATTTTGAATAATTACTTAAATTATTGTAATAATTTGTAGGATGTCACATAATAATAGAATTGAGTCATATATACTTGAAAATGGATTTGATATTACCTTGATTTTTATAGAATGATCTTTAAATAAAATGATTTAATATATGAAATTAGGTTTTTTTTAGACGTTATCATACAGCTTATATTGATATTAATTGAGATTTGTCACAAGTACTTTGTGCAAGATGAAAAGTTTTGATTTGGGAGTATACATTGATTTGATATAATACCATTTTCGATATGACATTATTTGTTAGCAATTTGTGTAGAGTTGCAAAGTATTATTTTAAGATCATATTTTTTTTGTTTATTATTTTCAATACTAACACCTTGTATATGGTGGGGGTATTGGTCTAAGACTTTGCTTTTATATGATTTGAATGTCGACTATATTTATGTCAATAGACAGAGGTCATTGGATATAATATTAGAAATATTTGAGAAAAAATTATAGATCATAAAGAAAATAAGACCCACATAATAAAAGATGATATAAAATATATTATTTCATGTTTATATAAAAAATTTAGATAAATAAGAAAACATGGGAATACATTCTACATATTTTTTTTATTTTTTATATCATATAGATTTTTTGTTTTATTTTAATATATTATACTATTTTTATTATCTTTTATATTTATCTACTAAGTTATTTAAAATTTCATTGGTACTTACACCAATATTATACATAGATAAATATGATAAAAAAATTCGTGAGAGTCATACTCAATAAGTGATTCATATGGTAAGGTTTTATAAAGGTGAATGTATACTTTGTATAAGAACATTGTTGTACATGTATAACATTTTTATACATGTAGTTTTAACTTTGTATTTTATGGCTGTCATGGGTTTGTTATGCATGATCGTTAATATGCAAATATTTATTATATATGTTTTTTAAATGATAATTGAATATTTGGGGTTTAAAAATATGTTTTGATATTTGAGGTTCGAATAAATTGAGTTTTTGTCTCACCATATCCCTCTTATGTAGAATGTGTCTTCAGTTTTTATAATATGAGTTTATGACCTTAATATGAATTAGTATATCATTAGTGTTAAGTAGGGTCTTAATATATGAAATATGAAACACATGTAATGCTCTAACAATATAACTATAAAAGATAAATATGTTATCATGATATAACATATATTTATAAGCATGTTAACAACCTTCCTAAAATTTATTACCATTATACATCTAATTAGTTAAGCCCACAAGACAATTTACCCACATTGCATAGCATATAAATAGTAAACAAATTTGTAATATAGATCATCAACAACTTATACCATATATGAAATAAGATAATTCATAATATAAGTTATTTATAAAATATAATTAGTATATTAAATTTACAAACAACCAACTTGAAACATGGAACATAGGTACACTCAAACAATTATATTATAGATCATCTATTTCAGTGCTCGATTGATTCTTTTCTATGTTTTTTCATAATTTTAAAAATTAATGATTATAATACCATGTGTATTTTAATTAACTCACTAATTTTTATTAGATATAAATCATTTTCTAAATAAAAATCACTTTATTTTATGAGAA
This sequence comes from Vanilla planifolia, assembly GCA_023846275.1. Taxonomy (NCBI): domain Eukaryota; kingdom Viridiplantae; phylum Streptophyta; class Magnoliopsida; order Asparagales; family Orchidaceae; genus Vanilla; species Vanilla planifolia. Next base: position 5,821,043 of record CM043870.1, read on the forward strand.
CATCTTTTTAATAAACTAATCCCATACTAGAATCTAAATTGGATGGCTTGATTATAGATGAGATTGTTCAATTATTGATTAGATGATCTAATTGATATATGTGATAACCCCTCATTAGTAGTTTTTAGTTTTTAGTGCAAACAATTGTTTCTTTCTTTTTTTACTTTGATATTTTAAAACATATAAAGTCATTTTTTCTTTTTTATAAAAATCATAGAGAAAGCAAACCTTTATTATTTTGAAATCAAGTAATAAAAACATCTTTTATAATCTTACAAAGATATAAAATTTTTCACATTTCTCTAAAAAAGCATGTGTATATAATATCAATTGTTATAATTTCTTTGCATATCTTTTTGGTTCAAATAAAATAACATGAAAATTATAATCTAAGTATAATTATAGCATCTTTTAAATCATTATGTGTTAACTCTCACTCTATTATATTAGTTACAATAAGCTTTTTCCTTTGATTTGAAAGTATTAAGCTAAAATAGACACAAACTAAGTGACATTAACTTAACAACAAATAGTTGTATATATATCTAAAGCACTACAATGTTTGAATAATCACATGTAAGGGTTATTTGTGATAATACAATATTAATAAAACATGTAAGCATTTAAGCAAAGTAACAATGCATGTGAAAATTTTATATGCATGATTTTTTTTGTGCTTTTAAACATTATTTTCTTTCTTTGTACTTTTTTTTTATCTATTTAGGTATTTAGGTTAGGGAAAACACCTTTTATTCAATAAATTAGAAATATTTAAGAACACATTATTTTACACTTAAATAATCTAAATGGAGATTCCTTTGACTTATATCCAGAATATATTATTTCACTATAACATTTTGGTAATTTAGACAATATCACATCTTTTCACTTTAAATATGTGCATCCTTCACAAAAAGCCTACTTTTCTTTTTCTTATTTCTCTTTCATTTTTTTATTATCATTGTCACCATTATCATTAATCAACTTGTCTTACATGTTTATACATTAAGCTCTTATAACTTGTAATCGACTATGGTCGATGCTCTTATGTCTTAATGTATTGACACGATAAGTATATTATATTGTATGATCATTTTAAGGTGTCTTTTTCATTCTCTTTCACACTAAACCCACTTCATTTTCTTGTCACCTAATCGTATGATATGATATATCTTTGTCATACTTTACAATATGATTTCTTCATGCATCCTTTATACATGGTTGTACTATACATTTTTCTTATTATACTTGTACAACCAAGTATTAGTTTATACACTCTATTGACTTGTACATTCATACCCTTTATACTATATGACTTCGTATTGTTTGCGTTCACATTTGCTCTTATGCATTAACTACTTAGTACATTTGCTTGATTAATCCTCAGCCTATTTTGGTACATGTTCACACTTTTCTCATATTTATTTGCTATTATTATATCATACCTTACAATACTCTATGGTCGTAATGTATGGTTAATCATTTCCTTACATAACCTATTGAATGGCTCTAACTTACACCTAACTATTCTATATTGTACTTGTATTTGTTGTAATTATACTTATATGACAATATCTCATCTTATGAGCATGTTCACCAGGTTGATTCTCTTACTCATATTTGATATCAGAGCTAATCCTTACTAATTTGATGTGGGATAATTCATCTTTATCCCTTAATCTAAATATATAAAGAGCAAAATCTTATTTAGTGATTTCTCCTTTAAAATATCACCTGATATTCACTCTTCGTGCTCTTTGATTCCAAATGTTGTAGGCCTTCCATCTTTAACTTGGTTCATTCTCAAACTATATCATGAAAATAGGATAGGAACTCAAGGAAATATGACCTTAACATAGAGAGACATGAACATGACATTTATTATCAGAGTTGGCCCTTTACTAGTTTAACATGGTTCAAGAAAGAACTAATTAAAATCTTATAAGCATATAATCCATGATCAAAGAGAGTAAATAGTGAATACTAGATATATCCTAAGAAAAAGGGTCACTAAATAGAGAGAGGCTTCTATTAAGTTTATAATTTGAGAGATATATAGATGAATTACCTTATATTGGTTACTAAGATCGAGATATTTACATGTGATGCGATAGTCTTAAGATATCGAAGACCTTTTAAGAATGACAAACCCCATTTAGGCTGAGATAGAGTGACCCAAGGGGCAATACTTCAATATAGTGAGATCGAGACGTCATATGCTTGGTTTAAGAACTCTTTTAGGAAGCTTCAACAGTAAGGGAGAGAGGAGTAAACTAGAAAAATCAAAAGAGATAAAGAGAAGAAAGGAGGACAAAGGGAGAAAAGAGTTATAGGGAGTAACAATATGAGAAAGAAAGGTTTTCAACAAACAAAGCACAAAAATATATGTTAGCATGGGTTTTAACTTCTTAAGTATCATCTAAGTAGTGTTTTTTATACTTAAAGAATTTTATAAAATATTGGTATAATGCTTTTTAAGATTGGGTCAAAATCTAGTGAGAAAAGATTATATTTTGACTCAAAAAACTATATCCTTGAACATAACATACAATATATTGACATGCAACATATCATATATTAAGCTTAATTAGAAGGAATCAAGTCTTCTTAATAAAACTGTATAATAGAGAAATAAATAATAAATTGTGTGATCATTTCAACAAAATAGACATGGGATTTCAAAAAAAACATATGATACATCAATATTATTTTGGATGGTGTGGTAAGAGTAAAAGAGTTAAGTGCAATAAAATAAGAATATGGTCTTGATTAGTTGAGAGTTGTCTGTAAGGTTAACACAAGGTATGTTGTAAACAACATATGGTATGTTGAGTTCAACAATAATCTAATAAAGAAATTAGATGGTCTACCAAGTGTAGAGAAAAGCCTTAATATATAGTACAAACTAGTTATCACACGATACTTTAAGAAAGTAAAATGAACTAAAAATGATATAATGTAGGAATAATAAAAGAAACTTAAGAATAAGTTAATATTAATTAATTATTTTTAGTATATGATGTAGGTATCAAAAGAAAAAAAAAATCTTAGAGTGAAGCCCACCACTAAAAATTTGTGTATATAATTTTATTTTTGTAGTATAAGCATGAAAATAATTAAAGTAAAAAGAAGATTTCAACATATACATATTATATAAAATTGTAATTGTATAGCATAGAGTGAGAGATAAGATTAACTTATACACACAAACACACGCGCACACACAAATATACAAATTTTTGTACTATTATAAACTCTTTACTTTGCATGATAAAAACATGAAAATATAAATAATAAAAAAAGAAAAAGGAATAAAAAAATATAGAAGTAGAAAAATTAAGTCATAACATAAGAAAGGACTAAAAAAGTGAGATTGTGATTTTGCCAAAGGCATTATCTCATGGTTAAGAAAAAAAATACTAACATGGGCAATAAAATGGGCCAAAACCCAAAAGAAAGAAAAGCATATTATTATTATTAGTAAAATCAAGATATGAATGAAAAAAGAAAAAATAATACTAATATTAGCAACAAAATAGAGACAAGAGTAAAAATAAATATTGATATTTGATGTAAATTAGGCCAAGAATAAAAAAAAAATATAACATTGATAATATATCAAGCCAAGATGACAAAAGCTTTGAAATAATAACAATAAAGGAAAATAAGCCCTTGAATAAAGAAGAATGGAAATATCAAAAGACAAAAAGAAAAAAAAATAAAAAATAAAAGAAAAAAAATAGAAGAGTAAAAAAAGTAAAAGAAAAAGAAACATATAACCCTAATAGAGATGGAGATAAAAATAATTCTTTAGATTTATGTATTTATACATATGATCATGTTAAGAAAGAATCATAAAAATAGATTATTTATTTTTAACTTGTAGTTTAAAAGAGCTTCAAATGTCATGATATGCTTTATTTAATCTACTTGCAAATATTGTTTATGTTAATTTCATTTTAATGTTGCTTATGTTATGATTTGTTTGTTAGATAATTTGCTCACATTGTTACTAGCATTACAAGATATGCCACCACTACATTAAAAATAGTAGAATATAATGAAAAATGAGCATGAGTAGGCATTTATTACAGAATAATATAAAGTTGAATGTGCACATATTTGTATATGCAAATATAGGATACCAACTCACTTTTAGTATTAGTTAAATTTAAATTTATATTTACGAAAAATTTATATGCTAAATGACAATCTATATTAGAGTGAAAATAAAAAAAATAAAGATAGTATCATAATTTTTTATTTGAAAAAATATTTTTCTTTTCACTTAAGTATTATTTTATTTGAAAAAATATTTTTCTTTTCACTTAAGTATTATAATAAGTGGAATTAAGGATTAATACAAGCAAGTCATGACATCATGTCACTAAAATTTATTATTCTCCAATAGTTTATCTAAAATATGATGTCATATTAATGCAGTTAGATGTTTGATAGTATACTAATTATCTATTTAATTACTATTAAACAACCTCTTACAAAGCTAATTAGATTATAATGAAAATAAAGACCGGCCATGCATGTACGAACCTCTTATCTCTTTTTAATATACAAAAAGACACATATGAAAAGCTATTTGTATGGGAGATTTGGGCTCTCATTGAACTTTTAGTATAAACATGCATGTGATTCAAGTTTAGTTCCTCAAATTTAGATCCTTGATGATCCTCTTTTCATAAAGCTCATAAACGACGAATCTCCTTGACAGTGACAATGCTTTAAGGGCAATGTTTTCAATCATACAAAGGCCCCCATTGGTGACCATGCACTCTTTGTGTTCCTTTCATGTTTACTCTCACCTCTTTTTCACAGCGTGACAACTATGTTAGACTGTTGCTTCGCGATGATAATCTTAAATATTAGAACAATCATGATGATAACATCGACATTAGATTCATATCAACTAGCAATTTGTAATCACATAAAATAAATATATATAAATTTATTATATAGAATAAATTTATAGCTTAAAATCAATATGTTTATTTATAAAAATTATTAATTTCATATTAAAACTATCTCAAATTAGTAAAATCAACTCCAACAATTCTCTTATTCTATAATTTCCTTTTAATATTATATTATATATTATATTACCTTTTTTAAAATTATATTATAGATTTATCAAGGGCTTCTTTTTATTTTTTATGATCTTAATTTTTTTTAATATAATTTCGCCCCCATAACTCCAACAAATTCCTTAATGCTGAACTGCAAAATCAGAAAAATCTAAAAAATAAAGTAATTTAATTAATTGAATTAAACTTTGCCGGTCCGAGTCTCGAGCCGGATCGCCGAGCATCGTTATCCAAAAAGCCATCCGCTGAACCGGCAGAAAGAGGGAACGAGGGAAGAAGGCCATGGCGCTTAGTTTGTGCTCTCCCACCTTCGTTCCTTGCCTGACTTCACCCTCACCATCGTTCTCGTTCAATAACGGAAAAGTATTCTCTCTCCCCTCTCTTGTTTCTGCATTCCACGGGATTCGACTGCAGAACCGTTCCGTTAAAACTGCGGCTCCGCTCTCCTCCAGAACTGGGAGGGCGCGGATGCTTATCAGGGCAGCGAAGAGGGAGGAGGAGGTAAATGAGCTGCGGTCCAAGACGACTGAGGAGCTCAACGAAGAGGTTATCGACCTTAAGGGAGAACTTTTTGTGCTCAGGCTTCAGAGGTCCGCCAGACAGGAGTTCAAATCTAGCGAATTCAGACGCATGCGAAAACGGGTAAGGCTGCTTTCTCTAGACTTTAGCTTATCTCTTGCGTGTGCTCGCCTCCTTTCCACAGATAATTTATCCTTTTGTTTTCGTTGAAGTTATTGTCTTCTAATTAAAAATCGATGCTTTGTTCGTACTGCTTGAACTTCTGTAGTATATGCTGATCTATTGTTTAGCTTGCAGTTGGCTTTGAAATTAATAGTCCTAGAGCTTAGGGTAAGCGTGGGGCTTATGGCGTTCAATAGTAGATGGTTTCTAGATTTGCCGCTTTCTAATTGGCATTAGATGATGGGTACAGAGTACAGTTTATAAGCAGGTAGAAGGGATCCTATTTATTCTTTCTTGAATTTTCTTGATGTTGGTATCTGTTGATGTAAGTTTAGGAAAAGAGGTGGGGATTACTGAACTTAGGAAACAGAAACAAGACTTTGGAGAGATTACAAAAAACATGTAGCACTACACTAGGTTGATATCGTGATTTCTCTCTCTCTATGTTCAGTCAGAAATGTATTGAAAATGTCAGGATCCAAAAAATATCTCTTTAGTATTTCACTGAGTGGCTATTTATAGCTATTTGGATATGACAAAAATACTAACACCTAAAGTTGAAGTTTTTAGGAAATTTGATGACTACGTAATCTAAGGGCTTATGCGGATATGTAAAACTTGATATGAATTCCACAAGGGCTGTATGTGTCGAACAATGGACCCAAGGCCATTTGTTAGCACATGGCGGTGCTCCAAAGCCACCTGTTAGAAAAGTAGAATGAAGCCTATTTTAAAAGAATTTGAGAGCTGTTGAGGAATTAGGTGTAGTTTTATCAAAAACATTAGTTGTAGATTGAGAAATGCATTGGTATGTCACCAAAATTTAGCTTTTTAGAAATTGACTAATTAGACTCAGGAGTTACTTGTTGTCTGCCCAATACCCTTCGAAGAAATGAATGACTAGGATTATGATGCATCAAAATTCATACCCCTTTTACCTTCCTACTCATCTATTGTTCATTTATACGAAAAAGAAATGAATTACTAGGATTATGATGGATCAAAATTCATATCTTCATTTAGCCATCTACTCATCAATTATTCATTTATGTGGAATTCCATGAGTTGTCCACTATCATGCAACCATGTGGTGTAGTACTTATTATAAATTTATGTTTATGAGTGCTAAGTGCCACCTTCTACATTATTAATTGGCCCATGACTTAGAAAGTTTGATATGCACTTTGATGGAAGAAGGCTTGGCATAGGAAACATTTGGGACAACTTTGCAGCTAAGTCAACGGAGAAATAATTGGAGAAGGAAGACATGAAAATGGAAATAATATCTATAGAAGCTAGTATGATGCTAACATTCTTATCCTTTCTAAATTTCAAAATGCCTTTATCTATTATTCAAGAGGAATTTACCCTCTTTGATTGGATTCCTCCATTACGAAGCTTTGACTCTCTTTGGCTTAGTACAACCAACATTAGACCATTGGATATCTCAGAGACGATTTCACTTTTGATTCCAAATGAAGATGATGAGTTATTAGATGACAAGAATGGTGGAAGGTGTGATCAAGCTGAATGGATAATCCTAATTATGATAATGTCATGGATGGTTGAGCGCTCAACAAATACTTTTGCGAACATAGATGTAGAAATGATTGACAAAAAGGCTAGCAATGTTTGAAGAATAGCATTGATTGAGAAAACCTTCATCCATAAGGTGGTCCATTAAAAATCAAATAAAATTTGGAGAGGAGATTCTTAGGTTGCTCTAATTGGGAAAAAATTTTAGCTGACCATCTAATATGAGAGGGTAACAAATGAGGGACAAGCTTGCTCGATTCCCTTAATCATAGATGTATTGGGAAATTACTACTGGAGGGATTAGTTGAACAGTTGAAAAAGGTGAGAATGAAGAGTTGAAGCAACTAAATTGTTGCTTTCCATCCCAAGTGAACAACTTGGAGAAGTTACTGAATGACTTCAAAATCATAATCAATAAAATAGAGAAGGTGTAAAGCCTCTTACAAAGTAATTTGCAAATATGTGCCTTCTGCCTTTTTGTTAGTTACAAAGGTTGCCAAAGAGGCCATACAAAAGAAAATTGAGAACCAAGAGAAGAATGTTTCTTCTGCTTGATTAAGCCTTTAGGAAATGGAAAATAAATATGCCAAGTTGGATTCTCAAAATGGAATAGAAACCCTTGAAAAGTTTGATAGTCAAGTCTTGCTTTTAGGGAGACACTAGATTAAAAGATGTGATAGGTTGCCACTGAAGATATCTGTAAAGCCTGTTCAACTGACCAATGGAACAAAAAGGTGTGGAAGAAACTCTAATAACACAGTAGGAAGACAAAATCATTTTTAAAGATGTACCCTTTCAGCCTTTAATTGTTAGATTATTAGCCTAGTTGAGCACCCAAATAGTGAATTTCAAGGTCGTCCATTGGAAAAGGAAAATAAATAGCATTTGGTCTGAGTGGTCCCTTGAGTGAAAAATAAATTATGCTCGTTCTTCTTCCTTGTAATAGAAATTGTCCTTTCCTGCATGTAACACTTGCTGCAAAAAATGCTGATAAATCTGAGAATGGCACATATAACATAAATGTTTTTAGCTTAGGGAGTTACTTTTACAAAGGGAATGTTTTTTTTGTGATGCAAGACGATATATTTCCGATTAGCTAGGAAATCCTTTTTCGATCATCATTTAACAGGAAATTGATTGTTGTAGTTTACAAAAGATCATCTTGACCTTGAATTCTGCTTGCTTCATTGTCATTTTTTGCCTTAATAAATTATTGTCGAAAAAAAACAAGCTTGCTTATGTTTAATAACATAATCCTTATTCAAAATTTTGTTATAAGGGATAATGATTAATCATGTCTTGAGATGCTGCACATCACTATGTCACTTGATGTGATTTTTTGTTGTTTGAGACTTTGGCTGAACTTATCGAGAGGTCTCTAAGTAGCTTTGTGTATGTGTGGATATACATGCACATTTCATGTGCGAAATAAACTTGTTTTGTAACTTATCATTGTTTTGATTTTTTGACCTTCCTCGCCCTTCCTCTCACGCCCTTACTTTTCACCTCTCCAATTGCGACATGTTCAGAGTGGTTAATAACTTTCTTCTGAATGGTAAGCATCAATGGTTGACAATTTCTTCTCTGATTTGATTGATTTCGTTGGCTTTGTTACCCACTTGGACATAAAAATTGTGGTGCCTGCTTGAAGGAAAGGCTTAGTAGTGAGATCATATACAAGATGTGTGCTTTATGAACTTCTTTGTGGCATTTTCATACCCTTCTAAAAGTGCTTCGACGTCTTCAAGCACTTTAGAATGGTTTATTTTTAACTAGCCCTTATTGTATGGGCCACCATTTTCTTCATCTAAGTTTATGTTGAGAAGAGCCAGTTTTGAAATATTTACTGTTTTTTATATGTTTTTTTAATTCATAGAAAATAAAAAATATCTGAAAAAATATTAAATATTCACTGCAGATCTTTTTTTTTATTTTCGTGCATAACACATTTAAGATGTTGATAAGGGGATTCACAAAGGCAACAAAAGTATTAAATATGTGATGCACATCATAAGAAGATTATATCATTTATCAAGACTTTATCATGATAATTAAGTTATTAAGTAGTCTAATCTTATTAAGATGTGTATTAGATATTCTATGTATATATGTATACTTATGTATCTTGCCAAATTTATATTTTAATGGTTACTATATCAATATTAGGCGAACGGAGTTGTTCAGTTTGACATTGGGGATTCTTAATACTTCCTCAGGAATTGAATGATTTGGAATCCATATTCTTTAATGGAATAAATTGGATGTGCAATAATTTACACTCCGTTGGTTACATAGTGGCCTTTTTGGACATATTTGGCATAATGTGAATGTGGTTAATGAATTACGAACCAATAATGAATTACAAATTGTAAATTCTATAGTAATGAAGTCGTACACCATGTTACTATAAACCTAGTTAATGATTAGTTTGTTCAAATAAGCATAATCCACCAATTTGCTGGTTAAAGGTTTTGAGCCTCATTTAGCTAGTATTTATGCTATTGGCATAGTTTTCTCTCATTAGCTAGGAAAATAAATGATGCACCCCTTTCTTGGCTAAATAAAAGCTAGTGTCACATTGCTAGTGAACAAAATGGAATTCAAGATCAACTAGTCGATGACCTTTTCACCAACCAGTCCAAATTTGCTTATGCTGGAAAAGTGGTTTAGAGTAATAAGTTATCTTAATTCCGATTTAAATAAAGTTAACTTTCCAAGAAACATGCCATGAAATTACTTTTTGGTTCAACAGGAGGAATTGAAAGCATTGTTCTAACTTGAGATGAAGTTAAAAGCTAATGGTACTCCGTTTGCCATGCATTAAATGTTGGGCCATCTCTTAGTATGCATATCAGGACATTATACTATTTTCCTTTTCAAGGTAAATTGTAATTTACTACTGTGTTACAAAGGGCTATAAATATTGTTTTGAGTAATAAGAGTCTAGGTTATTTGGTGTTGGGCATATGAAGAATTGAGCATTCCATGTCAACTAATTTTGACTCACTTCAAATTTCAATTTGGCACCATAAGACATGCTTGAGTTGGATGACATGAATTTATTGTGTGTTGTGCCCCATATGAAATTATCACATCAATAATGATGTTTTTATCAACTTTGCCATTCAGGGAATTGGCATATTTTAATCTTTACTAGGTGCATTCAGATTACGTGTATTTCTCTGAACATGAAATGTGTTTTGATAACTTGCAAAAAATATTCGTAATAACTAGAAATTAAGTAATTCACACCACTAAGACATTTGTAAGTGTCTTGAGATGTTGAATTAGAGTATATGTGACAACTTTAAAAATGTACTTTTGGTTACAAAATTGTTTAGTTTAAGTCGTATCAAACAATATAATGAATTCGGTTTATTTTTCAGATAATGGATCTATGACTATTTTTTAGATTTTTTTAATGGTTTAAAAGAATAATCTTTTTCACAATATTCAATAATTACTATTTTTATTTATATTTCTAATTAAAATATCAAATAATGGTTTGATGAAATTTTTCAAAATAAATAAGTTTGAACTGATCTTCAAACATACAACTTTTCGATGTTATTTAAAAATAATATTTTTCAAATTTAATTTTTATTAATCAATTTAATATTTAATAATAGTTGTGTTAAACAAACCATTAAATTAGATCTTTATTAGCTCATTCAACTATAAAATATATTGCCCTTAGAAAATTAATGTAATAGGTTTGAAAGCTTTGTTTCAAAAATGATTTGCATGCTAATATTTTGCTCTTAAAAGGCTTGTTTTCTAGAATATACATGGGAATAGTGAAGAGCAGAAATATAAAACTTGATGAAGAAGTTTTCTTATATGCCTTGAGTTTGTTGTTTTGTACCTTAAATCTTCATTATTTTGTTTCTCTTAGTAAAGTCTAAGGACAAGATTGGGTTTTCTTGGATTGTATCTTTTAGGTTTTATTAGCGATGGGAGAAGTTTGGATAACCTATTAAGAGGAAGAGTGATGATTATCATGGTGGGATAGAGAATTTTTTTAGTAGTTTGTGTTATTAATTTGTATCATAATTTAGGGTTTCAAGAAATTAGTGTTTCTAATGATTTTATCTCAAGTCAACATAACCACAGTTTAAGATCGATGCAAGAATGTTTAATTTTTTCTTGTTCTAGTCCAAACTTTGGAAGAGAGCGGTTCAATTCAAGTTCGGCATAACTTATTCATTATTAGTTTGATCTCAGTTCGAACAAAAAAGGATTCCATAGACTAATTTTTAAATATAACTAAGTTTACAAATTTGTGTATATCAACTATAGTAAAATATGATGCTCCGTTTGTATTAATTTATTCACTATATAGTATACACACATATAAACATGCATATAAACTTGTATATATACATATTTACAGATACGTATATAGACGAATGCATACACACACACATGTGCACGCATACATGGACGCTTAAGCGCACTCAGGCACGCACGCGCACCCACACATATACACACATGCACAAGCGCGTGCGCCCGCACCAGAGCTGCACACGTATACGCACACATGCACACATATGCACACGCCATGCACCCACGCACGCATGTGCGAACACACGTTTGATTTTGACCTAGTTTTAGATTGGCTTGTCATATGATTTTGGTCAAAGTTTTTGCTCATGCTTAAATTGTGACAATAGTTTCTTAAGAACTAATTTTTCTTTTTCTTATATTAAGCCCACCGATTAGAAGATTTAAACTCCTTTTTAACCATAAAACTGTAGTTGAGAAATATGGAAGATTGTCTTCCTTCCATTTTGTGAGTATAGAATGTAATCTTATCTCCTTTTATTCTAACTTTATTTATTTATTTATAAAAATCATATTTTTCTATTTTAATTATCAAAGTATTAAACGGTTGTTAAATAATTTTTATAATTTTTTTTTGACCTTCATAAAATAACTTTTTTAAACTCTTTTTTTTTTTAATTTCTCATAAAAAATACTTTTTCAATTACAATCATTATTATTAAAAATGGTTTAAGATTCCTCTTATATTCTATATTTCATGACCAATCTTTTCTCTATCATTTCTTTACCAATGAAAAGATTATCTTGCATCATATTATTCTCAATGTGAGTTTTTGATTTACCATATTAAGAAACACTAATGAAATGATTAGTCTTAAAACAACAGAAACATCATCTAACTTTTCGATAAAATATTAGTCAAAGTTTCTCGTGTAATTTTGATGGTCAAAATTGTCTTTTTTCTTTCAAAAAATATTCTTCAAAATATAGTCAAAGAAATGTCTAAATGACAAGTTTTTGTCATTAAGTCATAATAATTTGTACAATATAAGTTGAATACTTTTCTTAGAATTTCCCAATGAATTGCACATTCTTTCTCACTTGAATGCTTTCAACGCAAGATCTTTCATTCCTTTGAATGTAGATCGCTCGCATACTTACCATCAAGAGGGAGAGAGAGATTGAACAGGGAATAGGGAAAAGGCTTTCAAGGAAGCTTGACAAACAATGGAAGAAGAGCATTGTGGTGAGGCCTGCTCCATCTCTGAGGAAGATGCTGGAGAAAGACAACAAGGATGCAGATGCTGCAAAATCTTCTTGAGTTCTTTCAATTTTCTCAATATGCAATGTTCATTTTCCTTCTCTAATGGTGTTTGGTTGAATGTTATCTAAAAACATTCGCAATATAAGTCAATATTGTAAAAATATTTTCTCTTTTCAATGAATTTTGTTCGATGTTGTTTAAATATTCTTAAAAAATTGTAATTTTAAAAAATATTATTTAAAATTCCATTAAGTGTTTTTATCATTTTGTTACTAAATTAGAGCTGAAATGTTATAATTGGGATAATTTATGCTTAGAAATTTAATAAAGTTTTTGAGAAATTAATATTTATTAGAAAAACATTCATGTTTATATTTCAATATTCTAAAAATGTTGGCTTTATCAATGAATTTTGTTCGATGTTCTCTAAATACTTTTAATAACATGATGTTTGTTTGTTTAAAAATTATAATTTTAAAAAATATTATTTTAAAATATCATTTAGGTGATTTTATCATTTTTAATTCATATATTATATTCTAAAATGTATAAGTGATATTAAATTAGTGTTGAATGTTGCACTTTGAATTATTTATGCTTAGAAATTTAATTTTTTTTTGTGAGAAAATAGTATTTATTAGTTATAATTATATTCAAGAGAAAGTAAAGTTGTATGCCAAAATCAAGTTTGATTTGTAAATTTTTATGATAAAAATGTTTATTTATTCCATACCAAATGATTTAATAAAATCGACTTATTTTTTAAACTCATGACATATATATCAATTTTATTTTATTATAATATTTTAGAGAGGGAAAATATTTTTTTTAATATATTACTATTCTTTTGTTTATTTTTATTTAAAATCTAATATTTTTTTTCTATTTTCAAATAGTTTTTAACAATAAATCATCAAACATAATTTTTGGAAATCATTTTTATCAAATAATAATAATAATGCTCAAATGAGTCCTTAGTTTCATATATTTTTAATATATTTTTTAATTAAAATTATTTTTTGCTCTCTTTTTTTATTTTAATTTTCAAATTTTACTTTCAGTAAGTATTTTTATTAATTTTTTATTCATAAAACCTTTTCTATCATTATCAAAATGGTTTTTTAACAGTTTTGTTTAATACATCAAATCAAATGCAACTAAAGTTACCTAAGTCCTTAGCCAGTCAAAGCGCGTCGATGCCGCCTGCAACATCAACGGTGGATCGTGTGCTCGCATAAAATATTTGATGCGGACTTCCGCAACAATCCGAGAGCAAGGTCCCTGGTGTGCAGAAGGGAGGCACCAGAACGCCAGCTTTTTAGCTAACCCAGCGAGATGCTCACAAATGGATGGTCTTCTCTCCTCGCTCCTCAGAAACGCTGAGAGATATGGGCGTTTTGCTCATCTCTTCCGCTGAACTCTTCTTCACCGTGTTGGATGGGGAGAGCTGCCAGGGCTAGACGCCAACGAGACGGTCCTTCCGTCCATCTGCATCTTCGATCTTGGGTTCTCGTTTTCTCGGGGCATGGAAGCGGGGATTAGGCGGGCGAGGTTTGGTTTCGCGCTGATCGTCTGCGGCTTGGTGTATGCTGTCGCGGGTGCGCCGGCTGCATGCCGACGTCCTTCGGTCGGCGAGTGGATTCTTGGTGTGTCCAACGGTTGGTGCACTCTGGATGATCGAGCTGCGGAGGAGCGATTTCTGGGTGTTATCGAGGTCTGTGCCCTGAAGCGATCTTATTTCTATCATTTCAAGTATTTGATTCTTTGAATGGAATTGTGTCTCCAAAAAGTGACATAGCTATTGAGGTCGCCATGCTTTTGTTCATAAATTCTTAGGTTGGTCACGCAAGAGCCCTACGTCTTCAAAACTTTTGTCATATAATAGAGAACTCTAGCCTATGTTAGGTTTGAAGGTTCCAATTTACTCTCTCCAAAAGAAATTTTTCTTACTACATCATTCCAACAACTTTACATTTACGTTTTCTTGTTACATCCGACTAACCCCTAGTAATCATAGTAACCTTACGAATTTATACTGCATGGGAGAGGTTGGGGGAAGATTCTCTCAGCCTTCTAACCCAAACCAAACACCCCGTAAGACTTGCATCTGACTTTATCCTTATGACATCAGCTTCAATGCATCACCTATTAGATTCTCTGTTCTCATTTAGTTATATGTCATTCAAGACACGTCTATCCCATCTCTTGTTTTGTCTTTGTTGACAGCCAAAAATTGGCACAATCATGGACCATTGATGATTAATTGAAAAGCGTGACAACAAACTTTGAGAATAAAGAGAACAAACTTGATCATGGAAAAATCTAGTAAAGAATGGAAAAATCATGTTGGCTATATGTTAGAGAAAACATATACAAAGATTCTTGTGAGGTTGTAGAGGTCTTGTCATAAAGGAGTGTTTAATAGTTGATGAAGCAGGGAATAAAGATGGATGACTTTTCTTGGAACCAAAAATCCTTTTACATTGGCTTAACCTCCCTTTATGTGCAAAGAATGGGCCTCATAAAAACACATCAGTCGACCGGTAAGAGATTAGAGCTTGGTAAAGGCAAATCTTTTTGGGAAATTGATAGCCTATCAGGTTGAATAATGTTTCTCATCCAGCTAATAAGAATGGATTACTTCTTTTGGTAGCTTGTTTTGCACATTTGATCATATCCTCACATCACATTCATGCATTTTTTAAGGCTGTTTTGGCTACTTTTGAAGGCTAAAGTGTTATCTGTTTATCTATAATTTTTCTAAAATCCCTTTACACAAATAATATGATAAAAAATCTAGGTAGTCTTGTACTTATCATAGTACAGCTCCTTTTAGTTAGTTGTTCCTTAATTACGGAGTTAACATTGGAAACACGGACATAAGAATAATATCATGACTAAGAATCATGCCGTTTGGAATGTTTTTTATGCTTTGATTTTGTATGCTTAGTGATTCTTCACATGGTAGCATTCTTACATGTTTGCAATAATGTTTTCCCTTAATTTATGCTTGAACAACTAAATTGAATGGTTTGCTTAACCTTGCGTCGCTTCCATGATATGGATGTTTCATGTTATCTAGATTTTACTACTCATGTGAACACCATCTTATATGCATGGGGTTCTTTTAACTGTTCATTAAAAATCCTTTTACAATCAAATTTGTATGGATATGCTTCTAAATAAAGCATGAGAAATGTGATAACACTTGGTTGGTTGAAAACAAATTCAAAATTTTTAAAGAGACTTTGCAAATTTCAAAGTTTCTCGGATTTTTAGAGAGGGAAACTATGTTGCCAATTGGATAGCTTGATCTTCTTTTGTTGATTGTATGTGGGTGGATGGTATGATCCTACTTGAGGACCTTGCTAGGATCTTCATTGTTGATTATGTATGAGCTTCTATGGTTTAACTTAATATAAGTTTTGGCCATCGCTTTTAGAAAAAAAAAATTAATAGGTTAAAGTTAATCTGTTTTTATTTTTATTTCTTTTGGAATGCCTTCCCTTATGATCATTAAGTTTTGTTGATGTAGCAATGAGCATCATGCATATGACATGTTATAAGATTATTTTCTCTGAAATACAATAAAAGTTGTTGTCTGTCTACAAATATAAAATATCCTACTATCTTTTAATTTTTTTTCAGTTTTGAGTCCCTCTTATTCCTTATGCCTGATCCCTTTGTCTTCCTTTATTTTCTAGGTTGAAATTCTGAACTTTTTTTGTTTCTCATCCATAGTGAGAGGCAAAATGAATTGTCTTAGGAAAGATGTGAAGGAACTTGCTAGAATGGATTTTGGGGAAGTCCAAATGCTTGGTTTATTAAGAACATAGATTCACTAAATTTTTGAAGTTCCAATCTAGCAGCTTTAACGAATGAGTTCTAGCACTTTGATAAATACAAGCGTTAAACAATCACAAAAAGTCATACGCAAAAAACCGTTAAAAACATTTTTTGGCAAGAGGATCCTATCCATCAATGTTTTTTTGGAAATAAATAGATTGAATGCTATTAGAAACAACCTGTGCATCTTCTTAGAAATGATAGTTTATCTTCTCATTCCATAATCCTTTTAAGAATCATTAGCCTTCTTTGGTTTAATTCGCTCATAGTTTTCTTTCAATGTCTTAGTTGCTCTATGAGTAGTGCAAAATCATCAAATTGATTAGACTATAGAGCTTATCAATGTTTTTTTATTTTTAAGGTTTGAGAGAGCAAGTAGATATCTAGGAACTATGAAAGTTGAGGAGGTTACCAAAACATTTGTCTTTATGAATGAACGTGATTCTTGTGCTAATTATAAGAAAATATGCTTTTAACAACTTATCGCAAGTTAGTGTTGGAAGTTTTGGATGTAGGCAACAAAATAATGGATGTATCCTTAAATTATTCCTGTTTTTAGAATCCATATTAGTATTGTCTCCTAGTGCTCCCATAAATGTCGCCCTTTTGCCTTTCCTAGTGCCGCTATTGATGTCATCCCTTTGTTTCAATAATATTATTCTTCTCCCATATTAGTGTTGCAAGTTTGTAAATTAATGATTGCATCAATGCTTTTGTAATTTTATGCTTCATCAGTAGTGTTATACTTTGCTCGTTATTGAATACAGGCTACTTTAATGCCTCCATAACTTTAAATTTGGCAAAAATTATCACACAAGCATTGTATTATCTATTGTTTATGAACTTTCATGTTTGTATTGGGTTCTATAGCACAAATATGTCAACATCCTAGAAGATACCAAATCAAGAAAAAGAAAAAAAATGCCTTCATATATTAGTGATTTATTGGAAAACTTGTATAGTTCACAATTTTTAAGTATGATATTCTTTTTGTTATTGGTGTTGTTAGTCAATATATACAAACTCTAAAAAAAGCATTGACATGTTTTGAGAATTTTAAGTATCAATATAGACACATAAATTGTTTTTCTTTATAAAAAACAAAGATTTTGATGTAGAATCATACTCAAATACCTGCCATGTTTGATGATAGGAATTCTAAATCCAAATATTCAACTTTTCTTGGTAAAAGTCTTGTGACGTGTAAAAGCATGAAATAAACTATCATTACTAGAAATGGTGCTGTAGTTAAATACAATCATGTCACATGTTGTAAAATAATGTGAGTAAAAATATACTTGAAGATCTATGTTTTTCATTGATTAAGTCTATTACCCTGTTTGGTAACGATTGAGTTGAACTATCATCTACATCATAACAATCTTTTCTTTCATGAACAGGTCAAGCACATTCAAGTGGTTCATCATGATCTCTAAGTAGTTCTTCATGTGTTAAATTCTAATCAAGTATCTAGCATCTTCACTTATGTTGAAGAACATCTTACCTTTACTAAGTTTTGTAACAAGTAAATGCTATTTGATATCTATGTTTTAACTTTATGAGTGTGTCAGAATAGTTAAGTTTCCACATCAACTTTTTTGGTCCCACAATATTGTATTTCATTTTGGGTGCATCTTACTTGTTGATACATATTTGTGACCTTACCCCTGACTAATAACACTTAAAAAGCATTCCTTACCCATAGCATCATTCTTAACAATTGGGAATCTCATTAGAATTGTAATTAGGAATGACCACATTACTATTTATGGCACGCTTGTGTTTTTTTTTTTTTTGGTTTCTTTGGAGATTAAATGTTAAACAAATTATATGCAATGTTACATTGGGAAGCAAATATGATTTTAACTTGCACTTCATCATATTTCATGATTTCTATTACTTTGTTATATGGAACATGAATGAGTGTGTGCTCTAGTATTAGTGTTCTTTTCTTTAATTAGAGAAAGACCATTCAATTGTTAATTCTCTTGATTCATAAGTATGCAATGCTTTATGGCTTGGCTTGTTTAGACCTTTTTCATAGGAAATCTCCTAACTCCAAGATATCGATGTTTGGTGCAAATATGTTGACATTAAAGGATTTCTTTCTAGATGCATAAAGTTTTATGCTAGTTGAATTTCAAATATTTATTTACTTGTATTAGTCTTTTATAGCTCTAATCAAATATAATGTTTAGAGTGAATCAGGTTAGCTAGTTCGAGAAAAACAAGGTTTTTAGATTGGTAGAGACCTTTTCTAATATAAGGGAATAAATATAGTTTGCTCACATAAATTGTGGAAGAGAAAGATTGAAAAAAAATACAAAAAATGATTGTTAGAAGGAACATGAATACATGGAGCGAACCGAGGATTTGTTATTTGATACAAGGATTCAAGTAATCAATTGCATTGTTACTGCTAAATTTGGAGAAGATAAATGAAGGTTTGTGGAGGTTATTGGTATTCTTATTTTGGCATATAGCTTACACGCAGAATGTGCATCGTATTATTTCTTATAATTTTTGGTATCCCGTCCTTATTTTTGAATCATACTTTGTAGTGCTTAAAAATTTCAGTTATACTAACAGGTCCTAATAATAAGTTCACCAACATTTTTGCTGCTTCAACTATTTACTTGTTTAATACTGAAGTCAAAAAATGTCATGCAAAGATTGTTTGGTACCAGCCAATCATAGGGTACTGGGAATGGAAGTAATTTAAAGGGATAATATTGTGGGGGATTTGCAGTCCATTTAGCTCAAATGCAAATGAAAAAGACATGAATAAAAGGTTGTTTAAGGTTGCTCATTAAAAAAGTAGGTAGATGTTTGCTTTCACAAAAAAGGTAGTTAGATGTCAATAAATAATTTATAGGATTCATAGTACTGCTGTTGCAGATGAACTAAAATAATTAATTAGCACTTATGAAAAGGTGAAACAGACAATCTTTTAATAGTGTGAGAATTTGGTAATGTTCCAAGATTGACATTACAAAGCTTGGTGAAAGGTAAATTGCTTGTTATCTGACAAGATTGCCATCTAAGCTCCAGGAGAGTTTAGAAATATAATAAACGTGGAGGGACTTGTTGTTACATTACTGGTGGATGTACAAAATTTTGTTGCTGGAGAGAATTTTGATTTCAGGGAATAGCAAAAGACATAATTTGAAAATATAATGATGGTTAAAGTATCGAAAATTGACATATATGATGGATATTTGTGCCAAGTTCACACTTCAAAACGATGTAGAGCAAACATTTTGTCCCCAATTGAGGTGAAATTACATGTCACTCTTATTCAGGTGTTGTTGAATTCAGCACCTTCTGCATATTCCTAGATGCATGGTGTAGTTTTGGATATTTTTTATAATGGACATGGTTCTAAGAAAGAGAATGTTATCTAAAAGAAAGTTCTACAGGTGAATGAAAGGTAGAGGCTTTGATCATCCATTAAGATTAAACTGGATAGGATGTTCTTGACGATGATTTCTTGATGAAGATGGAAAAACTGTTCTAAAACATTAGTAAACATGAGTTTCAAAAAGGAAATTTTTAACTGTTGATGGGGGTTGATCAAATAACATTCAATATGACAAGCGATGTTTGCTTTCTTCAGATAGCGTTAGCTTCAATTAGCATGTTTGCTTGTAACATATTTAAAAGCTAAGAAGTGTGGTTTAGATTCCTTCTATCTATTGTACAATAGAATGGGTTTATGGCCAAGGATCTTAATTTTTTTAATTGAAGCTGATTGGATAAAATGCATAATTGGTTTATAAGTGCTAATGCAATTTCTAATATTATCAAACTTAAAGTAAGTTACATGTCTGAAATAAGATGATTTTTTGGGACCAGAAAAACGAAGTTGTAGCTGTTAACCTTGTGTAAGATAGAAAAGATGAGAATTTTATATGAATGAATTGTAAAATAATAAGGCTACATTCGAATTCATTATATCAGTTTAGAATGATAGAAGTAATTTTAGATAATGCCTTAGGCGTAATAAGTTTTTATTCTTGACATCCCTGTGTCTAAATTTCTTCTATCGCATGTTAAGGGACACAATAGCATAACATGAAAAACAACACAAAATAAAACATGTGGGATTTATATGGAGCACAATTAAATCAATGAAAATCCATGGACAGGGAGGGGAAATTTCACAAATTCGATGCAGATGATGTCATTGTTTAAGGAGATTACACTAATGGAGTTTAAGAGCTCTGATATATTTCAACTTCCCTTTGTCCTTAATTCTTTATATGAACATGTGCTCCTGAGCCCAAACATAGCATCCCAACTAAGTTTGATATCTAAAATTCTACCATAATTGTCAAATCATAAAATTTTTGTCCTAAAATAATTTTTTTCATCTTACTCTAATATACTACTTTCTTATTTATCTGTGGGTTTTGTTGGAAAAGTCAGGGATTATCTTTTAGCTTATCTAATATTTTTCTCAGAATTAATACTTTTTTAACTTCAACAGGGAGATGAAAGTGCATTGCAGAGGGCTGTGAGTGTAGTACACAGAAATAGAGAGCAATATGTGGCTATGCTCTTCTATGCATCGTGGTGCCCTTTCTCGCAGATTTGCCAACCAAACTTTTACAATATGCTTTCCCTGTACCCAACCATTCCGCATTTTGCTTTCGAAGAATCTGCCATCAGGCCCAGGTTTGCCTTGTGTTATATGTATTTGTGGTTTTTGTCTGTTTGGATGTATGTGGCTTCCCTTTTATTTATGGAAAATGGCAAATTGCAGCATTCTTTCAAGGTATGGCGTTCATGGCTTCCCTACCCTTTTTCTTTTGAATTCTTCTATGCGGGTTCGATATCATGGTTCGCGAAGCTTTAACTCCCTCACTGCATTCTACAGTGATGTCACAGGTAAGAAATATTCTGCAACTATTAGATGCCGTTTTGCTCTAAATGAAACTTGTCATTTAAAGGTGAAATTAACTTATATCTATGAAGTGTTTGAAATTAATGTTGTTGTGTTGTCCATGACAACTCTTGATGTATTGGTCAATAAGAAAATGTTTAAGTAAATGGATGTTATGTTGTAACTGCATTAAAAACTCCATTATGTTGTATGGAAAATTATTCGATGGGTACATGGTATGGTGGCTTGTATGCGGTTGGAGTTTAATGTGTGTTGTGTGTGTGTGTGTGTGTGTGTGTGTTTCATAATAGTTTATTTTTAATGCATATTTTTCATGACATTTTTATATATGCACATTTTTATGTTTTGCATGCATATTATTATTAAGTTTATTACCTTAAAATTTAATCATTTTGTATGTAGTTTTTCATTTACAATATTGCACCTATTTTTATGTGTTGTGTACATGTTTTTGTTAGAGTTTATGATGGTTAAAATTACACTTGTATTTTTGTGTATTATATATGTATTATCATTAGAATTTATTCCTTTATGATTTTTTGTCATTTTTGTATTTTTATTTTTTGTTTGCATATGATTTTAATTATGCAAAAAAAGTCCTATGCATAGTTTATGTATTCTTCATTTTTAAAATATATTCAAGAACTCAATGGTCTATAAATTTTTGTGCATGAAACTTCTATAATCCTTGTATTGTTGAAGCACACGACCAAATATACTCTTTGCTAATCCTTGCCGATTGTTGTACCTTTGAACTATATTAGGCATCAAACCTGTACCAGTAAATCCAACGATCACAAACGGATCTCTAAGCCCTATAAACTTCACCAAGGTAGCTGGAGACACTCAAGAAAACTGTCCATTCTCATGGGCAAGGTCACCTGAGAACTTGCTTCAGCAAGATACTTATCTTGCACTCGCAAGCTCTTTTGTGCTTCTGAGGCTACTCTACTTCCTTCTTCCCAAGTTGAGATCCCGCTTGAAGAGAGCCTGGAGATGGCATATGCAGCTTCCAAGTTTGATTTGTTTGTGTGACTATTCCCAAGCCTTTCTCCAACAGGCAAAGCGAGGTTTCGGCAGGCTTAATCCTTGCAAGAGAAGCAATTTGCAGGAAGGAGCATTGAGTGCAAAGGCATGGGCATCAAAGTCCCTGGCATCGGTTTCCATTGGCGAGCCGAGTTCGGTAAGGTCTCAATCTTCCTTCAGTTAAAACATGCAAGTTCTTCTTGGGACCAAAATTGGATGTATATTAGTGTGTTGGTCTTTTGACCTGAAAAGGGTTAACTACTCTTGCATCTAAAGATGCTTGAAACTTGATGAAGCATTTTTCAACATAGCCTCAGTTGTTGAATAGCGCTAAGGGCCAATTTGGTTAGGTGTAATTAAAGTTTGTTTTGAAACTCAAATTGATGAGGTTATGAATGAAGGAATTTAAACTCCATATCATGTTGTATGATTGAAATCTATTATCATTTGATTTGTTATGTGTTGAATTGTTTCAATTCTAATATGATATGGATACATGATTTTGATTAAGTATGGATTTTGAATTCTTTTGAATTTACAAATTTTATCAAACAAACAATGTAATTTTGTCGATTTTGTTGTTTTTGAATTCTGAATTTAAAAAACATTCAACAAAATTGGTTCAAAGGCATCATCTTTTATCATTTTCTGGTGAAATTGAAGAGTTTAAACCTGAGATAACAAATTGAGATTTCTTGTTAGTGTTGCAAAGGGACAACAATATGAATATTGACCAGTTTATGAGCTGTGATTGAGCTGCAAGTGAGCTCTGCTATGCTTTTTCTGCCATGAATTCTTTGTTATGAATGGTATAATGTTTTATTTATATTTAATAATGTTTTCTTTTTGTGTGTTTTTTGGTTACATGGATCTCTCAAGTATCAAATCTTCATAATTGTTTAATGAGTTGTCTTTACATTCATGTATTAAAGTGTAAAAAGCTCATGTGCGAATGAATTTAAGAAAGAATTGAATGTATTGAGGGCTAAGTTGCAATATGAAAAATAATTTTTTTAAAAAATTTCTTGTAGATGCATATGCAAACCAATATTTGATAACACAATGTTGTTGGAATTAAGATTTTGATGTGATATTTAGGAAATGAAGTAGGAATGTATTAATAGGAAGGGAGAACATGTATTAATTAGTGAATGATTTGTGATATAATTAATGATAATTAAAATATTGAGAATATTTATATTAATTGTTGATATTAACATTTACAATCAAGTAGATCAGGAATGTGTGATTTCGAGATGGTATATTTTATCATATCATAATAAGTAATTGACAAACAAAAAAAATGTTATCTTTGAAAATGTTATTAAGAAAAAACATCTATTTTGATTGATTTTTTATTAATATTTGTTATTATTTTAATCTATCATACTCATGTTAGATGTACTTTGGATTTGTTTCCCCTTATATAAATGCTCCTTCATGAAAATTGATAGAGGTGAGTCTTAGCTTATTTATTTTTTATTTTTATTATCTATTAATATTTTTATTCATATTCATTTTAATTCATATGTTTATGTTTTTATGTCTAATCATAAGACTAGTATAACATGTTATTGTTTTTCTTTACTATTGTTATCAATATGATTATCTAAATTCATATTAAGATCATATAATCTTTATGAAAAAAAAATCAAATTATTTTAATGAGGCTGTCAATTTGATGTAAAGCTTCAATTTTCTAAATGTTTAGTTATGAAATTTTAATTAAATAAAAAATTAATAAAAATTAAAATTATTTTTTCAGATTAGTTAAAAAATATTATAAAATTAATATTTTCAAAATGAATATTACTTGTCAATGCTTATTTAAAAACAAATTTTGGAAGGAGTCTGGGAACGTTATTTGAGTAATGTTGAACTTTAAATCACTTTAAATATTAATATTATTTTAACTTTATCAATATTTTTATTATTTAATTTAATTTTATATAAATAAAAAACTATTTTTAATTTTAAGTAACAAGACAATTAATTTCTAGATATTATTCAAATTTAGATAACTAAATTTATTTATTTTTTAATAATATTAGCTAAACTATCATTATATTAAAATTTTTGGCAACACTATTAAACAAAAAAACAACTTTAATATTTTTCTAAATAAATTCCAAACTCATCAATGTATTATAACCAATTTTTTTTAAAATAAATTTTATAAAAAAATATTAAATTTTAACAAAATAATTCTTAAACATTTTTTAAAAGAAACTTACAATGTGACCCATGAACCATTAAATAATTTAAAAAAAAACTTAAAAAATATCAGATTTTTTTAAAACCTGATATAATCCTCACTGCATATTCTCAGAAAATACTTTATAAATGTGACAATAACATAATCCACCATTAAATTACATATTTTGCAAACTTCACCAATGACTTCACATGACAAAAACTGGCTCTTCACATTGCAAAACCACATCTACATAAACAAATATAATCAATCATCCAAAGCAAGAAGAAGAACAACTTAGCTTTATTTCTGTGACCTTAACAATTAAATCATCCATTCACCTTCTTCTCTATATACTTGAGAGGGAAGATACATCTAAAGAGCTAAACTATATCCTTGACCTCTGCAGTTTATATTACTTACACAGCCCCATGGAAGCCTTTTGGCTTCCACAGAGCAAGAACAAACTTCTAATGAAGGAGAATTGCTTCTCTTCTTCTGCTTCTTCTTCCAAAGCTTATGACTTGTTTAACTCACGAGCCCAGGAGCATGACCTCTATATGATGCATGGTTTATTGCAGCTGTTTCCTGAAGAAGGGTTTTTGGCAAACAAGAAGCCTCTCATCTTTGTTGGCTTCCAGGTCGACGACGCGAGCTTCCCATCTCAGCTGTGTGGCCACCGATCTGAGTGCTTCGATGAGCGGTGTTGAGTCGTGAATTATGACCCATCCCTACAAAGAAGAGTTTCTTTTGATCACAACTTGCATAGAAAATTTTCAAAAATGATTTATGCAAAAAACTTCCATCAACCACTTTTTTTAGAAAGTTTATCTATTGACAAATCTCTTTTGTTTGTCTAATAATACAAATGAATTTCAATAATAACATATAAATTTTTATAATTTTGTCAATATAATAGCTAAATTTTTAATTATTTTTTATTCTTAGATCACCTTCTTTAACTTTATAAGACAAAAATATTAACGATGTAATTGTTGTGTTTATGTAACACAGAGACCTATCTGACATTGTTAAAACTATAACAACCTATTTATATGATAAGATAAATATGAAAAACTTATCTATGATTAGTTCTATCTTAAAAGAAAATCATTTCCCCTATAAAATGACCTAGTATTTAGATTTCGACAATATGATACTTTAATATAAAAGATTAACAACTATGTAACTATGGACGTGACAGAGTCATCAAGAAAAGAGCAAAGCATCTTAAAGGATTTATTTTACCTCGGGACGTAGAATTCGATCTACCTCCAAGAATACATCATGGAAGGAACATCTGTGTTGTTGATGAGTTGATAGCAAGCCTTTTGCATGCACCATGTCGTAAGTTCGTGGATAAGTGGGAAATGCTTCACACCTAACATCGTTGAAGAGCTGTAATTTAGGGTTTGTTTGATACAGTTGTTGCTAGATATTAAGTTGATTAAAAAGAATGCATTTGAAGAGTATTATTATCAATTTATATTGAAAAAAAAAAGTAATGAAGACATCATAAAGCAAGGCATAAACAAGGTCATGCAAAGCACAAAATATATACATTTGTAGAAAAGAACGACATACCAATCATGTTGAACACCAATGAATCCTCTGTCGAAGATAAGAGGGAGGTAGTTCCGACCATTAGTCGGTACCACATTCATCACCCAAACAGCTTTACCCGCTTCAAGCAAGGCAGCATTGAAGCCTCCAAATAGAGAATTCATGTCCAAAACATTTCTAAGCATATTAAAAGGAGGAGAAGGGTCCTCGTCCCCGGGCCTCTTCGGATGATCAGAAAATATAAGTGGTGAAATAAGTGACCAATAGTTGCGGATTTCCGCGTTCCAGTACAAAGAATCCTCTGCAAAGTCCTCAGGATGCACACCTGTAAACAAAGGTAAACAAAGAAACTGTAAATACCCAAGAGAAAAATGATGAAAACATGGGTAGGAAATTGGAATTTCATTAGGTACCATGTATGCTTAGCTCGGCCGAATTCAAATTAGCCCGAGAAGGCCATGGTGTTCGGGTTTCTATCGCGATCCACCTTTGGCTTCTTAGTCCTCCAATGCAAGGGTTAACAGGTTGGTAATAGGGAGACTCAATGTCATGGCTCTTGCCACAGAATGGAGGACCAGCTTTCCTAAAGAAAAAAAAAAGTAACATCAAAAAACAATCCTCTTTGCTTGATGCATTTAGCACAGCCTTATACAAAAAGCAGATTTTGTTCCAAGAAGAAAGGTTTGCTATAGAGATAACAAAGAGAGTCATGGACAACATACCGAGAACTGTAACACTTCTTTTTACTGGTCTTCTTCCAAAGAACTGTTTCGTCTTGCTGTGAAAGCATTTCCCAGCAGAGGTTCTCGGCAAAATCGTGCACAAGATTCCATTTTTTTTGGTTGACCTTGTTGCGAAGCGACCTGTGCGTGTTCGTAAGAGAAGTCCATACAAAATATCCCCCTGGCCTTAAGAGTCTGTCGACTTCCACCAAGAAGACACCATCTAGAGGAAGAGTTCATTCCTATGGTTTAGTATTAATAAAAGGTTTATCATGCCTCTTGAAGTTAGAACAACGGAGAACGGCACATACCATTCTTCTCCCAGTCGATACCACATCTTGCACAATGTACCATATCAAAGGAGAGAGATGGGTATGGTACTTGTTTCGAGCTAAATGAACCAATCATAGCAGGAAGGCCTCTTTCAAGTGTAAGTTGAACTTGACTTCCAGAGGCTTCATAGTTTGCAATGCACATGGTTAGCAGATGTTTAGAGAAAAGATGTGCCCCAAAGCTACCAAAGCCACAGCCTATATCTAAAACATTTCTAACCTGCAATGTCATCATAAAGTTGAAACATGGATGTTACAGATTACATGAAAGCTAAAACACAGTTGAAGAAACAAAATAGACAATACAGATCTTGTAACTGAAGAATTTATGTCCTGAGCATCTTGAATCTATTGCACAAAATTGCATCCCCATCATAGCTTGTAAAGAATAGATTAACAAGGTGATTTCTTTGTGTTGCAAGAACACTGAGATTAGGGTTGGAATTGGGGGAATCCACTCAAATGTTGGGCCGATTGGCCTAAATAATGTTGCTTGTCTCTTTATGGTTATCTCAAAAACAAATCTTCTTAGATATCTCATAGCCACTATTACATTTCACTTGATCAGGAAATCAACCAAAACTGGTGGGTTTTTAAGAATTTTGCATTTCTAGTGATGACTATGGTATGCATAGAATACGAGGTGGAGTTTCTTTCATTTTGGGTAGTGCTCTCTGCAAAATTTAAGTAAGAAGCAAGGTCAGATGATGCAAGAAAACTAAATTCGCATTATCGATACTTCTGCTGTTGCCCCAGACAAAATAGCCAATCACCATGTGTGTATTCATGTATTAGAATAAGGAAATCTTGTATTTACTAAATGATATGATTGCTTCCTATTGAATGGTAATCAGAATTTGGAGCCATTTTTTTGTTAGAGTTTGGTAAACCATTAGTCCTCAGAGTCAAAGTAATAGAAATAAACAATGTTTGGTTCAGACAAGTTATCAACATAATTTTTTACTTTCATATCTCTTGTTAACTCATCCATGGCAGAACAAGAATGAATATAACACCCACAAACAGTATGATTAAAAAGGACTAAATAGAACATAAAAGACATACACCCAATTATCAGTTTCTCATAAATGCCAAGTGCAATAGCTTTTCAAGCTCAACAGATTATATACAGGTTGTCCACCACATTCTTACATCATCACAGTCAACCATTACTCTTTAGGCATTATGAGAAGCAGTTCATGCATGTGCGCATGTAAATTTAAAGAGCATGGCTTTGCTTTCATCCAATAGCTGCATTAGCTTTTAACCCAAATCCCATTATCTAGCCATGCTTTCAAATTGCTCCTTTACTTCTTTTATGCCCCAACACCCAGGCAGAAAGACAACAATGTGATGAGAGGGTGAACCTATATTTGAGTAGTATCCCATGAAGTGACATAAACAGCTTATATTAATAGGATGATTTCAGACTCCACAACAAATTTTTTAAGTAGAAAACATATATATCTTAATGCAACAGAAAAAGCTTATTTTAATTGGAACCTTGTGGGCAGTTAGAACAACTATGAGAAACCACTATTCTAAAAGAATAATATAAAGCATTGGAATTGCAAAGCGGCAATCATTCATTAGGTCATCAAACCAACAAGTATAATAAATGATATAAAGCATATTAGAACACTTGTAGTCATAAATGAGGCATTGGCAAAGCAAACTAATCTTTAAAGAGGTTTGAAAAATCAATTTTTTTGCAAAATCACAAAAACCAAACTAGGGATGACAAGGATTGTTTTATTTATCAACCATTTTTTTAAATCATTGAATCCAAATTTCAAGCATGGATCTTAGAATGATACTATTAGAAGATGTTATGCATCATGGATGATGCATATTGAAAATATTAAAAAAATCAAGAAGAATAAAAAATTGGATTTGTTAGTGAAGCAATGGATAAATAAACCAGTCAAAAGGAAAAAAAGGGATGGTACTGGTTGAGTAATAAACTATGTACCAAAGTTCTCTCTTTATTCCATTTGGAAGTTATGAATGAGATATGATTCAATCTAAATATAATTGAATTATACGAGACCAAGATAATTGGGTATAGACTAATAGCATTGATTAATTAATTTACTTATTTAGTTCCAAATGGATTAAGAAGTGTTTATACTTCTCTTAAAAAGAATACTAAACAAAACAACAAGAGCACAATAAAAATTTATAAGCTGTTATTTTTTTATTCTAACGCCCATATTCAAATCAGTATAAAACTTTCATAAGTATTTGTTGAATATTTGAATTCCATAAATTTTCTTTCTTTTATTTTTTATTTATTTTTTGTTTTCTCATAAATTTCAAGTTCTTCAATTGTCCAACTAAACCAATTGTTTATAAAGGAACATGGTAATTCCAAAGTGATAGAGCGTGATGTGAGAAAATCAACGAAACATCCTTTTGGAAAATTTTCTAGATGTTTTACAATCGACCAGTGTTCCATTTTAAGCCTTCTATGTAATGGATTTCTACTTTCTAGCAAAGCAGAGCTTGTTTGCATTTGTTTTCCGTTCGTGAAAATTAACAAGTGAAACACACATAGAAGTTGGAAAGGAGTCTGTATGGTGTGTAGCTCTTTCATGTTCGGTTCCTTACCCTTGCCTTTGAACAATCATCCTTGGAGCATGAAGGTTTAACAGGAGACAACCATGGAGATTGTTGTAACACGGGTGATTTCAAAAGAAGGGAAGGGACAATAGACACATCCTTTTCTGCTATGTTTCCAATTCACCTCCATGTATGATGCTTTCCTACACTACTCTTTACTGCACTATAACTAAACACGGTGGAATCATTTGCAAAATTTCTTCAAGCATAAGTTGTAAATTCCTTTTATCCCTCTATGTTTTGGATCAAAGAAGAAATTTTGATAAGAACAAAGAAGACTTACCCCTGCCTGATTGAAATTTGACTCATTCCGAAGCCCAATCATTTCAGCAATCTGATGTGAATAGTCTTCTACACCATCAACCATCAAAGAGTCTGAACGAAAAGAGATATGATCTTCCTCTACCATCATCCTGAATCAAACAATTCATTCATAAGCCACTTTATACAAAAAATTTCACAACACCACAGAAACACCAAAAAAAAAAAAAAAAAAAAAAAAAGGATTGAACCTTTTTGTCAAACTTCCTGAGGAAAACTCCTGCCCAGTAATCTTCACATTATCCTTCCAAATGAAATCCCTTCCTGTAGGCCATCTCAGTGGGATCCTGTAATTCCTTGGAGGCAAAACCAAACAGCCTTGCTTCTCGGTTGATCCCCGAACACAATGCCGCTCCACTTCCTCCGAATCCGAAATCTCCGAAATGTTGTGATAACAAGGCACATAATTCTCATCCTCCTGAGGGCAGAATTCGAGCTCTTTGAGCTTTCCTGCACCATTGGAGAGGTCTCCCACCACGGTGAGATCTGTAATGAGTTGCTCCTGAAGACGCCTGTAACCTCGAAAGATGGTGGCTCGCGATGAAGAGGAGATGTATGCAATCCAGTAGAAGGAGCCCAGGACAGCAGTGAACAAAATTAGGGCAAGTCCAATCTTGAGCAAGGTGAGCGTCAAGCTCGGCCGATTTCTACTTGCTCCAAAAGAGCTCGAATGTTCGATCCCAAATCCATTTTTAGAGAAAACCTTGTGTTGGTAACTCTTATCGAAAGAGTCTCCGCCACAGCTGCCGCCGGAGAGTTTTCCATTGCCGCAGGAAAGCCCCCGGTGAAGTGGTCTCGACATTGGCAGCCAGAAAGCTCCAATGTGAAATCGGCAAAAGTAAGGTGTGATTTGAAGACGAAAATACTCGTCCTTCTCGAATTTCTCACTCCAGTTAAGGAGTAAGCAGATTAGAGGAAGCAGATTGACGAAGAACGCGTCGAGGAACAACGCATTCTTTAAAAGATGTAAGTTAATGGAAATGGACCCATAGCAGCTTGCACAGCAGTGGCTATAGAAGGGAATAAAAAAGACACCTTTAACAAAGGTGGATTTCTCCCACCCCAGTTCCAGTTCATAAAGTACACGAGATCTTACTTCTCATAATTCCAGCCACTTATCGCCCAATGGAGCCCATTCTTACCAGCGGTAGAACTCGGAAAGAAGAAAAGAATGCAGAAAACAAGCAGAACATCCAAAAAGAAACGAAAACGGCGCCGGTTTTAAGGCTTTAGGACCAATAAAGATCCCAACTTTTACATCAGATCGAACACCCCGAGAGCTCTCCATTGCCCCATTGCATCTCCAAGCACGAAAACCCTTCACTCAACACCAGATGCAAGGCGCCGTCCCCGACTCGAGTTAAGAACCGACGCGAACAAAAAAAGCGCGTTCTTTCTGGAATCCGCAAAGCACAAAATTACAGTCCATTCAAGATTGTTTGCTTCTAAATTAAAAAACTTCAAACGGTTTTTGGAGGTTCTCCCTATGATTAAAGCTAAATCACTGTTTAATTACCCGAAAGGGTCACCGCGAAATTAAATGTGGCGGCTTGGGAAGGGTGGCTCGAGTCGGAGATAACGTGGGTTTCATTAATTATGATTTTGGACTTATTTGGCTATTTGAGATTAACAAACAACGCGTGAAATTAGGGCAAACCACAATGGTGACAATAGTAGGATTGGAGCTAAGATGGTCAATTTTGGGACCAGTTGCATTAAAAAAAACTTTAATTTTATTGGTTTTTGTTGAAAATAGCTTTCAAGATACATCTTTGATCTTGCATTACATATGAGTATAAAAATCGTATCTTCAACCATAAAAATCAGTGCTTTCTCATTCAATTCGTGTTTATCTATTTTTAGTATTATTAATCATTTTAATCTTGACTTTGTTTTTTTAAAAAAAATAATTCTTCAAAATATTTTATTTTTTTCTAAAAAATAAAAAATGTAATATCAATAGTTTTAATATTTTAATTTGTATCAATATTATTTAAATATGTTATCAAATTAAATGTTTAAATCTTTAAATAACATTATATTACATACATATATATAGGATATAATAATATTATTGAATCCAATTATTAAACATCTATTTAACAATAATTTTATTTTTAGATGCGATGGGAATACAAAATAAATGAAATTTTGAAAAACAATTAGTTTATGCAATGAAAATGATTTTTAATATATGATAATTTTGAGATATTTTATAATAAATAAAAACACAAAAGTGATAAAAAAAAATAAAGACTAAATACAAGCTGATGTAAACTTTTTTTTTTGCATTTTTTAAAAACTTTATATTTAATATTTATAATTATGATATATATGTGTGCATTTTATCTTATTTTTTAAAACCCAATAGATAATTTTATTTTTAATTTAACATTTTGATAATAATTTATCATAATTGTATATTATCATATTATCAATAACATAGTTTATAAAATGTTTTAAAATAATTTAAAAAAAATCAAGTCCTACAATTTTTTTTTATTTTTATTAAAATAATTCAAGAGCCATATAAAAACCTTCATGAGTTGATTCCCATTATGAGAACATGGAGGTCTCTCTCACAACTCCAAGTAGGTAAATTTATCGAGAATGATGGCATCCAACCACCACCTATAAGTGGAACGAAATAAATAAATTAACCAATTTTATTTCTGAAAAAATGAAAATAAAATCATAAATGTACAATAAGATTCACAATTCTAGTTTAGTTTTAATATTTGTTTTTAATGGTTTTAATATTTTTAATTTATTTTGTTTAAAAAGAAGTAAAAAATTAAAAAATTGTTCAAATATCGATTATAAATTAATTTACAACGTTTACATAAATTTAAGCTTTATATTATAAAAATAAAGTTAAAAAAATATTAAAAATTAAAATAAATATGCAAGAAATACATCGATATTAAAATGTTCATTTTTTTGTTAAATTACCAACGAAAAATCATATTTCCCTCGCATTAAGTGGAAATGCCAAAGTATTTCAACTTCAAATAAATTTTATTTTAAACTATACTTAAAAATAAAATAAAAATTATGTCACAACTTGGCGACGATTTATATTATTTAGCTGAAAATATAAAAATATTTCAACTTTTGATTAATTTCATCTTAAATACACATAAAATTCAAATAAAATTAATCCCAGCGGCGTCTGATGAAATGGTATTATCATATTCTAATATGAAATAAATACAAAAACATACAAAATATTCTTTGGTTATTAAAAAAACAAATAATATGTTATTTGAGATTGTTAATATATTTAATTAAAAAACATTAAAAACACTGGATACATTAAATATTTGAGAAAACTTATACAATTTTTTTTGCAATAAATAAATTTTAATAAAAAATAAACTATTAGAAAAGTACAAATAGACAAATAAAACGTTTGAAAAAAAAAATCCAACAAAATTTAAATATTGAAATAAAGAAAAATTTGAATTAAATATCGTTTCTAACATCTTCAAAAATTAAAAAAAATAATTGAGTATAACTTAAAAGTATTTGAGCACATTTATTAAAAAAATATAAGAAAACTTTTAATGTATTTTCACATATATATAAATATTTTGTAATATCACAAAAATAATGTCAAAACAAACGAACTAACATTATGTAAATTATTAAAAAAAAATAGGAAAAACTTAACACCGTTGATATATAAATATTCAACACTAATCTCCAAAAATTCTTACCTAAATAATAAATAGACGAGGTTACACGTGTCGACATCGTATTTCTTTAAAAATACCTTAACTCGTTTATACAATTAAATTAAATTTATAAAATAGATAAATGGGATTCACCGCTTATGATGATAATTTGTCGGCGGCCTGAATCAACGCCACGACAGCTGCGCGTGACGCGGATCCGGATCCGCAATCGGCGGCTGCTCACGTGGCCAAGTTTGAATCTTTACCGTCCATTAATCATGCAGAGGTGAAATGCTGTCGTTTTCCTTTGATCTCTCTCTCTTCCCACTTCAGAGAATGGAATTCCACAGCTGTCATGTGAAAGGGGTCAATGGTCAACGAATCTTAGGTGCATGGTGACGTTCGAGTCAAGTCATATTGGTCGTCATAGGCATTAGAGTAAGATGAATAGACAATGTTGATGATATTCTCCTTTTAAATATAAAAAATAATAAAATATAAAAAAATAATCTAATGTAACATTGAGATCAAAACATAGCAACTCAGTTTGTTAAATATATCAATAACTAATGATTATGAAGACTAAATTATTATATATCTTCATTAGAAATAGAATGATTATATTTTATAATAATTGTATGTTAGCAAATACTATATGAAAGATGATGTTATGATCATTTTGTGACAAATTATGCATTTATAAATAAAGTAAAAAAGTATTGAAGTGGTGGACCTCTTTAATGATTTAGATCCATTGTATTATGGGAAAGTTTTATTATGAGTGTGATATATCCATTTAGACATATATTTTGAGAATATTATTTCATTTTTATTTTTAATATATAATATTTTAATATTATATATAATTTTAATATTTAAAATATCATCAAACAACTAATTTGACCCAAAAAATGATAAATATTTAAAATAAATTCAAAAAAATAGATTTAAGATGTAATTAAATATCTCTTTCATATAATTGTTAATATAATGACAAAAAATATAATAAAATTAGAATACATGTATCTTTTATTACAAATTAATAAATATTAAATAATTGCTTTGACTTTAGGATTTTTTTAAATTCATAATAATAAATTAAAATGTCAAATAAATATTAAAAATTTTAATATTGTCATAACAATTTTCAAAAACTCATTTTGAATTAAAAATTTAAGTTAATAGTTTTAATTTTTTTACAATAAATATTTAATAAAAATTTAAATTGGTATGAGACACAAACTTGGAACATTGTCTTTATGGTTTCCCATAATATGAGATTGACAATTTTATATTTAATATATTTTAATTTACTTTTTATTATTTAAAAACAATATTTTAAAAGTGTTTATTGCTAATTAAAAAGACTACTTTCAAGTGGAAATAAGAAGAACTAGCAACCATTCAATATGAAGTTATTAAAAATTAATCCAATTATAAAATATGGTTGCTTATTCAATTCTTTATGACTAACATATTTTTCATAAAATCATTACATTACAAACAAATATTGAACTAGTGAAAAGTACATGAAATCTCACTAACATATCATCAATCCATGGTTGGTGATTTGTCACCATCTTTAATGTATAACCATTCCCATCCAAATTTCTATTTTTCATTGTCTCATCAATAATTTTAGTTGGACAGATTGATATTAACATGGTTGGCTCTCTCTTTTTAAATGCTTTGTGAATTATAACAACATTATTAATTATATATATATATATATAATTTAGACTACTATTAAAACCTTTGACATAAATCTAGCTAATAGTCAAGCCATACATTGTATTGTCAATTATTCACATTATAGAAGACTACAAGAAATTAAAGCATTTGTATTGTCCAACTACGTTACTTATATCACTTCTTATTCAACTGAAAATTAAATCTTGTATGATCAAGAATTGAGTCAAAACCAATGTTTAAAGATGAATTCATTAAAATATCAAGAACAAAAATTTCATATTCTCAATAACAATTGTTGATGTGTTATAATAATTAAATGTTTTAAAATATGATTATTTTTCATCTTATGATTTAATATATTATTAATAAACACAAAATAAAATATTTACATCATAAAAAATTAAAATATATATTTATTTTATGTTTATAATAAAAATATTTTAAAAGGTTGGATTTACAAATATTAAAAATTAAATATTGAAAATGAAAAATAAAAAAATTTAAATAAATGCACAAAGTTATTTTCCGAAGGTTAAATAAATAAATAATAGAAGAGATAAACCCGCTCCAGGTAACGTCTCATCAATACGAAAATGTTCTAATAAATTAAGAAACCAATTGTTATGTCACATCGCTTACAGCCTGTCTCGATGGTGTTGGGCATAGTACGTTCAATAATTCCAAATTTTGGTGTTTTATGAAATAAAAAAAATAAATTAAATAAAGAATACTGTAATACTAAACCATATAAAGCTGCCTAACTCACGACAAGTTGCAGGTCCCGTTTACCTTTGGTTCGATTTCCAAATAATTAAATACTGGAATGTGGACGAGTTCGGCTAAGTCTAGAGTCAATGTTAGGCGGGCCGCATTCACGCATGATGGACCATTCGGGTCATTGGGCCCATCCAATTTGAAGCATGGAAAACATGTTTGTTTTTTTTAATCTTTAATGAGATAAATTTTTAAAGGATTTTGTAAGTTATTAAATTTCTTTATATATTATTTATAAATAATTTCAAAATAATATCGTCTGAAATAATTTATAAAGCATTTGAATAAAGTAGATGTGCTCTTTCACTAGAATTGATAATGGAAGCAAGGCATTGACAATAGGTCAGCGTAGTTGATTAAGGAATTTCATACAGTAATTTAGTAATATTATTAAATCAACCTTTTAAACCTATTTTAATAATATTACATTATTATATGCCAACAAATGAAGTTCCTCCTAAATAGTTCAAAAACCCCTAAACATAACCAACTTTTAGAAGTTAAAACAAACTAGCCCTTAAAATTGCAAGAAATCAGAACATTAATACAATAAATTTACCATCATGCAATACATTCACACCAACGAAACAGATAACAAGTACAATAAATAGATCAAATACTTCATAAGTTCACAATAGAATTTACTAAAAAAAAAAATTTTTTTTTATATGAAAAACAAAGATATACCCACTGTATGATCATAGTTTAGCTCCAGGAACTATGATATTAACTTTAAAATAATCAAAATACCATAAAAATATTCATAAAATAATCAAATCTTCTCAAGGGTTCACAAGGGGAACATGAAATTGACCTAATTGGCTTCTTTAAGTTTGTATAATGCCACCTCGCTATAGAATGTCTTTGCTTCCCAGTTAGTCAAAACCAATATCAAAACTAATATAAAGTATTTGGGTGAAATTTGTAAAGTAATAACTGAGTATGAAATATATATACCCAAACTAAATGCTCGAACAAAAAAATAACAAATACCATAAAGAAGTTGATTTAGGCAAAATCCCCTAAAATCGTCAATCGAAAAAGATATTTAAATTGAATTAAACATTCAATGTAACCAACTGAGCGCTTAGGTTTTCTCGACTTTAACAACTTTATCTTGTGACTTCTCAAATTGTGCTTTAAGTGTGGATGAACCTAACAACCCAATTTTCAAATTCCCCATATTAACGTTTAGATTTGTTTAACATAGATGAGGCCACTCTTAGGCTTTTTCAAACTAATCTTTAAGTCTGCTAAAACTTGATAATCCTTCCTAAAATTACCCCAAATAACCTTTGAGTTTGCTTAATCTTGACGATCTTAACCTCAGGTTCCCCCAAAACAATAGGATGTGCATGACTTTGATAGGCTTACCCAAGTTTTCTTAATTCAACTCTTAAGCATGTTTAACGACATAGGTTTTGCATACTGTTTCACCAAACCCATTCCAAAATTGTAACTTACAATCCCAATCTAGATTATATTAAAACATGAAATTTGTTAAAATTTATAATTTAAAATATAAAAAGACAATTTTTAAAGTACATGTAATTAACAACATAGATGTGTCTACAAGATGACTCGTTAATAAACATATATTATTTTGATAGTGATAATAACCAAATTATGTTGAAGGAAATCTTCTGAAAATAACATATCTTAAATCTAATGTCAAGTTATGATCAACCATATCCATCCATTTAAATTAACTCTTGCAAAGCTTCTTTGGATAAAAAGAACAATTTCTCCTAATAATAAAATCTTCATGCCACAACCATCATTACCAAACAAATAAAGAATAATAATTTAACCTAAATGGCTCCAAGATGGAACCATAAAAGTTTGATCAAGTTTGTCCACCAAATCTAACCTTTTCCTTTGCACCAATTGTTCATTAAATATCAAGCATTTGTTCAAAGATTCCACTTAATTTTAAGAAAAGAATTAATATTAGGTATTTGTGCATATTGCAAGCGATAAATCTCTTGAAACAAAAATTCCTCATCCAAAATTTAAAAAATCCTAAGTCATCATATCCAACCAATGTGACAAATTTTAATCACACACACACACAAACAAATATATGTATAAAGAGACCAAGGAATGTTCAAAATCATCTCAACATGATTAATAGATGTATCTTAATATTTTGTTTAATGACTGTTTTGAGCAATGAGAATAGGAATAATGAACTAAAATGAAGTGGGATCACAGTTTTCAGATTTGTTTTTTTGGTAGTTTATAGGAATACATTGATGGCATCAATCTAGATGGAGGCTAATGTACGATTTCATAGTTAGATGGACCTCATAGAGAGGTTTCCCCTTTGAGAAAGGAAGGATGATTTAAGTTTGCACTTATAGAGAATGTTAAGGAAGCAAAGGAAAATTCCCTCCTACTTCTTATAGAAGGAAAAAAGATATTTCATTTTAATCCTTAGTCAATTTCCCTAAAAAAATTTAAAATCACTCAAGATTTTCGACACAATGTTTACATTGGGATTGTGCATCTAGCATTTAAGGATTTGATGTATTAGTTATCATCATGATGGCAATTGATCCTAACATATTTCATTATTCATTACATGAATATGGTTTGAGATCATAATTATATAGCCTATTACATACGACAGAATTTGAGTTCAAGGACATCACATTGTATCTCCACAAATTTGCTTCACAAATTTTGCTGAAGTTGATGTCTTGGCATCCCCAAGATGCTTAGGACCCTCATGTTGTGCATGTCATCATGACATGGCCTAGTGGTGTGTCTCATGTCATGCATCTAGCCATGGCACAACTTTGTTGCCACTTGATAGCATGAATCATGGAATTATTATTACAGCAATCTCTTGATCATGAAACATTATGGAACTCAATGGTCTTAAATGATACATTGATCTACCAATTAGGGATTGATGGCTTGTAAAAGAAAGGACCAAATTCTTTATTGTTACATTTAACATAAGATATAATTTTGAAGCATCCCGACGACCATCAGAAACCCTGTAGATAGTGCTAATTTTCACTTCACTTAATTCATAGCTATATGTTCTACCACAAGCCATTTCTATGCCTTGTAGCTTGAGTTCATTCACCTCACTTATTAATACATCTTTGTTGTTGAATATATATGTTAAAATCAATTATGGCTACAATGTAAAGTTGTAGAAGTTAGTTACTATTATTACAACCTTCGTAATACAATTATACGTATAAGACTTTTTAAAAAAAAATTATGAAGTTTATTTTCTATTATTTAGTTGCATATCCATGTACATATAATTTAAAATTTTGAAGTTAAGATCTTAAGAGAATCTATCATTTCATCGTCTATAATGAGGCTAATGGGCACTATGATCACAATCTTGACCTACATTTATCAAAAACTACTTCCAATTCCAATAGAGTACGTGAAAAATTGATGATCTATTGATGATTCAGCAAATTACCATTAAGATTATAGCTACAACGTTCTGCATGTATTGTTTAGACCTATTAAAGATTAATAAATGTCATATGTTGCTTGATTAATTAAGGGAATAAGGAAAAAATGTTGCATGGGGCTCAACTGGTTAAGGGAATGAGAAAATTAAATGGTCTTGGATGTTGAAAAATATTAACTTTTGGATGTCATGTATCTAATGTAAATAGAAAATAAAGATTATATAACTCTCTCTTTATTATGCACACCATCATAACTAAAAAGAATAAAGACAAAAACATCATCCCAAATTTAACAATTCTGAAGAAATCATCAACTGATAACTTCACCATCCTCATCTACAAAATTCATTGATAAAACAGATATATGATAGAATCAAGTTCTTTAAAGTTTGAATCTTTTGTAATATTTTTTACATTCACATTCATCTCATAAAAGTGAAACAGAACCATCATATACATTAATGTTCAAAGGATTAAAGAGTTTAAAATTAATTCTTTTCAATGTATTATAAAAAATAAATTGAACTTAAGCCCAAAGCATCATGCTTCCAATTAAAATTTTCGAGTAAGGAAATAGTGAGAATTTTAATGCCATTATCCCAAATGTCAACTTTATGTATAATTGGTTGTACCACTTATTTAACTGATAAACATCATAGGTTTGTACAAGCATAAAAATAAAGGGCAAAAGTGTATGACATTTTTAGCATTCCTAATTTATAGTGTTGCTTGGTATCATGCAAATATCTATATGGCTCAATTCTAAAAAAACTTATATCCAATGTCACAAATAGACCAATCATAATCTAGTAGGACGTTCACTCATTTTGAGAAAAAATTTTTAATCAACCATATAAAAATGAAAAAAATAATTAAAATAATACTTATAAATTTGATGTATATTAATCTAAATTTTTCCTTTAGAATAACAAATATAATGAAGATGACTTTACATTAAATTCAATTCATACCCAAAAGGTAAATGTTTACAAAAATTTTAATTATCTAATAAAATTTAATATTATCTTTGATTATAGTAGTCATTAAAGAGTGATTCTTTATTTGTGATAATTTATTGTTTTAAATAGCAATAATCATTTTCAATTACATTCAATGTTTGTAATTGCCCAATAGATAGAATTTCAATGAATATGTGAAAAAATTATTTTCCATTTCCATTTTATGATCCTTGACTTAATACTACTACAAAATAGCCCAACTATCATTATAAAAATTAAAAACGTTAAAGAATATATGAAATTTATGAAAGAAAGATTTAAATGTAAAGATAAATAATTCATCAATTCTCTCACGATAAAACTCATGACTATGAAGTATGATTACTCGAGAACTATATGGGAACATAGAACAGAGATGATATAACAACTAAACTAAGATCTAATAATATGGTGAACTCATTTGTTATGGCACACTTCTTTTTGTTAAGAATATTCCTAAAATTATCCTCAATTCCTAATATTCATGCAAGGCATATCCACAATAGTAAAAAAAAAAAGATGAGCATCTAACCAACTTGGCTATGTAATGATCTCAAATAATATAAAAATTGACCAGATTTGATAAAGAATATTTTAAATTCACAAGGGAAATCAGATAAACTTATATAACACAAACATATCATCTTAAGAATAACAATGGAAATTGAATGATAAAGGGCATAATGTTTATAAAATTTATAAACCAACAAGTCAAAAATTTGAAATTTTAATGCAAGGCATCTTATATTTTAATAAATTGTATAGAAAGAACATTTCTATATCAAATAAAGGGTCTCACGCTTCCTTTTGTTGATCAACCCACAAAAGCAAGTACAAGTGGTGTATTCAAATAAAGAATGTACAATAAACACGCAAAGAAGCAAAAAATGCCAAAAGCTAAAAAGCCAGAACAATAATACCTAAGTGCATTTCGCTGAGCACCATGTCAGATCACACAGAAATAACGGAGAAGAAGATGAACCCAGCTGATTTGATGCCATCTTCTTTGGAAAATCTTAATCTGTTTGCTCAAGTTTTTCCTTTACCAAAGCTCGCCGTTGAATACCAATCGACACCCCAGCCTTAACTCGACCGAGGCCTTAAGCTAAAAATCTTCTAGTGTTCAATTCTCTTTTCCTCAATCCAAAGCAATTCCTGCATCTCACGAAGCTCGTCAATCCTTCCTTTACTCTCCTCCTGAAAGATGCCGCTTCCCGAACCCATTTTTTCTCTCCCCAAAACCCTTTTTCTTTCTGCTTGCTGCCCATGCCTCTGCTCGGGAGCCTGCCCAGATTCATGAAGCTGCCCGAGCTTTCAGAAACGCGCTCGAACGCACTTGAGCACAAAAATCATGTGTGATGAACTCAACCGCAACGGTGCGCCTGCCCGTGCCTCTCGTGTGCTAGCTGTGGCTACTCAACAACTGTAGAAGCGCCCGCTCCGCGTCACTAGCCCACACCTACATTATGCCCCCCAAACCGCGCTTCCTCACCCCTGGCTTGAGCCAGACCATGCCAAATTGGTCCAAGCTGAGCATTATCGCGCCAAGCTGGTCTAGACCAAACCAAACAACTGCATGCTAAACCAGTCCAGACCACGCCAAAGTGCGCTGAACTGCATCGAACTAGTCTATACTGCATCGAACCAAGTCGAAACAACCTGAATCAAACCAAACTAAGCCAAACGATGGTAATCCACACTAAACCGTGCCAAAAAGAGCCTTTTCCCTCTATTAAGTGCAATCGCTCTGAGTCTACATCTACAACAAAACTTATTTCAATCTAATAAATCTTTTCTGTTTTTTGCTTCAATGAAAAGCCAATTAGAGATCCCAATAAGACACTCAGAAATACACCATCATCTATAAAATTAGTTTCCTCTCCTTTATCTTAATTAAGTTTTTATTCAAATTCAAATACTTGAAAATATTTAATTTTTTTATTTAATCATTCAAAATGTTATATTTCAATAAAATGGCACATTCAAAATTATATTATAATTTCTTGATGAGCAGAGATTGAATTTCTTAGTTGCCTCAAATGACATCAACATAAATTTCTTCTGTATTTATAGCTTGTTCAATCCCAAACACTTAGTTTGCCATGCAAAATGATGTTTTCCACCCACCTATTAATCATCTTCTACTATCAATAATATATTCACATACATTAATCAAAAGGGTACTTAAAACTTAAAATATGGAGCATGTATAAGATTGACGATCTATTAATAGTCCAACAAATTGTTGCTAAGATTTTCTCCGCAATCTGTTGTATGTAGTGATTTAGAATATTTGCAAAAGTAAAAAAAACAGGCTCAATAGTTTTTATTTTTTGATACACATAATGAATTCAATCAAAAAATGCCCACATGTAACATGGCATGCACAACATAGAACTTGAAGAGCATAGTTGAGCCCTCATTTAGCTGTTTAAAATAAATGCTCGTGCAAAAATTATGTTAGTCTACTTAATAAATTTCATAAATATGAGGCTTTCAATCCCACATTTTGAATTTTATTGTACCAAATCAGCAATTAAGTACAAATAGTTTCTAAAAGGATTACAAATGGAAATAAATGATTAGAAAATAGGTATATGTTTGTTTGCTCACAACATGCATGAAATTCTTGTCCACATTCTCCTTGTCAAATTGTAATAATCTCAAACTTTCTCTTTTATTATAAGTAGAAGTATTGTGAGCTATAAGAATCAGGTTTGCTACAAACTTAGTGATTTATGTTGTGATTTATAAATCAATATTAGAGATACCAATTAGAATATCTAAAGTGATAATGATCAAGTTAGTCAACCAAAACTTTGAACAACAATTAATGAATGTGGTTTTAAAATTAACATTAACTGCTTTTAGGTGGCTACTTGATGAAAAGGAATGTTGTCAGATATCCCCTGCATGGTTTCCTACATGCTTTTGGCACATTTCA
The DNA here is from genome assembly GCA_023846275.1 of Vanilla planifolia. Classification (NCBI taxonomy): domain Eukaryota; kingdom Viridiplantae; phylum Streptophyta; class Magnoliopsida; order Asparagales; family Orchidaceae; genus Vanilla; species Vanilla planifolia. The sequence goes on from CM043870.1 coordinate 5,864,970, forward strand.
GGTGTCAAGGTGAAGAATTGGCTTTTCTCACTCATATGAGAAGTGAAATCTATCTTAAAAAATGCCACCTAGGTTTCCTAAGCAAATGTTTTGTAATCATTTGTTCTTTTGAGAAGGAACTTAGCTTCGACCCCAAGACCTTATATTCCAAATAGATTTTAGAGATTACTATTATAGTTTCTTGCCATAAATTAACTAAGATCAAACAGATCTACTCAAACTCTATATATCCAAAGGTTTGGTCTACCAATTATAGAAAGATAGACCTTCCCCTTACCAATTATGTTTCCGATCTTCTAATAGTTTAACAATTATAAGAGAAAAGGACAAACTATTTGTTGTTGATATAGAAATTGAATGACTCAAGGTCACTGAGATTGATTGATGATTACATTATGATCAATATGCAGTCATAGGATATATTTGCATATTTTTGCATTACAACAAGGGAAGGACATAACCATGAGAAGAGTAGAATGGATCGCTGACTAGTAATACATGATTCATAATTCAACTTAGTAAATTCTACCCTGCTAAATTCATGTAGTAGTCAATTTAAAATGTTCACATGATATTAAAATCGGAGATACATGTGGTTTCTAAACTACAATTAGCAATCAATCAACACATACAATGCATCTATCAAAACAAATGAATGTCATATCTTACATCATTATACAAGCCAAGTTATCCAGATATAATTAGAGGCAAAAGCTCTACGGTTAGCAAAATTTACCTAAAGCTGACGAAATAATTGTTGGCAGTAATTGAACCGCTCTTCCAGTGAAACCAGTTGGATAACAATGAGAAGAATCATAATCCCAATCTGTTGAAGGAAAACTGTGATAATCCAATCAGATATGTTAATGACTTCATAATTGCCAATTCCCCTAAATCAATAAAGTAAATTCTTTAACAGTGACTGCAGTTTCTGAAACAAAGCATTGATCACAACCGCTTTCAGCATATTTGGCAGCATAGTCTTCCATGCCTACTTAAGTAGAATATAAAACTAATGAATCTAAGCCTGATGAATTCCATTCAAAATTCCTCTTATTGTTTTATGGGCTCTTTTAGCAGCCTTTATCCTTGTCATAAGATCTTCTTCTTGTTTACCCAATTCATTTCTCCCAACCAATTTTGTGCCAAAATTACGGTACAATAAACTCAATCGTTGTTCATCACCATCCATCCCAGCAAGCTCTAAAACTTGTTTTTTTGAAACTAAGCCATAAAGAAAAACTGAACCTGACCCAGAGTTTCTTTCACCAATTCCCACACGTAACAATGAAGTCGACTCTGGATTACCAGGAGTTGGATCATGAAGAACAGAAAAATTGCCAAATGACAAGTCAGGAGACGTGAACAAACAATCCAAATCTAAGGCTTCCTCCTTCGGGTCACTCTTAACCACCGTCTGCACCACAGTCCTTTTCCCAGCTGCTCTTGATATGTTAGCTGCCTCTCTGAACCCACTAAGCAGAGCTCCATGCATTGTAGCAGGATACCTCCTGTTTGTTGCCTCTCCAGCAAAAAATACCCTTCCACCTCCAATGCTCTCTGCCAAAACATCATAATCATCACCAGAAGATCCAACAGCCACATAAGAATAAGATCCATAAGTGAACTTATCAGCTCCCCATCGTGTGCAAATCACCTTTATGGGATTAGGAACCTGAATTCCCTTGGGAGCAAAGATATCACGTAGAATACATAGCACTCTCTCAACTGGTTCATTTGGAGGAGCCTTCTCAAACGTAATTGCTGATTCACCTGCAACAAGAGCAACCAAAAGAGGCCCTCCAGAGACTGAACAATAGCTGTAGAACAGAAAAAATTCTCCTCTTTGATTGGAATCCTCACTCAAATGCCCAAATGTATCAATAGCACCACCCCAGAAACTGTAAGGAAACAACATGGCAACCTTATTCAGTAGTCCAAAACCTAATCTATCAATTGCTTCCTGCTTATGTGATGGAAGCGGCGGAACAAACTCAATGGTCCCCTTCTTAAGAACGCCAAGTGATACAGTGCAAAGCGCCATATCACCACGAAATACCTGCCCATCAGCATAAACCATAACTCCATCAGCTCCATACTGAATTCTATTCACTCTTTTGCCATAGAAGATTGGGACATCTTCTGCAAGGGCACGGATAAAATGTACATTTCCACCCGGTATAAAACAGTGATCACCTCCCATTTCATATGGGTCATCCTGGTCCCAGAAAGCCAATGAAAGGTCAGAGAGCATAGCAGCATTGGCATACTCAAGGTTCGCAAGATGCCAATCCAAAAGCATCCGCTCCTCCGGTAATTCAGCAACACCATAAACACGGCGAAAGGCCTCAAGGGCATCGCCAAGGGAGACATCAACAGACTTCAGCTCGTCCATTATTGGGTGCCGAAGCTTGCAGACCTTCTCCAGAAGCTTGTTGAATGCAAACTCGATTCTGGAATCAACCTCACGATCCACTGGCCTCCCGTCAGGCAGGTAAAGTGGGCACTTGTCACGAACCTTGTGGAGTGGGAAGCCCAACTGACGCGCTAGCACACCAAGAGGGTTGCCATTGATGCCTGTGAGTACGCTACCGCCGAGGTCAACAGCAGCCACCACACCAGGCCCCTGCATCTTTCGAGTAAGCACACGACCACCAGGGCGGAGACGGCCCTCAAGAATGACAACCTTGAAACCAAGGGAGAGTAGATGCCGGGCAGCACCAAGGCCGGCCATACCAGAACCAACGATGATGACCGAGGGAGACGAAGGGGAGATGGAAGGCTCAAAAGGGGGATTGCGAAAGATACCAAAATTGATGTACGCGTATCGACGAAGGAAAGAGTGCGCCGCGGTGACCAGGTGGTGGTGCTCCGCGCGTATGGCGGAGGAAGAGGTTTGCTCGGTAAGCCAGACGGAAGGATTCGAGCGCCAGAGAGAGACGATGTGGTTCCGAACCACAATGTAGTTGGCCTGGGCGGCGCCGCCGAGAACGGAGATGACGTTGGACTCGATCTCCTCCTCGATTAGGGAATCGATTGGAAAGCCAACGGCGCTTGCGATGAGAGCCTCAACATCCAGCTCGCGAGCAAGACGGGAGGAGGAGGAGGACGAAACGCGGCGGGAACGGCAGGAGGACGACGCGGAGGGGAGATCGTCGTCACCGATCTGGGAGTGGAAGAGCTCGTCCATGACCTCCTCGTTGTATACAATAGATGGTACGGATCGGGAAGATGAGTGGTGACGAAGGACGCGAAGCGCGTGGTAGGGGACCATCTCCGGGAACAGCTTCTTGCGGCGGCGCCGCTTCCGAGACGGGGACGGCTGAGCGTCACCATCACCGGCGGATGAAGGAAGGGGTGATGGTTGAGAGCCGTCGACGGGAAGAGTGGGATCGGAATCGTTTTCCATGAAGGCTCCCCGCCGGCGGGACCGCCACGATCGGGGAACAAGGGTTTTGGAGATCGGCTTTGTTGGGTTTAATTCCTTAATTAAATAACAGGAAAAAAAAAAAATTAAGACCATCGCAGATGAGCGGGTCGAATTTTTCCTTTTAAAAACTTTTATGGAAATTCTTAAAAATATAAAATAAAAATAACATTAAAAATAGTAATTTCAAGCAAATCAAATAATCTTTGCAATGATAGATATATGTTGCTCATTTTTATTATAAGAAAAAGGAAAAACAAAATTAAAGTAAATTATTTATGAAAAAAAATCTCAAAAACTAACTAATCCAATAGTAAAAGAAACTTATTGAATTTCTTAAAATAATAATAATAATAGAGTTTGCTTAATTATCATTGCTATTAAAAATACTTTTTTTAAAAAATTCATGCTATAAATAATAATTTATAAATAAAAGTTTAAACTATTTTTTATAAAAAATATTTTGTTATATCAACTTCACTATTATATTTTCATTATATTTTTAAACTAGATATTTTCATCTACTTAAAAATCTAAGTTATTATGTCTTATGTGAGCCACATCATATTAATTTTGCCATTATATCGACCATCTTTTACTATTTGATCTGATAAGTCACATCTCATTTTTATATCACTTGTAAAAGATTCATGCCAAATATGACTTATTTACATATAGAATAATATAAAAGTTTTCAATAATGATTAGATATAACATTAATTATATATTAAAATTTTAATATTATATTTAACTTAAAATTTTAGATTAAACTTTTTTAAAGTGAGAATCATATTCATATAGTTTATTAATATATCCTTTAACTATTAACTCTTTCGAGTAATTGGGTTAATACCAATAAACATCACACACACCAACAATTACTCAACCACTTAGTGTGGATTATAATAATTATTCCAAATAGCTCGCCAAAACATGAAAGTTATACATTGGCCAATTGATGTTTTATTAACAAAACCAAGTATCATGCACATCAATAGCTCAACCATGCAAAAGTGTCATGTGAGTTTACCAAAATTTTACTTGATGATGGTAACAAAAGTAAGGACCAATGAGACCTATTAATTGCAAGACCATTTAATATTAAATGAATAATTGGTTTTTAATACTAGTTGTTGTGGATGATGCATCACTTGTATTTAATAATTCTCTTATTTAAGTAAGAGGTAATTCATATTATTCATTTTTTTTAATTTTGAAATCTTATAAATAAAATCAAATGTCATGCTGAATGCCAAAGATGCTAAATCACACAAGTCACTCATTGATCTATGGAAGCATTATTAATATTATTAAGTCTTATAAATTAAGAGTGTTACTAAGAACCTGATTTTGACTTATAAACATTAAAAAAATATTTTGATTCAAGTAATATATTCGTACAAAAGCTTACTCAAGGTACTATAAGTTTAGAATAAAAATATCTTAAGATCACTAGGTAAGTAAGGACTTTTCCAAGGGTTAAGTTATTGCATAAGTTCTTTAACACTTGAAGTTTAACTTGATAAGAAGAGGGTTTTATTTGCCCACACTCAATGTAACTCAAGGTAATAATTAAAGTAGAAATATATACTTAATTAAAGTTCTTAAATTATAAATAGATTAATTCATTCATTTACACACATGAGCATAAGAAATTGGATATAGCAAGCAATCCCTATCATAAAATAAAAAGTAAAATAATAATTAAGCTGAGCTTTTTTTTGGTGATTGATGCTCTTGTTGTTGCTGGATATGGGCCAGGATCTCCCAATTTAACCCTCTTGCTTGCCTTCTTAAGTCACCTTTAGAATTGCACTGTTAAATGATCACTTATAATAGCTTTTGCCTCAAGTAAACTTAGCCACAACACTTCATCACTTCATAACTTTTTTTTATAATATGGTGAGCATATCTATTTAAAGAAATCTTAAGGGGTTCATTGATAATTTATTAGGCCTATGAATATAAAAAGACATTTAGGAATATTAAGGACCATATTTTTAATTTATACAAGATATTGTAAGAATTTTAAAAGTCATAAAAACTTAAAAAAATATATACTTCTAAATTATGACAAAAGTTTTCTTAGAAACTATAGCAAAATGCAATAAGAAAGCCCAAACACCTTGTGCTAATTTCCATATTTCATGTGACAATGCGATGAATGACAGGATCTGGAGGACACATGTCAATGTTGGTTCATCAGTAGATGCGAGTTTGTGGGGGACATAGGTCGCGTGACAACAGTGACTCAGAGACACAACAGGCAGAGGGTGAGCTTTACAAGTAGAGCTATAATGATGGCCAGTGATTGGAGCCAAAAACAACTCCAAAAGCTAAAATTAAGTAAAAATGGATCAAATTTTGTTTTGACAGAACTATGAGATTATTGTTGGGATTACTTAGATAATATTTTAAGTTGAAAATATTCAAAAAGTTATCAACTGATCTCTAAATATCTCAAAATGAAGTATATATTCAAATAACTAGATAAAGTAAATGAAATTAGAAATAAGTTAAAGAAAAAAAACTAAAATATTATGTAATGTTAAATAAGGGTCGACTATAAGTAACCCCCCAATGGTAGTGATAGTGGAGAATAATAAGAAGTAGATGAACCAATCTTAGCTCAACTTTGAGTTTAAATAGGACTAATGGCCCTCTAAGTAAAGCTTTAGCATAATGTGTAGGATGTTATTACATCAACCTCCCTAAGTAAGAAAGAGGTCAACTCTATAAAGCTAAGGTGAAATCTTTGATATTGCTCCAACATCTCAGGGTTTAAGCGATAAAACTCTTCAATAATCCAAGTATCGTCGAAGATAGAACATCTTCACCAATATGTCATGATTCTCTACTATGGTAGATCTTATTTGAGAATTGTTTAATTATCTAAGATTTGTTTCACTTGATCTATCAACTCAGCATATATGGCTAAAGATATTTGTGGGCTAGGTTTGCTCAATAATGATGGTGAAGGTTAAATTGGTTCACTAAGTATTGGGTGATGTGATTCCTTATAAGGTATGAGATCCTAAATATTAAATGTAGTATTGATTCCATAATTTTGGTGATACTAAATAGGTGGTGTAAATATTTTAAGTAGCATAAAGATTGGCTCGCATAAGTTAGGAATAAAAAAATGGAAGATAGACATGAGAAACATGAAAAAGGTAACATATAAGTGGCACCTATTCAAGAAAAACTTAGCCAAAAGGGACACTAAAACAACATAAAGGTTGCTTCATGTGCTAGGCTGTAACCTTTTCATTGGCATGAAGATGAGGTACTTGAAAAAGGGCTTGATAAATTAATGTTGTAATAAAGAAAAGAATGAAGTGCAGGTCACTTAAGTATAAATTGTAAGCATCAAAAGACTTTATTAAGTATTATGAGAAAACAAACTAACAAAGTAACTTGTGAAACTCATGAATACTTAAGAGATGAATTTGAAAGCAAAATGATACTATGAAGGGAAACGATGAAGTAAGAATCCACAAAGTGAAAGGAACATTAAATGGAGACAAAAAGAAGGCGATGTTGTAGAGTCAAAGGTAAAATGCAACAATGTCTCACTGCTTAGGCCTCACACGCCTCCTCCCAATACCAGAGTTGTGAAAAATCAATACATTAGAGTTCTTACTATGATCAATCCTAAACCTCATTAAGATGAAAGAAAGTAAAATTTTTTATTTATTGAAAAATTATTATTCCAAATGATAAGTGTTCATTCTTTATAAGAGCATAAGCACAAAAAAATATAAAAAATAAAAAAAAAACACAAAAATTATGATAAAACTATTTCCAAATAATTTTTTGAAAATTGATATTTAAGTTTTGAATTTTTGTCCAAAAGTTATATTATCAAAATTAGTGCCAAACAACTTTCTAAAAAGCTATATTTTTTGTTCTACATTAGCAAAGTTTGTGATGTCAAATCTAGGTCAATAAGTCACAGAGTGGGTTGTGGGTCGACATGCCACAAGTAGTGTCATGGGTTAGATTTGATGCCACATGTTGTAGATGGTTTGGTGGGTCGACGTAATGTTTGCATGTTACAAAGCAGATTGTCAAGTCGAGGCAGTGTCAACAAAATTGTAGGATCATAGTCAAGTTGGATTCATGCAGTGTAGGTTAGTAAGTCGATTTGGCATTATAGTGGGATGGATCAGTCATGGATCATTTCAAACTATTATTCATATCAAACCCGTTCACCAAACTGATTTGGCTACACGTGATCTGAGTCAGATGGTCAAGTTAGGTTGGGTTAATAGTGAGCAGTGGAGATAGTAATAGAGTTGACAAAACAAGGCCAGATGGCCATTTTTTCCCTTTATGTGTTTTTATTTTGAAGTTTGAGCACAAAGTACAATTTTGGACCTTTATAGATTTTGCACATAAAAAAACAGACCATATTTGTCTAAAAGTAGCAGCATTGACAATTTTGCAGGTAAGAGACAAGTTGGCTTGATGCAATCCAGGTTAGTAAGTTGGCTCGACATCGTAGATCGGAGTTGAGTTGATCATGTGTCAAACTGTGTCAATGAGTTAGCATAGTGTGACACATCACTCATGGATCATGCCAACCCGTGATCGTATCGAACTCATTCACTGAATTGATTTGGATGAACACGACCTGAGTCAGATAATCAGGTTAGGTTGGGTCAACGATGAGTGATGGAGTCAGTAACAGAGTTGATAGAACAAGGCCCAATTACCACTTTTTACCCTTTATGTGTTTTTATCACAAAGTTTGAGCATAAAGTATAATTTTAGATCCTTTCTAGATTTTGCACATAAAAAATAGATACCATATTTGTCTAAAAGTAGTAGCGTATGTTTGTTTGGCTCTTAGGTGTTGAAAATTTTGGTCAATGTCCTCAACTATTTCCCATAAGCGAGAAAAACTCATCTTTGATGAGTTAACTGCTTTATATTGGCTTTCGTAAGTCTCAAATGTGTATGTGTTTAGTTGTTGTAACTCTTCTCTTATGTTCCAAGTATCTTCGTTGTTTGTTCAACCCTTACAAAAAAACTAGATATCTTAAATAACTCTGGTTTCTAATTAGCATAGTTTAGTTGTCTTCTTTCAATTTGCTCACTTTTCTTACCATGATATGTTGTTGAACATTGTGGTAAATGTTCACTCAAGGGGTGTGGATGACAGCTTAAATGGCTCAGTAAGAATCATGATCAGCTCCATGTAAGCCACCAAATCTAAGACTTTGAATATGTTGCTGATGTCGTAGTCATCTAATAGCTCCAAAGTATAAGAACTCAGTCCAATATTTTTTAATATTTAAAAAGGACTAAAATCTTTTATCTATTACTTTTGCAAAGTTCCTGGTAGGATCCTTTAGAATTTAATTAGTATTATCACATATTCTTTTGAAAACAATTTATGCCTATAGTATGCATTGGCTAATTTCTTGTACTGCTCATTACTGAGATTTATTTTTTTGAATATGCTTATGGACCTCCCTTATATATTTTGCAAACTCTTATGCAAACATGGATGTTTGTGCATGAATAGATAATGAGATTAGGTTGACAAAGCTATGAGGTTTATGTTTGTTATAGGTTTCAAAGGATCTCATTCTTATGGACCTATTGATGAAACTATTATAGGCATACTCTGTAAATGGTAAAAGTAGATCCTAATTCTTTTTATTTTCTCTTGCTAAACATTATAAGAGATTTCCTAAATTACAATTTACTATCTTAATTTGACTATCAATTTGGGTGGTGCTAAGGTGATGATAATCTCAACTTTATTCCTATAAAATGCCAAAGGATTTTTTGAAAGCATAAAATGAAATAAGCATCTCTTTTAGTGATTATGGTATTAGGCAACCCATGAAGTTTTATCACTTCATTAAGAAATATTTGAGTAATATGTGAGGAATTAGATGTTTTGAAGAATGGGATGAATCTAACCCTTTTCATGAATTGATCTACAACCTCAAAAATTGAGTCATGCCTTCAAAGGGTTTTAGGTAACCCAATGATAAATTGATGCGAAGGCCTTACCATGCTAGTGATGGTAACAACAATTGGATTTAGAGTCCAATATTTTGAGAACGATGTTTAGTGACTACACAATTCTTACATCTAATAATTCAAGTCTTTAATGGCCATGATGGTTTTAACTTGTTTGAATTGATTTATTAGTCCTCCTGTATGTGTCTCTAAAACTAAGACAACTTGATATATGATAAATTAGACTTCTACGTTGGTCTAATTTAAAGTCTATAAAACTAAAGATACTCAATAGATTATTAAAAATATTAAATGATATCATACACTAATTAGGGTTATATGACATGTTTAGTATTTCATAATTATTTAAAGATTAATATCTAAAATCATAATGTAGATTATTAAGTAGAGTAGATGACAAACACATTAAGCATTAAACATAGAATTCTATTAATCAATTTTGTCATATCTAATTTTATACATATAAAATAAAGAATTTAAAACAAACTCTATATGAAGTATTTTAATAAAAAGAAGAGTAACTCTAACTTTAGATAACTACATAAAAAATAAAAGTTATCAAAAGAGTACAACTTCTTAGTAATGATGTCTTATAGTTTTTTTTAAAGTTGGTGTATTGATGCATAGCAAATTTAAACTCCTATCAATATCTAAATTATAGCTTATAATACTAGAGAAGTTTAATAGATTATTAAAGAATATTAAAAGATATTATGCACTAATCAAGACTAAATGAGATATGTAGTATTTTAGAATTATTCAAAGATTGACATTCCAAAGCTGTAATATGGATTATTAAGTAGGTAAAAATACCTTATACAATAAGTATAAAATCTTACAAAATAACTTTTTTTACATCTAAATTTATACTTATAAAATAAAAAAATTAAAGACAAACTTTATTTGAAGTACTTTAATAAAAACAAGTAACTCTAACTTTAGATTACTATTAGAAAATAAAAATTAATGAAAGGATACACCTTTTGGTGATGATGTCATGTAGTTTTGTGAGTATTAACATTTAGATCACTAAGGAGGTACAAGGGTAATGTAGGGTGATTTAAGTTAGTAAGAAAGTTTGGGGGTGTCGACAAAAGTGAGAATTTATTTTGTTACTGGCTGTCCTGATGAAAGGTCTCTCACTTTTGATCCTTGTCTCTCATAAGAGATTTAGTTATCGACTCTCCCAATAGAAGGTTTTTCACCTTCAACCCTTGTCTCTCACAAGGGAAGATGAAATCTCTCCAACTAGAGTTAAGCACATATACTTTATTTACAAAAGATAAAAGTATACAAATAAAATAAAATTTTACTTCATAATTTTTATCATTTTATCTATAACTTGATGAGCCTCCTTATTTATAAAAACCTCAAAGATTCATCAGAAAGTATTTTAAAAAATAAAAAATGAAAAAAATAAAAACTTAAATTAAATCAAGTGGTTCCCAAATTAGCTATGTGTTTCGAGCGATGCTAACAAGTGATGAAATGACAGCTGGCAAAACGGTGGGCCAAGTGGCACGATGGAGCTGTCTGTCTAAATTTTGGATAGGAACTGGTCGGGAAGAGTAGAACTGGTTGATGGAACTGGTTGGTTGGCATAGGTCATATCAGGTTGTCACGTGTAACATGTTGGCACAGGTTGAGCATGGATCAAAGAGTAGGTGCACAGGTGGACATGGGTCGTGACAGCTATTACTGATGACGACGATGACGATGATAGAAGGTGGTGGATGGTGGAAAGCGACAAAATCAATAAAAAACTTAATTTTAAGCATTTTTCTAAGTAATTTTCAACCAAAATTTGTATCAATAAACTTGTGAAACTTGAGTAATGCCAATAGATGTGCATTTGTAAGCTAAGTTAGATACTCTTGTGTCATCCTCCCTAAGTGAGAGAGAGCTTAGCTCAATGGTGTTAAGGTGATGGTACAGTAGTGTTCTAACAGGTATTATAGATATAATATAAGTCATAATAGGTAAGTCAAGAGTACTCAATTAGAGGCTTGCCCTTCCAACAAACTAAAAATTTTCGAGTTTATAATCTTTAGTTAAAATTATCTCATGATCTATAATTTTCTTCACATTATCCTTACTCTTAATACTAATATTATGATAGGAATGAGTTCACTCAACATGAGAGAATCAGGCTCAAATGACTCACTAGATATTATATGTGAAATCCTATAAAAAACTAAATTCTTAATGTTAAAGGTTGCACTGATTCTATACTATTTTAGCAAATCCAACACATACATATTAGTTTTTAATTTTTGAATATTCTTAAAATGTTCACCTTCAAGCGCTTATAATTTCTTATAAGCTCTAAGAAAAAACTATTATGACATAATGCTAATTATAACATAGTCTCTTTCATAAATTTTCTAATATTTTTTTTAAATATCTACTAATTTGTAATATCTTTCATTACGTAGATTAATTTGTTTAGATATTATTTTATGAGCGACAAAGAAAAGAACATAGATAGAACTTCAAAAGTCTATTCATAAAAGAATAAGATCAATGGGAGATCTTGACTCATGACACATTTTGAAGGGACTTAGATCAATACTATGATTCACGAGATTATTGTGTTAAAATTTGACTTATGATAGTAGTTGATGCCAAAGCTTAAATTGTCCCCTATCAAGTTACAAAGAAAATTCCTTAAACTATGATCTACTATTTCTATTTGCCCATCTAATTGTAGATAATATGCTGAAGAAAAGTTTAGATTAGTCTCTATTAAATTTCATAAGGTCTTCCAAAAACAATTAGTAAATTTTACTTTTTGATAGAATATTATGGTCAATCTACATGGTTGTTTCTTAATATTTATGTTAGTGCTAAAAATTTTGGTGCACCTCTAATTGTCTTGTAGTTATGGGGATGTAAGGGTGCACCTAATCACTAAAATTATTAAATTTTTCATATTTTCTAATGCTTTCTAAACTTCTTTATTAGAAATTAAGTTTTCTTCTTTCTTTAACTCTTATTGTTCATTAACACTTTTTAAGTTCATAGTCGTAGATTTCTTTGAACAGTTAGTAGCTACATATCTATCTTCATGGTACTTAAAATAGGTAATTCGAGGTTAGGTGAGTTGACTTAAAGAAGGTGTAAAGAAGTGGATGATAATATGAGTTTGGGAGGCTTAAAAACTACAATGAATGAGGTAGACGAAGTGCGAGTATGAATGGGTTGAGAAATGGTGGTTCAGGCCTTTGTAAGATTTGGGTTATCATTTCTCTTAAAATAAAGAATTTTACCTCTTTCTATATTTCTAATTATATAATAGTTTTTCTCTAAGATAGTAACATTTCTCAAGTTAAGCTTAACCTATATGTATTCATTTAAACCTATCTTAAAATAAGAAAATACTATTTACTTGGGTTTATCTATATCACATTTAAGTTTATAATTTTCAAATTAATTAATTACTTCTCAATAGATCTATAACATTGGAAAAACCTTTACCATTTTTTTAATATTTTGACACTATAGGTTATTGGAACAAACCTATAATATAACATAACCTTAGAGTTTGTTCAAGTTTGGGATACCTCTTCATCATTGTTAGAATATTGTCACTTTAAGTTTTTAAGAAACCTATGAGTAATGTTGATAAGTTTAGTCTTAAAAAATTTATATTTTTTGCTCACTCATTTGATACTAATCAAAGTAATCATCTATACTAGTATGCCAGCCAATGTAATCTTTAAGATTATAACTATCATTAAAAGTTGAGGCATCTAGTTTCACATCAGGGTTATGCTCTCTATCTTGATGCCTCTTAGGTCTTTTCTCCTTACTTGACATATCTAAATTATCATTTTTTATTTGACTCATCGAATGATTCATTTCTTCTTCTATAATCATTATTTCTATATTGGAAATCTTGATCAAATTCATTAAAAAGATCAACATGTCTTTTATGATTTCTATATCCTTTAGGGTTTTCTTTTTGTAAATCTTTGGTTGTGGCATTTCTTTTCTTATTTTTTTTTCCAAAATTTGGTTTACACAAAGGTTAAAAAAGATTTTTTAACTATCTAGGTGAGTTGTGTTATTGATTAAGATATTTCTAACATGAGGTCTTGGTTTAAATTTTGTCTTTGATTTTGAACAAATTCTTAACTTTGATTTGTTATTTGATAAGACTTGCCACATCTTGTGATCATTCAAATATATGTCACATAAAGGATACCAAGAAAAAAAATAATTTGAGATATCTTCTTTTTTATAAAAACTTATGAAAGTAAAGCAATCGTAGATACAGACCACCAAAGCTAAGATGGGGTCATACTTCTAGGAAAATGGAGAGTGATCAATGTTCTGCTTTAGCTAGGCCACCAACTAGATAAAACCAAATAGTTTTCAAAAGAGATGGTGGAGAGTCGTATCACTACTTTTGTACTACCGCTTAAGATAAGATTTACCTAAAATTAGTAAAGAGTTATTTAGTAAATAAATTAAGCAAAAAAGAAAAAAAAACTTTTTTAGTAAAAAATAACATTATCTAATATCAAAGTTGATGTAGAATAAAAAAAATCATATTCTTTAATAACAAAATTAAATATACTAAAAAAAGGAATTTTTTTAGTAAAAAACTATAAGATATAATACCAAAATTGATACAAGATAGATTTAGACTTCTACCAAGGTCTAAATTAGAGTCAATAATACTATAGATATTTAACAGATTATTACAATATATAAAAATAATATTATATACTAATTAGGGTTAGATGACTTGATAGTATTTTAGAACTATTCAAATATTGTTATTCCAAAACTGTAATGTGGATTATTAAATTGAGTAGGTCAAAGTATCTTAAGAATTAAGCATAAAATCCTATAAAGTAGTTTTTGTCACATTCATATTCATATATATAAAATAAAACATTTAAGATAAACTATATATATAAAGTATTTTAATAGAAAAAATAACTCTAATTTTATATTACTATCTAAAAAATAAAAATTATTGAAAGAGTGTACCTTTTAGTGATGATATCTTGTAGTTATATAGGCATTGACATTTCAAGAACCAAAGAGGTAAAAGGGTGACATGTTGGTGATTTGGTTTAGTAGGAAAGCTTAAAGGGATTGATGAAAGAGAGAATTTATTTTATTATCGACTCTCTTAATGAAAGGTCTCTCATATTCGATCCATGTCTCTCATAATGGATTTGGTTATAGGCTCTCCCAATAAAAGATATCTCACTTTGGATCCTTTTTTCTCACAAGAGAAATTAGAATCTCTCTAACTAGAGTTGGGTACACATACTTTGTTTACAAATATGAAAGCATACAAATAAAATAAATTTTTTAAATCCATAATTGTTATTATTCTATAGCTTGGTGAGTGTTCATATTCATAGAGATCTCAGAAGTTCCTTAGTAAGTTTTTGTAACAAATAAAAAAGCTAAAAATTTAATTGAATTAAGTAGTTCTCAAGTTGGCAATGCGATTAGGGCAATAATAATGACGAGAGAAAAAATGAAGAGTTGTAAAATGATGAGGTGAGTGATGTAGTGCAAATGTTAGTTTAAATTTTGGGTAGGTGTAGGTTGGATGGAACAAAATAAGTTGATAGGACTTGCAGGTTGTCGCAGGTCATTACAGGTCTTAGTAGGTAACAGGTTGTCGCGGGTAAAATAGTGTTCTTCTGTCAATTTGGGTCTTATAGGAATGCGGGTTAACTTAGGCAGTGGTAGTGGTTACTGACGATGGTACTGATGGCAGCAAATGATAGTGGACAATGACAAACAGTGCAATCAATAAAAAAAAATTAATTTTAAGTATTTTTTAAAATAATTTTTAACCAAAATTTTTACCAATAGACATATAGAAATGGTGTGATGCTAGAAGATGTGTGTTTGTAAGCCAATATTAGATG
Source organism: Vanilla planifolia (assembly GCA_023846275.1). Taxonomy (NCBI): domain Eukaryota; kingdom Viridiplantae; phylum Streptophyta; class Magnoliopsida; order Asparagales; family Orchidaceae; genus Vanilla; species Vanilla planifolia. The sequence goes on from CM043870.1 coordinate 5,880,300, forward strand.
CTCTTACATCACACATGAAGCACCATAGATAAAAAAGGTAACAAAGTGGGGCTTGGGTTAGTGGAAAAGTTTGGCTAAAGTGATAACAAGATGGTATTCTAGGGTGTGGAGCCTTGTTGAGGAGGGTGGCAATTTGGTTAAGAGAGTAGAAAGGTGGGTGAAGACCTTAGGGTATTAGAGGAAGAGAAAATTTGTTTGATTGTCGGCTCTCCTGGTGGAAGGTTTCACCTTTGATCTTTATCTCTTACGAGTAGCAGGAAGTTGGAATATCTTCAACTAGGTTTGAGCACACACTCTTAGTCACAAAAGATGAAAGTATATAAATAAGAGAATTTTTATTTATCAATAATAACATTACAAGGAGAGAGCATTTCTTATTTATAGATGAAGAATAGGTCAATAGCTATGCATGGGGAAAAGGAGAATTAAATACTCATTAGAAACATATAGTATGAGAAAGATGAGAAGCCAACATAGGAAAAGATAATTTTGGAGTTAAAATACTTAAAAATCTAAAAAAGATATTTAAAATTCTAAGATATTATTAACTTCAAGTGGGCATGAGAAAAGGTAATTTTGGAGTTGAATTACTTAGAAATCTAAAAGTGATCTTTAGAATTCTAAGACATTAACTCCAAATGAATCATCCATATTAAATATAAAATATAAAAATATATAAAATCTTTAGAATTTCAAGACATTAACTCCAGGTGGGTGAATCAAATTAAATGCAAAGTATAAAAATACATGAAAAAATAATGATATTATGCAATAATATAACACAACTATTGGATGTTAATGACGATATGATTATGATGCTAGAAGTGGATGAGATAAATGAAGGCAATCAGCATGTCTAGAAGGCTGGTGGCTAATGGGTGGCCAAACAATGTATGGTGATGTGGGCATCAGGTAGCCTGGCGATGGTAGGTGATCAAGTGATGTTGGACGATCAGGCAACAGCAATCAGGAGTAGCATATGATCTAGTGATGATGGACGACTAGTAATAGCAGATGAGGAATGCACAAGAACTAATGCCAATGATGACATATTGTACTACAAATTATGATTAGATAAATAGAGAAAAAATAATGACAATAATCATAAGGAAAAAAGCATTATAGTCAACCCATATGGTTTTAAAAAATGACATATAAAAATAAGATTTGACACGATGTATCTTCGCGTTCAAATGGAACTAGTGTGACACCAGCGGGTGTGTGATTATGAGTTAACATAAAACAATCCTATGTCAAATCCCTAAGTGATGTTGACAATATGCAAAGTTGCTTATAACAAAAAAGATAACCATAATTAATTATATGATCATGTATTACCTTCATTGAGTTTGGAACTAATTACTTATAGAGACAAGCAATGTAGTGAGTAAGTTCAGTCACTTGCTAAGGGCATCAATGACTTTGTTTTCTACCCTTGGCTTATGCTTAAGGATGAAGGTATTTCTTTAAAGAAATTCAACCCACTTAACATGTTATAGCTTTAACTTCTTCTTTAAATTAAGGTATCTTAAGGTCTTATGGTTAGAAAAAAATATACATTCTTGGGGTAAAAGGTAATGACTCCGATGCCTTAGTGTTTGGATTATTATATAAAATTTTTTATAGTAAACAAAGCATTTCTCTTGGGACTCACTTGGTTTTTTGCTAAGTACATGATTGGTCATCTTTCTTGATTAAAAACTCTTATTCTTACTCCTAAGTTATCACATGGGACTTTAAAAATGATAGAAAAATTTTGAAGTCAGAGTATGGTGCTTAGGTCATATTTTCCTTAATTTTCTCAAATTTATTAGTTGTAGGGGTCCACTTAAAAATTTTGATTTTTGATACAGTTGATTATAAGGGAAGCGATGGTATTAAAACTTTTAATGAATTTCCTATAGAATATTGTTATGCCATGAAAGCTTCTTACATCATGGACAAACTGAGGTGTTGGCCTATCAACTATAACCTTAATCTTATTGGGATTAGTTGATATGCCACCTTTTGAGATTATGAATATTAGAAAGTTCACATGAATAGCAACACAAGTGCATTTTTTAAGGTTGACATATAGGTGGTTCTCTCTAAGCACTAAGCAATTTTTTTTTAAATGTGTTTGAAGTGGTACTAAATGGTGTGACTGAAGATTAAGATGTTATCAAAGTAAATTATAATACATTTTCTTAATAGAGTCAAGGTATTAAGGTCATTATTCTTATATTTATGTTAGATGCATTATAAAAATTGAAGGGTATTATTAATCATTTGTATAGACCATCTTTTGTTTTAAAAACAATTTTTCACTCATCCCTTGGTCGAATCCTAACTCGGTGGTATCCACTTTTCAAAATCTATTTTCAAAAAGATAGTGGTTCTAGTCATATAGTCTTATAGATCATTCAAGTATGAGATATAAAACTTATATTTTATAATTATTTTATTAGTAGCCCTACTATCAATACACATTCTTTGTAAACCATTGTCCATGGGGGCTAGAAAGGTGGGGATAACACAAGGGCTAAGGCTTTCCCATATAAACCCTTTCTCTAATAACTCTTGTACTTATCAGGTGAGTTCTTAATGTTCAGAAAGAATTATCCTATAATGTGATAAATTTGGTAAACTAGTCGTAAGCATTAGGTCTATAGTATGTTGGATGTCATGAAAGGATGGCAAACCTTGAGGTTTTTCAATGAAAATATCTAGAAAATTTGAAAGAATAGATTCAAAAGGGAAGCTATAGCTATGTTAGGTATCCCACTTGGTATCTCTTTTAGAGTAATGGCTCATATGATAGTACCTTTAGTAAATTCTTATCTACCTCACTAAAAGACATAAATTGGATTTTTTTTATCTAAGATTAGGGACATAAGCTATCTTCAAGAAATTTGTTAAATTTAAGTGGTATAACATATTATTTCTTGATAAGAATGGATGCTATATTGATCCAAGAAATAGTGCACAAGTTTAGGTGGTGAGTGGTGGTAAGTCTAAGACGTGTTATTTTATTGGTAGAAATAGAGTTGATACTATTATTACTATCTATGATGACCTTACAAAATTTTTCTTTGAGTTTAATGAAGGTATAGAAGATGGTGATGCATCTTCAATCTTCACTAGCCTTAGGTTGGGTGAAAATATATCTCACAATGTTAATGGGTTTACTGTCCTCAACAATATTCTCTCCTTAAAGTATTCATTAGATAGGTTAGAATAAAAAGTACATTTTTTGGTCTCTCTTTTTTTACTGTTAAATTGCTCACCTCTCTTCCTTCATACGACTTTTTTGTCATGAGGGGTGATGGGCCTCCATATGACTTTGTTCATAATATTGGGTGTTCAATTAGGTGGTTGATTTGGTTTTGTGGTGAGTTTAATGATTGGGTGTGAGAAGAAATTTGGGCGTATGACTAGTAGATGGTCCAGGATTGTGGTCAGAAGGCCAACTATGGTGTTGGTTCAACACTTTTGATTGGATATAACTTCTAGAGATGCTCAAACTGACTAATAATCTTATATATTTCCTCTAAATTATGAATGTTATCCATGAAAGGCTTTCTTTGCACATCTTATTTAAGCCCAGCTCAAAATTGAAAAAGTATTGAGTCACCCTTGTGTTTGATGAGTCAATCCTTAAATATTTAGTATTTTATTTTAGTAGATTTATTTAGTGTGAAATAGGTATATATCTAACAAACAAACTATGCAATTTTGATGATAGTAAACTAGTAATCTGAAAAGTACCATAGAGCCTTTATCAAGTTTCAAGGACTGAAGGCATACACATTAGCTTTGATAAGGTTTTATTTTACAATGAAATAGAATATTAGCTCTTGATTTTAAGACATTCTCCTTTCGTATCAATTTCAAATCATATTTAGACATCTAATTGTTTAATCTCTCAATTCTTTTTTTGATTCAAATCTTACTTAAACCATTTATTGATAATTATATTTTTTTAATCATTCTATCCTTGGTTAAATCATATTTGTATATTTTTTTTTATCAAATTTCATGTTAGTTTGTTTGCCAAATCTTGATTAAATAAAACAATAATTCACTTAAATGTTTAATAATTAAAATAGAAAATTTTCTACCACTTAATAACCATAATTAACCTATAATCTTGCATGCATACATGTGAGTTGGTGGATGAATTCCTTAACACACAATGGGGGAGCCATACCCATTTTGGCTCTACATAACACCTCTGCACGAATACTTATAAATTACAGATACTCCTCCTTTCCAACAATTTGAGACTAAAACTCTGCTTGTCTGCATCTAAAATTGGTAGCGTTCAATATCATTCGATCGAGCATTTTTGCGATTGCACGATGGAGATTGCATCCACCTTTAAACAACGATCTTAGTAGATCCAACCATCCATTTGATAAGTCCATCGAATAATTATCAATTCATCAGCTGCAATCGCTTGATCCGTCATACGATCATGATCTTGTCTCAGTTCATCAGACGATTATTTTTATTTTTACCATTTGAAATAATCTATCTTTGATGTGATGGTCCAGATCTCTCTTATTTGAATCTTACAATCTAAATTTAATATCAATTTTATCATTGATTAATTAAACGATCCAAATCTCATTTAACTTGATTGAGTGATCGTGATCTAATTAAGCTTGATTCAATCGTCCAAAACATATTCACCTTTACAACGTTTGATCGAATGTCGAGATCTCCTTTATGCCTTTCCAACAACTCCAATCAATCCCATCTAATGGCTCTAATCAATTAAGCATAACAGTTAATTAAGTAGTCATTATTATGCCATTGAAGTAGATGTTTTGAAAGAATATTTTAAGATCTTTTTAAGATGTTTGGAAGTAGCTTTTCACTCACTTTCTAATGATTACGAAAAACATTTTTTCTATAAATACCTAATAATTGTGAATGGAATTACTAATAAACATAAACAAGATTTTAACATCTCAAAAAAAAAAGCTGCATCATATTCTACTGGCACAAATTTTTTCTGCCAGCACCTATGACTTACGACTATTTGAAATTCCAAATCTTTCTAGCAAAGCCTACTTCTTTTAAGCTATCATTTTCTTAAATTTTTTTATTATTTTTTAGCTCTTTGTGCCTTTTTATATTTATCAACAAACGTAAGAAAATTTATACTATTTTATTGAAAATTAATTTCCAGTTGTATTTTTTCTTTTTCTTTTGGGTTGGGCGGCATGGTATTTGCGAAAGCATAATTTCGATTTGATCTCATAAAAAACTGAGTTAGGGTTGAGCTCATAAAAGCTTGGGTTATAGTTGAACTTGTAAAGGCTAATAATTTTTAGGTGAACTATAAGAAAAAACCTTAAGTTATAATCCTTTTATTAGTAGAGTTTTTTCCCAACCTCAGTTAGGAGTGGACGTAGGTTTTAGTTTGAACTGAACAACCTAAAAATTTTAGCATACTATTTCAACTTTAATTTTATTTTTCTTAAATATAAAAATTATAAATTAATATATTTGTAAATAAAAGTTTTTATAAATATAAAAATATTTTTATAACAAAATTTTGAAAAATAAATATAATCCAAAAATTAGCAAAAATAATTTAAAACAACAATTCACCACCCTCTTATGGGATTTACATACTCTTTTTTACTTCAAAAAAGGTGACCAAAAGATCTACATTGACATAGCAACTCAAATATTACTCATCAAAACAAGCAATGTACTAGTTAACTGACTTTCCTCCTTGGGTTAGACATTATCATCAGTAAAGTAATTGGTTCTTATATAAGAGGGGGTATGTATTTATTCTTTAGGATTCTCTTAAACTCATTCCAAGTTCTTATAGATGATGATCCTCTCTGTTAATTGTAGGTGTCCATGATTTTCATAAATAGTTGAGCTTGTTTATCTAATTTTATTTGAGCAAATTACACCTTATGTTTTTCATTAATTTTAAACCATTAGAAGTAATGGTCTAATGTTGCATCTCATACCAACTAGTCCTTAGGTATTGAGGTTCCTTAAAAGATTGAGTTTTGTCACTTTATGGATTTCATAAGTTTGTAATCGTCATTTTTTGGAGCCGTTCTAAGAACAGGTCATTGATTTTAAATGGTATTTGATTAGGTGGATTGAAAATGTCAGCTTAGAGAATGTGGATCTTTTTGAGTTCATTTTAGCTAGGTGATCTTAACTCCAACCATATTCTTCTAGCTTAGCTTCCACAATTTTTAGTCAGATTAAGAGGTATTGGAGGGTCATTTTTGCTTGATGGATGTGTAGGTGCACTATGTAAGTTCTATTAGATCTCATACACATATGCTTAAGTAAAAAGAAAAAAGAAAGAAACAAGAACATCTTTCTATTTTGCTCCTTTGTCTTTTTTATTATTGTGCCAACAAAAAAAATTATGAAAAGTTTAATTCATATTTTTTTATTCGTTAGCAATGCAAGCACTAATAAATCGAGCTATGATACCAGTTGGATGCAGACCTCCTAGTACAGGAGTTTTAAAGAATTAACAAGTTAGAGTTCTTATTATGATCAATCATAAACCTCAATAAGATGCAAGAAACTTAAATTTTTACTCATATAAAGATTATCATTCCAAAGGATAGAGCTCTTCTTTTTATAGAGAGCCTAATCACAAAAAGATAAAATAAAAAAAATTATGGTCAAATGCTATTGTTAAATTACTTTTTAAAAAGTTGCATTTTCTATGTCTAAATTATGTTTAATTAAAAGACGTTTCCAAAGGTGTGGCTAAAGATAATACTAAAACATGTGAAAGTTATTATTTTGGTCGAACAGTTATGTTGTCAAAGTTGTTTCCAAACAGATTTTTAAAGAGCTATGTTTTTTTATTCTATGTAAGTCATGTTTGGGTGGGTCATCATGGGTTGAATCTATGTTAGTGGGCATGGAGTGAATTGGCTACTCTACATGCTGTTGCTAATGCTGCGACTCATAGATCAGTCAATGGTTCGATGTAGCATGGGTAGGTCGCAAGTCGACGTGTCATAAAGTAGGTTGGAAAATCAACAATGTCATTGTAGTCACAGGTTGGAGTCAAGTATGTGTAAAGAAGGGGGTTAGCAAGTTGGTGCAGGATTGTAGATTGAAGTCAAGTTGGTCATGTTTTGAATTATGTCAATGGGTTGGTGCATCAGGACAGATCGCTCACAAAACATGTGAACCTATAATTAGGATCAGACCCATTCGTGGAACTGATTAAGTCGAATTTAATCAAGGTCGAGCTAGCGACAAGTGATGGAGCTAACAAAAAGGGCCCAATTGGCCATTATCTTGTCCTTTTTGCATTTTGTGGTAAATTATGAGCCTAGGGGTTTAGATTTTGTATGTAAACAAATATATACATTAATTGTTTGGAAGTAGTGGCATATGTTAGTTTGGCTCTTAAGTATCGAAAATCTTAATTAGTGTCATCACCACTTTTGATAAATCCAAAACATATATATTGATACTTAATTTTTTCATAATTCCAAATAAACTAACATCACAAAAATACAATTTCATGAGGATTCCCAGTAGAAATCTCTCAGATATAACATAGATCATCATAATCACCCTCACCAAGTTCCTTAGGTTATTTATAGCATCTATTATTATTTATGTATTTCATTATCTAAGTTAATTTATTTAGTAATGTGTTTGTGCAATGATAAAATAAGATGAGCAAAAGACTCAATAGACTTAGAAATCATGAGGTAAGGGAATCAAATTATCAAGACTTTTAGGATGATTTTCAAAACAAATTTTAAAATACTCAAACCCATTTTTTTATTAATAGAATTATTGTAAGCAAAATAAGTAGATGATAATAAAAGAACTTAAGTAGGATTATGTTCCTTTACCCAGCTAAGAAGAATATTTCTTAAGCTTTAGTTAACTAATTCTATTTGTTTATTTATTTAAGAATGATAAGCTAATGAAATTTGAGTTTCATATTTAATAAATACCAAAGTATTTTTCATAAATAACTAGTAAATCAAATATCACGATCTAACACAATTGTTTATGATAAATCATAGGATTTTATAACTTCAAGGAATAGTTTTGCAATATTAGAGGCATCTAATGCTTATGGAAGCGTATGAAATTAGCCATCTTAAAAATCTTGTTAAAAACCATAGATGGAGAATCATGTTTTTTAATATTTTCAATAAACCTAATATAAAGTCTATACTTATATCTTAACATGGTCATTATAACATTGGAGATTATGTATATGCCCCTTATCCTTATTTCTTAGATTTAGCTATAGCATGATTTTTACATTGGACAACTATTGATGCAACTTTAAAGGATAATCTTATCCAATAAATTTGGTTAATCACGTCTCTTATAGTTTTGTCTTGATAAACATGTCCTGCAAAATCTCTGGCATGCATTTTCTAGACAAGAAAATTGTTAAGAGATGTACGAGGAATGTAAGATTAAGATCCACAAAAAACACATTTTTTAAATGTTAATCATCAAAAACTTTGGTATGTGACGTATTGACTTCACGATAAATATCACCGAGGTCCAAGAAATCATTATATAAATCTTTAATGCATGCAAATCCAAGAACACTTAAAAGTCATTAGCACCACTTTTTCTTAATTAAACCCTCTTTTTTAGTATAATCCATAATTAGGGCCAGTATCATATTAAATCCTTGAATGAATCCTCTATAAAATGTGTCTTATGTATGAAGTTATGAACTTCATGTGCATTTATGAGACTTGGCCATTTGACTATAGCTTTTATCTTTTTAGGTCAATAGTCAAATCATTTTTCAAAACAGTAAAACTTAAGAAAGATACCTTTTTAACTAAAGTCACACTTTTTAAGACTAGAAAGTAAGTTCTATTCACTTAATGTGGTGCATACTTGTTTAAGATGTCTTAAATATTCATATGAGGTATGATTATAAACTAATATGTTATCAAAATAGATGACTACAAAATTACCTAGTTAAAGTCTTAAAATCCAAGTCATATGTCTCATAAATATATATGGTGTGTTTGACAATTCGAATGACATGTCTAACCATTCATATAGTCTTTCTTTATCTTAAAAGTAGTTTTTTATTTCTCATCTTGCTAAATTCTAACCTAATATCATCCACTTTTTAGATTTATTTTAGAAAATATGATGACTCCAACCATTTGATTTCAAAGATCATTAAGCCCAATAATTAAAAGCCTATATTTAATCATTATTTTGTTACTAGCATAGTTATTTATGCATATGCCAACTTTTATCTTTTTAGGAGCCAATAAAGTAGGGACAACACATAGACTAATATTTTTCTTAATAAATCTCTTTTGAATGACCTCATTTTCTTGTCGAGTAAGTTCTACATGAGCCTATGGATTAATTAGTTGTGGAAAATGTGACAGTGAGGCATCAATAACTATATCTATAATATGTTGAATATTTCTCAATGGTGAAAACTTGTTTAGCAAGTCATTAAGAAATACATCAACAAAATATATCAATAAAGGCGGGACTATGAGTGGTTAAGTAGGTATATTAATAAATACTTTCCTAATTGCTACAAATCAAATAACTTCAACATTGGCCATTTCTCTCTCAATCTTAACTAGTAAAATAGTACTAAGTAATTTTCTCTTTCTTTTATTTTTTTCTTTTAAATTATTTGGGTTAGAAAGTTTTTTTAGGGAGGTGAGGAGTATAAATTAATCTTTTTTCCCTTATATATGAAAGCACTTGTATTATATCTTCTATTTATGATAATATTTCTATCATATAAATCTTCCTAATATAAGGTCACCTACTCACATTAAGATAACATCATGCTATAGTTCCTCAAAATATTGACTAAGATACGATGTGCAGGAGGAGGTGGTATATGAGTGTCAAGCTTATCATTTTTACAATATTTTGTGTTACAGCATTGATACAGCTACCACTATCTATAACGATCTTATAGGGTTTATCTTTATTTCCAATGAAGGTACTGAATATATTAATATGTCACTAATTTTCAATGAAGGTACATAATTAATGCTTTCACCTAGTACTTGTATTTTTTCTTCTCCTCTTTATCTGGCTATGTAATCTCTTATTCTTCAACTTTAGCACTTTCTTCAACTTCTTTTATGCTTATATATAAGGTTCTCTTAGGATACTAGGCTGCGACATACTTTCTCCCATTACAATAACAATAACAATATTATACTCCAAAACAAGTAGATGGTTTGTCTAAGGGTTAGACTTGATGGGTTAATGGTATGATTAGGACACAAATTACTTGTAGAGCAGTAGCAGAAGTGATGAAAGTAGTGCTATAAGTGTCACGAAGGGAAGTGATTAAAGGAATCTCACTCTTATGAACAATCAATCCCCTAAATCTTTCTACATCACGAGCAATATTATATGCCTTTCCTAAGCTAATAACATTTCTCAAGTATAGCTCGACTTGAATAGACTCTTTGAGCTCATCTTGAAATCAAGATAGTACTACTTGATTTGACCCTTGGACACTACACTCAAGCATATAATCCTCAAATATAGTATTTTATTTATCAAAAATTTTTAAACCTTAGGATAGACATTTCCATTTATCTAAAAGCTAACAAGAATAAAAGTAAGTAGAAATTTAGCTTATAAATAAATTTTGAGCTCTTCTTATGATCAAGGTAATGCTTGATATTCATTAAGATACCATCTTTCTAATCTATAAACAAATAACCTATAACATGATGTGAACTTATTTATTGTAAATTAATACTTTCAATACTCACTAAGATCATATTAGTCAAAATAATTCTTCATTCTATTTCTCAACCTCAATAAGCTTTAGAATCTAAAATTTCATCAAATGTTGGGGCTTTTATTTTAATCGTATTAACTCGAAGATCATCATCCATTTCGTGTCTTCTATCATAGGCACGTGGAGTAGCTTGATGCGTTAGCCATTGTTCCTACAAGTTTAGTTTTTGGATGATAATTCCTCCACTTCAATGTCTCTTGTCATAGTATATATTTTGCCTGATTTACTGTCTCTATGTTGTTCCAATTGACCTGTGTGTATCAATGATTGCTCTTATCTCTTACATTTTATTAGCTTTAGATTTGTATGTTTTATTAAAGCCAATTGGTGGTTGAAATTGTTGAGAATTGGACATTTTATGTTGTTTTCAAGACATTGTGCTCATTAAGTATTTGGTTCAAAACAAAATGTTTAATTAAGATTATCAAAAAATAAATAAATCCTAAAAATTAATAACAAGATAACATACAAATATTAAAAATATTTGAACAACTTGAAAAAATAAATATTTTAATCACACAACTTCTATAAGTTTAGCAACAAATGCACAAAATTAAAAAATACTTGTTTATAGCTAACCATAACATCATACCAAATTAATATAAGTAAGATTGCTAATAACTTAGCTTTGGCTAACAAACAACAGGAAAATGTTTTGGTTAAAGTAATAGATTCATTCAATAACCTAACCAAAGTGGTATAGATTTAGTATCAAAATATCTTAAAATATCCAGACAAAGACTTTTTCAAAGGCTAATGGTTTTCACAATTTTTTTAACACTAGAGATCGCAACTTAATATGATAAACAGTTTAGTTACCCACACCCAATATAACTCAAGCTCGCTGTGAAAATGACAATGTACACTTTAGTAGAATAATTAAATTATAAATAAATTAACTCACACATTCGCTTGTACAAACCTAAGAAATTTGATGCAACAAGCAATCCCTCTCATAAAATGACAAATTAAAATAGTAACTACGTTAAGTAGTTTCATGTCAAAAACTTTTCTTGAAAAACTACAAAATTAAATATAATAAGCAATTTAAATTTGTTTGTGTTGATTTTCATGTGTTGAGCAGCAACATAACAAGCGAGTGATTCAATCAGGATAATGCTTTGGTGTTTGATTCATAGGTCGATACATGTTCATGGGTAGTGTGGTTCCACTAATAGGCACGAGGTACTGGGTTGACATGGGTTAGCAAAAGTTCATAGGTAAACATGAATCATGTGACATTACATGTGTCCTAGAGACATGAGAAAGTAATAGGAAGGTTAAACTAACAATTGGTAACCAAAACAACTCCAAAACTTAAATTAAGTCAAAATTAATCAAATTTTATATTAAAAAAATTACATGTGTGACATTAATGCTTACATTAGATTTTAATATGAAAACATTCAAAATACTGCTAATTAACCTCCAAACATTTCAAAATAAAATATAAATATAAATAATTAAACGAACTAAATGAAATCAAATTGCTCTATGTTTGAATAAGACTAATACACCTCAATATGAGAAACCTATGCATGATGTGTAAAATGTTAATGCATCAAAAAGCACCTATTGATCTACTAAGTTGAATTCCATATAAAAAATAAGAATGCCAAACAATGAGTTATGTATTGATTTATTAAAACTTAATATTCACCACAACAAATATCAAATATATCAAAAAGACATATACATCAAATGAAGGTCTACATTGAAACAAACATATTATTATCTGAACACATAATAACTAAAAAACATAAAACTGAGTAAAATCATAATAATGATACATTAAAACTACAATATAAAATTAAAATTAATTTTAATTATATTTAATATCATACATATATTTTTTATTTAAAAATTTTAACCTTCCTAGTTTCATAGACTTTGTTTTGAAGGAAATTTATCAATAATGTATAATAGACTTCTTTGCCAAACTAACAATTGTACTAATTAAAATCCTCTAAATATTATTACATAAATACATTTGAAATTAAAAATAATAATAATGCTTCTTTAAGATATTAAAAAAACAAACATCACAAAATTTCAAAAGAGTTAAACAATGTTTTAACGATTTTAAGAAAAAAAAAAACAATACATTTTCCTAATTTCTTGCGCTATATATTATTTACATATATTTTGCAGCACTTATAAAGTTTAGCCTTTAATTTCCACGTCCCACAAGAGGAGAACACGACGCCGTTGACGGGTCAAAAATTGCCGGAAGAAGATACTTTCGCCCGTGGTTCCCATTGGCATTGTAGCTCGCGCCCGTCGTGGGATCAACCAAAAGCTCGCCGGCGTAGCCCGGGTAAGCACCTTTTCCATACACCCCCGGGCAGGCCGTCGCCGCCTCCAGCGGCGCCTCAGCCGGACCCATAAAGAACCCGCCACCAAACGGGTTGGTGACGACACCGGCCACCATGTTCGCCAGGTTTATCACCATCCCATCGACCCCAACGTCGCCGTTAGGCGCCACCAGAGGCGGTGTCTGCGGACCGTACAATGGCTGGTGGAACGGCCACGCGCACTGACCTGGGCACTGAGCCGCCGAGTTCCCCACCCAGATGTACGCGAACCGGCCAGCCCCAGACCGGCCAGACGAGCCGTGGGTCGCGCATCGGCTCATACAGAATCCCTCGACCGCCACGTCTTTCGCCGTGAGAACTACACTGATTCCCCCCGACCGCCGGCCCTTCGCCGCTAGCTCCTCGATGTCGGCGTTCTTAAGCGATTTGCCCCGCGAGTAGTCCTCATCCAGGGTCTGGCCACCGAGGGTTAGCCGAGGAGGTGCGTGCTTCGTAGCGACGAAGTAGTACTTCCGCGTCATGGTCCACCAGGAAGACACTGAGGGAGACTCCTCGCCGGTAGAGAGGGAGGCCAAGAAGTCGGAGACAACGGCACGCTGGGAGGAGGTGAAGTTACCGTACCATATGATGTCGACAGAAACGGGGCCAGCGAGGAGGGGGCCCCTGTGGTATGTGATGGTGAGCGGCTGCTTCTCCACCAAGGCGGAGAGCTTCCTCGCCGCCGAGGAGGAGCTGAGTAGGTAAGCAGAGAGGAAGAAGAAAAAGAGAAGAAAGTGCTTGGATGTCATTGTTGTTGACTGCTATGGAGAAAGTGATGTTAGTTCGGCATCCTTTTATAGTCGTGCGGTGATCAGCTCTTAACACTACCGAAGATTCGCGAACACGGGCAAGAAGGTGCCGAGAAGCAGATTGAGCGATGGTCGGCGAGAGAAGATTCACGTGCCATGTGATAAGGAAGACAGCTGGACCATCGCACGTGACATTAGTTCTTATCCATGTTTGGCACGTGATTTGGGTATCGCAGAGGACGGAACTGGGCTGTGCTTATGCAGTGAACTCGCTTACACGTTTTGTAAAATAATAATGGAAAAATATAGCAGACGAAATTGGAACTCTACGCGTGAACAGATAGGATAGTCCCATGCATATAATTAATATATATTTTTTTAAAAATTGGTTTTAAAATAAAATAAAATAAAATAATGATAAAAAAATTAATAATAATTTGTCATGTTATTTTTTATTGAAAATAAACAAAAAAAAAAAAAAAACACATTTGTATTATTATGTCAACTATATATTTTTGATTATCATATGTGACTTCTTAAAATAAAAAGAACGAGATAAAATACTACAATATCTTTAGCATTTTGTATAAATAGATTTTTTGTTCTCTGGTTGGCATGAATCTTATGCTAGTCCTAATCATAATAAAATGTTGGTGACTTACAAAAAAAGGTATCATAACTCTAATAATTCTAAAATCTTAATGATTTGTGCATATAAGATATCATGGTTTTATTCATACTAAAATATTGATGGCTTGCACATATAGGATACTATAGTCCTAATCATATTGAAATCATTTGATTTACACATATAAGATATCATAATCTTAGTTATATTAAAATTTTGGTAACTTGCACATATAAGATATTATAGTCTCGTCCACATTAAAATACTAGTGACTTGCACAAATAGGGTATCATAGCCTTAGTCATATTAAAACACTTATGTTTTATGAGGTATCATAACTCTAATCACACTAAAATATCTATGACTTTTACATACAAGATATTATAACCTAAGTCACAATGACATATTAGTGATTTACATATATAGAGTATCATAATTCTAGTCATGTTGAAATGTTGCCTATACATGTAATGCATTATGACTCAAATATACAAAGTATTATCTTTCATTTTTATTTATTACTAAATGATAATATTGCTTTTTAGATTAACAAATTATATTTTTTAATCATATTTATATATCAAGTAAACAAGTCAATCTAAAAGTTATTTTTATATACATTTAATTCTATTTTATTTATTTCTTATGTTCTCATGTAATAAGGAATGTTATAAAATAAGTAAAATTATGCAACTAATAAATCCAAATGATAAGTAATATAGAATGTCAATGAGATCATGCCAAACTATAAAGAAAAACATATCTTTGTTAGCATAATAAAATGTAGTTAAAAGAAAAAATCATATCAAATATAAAAAATAATATCTTATTATATTAAAGATTACATTTTTATTTACTCAAATATGAGAGTAAAATGTCTCCTTTAACCACCATTGATTTCTTATATTTAAATACATATACTTTTTAAATTCTTTTAAAATTAAATACTAATCACTTTTCTATTTAATCACGTATGATCTTGCACCAATTATTGTACTAAATTATTAGGAGTTTCCTTCATAAGCTTTTTTAAATCCTTTTTAACTTCTAACTTATCTTTTCTTTACTTTTGTCATTTTCATATTTTTATATTTTAATAATTTTTAAAAATATTATTATTTAATATTTTTTAATCATTTTCATTTTATTTATTTTATGTATTTTCTCTATTTTGTATTTATGTATATGGATTTTTGTTTTTTTTTTATTTTTATCTTATTTATTAATTCATCCATTTTTTTATATTCTTTCTCCTCCATTGCTTATTTTTTCTCTCTTTTGCTTAGATTGATTAATAGATGGGGGGTGTCAATCTGAATCCAATTCTTAGTTATTCTTTCTCATCCACTTTTGTAGATCAGAAAGCTTGAATTGAAACCAGACATGGACCAATTAACCTAATCTTCAATTTGGTTCAATGCTTAGAATTTGGATCTGATGTGTGCATGCCATTCCGTCAACTTAACATTGTCCAATTTTTATTTAAACCAAATCCCACTTACCTATATGAATTAAGAATCATAATCTAACTTAAAAAATAGATAAAAAATAATGCAAGTAATGGCACAAACCAACTACAAACGATGCATACTTATAAACTGGAATCCTTAGAAATGTGGAGGCTTGCTAAGAGGGGAATATCAAATCCAAATGATATCCATTTAAGAAGCGACAACTATAAACTCCAAAGAGAGAAAACCCCTTTTTATAGAGGAAAAAAACTAGGAGGAATGCATTGAAAAATGTTAAGGTGGTAAGAGAGTATTGGAAATAGTGAGAAGGATTACAGGATAAAAAGAGTAAAGATGGTATGAATTTAAAAAAGAAATAAGGAAAGAAGAAGAAACTAAAAAGAGCTTTAAATTACCCAAGGCTAATATTAAAGAAAAACAAATTTGGATTAAAAGGAATGAGTTTAAAAAAGTTGCTAATTGCATTGAAATAGCTTTGGTATGGATCTCTCCTTTTTCTTCACACCTACCTTTTTGTGGGCATTTTAGAATCACATCGGAGAAATAAAATATAACATTCACAATTATACAATCAAGCATAAATTAAACTATCTCATAAAATATGTCAAAATCTTAGAAAATCCATTATTCTAAAATCTAAAAATAAATATATAATTGGATAAAACTCGTCAAGATAAGTCTAATAATGTTTATTTCTTCTCGATCAGATTTCATTTGAAATTTTTTCTTACCAACGTTAACTTGTGTGTGTGTGTGTGTGGTGTGTGTGTGTATATATATATATATATATATATATATATATATATATATATATATATATATATATATTAATTTCTATGTAGAGAAAAAAATAATAATTTCTTTGTTTTTATTTGATCCTATGGTCGATGCATACTGTATGCGCCAATTTTATGCTTGTTGATCAAAATTTCATCAAAGAGCCATTTTCGTCAATAATGAAGATATCAGTTTACATCATCCTTTTGAGAGAATTAATGACTTATGACCAATTTACATTTTCAAGGACCTCACATAGGTTGAAAAAGCCAAAACACAAAATCTCTTTTTATTTCACAATATTTAACTTAAAATTTATGAGATTTTAATCCAAAATCACTATATAAGATCCCAATTATAATTTATATTATTGTTTGAAAGATTTGAGAAAAAACCACTAATGAAAAGGAAAGCTGTGTTTTTTGGAAAAAGAACTAAGAAAATATATCATTTTTGTGATTTAAGAAGTTAGCCATGAAATTCTATATTTATAATTTGAAAATTTTCAATTTATGTAAAACTTTGTAAATTATGTTAAAAAAATTTCAATTAAGAGGTTAAAGTTGAAGAATGGCAAATCTGAATAGTTGTTGATCAACTTTTAATAACAAAACAATTTTGAGATTGGTACTTTAACATGAATATTATATAGATATGTTTGACGTAGTGTAGATTATTAAAATTAAGATTTTATATATAAATTATGTACATAATATATAATATTAATATACTGATATAGTGCATTATATGTAACTACACAAAACTTTATACTTGTAATTGGATATATGTCTTTTTATATTTAACAAATTACTAAATAAAATTATTTGACATAATTAATTATAAAAGTATGACATTTGATGTGTTGATACAAAACATATATATAGTTAAATACAATAAAAATGTGAACTTTACATGTGAAATTAAATTAAGAGAATAATAATTAAAATTAATAAAATGATATCAATAAATAGTAAATTTTGTAAAACTACAATGTGGTGTCCTTTTACAGCTAGTGGACAATGCACCATAAGATTGAGATTTTGCCACTATGAGATGACTAATGACCAATGTACCATATGGTTGATATTTGTTGAAGTGAGGCGAGTAATGCCCAATGTTTCATAAGATTTGGATTCACCTTTGTGTAGTAGCTAGTGACCAGAGTACCACAAGATTTAGAATTATTATCATGATATGACTAGTGGCTAGTGAGTCATACTATTGAGATTTATCGTAAATATATGATTATTAAAAATATGAAAATATTGAGTATAATTATGTTTGAAAAGATAATATAATAAATTAATAAATGGAATTTTTATTATAATTAAGTAAATTAAAAATAGAATACTAATTAATTACCTTTAAAAAAAGAGACTATAATAATGGTTATCATAATGTTTACTTAATAAAATGAAAATAAGTATTAATAAATAAGACTATATTAAAAAAAAGTTAAAAATATAATAAAAATTACATATGATTATTATTTATTTTAAAATTTATAATATTCTTTTTTATATCATATTATATTTCTTTTTATAATTTAATATAAAAAAGACTCTTCTTACATTCATTTATACTTATGATTAGATACTACATATAGTTGTTTCAAATTATTATTTATCTTATATATTTATTTATTATTAAATATAACTTATTAAGCCAATGATGAATGATTTAGCCTTTCTTTGTCATTAATATTTTAGATAATTAGAATCACAACAAAAAGTGACTACTTATAAGAATTGCTTGTAAGAAAGAATTAAAACTATAAATATTTATGTTATAAGAGTTATATTAATTGACTTGTTAATCATATGATATATTCAATGCTATATTTGTGTATAAAGATTGGCTGTAATAGTTCAAGGAAACTATAGAGTTAAAAAATATTGTTGTTGTGATGATTTTAGTTGTTTATAGTTGATAGTTATGACATAAACTGTATGATTATTATAATTATAAATATATATAATATATTAATATATTTATAAATTAAAAAAATATAAGATAAGTTCTATCAGTTTGAGAAAAACAAGGCTTAATAGAAGAAAATGAATTAAATTAGATAATAATTAAAATTTTGCAGTGATGAAGGTCATCACATTTGTGATATTAAAGCATAATTTAATTAAAAAATAATTTAGAATATTTTGTAAATAAAATCACCACATTAATAATGAACAATAAATGTAGAATTATGAAATATAGTTGTGATGATAGTTTTTAGTTATTTATAGTCTACGATTATAGATATAATTTATTGGTTATTATAATTGCAAATATATTTGTTATATGGATCTATTTATAAATAAAAAATGAATAAAATCTAGATTATGTTTAACATATTTGAATCCTAAAATTTGGAAGAAAATAAGGGCTTAAGGGAAGGAAATGAATTAAATTAGAAAGTAATTTGGTTTGATCACAAAAAAAATCATAGTGGTGGTATCAAAGCATGATTTATCAAGAAAATATTTGAGTTGGTAGTGAATAAGGTTGTAATATTTATGTAATTAGAGTAGTTAAAGTCTTGATGATTGATGCTTGAATGTCATGATGCTTGAATAATTGATCCAATTTTTGCATCGAAGGGTGGATCTAAATTTAGGAAATCAATTAAAAATGTATCAAGGTCACAATCTTCTAAAGCTCTTATCAAATAAAGAATCAACTAAAAACCATGATATAAAATATGTAAAAAGTTTCACTTGAGAGAATATCACAAAACAAAATTAATTAAATGTTACAACTGTTAACCAATTGGCCACATTGTTGCATATTGTCTTTTCAATATTAAAAGAGAGAAAAGTTAGTAGGCTAATGGTGGATGAAAAGCATCATGGGATCAATAACAATAGGATCCAGTAGAGAACCTCAGAATGCATATGGTATAAGTCTAAAACAAGCTTTTATAACACTACAAAAAACTTCACAACCTCGTGTCTATGCCATCAAACAAAAAAAGAACTTTGTGTCATCTGATGTTGTTATAGGCACTCTTATGTTATAAGATATACATGTAACAACTTTATTTGATTATAGTATATCACATTTTTTATATCAACTAATTTGATTGTATGACTATTAGTTAAACTACATATATTAAAAACTCATTTTTAAGTAAAACTATATATAGAAGAGGAGATAAAAGTAGATAAATTTGTCAAACGAGATGTGGACATTGATGGGACATCTTTTAAATCATAATTAATAATTCTAAAACTATCAAAATTTTATGTTATTTTTAGAATGCATTGGTTAACATTCTACTATGCCATTATTGATTATTGGAAGAAGAAATTAAATATTCATATGACAAATAACACTAATCAAGATTATTTTAATAAGGACAAGAAAGTGCATATGATATTTATTTGGAAAGCTCAGAGATTGGTAAAGAAAGGTTAGTATTATTTATCTTCAATATAAGAAATTGAAAAGAAAAAAACTATAATTATAAGAAGTCATAGTATCATATGAATATGTAGATGTTTTTCTTAAGGATTTAACTAAACTACCACTTGATAAAGAGATTGAATTTATAATTTATTTAGTACTAATAATATAGCCAATCTCAACGGCATCATATAAGATGGTTCCACTTGAATTATAGTAACTAAAAATATAATTATAAGACTTGATTGATAAAAGCTTTATCAAACCCAGGGTATATTTTTATGATGCACCTATATTATTTGTCAAAAAGAAAGATGAAAGTTTAAAGATGTATAATGATTATAGAGAATTAAATAATATCATAATCAAGAATAAATATCTTTTGTCTATAATAGATGAATTGTTTGATTAGTTGTAAGGAGTTAAACTGTTTTTAAAGATTGATTTAAGAATTAGTTATCATCAATTAAAAATTTTAAAAATATTTTAAAAAATATTTTTAGAACCTTATATGATCATTTTGAATTCTAATGTCGGCATTTGTTCACAAATGTTATAGTAGATTTTATAGATTTGATAAATAGAGTGTTTAGAAAATGACTAGATTATTTTGTTGTTATTTTAATTAATTATATCTTGATATACTCCACACATTAAGAGGAACACAAAAAGACATTTACATCTAATGTTACAAGTGCTATGAGATGAATTGTTTGATCAGTTACAAGGAGCTAAAATATTTACAAATATTAACTTAATATTTGGCTATCAATAATTAAAAATTAAGAAAGAAAATATTTTAAAAAATACTTATAGAATCATATATAATCATTTTAAATTTCTCATTCTTTCTTTTAGATTAACAAATACTCAAGTAGATTTTATAAATTTAATAAAAAAAGGTGTTCAAAAAATGATTAGATTATTTTATTTTTATTTTTATTGATTATATCTTAATCTATTTTATAGATGAAGTAGAACACAAAAAACATTTGCATCAATGTTACAAGGGTTACGAGAGTATCAATTATATGAAAAGTTTATAAAATATAGTTTTTTATTATCTAGTATATCTTTCTTGGAATATGTAGTTAGTATAGAAAAAATCTCTATAGATTTTTAGAAAATAATAGCTATTGTTGAATGATTAGACTAGTAATGTAATTAAAGTGTTTAGGTTGGTTAAGTATTATCAAAAATTTGTAAAATAATTTTCTCATATTATAGTACCATTAATAAGGTTAATTAAGAATATAATAACTTTTGAATGAAATTTGAATTTTGATAGAAGTTTTCAAATTTTAAAAGAGAAAATGACTTTAACAATTGTTTTAATATTATTTGAGAGATAAACAAAATTTTAGATATATACTGATATATCTTTAAAAAGATTTAGGTGTGTATTAATGTAAGATAATAAAGTTATAATATATACTTCAAATAGTTATATCATGAAAGAAATTATCTTATATATGATCTTAAGTTTATTATTATTATTATAATTTTTTAAAGATTTGGAGACACTACCTTTATAATATAAAAATTATTATTTACTGACCACCAAAATTTGAAATTATATTTTCATACAGAGAGTTAAATTTAAGATAATGAAGGTGGTTGAAACTACTTAAATATTATGACATGGAGATTATTTATCATTCAAGTAAAGCCAATAGTATAGCTGATGCGTTAAGTTGGATGATTAGTCTTCATAGCATAATATCAAGCTTAGAAAAAGCACATTTAAAGATTAATTAGCTAAAATTAAATGTTATATCAACAGTTGTTAGAAGACATTTTTCTTGATTATTCATTACAGTAAAGTGGTTACAAACTTTGAAAGTTGCTCAAAATATATATAAAAACATGTAACAAATCAAGGCCAAACTTATTGAAGGAAGAGAAAAAATAATTTAAATGAAGGAGTTTGTTTTACAAAAATAAAAAAATGTATTCGGAGTTTGTTTTACAAAAATAAAAAAATGTATTCCTATAATCAATTAATGGAAGCAAACTTTATTAAAAAAACTCATAAAATAAGATATGCAATACATCTACAAATTAAAAAAATATATATCATGACTTAAAACAAAGATTTTGGTAGAATGATATAAAAAGATGTCCATAATTATGTGAGAAGGTGTATGATATGTCAATAGGTTAAAAGAGAGTAATAGAGATCAAGTAGATTGTTACAATATTTTCTTATTCCAATATAAAAATAAGAAGAAATATCAATAGATTTTATAATTTGGTTATCAAAATCTAGTTAAGGATATACTTCTATATGAGTCATTATTGATAGTTTAACAAAATTAGTCATTTTTACTTATTAAAACTACTTATTTAATTGAAAAGCTAGCACAAATTTATGCTAATTAAATTGTGATATGACAGAGAATGTCAAAGTTAATTATATCTGATAAAGATTCTAAATTCATCTCATATTTTTAAAAAAGATACATGAAACATTTTGTACTCAATTAACATACGACATAATATTTTATGATTAAATTGATGAATATACTAAAATAATTATACAAATTTTAGAGGATATGTTGACACTAAGTATATTACATTTTAGTGGATATTGATAAACTCGTCTAAAGAACATAACAAAGCTCAATTAAAACCATAATTAATATATGAAATAATCTATAAGATTGAAATGACTCAAGAAAGAATGCAAGTATAAGATCATCAAAAGAAAACTTTGATATAAAGCACAAAAAGTTAGAGTTGTAAGAAGGGTAATATGTATGCTTAAAAATGAGCTCAATAAAGGATATAACTTGATTTGTTAAAGAGGAAAGCTGAAGCCAAGAATAATTACACCTTTTTAGATACTGGACATAGTTAGAGAGATTGCATATAGAATAATGTTACCTCTAACAATAGCAGACAAGCATAATATATTTCATATTTCAACTTTAAATGAAATGCATAACCAATTCATCTAAAACTTATAAAAGTATAACCAAATCTAAGTTACGAATAGAAGCCCATAAGAATCATAACCAAAGAAAATAAAAAACTAAAAAAGAACATAATTCGTATAGTTAAATTATAGTGGCAAAATCAAACAAAACATGAAGCTACTTGAGAACTCGAGAATGAGATAAAAAGAACTGTCCTAAACTATTCTAAATTTTGAGAATGAAATTTCTACAATAAGGAGAGAATTTATAGCATCCCCAGTTATCAAATTAGGTATAAATTAATTTGCTTTATAAAATATGTCAAATTCTTAGAAATAAAGTATTCTAAAATCTTAAAATAAATATATAATTAGAAGTAATTGAGATTAGTCTAATAATATTTATTTCATCTTAATCGAAGTCCATTTATAATTTTTACAAATTATCAAAGTTAATAAGCTTATGTATATACATAACTACTATATAATTTATATAATATATATAGAGTAATTGCTTTTATAATACTAAAAATAATGATTTTTCCTTTTTCTCTAACCCTGTGCTTGAAACAAACCTTAGGTGTTGATTTCACACTCGTTGGTTCAAATTTTGCCAAAGAGTCGTTTCACTGATGATGAGGATATCGGTTGTCATCCTTTTGAGGGAATCAAGGACTTATGGCTAACTTGCATCTTTGAGAACCTTGTGTGAGTCAAAAAAGTTGAAACTTAAAATCTATTGATTTTGTAATGTTTACCTTGAAATTTATGAGATTTTAAAAAAATTATTATATGACATCCTAATTAGAGTTTTATTGTAACACCTGATTAGCTACTCGAGAAAGATGAAATAACTAAAAAAATATCTGAACTGTGAGGGCCAATGTTATCCAAAAATGATGAAAAAATCAAGAGAACATCCTAAGTATAAGAGTCAAGAGAATAAATAAGTTTCACATCAATTACAAAAGGATAAATCTTAAGTGATATAAGTCATTAGCTTTGAAATGATTAGTTCCTTTTTGGAGTAACATGAGCTTAGATCCCATAAGAACTCAATTGTTAATGATGCATTAGCATTCAGTACATTACGTAGAGGTTTCACTTAAAGGTATACTCATCCTATATAGACTTAGAGCTGTGTTAAAATTAGCCATCTTACTTCTTATTAATCTCCAATATCATAATAATTATAGAAATTAATTATAATTGACCATTTTTTATTATGTATTTTTAATTTGTTTTCATTAGTTTGTCAAGTTATTTGTATATATAATTTAGTTTAAGTCTTTTAAAAAATAATTGATAGTTTTTTGGATGTTATTAGTTTTATATTCAGTACATGTCATCTCTTTAGCCATCTTATAACCTTATCAATGTAAAATTTAGTTGAAAATTACTTCAAAAAAGGCTTAAAATTGAGTTTTGAGATTTTTTCCATTATTTGTCATTGTTGTCACCATTACTGCCATCGTTAGAAGTCATAGCCATCGCCTACTCAACCCAATTGACCCTTGGAACTTAGTAATCCGCTTGACCCATACAAACCTGATTACGAAGGTGATGACTTGTCAACTTGTAGACTTACATTGACCTATGTCAACCCAAAGCATCATGCTCGCTACACCAACCAACTTGCCCATTGAACTTGAACTTGAGGCATCATGAATCTCTCTTAGCCATTTTATTTCAACTTTTAGGAAATTTATCATCACGTCCAACTTTCTTGTTTATACATGTGATAGTGTGATTCCTTGTTTGACCTTGTATGAACTTTACTTGTGTGCATACCTAGTTATGTCACTACCAAATGCATACTTAGTTATGTCACTACCAATATGAGTGATTAGGTTTGTATTGTTTAAATCATATTTTTTTAAGTTAAGATCCCTTATGTTAAAATCATTACAAGTTCTTGATATTTTGGAAAGTTTTAACTTACCTAATGATCTTAGAATCTCTAATTATAAACCTATAACACCTTTTAGTATTCCTTTGTATAGATATTTTATTTGTAACTAAGCTCTTCTTAATTATCTATAGGCTAAAACAAGTTTTAACATATTATCATACATCGGTTAAGCATGCTAGAGTTAGCCAAATTTTAGGATAGGTGCCGAGAAAGAAAGGTCCTCTAGAAAAGGACAAAATCTAATTAGTTTGAGACAATGTCTCATTAAGAAAGCTTAAGATGTTACAAAATAGTATCAGAAACCAACTTTCTCTAGCCTGATGTGGTTTGAGGACAAATTAAGAGAAAGTTGGTAGAATTTAACCATTGATTAGCTACTTAAAAGATGAAAGAACTAAGAGAATATCTCAAGGGGGGCCAAGGCTGTCTGAGAAGGATAGAAGGACCAAAAGAATATTCAAAGTATTAAAACAAGGAGTGTGAATAAGTTTTATATTGACTACAAGAGTAATGTTCATGACTGATATAAGTAAAGTCACAAGTCTTGAAGTAGTAAAGTACTTTTTGGGCATAACATGGGCTTATATCTTATACGAACTCTATTATTAAGTATGTTACAGTTAGAGAAATTTTGGGATGAGTGACCAAGCAATAAGAGACTCTCTAAGAAAGGATAAAACCAGATTAGCTTTGCACGATATCTTACCAAGAAAAGCTAAGATATTATATTTATTTTATTGTTTAGACAATTTAGAGTAAAACCACTACTGATAAGAAAAGTTAGGATTTCAAAAAAAAGGAAAAATTTTAAAAAAAAGAGAGAAAAGAGGTCATGTTCTTGATTTGATAATTATGAAATTATACATTTATAATTTCAAAATTTTCAACTTATGTAAAAATCTATAAATTAAGTTGAAGAAATTATAATTAATAATATGAAATTAATAAATAGAGAAAATTAAATAACAACAAATAAACCTTAAATAATTAGAAAGGTTTTAAGATAAATACTTTAATATTAATATTATATGAGTATATCTAATATAGTACTGATTGTTAAAATTAAGATCTTACGTGCGAGTTTTATATAGACTATGTGATATGTAGTGATGTAATATTATTATATATAATTATACAAAAATTTATACCTATAATTAAATGTATGTTTTTAATTTTGATAAATTATTATGTAAAATTTTTTGATATAATTAATTATCTAAAATAAGATATTTGATGTGCTTATGTAAAAACATACATCTAATGAAATACTATAAAATAAATATTATATATATGACAATAAATTAAGAAAATAATAATTAAAATTAATAACATGACATCAATAAATAGTGAATTCTCTAAAATTAAAATATGTTAACTTTTGGGAAGTGGCTAGTATGCTACAAGATTAAGATTTTGCCACTATAAGATGGCTACTAGCCAATGTACCACATGATTGATATTTATTGAAGTAAGGTGGCTAGTTCCTATTATATCATAAGATTTGTATTTATTATCATGAGATGGTTAATGGCCAGAATACACTCATGCTAAACAAATCCACTTAAAGCAAACCAAATCTATAAGATTGTGATGATGAAAACCCAAGCAAGTCTCAAATGCACTTATGTTAATATTATAATTAACAAAATTATTATAAGTAATTTAGAATGAGATAAAAATAAATCTCAATTTTTTATATGATTACCTAGTAAATAGCATAATAGATTACTAGAACTTTAATTGATCACTTTTGTTTGGTTATCTATTTAGGGGGTGATATATAGAAGAAAAGTTAAAGCAAATATCATAATGTCTTTCAAAAATAACTTATGAAGCACACATCATGATAAAAAAATAATTAACATAGGTAAATTGTGGATCGTGACAATCTCATCCATGAATAATCTTGTAATATGTATAGCATTTGATGTCTTAAATTTTGAAATAAAATAAATCATTTTAAAAAATCATTCTATTACTACAAACATAGAATCATGTCACTAAGTTGGTTTGGGAAGCCCTATGACAATATTCATGCTAATGTCTTATCAGGGTCTAACAGGTATCAAAAGTGGAGTGTATAAATCTTGGGGATTATTTCTAGACTTTCCAATATAACGAATAAAACAATTGGTGATACTCTTGGCAACTTGTCTTCACAAAATAAGCTAAACAATGCTTGTATTTAGTGAATTATTTTGCTATGGTTAAAGTAGTAAAAAACTTTTTGCATGGATTTCCTAAATGAAAAAGTTAAAAAATGATGTAAGTGGTACACATAAATGATCTCCTTTAAAAATAAATTTATCTTGAATATGATAATCTCTCAAAACTTTAATAGGATTATTGATAATATCTTGAAAAATTTTACTAAAATCAAGGAAATTATTATAAAGTTCAATGAGACGATAAAAAATAAGTATGAAAATTGAGATTATTAAGAATAAAGAAGCACTTTTTTTTAGTGCTTATACAAGTCATTTTTCTATGCTTGGCTTGTGTCTTAAGACAAAAGTAAATTCTTAGATTTACTCAAATTATTTAGTATATTAGTAGTTTAAACTTCATTAAGAGTTCAAACATTTAAGTTCTTCATGGTTTGAGTATATTAAAAACTCATATTAAATAAAATAATATCTATAATATTGTAAAGGTTGCATTAGTGCATAAAGCTCTTTTTAGTATTAAATATTTCCTTTTGGACTCTTTTAGTTTTTTAATAAAGAGGTAATGAGATATTTTCCTTTAACTCAACACACCTAATATCCTTACACCAGATGCATCACAAGCTACTTCAAAGGCTATAAAGAAATCTGGTAAGTAAAGGATGGGTGCATTGGTTATAGCTTCTTTAAGCTTTTGGAATGCTATGTGTATTACTTTACTCTAAACAAATTTTTCTTTCATGATATAATTAGTAATTAATATAACTAAAGTGTTAAAACCCTTAATAAAATGATAGTAAAATGTTGCTAATCTATGAAAGCTATAAACTTCATATACATTTGTTGGAGTATAATATTTTATGATATATTTTACTTTTTTTAGGACTACAGAAAGATCACTTTAGCTACTACAAAATTAAGAAAAGATACTTGAGTAATTCTTTTTTAGGTTTTTATAATGATATCATGTGTGAAAAGTAGTACAAACCTGACCTAAGTGCTCTTAGAGATCATTAGGAGACTTATTAAAAATATGTATATCATCAAAATAAACTACAACAAGAATATCTAAAAAGGGACAAAGAACATGTATCATTAATTACATTAATATGCTTGGGCATTATTCAACACAAATGAGACAACCAATATCTCACATAGTCCATCTTTAAACTTAAAAGTTATTTTTTATTTATCACTAAGACAAATACAAACTTGATAGTACTTACTTTTAAGACCAATTTTAGAGAAAATGGTTACTCCAAACATTTGACCTAAGGGTTCATTAAGAAATGTTATAATGACACATATGAAACAATGTTTTATTATAGATTTATTGATGACATGACTTATCTATACACATGCACTATGCCTCACCTTTCTTAGTTGTAAGAAGTGCTGAAATAACACAAGAGTTAATACTCTCTCATATGAATCATTGGTTCATTAACTCATTCATTTAGTATGAAAACTCAGTATAAGTAGTCAAACTAAGATGATAATATGGAAAATTAAGTAAAGGTGCCTCTAATATAATATCAATGGTGTGATAAATATCATGCCATAGCGGAGAAGCATTTGGAAGATTTTCAAGAAAAACATCATGAAACTTGGCAAGTAATGACTTTGTTAATAGTGATATACTTAATGGGTTAGATTATTCTCCTTAATAGTAATCACTCATACAACTTAACTATTAGCTATGCCACATTCTAGCTCTTATTAAGTAATTATTCTAAGTATTTTTTTATCTTTTTTAGATGATGTAAGTGGAGACAAGTTTGGTTTTTTGGAGGGAAATGATATAGTATAATCTTTTTTCCTTGATATTGGAATGAATAAGTATTGACTCGTCCACTAAGGGTGGCATGTTGGTCAAACAACCAATGACTATCAAATGCATTGTATCCAACGTTCATATGAATGACATCACATTAGTTCTTATTAAATAATGAACCTAGTTCAAGTGAGATTAGAGCTCTCTTTTTAATGAAGATAAATATTTTATCAATCTATGACACTATTTAAAGGTGGCGATGGTCTAGAGGAGTGAGGTCATATTTAGTAAAAATATTGATAGCTATGACATTTATATAATTACCATTATTAATGATAATCTTATATGGCTTATCATTAATGTGTGTGAAGATACAAAAAATAGAAGCACATCTCTAATCTTTTTCAACTAGTTGTATAATTATGGTACATCTAACCACTCTAAGGGACTATTATTAAAAGTTTGTGATATGTTAAGATATGCAAGTGTGCTCTCATAAATCTCATATTTTACACTCTCTTTTGGAAGGAAGACTTCTTTCTCTAATGTGCCATCTTCCTCGTCCTCATCTATTGTAACTAACGTAATTTGCATGGGGCATTGAATTATAACATAACTTTTCTTTTGACAATTAAAGTACTCAATGGTAAAACTTATAGTAGCCTATGCCAAGAGATTTTGTTTTGTGAGTTGTTGGGATAAAACTCATAAGAGGGTGGCATTAAAAGTGGATGAGTAAATAGTTGGTGTTGTAAGTGGATTGGTAATGAGCTTATCATAAGTTTGGATAATAATGGTACAAGAATGAATCCTCTTAAATATAATTGAATAAAATCTTTCAACTTCATGAGAAACCCTATAGGCTTTTTTAAGTGTAATAATATTTTTAAAATATAGCCCAACTTGATTATAGTAACTTAAGTTAGATAAAAAAATGTGATAATAAGATAATATTAGGTTTAGATATCCCATAATGAAACATGTACTCTTCAAAGCTAGATATATACTAATCCATTGATTTAGACCTCTGTGTGAGGTGATGTCATTAATCTAATTATTGTCTTGTGTATGATATAGGTATGCAATTATCATTAAGTCTAATTTTAAGTTCATTCAAAGCGTATAATGGTGGTCTCATAGTAGTATAGTGTTGTTGTTCTAAGTTGTGCACAAATTATTGTATTTGAGAAGTAAGATTGGTATTTACAGATTGTTATTTGTGTTACTTGCTCAAATAATATTAATCACTCTATTTCCCAATCCAAATATGTTTTGAGATTTAAATTTTTATCAAATGATGGTGCTTTTAACTTAATTGCTTTTATATAATGGTCATCAACAACATAATATTCATGTATGCCTCGATGAGATCGTGCATGTGTTTGAAGATGTTTTCCCAATGGTTGTTCATCAACTTGAGAGGGAGAGCTAAAATTAAGTTCATCCTTCCTAGTCTTACTACTTCTTCACGTATTTACTCCCTTAAAACAAGTGAGACAAGTATTTATTTGAGTAGAAGCTACTAGAAAAGGAGTGGCTCATGATAGTATTTTAGGTGAAAAGATACAATAATAAATTATTTCATATTACCCCCAATCTTAAGGCATTGAGACATCTTTTGAAAACAAAATTTACTTCGATTAAGATGGGACAACACAAGAGACAATACCTAAAATCAGTGAGATTAGGATATTTTAACATAATGACAATTAAGGTGAGAAATTGAAGATAGCTATTTTTTTTATAATTGTTGTTGTCATATAAAAAAAAAGATGGGTTTTATTATCATATAACTTTGTATTATACTTGTACAAATTTTTGTCTAGATAATGGAGATTGTTTACTATTTTTATATACTATAAGATAGTTTATGGTTGATTATGAGATTAAGATATAGATTTTTACCATCACACTTTCTTAACATAATTTTTTGTATGATTATTTATGATGTTGATTTTGAGGTTAGTATTTATGTATAACAGATGCAATATTTATCATCAAAACAGTTTAAATGGTGGAAACCTTGTTGGCCATGCATCTAAAAGTACTTCGTTATATTTTAATTTATGGAATATAGAAATTTGGGATGACAATCTCTATAGAATTGACAAAAACAAGAAGAGTAAGATAATAAAAAAAATATTTTCTCAAAGTTTACAAAAAATTCTCTTAATTATAATTCTTTTCCTTTTCTTTTTTTTTCTTTTTTTATGTCAAATGTATCTTTTTATGACAATAAAAACATTGCTTTAATATTTTATATTGACGATTGATCAACTTTCCAAATTACAAAAAAAAACTTCTATTTTTATTTATAAAATGATTATCATATTTGAATATTTATTATTCTTGAAATAAATTGAGAATCAAAGTTCATTACAATTCAAAACATTATATTATTAAATAATCATTAAGACATTCATTAATGATCTATGGATTACTTGATCTTTTATAGCTGTTCTTGAATTTTTAATTTTTTGTGTATAAAATGTTTATGCTTGATTTTTATTTCCAAAATATTTTAATTAATTTATTTTTATTTATTGAATGTTATATATTTAATTTAATAATATTTTTATATAAAATTTAGGATGAGTAGTCATTTTTTATATTGGTATTTTTTTTATCAAACTTTGAGTTGATTTTATCCTAACTTTTGATAAATGGAGATGAAATTTTAAGATATTAAAAAATATATTTTTTTTTTATTTGTAGCGCATAAGGCACTAATGTGATTTTCATGGTTAATAACTCTAAATAACCGGTTTACTGCTAAATCTATTGAAACAAAGATAGCGAACCTTCGGGCACGCTCTCCGCGGTCAGCACCGCGTTTCCAACGACCGCATCCAATTCTATCTCGCCGTCGCCACCGCAACACCGCCACTTTAACCATGTTTTCTTCGCATTATTCACTACGAAACCTATTCCAAACAGCAACTCCACCTAAAAGGCGGATCCTAACCCTAGATTCATGGCCGCCGATGGATCTTCGGAGCGATATCCTGCTACGCCGGAGTCTGCCGTGATGCAGCTCAAGCCTATCCCGGGCTCCACATGGACGGACCAGGAGACTGCTCATCTGATCGACGCGTACGAGGAGAAGTGGTACTCGTCCAAGCGTGGCCCGTTGAGGGCTCAGCAATGGGAGGAGGTTGCCGATGAGGTCGCTTCCCGCTGCGGCTTCGATCTCCCGTCCAAGAGCGGAACGCAGTGCCGACACAAGGTCGAGAAGCTCCGCAAGCGCTACCGCTCCGAACGCCTCCGTCCTGTCCGATCTTTGTGGCCCTTCTTCGACCGGATCGATAGGATGGAGCGTGGGCCGTTTACCGTTTCTGTCCGCCCCCCGCCACCGCCGTCGGCTTCATCTTCTGACGAATATGATTTCGTCGAGCCTTTAGGTGATAATTTGCGGAGCATTACTGGGATCCTTCGGGAGGTGGTGCCGAGAGGGAACGCTAGGGTTTCAAAAAATGATAGGTCGAGGAACAGGCTGGCAGAGGAGGAGGAGGTGGACGACGACGACGAAGAAGATGATGAGGGAGACGAGGAGGTGGAGGAAGGAAGTGGCGGGAGGGGAGGAAATGGACTTGCAGAGTTGGCGGCAGAAATAAGGAGGTTTGGGGAAGGATATGCTAGATTGGGGAAGAGAAGAATGGATATGATGAGGGAGATGGAGCGGGAGTGGATGGAGATGGAGGCGAGGAGGTTCGAGATGGTAATGGAAGGGCAGAAGTACCTGGTAGAGACTGTCGCTGGTGCTCTATTGAAAAAACCAAAGAATTCACATGATTTGTGAAAAAAAAAAGGTAGTTTTCTGACTGTTGCGACGTCCTTACCAGCCTCGTGTTGATTTCGGTTTTCAATTTTCAATCAGAGGAAGAACTCTTATATGCACCCAATCATGTTTTTTGCTTTTCTTTATGATCTATTCGTTTTTCTATATTTCATGATTTGAAAATGAATTCTTGTTTTGTATTGATTCTGAGATCATAATTATGGTACCGAGGCATTCAAACAGTAGTGTTACTCTTTAACTTAGTTCACATGTTAGGCTTTTTTTTGTTGCTTTTAACCTGAGCTTCAGCTGTTAGGTGTACTGCTATCAGCATGCAGATCTGAAGTTCAAATTGGCTAAATTTTATTGGCAAGATGGTCACATGTTAAGTTCAGAATTCGGATTCCCTTTCCTATCTTTAATAAACTAAATCAATCTGATATTCAGATCTGTGATAAGCATCAAGTTCTTGCGATTGAATTTATGCATGGCTAAAATGAGATT
The DNA here is from genome assembly GCA_023846275.1 of Vanilla planifolia. NCBI lineage: Eukaryota > Viridiplantae > Streptophyta > Magnoliopsida > Asparagales > Orchidaceae > Vanilla > Vanilla planifolia. Next base: position 5,913,521 of record CM043870.1, read on the forward strand.
TTCTGATTCCTGGAAGCTAGTGGGTGAGATTGAGGGTGAAGTATTAGTTTTCTATGTTTAGGATAAGCTCATTCTCCTAACATCCGTGTTATCTCAAGGGAAAACTAAAGTTATAAATAATTCAATTCTCTGCTAAAGATCTTTTTCGTAAATTTTAGAGTGCTCCATTCTGTATGCAGAACAGCAATTCCAATGTGAAAAAATATGGGCTTAATATGTTTAATATATATTGGCTAAGCAAGTAATGAAAATGCTTGGATAATACTGATAACAAAGGAAATTAGTGCAATAGCTGTGCAATAGAGCTTATAGGGTCATCAGAATTTGTCATAGTTGCTGACAGTAGAAATGGGTTTTCTTGGTACAAGGTTGAAAATTGTTATGACATTGGATAGTTGTACCTCATGCTACAAAGTTGTTAACCATTGATTTTAGGCAATATTAATATTAATCATTTTAAATGTTGCTTCTTGTATAATTGAATACATAGAATGTAGCATAACACATGCATAGACATTTGAAGGAAGAATTTTACAAAGAAAGGTGGGCTTTGAACGAGTTCTTCGACAAGGCTTAATGTTCCGATGCATGGAATCAATAGTTAAGATTGATATGGACATGCGTACACAAGCTAGTCTAGTGCATGTGCATTAGATGGATTAATTGAGGTAGGATTCTAGGTAACATTCACATCACTATAGGGAAAGTGAATGAAGAAGTTAATAGTGTGGATGAATGTTGAGAGATTGAATGAGTGGAATAGAAAAACATGGGGAAAAATCATGACTACTTGGCATATACATATTTGCCATCTTACTTTTATTTAAAGCTATGCTCTCATGGATTACAAACATGGCTAAATTAGAAAAGATTTAAAAGAATGATGAAGAGCAATGAGAGAGAGCTTGAGAAGGTGTTGGGGTTATTTAGCTAGCATAGACAACATAGGACCTTTTTTTTTGCAACAATTGTCTTTTAATAAGAGATTGCAATTATATTCTATTGTTTTTGTCAACTATCCACTTCTATTGAGACATGTCTAGCATCTTATGTCCTTTCTTATTTAGATCATAAAAGTCAAATATGAGGAAATTTGTGATATTATTGTGTGACTTTGCTAATTTATCGTCTATTCAAACTAGCTGTTTTTAGATCTTTGTTGTTGTCTCTAGTTTTTTATTATTGTCAATTGGTCATAATCCGCAGTTGTGGTTTACTTGGATGCTTAATTCCATTTTGCTATAAGTTTGTAGTTTTTGGTTAAGTGAGATTGTTGATCCTCTTTGATTAGTCATGGATCCTCTCTCATGTTGTGTTAATGAGGTCTTTCATCTTGACAATGCGAAGACTTATTTTTTATTGTAAAAAGATTATTGTGTCATTTACCAATTGTTGTAACATATTTCCTTATCAGTAGATGTCATGTTGCCAATGGGGTATAAATCGTGCCTTAACTAGTAGCTTGCTACAACTAATGCTTAAAGATTACAAATGGAGCTGTTGGGACCCGATGTTGCCATTGGATGTGTTCGTTATGCTCAAAAGGTGTTGGTGGTTGGAGGAGCACTAGAGGGGAGGGGGGAGGGGGGGGGGGGGGAGAGCTTAACAGTAGGTTAAGTCTGGGAAAAGAAAATCTATTCTAGAAACTTGGGTTGAAAAAGGGAGATGAAACAAAGGGAAGGAGGTTGAATCTAGGAAAACTTGAAACATTAAAGCTGTAGAGTTACAAGGATCTAGAGGATACAAAATTTTAAGTTTCAATTAAATTTGTTTGATTAGAAAAAATATTCAAACATTTAAATCATTATGTTTTCCTAAACAAGATAGATTTTTTTCATGATTTTTCTTTGTCCCTGCAAAATAACTATTTCAATTTAAACCTAGGGTAGCCATGAAGTTAATCTATCACCTCACAAAGTTCACATGAATTGGTGCTTGTTTAATGTAATAAAATGCAACAAAATAGAGATCTCAAATTCGATTAAGCTTGTAGGAAACGAAAGTTGGAATGTGTTTTGTGTAAATATTGAAAAATCCATTGAATTCCAAACTTTCAAGTTGTTGTTTAGGTAAGAAACTTAGCAAAGTAATACAATAATACAACAATATCTATTGATTAACATTTTGAAAATGGCATATGAGGATGGTAACCCTAGAGTTGCACAGGTTATGGTGGAGCTTGAAGCCAATGGTGATGAGTTTAATGGGTGGGATGGATGAAAAGCCTACATAATGCATTGGGGATTGATTTGACATTGTTGAGGCATCCTATTACCACTTTTGAATTCTCCTTGATGGCCACAAACAAAGAGGAAAAAGTCTTACAACTACCTTTTCAATGTTGTCTTTGATAGACTCCAAATTTTTCATAGAATCAACATTAGCATTAGTTTTTTTTCTTATGGAGTTCTAAAGTTGTTAATTTTTTTGCAAGAGCCATAGAAATGAGGTTAAATAATGCCATGAGAGGGAAGAGGAAACAGTGCTTAGATTACAAAAGTAGTTTGGGCTTTCCTAGTAGTTGGTCAACCATTTAACATAGTTTGTCTTGATCGTTCTGTTTGGCTTACAACCTCTTGAGGAGATTGGCTCATGCCAACCATCCATTTGAGTGAGACTATTGTCATGTCTACTACCCAAATTGTTGTAATTTCTTGGGGAGGTTTGAGAAAGTTTGAACCCTCATGAAAACTTTAGTGTCTCAACATGACCAAAAAGCTTTGGAACACACCAATGACATGTGATATATCATACAAACTATTATGGCTATAAATCCTAAGGTGATATGAGACATATAAGCAACATCAAGATACAACACATATACATATAAAATATTTAGATAGTTCTAAACTACATAAAAATACAAAAATTCTCATTAAAAACTTTTGATTCCTTAGTAATCATATGTTGTCAGTAGAACTTCTGATGATTATGGTAAGGTTATAGGATCATTGCATTAAAGTCCTCTCTCAAAACCATGTATCATTGAGGGTCCAGGGGATGTATCGGATAAGAATAACATCTTAATTCATCCATGCCACCATGGAGGACTTGCTTCGTTGTTTGTCGTCCACAATGCATGAATGAAGGAGCACATCACCAAAAGAACAAAATGTACCATTGAGGTTCCAATGATGGTAATTGATCTATTAAATGTTGGGGGAAAATATGCCTACTAGTGTAGAAATGTCTTGTACAAACTCAATGTTTTGGAGCAATGACCAATAATGATATTTAATTAATATTTGTGGATTTTGTGGATTAGTGGTGGGGTTATTTTGGTCTTGGATATAGTAGTAGGCTCTTTAGATGCATGGTCAATTGGCTCAAGTAATGGTAGCAACATAGCTTCAGGAGTGGGGCATTGCTCAAGTGAGTGTAAGATTTGGGATGAAATTATTGAAATGTGGAGGTATAAGTTCATATCTATCAAAAGAAATATAAGCTAGGGGACAAGTTTTTGATGTGGCCTCCTCTGAAAGTGTAGCTTATGCTAGGTTATGAGGGGTAAAAGAACCGAGCTCATCTAAAGTTAAAGAGGTTATAATCTCAAGCATCAGTGAATGCAATGAGGAACTCCTTAATAATGTCATTTTACTTGAAGAGGAAGGAAATGCTAGGTTACCAACTTTGCTTATCAAGTAAACTCTTGCAATTGGTGTAAGCACTAGTTAGGGTATAAGGAGATAAGAGTAGATTATTAATTCTTATGATTGGACCACGAGATGTTGAAGATGGAGAAATCTTGTGGGATAGGTTTGGAAGTTGAATAAGTAATGTGATGGGCTCGAGGTCAATAGATGAGATAGGTTCAGTGATAAGTAATCAACTTGGGCTAGTGGAAGTAATTTTTAAGGCAATGGTTGGTTTAGGTTGGGGAGTTTGTGGTGCTTAGATAGGTCTAATATCAAGGGGGTATGAAGAAAGATAGAGTTTATCAATGCATCATCCTTAGGAATAGAAACAATGTAATGTACTTATGCTTATGGAGGTGAAAGGCTATGTAAGCATGGTGCAAGCAAATTTGGTCCATACTATATTGATAATATACATCTATGATATAATAATAAATCTTAGCACAATATGGACCACATGATAGTGGCATTACTCATGAGTTACTTGTAATATAAGATCATCATGGAATTCAACTATATATGGTTCTGGGTGAAGTAGAGGCATAAGTCTAAGAGGTATGCACTATAAGCATCACATGACTTGTATAAAGTTTCATCAAAATTGGAGCTTGTTTGGTGTTGTAAAACACAAAAAAACAACGATTCAATTCAGCTTGAAGGAAATGAATCTTGGAAAATGATTTGTAAGATAACTAACCTCCAGTGAACTCCAAACTTAAAACTTATGCTTTAAAGAGGAAGCTAAATAAATTAAAACATTGGAAAGCACTGCCACTATAAAGCTCATTAATCATCATCCTTCTTCGTCCAGCGAGAAGTTCAACCCCTTGGGGTCCCTAGTAACCAGTTTTTGGATTCCCCCTCCAACGGGATGGATAATGATCAATTGCGATGCTGCAGTGAGGAACGAGACGGCTGGTATTGGCTTTGTTGTTCGTGATCATGAGGGAAGGTCCATGCATGTTGTGGGGAGAGGTTTCATTTCACAGGCAAGTGACGCCACTGAGCTTCAGGCTGTTATGGAAGCTATGGTGTTTATCATGACAAAACTAAAGGAATATCCTGCGGTTGAGATCCAGACTGATTCTACTTTCGCATTACATGAGGGAATGCAACGGGTTCGATGTCCTTTGGAGGGTGGTATTGTTTCTGATGCTCTCCACTTTGTGAGGAAGCTGCCTGCTTTTCGCCTCACTCATGTTTTGAGGGAAGGCAATGCCCCTGCGGATTGGGTGGCAAAAAATGCATGCTCGTCTGATATGTCCTGGGAAAGGGGAATGTCCTTACCCAAGCCGTTACTTAAGCTCCTACTAGCTGACTTTGCTTTTAAACCCCCATAGTGGGTTATCTAATGTAGGCCTAGGCCATTTTTGATCAAAAAAATAAAATAAATAAATAAATAAATAAATTAAAACATTAAAACAACAATATCTAAGTCCACTTTTTGAAAACGACCTAAAAGGGAGATAAAACTAGACTTGTGAAAGATATGGTAGAGTTTGAAACTTTTGGATATGGTTTTAAGTTTAATGGGTGGAATGGAGGGGAAGCTTATAGATTGTTTAAGGGATCTATCAAACAACATTGAAGCATCACATTATTATTTTTTGTCTTATTTATGGCCACATACAAAGCGAGTAGTGTTTGTCCACCTTTGTTTTAAAAAAAAGGGAGAAGAAAAGAAAAAAGAAAAATAAAGAGAAAAAGAAGAAAAAGAGAAAAAAGAGAAAAAGAAGCAAAGAAAGAGAAAAAAAGATAAGAAATAAAGAAAAAAAGAAAAAAATTGCTTCTCTCTTTCCTTTTCTCCTTCTCTTCAAGCGCTTTCAAGGCTTCAACAATCATTGTCTTAAACAGATATCTATTTCCTTTAACGGTGATCAGAAGAGTGGTATTCTTGCATCGGATGTTAGAGAGGCCATGAAAGGGCAAACAAGAACATCAAAAAGCCCTTTAAAATATGGAAATCCTTTGAAGTTCTTTGTGGTACCAGCAGAATTAAAAGGGATAGCTTTCGTATCCCTAGTAACTTTAGTCTCCACCACCTCTATCACTGTCGTAGTTTTCTCCCTGGATGTTACAACAGGAGACTCTTTAAAAGTACCAAGGGGTATGTGCATTTGGCAATGATCACCTTTGCAATGTTTCCAGCATGGATCTTACATCTTTAACATCATCGACTTCTTACACAAAACCACTTCAACTTTTTCGTCACCCCTTTTCCTCTTAAGGTACTCATCATCAATCAAAGGAAGATTGTTCGAAGCGCTCATAATTACACTCAATCAACTTGAGCATGTCTTCCTTTGCTTTGAAGAATTCAAAGATCGGTTGGTGAAATATAGCTCTAGCTAATCAAATTTAAAATGATAAGTCGACCTTCGTGTTAGATAAGTTATGAATTTTGAATATTAAATTTTAAATATATGTTATTTTTTGTCATTTTATATTCATACGAATATTAATACATAATTTTTCTTTATAACATAAATAATAGTATGAAAAATTTAAGAATTGAATGAGCATACAAAAATTCATTTATTAACTCTCAATCAATGGTTCAAAGCAAAACCACATGGTAGACATCGGCAATAAACACTCAAGTTCTTCGAGGGATTAGTTTTCTTACACTAGAACCTTGAGACCATGCTCTCGAGGTCAGACCCTTGAAATCAGACCTTTGAGACTAGCCTCTGGAGACCAAACCCTTGAGGTCAATCCTTCAAGGCCAGTTTTTTGGGGTTTGCTCCTTGATGCCATTTTTTCATTACTATGTGAGCTTTGCTTCCTCAAATTGTCAAGTTCCACCATAGAGTTTCTAATTGATTTGATGTGTCGTCAACAACCAAGCTCCAAACTTGTGGTTATGACTAACTGTGTCATACTAACAAGAGCCACGCATCAAACCTTGATAATTTGGCCATTTAACCAAACAATAGAATGAAATTTATAAATCTCCATGTGCATTAGTGAAGTCAGCATGTCATTTATCTCATCAGCTATAAATAAACCCTTAAGGCTATTTGCCTTTTTCTCATTTTCTTCTTCTTTGCTCATACTTATCTTGTGAGGATTCTAAGCTCTTTTCTTCTACTTTGTAATGCTGCTAATGCCCTCAATAAAGTAAATTTTTGCTATATTTTTGTAAATCCAACAGCAGCATCAATGATAGTAAAAAATGATTAAAACACCATCGTGACTAGTAATTATGAAAGAACACTTGTGGAGCTTTCTAAATCCTCTTTAAGTGGTTAGGTGAAGGTTTTGAATTCATATGTTGAGCCTTAGAGCTCTCCGTTGCCTTTAAAAAGTCCTGAAAATTCCCTAGCAAATTCTCAATTTCAAATCACTTCTATAATTGCATCATCTCAAATCCAAATTGGCTTCATGTGCCTTCTCAATTTCAAATTGCTCTTGTGGTCTCACAAACTCTAATAGCTTGGCAACTCTTTAAAATCAAATTGTTGTATTGGCTTTTTAAATCAAGACTTTCCTTAGCTCTTTCTTCAAACCTAAATAAAATTGGTACCTAGCTAGGTGGAATCTTGTAAAATTAGCAACATTCATGGTTTTTATTTCCAACCATATCCAAATCCAAATAAGATGTGGGCAAAATCCTATAAAACTACTAGCCTTTGTTTTATTGTTAGTCATACCCAAACCAAACACAATCAAACCAATTTGTTTCAAATCATCATATTTTAATTGAACAAAGTCATGTAAAACTAAAATCTTAGCTTGGGTTATGTACTTAGTCAACCAAAACCTATAAGTTAAAAATCGGTGATGACACAAATGCTAGAACCATCCATATAATCATAATTGGCCAAAATCTCATAAAACTACAAACTTTTGATTTGAATCATATTACCAATAAAACCCAAATCAAAACATTATATAATCATTATTTGACAAAATTTTTAATAACTATCAACTATTTTGCTTGTGAGATATTCCCTGCAAAACCAAAATCCAAATTTAAATTAGGAGAACATGTATACTTAAATTTTCTACTCATATGTCTAAGTAAAACTCATAAGGCATAATTTTGTAAAGCAAACGATCTAAGCTTGGTCCTTATGCTTAATTAAACCCAGTTGAAGTGTGCAAAATCTTGTAAAACTAATAATTTTTTACTATGCTTTATTCTCAATAAAATCTAAGCCAAATTTGGTAAAATCTTGTAGAACTATCAACCTAGTTCAAGCCATGCATTAGTACCCAATCTTTAGGTTTCCTTAATGTCTAAATCCAAATCATCTTTCAAGCACTTTCGATACACCAATGTTATTTAAGGTTTACTTTGAATAAAATCAAATCAACTTTTTTGGTGTGCTTGGCCTCTTGATTCTATCTTAAATACCACAATGGTCTTTGAGGAATTACTCCAAAACCCAAATCAATACTTGGTATTTCTTGACTTCTTGGTTTATACTGAAATCAAGCTAACCTTTGGGTATGTTTGTCCATTTCGATCTATCCATGGTTCTTTCTTCATATTCAAATTAATCTTCATGCATGTTTGATGCCTTGGTTTTATTCTAGTTCCCTTTGGATATACTTAACCACCTTCTTATGGTTACCCCTTCACTATATCCTTAACAACACCATATCCCTTAACTCTGATCATGTTAAGACATGAGATTTATTAAGCTCTTTAATTCATATAAATCAAACAATTCTCTTAAAATTTTGAATGCTCGTTTTATAATGTTGATTATGTTATTCATTATGTGTTGGAGGTCAATCTCTTATATAAATCTTTTATAAATCTCATGTTAAGATATAATCACTAACAACCATCCAATCAATTCGCTTTTATAAATCTCATGTTAAGGCTTCATCTTCCTTGTGTCACTGTTGTCTTCTACCTCTCTTGATCTGCTCTAGTTCATTCCTCAACCAGGTTTGAGGTTAAGTTACTTAAGGTTGGTTGTTGTGAAACTTAGTTCTTGACCCAGGTGCACAAACTTCAGATCTGCTGCAACATCGAGTTTGTTCTTAGAGTTAGTGATATGCTACATGTTATAATTTTACTTGATTTTATAATTTTCTCGGGTTTTAGATAAATTTATTTCTTCTGCTAAGTAAATAATGTGATACTGAGCTGTATATGTAATTTGTTTAGTGGCGATTTTATTTAAATGGTAATTTTTGTAACATTTTTTAATGTATATCGTTTGAATTTATTACTTACTGTTATCCTGTTCGGACTGGGGCATGTTCGTCGTCTTTTCTTTTTTTTTAAATTAAAAGCATTAAAAAATTATTCAAGAATTTTTTTAAATTTTTTTTATTTATATGAAATATATTGTTTAATAATATTTTTTAAAAATATAGTTTCAAAACGGTTTCCGCTTCTAGAATCTTGTTCATCTTCTTTCCCAAGAAATCCCCACTATATATATAGCCTGCGCTCACGGCGAAGCGTAATTCATTTTCCGTCGATAATGGCTGCGTTGATGTATGCGAGAAGGGTCGAGGCTCTCTCTAAGTCCTTGGGGAAGCTCGTCGCTTCCCCGGCGAGGCCGTTGGCAGCTTTGGCCACCTACATATCTCGATCTTTGAGCACCAACGCTGCGATGTGTGCAACAGACGACGAGCTTGACTTTCACGACGATCCCCTGTCAGAGTACCGCCGAGTCCCTCGTCGTCGAGCTGATGGGTTCCCCTCTTTCTTTGCAGGTGTTTTTTGCATCTTATTTTGTTTTGTACGTTCCTGTGGTGTGAATTATTCTAAGGCGAATGGTAATGCTCTGTCCGATCGTGGATCTGATGGATCCGTTAGTCCCTCGAACGGTGAGCCATCTCCTGAACGTGATGGACGCTATGGCTGACGGTCGTTTACCGGCGTCAAGATTCGCTGGCTGGAGTAAGAGGGGATGGGACGCGAGGGAGGATAAGGATGCGCTTCACCTGCGCTTCGACATGCCAGGGCTCGGAAAGGAACACGTCAAACTCAGTGCAGAGCAGGGGACGCTCTTCGTCAAAGGGGAAGGAGATTCCGATCCCGGAGAAGGGGAGCGCCGGTGGTACAGCACAAGGATCGATCTATCGTCGGAGCTTTTCAGGCTGGATCAGATCCGTGCTATAATGAAGAACGGCATATTGAAGGTTGTAATCCCTAAGGTCGCGAAGGACGAAAACAAGGTCTTCAATGTGGAGATCGAGTAACATCGTTGATCGTGCTTTAGTTTCATCGAAGCATTGTTTTCTTTTAAGCGAGACGTCACGTAAAAAATTATTGGGCATTTATTTGCGTGTTATTCAAATAAAAATTAATATTTGTTGACACAAAAATGATACATATTTAAAATGTTTAAAGTTTAAATTAACTAATACGAAAACAAATACATAATTAAAATCAATTCCTTCACAAGCCTGTTCATCTGCAACAAATTCAAGAAAACTTAAATAAAACATAAATTCCAAGAACGTATCCAAAATTTTTCTCTCTCCTAAGCTAAAATTCTTCACCAATATCTTCTTCACAGACAGCTTCCTGTTCTGCTCCCATTGAAGACTCCGATGAACCCTTCTGTTTTCCAAAACGCACTTCAAGCCTATCGAGCAACTCCTGGGCGTCCAACTGGGATACCATGATGCTAAGGTTAGTTTTACCTTTCCAGCAAACAATGGCAATTGCCGATGAATCCACTGGAATTTGGTGTCCTACAATCACATAAATGCAATATCATTCACTCTCTTTCATGGCAAAAACCAAAAGTGTAATGACTATCTTCCTAACTCACCTTCTTGCAAAGCTATTATGCAGCATCCGGACATGAGTGCCGAAGCTTTGTCGCGGAAGTCGCCGTCGACGAAATCGGGGAATTTGATCGTCCGGTATTGCAAGAGGTGGCGGAAATCTACCAAGGTTGCGCATAAAATCTGCTTGCTGATGTACGGAAGCAGCAATGAGAGACCTTCTGATGACAAGCGGAACGGGCATGTGGCCGAGACATCCTTCGATGTTTGTCTCTCCTGATCGTCCAGGTAAACAAAACACACTAAGATTTAGGGAGCAACTATTAGGGATTGGAGATTATGAATCGAGAATTTAGGGTTTATGAATTATTGATTAGTTTAGGAAATTAGGGTTTAGGGAAATAAGAAATACTCACAAAAACCTTGAGACCAAGGGAGGCAATCCTTAGTTTTTGCCCAACTTTGAAATTAAGCTGCAGAACGTCATGCACTGATTTCGAAATGTAGTATATTCTCTTGACATGGTTGGCATCGCTGCTTCTCGACACGAGGTGGCCATCCATCGGAAACGAGTCACTGATGCCGTAAAACGATCTGATGTTTTCGATCATACTTTCATCCCTAAACAACACAACAGGATCTATTCCTCTCCACTTCTCCTTATTTTGTAAGGTTTCATTGGTCTTTTCGATTCCCACTTTAGTTGTCATCTCATCCTCCAATTTGCAACCAGTTTCATCGGCTGCAATCGATCCATCTTGCGAAACATCCATTGAAGGCCTCACCATTTGTTTATCTCCCTCATTGCTGCTCATCGATCCCTTGTAATTCCTATTTCCTGATAGGATCCCTTTGGTTGAATCATCCACTAAAAAGACATCTGTATGAGAAAGAATGCAAAGAAATGACTAATGAGCTAATCTTGCAGCTGGAAGGTACCTCCAGAAGAAACCTTCTGAAGCACAGCAATGAAAAAAGCTCCACTGTTTTGATCATGAGGAAGTATCCTCATGCATCGCTCGAGAGGAAAGCTCGAGATCTTTGCCTTCGTTTCATTGAAGTCACCCTTCTCATCTCTGCAGCCATCCTCTTTTTCAGACCCTTCGACATCTACAGGATGCTTCTTTGGGTTGAAACTGTAATGTTCTTCGTCCCGGGAGCTTTCAAACCCGGATGTATCTTCCAGGTTATCAAACTGGGAGTCGTTCTCCTTGCAGCTTAGATCACAAGGAAACATGCTGGGAAAAATCACTCCCTTCCTTGACATAGGAACATCTTCATAAGCAGCAAGCCAAACTCCCTTATCTCGAACCTATTCTGCCCAACAAAACAAATCAAATCTCATACAATTGCATCTATTAGGTTAATCAGTTATGGCCGACCTTCCATGACATAAGACCGGGCCGACGAACCAATTCTGGCAGTTCACTTGAAACATCAAGAAGCTCAACCGATCCTTTACTTCTTTTAAGTATCTGTATAGAAATGGAACACAAAGCAAGGTTTATATGAAACTCAAAAACAATTAAAAAGATAGCAAATTCCAAATAAAATACTGTAATAATTCAACTGAAACTTAAATGTAACTCTATTCTAAATGCTGTGCAAAAAAAAATAAATATTAGAGAAGAAAAAAAGAAGAGCTTGAGATTAGTTTGCCAGGAAACTACCTCAGATACAACAGCCTCATTTTCGACGGGATTCAAGGAGCATGTTGAATACACCATTCTTCCACCCAATTTAAGCAAGGAAACACCTTTCATGAGAAATATAATACATTCATAAGAACAACTTGGATAAAACCCATCGAAAATAAGCTAAGGAAGCAAACCCATAATTAATTATTTCTATAAAGCTAACATCTAATGATTGAAGAGATTAAGCAAGAAGTCAAATATGTAAACAAACAATGTTATATGAAATTTTAAACAACTTAACACAACACAAAACTGGAGAATAATGAATTGCAATTCAGTACTACAGATAAGGCTAAGATGTAATTCCCAACAACAGAAAGACAGAAAGATATTCACCTGAGGTTTATTTTACCAGGTAATCAGTAATAATTGCTTCTAAGAATAACATATGAAAATGCCAATGAATGGTACATCAATGTATTGTATTTATACATATGTATGATATGGAATATACTAATTTTTTATTTACAATATATCTAATTATGGATATTACAGAGTTATTAATTTTATTTTTATTATTATTTATTATCATCATTTTAGCTTATAATATTATTGTAAATAAGAATTTACCTATTAAGTTTTATAAAATTCATTTCATCTTATATTATAGATTAGTTACAAATACATAGAAAGAGATCAGAATAATATGAGTAGAATATTTTTGATATAGTAAAATGTTTTGAGAGGTTGCCATATTTGGTATTGTATCGATATTTGTATACTAAAATCTTGTTTTACTAGATATATGTGTGATGGTATAGCACAGACGTTATTTTATTTTGAAATTGTGTTAAATCTAGTATTGTCATCTTTCTTTCTTAGGCATTAGATTGTGTCTTCTATATTACTGTTATACTCTATTAAATCTAATTTGATATGATTATATATAGTATTAAGTAGAAAGAACAGATGAGACTTGACATATCAATTTAACAATCAAATATGAAAGACATAAAATAAATGCTCCTTACAATGTCATGAGCATTGTGCAACCAATAGTGCTTTATGTTTAGTTAACATTAAGGAGGCACAAAAATCTAAATGAATAAAAAGTGAAGATGCATATTACACCACTTTCAAAATAGTAACCAATTGTAAATAGATTTTACATCACAATCATCCTCAATAAAAAAAATATAAGTGGAATAAACAATAAAAGGCATTTACAATATAGAAGAGAAATATAATTAACTTTGAATTTGTGTATATTGTGATTTCATTTGGAATTCTGGAGGAATAATGTTAATTTTTATAAAACATATTTTAATGTAACAAAGGCCTTATTGTATTTAACTTAAATCAAATACCATATCAAGTAGAAAGGTTTAAAAATTGTTGAACAAGAAAAAAATTAAGCTTAAACAATCTAAGCATCAAGTCAAATTATTTAGTTAAATGGTATTGTCTATTGAAAGAAGAAATGTTATTATCACAAAAAGCTCAATAGTACATGACAATGCAAAAACAAAATTATCACAAATGGATGTTACAATATTAGAGTGAATTTTAAATTATTAAAAGTATAACTTTGAAAGAAGTATTTCTCATGGAATCTAAGCATATAATATTTACTCTATTGCAATGTGGAAGACTACAAACACCTACTTTTAATAGAACACAATCAACAACCTTTTTCTTTGGTATTACAAGAGTTTTAGAGGAATCAACTATACCAACTCTATGGTCACTTTGCTAAAGAATGAAATGGGAGTGGCTTACAACAAAAAGCACTCATCCAAAAAGGGGAGTGCAAGCTTCACCTTATCTTGTTTGTTTTCGCATCTTTAGCATCTACAGCTTCATATTGGCTTATTTTATTTGTTTTGATCATGTATCTATGATGGGGAGCGCATAAATATCTTTAGAGCTCAAAGCATTGAGTTGGTAAATAAAGTGTATGATTTTACTTCAATTCCTCTATTCCTAATGTTATAGGCTTCATAAAACTCGTTGGCCCCAATAATGATTTGTCTTACAAATTATTGCACAACACATGGTGCGAATTTTTGGGCTTCAACAAAGACATTTTGTACAATCATTTACAATATCCATGAGCATTTGTATTATGATGTTGTATATTATAATGTATTTTCATTTATTTACCTGAAATATGTTCATACCCAAATATTGTTTGAAACAAATAAACCCTAGCTTCGTCCTTGTTCGTGTGATTCCAAGGAAATAGCCTATAGACTAGCAGTTATTCCAATGGTTAGATGCAGTATCCCATACTATGCTTCCTTTTGCCATCCACCCCAACTCATTCTCCCTCATTGTTTATATTAATGAATGAAGAACTAAGGCTGGCTTAAATGTAGCAACGTGGTTTACTTTCTCAAAGCTAGGGTTGTCACTCTTAGAGAGGCATTATCTTAGCAAAATTCATAGGATCATACAAATTCTTTTTGGATGAACATGCAAACAAGCATACAAACCCTAGGTCAGCCGACTCGCTCTTGTGCTCTTCTACTACATTAAATACTCTTGGAGCTGTTGTTTGGTTTATATTGCGAATTGAATCATGTTTTGAAAATCTAGTTCTCTAATTGGATGTAAAAAATGATTAAAAATTCAACAAACATCACAAATGTAAGAAATTTGTTTCATATATGTGTGAATATAAAATCACATGATTATCCTTTAAAACTATATCTAACCAAAAAAATGAACTAAATTCTTAAATTCAACATATCAAAAACATTGACTTCCAAAATGTACAAGTACTGAGGCAATCCATGCTTGCATGATTTGTAACTTAATCTAACATTAAATTGAGTGCCATTCTATGTTACATTAGATTTAATGTTAACCTCTGTTTAGGTTTTTCTTTGTTTAAAAAGAAAATACAATTGAACACTTGGATAGTGAGATGCAAAAGACTATGCAAGGGCAGACTATGAACTTCAAATTTCATTTAATCTACACAATGGACAAAGTGAAAAAATTTATAGTCAAGAAATCTATCAATCTATCATAACATCCAAAATACAAAAGCAAAACCATACTTCACAACAATATACCACAAATAGCACCCATCAATTCTTAATAGTAAAGATCTATGTAGATAGAGTTTAGCAACAAAAGTAGAAAGAATAGCAAACAACAGGAACTAAATAGACAAACCAAGTCTCATTACCACGCATGGCTATTTCGACCTGTAAACGGTGAAGTCCATTACCCATTCCTGCATTCCTGAGCATAACCAATGCCTCGTATCAAATAAAAAAGAAAGCAGATCTAGACCATACAATTAGAAAGAACCTTACCATTTCCTCCAGATATCGGGAGCCTTTCGTAGAGTACCATCGCCGCTGCAAGGCACATCGCATAAAACACGATCAAATTGCAAAATTTCCTTCTTCAATTCACCTCGTGCTTCTCTTGGAGAATCCATGACAGATAGACAACTAGGAAAGTACTGTGCTTCATGATTTGTTACTATCAAGTTAGCACTGCACATCCTCTTGGTCTGATGAATGAGCAAATTGCATCTTTGAACATCAACATCATTAGCAATAACCTGGACAATTAAATAGGGCATGTCACACATAGATAAGGAATGCAGGAAGAACAGTTGGTTATGATTTCTGCAGAATAATTTCTGAGAAAAATTAACTAACAAAGATGATAAATTTAAAGAAAACACACAAGTCCATTGGGGAGTAAACCCGGTTTAACTGACTGATGTATTATTTCAAGCAACTGAAATGTTTTAGATCCTGGGGCTGCACACACTGCACAAAACAAGAAAAATTTGTTAGAAGGATGGTTTATGGTTCTTACTGAAACCGTTCCGGATCGCTGGTTTCAGATTGATTCCGGGACGAAAACTCGGGTTTTGGGTAATTTGGCCGAATTGACCGGCTTCAACCAAAATGAAGGTCAGCTCATTTCAACCTATTTTTTATAAATAGAAAAAAACACCAACAATGCTGCTTTATAAGTAACTAGCCACCAAGGATGCTCTCTTTTTCATTTTCTTTTAGTTTTAACTGTTAGAAAACTTTTGCCCAACCAACAAAATTAAATCAAAGAGATGTGAAATTTATGAATTTTTTATTCATTTAGTAATGTTTTATAGAATGATTTAAAATGAGCCACAAATAATTGAAAGTGAAACTAAAAAAACAAATAATGGAGCAATTTAAAACACAAAAAATCAGATTTTCAGTCAAATGACCCGGACCTAAACTTTGAACCTTAGTTATAATAACAAATCAAGATAAAGTTCAATCAAGCTATTTCAAATGCTTTCCCTATCAACAACTTCCACAGAATTAGAGAACAGAATGGTGAAATAAACAAATAAAACGAAATTGATAGCACCTCGACCTTACTAAGCTTCATGGTAGAAAAATTAAACACCATGGTAGAAAATTTTATGGGTACCAAACAAAGCTTCTTGGCCAAAAGAATGTATTCCTTCAAGATGGAGTGCAAGATTAACATGTTGGAATTCCCCACAAACAACTAGCTCCAATGAGGGAAAAGTTAAAAGTGAAAAGGCTTTATATATGGATGTTACCAAACAAGAAAAGCTGTTAATTCTTCTTCATAAACTCAAATGAGAGCATTTGGAGCAAACAATTCATAAATTACATCCAGTGTTAAAAGAACAGAAGCTTTGTAACTATCATAAGAATATACAAAAAGTTACTTACTATCAAGTATATAGTGATCTGGGCATACATCCAGGAAGAGAGGTGGTACCTGTGGCATAAAAAGGCTTAAATCAGAGCACTATGTGAAGAACATTAAGAGGAAAGGTAAAATGGAAAATGATTGCAATCAGAACCATTAAAAACCAACATAAGGATTGCTTATGGTACAAAATTAAAATTAAAGTTTAAAATTCACTTAAATGAGGAAGGCATGTACCATACTAACAGCCTCCTGCCTAGTAATTGTGCCAACTTCATTCTCTTGCTTCAAAAATTCATGGAACCTGTTACCCAACAGAAATACATCAAAATAGAAATCTGAATTCAACAATTATGGCACAGGAAAACAACTTCTGTAACAAAAGCAAGCGAACAAACCAAGATGATAAACGAAATTGTTTTTAATCCACATAGAAAGACATACTTGTTCGTTTAAGATCAGTTCATCATTAGGAATAGCAACTTTTAGTGATATACTATAGCTGTTTGAATTTAGAAGAAAGTATTCATGTGTTCAGTTGCATTATTTAAATAACAATCATGCAGATGGATGAGGTGCTCCACTCGTGAGTTAAGCCTGAACATAAACCATTAAGAGCTTCCATGCAGCCCAAGTGTAGAGATATGGTCTAATATGGGCCAAACTGGCTTCACACTTTTGGTCTACAAAATGTGAATTAATATTTGAAGATCATAATCTTACACATGGCCCAAGAAAATTCTCCACTTTTCTGATGTGAAAATATTCATCCCTCTACTCCACTCAGAAGCTTGTCAAAGAAGTTCATTGTCCAACTTCTCAACTACTTGGAAATCATTTAGAAATCATTCACCGGACACATAAGTTTTGGTACCACAATTTTCCACAGAAATAACTCTGAGATGATACGTTTGTAAAAGGTAACACAGACAAAAGTTTATAAATAATTAACCATAGCAGATTTACCCCAAACCTTGATATAGTGATGATAAAATAAAGAAAACTACATTCATGGAAACTTTAAAGACATGATTGAATACTTTGTCCACAAGGTTGGATGCTTTGTGAGCATGAATGAACAATTGCACAAGTGATGGTCAAATAGAAGAATCAATGAAAATTGTATCTAAAAAAAACTAGCAAGTCCATTCAAATAAATCAAACCGATTAATGTGTGAAGTAGGATACATAAGACTCTTGTCCCTCCTAATGTTGAATTCTCCCTAAACTGAAGGCCAAAACTTTCTCTCCTATGATCACCATGCTTCCTCCTCTAGCTACCACATTTCCTTCACAACAAGGATGCCAAAGTCCTTTGCAAGCACACTGTAACTCTCTTTTCTGCAATGATGTCACAAGCTTGTTCACCATGGAATTTTTTTCACATTTTCCTTCATCCTCACCATTCACTTCCTCCATGAAGTAGCATTATTGTTGTTTCATTCATCCTTATGCAAATCTACAATCGTTTTCCTTCATTAAATAATCTTATGACAGTTACAATATTCCATTTAAGCACTTGATGTGTGTGTTAATCTAGATGTTATATATTTCTTTCCAAATATGTTAATTTAATTGTTACCAATTTGAAAAATGTCTCAAACAGAGTAATGATAATATTTTCACTGAAAATAAATGTTACTCATTGTGAAAGTGTCACAAGTCTATAGATCCAACTTAAGGGGAAACAACAAAGTGTGCAAATAAAACTATTATAATTCCTAGAAAATTTATAAAAAAAACAAGTCCATAACTATTACTTAACTTTCATTCTTTGTTCAACATCATTATTTAATGTTTCATATATTTTGCCAAATATAAATTGTTGAGGGCATTGCCATGTTCATCTCACATTTCTTAGAGAGTAGTTCTCATGTCCATGCTTCTAAACACTCAAAACATATAACCTTTCAAGAAAAAACAAAGTTTACAAGACTACTTAATTTTAAATACAAACAATACATAGAATAAGTTCATTTTCCTCTAACATGCTAGTTGGTAGCAGTTAAGTGCAATGACAGTAGTAGGTGAAGGAAATTACAACAGATGGCAATGGTGGCAAAAAAGTGAGAAAATGTGGTTGCGGACAAATGGCATAATAACAGACCAAGTTCTACAAGAAAAACAATGGAAGGCTTGCATTCATAGATGTTTTTTTCATCATCTTGTCACTAGCACATTTAACATCTATGAACAACTTTAGAAGAAATATCTCCATCATAAATGATTTTATGCAGCACAGCCAGACACAACAGCTTTAGTCAAAGCATTCTTGAATAGTCAATCTGAAAAAATATCAGATCACAGAAACAAAAATACCTCTCAAGTGTTTGGTTCTTCCTAAGCTGCATTCGCGAAAAATTCAAATGCCAAGCAAGCCTATTAGGATACCAAGGCAAAGGTCTAATTGCTTCGATTTCATATTCATTACTAATCTGCACAATAAGAGGCATGGAAATCAATGCAACTGGTACTGAAATAAATCTACAAAGAACTCAAAAATGGAGACAATGAAAGCAAATGTAGATACCTCTTCATCAAGAGACTTCATGAAATCATTTTCCAATTGTAATCTTATATCCTCAAAAAATTGGCCACTGAAATACCATGCAAGCTAACTTAAACTTCCACTGTTGGATAATCAACTCAAATCGCAACTTGAAATCCAAAAAGGAAAAAATGGGTATGCTTTAAACATTCGTAGGAGAATTAAAATCTCCATAAGAAATTATAATACTGTAAAATAAGAACATCTTACAAAATAAATAGAAAACCAAAAGTTGATAGATATAATAATTCCAAGCACAAAAGGTTTAGGAAAGGATAATGTACACAGATTTAACTAATAGTCACTTAATAGTAAAATGAAACAAACTGATTGGAAAAAGCAACCTCAAATATCTGGAACCAAAAATGGTGAGTAGTGACTATTGAATAAGTTTCACCAACTTGAATTAAAAGCTTGGGAATGTATTTGCATGCTCTCCAAAAAGAACTCTCAAAATCTCAAATAGTGTCAAGTTTGAACATTATTCATTTGGATTCTTGTGCCTACATGTGGTTTCAAACCAACTACGTGGGAGCCAAAAGCAAACAGCTCAAAAAAATGTCATTATTATCTTCAGTTAATGTAAAAAAGAGATATTAATTACATTGGTTGATAAATTAAATTTCACATAAAAGACAATAAGTTAAAAGGTGAACTATTTGTTTGCTTAAACAAGTTTCCATGTGCAGCAGCAGAAATTATGTGGTTACCATGATTCATATCCAGATGAATTGAAACCGGTGATTTAAACCAAAATAAAAAAAAAAGTGAATTGTATTCATGGATAGGACACAGCTTAAGGTAGATATTACGCTGCAAAAAAAAGAACATCATACATTTGTGCAAAGACCAAACTGAAATGGGATGGGACTCCTCTAGTTTCGATAGGAACTTTTGAAGCCTTGGTAGTGATTTGTGCTCTCTTCTTTAGGCTTCTTGATCTGAAAACTTAATAAGGACCCCCAATAACTCTGAATCCAAAGTTGGTAGCCATCTAACTAGATTTGAGAAATGTTAATAGGGCTTAGCTCTCCAAGCAGAGCAACTCCATAATCATGCCCCAAAGGTGCCTCTCATGGCTTTAAGTAGCCAATCACATCTTCTCTTGATCCAACCTTGTTAGGTTGCATTCCTACTTCAAGTTAGGAAAGACTAGATAAAAGAATACTTTTGAGTTATTACAATCTTTTGATGATCCGTTCATAGATGACTTGAATTTCACCATGTAGATTGAGGTATGAGATTAATTTCAACCAAAATACACTGAGATAACTCTCTTCTTATAAATATAAGACCTTAAAACCTAAAGTATGCTCCAGGCATATGTCCCCTCCCCTGATAATATTTTCTTCTGTTGTTGAGCAACAAAGCCTTGACCCTAGGTTCAACAAAAAAAAATCTTTGCCTACCTTTGCCTTGCGACCTCAATCTTCCTTGTTTTTGCCTTTGACATTTGATTTCTTTTTTCAACTTTTTATGAACTCCTAATTACACGACTAAATAAACACCGCTTCGTTTGAAGAAGACAAAGATTGTCTTGAAAGGAGGATAGACCTTGAAAGAAGTTCACTAAATGGGGATCCCACTAAGTGCTTGTGGAAAAAAGAAAAATGAAAAGGGCTACTACTTGGTGATTGAAGTTTCATTTGGATGTAAGATTGGAATATTTTATAAAATCTTTATTATTTCACCATTTGATTCTTGTAGAAGACTTTAGTTATTACTTGGTTACAAATGTTAGCATTTGATTTTGATGGTAAATTTTGGGCTCCTTATTGCTTGTGTAGGATATTTTTTGACCAAACCATATCAAGATCTTAGTAACCCCTCTTTTTACTCTTTACTAATTACAATCTAATAGTGATTTGAATTGCTCTTAAAAGTAATTCCAAGACATTTTCTTTTTGATGCATTGATATTGACCTTGTTCTATTGGAATCATGGAGATAACAAAAAAATTTAGAGCAACATTTATATTTAAGTTTTCTAATACTATAAAATATGAAATTGAGAAATTCAATTGACAACAATGATTTTAATATTTGCAGAATTAAGATGCATGTTTAACCAAGAAAAATTTTCCCTAAACCTTAGAAAGCAAAGAGAAACTTGCTAAAATAGATGAAGAGAAAGAAGAGAATGATTAAAAGGCTTTCAATTCCATTCAAATGTGTTTGAGTCGTAAATTTCTTCAAAATGTTACTAATTAGTTGACAATGGAATACTTATGAGAAAGAATGGGAAGCTAGTATATGACCAAAATCTAAATGCATATTTTGCTACTAAAGCTTAAAGATAGAAGTAAAAAAAAGGCAAATCAAATTGTAAGACAATTACAATTATTAAAGATTTTTAGATAAGCCTAATACAAAATTGAGTAGATTATTAACTCTTCTATATAAGATTAGATTCTTTAAACTATTTGTTCTTATCATATGATGTCTCACAAAAAAATTTGTTCACCATTTACAAGTTAGTTAATTGCAAAAATTCTCATGGGTAATAATATAACTTACAAGATAGTTGAAATAGGTCCAATTCAAATCAACATTCATGCTACAGTTTTCAAAATTTTGGAAGAAATAAAACATGTTAAAGATTAAAAAAAAAAATTTAAGTTGTTGGACCCAAGTGCTTGCAGATTCTCACCAAAAAGGGAGCCTGACGTGTTTTTATGGATGCCATAATTTTGTTGAAATCTAAGAAATTTGATAATCTCTATTTCCTATAAGAGAAATAAGAGTGGTTTTAACTTTTCCTTCTAATGATATGATATATGACATTTAAACAAATATTAGAGCAGAGCTTTTTAGAGCTAAGCAAAAGATGTTCGTATTGTGAATGGAGTAATGCATTTGACTTTGTAAACATTGCATTCTTGACGAATATCATAGGACCAAGTTCTACACAACGCTTCATAAGGTTAAAGGTACTATAGATTATATGTACTATGATTTATGAGGACTTATTATTATCAATTCTAAGAAAGGATTCAAATATCTTATGACCTTTATTCATGACTATTCTAAAAATATCTAAATATACATGCAAAAGCAAAAAAATGATTTGTTTGAAATATTTTTTTTGAAGATAAAAGCTAAAAACCAAACAAAGAAAAAAAACCAAGAGATTAAGAATTGATAATAGCCAAGAGTTTTGCTCATTTGAAGTTCAAACATTTTGTGAAAAACAATACAATGTCATGCATGAGATAGTCATGGGATCTCCTCAAAAAAATGAGTGGTAGAAATAATGAACAGAATACTCCTTGGGGGAGAAAAGTATTTTATAGCCAAAAACCAATATTTTTTGGGCAAAGGTTGTATATATTTTATATTATTTGGTAAATAAGTCTCCAATTACTACTATTGGATTGAAGATTCCAAAGGAGGCTTCGTTAAGGCTTCTTGTGGATTATCATTCTTAAGATAATTGGTTGTCTAATATATACATATATTAAAAAAGATAAGCTAAACCTAAGAGCCAAGAAATGTACCTTTCTAAGATAGTTTTTTGAGATAAATGGGAATGGACATTGGTGTATATTACCTACGTTTGTTGTCTATAGAGAGATGAACTTAGGTGAATTAATAATGCTTTAGGAAAAGACATGGTAGCTAAAGAATTTTGGAGAAGGTTAGAAAGAGTAACAAGATGTTAGATTTCAATTTGATCAAGCTCAGATGGTGATCCCATCATAGTATCCTTTAAGTGATTGTTAAGACGAGATAATCACAACCATAAGAATAATAAAAGAGTTCTGTCTTTAAAAAACCAAAATAACAAACTCATGCACCTAAAGGTAAGATTTTGTTGATTTTTTTTTATTTAGCATTGTAAAATCTATTGATTAACAAAGTTATCAAAAGCAAAGATGTTCAATAATGGACTAATGTTATGATAGAAGATTTTGAGACCCTAAAAAAGAGTTATTTATGAAAATTAGTGAAGTCTTTTGAAGAAAAGAGAGTTATTAGCTTCAAGTGGGTCTATAAAAGAAAAGAAAGAACTCTAAGAGGTGTAATGTAGACATCAGATCCAGTGTTAGCAACTCCCACAATTGAAAATCCAAGACAAACAGCTACAGTGATCTTTCGTTGGACTGTTTTGATTAGATTTCATCACTTTAAAGGATCTTGTGACGGACCACACTATGCTGACCAACGTTGCCCACGTTAACAACAATGAAATCATCCCTTCTGTGTGTAAAGATGGTCTTCCAACAAACTCATTTCACAAATTGATGTGACTTTCTCCATTTCTTGCATGCCACCTTAAGCTATATCTAACCACATTATGTGTGCCCATGACAACAACAAACTCTATTTTTGTGCATGATGACGAACACAACTACATCCACGATAAGGACGTTGTTGCCAGGAACCCAGATAAACCATATTGGGGCATATTGCCCCAAGCAGTCCTTGCGCAGATCAATACTACTCAAGCAAACAGTGTAGTCTTCAAACAACCTCTTGTGAATTCAAGAACTACCTAAGGAAGAATGGCCTAGGATGGATTCAAGAATGACATAGGACATGATGATGGACACACTAGTGCCCAAACAATCCAAATCAAGTCATAATGCTCTAGTTGGTTTATAAACCATCCATAAGATTTCAAGCAAAACATTCCATGTAGTACCAGAACAACAGGCCTTATTCGCTTATGCAAATGATGACCACTTTTTCAGCTGTTATATACTTCAAAATGGGACTAAACTGAACTGAATGTGTGTAATATACAAGCTACAGCGAATCTTCACAGCTGCTTTCATTTGCTGGATGATTTTTGTATTCAGTCTGCAGATCCTTGCAATTCCATTTGGTGTGGCCTGTAGCTAGCATTGGCTTCCTTCTCAACCTGAACATGAAGTCAGCATTTATCTGAGCAAGTAAAGAATCAGGCACTGGAAAATTTACTGCTCGGTTCATTGTTTTATCCAGTTCAACCCATTTCAATTGCAGCTACTGCATTTTTGTTTTGACCACTTTCAGCAATTGATAACCTTGGTGCTTTCAGCTCTTCTGGATAAAAATACAAATTCAGATTCTGGACTGCCCGGATCCAAACACAGAAAATTGGAGAATTGGCAATTTAAATTGCTGCTGTACGGTTTTGCTCAAAACATTTCAGATGCAACAATTTGTCAGCTCAGATTTCTATTTCTCACAGTCTGCAACTGGCATTGGACCTTTTCTCATCCAACTACTTGTTGATATGGCCGCAATCCTAGGTGGAACATTCGTGGTGTCAAGTCTTCAAAATACCTTAACTTATTTGCAGCAAATTGTTAAAGATAACCACATGTTTGTTATTATATTACTTAAAACCAAAGCTGAAAAGTTCACCAGACAAGACATTGATAGATTCCTTGGGAGGAATTGGATCTTTTTTTGTTGAACCTGACACTAGTTTCTTTGGTGGTATTGACATTTTATAGAGGAATTGGGCAGATGTTATTGATCACACATCTCAAGTAATCACCTTATAGGTGCAAAGAGCAGATCAGGGAACGTGGTATTGTTGTGTTGTTTATGCATCCAATGACCATATTAATAGCAGGGCAGCAAGGAAACAAATTAGTCATGCTTTAGATCTTGCGTGCCCACTATTAGTCATGGGTGACTTAACGTTATACTCCCACAAGAAGAAAAAAAGGGAGGCAAAAAGTTCAGCCATGGAACTGCTAATAACAAATTCTCTCAAATTATTAATTAGTTGGAATTGTGCAATGTTGGATTTATTGGCAACAAATTCACATTGTGTAACAACAAAGAAAACAATGCTCATGTCTATAAGAGATTGAAGAAGATGTTTCTAAATGTCAATGATATACAGGCTTTCTTGGGATCCATGGTTCATCATCTTTCTCAGCTCCAATTCAAGTCATTGCCACATGCTCGTCCAATTTTGAAACCTTAACCTTGGAAAGTCCAACAAACGACTCCAATTTAAGAATATGTGGTTGCTAACTCCACAATCGACATCAATCATCAATCAAGTATGGCATAGAAGGGTTAAAGGTCAGCCTATGAAATCCTCTGCACCAAATTTACTAAAATGCTCACTGTTTTGAGTAATTGGAGCAGGTAGGAATTTGGAAATATTCAACACAAGGTCCATACGCTTGAAAAGGAAATCCAAGAGTTTCAACTAAAAGAATCAAAGATTGGATTAATTGAATTGGAGCATTCCCACTTGGCATCCCGTATAATTGATTATTATATTACCTTAGCCATGGAGGGAGCCTAGTGGTGGCAACGTGCTAAACTCAATTGGGGCGAACTGGGTGATCGTAACATGAGATTCTTCCATTCCAATACAACCTGTAAGTATAGAAATAATTATATCTATTATTTTGAAGATAATGAGGGTAACAACATTGCCTTTATGGAGGCCATTCATGATTCACTTATTCAATGGTGCCCACCCCAAGTTCAAGCCTCCCTCCTTATCACTCATCTTCTTTTCTCTGATGATGTTATGATGTATGCTCCAACTACTGCTCTGTTGTCACTAAATTTAAAGCTATCATGAAGCAATATGATGACTATTTTTGTCAAGCAATAAACTTGCAGAAATCCAGTGTTGTATTCAACTGTGGTATGCACAAGGAACGAAAAAAGATGCTTGCTAACAAATTCCACATGAAGCAATCAACTCAAGTCAAATATCTTAGGATTCCTATCCTGATCAATCAACCTCATTAAAAAGACTTCTCTTTTCTCATTCAAAAGAATTTGTACATGGTCAACACAACCACTCTTAAAGGCAAGTAGAAACATTATGATTAACTCTGTCTTGGTTGTAATTCCTACCTATTTTTTGTCTCATTGCTTAATTCCCATGGGTACTATTTCTGACATGGAATGATTAATCTGTTAGTATCTCTCAGGTAGATCCCTTGATCATAGAGTTATCCATTATATAAATTGGGATCAAGTTGCCTTACCTAAGGATCTGGGTGGTCTTGGTTTAAGGAAACTCCACACTTGGCAAATGGCATTAATTGCAAAGCACTATAAGTGGCTTCTCGCAATGGAGGACAATCTTTAGCTCCAAATTATTCATGCAAAATATTGTATAAGGCTGGATGGGTTCCGTTATGAATATGATGACCCATTAACATGTAAATTATTGTACTTAGTTGCATCTTAAGTAGAACAATTCACTATTTGGAGGATTGGGGTGGTAAGAATGTTTCCTTTTTGACAATTGGATCAGTCCACAAGCTTCGCATAAGTGGCCAACATATATCAATGTCTATGTTAAGCATTCACCCAAGATCATTCACCACTTGAATGGGTTCGACAATTGGATTTTGGATCGTCTCCAACAGCTTTTCAATCCCAATATAATAAATTGCATCTTAAGAAACCCACATGCACCTACTGATGGCAATGACCAACTCAAATGGAAGTTATATGAATGTGTTAATTCATCTACAAAGTTAATGTATAGCAAGTTTGTGCAAGTTGCAATACAAAATAGCTCCAATACCCCCTTCTTTAAGCCAATCAAGAATTCAAGTTTTCCTTTGGAGATTATGCCATGACACACTCCCGACCATCATGGCATTTCGAGAGATTCTCAATGCCCATGGGGCTGTAACCTTGACAAAACAACTAAACACTTGCATTGGGGTTGTCACATGGTTTCTTCTATTTGGTCTTCCATTATCTAGTTATTCCAACAACACAGCCTTGTAATTCAGCACCAACTCTCGTCTCTCCATAAACTTTTACATTGGGTATCTATCAATTTGTGAAAACCTGAATTGCTGGGATTGATTAATTGTGCCACAATAACCCTATATTATCTTTAGCAAAATAGGAATGATAAGACACATGCAAGACTATGGTTTGCTACATATGATAATGATAGAGTTGGAATTTGAATTGTGATTAGATACTTAAGTTAAACCTCTTATTATCAGTAAGAAAATCTTCTCTTTGGCACCTACAGCCATGGAAATTTATGCTACTACTTAAGCCATCACGTTTATTAATCATCAATTTCCCACCACCACTGTAGTTTGGATTGAGACTAACTTCTACCTTGCACTCATTTCGTTTGAGAAGGTAATCATGTAAAACAATAATGCTATTGAGCTAAATGACGAAGCATGTGCTATTTGCCGGTTTGCTGCTCATAAGACCACACACATCCTCAGAGAAGAAAATGTCGTCACGGATTGGGTCACCCATCACACTTTGTTTCATGATTTTTTTGTGGGATTGGAGTATGCCCCTTCCCAAACCTTTGCTTTCCTTTTTAAATGACTACGTATGAACCACCCTATAGTGATTGGAATGTAGGCTTCAGCCACCACTTTTTTGTGGCTTATTAGCTAAAATGAATCCAAGGCTTATTAAACAAAGCAACTAAAGCAATTCAGGCCCTCCCTAAGATAGTTCATACTTGTCCTATGGGAGAGCTCCAATTGGTAGGTTTTGAGAGGGTTTTGGCATGTGAAGGGGCATTTAATCCCACATTGCCAAGGAGAGCATGTTAGCATCAAAGAGCCTATATAAGTTTTGATTAGCAAAACATGTTTAGCATCAAAAAGCATGCATAAGGCTTGATTAGGCTTCCTTCATAAAAATTTGTCAACAATCTCTCCTATTGTGATGTTAACCATTGAGTTTTGACAAATATCCAAAGATGGTTAGGCAAAATATCCGAAGGAGAGAAAATCCTACTTGGTGTTGATTTTAAATAAGTGAGCAATAGTGTGGATACCGAGGCCCAAAAAGATTGAACCTCCATTGAACTTTGAAAGAAGTTTACTCAAACAAGTAACCTCCAAGTCAAATGAAAACAGTCCTAATAGTTCAGGTAATACTCCCCTTTATTCAACAATTTGCTCAAAGAATGCCCGTCTTGTGGAAAATGGCATGCAGTACAAGAGAATGCCAAAATAATTACCTTGCATTGATCCTAAATGCGGCTGGCAATGGCTTCCTTAAGAGACTATTAAATTCTTCCCACTCCTCTTTGGGCACAATTCCTTGTTCCTGGCACAAAACAGTAATTTAGAAATTGAACGACCGAGTAGAATAAGTCATTTGTGCATACCTGACTTATAAAAACTTACATAAAACAATTGTAAAACTTCAAAATTAAAGCTCGAAAATCTTTATAAAATAGCTTAAATGAATTTTAGCACAGTTGATTAAACAGCCTTCAATATCATATGTACATCTGAAAATGGCACCCAAAGTTTTTAAAGTAATTATCACAATGAAAATGATAATTAACATCAAATAACATATGATTAAAATGGAAACGAAAGCAATGCTAACAAAGAAATGATTTTTTGATCTTACCAAAAGACAATCTACTTTCTAAAGGGTACATCAAATTGATTCATTCAAGTAATAAATCAAGAACTATCTGACATACTTTGTCCAACAACAAAAACATCTTACAAATATAAATTTTATGTTCTCAAAAAAATGTTGTACAATAGACAATCGTACAATAAAATAGGTCCCACGACAAACTCATGCATACTAATCATAAGGTATCGTATTAATAAGATAAATGAGTCATACTACTACAATGCAAATCTATCCAACATTTGACCAAGTTCTACTACTAGACTCTCAAGTAAAATGGTATCTTACAGGTGCGAATAAAGCATCATATTGATACGACGAAAATTGGCACACTTGTAGTATAAGTCCTAAACTCTTACTAAACAAATAAATTGATCATACAATTACAATAAATATCATTGTATTGCACGAATCCCATCAGCTCCTCACATCAATTGAGGTAACAGGTAACGTACTAGTACAACATTATGATTGTATTTATACAGTAGTACATCAAATTCCAATATTTCTCATCTCTCAATCCAATCCCTTGATTGATCTTCTTAATGAATGTATCATACTAATAAAAAAGTCAACATCGTATTATACAAAAATCGAAAAGACTAAACCTCAAATCAGACATTTCAAATAAATGAACAAAGCATTGTACGATAAGGAAATCGTACTCGTACAAGTATTAAATAACTATATTATTCAGGATCGCCATCAACGGACATTTTGTCCAATCCAACCATTAACTAAACATATTGTATGATGGGTTTAACATACAATGACAATTAGCTCAACCAATGCAACTCAATTCAATCTCTTCAAATCTAATTTGATTTTGTTTTAACACATGTACAACTTATTATGAATGTAATTTTTTCAGGTAGATAATACATGTAAAACAAGATGAAATACATGTCTTTAAAAAATCCTAAGTATCTCAAGTAAATTGTTAAAAGTTTTGATATTTTAATTACTAAAATAAAACAACTCAGTAAAAGATCTTCTTCTCGTATTGCTCAAGCTTATGTTTCACCTTATGTCAGTTACGATTAACACTTAAACACTTATGTTAAGCTCATTGAGTCACGTGATTAAACTCTCCATATTATTAGTCTACTTGTTATTGAGATACATAATCTGAAATCAATACTTAAAAAAATATTAATCAATATAATATAATAATTTTATTGTCATCAAATAAGTAATACAAAATAACCAAAGAGAACAACATATTTTAGTAGTTAAGTCACAAGTTTATTTTATTTTATTTCGTCATTTTGGTATCTATATGATCATGTGTTTTTTTACCTATTTTTATTTAAACAAGTCATTTGAGTCTTATATGTCATATCAATCACACACAAAGAATCTAAATATTTAAGTGTCTTGATGTAATATGAAAATCTTTTGGTTTATGAAAAAAAAGGAGAGCTTTAGAGATTTGATAATTTGTAGAAATACTACTTAGATGAACTCCAAGACACTATTTGCATAGAAAACTTTGAACAGGTTTAAGTTATCCTCTCCATTTTCATGGCTATCTCCTTATTTCATCTTGTGCATATTTTCATTTTATACTCATCTTTCCTTTGTTTCCATTGACTCTCTTTTGTTTTACTTTTATTATTTTGATTTCAATGAGTATTTTTGAAACTTTTTGTATTGCATCAACTTAGTATTAGAACATAGTCCTTTGTCTTTGCAAAGAACGACAGCTTCAATTCCTTGTTGCTGTCACCATTCTCCTCTAATTTTAAAAGTTTTTCCTTTATGCCAGGCCCATATTTTCTCCATTATAATATTTCTTTTAATTTTCCCTCCCTTGAAATCATTTTTTGAATTTTTTTTAAAAAGTTGTGAGAAAAAAGTAGAAAAGATATTCATAAATAAAAAAATCATAAAATCAAGAGAGAGAAAAGAAAAAATAAAAATATAATAAATAAAAAAAGAAAAAAAAGAAAAGAAAGAACTAAAAAAGAGAGGTCTTGGAAAAAAATCCAAAAAAATAACCTCCATAGTGTTCTTTTCTTTCATCTCCACTTTCCTAAACATTTCATATTACACCATTAACTTAAACCACCGATTTGCTATTCTCCCGGCTATTCTAATATTCCTCTCACTAAACTATAAACCCACTACTTCACCCAACCAACTTATCATACTAATTAGTTGCTATCTAACCAAGTACTCGTCACATAAGTACCTTTGCATAGTCCTTCTTCCTTCAATTTATCACAACCCTAATCATGCAAAACCCTCGTCGCCAAACGTCTCTCTAACAGGTCATCCCTTCACTAGCCAAGTCCCATCTCCCATGCCTCCCCACCACCTCAACTACCAATTGTTACCAGCTTTCCTTTCCTTTACTACCAAGTCCTGTGTTGCTTTACTTAATCAACCTCCCCTATCCCACCTCTTACTCTAAACTTCTCGACAATCACTCACCAGAGCTAGTCGACAACCTCCCGTAAGAATCACTGCACTTTAGCGAGGCGATAGCCAGCCATTGCCCCCTCCCATCCCTTTAGACTCTGCTCAACAACCAGTTACTTACAACACCACACCTACGACCAACAAGCTTAATAAACTCTTGTGACTACCTCTCCCTCCACCACAGTAGCAACAAGATCGCCATTTTAACTCCATCCTTTTAGTCTCTACAACTCATGCAACTCATGCTAAATCCACACAACCACTTCCTTTAATGGGAACACTACAATAGTTGCCTCCATACAAGACATAATTTGTCTACCATAACTACACCCAAAATCGTCACTAACATGCCTTCACTAAAGCTCTAGCATGCCTAAATGGCTCTCCTTGCACTTTACTATGCCTCTCAACACTCAATGCTAACCCTACGGCGCCCATCTGTTGTGAATGTCTACCTCGCCAT
This sequence comes from Vanilla planifolia, assembly GCA_023846275.1. Lineage (NCBI taxonomy): Eukaryota > Viridiplantae > Streptophyta > Magnoliopsida > Asparagales > Orchidaceae > Vanilla > Vanilla planifolia. The sequence continues at coordinate 5,944,978 of CM043870.1, forward strand.
GGATTTTCAATGACAATATGCTTAGCCATTCATACACTTCTACTTGTCAAACCAGCATGCAGGATATAATTCTCACTTCCAATTCATTCTTCGAACGTCACCAACCTCATCCTTTTTTGTCATCATCTAGTCTAGTCATACCAACGTCTACACAACATCATTGTCAACAATTGCTAATAGGCAACCCACAAATGCCGCCCCATTTATGTCATGTGCATTGATTTCATCGACATTATGACATCTATCCACCTTCATCATCATTGACTATCCATTACAATCGTCAATTAGCACTACTATTCCAATTATCATCTTTGTTCATCGCCAATATCCTAATAAATAACCATCAAAGGTACCCCTTCAATGGGAGAGTTACAATTTCATTATTTTAAAGTTGGATTTTGTCTTTATTATTCTTAATAAATCAATGATTACTTAAGGTCCTTAATAATTGTTAGTCATGTTCATATCATTTATATTTTGAAGCAACATTATATTAGTATCTTCATATCCCATAAGTTCATACCATCTTTGTCTACTTATGAATTATATCATGATCTTTTAGGCTATTATTCTGAACATGATTGTCGAATAACATTGGAATACCACCTTCAATTTGTTGATTTTCTCACATATGATTTTTATCTTTACCCACTTTGAAACATACAAGAATATTTTATATTTGTATACATTATTATGAGCAACTTTTTAAGGATATAATTTATTCCTATGGCATAGTATATATTATTTCCATAGGATATGCCAAGTCATTAGATCTTCTACTCAAGAGACATCCAAAACATTATAAAATTTTATATTATCATTAGATTGATCTAAGAACCTCTATGAGATATCTCATGTCCATTCTATTTCGAGATTACAATAGGCTTTTTTAATTTGATAATATTCCTATGCCTGGTTTCACATGTTGAGTTCGAACAAATCTTGATCTATAAAAAATATGTTTGTGATGACTATGATAATACTATTGATCCATGCTAACTAAAAGATTCATCAAAAAGCATATGTAGAAGAAATCCCTCTTAGCCTCTTCTAGTCTTGAAAATAATTTAGAATGACTGAAGAAGACATGGATTTTCTACAAAATCATATAAAACTTCAATTAATGAGAGTTTTTATGGTCCAACATCATTCATCTCAGAAGAGCACTCTTATATCAGTTGGAAATATCGTCTAAATTCCCAATCTACAATAATCCATTATTTGATTTTTTATATTTCTAAGCAAGAGCTTAAATTTTATGTGGCACTTATGGATATTAATAATGCTATTCTAGAATACCCTTTCACTCTCTATACTATCCCATGTATACAAAATCATCAATAATTCTCTATTTCAATAAGATTTAGTTGATTCAATGATCATTGAAGAACTTGATCATCACAAACTTATTATATGCTAGAAACTAATATTTCTTTTATTACATCTAAATCTAACATCAACACTATTATATCTATTGTTACTTCTAAAATATGCATTGAATATATTGACTTTGTGATTCATAATTATTATGATTATATCCAATGACTCATTGTTTGCACTTATAATTTATTTTGGAATATGGAGATTAATCCTTCTTTAGCAATGAAAGTTGCATCTCCTATCTTAGGCATAATTGTGCCACCATGTTCATATACATATCACAATTATGGACCCAATAAAGTACTATTATTCATGGGGTTACATTCTACTAAACCTCTCAATCAAATAGCCTTATCTCTTGCTTAGTTGTTAAGAGTTTTTTAAGTATTATTCTCTATTAGAAAAATATTTATGCAAGTAGAATCTTCATCCTCATCTGAATATGGCATATTATTAAATTTCTTCCCTCATAGCTGCTACTCTCAAAATAAGCTATTCAAAAAGGAGAGTATGATGCAAAACAACCAACTACCCTTACATCATGTCACTGTAGAGCTAACATTCCAAATCGATGACCAAGAACTATTTTTCAATTTATTTCAATAATTCAATCATGTATTTTCTTTATTTTGAATCGCTATGAAATGTATATAGTTGTATGTATGTATTTGACCTATTTTGAATCAAATGATTCATGTGAATCACATAAGTCATATGATTCATATCATGCACTATACATACATACATACATATATATACATATATATATAGATATACATACATATATATATATATATATATATATATATATATATATATATATGTATGTATATGTATATATGTATGTATATCTATATATGTATGTATATATATATACATATATACGATGTATTAATGTATTATGAAATTCTTTAAGTTTATGAACAAAAAGTGAGCTTTGGAGATTTGTGATTTTTTATAAGTATTGCTAAGGATAAACTCCAAAGGTGCTACTAAGAACTTCAAACTGGTTTAGGTTATCCTCTCTATCTTCTTTATCGTTGCATGTTTCTTTCATCTTTTTGTGCACATATTTTTGTTTCACTATTTTTTTCATTGATTCCATCATATTTTTTTTGTTCCATTTTTCCTGCGTCGATTTTCACATACAACGATCCCATATTTTAATCTCCAAACATATGGTCTTTCAATTTTGCATTACATTTGAATGTCTATAAAGGAATGAGCTCTTAGTTAATATTACTAAGTGAAGAACTCTTAACATACTTTCCTTCATATATCTTTTGTATAACCTTCTTCTATCCTCCTCTTGAAGCTATTGTGAGTGTAGCTAATCGTAAAAGAAAGCTATGAGAGTTCAAACATGTAATATCTTCCAGTTGTGTTTTGCTCAATAGAGGTAAGCAAAATTCAATAAAATCAAAAAAGTTAAACCATTCATACTTATTCAATTTGATGTTTAGCTATCAACAAACAATTTGACAGATTTTTTTTTTTTTTTTTAGAATCCATTGTGCAGACCAAAAAAACTGAACCAATCAAAAGAAACAAATCCATGATATATAATATGATTTTCAATTCGGTTTTCAGTTCGGTTGACTTAACATTTTTATTAGCATTTCATTTCTGAACCCTGAATGTGATCCACCAACAAATGTCCAAACTTCAGAAAAGAAGTTTGATTTTTTTCTTCAACTCAGTTTTTGTGCAAATTTTGGTTTTTCAGTTCAGTTTGATTTCCCATATATGGCATAGTCCCCCCACCCAAGGCTACTTTTCCTGACTTTGATGTTGGCTTTTATGTTGGTTAAACAACAACTGATCTATTCAACCAATTCATTAACCACACCAATTGAACACTCTCCCCAAGCTCTCATGCTCTTACCAAGTTCTACAATTTAGCTATGGATCTCTGGGAGACGAGCTTGTGAGGGGTGTATCTATAAGACTATCCACGGAGTCCAAAGAAGGTAAAACAGCACCCCGAGGAAGCTCCATTTCAACCATGCCAATAACGTCTCAAGCTCAGAGGACTGCAGGCACTCTTGGCGAAAATGCCACAACTAACAAGAGTGTTTTAGCTCGAATTCTTCTAAAATAACATCCCTTCCAAATGAAAACAGCATGGTTCAACTACAGACCTGCGAGGAAATGGAAGGGGAAAGTACCTTATAATATTCCTCAAAACCGGCATTTTGGGTGGCAAAGGGCTCCCAGGACGGATTACGGTCAACCCTAGCACTGGAGTCGGTGGCGGCGAGCTCCTCCTCCGCCCGCGTCTTCTTGTTTCCATACTTCCACACGTTCTCTCTGCTCTGTCTGAAATGTCGCCGCTGCGTTCGGCCGCGCTTCTGGCCGCCCCTCCCTCCGCCCATAGACTTCGTCGCTCCGGTGGTTTCACCGCCGCCGTAACCACCCTCGAAGTCGCTGCGTTGGTTCGGAGGAATGAATTCGACTTTCGGTTTAGCCCTTGAACCGCTGGACCAAATCCTCAGAATACCGGTCAGGAAATCAAACACCTTGCGGTTGCCCATGGCCTTCAATCTAATGAAGTTTTCAAAAAATATTGATCTAAATCACAAAAAAAAAGATTCTTATTTTTGTAATGTAAATAAATTTTTATTTATTGTTAATAAATATAAATTTTATTTTTTTGGATACTCAAAATAAATTTTTTATAGCTCTTCCTACTTTTTAACATATTATTGGTGGAAAAAAAAAACATATTTCACAAAGATTGACTATGTAAATAATTTATTTATACATGCTAGAATGACAAATTATCTGGAACAATTAGGTCGTGATATTATAGAGTATTAAAGTGATATCTTGTATAGAATGATGTGCTTTAGGGATGAACAAAGATAAAACAGTTGAGCTTGTGAAACTTAAGCTAAAAGAATTGACCATTAACAAGCAAATTCTAAGCTATATATATAATCATATTTTGTATTATATTAAGATATCTTTAAGACAATAATATCTCTAATTGATGTGAGATGACCTAAGAAGAATAATAACTTGTCATAATAAAATTGAGCCATAATAATATGATATTAGATCAATATTTTTCATCGTATGTTATAACTGAAGAGTAAATTTAATAAAAGCTAAAAGGTTCATGAGACCAAGGACCTAAAAGTCACAGAGAGTATGGCATCCTATTTTTATTTAAAATAAAATAAAAAGTACTTAAATTTGAAATCATTTTTTCAAAAATCATAAAATTAAAAATCTTTTTGTTGAGACTTGAAAATTATAAACAATACATTTATTTTTCAACATAAATAAATCACATTTTGATTCTTGTATTGTAGTGAAAAATAAAAAATAAATTATTGTTAATATAAACAAAAATCTACGAAAATTAATATAACTTAAATAATTAGTTTTCAACTAAAATAAAGTTAATAAACTAATATCATTTTAATCCAATTAGTTGACACAATAGCAATTTCATAAAATAAATATTCAAAGTTTTAATATATGATATCCATGACAACATAGAAAATAAAGTACAATATTAAGATATTATCCCCCATTATTCTCTTGAATTTTTGTGATATGCATTTAATGACTTAAAATAATCAAGCCAAAATGTGTTAAACTAACTAGCATAAGCTATAGCTTTTTTTTTAATATGATGTTATTTGATTTTTGAAGCTATTTTTTATAAGAAAATATTGTGTTAAAAATCTCCTTTATTTTTAAAAGTCTATTTTGATTTAATTCCTTTTAAAAACAAATAACCAATCAAATTTTATAGTGTTGATAAATCATTTTTAATCATAACAAAAATATGAAGCCAAATGTTCATATTTCTTATAGTGAAAGTAAACTAAGAAATTCTAAAATTCAAAACATGCTAAATCATTATTAAAAATAATTCTAACCATATTAGAGTATTCTCCTTCTATTACATCATTATGAAAAATAAGTATATTCATTAGGGTGCCAACACTACTAAAAGCTTTCTTCAAGTCTCGTGAATTGCATTTTCATTGCCTGTAATTATTAAGCAAAACATAGGTCATGTCAACTATCATAAACTCAGTAGAAATACATAATTATGTATAACATTTGGGTCATGACATATGCACAAGTTCATAAATATATAAAAACATATAACAATTAGAAGTGCACCATTATTCTTTAAACAAATAAGCAATCTTATGCCAATACAATACACCCTTCATTTCAAATCTAAATTTTTTATCTTTATTTAATCTATCCTTCTAATTTTTTCCCACTTCATTTCTTACTTTCTTGAGAATTATTGATTTCATTGTTTATTATTAGATCTAAAGTTAAGTCACCAATATAAGACATACATATCATAGTTAACATATTAAGACACACCCATATAGGTTTTTTCTTAATCCAAGTTATACCAATGATCATTGTTCTCATATTCAAGTATACTCTTATCAATAATCTTCTACATTTGACAGCACCATTTTTTAAAATCAGTGTTCTAACTCAATATTAAATGAACTCTCATAAAACTATTTTTCATATCAAGTTACAATTATTATCATTATTCTTATATTCAAGTATATCTTTATAGACTATTTTTTATATTAGATTATATTTTTTTGAGACTTAATGTTTAAACTCAGTATTAATTATATTATTATGGACTATCTTCCAAATCAAGTTATACAAATTATCATTGTTCTTATATTTAAGCATAGTTTTATGAATTATCTTTCTCATTGGATTATACCTTTTTTGAGATCTAATATTTCAAATTAATAACCATTTAGAGATCATATTTAATGTTTTTTTTTGTTTTGAGATATCATTAGAATATTTGATCATTATAAAATCTTGTTTATTTAGTTTTATCGCACCATCATATATAGTTTTCATCTATTATATATATTAAATATATATAATATTCATCCTTCAATATAATTTCAAATATATATTTAAGCCAATAAATTTTCAACTATAATCAATCTTATTTTTAAATCAATTATTAAAGCCAATGAATTTTCATATATCTATAACCATGATTTTAAGTCAAGAATTGAATTAAGATAATGAATGATATATTAATTAGTCACACCAATCAATACATAATCTTTTGACTCATTTTCAATTCCAAATTTAATTATATAATAGCTAATATTTGCATCTTTTAAAATAATTTATATTTATGCTAAAGGAATAAATAATAAATATAATAGAAAATTTTAAATTTATTTTACCCATTTAGTGGTTTAATTATAACATAAAAGACACTAATTTACATGGCATTATTGATCAAATCTAATGTGTTAGAAAATGGGAAAAAAATGTCCACACAAAAGAATGTGTAAATTATAAGATCTTGTAACTTCTTGTTATTTTAAAAACTCTTGATCTATGATATATGATTAAGCAAATGACTTAAATATTTTTAAGTAGTTTAATTCAAACTCAAATCTATATCCACCACAAATAAAAAACTAGACTTATAATGAAACACTATTTGTAAGAGTGCATAAGCAAAACACAATGCTAGGGCAAAGAATTCTACAAACATTAAGCCAAAGGGCTATAAATATCTAGTTAAACGACCCTACAAATCATTGAACCAAAATGAATTTACAAGTGTCTAAAAGACCAAGTAAAAGCTCAAAAAATTCTCTCACCAAAGGGACAAAATGGTATAATATAATAGTCTAATTACAAAGATATTATGATCCATAAATTTAATTAAAAGTCACTTTAAAAGTATTATAAAATAACTTAGAAATGATATTCAATTTAGCTCAAGAGAATATGAAGTTGAAAGACGGTAATAAACACATTTAGTTGTTTTAGCATTGATTTTCACTTAATTTTTTCTATGAATAAGATGATCTTGAAGTATATTTTATTCTAAAGTATTTGAAAATGATCATCATTAGCCATTCCTTAATGTTTAGAGGCCTTTTATGGAGATTTAAAAAGACTTCCAATGATTAAATTAACATAATTACTCTTTGACAACTATTTTAAAATTTCTTGGCATATAGTCAAGCTAGTTTTTAGTCACATAAATTAAACTAATCATACCATAAAACTAAGGCATCAAGTTGTATAACAGTTACCAATATTCACTATTTAGATTATACAATTAGTACAAACACCATTCATAATCCTTTGGTCACAAAATTGAAAATATATCACAAATAGTTACTGATATTATACAATAAAAATGATCATATCATACAAAAATCTCTGGATTATAATCTAATTAGTAGTTGAGTATTTATATTAAATGTATTACATAATATATATAATCACACAACACAAATATCTTTGGTTATCTTAATATTTACATCATCATGTTATCGTTATTGATACAGTAGCATCTCATAAATCATACAGAGGTTCTACTTAAAGGTGTACTAATTCAATTCGATTGGAGTTATATCAAGATTGTCTCTTATACTTCTTATTAATTTCTATTAACATTGTTATTTTAAGGGTCAATTATAATCAATTATTTGTTTATCTTACACTTTAATTTGTTTTTTTACTATTTCATCAGGTTATTTATATTTATATCTTATTTTAAATTATTTAAAGATCACTTAAAAACTTTTCGGATATTTTTAGTTTTAAATTCATCTAAAACATCCTTATAATAATGTTATAGTTTCGATAATACAAAATTTGATAAAAATGACTTAAATTTAAGTTTTATGGGCTATTACTATTGTCAACCATTGCCAACCATTATCATCGCTTTGTCAGGTATAGCTCAATAGTTAACCTACACTACCCACTTGCGTGACCCCAGTCCTTTGGCTTAATCCATATAGATTTGCATAAATTTGCTCGAGCTAAACTAATCTATCATCTTGCACTAACACTAGTTGATCCACTCTAACGCATGCTAACCTGATAAATTCTTAAACCCACGTCAACTATTAAACTCGAGGTGTCATTGCACTAATCAGCTTATGCCACCTCAATCGTGTTGTCCACAACTACCTTGTTCGCACCTCCCACCACATTTTCTCTTGCTAGATTGTAGCCCAAAATGCAAAAGTTGGTTAGAAACTACTTATGGCATTTAATTTTGTAGGATTTTAAGAAATTTTGGGCAAATTTCAAAGTATATTTTTTTAAAAAAAATTATGATAACTTTTAGAATTCTTAAATAGCCTTTAAAATTTGAAAATATGACCCTTTATATTCTTAAGTATCTTTTTATATTCTTAGATTTAAGAAATTACTATTATACTATTAAAGTTTCTATAAATAAGAATACTCACCATATTATAAGTAATGAAATTTTTGAATGAACTAATAAAGTGTTGCAACCAAATTTAATACGAGCATATTGTGTGCATTCAATTTGACAATGTGATTCCAAATGCATCATGAGAAGGTGAGTAAGAGGCTTAAAAGGGGACATCACAACTTATTATCCATCATCTAATACCAAATCACTAGGAAAGCACTTAACCATACTATCCTTTATTTTATCTTTTGGAAAAAATTAATCGCCACATCTAACTATCTAATTTTGTGCTAGTGAACGTATAAATTTTTTGTTTGTATTTTAAGAACTCTATTTGTGTGTACCTTGTCACTTCATCACCAACTTAAATATATTAAGCATGGGATACTAAACCATTCGCTCTTTAGGTTGAGATCCTCATGTTAACTATTTATGCAAGTTCTTAGCTCTTAGGGAAGTTCTTACTTGCCTAGTGATTCAAGGATTGTTTATTCTAAACTTATAGCACATTGAGAAGGCGATTGTATGAACATATTTTTTGAACCTAAGAATTTATCTATTATGTATGAGTCAAATATTGGTTTTAACATATCATCTTACATCAACTTGGTATCAAAGCATGATTAGTTTTAGGAACTTACATGTTTTTAATTTATCATTAAACAATCATCATTTTATTTTGCATATTTGTTGTTAATTACCAGAAGTTAATGAAAAAAATCTTTTTTTTAGGTTGTATGCTACAACATTTCTATATTTATATATTTTCTTACTTTTATATTTTGAAATTTATTTTTTTATGATCCCTATTAAGAATTTTGTTTTCAACCCAAAAGTTTATGACTACTCTTCAAAAATGTTTGATTCCCTATTAAGAACTTCGTTTTCAACCCAAAAGTTTATTTTGCATATTTATTTAGAATGTTTGATTCTCGATTAACACAACCAACAATGAACCTAATAATATAACATGTAATTTTAGAATCAATTTATTCAAATTTAAATAATATATTACTAAATATAAGGATTATATATTCATATATAGTGTTCAAGAAACAAATCAAGTAGTGCTGCCTTAATTTTTAGCTCAACTCAAATAATTTATTTAGGCTAAGTTATACCTAAGAAATGTTATAAATTTAGAAAAGATATATAAAGTGGCTCATGATGTGGAAAGATTTTGATGATTAATTGCTGGTAATAGGTTCATTTGACCACTTCTTACCCTCTGACTAGCAACACTACGTTCAACATTCCTACTACTTTTACTCCACAAGCAACTCGTGCTCCTCCAACCATACCACCAAACCATTGAATTCAACCCTCGAACAGACCATCTACTAGTTTGAAAGTTGAGTGTTATCATTATTACTAGAGGTGACATGTCAAAACCAAGCCTCCTAAGAGAGCCCTACATATAACATAGAAGAAGAACTAAAAGAAATCATTGAAGTTGAGGTAGAGAAAATTATACAACCACATGAGTAGGCTGAAGAAGAATTACAAGAACTAGATAAAAGTCTTTAGTCTTTATTATGTTAGACTACTCATAACTATTATGAGATGCATTTTGATTACATCATAGCCATATAAAAATTTGTAATATATTAATATCTTTAATATCTTTATTAGAATTAAGTATAATCTCTATAAGATCATTATAGATAATGATAATTGTATCAATATCATAACATAGAATGTTGTCAAAATAAGATGTCTAACACTCACACACCATATCTTGGATCGATAAAACCTCAATTTCTATACAACAAAGGTGTTATATTATGTTAATTTTTTATAAATATTTTGAGGATTTATAATGTAATGTTATCCCAAAATAGGTAAGCAGTCTTATCTTTAAAAGACCATGATTATATAATAGAAATATTACTTTAAATAGAAGAAACAACCAAAGTACTTTCATATGTGAAGGAAAGAAGATCATGTTATATCCTTCACCTCTCTCAAAGAAAATTTCTAACTAAAAAACTCTAAAATAAAAAGGAAAAAAATTACTTAATTTATTTCACTAGCCAAGATTGAGAAGGATATAACTTGTAGTGAAGTTATGTAGCTTGTGGCAACTAGAGATGCCCGCAATAATATACTGACCCCACCTCCCTTAGTCCAACCATTATTGAAAAATTTTACGGACACATTTCTCAATGACTTACCAGATGCCCTTTGACTTTTGACAGATATTAAGCATGTATTTAACTAGTATTTAGTGACTATCATGTTTACCATATTATAAATTAATTTTATTAGTTCGTGTAAAACTTAAATTTCATCAACCTAGGAACCAAACCAGAGGTGTCGTTGTGCTTCTCTACTCATGCTACTTATATCACTCCTCTAATTACCTTGCTACTCACTAGATGTTACCTTGCTACTCACTAGATTTTAACTCCCTAATCCCTAATCCCTTCTCTACTCACTAGATTTTACCCTGCAACACATGTTGGGCCTAGTGTAAATCATCATAGAGTCATAGCACATAGCACATAACATATAATACTAGGCAGATATCTGATCCGAAGATTAATACCCTACAACACATGCTGGGCTTAGTGGTGAGGATAATGTTCTCTGGGAATCTTATTTTATATATTTGTCATTTTCCAAACATCAATCCAAATAATTATCCATATCAAAAGACCTTTCTTTTCATATTGTTTCTTCTCTTTTTATTTTAGCATATTGTATCATATTGTTTCTTTCTTTACCATATACAACAATATTAATGTATAACATATGCAATAATCAAAATACTGTGACAATGACAAAAGCATATAAAAATACATAATAATATGCTACATTACAGGATTATGAATTTATCTACTTGAATTTGCTGTATAATTTGTATTGTCTATTTCTTATTCTTCTTGATATCCTACAAGCCCATAATACAAACATAATCAAGTTAAAATATGCTTATTAGCCAAAAGTTGCTTTCTAAAAATTATTCCCAAACGATTAAAAATTTTGCTTTCTAAAAGCTTTCCCAAAAATCTAAAAATCCCGCTTTCTAAAAACTTTCCCAAATAGCCAAAAATCCCAAAAAGCAAAAAATCTTGTTTTCTAATTATCTTCCGTCGGCACTGGACCGCCCACGCACAGCGCTCCCGGATCAACACCACACGTCCAAAGCCTGGATCGGTTCTCTTTCTCTCTCTCTCTCTCTCTCTCTCTCCTGTGCGTCCGGCGGAACCGAAACCTTTCGTCGGCGCTGGACTGGCCTGTTCACACACTGAACTGATCAAATCCCACTCGGCTTCTGCCCTTTCGGTCTCTGCCGTTCACCAAAAAAAATCTTACACAATCCCCGGTGAAGCAAAAATCGTGTTTTCTTACCTTATCTTACGGAATCTCGCCTGCCGTCACTATCACATGCCGAAACTCTACGCGACGGCGACTGTTGGAACTCTCGCACACTTCTGGAAGGCCTTATGAAATCCTTGCCAGCTGTCACTTATGGAAATCCTTGCACTCCGCACGCTCCGGCACCCCTTTTCCTGCAGTCGGTATTCACAGAAGTGCTTTTCAAACGCACCCTGCTTCCGTTTTTATAATCACGGTTGAAACCAACTTGCTCGAAAGTTCGTGAACCGTATTTTGCACAACACCCCTTCCCAATTTTTTATTTGCACATATATCCTCTACCCAGAGAAATAAACATGCACCGAAATTCCTAAAATTGCATATATATCCAGCGCAGCCAATAACTTTAAAATTACAAATATACCTTCCACCAAAATGAATTGAACTGTGCCGACATTTACGTAATTACATATATATCCTCAATATTACAAATCTACAAATCTTTAAAAATTCATAATTTATTCCTTAGAATTCCAAAAATTACAAACTAAACACTGTTAAACTCATCTCAAAGAGCTCTTTTAACAAAAAATAAAATAAAGAAAAAAAATAAGACAGTTATAATCTAGCATACATAAAAGTACAAAATCACAAAGGATGTGCCCTAACTACTCTTTATTTTGTTATTTGAGAAAAAGTAATCGTCGTGTTCAACTCTCTAGTTTGTGCAAGTGAACGTGTCAATTTTTTCGTTTGTAATCTAAGAAATCCACTTGTGTGTACCTTGTCATTTTGTCACCAACTTAAGTATATTTTATGTAAGTTACTAAATCACTCTCTTTTTAGGTTGAGATCTCTCATGTTAAACATTTGTGCAAGCCCTTAGTTCTTAAGAAATTCTTACTTACCTAGTGATTCGAGGATTTCTAATTCTAAACCTATAGTATATTGGTATGTCTTTTGTATGAATATATTGCTTAATCTTAAATATTTCAAATTATGTATGAGCTAAGGATAGGATTGAGGATATCATTCTACACCAACTATACTTGATTGAACTAATAATACTATATAATAAATATTATTTTTATTATATAAAATTAAATTATTAGTTATAATACCTAATCAAACAATCTTATCACTCATTCATACTTATTCAATTAAATTAATCTTGTTGTACGATAGATATTTTGTACTATACGATATAATCATTTTTAAATATATTTAAGATTTTGTATTCTAAGTATTTTAAATATATTTGAAAATGTAAACTTATATTTTTATGTTTTAATATGGTATATTTATAGTTAGAAAATCTAATCTAAATGCATGCCTTAAGCTTTCTTAAATAAGTAAAAGAATGGTTTTAAAAACTTTTATCATTGTACTCAAAGCCTAATTGGGTTTACTTAATAAATCAAGAAAATTATTATAGGTCTTAAATTATAAAAAAAATAAGGACGAATAAAAAAATTATTTATACGTTGTTGCTTAAGCTTTATGTTTGTTGCCCATTATAGTTCACTCCAAATATCATTGTATAAGTTTTTGAGTTAAGACCAAACTCTCTAATTTATTTTTTTAGATAACCTTGTTATCTATAATTTGAAATAATTTAATAAAAAATATTAACATAACATAAGAATAGTTTTACAGTCATCAAATTGGTTACATATAAACCAAGGGTTTAATAGAATACATTAAAAATTTATAATTTGTCTATTAAAATTGAGTTCTAGTTTATATAATAAGTCTAATCATTGCATGTGTTAATAATCAATCAAATACACCATTAAATTATATGGAATGCCTACCTTTGTTTAAAATCTACAAATGTTTTTAACATGAGAAGCCACTTGTAATATTTTAAGCACTATACATATTTTCAAATTTACATACATCACTTACCTAATTATGGCATACCCCTTTTATCACAAATCTTTCTACTTTTGGATACCACTTAACAACATTTTTCTTTTCTCTTTTTCTTCATACAACATCAAATAGTAAAAATCTTTTTAATTTAAAATAAAATTGTGAAAGTAATACCAAATTATTTTAAGAAAAATATTTAAAACTTGTGTATAAGTGATATTTGTACAACTCATTAAAACATCAAGTTGACACATTAATTTTCCTAAAAGTAATATATTCTTTATAATATAAATTGTTAACAAATATTTTATGTACCCTTACTATCAATTTTACTCAAATGTAATAAAAATAAAAATCATCACGTACAAGTATCTTCTAATAATCATATATTAGCTTTCATTTTATCATATTAGCTCCATGAGGTGCCTCCTTTTGAGTTGAAAGTGTTATGCTAAAATAAACATGAGCCAATCGACACTTGCTTAATGGCAAAAATATATAAAGTAATATAAAATAAGTAATTATTAGGTAGTTGCATGTATGATCTATATCAATAAAATATATGAAAATAATAAAAGATATTATTTTTATTTTTCTTTAGAATCATTAAAATCAAATTTTATCTTTAAGAAATTATATTAATTTTTTTAAGCCCTTTTCATCTTTGGTTCATCCCCAACATCTTATTCTAAATAGCTCAATTATATTTTTTTTGGCATTACTCCTTGATACATATTATTTTGGGTAGTGATCTTCTAAAAATATGTTATTCTATATAGTAAAATATAGGGATATGTTATTTTAGATAGTAAGTTGACCAATTATTGATGCTCCTTAACTATTATATATCCTTTTTAATTCAATTAGTAATATTTTATTAATTGTCTTATTTTCTTTTAACACATATGACATGATAAATATATAGTATATAACTAATTAAAATATGTGACAAGATAAGCATAGTAATATATTATTATAAGAAATAATAACAAACATTATTTATATATCATTTTTCATGTCGTTAAAAGAACATAATATCTTCATGCACTAACAAATCATGTCCACAAATTATTGCAAATCACATATAACAAATATAATTCAATTGACATTTCATATGTCATTTATAACTAATATTACATATCACTTAAAATCAATAAATTAAGTATAAGTCATATTTTCCTTTTGTAATAATCACACCAAAGCTTGGATATTTACATAAACTCTCATTCAACTTCTTAGGTTGTCTTTAATCCTAGCACAAACTAGTATAGTTGCATTTCCAAATCACTTGGAGATACTTTCTCCTTCTCCTTTTCTTCCTCTACTAGCTTTAGCAAAGTGCTAAACTTCTTGACTTTGCCAAAGATCTCTCCAAGACATGGCTTAAATCACTTTAATATCTATTTTTACATCCATTCACATTCTTAACCATTCAACTTCTCTAAATGTCCACATTCCTTTTGTCAAAAATCTCTCTAAGACATGGCTTCAATCCCTTTTATATTTATTTTTACATCCATTGACATTCTTGGCCATTAAACTTCTCTAAACAGCCATATTTGTTCAATATAATGGCTATGCACTTTCTTTCCAACTTAGTTCCAATGATTTCCTATTGGTTAATCTCTCACCATAAAGATTCATGTAGTAATTTGCTATTTCAGATCTTAAATCATTTTAATTTCTTTAGGTTATTAATCAGGAGATCACTTCTAAGATCATTAAATTTAGAATGGATGAAAAGAAAATAAAGAAAGAAATAAAATAACACAAATCAACACATAGTAGGGTCATAAGCTAGATTTTGTGCAGAGATTCACTACAAAATTTGAGTGAGCATTACAATGTGTTGGTCAAGTGCTACATTTGAAGGCATGGATGTGCACTTGAGGGAGCTAAACCAAAGGAGAAATATGAAAAACAAAAAAAATGATGACATCATCACAAACATGGCACATGCACCCAACTTTGGGCAATATGCACCAAAAGCATGCGCTCGATTTCAGGCAACGTGGGCACCCAAGTAAGCACTTGAAATCGGGCATCATGAAATTTCTTTCATCACAGACTTTTTTGCCCTAACATGTGCATAGCACTTGACTAAGTAGATGGTGCAAGATCTATTAAAGATGCTCACACATGACTGGGCTTAAGGAAGACATGCATGAACAGGAGATTTGTGCACATTGGCAATGGGCTGGTCAGCTCAAATTTTATGAAATTTGGTAAGGGCAAAGTCACCTTTTGTAATTTTATGTATTAAATTTTGCATCCAACCCCTATATAAAGGGGGTTAAGAACGTTGTATGGAAAAGAGAATTTTTTAAGAGTATTCTAGCTTTTGTGAAAAATTCTTCTTTCCCTTATTCTTCTTTTTGCTCCTAGCCATTTCATGCTTTTACTTCCACTATGACTATTTTAAAAAAGGTATGCTGATGAAGACTAGAGGTGAGAAAACCCTTGTAGATAGATCAAATTATTTTGGTAGTAGAGATGCTTTGATTCTACGTTGATGATAGAAGGAAAAAAAAAGGAGTTGAGGAGCAAGTTGTAAAAGAAAATCAAGAGATTATGGAGGCTTCAGTCAATGTGATAGAGTTAACTAATTCATCATTAAGCTTGGAGACAGATAGATTTATTAACTCAATAAGTGCTGGTATTGATAGAGATGGTGATAAATCTCAATCACTTTTGACGACAAATCCAAAAAATAATTTGTCAAAAGAAGATACTCTCAATCAGTCATTTGAATTAAGTATACTCTCAAAATAGTTAAAGATAAAAATAAAAATGGCATTAATCTTAATCTTCTAATGCACAAAAATTATCAACATCCTTTCAAGGTTGATGTTATGTTGAAATTACTAATTTATGATGGTACATTAGATGCAGAGAAATTAGATATCTGGTTGGAACAACTAGAGACATATTTTTCTCTGTATGACCACTCATCATCTAACAAAGTGATGTATATTTAACTTAAAATAATGAGTCATGCATTAGTGTGGTGGAATGCTCACCTCAAAAATGACATAATTATAGAAGTAAAATGTGTTATAAATTATGTAATACAAAACATACAAAAAGAGATGGCTGAATTGTGCGTTTAATAAATTTTCAATTATGAAAAATTAAAGAAGAATTTTTTATGCTCAAATATAAGTTTAGTTTTTTAAATAAAATCATTAACAAAGTGAGGTTCTTAATAATAAAAGAAATACGTAGATTTTTAAGTAGTTTAGGCAAAACCCATGCCTATATTCATCCCACCTATTCGTTGATCAAGGATCCACTAATCACTCCCTCTCACCAAAGTTAGTAAGGATAAGCTAAATACTCACCAGTGCTCTAATAAGATATTAAAATCTATAAAAAGTTTAGTTATACTAAAAAATAAAAAACTTTATAATTTTTTCATACAAAATTCTATAATCTTTAAATCTTTAAAAGAAGAGTGTCACAACTAATAAATTATATAGATGTTACTAGGATGATGCAAAAGTGATTACAGATAAAAATAGAAAAAATAAAGTTTGAAGGAACCCACGACTCTTGTAATTGCGTAGTAATTCGTTGGTTATAGTTTTAAACTTCATTTGGGCTCTTATGAAAATTTTTAAGTTGATTTCATAATAATAAATATTGGATAATGAACTCTATTTATAGTTGAAATAAAAACCCCCAAAATAATTTCTCTAATGACTAGAATTAGCTTTTTGGAAAGTTAGACATTACATGTGATGCAAAACGAAGATGAAGTATAGCTACTGTATAAACAAAATCATCGATAAAGGGTCCATATTTAATTGCAGTGAGATAAGATCTAAAATGTTAGATTTGAAATCTAGATGAATGGTGATGATGATTGGGTAATGTTCACAAAAACAGAGAGACACTCAGTCGTTCAATCAAGCATTTTGGAAAAAAGCTTTTTTTAGTCACACATTGTGAAACAGTGCATGTAATTTGTGCATATATTACTTTCATAATGCTTAATAAACATCTTAATAGGGTCAATTATCTCTTGGTGCCCTTAGAAAGTCATGACCTAAGCCACCAGCACACACACACACAAACACATATATAATATATGGGTCTGACCTTACTTGATCTATTACTTAACAAATTAATGAGTTCACTATGACAAGTTACACTTAAGTCGATTAAGGAGTTATGTCCTGAACTGATCGACTTGAATTGTTGTAAGAATCATGCCTCAGATCAATGCTTGGGCCTAACTCGACTCGAAATTAATTGGGCTCCTATTTTGCAGGTCCCTAAGGCTAATGCCTGGTCTTGTGGGGCCACTTAACTTGAGCCATTCGGGATTGACAAAAGGGTTGAGTGCTTTCAAAAAAAATTCTTTTATTTATTTATTAATATTTTTATTATATATATATATATAAATTATTTTAAAATTTATAAGATTTTTAAAACTCAAATGACTTAATTTAAAAACCAAATCAAACTTAATTTAAAAATCAAACTCAAATATGCATGAAATATGATAAGCTTATGTGTAATAATTATAAAAGAAATAAAAATTTAACATGCTAATCATAAAAATTTAGAATTATAGTTCTTTATAGATTAACCGCTCCACAAATATCATGATTAATGGCTACAAAATTTGTAAATTGAGCCATCAATCTTCATTCACCACATATGCTACAATCTTTGCTCTAACAGATCCAAAATGTTGTAGTACCCCTTGAGATATAACTAAAAACAATACTAAGCTCAACAAGTATTAACAATCAATTAGATTGGCTTTTGTGGTCATTACATCAAAATATACAACAATATAGAGTCAATTTTAAATAACTAATTTCAAAACAATTTTATCTCATGAGTTACATGGACGAAAGATAGAGAAAGTAACATAATCTACTACACCAATAAGGATAAACGATACAAAGATATACTACAAAATTATGATAACAAGCCATAAGTTTGGGAATACCTACTAAGAAAATATAGATATTATCAAAATATGTTATAGATCTATATCATCTTATTACTATCAAATTATCCTTTTTTTATTCAATCTTTGAAGCAAGTCAATACATTTGCTATGACTATTGAAAAAAAGTATGAATGCAAAGGGTCAAGCTTTTAAGGATAAGACACAAAGAGGTTTAAATATAAGCTCAAAAATTGGTATTAAAAAAAAAGTATTCACCAATAAAAAATTATTATGGAGATAGCAAATTACAAAAGTTAAAATTATTGTGATTGCTACAAGAAGACATGACACATATAAGAAAATTGTTACACCTTGATCTTTTTTAAAAAAAATTAAAAGGATAAAGTACTTGTTATAACAAAAACTAAAAATGTATTACAAACTTCTTCACAAGTAGATGAAACTCTATCTCTTATGATGACTCCAAAGGAGGTATCACATGAAGTGAAACAAAAAGAAGAACTCTTTACTATCGAACTATAAGTGAAAAAAAAGCTTATCAGTGCTATTGTTGACACTGAAAGTAAGAAAATTTAATATCCTAAAGTATTGTAGAAATTTTAAAATTAGAAATTATACCACATCTAAGATCTTATATTTGGGATGGATTCATAATATCTCTGAGACGAGTTAAAAAATAATGCAATGTAAAATTTGCTATCACAAATACTACATCGATGAGGTTGACTACGAAGTGATACCTTTAGATGTCTGTCATATTATATTGGAGAATCTAACTTGTGGGATCAAGATGTCATCTACTATTGACAAGCACAACAATATTGATTTATGAAGGATGGACAACATTTTTTTGAATCGAGACAAAGAGACATTGACAAAAGTCATTGTCAGTGCTGAGTAATTAAAGAAATTAGCAAATATTTGTTAAAAATATGTGTTTCTACCAAAATCAAAGAAACTATTTGATTGAATAGATTAAAGTTTCATCCTCTTGAAGAAGACAATAAAACATTGATCTAATCAAGAAGATTCAATGGGATTCAAAGCTCAAAAATAATAGGCCTATGATCAAGAGATCACTTTCAAGATCACTAAATTTAGAATGGATGAAAATAAAATAAGGGAGAAAACAAAATGAAACAAATCGATAGGCATCACAAAGTAATAAAGCCATAAGCTAAATTTATGCGAAGATTCACTACAAGTGTACTAGAGTGCACGTTGTAATGTCCTAATCAAGGGCAAAGTCATATTTTGTATTTTTATATATTAAAATTTGTATCTAACCCTTATATAAAAGGGGTTAAGAACATTGTATGGAAGAGAGAATTTTCAAGGAGTATTATAGCTTTTGTGAAAAATTCTTCTTTCCTATATTTATTTTGCTTCTAGCCATTTCATGCTTCTACTTCCATTGTGACTATTCTAAAAAAGATTTGCTAATGAGGACTTGAGATGAGAACACCCTCGTAAATAAATCAATCATACTTGTATGATAAACATGATCATATTATACATTTCTCAACCTTATTAAAACTTATCTTAAGTTCTTATCACACTCTTGTGATCTCATTATTATATTGGTACAAAATGCATTTTTATCTTATGTCATATAGAGACATTGTTAATTTGATTATACTTATATGATACCTAGTTTCATATTGTTTACTTAATTAAATCTCTTATTATTTATACTTATTTATATTGATTGTATTGATACAATTTACTAATCATATGTATGATCTATTTCTACAAAGTTAGCTTAGGCATTTACTTTATCTCATCCCTATATAGTTCTTTATCTTATTGTATGATATATCTTCATCATTTCATTGTAACTTGATGATTTTTTTATTTTATATTTATTATAAACTTCGTTGCATTCATATACTAATGTTCATCATATTATATGATTTTTTCATCTCTTATTCACCCATTAAATTTTGTTAATCTTTTCTTTTAAATTGATTGCATGTGTACGTTCTTTGAATTCGTATTGTATGATAGTATATTACTTATATCGACCACTACTTCTTATAGATTAATGGCCTTATAAGATTGCCTGATCATCCCATACAATATTTAGCATACTTTTGTTTCTATTCTCATTTCTCGTTGAGATCATTCTCTTTCTTACTTTTTTATACTGTACATTATTCTATAGTTGTATTATATACTCAACCACTTAATCTGTTACACTACTTCAACTCACATCAGTGATGCATTAACTACTTTGTACTGTACTTATATCTAATGTGATCACAATATATATCAACATATCCCAAAATAAGGTCTATGAGCCTATTCTTTACCACTTACACCGTTGGTATTCATTCTTATTCCTTTCACACTAATAAGATAATTTTGCATGCCACACCTTAACACAATGAAAACACACTAGTACCTTATGCTTATAGTGTCATACCCTTAAGATGTTCATTATTCTTCATTGAACCAACACATGATCTTAAGAGGCTCACATAATGTCACGCCCTTTGGAAGTTCATTGAGCTCTATTATCTAATCACATAATCCTAAGAGACACACAGTGTAATATTTTATCTCACTATGATGAACTATTATCTTTTCAAGTTGCACCATCTCAATTATAGTGAGTTTTGCCCTCTACAAAATAACCCTTTTTGCATCATCAATATCAAAAAACTACTCTAACCTCAATATGCTTAAACATGAAATTCTTTTGAGATATCATGTAAGGTTTTCCTTAAAAGGCACCTTAACATTTTAAGATCATGGATTATATATAATTAATATGTAATAATTCATTTCTATATGCATTGAAGTCATGCATAAGAGTTGCACCTTACTTAATGATTCCTCTCTCTTGGGACATCACTTAGCATCTACTTCCCATCCTCTTAGGGTATCATAAACCCACCAACTTTTACTTAGTTAATCATTAAACTATATTAGACTAATAAAGAGGTTGGCTCTGATACCTTAATTATTCTATATGAATATGTTAAGGCATTTATAACATCATCAAATATCCAAGAAAAAGTAATAATCAAACTATCTTATATAGCTTGTTAAATCACTAAAAAAGTATTTCAAAATAAAAAATAAATATAAAATTAGACAAATCGAAATTTATCTAATGACATTTGTTTCACCTTCATTAAAGTTTACATGAAATTATTTCACACATTTGAAGTTAAAGTGGTAATTCAAATAATCAAAGAAACAAATAATTAAATAATTTAACTAAATAGTTATTGCAACCTTAACCAGGATTTTCCCTTCTGTAGTGTCGACTCTCCCTCGAGTGTAAATTAGGGTTCATTTGATTCGAATGGCTGACCGAACTTAACTCCCTTTCGTTTCAATAATTCTAAAAAATTAGAAAATGAAAATCCTTTTGTTTCTTATAAATTTAACTTTAAGTTTCCTTAATTTGTGGAAAAGAATATGGTGTGAAGTCTTAATTAAACTTCCATTTTATTATTAAAGTGGATGGAGAGAGAAACTTCAATGGAAAAACAAGTTAGGGTTTTGAGAAAGAGTAAAATAACAATGAGAAAGAGGGAAGAAAAAAAGAAACACAAAAAAATTTCACCAATTGGGAAAGTGAGTTTGTCTAAACTTAAACATATAGTTAATGAAATTACAATTATGCAAAATTCCTATCTAATGTTGAGTGGTTCTCACTCGATATGTTGAATCTGAGGAGCAAAAAATTAACTAGCAACTAGGATAGTCATAAAAAATAAAAAAAATCTTAAGGTATGTACTCTAATATAATTTATATGCATGTGCTTGATGTGATATTATATGTTATTTATATGATTTAATTTCAGAGTTCTATATAGTATTTATGATGTTTTATGCATTGTTATTATGATTAAATTTATAAAGTTATGTAAAAATAATAGTTTGAGATATTGAACAAGCAAGTGTGATAACACATTATTTGTGTGAATATAATATGCTATTGAAATGCATAAGCATGATTACATCATGGTTGTTTTAATTACATGTAGTTATTTTTTTAATGTAATGAAACCTATGCACATGTGAACTAAAAAATTCAAATTATAAATTAAATAATTTGAAATAGATTTAATGATAGCGAATTATTTAATTACAATATGTTGTTTTTTGTGACTAGTAGGTAATGTGCCACTGTAATAATACCCAGTGGCTAACGTGTCATATGATTGAGATGTATCAATATAATAGCGATTAATAGCTAGTGTACCATAGAATTAAGATGAGTCATTATAATAATGACTTATAGGTAATGTCACATGACTGAAAATTGTCTCTGTGATATAGCTAATGGTCAATGGGTTTATACGATTGAGATTATTATAAATATATAACTTTTAAAACACATTCAAAGATTAAGCATTATTGTATATAAAAATATGTTATAAATATTTAATATATGAGTTTCTATTATAATTAAGTAAACTGAAAAGAAGATATTGACTCATTTTTTAAAAATTGAGTGGATTAGTAGTACGATCAACATAAAATTTACTTAAGTGAAAATATTTTAGTAAATTGATTAAGGAATAACTATATTTAATTGGAATATATGATGACCAATTGAAAATCATTAAGTTGCTTTCAAAAAAATGCCAGTTATAGTTTATTATGTAAACTCCATTATAAAACATTGTTTGTCCAATAATTGAAAATATGTATAACTATAATTAAGATATTCATAAATTACATTCGCAATATACAAAATAATAATTATACATATATAATTTACTTGACTAGCACATTAATAACATTATTTTAATCTAAGAACTTCGACCTAGAGAAACACTAAAGATGCAAGACAATATAGTAAAACATTTCCTTCAATATAGATTGAAAAGTGCTTTTAATTTTTGAACTTCAAAAATATTAAAACTATATCCAATAATTTTAATATTTATATTTCTTTCATTAAATATCTTAATGAAATCGCATTATTTCTTTAATGCATCAAGTGACATAAATTATTATTCCAAGCATTCCCATATCGTTTGTATTTTGGGGTGTAGAGTTTTTGGTTGTCGGTTCGGCGCTTGCGTGGTCTCGTTATCGCCGCAACCCGCAAGCTCTCAGTTATCCGATGGACTGCTCTCCTCGCCAAGGACGCAACTACTACGCGCGAAGCTATATAGAACCTAATCCCATATGCTCTATTTTATCCCTTAGCATCGGGTTCTGACAGCTCGGTGAAGGTTCATACAGAAACGTGAAGGACAAACTCATGCGCCTGGTCCTTCTGACGGAAGGCTAAGAAGCTGAGCTACGATGGCGGCGACGGCAGCGGTTGCCGGGGGCACGGCAACAGGGAGGTGCATGCGGTCGATCACCGGGTAGGTTTCTTTGCTTTCCATTTCTTGGTGTCGTTCCTGCTGCAATCGATGATTTTGGTATTTCTCGGTGAATAGCTTGTGAATTGAAGCTGATCAAGCCATGGCCATCTGCTTGAGATTTTTATGTCATCGTATGCATATTTTGAGATAGTTTAGCTGTTCCTCTGGTAGTTTTATTGAACTTTGTAACACTGTAAAAGAAACGAAAATCTAAGTTTGTTATGTTCAGTTGCATAATTGACGTTTGAGTTCGCTTATAGAAAATAAGTTTGTATGTGCAGAATCTCGGAAAAGTTTTCGTCATGCAAAGAGATGGAGCCAAAATATGGGATATACAATCAAATAGCTGCGAAGAAGAGTTGTTGCTTGAGGCATTGCGTATCAGAACGTGAAAGGCGTACAATGAGACATAGGTGGCTGGAATTTCGCAAAACTTCACTGTGTTCGGGGAGAATTAGAAGAATTGTGCCACTTACTTTACTAGCTTCCATTGATGATGGCGTACTGGTCAATAGGACCCCACAAAAATGTTCTTCCAATGATAGAGAGGGCGTGGAGTATAAGTTTGATCAGTCATCGCACGGTCAAAATCCTAGCACCGTTCTGCTACAGTCTATACATGACGCGGCAAGGGCTATAGATTTGGCTGTCCTTGAACATAGTTCATCATCAAAAGCCCCCTGGTTCTCCAAGGCATGGCTCGGCGGTGACAGAAATGGTTGGCTTAAGACACTATCCTATCAGGTTTGCACAAAATAGCCTAACCTTTTTTTTTTTGGGGGGGGGAACCTCCAGTTTGTCCATATTGTAAGGCTTCATTTGATGACACTTTGTTGCCTTGATGTTTGAATTAACCATCACTGCTATAAGAAAGATGCATAATGTTCTCAACTATTCTCTTACTACTATAGTTGTGCCAAATAATCCATAAATGATACCTAGAAGTGTAGACCAATGATAATGGAATTGTATTCGGTTTTGAGAAGCACCTTTTTTTTCTGGAAAATTGAATAATGATTAAATCAAATCAAAAGACGTTTTGTCCTACTTCCATTTTTTTGAAATTCTATGTTATAACTGCATCACAACTTCAGCTTTTTCTTGGAGATTCTATTTATAAGTTAGGAGATGACTGGATTATGCTTTTTTTTGTTTGAGCAATGAACTGTTTGATCAAGTTCTATTTATGTAATATCATTAATCTTTAATCCTCTAGACAAAGTTGGGATATAAAAATTAATATTTAACATATATTTTTGTTTCCACTCATCTCTTAGAATTCCATACACCAAATTTGCACCATTGCCAGCTAACATGAGCTTTGTATTTACAACACTACATTATGTTGATTTTTATTTTGTAAACAGATAAGATAACTTTGTTTCCTATAACTCTTTCGTTGAAGAAGGGTGAGGAAGGCATAAGGTTGCTCTATTGGTTCATGGAAATCTTCCTTTTATTAAACAGAAATTGTTCATCCAGCTCCCTAATGCCATTTTTGGAGGAATGTGGGAGAGAGTTCATTTGGTGGTGGTCTTTGACCACATCCATCATTCACAGCTCTGTGCCTCTTGGGATCAACTATCAGATTGGGAGGTGATTTGGACTTTCTATGCCATTCAAATGGTCATGATATTTGGATTCGTGGGGTGTTTGGGTCAGGAAGGGAAATTAAATGTTAGTTCTTAATATAAGAGGGATGGAGAAACATGCATGCCATTTTTTTTCCACTAAAAAGAGTCGTGACTTTTTCTTTTTATAGAAATGATTAGTAGGCAGACAATGTTGCGTATAGAACCTCGATGAATGTTACTCAACAAATTGTGGATTCCATCAACATAGGGAAATGCAATGCAATTTAGTTCTATGTGATCCTTATGTAGTACCAATCCTATCCTTCGTATCTTTTAATTGCTTATGGTTTTCTGAGTGCTGGTTTAACCTTTCATTTTTGCCAGGCTGCTGTGCACTCCTTACTACAGGCAGTGGTTGAAGTTTCTTCATGTGGAGAAGGAAGAGATAGAGATACCAATATTTTCGTCCAAAGGAGGTTAAAATATCTTTTAGTTTATTATGTCTTTGATTTGACACACATCTTAAACAACTTATCCAAATTGTCTTTTGTTTGTTGCCTGCCCTACATTTTCTTAAGTGGAAGGCTTGACTAATGAATTTGCAACCTTCAACTCACATAGCAGTGACTTGTACTTTTTGGTTCCCCTTTAAGAAAAATTTCCTAAATTTGAATATTGCGGCTTAACAATTCAATTTTTAGCATAAGATATTGTCATTATTGAATGAAATTGTAATCATAGAATTTTATTGTGAATCACATATTGTATGCTAAAAAAAAGAATAGGGACAATTAAGTTTAGAATCAGCATAAATCATATATTTGACATGTTTTATTTGAGTTTATATAGAACCTTTTGAAGTTATCAAGGGCATGTATAGCATCACTTTTAATGATGCAATTACAAGATTATTTGGCTTTGTTTCAAGATTGGATTGTAAATTTTTAGCTTGATATTGATTTAATCAAGCTTTAGGTGATAGGCGGTTGATTCGATTTTAATAGGAGCCTAGTAGTGCTCATTGATTATCGATTTAAATTTGATTCAAGCAAAATTTGATTGGACTTTTAATTAATTTTTTTATCTTTATTTCAAAATTTTTATGTACATGCATTTGTACTCATAATCATACTAGATTTTGGAATATATTTATATATTGTTTAGTGAATTCATTTTTAAATTTGCTTAAAAATACTTATAAAATTAAACAAACATACATGTGAGATATTTCAATATGATTCTAAGCTAGTTTGATACATTCCACGTTTCGCTCATCTTTAGCTCTAGCTCATAATGTTTTGATCTGGGCTCAGTTAGGCCCAATTTCGTTTACAAGACTTCGATTTGAGTATTAAATTAAAAAACCTAGTCTAATTTTTAGACAATTTTAATGTATAAGTATGCAACAATGTGTTTTCTATCACGTGGAGAATTGATTAAAGGTTTTTCAATAGTTGTTGGAGTTTATTTGAGTTATCGTTGAGTGCTTATTTTTTTCTATTAGTTATGGATATTCTTTTTGGCCAAATTTGACAAGCAATGCCATAGTGTATATTTTTTGTACGTGCTGATAAGACTAAATAAAATATTAAAGCCGAAATACATTTATAGAGAACGTTCTTAGAGTTTAAGTGTTTTCACCTCATTAGATTAAAATGAAATATATAGATTACAAATTTAATCGAAGTAATTGTGATTGAAATATCACATTTAAAATTAAATAAATATTATATTATTGTCTTGATAACTATGCAATCTCAATTAAAATTGAGAAACTTTCTTGAAGAAGATTGTGTAAAAATAACTTAAAAGATTAGATGAACACAAACATTTCTCATACTTAGAAGCTATAAAACATGGGTTTCAATTGCCCGTCGTAATTTTGATGGTTAGTGGCCATCTTATTGGTTCTTTATATGGTGCAAGTTAATGCTCTCGAAAAGTATGAATTCTTAAAGTGAGAAAATTTGAAGACATTTAAGTTTCAAATCTATTTTAAAAACTCTTTTTTGTTCCTTATCTAATGTATGTGCTTGTGTTTTCCTATACTATTTGACAATTGGCATGAATTTGAAATTTTGAGCATTGGATGGTGTGATGTTGCAAGCATATGATATGGTTTGTAAAAATCTAGTTGTTTTTAAAGGCATCACCACAATGTTTGAGGAATCCAAAAACAACCAAATGAGCTTCAGAGTGTGGGGAGATAAGCATCACATGTAGGTCATATAAGCATATACAATTACAATAACAATAACAGCTCTTAATGTTATTAAGTGGTTGATGACTATTCTAAAAAAATCACATTGAAAAGAAATGATTAGGTATACTATGAATGTGATCATATCAATAACTTGGGTTGGTTATGACAATTCACCTTGATGGCATTTATCTTTCTTGCAAAGGTTTTGTCATCAACAACAAAATTCAATAATATTCTCATATTTCAAAATACAAAAAAATAGACATATTTTTATTATATTAGAAGCTAATTATAAATTGTCTCAATCCTGTTTAAAATAAAAATTCTATCTTAAAAACTATTTTTTGTTAAAGAATTTTACGTGATGCCCATATATTACAAATATGGGAATTTGCAAGAACAGAGGATCTACAAGACAAAAATGGTCACCATAATAAGTGTTGCATATCATGTAACATTCAAAACAAAAGAAAAATATACTAAGAATCTTCTATGAAAAAACAAAATAAACAAATTACTTCAATAGGCCTGATTGAGGCTAAAGAGAGGAGATCACATATTTCTATCAAAACAATGATAGCTATTGAAGAATAAAACTGATATTTGCTTTTATTATACAAAGGAGTGATTAACATATGGATATTTATTCTTTAGAAACCTTGATTGTCCTATCGCTTGATAGGTGATGGACTAACAAAATTATAGCCAGCTTATTTCTGAGTGGTGGTAGTGTTTCTCAAAGAATGAGTAGAGAAAGATTGAATCACTGTATATGACATTGGAGGCAACGAGTTACCCCAAAGAGTTTTGTTTAGGATGCTTTTGTTGAAGTCATACTCAAAGGATATATGATCATAAGATTTGTTGAAATGTTGACAAAAGGACGTGGAAGAAGAGAACCAAGCCCAAGATTTGCAAAAGTATTTGAAAGTTTTATTTTATTTTCTCTTGGGGGTCATCCACAAATAAACATAATGTCTGAATTTAAATTCATTGAATTAGATGAGGTTAATGAAGTCTTGCACAATTGAATTCTTAAAGTTGTTGACATAGATGGTATTGGAGTTTTTGAATTTGTAATCTAGGATATCAATTACATTACTTTATTATGGAAGCATAAAAAGATTACTTGAATTTGGCCTCATAGCATGCAAAGCTTTCCAATTAACTGAACCAAACTTGCCCAATGACTTCCTAAAGGAATATTTTGTAAATTATCTATTTGTTATACAATTTGTTGAAAAATTATTGGATTAAAGAATCTGTTGAGTTGTTTTTTTGGAGGTGAGCATGATTTAATCAAGTTGCATTTGGATCTCCTAAGCCCAAAGTGGTTGGGGTGCAAATATCTCTTCAAGCAATGTCCACCTTTTTTCACTGAGATTTTATTGCAAGAAATAAGTATAAAGATGTCGATCGGTGGGCTTTAGAGTTTACACAATGGATGACGAGCATAGAGGCAAGCTCGAAGATGGTGCATGAATTCCTTGAGGTGGTAATTGAGGATTGTGAATAAGGATGGCAAAAGAGGATGATGCATGGAGGGTTTGCCAAGATATCCTTCAATCCACAATGGTTTCAAATCTTATGCTAATCAAATTTTCCAAAACAAAATATATCTATGGTTTTGAAATTCCAAATATGCACAATTGTGTTTTGAATATTTCATATTGCATGGTTTCGAACAACAAATGGTATGCGTTTTGAATATTTCATGTTGTACAGTTTCAAACAACAGATGGTGTGATACATAAAATGTGTGATATGATAACTTGAATCTTAGGTGCTATTTGTTTGAGTGAGTGAGTTGGGTTAACTTATCACCACCAACCTTCCAAACATATATTGTACTAAATACCTCATAACTCGCTATTCTCTGCTACCGTTAGCAATAAACAATTCCTTGCCTTGCTCCATGGTGAACCAATAGAATATATTTGAAATATTAGCATCATGAAAAATAAATTTTTAGAGGAAATTATTACCCTTGAGACATGGGACATTATGCTCAAGATATTGATATCTCAAGCAGTGTTATAGAGGAATCCCTCAAGTGTAATAATTCAAGAGTGGGAAACACAAGACACTGATATCTTGAGAAGGCTTGAGAGAGTCTTATCAACACTCTAAAGTAATTAGATTAGGGATGAGTACCATCAAGCAAGGTGGAAGATTTGAGAATGATCTTGATTACAGACTTTAAGAGCAAAAATCTTGAGGAGAATAACCTTTGAAAAATAATAGTCTTTGATTATCTTCTATTTTATTAGAGAAGATTCAGTGAGACTTGAATTCTAAAAAGGGTGTATGATTAGGGATCATCTTGAATACCGACTTCAAGTAAGAGCAAGAATCTTGAGGAGAATAACCTTTGAAAAATAGTAGTCCTTGATTTCCTCTTGTATTAGAGAAGATTCAGTGAGACTTGAATTCGAGAAAGGGTGTATGATTAGGGATCATCTTATTCAAGTAAGGAGTAAGACTTGAGAGGTTATAGCCATTCTCGAGATATGGTCTCGGGAAAAAAAGTTTAGCCAACCCTTGGGAGGAGTCAAAATCTTAAAGAAGAAGATAGTCTTTGAAAAAGGAGTTGACTCTTAAGAGGAATTCATTGAGACTTGAATTCGAGAAAGGGTGTATGATTAGGGATCATCTTATTCAAGTAGAGAGTAAGACTTGAGAGGTTATAGCTATTCTTGAGATATAGTCTTGGGAAAAAAAGTTTAGCCAACCCTTGGGTGGAGTCAAAATCTTAAAGAAGAAGATATAGTCTTTGAAAAAGGAGTTGACTCTTAAGAGGAAAGTTTAGGAGAGTCTAACAGTAAAGGTCATCAAGCAGGGGCATAGCATCACAAGCTTCCACTCCCCAAAGTACAAACTTAAGGAAGATCTAAAGAAGTTGCAACAAGATTCCTTGAGTATATTTGAGGAGGATTTAGCTAAGTTGTAGACAGAAAAGCATCAAAAAGTCAAAGGTCTTAAGGACCCTCAGCCTTGAGAGCCACTTTTAGGAAGATCCAATTGAGTTTTAGATTAATGAAGCATTGAGATGTAGCAGATATTGAGGACAAGTCATAGGACTAGAGAATCATTTCTTGCACTTGAGGACATCTATGTAGGCCTAAAAAAAGGTGAATTAGAGAGGGGTCCCTAAGTAGAATGATGTAGTTGTAAACTAAGAATTTCTCTTGAGAGGAATAAAGCAATTATGAGAGGATGACCTCAGGAAACTCCAAAGAGAGAAAGTTTTAACCTCTGGAGGATAGTCTCACGAAACTTGCTGCTCAATTAATTCCAAGCCAAGAGAGAATGGTCATAAGGAGCAGTCACAACCCTCAAAGAATCACAAATAGCTCTTAAAATATTTTTTATCTTTCAAGAAATAAAGTAGCAAGACATAAGAGGCAACTACAACTCTTAGGAAATGAAGAGTAGGTTTCAAATATTAATATTCGACACTAAGTCGATAATCTCAAGAGGAGAAAGATTGTCTTTGAGAAATCTATGAAAATCATTAAGAAGTTTTGTGGAAGGTGTTGAGATGCCAAGGAAGGCCAATTGTTGCTAAAGTGACATGCCAAGATGAAGGCTCAAGGGAGATCCTTGAGTTCATAGAGACCCTGATGCAGAGAGCTTGAAAAAGATATAGATTATATCAGGGCAAACACGTGTGTGAATTCTAGGAATTTTACTTAAAATTTCACACTTTTTCAAATGCTAGTTAATAAGTGTGAATCAAGAATATGAAGGAATCAAATCGAATATTCAACAATAATAGTTGAGATTTAAGATAACAAATTCCTTTGTTAGGGTGTTGTTCCAAGGCTCTTAGTCTATAAAAGTGACCTTAAGGGAAGAGAATTCTAATGAAATTCAATTTGTAGTCCTTGTTCTTGAATTGAGTAGTAGAATGCTTGCCACTTTGCTTATTTGTTGAGAGAGAGAGAGAGAGATTCTTAAAGAGGTCAATTAATTTGATGGTAGTATCTCTGTAATATTCTTTTCCTTAGTTTTAGGTAGATTATTTTAGTCAACTTAATTGTTTCACATGGAGTAATTCCACTTTAGTTATATAATAAAAATACAAGAGTATCTCAAAGCCGTAGGACCTATAACTAAGTGTTGCTATTACTGTAATCAATTCCACGACAACTAGCAACTTGATAGTGTGCAAATAGTTGAGAAATTTCTTGGTAACTTCGTACCTTAGAGGAGATCCCTCGATAAATTTTATTCGCATCTAGTTTTGGGTTTCAAGACATTGAGAGGGATGGTAAATTCTTGCAACCTTCTTTATTTTTAGGATGTTTGCATAAATTGTCATTTCTCTGCTTTATTGTTTTTGAAATAGTTAAGTTGAAATTTTAATACATGTGAAAAATAAAACTTAGTATTTTATAATAAAATATTATATCTAAATTTTTATAAAAATAGAGAAGAAGGATAAAACAAAACATTTCAAACCTTTGGCAAAAATTCTATTATTCTTGTTTTTTGTCATTCTCTCTAAATCTTTTTGTTGTAACTCTGAATAAAAGTTTGCTATTAAGGACTTGAAATAAGGTACCTCGTAGATATATCATACCTTGAGAACAATTTACTACCTACGAGTGTAATATTCTAAGAGTGGGAGACATGAGATGTTGATATCTTGAGTACACTTGAGAGGATCCTATAGACCTTTGAGAGTAATCAGACTAGGGTTGAGTACTATTCAACAGGATAAAAAACTCTAGTGACATCTTGACCAAAAAAAGAAATGGCTATGACGGTCAACTTCAATGAAGAGCAACAGTCTTGAGGACTTCCACTTGTATTAGAGTAGATGTTATGGTACTCGAGTTCCATAAAGAAACGGCATATGATTAGGGATCAACCTAGTTAAGAAAAGAGGAAGACTCTTAATTACATTCTTAAGATCCTATCTAGAAAATGTGTTTAATTGATCCTTAAGAAGGGAAGAAGAGAGAATTTCTAGGAAAGGAGTTATTGACTCTCAAGAGGAATTACATCTTGGGAAGAAATTTTTGTGGAGCTTGAGAACAAATGCCATCAAGCAAGGTTAATGCATCACAAGACCCCTCAATTACAGAATCTACATAAACATGTAAAGAAGCTACAACAAGGCCCCTCTTGAAATAGTAGATCAAGAAGGATCTAGCTAAGCTATAAAACAACAAAACATGGAGAAGTAGTAGGTCTCCAGGGCCATCTTTTTACCTCGAGAACCCTTCCGTGGGGAGGTTTTGATTAAGAAGCTTTAGATTAGTGATGCATGAAAAAGTAGCACATCTTGAGGACAAAACATGGGCCTTAAGTCTCATTTTTAACACTTAAGGACATCTCATTAAGCCTTGTGAAGGTGAATTAAAGAGAAGTCCTTAAGTTGCATGATGCAGATGCAAGTTGAGGAAGTTTAATCCGCAAGAGTAAAGCAATCCTGAGTAGACAAGCTTGAGAAGCTGCCATTAAAGGACATTATAATAATCAAGAAGAAAGAAATCTTGAGAGGGTAGTATTGGAAAATTTGTAGCTTGACTAAACTCTATGCCAAGAGATAATATGCACTAAGAGCAACTGCATTCTTGAAGAAAAATTCTACATACCTCGAGAAATAAAGGAGCAAGCCTTAAGAGGCAACTACAACCCTTGAGTAAAGAGACAAGTCTTAAATATGAATATCCAATGCTAAGCAAAAAATTTTGGGAGAATAATGATTGCAAGAAATCAATGGCAATTGTTAAGAAGTTTTGGTTGAGGTCTTAAGATGCTAAGGAAGGCGAGTCATGAGTGATAGGCTAAGACGAAGTCTCAAGGGATATCCTTGAGTTTATATAAATCTTGATGTAGAGAGCTCGAAAAATTAGATCAGACCGAGTGACTTGGCAAATTCATGGAAGGAGTTTCCATTAAAATCTCGCAATTGTGTAGAACCTTGTAGATAGCTTTGAATTTGGAATTTGGAGTTAAACTGGAGATTCGATAGTAATAATCAAGATTTGTGGTCATATAATTTCCCTAATATTTCATATATGGTTTTTTTTTTTTTTTTTGTTGTTCCAATGGCACTTATCCTATAAAAGAGACTTTTGGGAGAGAAAAGTTTATTGGGATTTAATCTATAGTCATTGTTCTTAAATTGAATAGGGCTTTGGTCATTATGCTTGTTTGTTTAGAGAGAGAGAGAAAGAGAAAGATGATTAAAAAGGATGATTGACCTTATGGTAATGTCTCTACCTCCATTATATTTTTTTTCCTTAGTTTTAGATAGATTATTACCTTCATCATAGATGTAACGCATATAGAAAACACACTTCAATTATCCACAAAATTAGGAAGTGTCATGCCTGCCTATTAGTTATTACTATTACTATCTAATTAATAGTAAGTTAGAGTGTTTGTAGCTAAAAGTAAGGACATAAATACTATAGGCAATATGACGACATAATAAAAACATGTTTTATTTTAACTATAAATTCAATTCTATCACAACAATAAAGTGAATGCTTATCTATTCTATAATATCCTCAGAAATATGACAGCAAAATAAGATCAACATGTACAAGATATCACTCACACACTTCACATATCGCTCGAGACAATCTCTCTGTGTGAAACTATGATGTCCTATAATGTAAGTAGGGAATGAGCATAAAATACCCAGTATATGAATTATACATGAATAAATAACAAAGATATGATAAAAATATAATGTCAAATGTGATAGTATATATCAACATGGCATATCAAAAATGCTTTTAAGTCCTCTAGTAGAATTAGAATAACACATACAAATTAGAAATTATCAATCATAATATGGTTATTAAAATGAAGCAACCATATGCAACCCTTCAAGATTTAAAATAATATGATATGTATATTAAAGAATCACTCCATTTAGGATTAATGAGAGAAAGTAACAGCCCACATAAGATAACAATATTTATAGCTAGAAAATATTCTAAAATAATTAAAAGAAAGAATAGGATGGTTTTTAATTATAAGTTTAAATGATAATACTGTAGATGATTGATATATCATACAAAGTAAAGAAAAATTATTACAAAAGATGCAAGATAGTCATGTCTATCGTAAATTTGACTTAAAATCGGATTTTTAGCAAGTTGCAATAGAACTTGAAAGTATACCATGGACTGTTTTTACAGTCCCAAATGGCCATTATGAGTGGCTAGTAATGCCTTTTGGCCTTAAGAATGTCTCTTCAATATTCCAATGAAAGATGGATAATATCTTCAAAAAATGCAATAAATTTCTAATTACTTATATTGATAATAGTTTAGACTTTAGCCCAAATCCACTAGCATATTTAACCCATTTAGAAATCTTTTTTCAAACTTCTCTATAGGAATGGCTAATACTTTTGAAAAAGAAAATGAAAATAGGAAAAAGATGTGTTAACTTAGGACTTACCATAGGAAATGATCAAGTAAAACTTCAAGAACATATACGTAAATCCATCATAGATATGCCTGATAACCTTTCTACTTTAAAAAGAGCTATAAACATTTTTTGGAAAATTAAATTATGCAAGATTTTTTTTTCTTAATTTAGCTAAACTTGTAGGACCTTCATATGCTAAGACTAGACTTAAAGGTGGAAGGGGATTTAACGATCAGGATGTAAAGCTTGTAAGAAAAACCAAACAAATGGTGCTTAATATAGCACCCTTATAATTACCACCACCCAATACTTAGTAGTTGAGATGGATGGATGTTTAGAAGGATGGAGAGGTATATTAAAATGAAAAAGTTATAAATGTGCATCCAAAAAGAATGAACTCATAAGTAGATATTATAATAGAATATACCAGCAAAATAATGGTCACTGACGCTGAAAGATTAACATGTATCTACATTTTACAAAACTTTGAGATCTTGAAAAACAGGAAAGCGTTTATTCTTAGAACAGATTGTAAAGCTATAGTAATATTTTTCAATAAACTTAATCATAATAAATTAACTACAGTTGGATGACTATTATTTAGTGACTTTTTATAAATATTGGCTACAATGTCATCATAGAATTTATCTCAGAGAAAAAAAATAATTTAACAGATCATGTTTCCAGAATACTACGAGAAAAACTTCCATAAACAGAGATGTAAGTTAGAAATCTCAATATGGCTAAAGAAGCCTATGATGACTAAGATGCCTTATAATGACCTAAGAAGCCTACAATGGCTAAGATGTATTATAATAGTCTAAGAAACCTAAAATGGTCCAAGATGCTTTTTGTTATAATAGTATAAATGGCTGATTTATGCCTAAGACAACTTTTTCTTAACTTTGTTTAGTAGGAAATGGCCCAACATAACAATGAAATCCCCCACACCCTTAATAAATTCCCACAAGCTTCAAACCTCACCTACAAATCCCAACACAAGGTGAATGACGTTCACAAGTGCCTACTTGACCACTTATGGAATACCTGCAAAAATCAGCAACACTTCCTACATCATGGATATTTTAGTTGGGTACTTAGCCTACATAGAAGCCTCATCTTCACAAGATCCTCCTACATTACCCAGTAGATTACTTGCTCCTTATCAAGGGACTAGCATGCTTCAAGTTCTGAAACTAGAAAGAGACAAAAATGCTAAAGGCAGAACTGGTCGAGAAATGACAGAATGTTAGTATACTCTTAGAAAAATTACAAGAGCAAAATGAGATTCAAAAGTATGTAAGACAAGAACAAAGGTGCGTGGCACACTTCTTGTAAGTATTACCAGACAAAATACTTCCTATAAAACAAAAAATCTTGCAGTTTGTTCTACAACAAAAGATTGATAGAGTAGCCAAAAGTCCAAGTATTCTAAAAGCAATACTACTTGAAAACATTCAAGTACTAAATGGCCTACTTGTCAGCATTCTAACTTATTAATCCTTAAGTCACCTAGGGACAATTAGTAGCTCTTCTTGTCCTTTTGAAGAAGGTTTTCAATTTGTGTCAGCCAACATTGATTTATCTTCTTGGAAAGATTATATTATCTTAACAGGAGAGCTATCTATGCTAGAGTTATTAGGGATGAGATTCATATTCAGGATTATCATAACAGAACCTATTCAAATTAACAAGTTTCTTCTTCCATACTCACAGCTGTTGGCTCATATCTTATGGACTATGTTTGAAAGTGATTATGCAGAGAAAGGCTTGATAAATTTAACAGTTCAATCATGCCCTCAGGGAATGAACACATGGAATCTCAAGGAAGCCAGAATTGAAATCCTAATTACTTGCATTAGCCACTCTCAACCATTCTGAATCAGAGTTTATTATATTGCTGATGATATGATAAAAGAACCCGAGGACGTTAAAGAACAAATTAAAAGATAAAGAAGTTATTCATTTGCTACTTCTTTTCTGAAAAATACAAATTGCTATGCGAGGAACTAGCAACAAAAATTTATGGAGATTGATTCCTATTTAAAAAGCACATTTATATTCCTTTCCTTGGGCATGTTGATAATAATCTAAAAATAACTTAACATTTTTGCAAGTATAATGCACATTAACAGACAATAGAAGACAATGCATTTGATTTGAATTTTAGGAAACCATGAGAAGATTTATTTATAAGACAATTTTTTTCCATATTTTATCGATCTCGGTGACATAGGGGGATCTCTAGAATATAGGAACATGGAGAATACAATTGAAGGTTGACGTCACATCCCCTTACAAAGGACACCCCCTCAGAAGGAATAACTGGTCATACATTAGTTTGGCATAAGTTGTTTCTTATATTTACTATTGCTTTGTGTGAGTTGTAAAGGTCACGTGTTATATGTGAACTTATATGTTTAGTGGTCTTTACATTTTAGGGGCACTTTTTTTAGCCCTTGGTTTGAGATAGTTGGTTTATATAAGGCCTTGCTCACTTACATTGCTCCACAGCCAGTGCTAAGTGCTCTCTTCTTTTTTTTTTGCTTGCTTTCTCTTTCCTTTTGTTTGGTATCAGAGTCTCTTGCATGTGTGAAAGTTTTAAGCTTGTAAGATACGTCTTACGTTTGTTTGTTTATGTGTATATTAAAAAAAGAGGCTAGGTAGGAGGTCTCCTCCTGTTGAGCCTAGGTATCGATGTTGTTCATGTAAGGAATATTTATGCTATGGTTTTTACTATTTGAAAGCAATAAGATCTGATTTACTTCATCATTTCTTACTTTTTATAAAACCCTACCAAGTATTAGCATGCCGTTTTTCTTTGTGTTTTCTGAGATCCATGTGTGTGACCATTTAGTCTAAGGAGTGTTGTTAGGTCTTTGATCACGGAATAAGGAAACTCTTGGATTAAAACCACCTCTGATCAACTATTGGGTAGTAGGGGATGATTCATGAGAGAATACTGAAAAGAAGAATATAAGCCATGAGGAGACTAGAATACTTATCGTTCGAAATAGGAAAACCGAAGCTTAAAGAAACCTTAGATCACATGATGATATACTACTCAATAGGGGAGGACCACTTTAGCCATTTGATACTCTTCAAAATCTCAATTAAATACCTTAGTTGACTTAGTAGCTTTAGTTCTTAAGAATCAAATTAGCCATCAACAAGAGATCCAACAGCAAATAGAACCTTTACATAATCAAGTAAGCAAGATGCATCAATTCTTAAAAGTTATAATTGATGCATCTTGGATAGAAATCTGTAATAACGAAACCAAAAAGTAAACTTTCTTGCTTGCTCTCTCATTTTGTTTGTTTAGGTTGTTGTAAGGTATCTTAGCCATTGTAAGTCTTGGATATGAATCCCTTCTTTAATAACTCTGGCACAAATAGTTCTTTTATTAAGATTTGTGTGTGTGATTGTTTAAGCTGAGTGCTGTTAGGTTTTTGATCATGGAATAAGAAAACTCTTGGATTGAAATGACCTTTGAAATTTTCCAAAAAAATCTTGTAGCTCCTTTGAAAAGGTTTCGAAGAGGTAAGAAATTTGGTTATGGAAGAACATGATCTGACGCCAACAGCAGTAAGATAGATACAGAGATTACTAGCAAGACCCCTAGTGTTCTGACTGGCAAATTTCATAAAGGGATTTGTTGGTATAGGAAAAATAGGTAGATCCAATGTTTTACTTGTAGGGAAGTAGGCCATATTTCTAGGTTGTCTCCAGGTTAGTATTGCATTTGAGATGGCTTCAACACTTGTTAGTTCTAGTGGTAGGGATGAAGTAAGTAGATGCAGAGGCAAGAGGCATTGTATCTAAGGATTTGTAGGTGTTGGTAGGGGGCAGTTGACAGGCAGAGGTGTACAGCTTAGAATTTATGCAATCTCACAGCAGGAGGCATACCATTCTACTGATGTTATATTAGATACTTTAGTTTTTCAGTACATTCCAATATCAGTTCTTGATAGTGGAGCATCCACTCATTTATTTCTTAGTATATATTTGTGAATTTACAACAATTAAAAACTGCATTGCTAGTCAAATTACTTGATAGTATTGAAATTAGAGTTGAAAAATGTATTAGTGGATATATAGATATATAAGAAAAACTTCTTTTTGTGAAATTGAAATTCTTATTTTTGTAAGAATTTGACATTATTTTGAACATGAATTGGTTGGTAAGGCACTAAGTAAAAATTGATTTCATAAAGAAAAAAATGAAATTGAAAATCCAGGCTATTGAAGAAGTGATTTATTATGAAAATGGAAAAAAAATTTCTTTTATATTTCTCTTGAAAACTCACAAATTGATATCAAAAGGATGTAAATGATTTTGGTTATCTATTATCGTTACGGATAAAAAAGTTAAAAAGCCTTAGGATGTTTCTATTATTTGTGAATATCTTGATGTGTTTATAGAAGAATTGTTAGGATTACTTCCAAATAGAGAAATAAAATTTGAAATCTAGTTGGTATCAAGAGCATAACCCATATCTAAAGTACCATACAAAATGACACTTATAAAATTATAAATAAAAATCCAAATTCATGAATTGCTATATAAGGATTTTATTAGATCTAATGTGTCTTTGTGTAGAGCACCTATTTTATTTGTAAAGAAAAAAGATGATAGCTTACGAGTATACATTGATTGCAAGGAGTTGAATAGACTTAGTATAAAAAATCAATATCCTTTATCCCGTATCAATGATTTATTTGATCAACTATAAGGGTTATAGTTTGTTTAAAAATAGATTTGAGGTATGATTATCATCAGTAGAAAATAAAGAAAGAGGATATATTTAAAATTGTTTTTAGGATTAGATATAGACATTATGAATTTCTGGTGTTATCATTTAGCCTAACGAGTTGTTATAGGAAGTGTATCTTGCAACCTTAGAATGTTAATCCTACAATGACTTTTAATAAATTCCATGACACCTCACAAAACTAGAGTCTAAAAAACAAATTA
The DNA here is from genome assembly GCA_023846275.1 of Vanilla planifolia. Taxonomy (NCBI): domain Eukaryota; kingdom Viridiplantae; phylum Streptophyta; class Magnoliopsida; order Asparagales; family Orchidaceae; genus Vanilla; species Vanilla planifolia. The sequence goes on from CM043870.1 coordinate 5,985,198, forward strand.
TTTGAGCATGCAAGTAACCTAGAAGTGTGTTTGTAAATCCACTGCATTAATGGAATAGCCTTAGAAAATTTTTGCTGCATTCGATGCCATGCTTTAGGCTTTGAGAAGGACAATAAATTCTCGCAGCGTTCTTTCCCAATATGGCTGTATCATGTCGTTTCTTTGCTATGTGGTTCTTAAAAAACATCCTCCATGTGTCTTGACCCCGTGGAATGGATCACATGCTTTACGTAAGTTGTGAGAAATTTACTTGCCTTCTTTCTTTTTGTTGGCAACATTACAACGTTCTGGTCTCCTTGCCATCCAACCTTGCTTTATTGACACCACCTTCTTCATGCACTTTGATCATCCTCTGAAGTCATCGTCAACCTTGCCACTACACTATATCCACGTGGGAGTTTGTGGAAGATTCCTATGGTAGGATCTCACTGTGTGGGAAGCTTTTGGGAGATGCTTATAGTAGGAGTGCTTGACTATTTCTCTTCTTTAATCTTCTCCAATAATAGTGACTCTTATAATAATGATAGAATAACGGAAAGTGATGCACGCGAAGCAACTAAGGTTGTACTAGCATCGTCTGATTGAGTTGCTTAGGTGAATCAATGGCAAAAAGAAAACTTAAGAGAACTATTTCCTGGTCATCTAACTCAATTTAGAAACTAAACACAAAATGTTTACCTACATTAATTGAAGTTATCAACCAAAATCAATTTCTTCTTTAACCCATACTAAATAAGTTATATAAGTCCCACGTGATCTAACAATATCTCATTTCAAACATTGTCTTAGATTATGAGCTTTAAAATTAGCATCATTGAATTGTTAGTTTGAATAACATGATGTGTGATAGGTTAAGCTATATGCTTATGTACATTTTGGACAAATACATCATACGATCATAAAAAACTTAGTTTAGAACTTATAAACAAATTTCAAATACAATTAGAAAAGGAACAGCCATTGAACAACCAAGTTCATAGGTCCAATTAAGGCATCGTGTGAGCAACACAAGTCAATTCAATCACAAAAAAACTATGAAATAATGTGGGTTCTGAGTGTGAACTTGGTTGGATCTAAAAGAAGTTTTAATATTATATTTGATTGCTCTTGCAATTGTAGTTGCTTAGGTTTTTAACTATTGGCATTTATTTTGTGCCTCCACTTCCTTATTGAAATAAATGAAAGAAGAAAAGAAAAAAGAAAAGTCTTGTTATTTCTGTTGAGCTCAACAAGAACCCAGTATGCCATAATTAGGGTTGCTAAGTTGCCTTAAACATTAAAGATCACTGAAGAATTTGATTGGGTTTTAACTCGAATCAAAGGGCAATGAGCATATCTTGGTTTGAATAAAATGTTTTGTGACGATATTGAGCCAAGCCCGGATTGGATTGAATTAGCTTGAAATCAGAACAAAATAATAATGTATTGATGAATATATTTATGTATTCGTTATTTTAAGCATGCTAAGTTATATAAAGAAATGAAATTATAGAATTATAATAGCATATATTGTTACTTGTAAAATGATTAAATATATAAGCTTATTTATAATTAAAAATATATTGAAAAATTGAAAATTAATTTAGGAATGAAATGAATTTAGCTTGAGTTGCTAACGAACATACAGGTTAAGATCAAATCAAATGTTTCTTTTCCAAAGTTTTGTTAGATTAGGATAGAATAAAAAAACTTTGATTTATTCTTAAGGTAGGGTAGAATAAACTTGAGATCTAATTACCAATCGTCCTAACCACAATTTTTGTTTGAGTGTGTTGGGAAGGACAAGACTTTTTATTTTAACAAAAAAAAGGAAAAGACATGACCACTTGTTATACTATTCACTCCAAGTGTAAGCTATAATTAGCTATGTAGCCAACACATTATTATTCATGTGTACTTATTTGTTGAGATGCCATGAGAATCAATGTGTGGTTACAAATGCACAACTTAGTTTTGTAACTTTTCTCTTGGAATTCGAAGTTATATTTAAAAATTTCAATAGTTCTAACCACACATAATCAATGGCAAAAATAAAAAATGCTCTTGTTTGGCACTTTTTGCTAAATTGGATGTTTAATGGCTTTCCATAGTTGCATTCTTAAGTATTGTTGTTTTTTTAGACAAAAGTTGATTTGAGGATCCTAATACTTAAGCTCTAATGGTGGCTAGCAACTTATTCTCCTCTTTTATGATGGCCAACCATCACTAATTTCATATCTCTCTTTACTCTTTTCACTTCAATGGTTATGTTTTGTGAAAATAGTAATGATTGTGTGGGTGAGCTTACACAAGAATTCTATTGAACTTTGCTTAACAATCAAGTTCAATTAAAATAATGATGATGAAGAGAAGTGAGCTAGAATCACAAAAGAGGGCTTTTGATTCTATTCTCTAACTCGACCCACGTTCTGTGAGATACCAACAATTAAGAAGCATGGGAAAAGATGGTGAGTTTTTTTCTACCCACAACAATGCATTGAATATCCCATCTACCATGAGTTCCAAAGAAAATGAGCAAGGGAGAAAGAGAGGACAATGCCATGGGGCTTTTGGCGTTATATATGACAGCTTAGTAACAAATTTTCTTGGTTGGAGCGCAACTAGCTTTTTATTGTTAAGAAAAATTCAATCAAAATTTGTATCTTATAAAACAATTTCAAAATACCAACTTAGTTGAAAATAAAATAATATACAAAGAATAATAGGTTTTATAGTGATATCAAAGTTTGTTAGTGTTTCGAACTCATGAATATTAGAATCCCTTTGCCAAAATCTCTCTAAATGTTTCAGAATAGAAACCAACCAATTTGTTATTCAATTTCAAAATTGTCTATTCGAGCATTATATATGCATAATTTGACTAACTTATGTTTTGTTTGTAATGCTTTAAAACATAGTTAATTCCATTCTTATTACAAAAGCAATCAACATTGTACCAAATAATTCTTCTTCAAATTACTCTTTTCTACTTACTTAAAGATAACATTTTAATAAATAATTTTGAACAACATTTAGGAAGCTCATTTTTAACCATCATTGTAGTGCTAAACAATTCATCATTTCAAATTTGTTTTTCTTGAGCCTATTAGCATTAGCAAATAATTTTGTATTTGATTTTCCCCTTTGATCTTTAATTATCAAAACCACTAATGTAGGATTTATAATATTCAAATACATCATTGCCAAAAAAGCATAGACTAAAAAAAAAACCTAGGTATCAATTAGCACCAAAATGGTCAAAATATCATAAAGTTTAGGAACATAGTCACATAAACACGCTCACGTCATCAAATGATCACAAGCATCAATCAGTTTGGGAATCTTGCAAGCCCACAAATTTAGCAATATAATTCCATAAAGTTTTTTATTATCTCTAGACAAATAGCTTTAAATTTGTCACCCACAGTTGGATAAACCCAATAAACTATTGATATGCCTAGGATAAACTCAAACTTGTAACTAATTGAAATTAGACAAAATCTTTTAATTTTACCTTTTTTTATATTGAAATGATCCCATAAACACTAATCAAGTCCCAAAATAGCACATTTTGACTAATTGACTAATTTAATTTAATAGTAGACGACTTTAAATTAAAACAACTTTTGAGTTAGGATGAATCCACAATTTTCTTATAAACTTTAGATCAGGTGATAACCCATGAAACTATGACTTGTGCTAGAACAAATCCATAAAAATACAATCAACAAAGCTAGGTGATGTCATATAAAACTACCACTCAGGTTTGGATTAATACTTAGGCTTATATCTAAATCAATTCAAATAGAATTCTTATAAAGGTCTTTGTGACTCATATCCCACATACTATCAAAACCACAAGTGAGATTACCACTTGAGTTTAGATAAACCCATCCATATGTTACGATTAGTTCAACCTTAGATTGATATGGATTTTGATGGTAGGCATAATAATATAGGTCCATTGGAATGCACAAGATGATGGAGCCATGGAATTTTATCTGAATGCTTTATTGTTGTTTCCAAATGCTTGTCTTGAAAAATTAGAAAAAATATAAAAATGTATTTCAAAATATCAAATTCTGATGAGTATGATAGTTTTGTGCATACAAATGCATGAAAATATTGACTTAATGAAGAGCATCTTATTTGGAAGGGTTGTTCAACGTGGGTTTCTAGGCAGGGAAACAATATACCAAATAAACAAAACTCTTGTTTAATAATAAAATCTATTTGGACTGGACCCAACTATTCTTGTATATAGAAGACCATAAAATATCAATTATCAATGGAAGTTGGAAACAAAACACAATCCATTGTGTCCTAACTCTCAAGGAAGAACTCATATTGTCAATTAGTAATTTATGCGAGTTGTAAAAACTAGACTAGATTGGGCAACTCAATTTTTTTGATTGAATGGTTGGGTTAGTACCCAACTCAAAAGTGCCAATAAATTGAGAAAAGTCAGACCAAATGAGGTGGAAGGATGAACTGGTTTTTTACCAATTTAATTGGAACATGTTTAACTAAAATTTATATGTTAAATATGAATGCATAGATATTGTTTATAAATTTTAAATTAATTTACTTTCAATAACAATTATTTTAAGTCTCAAATATGTAAATTTATTTTACAATTTAATATAGTAATCAAGATTTAGTCACATCTTGCTATTTTAAGATTGTATTTGTAATAAGTAAAATAGATCAAATTGTATATGCTTGTATAGCTTATGCTATTTTTATAATATTTTAAGAGTTAATAATTTGTATGCTCTTTATAATTTGCATATTTAATATTTAATCATTATAATAAGCATGGCTATAAATTATTAGATATCTGTAGATATCTCATTCATTATCTTCATGCACGGGGTTTAAAGTGGATACGAATTGTATTGATATTTACTATTTTTCACAAAAAAAAAGTTTTGCATTGTTCCCTTCATCGGGCCAACTAGTTTGATCATGAATTGGATACTGGAGAGGTTGCTGTTTGGTATTTGCAACAATGGTTTGTGCTTGTGAAAAAGATGCAATTAATAGATGTAAGAAATAGTGGTGGTAAACTTTAATCAAACTATGACATTTCGTGAAAAAAATGTCTTCATCTACCCAGCTCTCTTTAAGTGTAATAAATTTATATCATCTATGCAATGCTACTATTCATATCCAATTGAAATTTGAAATTGGTTGTGGTAGTAACTTTGGCATAGATTTTTATATCCTTATGTCTTTGGTCTGCCTCTCCTAATTTATGCATAGTTCTGATAGTTCAATATGCACTCATCTAGAGCTCTATTGAATTCAATATTTGATTATGAGCATAGGTAAAGTTGTACATTGAAAATCTTTTTAAGGCATTTATATTCTTTTACATGCTTAATACGCTAATTTTAGTTTTTGCCACTGGCAGTGGTTATCTTCTAATGGCACACTTTCCAGAACTTTCTTGAGTTTAGAGCTGGTAGCTACATGCCATTCTCCATGATTTTCTTTTTGATGATAATATTCACTACTTTTTGCTTATTGTTTTGTCATTATTATTGCAAAATTGGTTTCCGTTGTTGTTAATTTTGCGATCTTAACTTTCAGTTTGTTGCGGCTGTGTAATTCATTGGAGACTATAATTCGTGATGAATTTTCTGCTAAGCAGCCTTCAGCTTTGGACTGGTTTTGGTCACATCAGCATCCGATGACCGTCACAACATTTGTAAACATATTTGAAAAGGATCCTTGCTTTATTGCTGCTACGGCACCGTAAGTTGTCATTCCTCTTTTTTGTTTAAGTTTTCTTGCTAAAATGCTCAATAAGAAGCCACCACTGCCCCCCTCTCAGATGCTTGAAAGGAGAGTCATCCACTTTGGACTCTACAAATGACCTTGCTCTGCTCATGCTTGCTTTAAGCTGCCTTGCTGCTATCACAAAGCTTGGAACAGCTAAAGTTTCTTGCACACAGTTTATGTCAGTGCTTCCTGATACCATAGGGAGATTTATGGACAAGCTTCTTGACTTTCTCCCCATACAAAGTGCCTATGACTCTATGAGGGATATTGGTCTACGTCGAGAATTCCTTCTCCATTTTGGCCCTCGAGCCACTTCTTTTAATTATAAGGTTGTGCATAGTGCTGAAGAAATATCTTTTTGGGTCCATCTTTTTCAGACACAACTACAGCAGGCTATTGATCGGGAACGAATATGGGCAAAACTTACAACGTGTGAAAGAATAGAGGTAAAATAATGAAGTTATGTTGTAGATATTTCACTTTTATTCATTGCTTACCAGGCATGATTGTGCATATAAGAACCTTTTTGTAATTACAGTGAGTGTACAAAAGCAAGGGAAATTCCCATTTGGTAATATTGTACTGCCCTTTGTTTTTTTTTTCTGGAAAGCATAAAGCATGGGATATGCTTTCCTATGCATCACGGCAGATAGAAAAAGTTGCAGTTTCTAAAATCTATTCTGAAATTCATTGTCGTGAATTTTGCTATGCATGAAACATTACCTAATACCATAATTTGTAGATATGTTTCATTTTCTTTGTTTTCATATCAATCAGGGGACAGAATCATATGGGATTATGGGAAGGAATTGAATTAGGACCTCGATAACAACTTCATAATGTTTACCAATTATGCTAGTTACTACACACAAATTTTAGTGGGTTGAGGATGGACACTATGTGTGAGTTAAGCAAACTTATGACTTTGGTAACAACTCCAAAAATCTGCCAGCTAACTAAGTTTACAATCTATGAGATGCACTTTGGAAATAATTTCTGTTACATATGGAAAATTGAATTAATTATTGTAAAAGTGGTGTATATCAAACTTTGAAGGAATGATTAGAAAAATGTGATGTTTATATTGGGAAAACATTAATTCGAACAGTTATTTCATACTTTCAAAGTTTGTGGAGATGGATTGTAAATTTCCATTGAAGGATAAGGTTACCATTGATATTGTATTATAATTTTTAGTAGGTTATCTATTGTAGATATGATAAAACTAAAGAAAAAAAAGAAATGGAATTGTGTTGCACAATTTAAACATGAAGCTAGCAACAAATGTCAAAATCTGAACAACACAATCTTAATACTATATCAATTGTATATCTATGGTTGTCATTTGGCAATTTCAAAGTTATAACAGTTGTGGAGAGAAAGCTGTTTCATTTAACAAAGAGGTTAAAGGAAAATCACAGATTTTTGAGTCATTTATCTTGTATGATTGTTGAATCAATTATGTGAAAGCATGCTGATGTGGATCTACAGATATATATAGTCTCCAACAATGTCATTTGGCTTTGTGTCTTGTTTGCTTTTTCTTGCTATCATCTATTTTGTTTAGCAAATGTGTGAGTTTTCAGAGATGATTATTTATGTTATTTATGTTACCGTCTTCTTGAATGATGTGTCGTATTGGTTCAGCAAAGGCTTAGTTATTGGAATAGACCTTATAACCTAATGTGTATCATAGGCATGTTGACATCTACATTTGCACTATCAGTCAGCTCTAGTCTACATATGAAGTTTTTTTTGCCTTGGCAATGACATACTTGTGATAATTTTTAGATGTTTTTTCCTTCATATAGTAAAGGTATGCTGTAATTTTGCACTGATGGTGAATTTGGGAAAAGTTCAAACATTCTTCTTTATGTGTTTCAAAGCTGATTGCTTGTGACCAGTGCTGATTCCAGTTATAATGTTCAAATCATAATATTTCTCCATATTCCTCCTACTGCCATCTTTAGGTATCTTGTCTACCTCTTATGCTTGTGGTGTTGAGTGAAGAGCTAGTTTTAATCTTAACTTTTCATAACTTGGATTTCTGCTTCTACATAGTTTGTTCATGCAATTTTCATGTACTTTGTTGAGCATACAATTGGATGACTGAGGAAGAATAAAACTCTTGAGCTTTAATTGATGCTTTTTTTGATGAATGGATTTTAGTAACTTGTATTTTTGGCTCTATATAGGTTGTTCATTCTCTCTCTGTAGATTTTATTAGACTTTGTTTGGCTAAACAATTGGATGTATGTGAATCAAGAATGAAAACCATAGGACATAAATTTATTAGTGATGCATGTGCATGCATGCATGTACAAGCCAAAGTTTTCCTAACATTTTCTTTTCCTGTGTATAATAATGTTATGTTCATATTCATGTATACAATATATTGATAATCTTGAAAAAGAGAATTGGGGGATAAAATGTAGCACATAGAATTGGAGATTATGTTGTTCTTGTTTAAATCTTAGAGATTATTTTCATAGAAATTATTCTGAATTATTGTAATATTTTGAAGAATGAGATATTTGTATTTTGGGTTTTTACTCTAAAATGTTAAAAAGATTGATGGGATATTAATAGTAGTATTCCAAACAGGTCATACAAGGTAGAGTGCTTTTGTGGTATTTTTAAGTAAGTATTTTAGATAACAGTGAGACTTGTAATTCTATATGGTTTTTCATTTTTGCATGTGAAGTACAAATGGTTTGAATGTGTGTTGCCAATATGCCGGTGTTGAGATGAATGAATAGCTATTTTCAAAAGATGCTAGTAGAAATGGGTATGTTAGGGAGAAAACAAACGTAGTATGGATTGGTGATAAGTTTGGGGCTTCTTGTTAGATGGTTTTGGATTTGTTAAATGCTAGCCACTTGATACCCCTATTATGAGCTATGATTTATTTTAATTTTTACTTGTGAAAAGAGTGAAATACTGATGAAATAAACTCATAAAAAAGGAAGTATTAGAAAGGACATGATTCATTTGGTTTGTTTGGTATTTGCTTTATGTATGAACTTGAAATGTAAATCAAGAACACTAATCTTGAAAGTTATTTGTAGTTGGGTTTCTTTTGTTTGCTTATTTGTGCGACTAGACCCTTTTAGTTTCGACGGCTAGATTATTTCACAAGATTCATAAATGTTTAAACTAGGTACCTATATCAATTTGTTTTGCTAAACCATTCTATGTTATGCAGTCCTGCTGTGGAAATTTTGAACTACAGGGAATGCATTGTTTTCTTTTTTGAAGGGTAAAGGGTAAGATTGGATTGGACAACTAGTTGTAGTATTTATGGTACTCATGGATACATTTGAATATTTTTGAAGCCAATGAAACTACTCATGCAATTATCCAAACATGATTGACCAATCTGCAATTGAGCAATCTTGAAAAGCAATGTCATCTGTGCCAAATTAAATATATTTTAAAAACACTTTGTTTTGATTTAGAGAAGTTTATATTTCCTAAATACATATTTGAGATAGTATGTTAGGATTTTTTTTTCTTTAATGTGCGAAAATTGAAGTTTGTTGTATGTATAATTCTAATTAGGATTAGTAGTAGTGCTTTTGATTTAAAAAGAATCTATTTTGAACATCTTTTTATAAATACCATAATTTTAGTGCTCGATTTTTTGCCATATCATCATAAATATGCATGAAATTTTTTTTTATATTTCAAATGCTTTAGATCAAGATTAGTGTCTTTAATTTTGGATTTTGTATTTCAATGAAGAAACTTAGTTGATAGTGAAATGAAAGTTTTCTATATGTGTCTGTGTATATACATATGTATATGTATATGTATATGTGTATACATATATATGTATAAATATGAGCCTACTATATGTACAAATTTACATAATAAGAGCCTACTATATGCATTCAATGTGGAAATTGTTTTTGATGAATCAGTTTTTGCATCTTGTCTCTTATATTACTCATTTTTATGGGTAATATTTGCACATGTTTCAATAAACCATAGTAAACTCTGAAAACATTCAGAAGAGTGGAATGTTTTTCTTTCCTGCAACATTTTTTTTTTTGAAATCTATGAATCATTAAGTCTTTAGCTTCTTTTGTTGTGTGATTAAGCAAATAAACTTTTTTTGTTTCTGTATTCCATTAAAAAATGCTGATATGAAGTCAACAGGTTCTGGAAAAGGATTTGGCAATTTTTGGGTTTTTTATTGCTTTAGGCCGAAGCACACAGTCTTTCTTATTATCTAATGGCGTTAACCTTACAGAGAACGAAATTGAAGGCATTGTAAGGTGTAGTTTCAGTGAGTCCTGTTCTTTTTTTCTTTGTTATTAGTGGAATAGCCAATTATAGAATCAACTTCTATTTTCCATGTGTTTTAGTTTCATATTTAATCACTGTACAGATACCTCATCGGTGGCAGTGTGTTGTTCTATCCTCCATTGTCATCTATAAGTTCCTATCAGCTGTATGTGGAGGTACGCAATTAAACCCATATTATTGTTGTTATAACAGATATTACAACTTTGCTCATTTATATTACAATTTCTTCAACTATTTCCCATCCACAGGTAGTTTGTGAAGAGTTAGAGTGGTTTCCTTTTTATGGAGATAAACCATCTAGAATGAAGCAGATACATGAAAAAAAGATCAAACAAGAAAGCATTTCGCACGAAGAAGCTATTTTGGTTGTGTTAGATGTGTGCTTATATTGGACAACAAGCTTCATCAAGTATAGTTCATGGTTGGAGAATCCATCTAACATAAAAGCAGCAAGTTTTCTTTCTAGAGGGTATAACTATCTTCTAACTCAAATTTGCAAAATTCTGTCCATGCTGAGTGTTGACATAATTATAAATGTTTTTTGTTCCTGAGCTTATGGATTTGAGTTGAGGAATCGACCTCTTAACATTATATAAGGTGAGAATGCATGTGGGTTCAAGCTTTCACTGGATCACCCATGCTTGCAGAATGTTTCATGCGCCCAAACAATCCTTGTGTGTGCTAACATGCTAATAAAAAAGGATTTGCGTAAGCTAAATTAATAATGGATGCATAAACAACAGGAATTAGTAAATAAATATGATAATAAAACTTGCCTCCCTTAAGGCTAATGCTTTGGTGATTATGTTGATTTAGGTCTCAGGTTTTGCCTCGTGTGTTCCAACTTTTGTATCTTATTTTATTAGCATTGATATGCTATGCATTTAACTTGATATTTTCTCATTCCTCTTAGGCACAGAATGCTTGTAAAATATATGAAAGAACATGGGGTACCAAGGTACAAATAGGCTATAACCCTCATTGTCTTTTCTTTCCCTTTACGTGTATCCTTGTTCTTTTCTTTTACTTTACTCGTATCAACATTTACTTCTGTTGTGCATGCCAATTGTTTGAATATTTACAACTTAATCTTAGAAAGAGCAGGAAGAATGATGTTGCAGAAAATCAAGTTCAACTGGAAGCTGGTGCAGCTTCTGTTGAGAAAGAACTTGATACTTTTGATAAGGTATCCCTCCAGCTTTTTCTTCATGAGTATACTTATTTTTTTTGACAATAACAATGTGGAGGAAATTTGTTTTCACCAAGCAATAGCAGGACATCAAAATGATCTTATTTTTGAATCCGTCTCTTTTCCTGATCATGGGAAGAGCTGTTAATGGTAGCTAGAGGTCAGGGATGTGAGTGAATATGAAGGGTTTTAGTCGTTAGCATAATTTGTACAGGTGAGCGTTCTTCTTCACAATGTTTCTAGGTTTTGTGTTAGTATTTTGAAATAATGTCTTTCTTGATGTATGCACATCTTCACATGTGGGGATGGGAGCTTTCAACAATGGTTAAAGAATTTCCTTGTGATCTAGAGTCATGTTTTTGGGTCCTTGAAACAATCTCTAGTAAAACAAAGTTCAATGTTGGGTAGAATAGACCCCATCGGTTAGTCTTTTTTTCTTTAAGAATCCTTCATTATACCTACTTCATCTCACACAAATGAATTCCTATCCTATACTAACAACTAAACTTAAATCTTAATTTCTTTGTTATCAATTTTAAAATGATTCATCTCTTAATTTGTTAATATGATGTGCATGATGTTGTACACCAATTGCATAATGTGACTGATGTGTAACTGTTGATTGAAAAGATGAAATCAAGGAATGAAAACAAAGTTAGCTCATAAAATTTATATTATTTAGAAATTATTTATTGTTGAAGTTTTCTTATAAAAATTTAGAAATAATGGAGTTTAAATTATCTCTTTATTGCAGTTCAACCTTACTATATTGAGGCATTATCTCCTTTTGGTTTTTTTATATAGTTTAACGTGAATTTTATACTCACAAGATGTCTCAATATCTTAATATCATGATCTTATTTATATAGCCTAAAATTTTTTCTTCACTTTTAAATATGGGACTATTTATCCTTGTATCTTTTAATTTTAAAGTCTATCAAGAATTACTCATTATTTGATAATTTCACTTCTAGAATGATTTCATTAGGTTAGAATTTAAGCATGTATTAACATTTAGGCTTTTAAGAATGTCTTAGTATTAAAATCGATTCTTTTTTTTTTGGAATATTATTTCTCCTTTTAGGAATCATTTCACGATGTTAGAATTTGAGCATGTATTAACAGTTAGGCTTTTAAGACCATCTTTTATGTAGTTCATACAATTCTAGTCCTTTAATTGTTTGCTTCTAAAAAAAAGAGCATTCCTGATTTTTGGTTGCAGGCCCTTGAAAGTGTTGAACGGGCTATGGTTAGATTAGAGAATTTGCTTCAAGAACTACATGTTTCCAGTTCTAGCATGGGAAAGGAGCATCTTCAAGCTGCTTGTTCTGATCTTGAGAAGATTAGGAAGCTCAAGAAGGAGGCTGAGTTTCTTGAGGCTTCTTTTAGAGCTAAAGGAGAATCTTTAGAACAGGTATCACATCAATGTCATCTATTTTTTACACCAAATAATGTTATTATGATTAAGTCATTGCATGTCATGTAGTCATGTGCTTTCTTTATTCTTTTTGAATATTTTCTTTACTTTGTCAATTTTGGACAACTTATTTGATTATATTTGATTGCATTCCTTTTATATTTGAAGCCAATATAACTGGACGTTCTGTCTAAATTGTTTATTTAAAATTCGAGTAACTTTTGAAGATTCAATGGATTATTTATCCTTTTCATTTCATATCTGTTGAACTTGCTCTTCATTGTTTTTTTTTTTGTTCCGTTATTTTCTTTCTTTTTCAAACCTCAAGTGAGCTACCTTTTCTTGTGGTGTTGGGTTTTAATTTTCTTTGCATCATTTCTTACCCTCAAGAAATGGCCACAAATAAACTCTTGGGCTCTTTAAAATTTTTTTAAACTGTTTGTTTACCATATATAACTCTCTTGACTATATAGCTGAGTTTGGAACTTGGCTATCATTTCATACATGTTGTCTTCTATATTCTTAACTGCGCTCACCCAGCTATTAGACTCAGAACAATTTTTTGCTTTTTCTGTCTGTTCTTTGATGATATTGGCATTATGTTTCTTTGGAATGACCCAATTATGCTTTTATAAATTTGGGTCTCAGTTGCTCTTTCTCACACATGACATAGGGGGATGCTGATGATGATTCACTTTCTGTCAATCTTAAAAGCTGCGTCGACAAGGCTGGCATGAAATCTGATAAGGATGCCCAAATGTAAGTAGAGAGGCTCCTTTTTCTTGGTTAAAATTGTCGTTAAGTAGGACATGACATCTGTGTTATTTAGAATATTAGTCTCAAAACATGGTTACATGCTGCATTCTTTTACTTATTTTGCATAGGCTTTTTGAAACCTTGTGTATGTCAGGTTGGCCACTAAATCGTTTTGGTTGTGGAAATTCATTGCGCCTAACTTCAGCAAGAGGGCAGAGCTTCAAGTGACAATAGCAGACCAAACTGTATGGCTACAACAACTTCCCACTCGGAAACTCCCAGCTTTAATGATATATTCAAATTTCAATTCTTCTAGTATTGCTTTTGGCTGAACAAATTATGAAATTGTCTATTTATCTTTAAAGTATGTGCACTTTTTTATTTGATTTCTTTGTCATAACCTAAATAACAGTATAGTTAAATGTTGACAATTGTCGTGTGGCATTATAGGTTATGAACTTCAATGTTTTGTATGTTTCTGACCATGAGTCGCTGCTTTGTGCAATGTATTTAGGCTGCCACCTCCAAAATGGTTAATGACGAATCTGAAAAAAATGAAATACAGAGATTCGAGCACCTGAGGAATGAATTAATTGAACTAGAGAAGAGAGTGCAACAAAGTTCTGATTATGCTCAAAATGTTGAGGTAAGTTATATTGAATTTTTTATTAGATGTGCTCCTTCAAAAGGACCATGTGTTTTTCAAATCTCTCAATACCAATTGTTTGTGTTTATTTGATTATGCTTATATATATAATATATACATACACATATACGCATATACTATATATATAAGAATGTATGTATGTATATATATATATATATATATATATATGCATGTATATTGAAGATGTAAATCTTCTCTTATTAAATTTTAGTCCTTAGTTCTGAACGCAACTACTTGACAAACATTAGTGGTTAGTGCCTATGACTCTTGAGGTTAGTCTCTCAAAGCTAGGCTTTTGAGGCTAAGCCATCAAGTTCAAACCCTTGAGGCAAAACGGTTGAGGCTAGTCCCTTGGGGCTAGTCCCTTGGGGCTAGTCTCTTGAGGTTAGTTCCTTGAGGCCAGTTCTTTGAGACAATTTCTTTTGAGACTAGTTTGTTGAGACTATACTCTTTGCCTTAGTAGATCTAGCTTCTTCAAACAGGCATTGGTAACATAGGATTTGGATTCATCACTAGAAGTTATGGTGGGTTTTGCTACTATTAGTGATTTTACCACATCATCAACAGCTGAGATACTACTTGACATTTATAACTAATGTGGCCATGTTAGCAAAGGCAAACATCAATTTCAGACAGCTATTTCATATTAAAATAATGACAACTATGGTTCTTTACACGTGGAAGTGAAGTCAACCTATATCATCTACTTTGCTAACTATGAATAGACTTGTAAGGTCTAGTTTAAAGCATGCAACTTCAATTGAATTCTCTAAGACTTTCTAAGCTACTCATGCTGGTCATCTCCTATCCTCATTAGTCCATTTTCTCTTGTGTAGATTCTTTTCTTCTCTTTTATTTCTTCTTTATTCTTACTTAATCATTTTCAACCTATAAGGATCTCAAATTCTCATTCTCTCTCTTTCTCTATATAATCTCTTTCATAAGTTGCCAATAAAATTTTTTCTACTTTTCCTTGGATCAATAGTCGTCAATACTTTTTTGGTGTCATTTGTAGGAGTTGAGTATGAAAAATCAAATGAGGGCTAAATTACTTTTGGAAGGACAACCTTTTGGTCTTCATGATCAAGAGGCGACAAAAGCACCAAAGGTTCTACCTCCATCAATCCTCGTTTTAAAGTTAGAACCTTTCCTTTTGTTTCTTGATCCTCATTTTCATCTATTTCAACAGGAGATGGAGTGCTTCATGAAGATGCATTCTACCCTTCCCTCTTTGATTTTGGAATTCAAATTTGAGTTATCTCACTTCAAGTTTTCAAAGGATCTTCCATTACTTGATCCTTCTCTTTCTATCCCTATTTTGTATTCCTAAGTAACCATTCCAGTAACACTTGAACCTCTCCACCTCACCTCCTTTAAAGTACAAACTCCATCAGCTTCTCCGCAATTTCCTCCAATCTACGACATCATCTCCTTGTTACTCTATACTCTCTCAAGTTCTTCCTTTCCTTTCTTGTCCTAGCAAAGATTTGAAACTTCACTGATTCTACCTTATCCCTTTGGTCATCAATCATATATTTCACCATATGTTACTCCGATAAGACCTTACTATTGCTTTGATGAATAGGCTCACTCTTTTTGGGTATGTGGCTATAATTTGCATGCCATAGGAGAGATTTATCCCCTCTTTGAAAAAATTCTTTTCACTCATTTGTTACCTAAATTGCAAATGTCATCCTCTACTTCTATGACAGTTTGTCATTATGTTTTCCTGAAGTTCAAGACTACTGTACGTTTGCATGTCGTCAATATATATATTAGGTGTAAAATTTTCTCCTCTCTTCCTAAAGGCTTTACTTTTGAATAGTTTTTGAAACTATCTCCTTGATCCATTTCATCCTTCAGTCAATTCAAAAAAGTTGATCTCTATTTTTGCTAGTTGCGTAAGATCTAATAAGATTTCTAATTTATTTCTCGACCTAAGCTAACTTAAAAGCTTGTCTCTTGGCGTCTTTCGTTAGCATTTCAAAGATGCTTTTAAAGAGGTCAGTTAGGAAGATTGTCATTTAACCAAAGCTGCTCTCATGAGGTCACCACGACATGGTGATTTTCAAAAGATCACTTCAGCAAGTTTTTGAACAATCTATTTTTTACATTAATAAAGAAAAGTATTTTTGTTTTCTTGACTATTGGCTCGACAAGGAGGATGCCATATCCTCCAAAGCAAAGCAAATCAATGCTTCATTTGGTTTCCAACCGACAAAAGTTTCTTTATAACTTCTTTCGAAAGTGCAACCATGGAATTCGTCCTTATTGAGACCCTCAAGCTCCTTGCCCCAATACTTGAATGTTTTTCACGAAAAAATTTTGACTACAATCGAGAAGGAAGGCATCTATTAAAAGCTAAGGCCTCCCCAAGGGATTAAGACAAACTCAAGTTTTATAAAATCATGGAGATCAAGTTCATGCCACTTCTAAATGCCAAACTTTCAGCACCTTGATTGAAACTCTATTAAAAGAAGGATGACTTTAGGAGTATCAATCTAAAAAGCCTAAGTCAATTTCCACTTAGATTCAAAAGTTCGAAGATTTGTTATATCCCAAACTATTCATGAAGACCAAGCCTATTCTTTGATGTTTTGAGATCAGGAGAAAGCAAGCATATTTAAGAAAATCTACTTGAAGGCCTTTCAAATAGAAATATGACTACTTGATGGACCGATCAAGTTTCATTAACCTTAAAATATCTACTTCTCATTGGCTATCCTTATGATGATGTCAGCATCTCTGAATTGATCACAAATATTGAATTTTGTTGGATGCTTGTTGACATTGAAAATTCTTTTTATCTTCTCTTTCTTGATGTTGTTGACAGGATAGGCATCGATTAGTGTGTTCTTCCTCCCTTTGGATCCTTAATCATCTTCTTAAGAGATGTAACTAAACTAGAAGTTTATCATGCTACCTTTGACATTGGGAAATTTATTGAGTTTAGTGATGCAAATGATAGACTTCTTGGTCGTAGCTACTTTTTCCTCATATAATTGCATCTTAGATTGACCAACCGTGAATAAGTTTTTGATGATGGTTTTGATGCCTCATATATGCATAAAGTTCAACACTCCTAAGCATCGTTTGAGATCAAGAAAACTTACTGCAATCAAGACAAATACTATTTGAACACTATAAAGAGTACTTTCGAGCCTTCGGCCTTGGCTTTTGACCTTCCAAACAAAGCACAAATAAACTCTCTCCTTTCTCTCTCTCTCTCTCTCTCTCTCTCTCTTTCTCTCTCAAGTAAGTTCATTATATTCCTTGGCTTTGTGGTATATAAGATAGAAATTTAGGCTAATCCCAATAGAGACAAATTTGGTTAAAATTCCATCCCTTGACTTATTAAGGCGTTTAACATCTACTTGGACGAAATGTAGGCCTTAGTAGATCTCCAAGTCAAGAGTCAAAATCAACTATTCTTTAAGTTGCTTTGCATAAAGTTTGAAGTTTAGTGGTTTGAAGATTATGAGAACCCCAAGAACTTAAAGCCTTTCTATCTTAATATTTATTTCTAAGTAATCCCTAGAGGAGCCTTTGTTCATCTTTTGTTATGCATCTAGCACAACTATGAGCTCAATTTTGATTCGATAAGGGAGCACTGTTTGGCATCAAATCTATCATATTTCTCATACATTATAAGATATAGAACTCAAGTATTCATCTATTAAGATGTTATCTCTAACATTAATAATGCTAGCCTATCAACTATGTGAATACTTTCAAACTTACGTCATTAATGTGGTAACTAATCAACCTTTGAAGAGCATTAGCCAATTGACAAAAGCTACAAATTGCAAAAATAGGTGATTGTGCTTGATGAATTCAAAGCCAATTTTGTTTTTGGTCCATCTCTGAAATCTATAGCACTAGCTGATTTTTTGATGAAAAAGAACTCTTTTAAAATGGAGCCAACTTCACTAGAAAACACTTGGCAATTGTTTGTTGATGGTGCATTTGACAAAGGTTCTTGTGGAATTAGAATTGTTCTCCTCAATCTATAATAATTCATGTTAAAAGGAGTAATTCGAATTGCATTCAACAATCAAGTTGATTATGAAGTATTGATTGTTGGTCTTCAGTTTTCTCTAGGTGTACAAGTAAAAAACTCTCAAGTCTTTAAGGACTCTTAGCTAGTTAACAAAGTCAATAACACATTCAAAACCTAGGGTTGCACTTTGAAAGCCTATTGATTACTTTTTTTCTCTCTTCTCTAGAGGTTCAACTAAATAGATCTAGTTCAAATTTTTTGGGAACAAAATCAAGAAGCTAATTTAACTACCATTTATGGAGACTCCTATGAAGATTTCATTTGTAGAAGCCAAACATTGAGTTGCAAAACCTTCCAATTCACTAACTTAATAGGCCTCTTTATTGGTTGGATGCCCTCAAAGCTTAACTTAATTTAGGGATTCTTCTCTTTTAGAAGTCTTATGTAAGAAGGGTCAAGTGCCAAGCCCAAAGATTTGTTCTAGTCACAAAGGACAATTGTATAGAAAGTGTTATCATGAGCGTTTTCTTAAGTGCACTTTATCCCTCAGAAGTTCAGGACATAATCGATTTGTTCCATTCAAGAGTATGGCGATCATGCATCGAACTATAGTTTGGTCATGATGGTTATGCATCAAAGCTTTTTTCAATTGATTATGCAGAAAGGCATTGCTCTATTTGCAAGAAGATACACAGGTTGGGGCATGAACTTTTTTGGTACATTGCCAACTACTTGAAGTGGAAAGAAGTTTCTTCTTATGGTTATCAATTATTTTTCCAAGTGGATTGAAGCTAATTTCGCTTGTCTGCCAAACCTTTACTGAAGTTTGAAGATATCCTCAATAGATTGAGTTCTTCTAGCAATTTCCATTGATAAGTCAACAATGTTTTTGGAAGAATTCTATAAAAAGCATAATTGTCATCTTTAGTATGTGCTAGTGATTCACCCAAGAACAAACAAGTTGAGGTGGCAAACAATATTTAAGCCTTCCTTGGATTAAAAAGGGTATGTAGGTTAATAGATTCCTCTATGTTATGGGCATATCAAACCACACCCACTGTAACTATAAGAGATATGCTTTTTCTTTGATCTACAATTTTGAAGCTATGCTTCTATTCAAGATGGATCATTTTACAAAGATTGGAAAAGCTTTGTACCTTTTCTAGTTGTTTCTTGTTGGTTTTGACTTGAGCATGACCCTTAGATTTCAATCTCATCTATTCCTTTTTTATAAAGATGGATATAGTGTCAGGCTGATCCTCCAGTGTTGCCTTTTGTAATAAGGCTATGATTTGATTTTCCATCTTCGTAATTTCTTTATCATTAATCATTTTAGCCTTGTTGATCATGGTTCTTTTCAACTCTTTGGTTATACTCACTATATAAAGCCTTACGCTTAGTTGTAAGATATTACTAGTGTGTTCATCAAAACAATTAACATGCATAATGGTAACATGCTATTATTTTATAGCAATACACAATAATGTAGAATGTGACATTCCCACATTGGCTTAAAACCTTGCTGGTTAGGTTTGAGATTGAGAGAGACAGCACATTGCCTTGTAGTAGTTGGTTAGCCTATGCCAATAATGCATTGTTCTTCAATCCATCGTTGTAGAGGTTGGCACTATCTGAGTAAAAAATTTTGTGGAGAATGCCTTTATTTTCTATGAAAGTTGAGCTCTTAAAAAACTAAATTTCATTCGTTTTCTTCTTTGTTTCTTTGTGATAGTTAAAAAATGAATTAACTCTTCTCTTTATTTTCTTTATTTTGACGATCACAAGAGGTCTCGAGGCTTGGCCTTTAGCTATTGTATGATGTATCACCCTCCTTTAAGGCTTGAACATCTTCTTCGTCTACAAAACAATTAATACTTAAGGTATGTTAAGCAATGATAAACTAACATGTGAAGATATGTTTTACCTCGTGGTAAGCAAATCTTTTGCGGGTAAAAATTTAAATCCATCACTTTTAGGTTACCTATGGGAAAAATAATTATATATTTGATATTAGATTAAACATCTATACTTGAACAAATGAAAAGTGGACAATATCATTAGCTAGCTTGATGTCTCTTGAGACCACACATGTCTAGTCATGAGACATAACTGGTTTTATGACCAAGGTTTTTGACAAATATTGTTCCAAGGGAATTTCTTCGCTGGGATTTTTATTTAAGACCTTCCAAAGAAAGGATTTTACAATCTTCCTTAGACTGTCGATAGAAGAGGGAGAGCCCATCAATTGCTTGAAAACCTCCTTTTGCTTCGTGTCCTCCCTCCCTTGGGGAGTTGTTTTCTTCATCCTCTTGATGAAGGATGTAAGTATCTTGTTTTCCTATCTCAGATCTTCTATGGTTTTAAAGGGAAGAATCAACTTCATTTTCTTCACCATATCTTTTTATGTTTCTTTTCTTGGTTCTTGTCTGTCTTTGGTCCCTAGGTCAGAAGCTTGGCCTTTAAGATTGACTTGGTAATCTTGCTTTTCACAGCGATTCTAGAGCTGTTCTTTGGAACAACCTTCTATATCATAGGGCATTGATCTTCTAATCGAAAAAGTCAAGAGTCATATCTAGTAAAAAATTTGAAAACTCATCAATAACTGTATGGGTATCTAACAATGAGAAAACCTCACTATGATTAGCTTTAAAGGACATTTCTTTAACTAGTAATTCAGATAGTTTAAGGGATCCTTTAGTTTTTATTGAGATGTTGAGATGAATATTTATCTTTGCCTCAAGTTAAGGTGAGAAGGCATTCTAAAGCATTTCCTTTCATCCCTACTCTTGAATTAGATGGAACTTAAGTGGGATTCTCCATTATGTCGAACATAAATAAAAATTTTACTATTGATCATTTTTTTTAATTCTTATTTAAAACTTTATTAAAATCATAAATAGTGGCCACCATATTTGCTGCCAATTGAGTTGGAATGATACAAAAAAATCCATTAACTCTATAAAGAATGGTTAGAAAGAAACAAAATGATTGTATAACAAAAAATTAGTAAAAATACAAATCTCATTACAATTGTTAGTAAAAGGATGCTTCTCTAAGGAAGTCATTGATTGGGCGATGTTAATGTGAAGTGAGGTTCGATGAAAATATCTTCCAATATGATCTTCGATGGCTGAAAACTCTCATTGTTCACAAAGTTTGATGTAATAAAACTTATTTATTTGGGCTCAACCTCCTGTGGGATTCTTCTTTGGAGCCTTGGGTGAAGAGTGCTTTAGTCACTAAAGTCGAGTGAGGAAGCAATATGGCAAAAAACTAGGAGATCGGAGGAATGTTGGATGAAGCCTCGACAAGTTCTAACTTTATATAATATCTTCCTTTGGATCTTACCAACTTGTTAGATGGTCAAACAGTTGATAGCCAATGTGCCTATTAGTCTTCCTACATTATATTTTGTCCAATCAAGACATGCACAATTATTGATACTCGAGAAATTAAAATTACCATTTCTACTAAAAAAAAACAAAAAATACAATCATGACAAGGAAAAAGGTGTACAATTTTCCTTAGATGTCCATTTGCTTCTATTAATTTCAAAATTTGTATAAGATTATAATTTAAATAGAAAAAAAATAAAAAAAGCCCTTGAAGCTTTTTTTAAGTCATCTGACTCTACAATTGGATCCTCATCAAAATGGATAGAAAGAAGAATCAAGATGCTCAGAAAAAAAAAATTATCTTTCTTTGTAATCTGATTTTTCTCCTCTCTTCAATAGCCTAGAACCTCAAGAAGAGTTTTTGCATCCACGTGTAAAGGAAGACTGTCTTTCATGTCAATTCTCATTCCTTCTTCAATCGTTGATAGGATAATTGACAACTTAGAGTTTTAGGAACCATCTAGATCTTTCTTTCCTTTTCTCTTGCTCTTCTTTTCTTTGAGCTCCTTTGAAACTTTGATAGTAACCTCTTTCGAAGGGGATATGTTTCCCTTATCTCATATTAAGTAAATTGTCTTCTTTTTGTTGTGGATATCTGAGAATTTCATCGTGAAGGGAAGGATACAAACATTAAAAATCCTTTTAAAATCTAGGATTCTCCTATATCTCTTTATAGTATCAGTAGAATTGAAAAAATAATTTTTGACCCCTTAAAGCTTTAGTCTCTATCGAGAAAGCTCTGTTAATAGTAAGGGTGTGTATTATTCAATTTAAATCAAATTATATCTACGATATTTGATCGGTTTGATTCAATTTGAAAAAATATAGTTCAATTTTTTGTTGGAGATTCTTTTTTTTTTGTTTTAGATTTTTTGTTTGATTTTCCAATACCAAATTAGCTTGTATATTATGTTTTTCAATTCAATTTTATGTTTGATTTAGTTTTTGGTTTTAATTTAAGAAAAGTTTTTTTTGAATCCTAGATTTGATCCTTCAACTTAGTTCAAAAAAGTAGTTTGTTTTTTTTTTTTGGTTTGGTGTTTGAACAATATTCATTTTGCTAATTCAATGTTATTTCCAATTTAATTGAAACAAAATAGTTTGGTTAACTGATCAAATTAACTGAATGCACACCTCTAGTTAGTAATGAAGGAGCCACTTCTCTATAAGTAGCAACAGGACATGATTTGAGAATGCTAAGATGTTGCTCCAAAAACAAGCCTAACTCTTCTATTTTTGAAGACCGTTTTGGAATCCCCAACGTCACTGGTTTCTTCTTGAAGATGTGTTTAGCTTCATTTTCTAACCTCTTTCTCTTGAGAAACTCATCATCAATAAAGGGAAGATATTTCAAACACCAACATTTCATTTAGCTGACTCACAATAGTGTTCTCTTTTTCAAAAAGATCAAAGGTCGGTTAATAAGTGTTTTTGTTCTACTCATCTCAATTTAAAGAGCAAGATGAAAAACTATCATTCATATCATTTAAGTAAATATAATCTTATTAATTATGTTTTAAATTACATATTACTTTCTATCATTTCACATTATTGTAAGTGTTTATATAGTTAACTCTTCATCACAATATAAATGATAATATAAAGAGTTTGAGGATTGAATAAAGAAAAATATTCACTTATTATATCTTAGTTATTGGTTCAAAATGCAGCCTCATGACAAACATTAGCAGTTTGTGTTTATGATCCTTGGGGCTAGCTTTCAAGGCTAGTTCTTTGAAGTAGTTCTTTCAAAGCATGTTTGTTGAGACCATACTCTTTCTCGGAATAGATTGGGTAGGCACATGGGTTTTGTATTCATCACTCCAAGTCATGATGTACTTGCTGGTTATAATATTTTACCATGTTTATAACAAACTTGGGCACGTTAGCAAGAGGCCACATCAGCCTTGGATAATTAGGTCTTTATAAATAATTGAATAACATAAGGACAATTTGATAGATTTTATGGGCCAACTGTTGAAAGGACTTATAGGTATGCCAAGGGAAGAGGGGTTGAATTGGATTTTTCAGATTTGTCAAAATCTTTCATAGCAGATGTCACTATGATTGTTTATTTTGATTTTAGAACTTTAAAGTAAGCAAATAGAAGTGTTGAATTACAAGGTATATGTTATGCTCTTGATGTTAATAAAAAGAATAGAAGACTCTTTTGATGGTGTTGAGCCAAATAATAAAGAAATTGTCAAAAAGTTTTAGATAATACTGACATTTAAATAACATTGTGATTTAAATGTCGATATTATCTAGATGTGTTTAACCAAAAAACCCCAAATGAGATGTATTCAATAAGTGTTTGTTGTGCTGTGACATTTTGGTAGAACTGTATGTTTTGTTGATGGATTAAAATGAACTTTTTTAGAATTTGTATTTATTTGAATCCATGTTGTGTAGGTCTCTTTGAATGATCTTTTGTTACCAAATGTTGTCCTCATGTACCGGATCCTTACTAGCTGTTTGGCTACTGTGATCTTTTCTTAGATTAAATTGGTTTCAACTCAAGTATTCCATTTGTGGTTTGTCTCTTGATCATTTCTTATATTTGATTTTTATGATATCTTCAGAAGTAGCTATACTGCATTACCTGCAGGAGCCTGTACATGGAATTGATGATGATGCACCTTTATCTCACACAAGTAACCATATGTTACTTCCATCACAGAAGAAGGACAATGCCCTTGCCAAATCATTTCAAAAGATCAAGCAAACTAGCACGGTGAGGACATATAGACTGGCTTTTCATATCTTATGGTGTCGAATGCATATTATTCTGCGCTAATACTATTTCTTTTTTGCAGCTATTTTTTTGTTATCAGCTTATGGTGTAATTAGGTGTATTCTTATCACATGGCATTTGACAGGTGGTTTAGTGTATTGGTTTTTTTTTTTTTGAATTCACTTCAAAACTATGCTTCTTTCTTCCTTGCTTGCAAGGTAGTCAAGTTATTGTGATCAGCACTAACTTCTCAATTGTATAGATGAAACATTTTTTTTCAAAAACTTCTATCTTTTACTCGTGGAGATCTATCACTATAAATTTCTTTATGCTAATGCCATGTTAGGGATTATATTGAACTCAAGCGTACCAGGAATTAAGTACCTTTTAAGGCACCCAGTATTATATGATTCTTGACCTTTAGAAAATGAACAAAAATATGCTTTCCAATTATAGCTCGGTATGAATTTATGTTTATTTCATCTGTTGCTTGAACTCTAAAGTGGTAACTTGGAAACATGTGGTTTTTGGTTCTATTATTTTAAATTAAAAAATAATAATTCAAGTTAGGCCTTCGATTGACTTAAGGCCTTATGTACGTGCTAGCTCATGCTGATTTGGGCATTTGCTTGTTTAACAAATGTTAGATCAATTTTGATATTAACCATCCAGTGGTGATTAAAATAAAATTTGAATCCATAATGATTCGAATACAACATTGAGCAAAATAATGAAAATGTTTTGGTTTAATCTGAAACCTAGAATTATATCCAGCTCCTTGGCTTTTAATACTTTCCGTTCCTTAACTAGCATTTCTGTTGACATTGCACCAGTAAAAGAAATTCTTGAAACGTAACACAAGTATGATTTCTTAGATGAACATGAGAAGATTACTATGGTGACATTATGCTCTTAATAAAAGTTCGTAATGTGAGCATGATCAGGGTATCACATGTCTTTCTAAATGTTAGTTTTTTGTTATCCTGATGTGCTTTTCTTTGAAATCATTAAAGTTATATGATTGGCATTTATTTTTCCTAGTTAGGATCCTTTAGTTGAACTGTGAAGGGCCAACAGTTGGAAGGTTTTAGTTTCCGTTGTTTACCCTACAGCTGGACAGATTATTTTATTTTTTTCAGTTGTTGTGGGAAGCGAGTACTTAAGAACTGTAGTTGGGAACTGATTCTATTCTGCAAAAGTAAAACTGAAGATGGTAATTGATAAAGCTAGTCCTCTGGAGCATGGGCATTACCACATTTTAAATAACAACTAATGAAAAATCATATGCACTGCTTGCACTGAGGAGGTCGTGCAAAATGTAGAGTGCCAAAACGTTTTGTTTTTTGCATAAAGCACGGAATCACTCACAATTCTCTAGAAAAGCCATATGCAAGTTTTTTGCATAAAGAAAGTCACACTAAAATGAAGTTTTCGTTTTTGATTTTATGACTTATGTGCTATTATGAGATAGTTATGTTATGAGAATTAGCTCTATGGAGGTCCAAAATTTGTCCCGATATACCATTAGGAGAACAGCCAATATAACCTAAAATGTAAGCTGAAGAATAGGTGTCACCTAAATGGTATATTAAGTGCTCAGAACTATTTAGTTTTTAATATTGGAATATATCTCTCTCTCTCACTTGGACTCAATAACATTTGTAATTTACTGAATATTTAGGTTTGCTTCATGGCTAAAACAATTTAACTTGGGTGTTGTTGGAGTTTCTGATTCAGATTAATGACAATGATTTCAACAGGTCTCCTTCAGGATATGTATTTTCTTTTGCATGTTGTTCTGTTGCCTGGATGTCTTCTCTAAAGTCTACAGTGCCTATTACTGAGATAGAGTAATTGTCACTTATCGAAGTAGCTAAGGAAGCTATTTTGATGGAGATGTTTTCTTGAATACTCTAGGCTGCTAGAGGATTCCTTATTTGTTATCAAAGCTAAAGTGCTTTTCTTTATATGTATCTTGAAAATCAAATATATAGATGTTAGATATTGCTTTATTCAAAGAAGGTAATGTGTAGTTGATGATATTTCAATTCTGCTATACAAAACTATAAAATCGTATTTTGACTGGTTGAAGCATTGCTTGGAGTTTGTAGGAGTTTGCAGTTGCTAATGCATTTAGGGGCTTTTGGAAAGGAGGAAGATTGCCAGTGATTTAATGGTTGATATCCACTTATGTTTTGCAAGAACAAGAATTTAATAGAAGGATGAGGATTCTTAAATATTATCTAGAATTTAAAAAAACATAAAAGGATGATGTTAATTGTATTGGTATGATAATCAATAATATGATAATTCATTTGAGAGTTTTAGGCCAATGGAAATCAATTTCCTTAGGAGCAGTAGCTCTGGTTTAAAATACTGTGATTGACATCATGTTATCTTTCAAGAAGCCATAGGCAATAGCAAAGGCATCACACGTCCTAATCATGAGAATGTTTTAGGTTTTTTTTGGCTCTGAATTCACATTTCGTAGTTTGAGTTCCTTGACTAAAGCTTTGGAAATATAAAAGAGAAAGATGGAGAGATAGCTGTTGTCTGGTTATTTTGGTTAGACTTAGATTTGGGGTTGAACCACTATTTTTGTTGAAATCTTTCTTAGTTCTTCATTCTGTAATTGTAAAGGGTTTAATTCTTGTTAGTTTATTCTTTGTTTATATTTAATATTTATAGTAGATTTCATGGGTTCTGTCTTGTGAATGTAAACTATTTCTTAGTTGAATGATATAAAAAAGTTATTTTTTCTAACTCTATCATTCTGTTCAGTTATGTTGTAGAATTATATCTTGAATATACTCCCTTTTTGCATATGCAAAGGAGCCTTTGTTACAACAGCTTAGTAGTAAAATGCTTATTACTGATGTTGCTCATGGTCCTTAAATTTGATGTGAAGGATGTAGATGATAATATCCTTCTGATCTTTTTTTTTTTTTGTGATGACAATTTTTTTTTAAAGACACTGGTGTTTGGTGAGACACGTTGTGGAAAAAAGAAAGGAATAGAAAGATAACTGCATCATGTTCTGTTTGTTACCAAAATTGGTGTCTCAAAGCTGCAGTATCTCTTGCAGCATTCCTGAGTTACTAGCAAATATTATAATTTTTCAGAATGATAATAGCACTTCAATTTTTTTTTTGTGATTATTATTTTGTTCTACATTGTTATACAATCTAGAATGTATGTTTTTTACAACATTGTCATGTCTAATAAAATGAGTGTTACTGGTACGAGGGTGCTAACATTGAAAATTGATTATAAATGTTAGGATAGGACTAGGATTATGTGCATTTTGGGAAGGTTTATAATTAGCTCCATTTGAAAATAAGCCGAGAGAATTTATCCAAATTGTTATGAACATGTAATTAGTAGATGTCATGATAAGAAAAGAGGATTTAGTTTGAATTTGTTATTGGGGAAAGATTGGATCAAACAATATATACAAGAAAAGAACTTGCATTTTGGACCATAAAGAATAGTCATCTAATAGATTAGTTTGGAGGGGAATATTATTTTAGCTAACACCATGCTGTGGGTTAAGTCTTATTTTTTTGTTGTTATTGTTAGAGAAAATTCTGATAATTCAAAAGTAAAAGTCGTATTTATAATTAGGAATAATGTATATGAGTGATAAAAAGAGGATGTGAGATTATTAAAGAGATACAATTTTAATATACCCTCTTAATTTGGAGCATAGTTATCAATTATCTCCAAATTGTTAGAAAACTTAGGAAGGGTATGTGCTTTGAATTTTTTTAATTATGATGTCTATTACTAATTAAATTAAATAAATATGGTATTAAGATTTTCTTGGATTATATAATATTCTTGTATAATGATAGTTAATTTTGATATGTTTCTTATATCCATGAAAAATAAGATTATTAAGATAGCAACTCAGTTGTCACTAAATAATGTCATAGGATTACATATATATATAGAATTTAGATAATTTTTTAATCATTAGATTTATAATTATGTAAGATACATGAAAACATTTTGAGTAAGAGAGAATATAGATAGCATTGGATGACGTAAAAAGGATGTAACCTTTTGAGGGTTGGAGAGTAAATATGGTTGATAATATAGCATATAATTTATACCAAATTATCACATTGATCTTAAGGTATATTTACATGATTGAATAATATCAAGTAAATGATTATGCTTTCATTCGTCAATATTATTTGTTTGCCATATATATAGATAAGAAATCTATTGAATGATGCCATTGGTTGTGAAAAATGATTGAAATAGGTTTTGAATTATTTTCAAAGCATTCCAATAAGAGAGTCCTTATATGATAGAGACTAGCATTTTATTTACTAATAAAAACTATGAAAAATAGTCATTACTTAAGAAGATGAATCTAAGTGAGTTTAGAATGATTATCAATAAAAGAAAAGAGTTAACATATTTATGTTGTGACAATTACCTGTATTAGACTTTGGATGTTTGATTAAACTAACTCTAATGTTAAATTACAATGAAAATCAAAGGGACAAAAGATAAGCCTATAATGCTTGCTTAGTTCACACCTTTAAGACATGATTGTTGGAAGATGGCTCGGGTGAAATGATTGTAAGTTGAAATAACGGAGGAGAGAGACGCTAAAAGATGGTGAGTGGGTAAGTGAGGTGCACCATGTACTTCATTGTTGTTATCAATCTTTTTCATTAATAAAGAGCAAATAATAAAAGAGTGATCGAATAGTTGTATGATTTTTTAGTGCTATGAATTGAAAGAAGATTAATATAAAAATTAGGAAAATAAAGTTATAAAAGAATGGTGTAATACCCTTCTAAGAATGGTTGACTAAGCAACATTTGCTATAAAATCAAGGGGAGGAGGCATCATATTAAGAGAAAAGATAATAAAATTGTCTTATGAATAAAAGTATCGAATATTCGAAATATGATATGCCAAAAGAAGTGATAATTGCAAACCTAGATGTACTTATAACATGGAAGCTAAAGATCTATGCATGAGCTTATTGGAGGAGATGATTGTGGTTCTCCTAGAATTATTGATGGAAGCAATAGTAAAGCAATGAGTTGAAGTTGAATCTATAGTGGAAACAAGTATGTAGCTAAAGGATAATCAAATTTCTCCCAACACTGAACAGAAAGTTTTAAAATTTACCATAATGAAAACAAAGAAAAAATAATGGTAAATTCTCGATGCTTCGATAATGTGGTCACCTATTCCACGAGAAGTATGACAAGTATGAATTCTGAAGAATAGTGATAGTAGTGTAATGAACTCAAGGGTATGAGTTTGGTGCTCAATGATTAATATGATGTGAGAGAAGGAAGTGTATAAGCTTAAGAACAATGGTGTGAGCCATAAGTAGGCATTAGATTTGTTGTAAAGATGAATGGAAGTTAGAAAGAATTTTGAATGTGAGAAATTCTTTATTTTTATAATTAGTGGGAAACACTCGATATTGAAGAAATTTGTCCCATTTATTGCGAAGGGGTGTTATAGTATTGTTGGTTTTGCATGCCAATCTATTATATAGAGAAAATAGAACAGTTTTGTTCTTATACAAAAACATAGGGATATAAAAAGATAATTTTGTTCTTCCAAAAAAACAATAAAAATTATCAACTCTTGTACTAAAAGATAAAAGATACTTTGATCATTCCATAATACTAGTTTTTTCATTAAGTAGTTTTCAACAATTTGTTATTGATCATACTAATTTATTTATTAATTAATCTTATATTTAACAATATTAGTGCGAAAGCAAACCTTCAAGGCATCATATTTTTTCAGAGTTGCATTCAAAAGCTGAAACATCCCTGCAAATCAACGAGAAATCAAAAGGCTCATAGGTATAATGAATATTTTGTATTATTGAATATGGTAGTTTAACAACAGGAGGAGATTTTTTATAAAGAGCAACGGTATTGTGCAAGCAGCTGCCATGATGAAGCAGAGGGAGCATGGTAGATGCAATATGGAACGGAAGCACAGCAGACAAAATCACATGCAGCAGTGCGATTGAGACAATGATGAGGAAACAAAGCAATTTTGTGAAGCAACAAGGTGGATTATGTGACAACAATGGAGTGGGGCTGCAGTTGTTGGGGAGGCAGGTCGGGCCTTGAACAACAGATCAAAGGAGAAGAGAGGAAATTGAAAGAAAGAAATACGAGTTTGCCTGATGGCTAGATCAAAGCAGAACCTTTCTGTTATATCACTAAGGAAAGTTTTGGTGTTTTTATTCAAAAATAAGATGCTCTATTTATCATCGTAACAGACATAACTGAAAGATAGAGGATGGGGGACTATTAAAGAGATAAATAATTCTAACAGTTATTAGTATATGGTTAGGAAAAACTTGCTTCTGGTAAACAAGCAATTTGTGGGTTTCCACATAAAAAAAAAGTAGCTCAGTAAGCACATTTCTGTTTTCATGCTAATAGTTGCACATTTTCAGAGGCAAGAAACAATCGGTAGTTCAAGTGCTCATAAAGTTTTATGATTTCATATCTGAAAAAAAACAAGAAAGCCTCTATGATCAGAAAACTCCTTTAGTTTTAAACTTTCTCTGAAAGGCAGTTTTGACCTATCTTCCAACTATTAAAGGTTAATGTTTCATCGTGGAATATATTGTTACTAAGTAAATGCTTTGGATTTATTGCATGCAGGATTTATGGCAGGGGACTCAGCTGTTAGCCATTGATCTCGTTGCTGCTATGGTTTTGATCAAAAGATCACTTACAGGAGATGAAATCACAGACAAGGAAAAGAAGGCTCTCCGAAGAACTTTAACTGACTTGGCATCAGTTGTTCCCATCGGCTTTCTCATGCTTCTGCCTGTGAGTTTCCATGTACTGTGTTGATATAAGTAAAATTCTCTGTTGGGTTCCTATTTAGGCATTTGGGGTTTTCTTACCACGGTTATGACCTTCAAGCTGTTTTGCATAGAAAGATTCTTTTGGTTATCAGTTTTGTTGTCAGTGCAACAGTAAAATAGAAGATAACTTTTCACTCCTTCAAAGACTTCCTTTTCTTCTTTGCAGTTGTTGCATAAAACTGTTGTGTAACTTCGCTTGTTTCAGTAGCTGAAAATAAAGTTTTTGTTTTATATTTGTGTATGCATTACATAATTCAATGTTGTGTGTATACCTTTATTTGGCCTCATAAATGTGATAAATACATTGTTGCACAATTTGCCTAACTTTATAACATAAGGCATTGTTTTTTTTATGTACAGTGAAATAAAACAGCACTGTAGTATGGTCAAAGCTGGGCTTAGTTAGTGTTGTACTTTTTGTACATTGCTTATATTAGTATGTGCACATGCATATTTTCTGTATCAATCTTTAGTCCCAACTAACTAACTAACCTTGATGGAGTGATCAGATGTTATTAAATACATATTTGGTTGCATGTAATTTAAGTATCATGTAGATTTTAGATTTATGAAGTTATAAGTCATACAATTTGAGTTGAATATTATGTTGTCTAGTTAAATGTATTTATTTTATTAAATTGAATTATGTTATTTGGTTTGTTGTATTTAAATTTTAATTTTAAAATATCAATTTTTTTGGTGGGTTGTCAGCAACCGATCAGCCAAGAACAGTGGCACCCATAGCATCCGATGGCCCCAGCAAGAACTGAGTTCAATTCTGGAGACAAAGGATTTGATCTCATCTTTTTCAGGGGAAAAAAAAACCATGATTTCGAATACTCACATAAATTTTAGATTATCATTAGATTCACAAACCCAATCAATCAAACAATAAAAGGGTGTCAATTCAATCCTTAGTCAAATTGAAAATTATAAAAGAATGCAACCAAATTGGTTCATGGAACACCTCTAATATGCAATATTTTTTAGCCATTTGGAGTGAGTTAATTTTGTACATAGTTTTTGTTTATCCATATCATTCAATGCTCCTTTAGTTGATTTTGGAGTGCATGATTTGGTTCCATATGACAACCATAATGCAATATCGAATCTATGAGATCATATCAAACTAATGCATTTTCTTCTCATCCAACTGCAGGTAACTGCAGTAGGGCATGCAGCCATGCTTGCTGTAATTCAGAGATATGTACCTTCTCTGGTATGCAGTGGTCAACAAAATGCTTTTTCCTTTGTGCAAAATGCATCCTATGTTTCTTGACCTTTTGCCTAAGATCAAGTGTAATATCCTATGTTTATATTCTGGCTGACCTTGCAAATCTTGCTTGGTAGATTCCATCTACTTATGACCCAGAGAGGTTAGATCTTTTGAGACAGCTCGAGAAAGTAAAGGAGCTGGAAACCAGCGAATTGGGAGGCGAGGAAGGCATTGAGGAAATCAGTTCTAGCTACAGCAATCCATCATAACAATCGGTAATGATGGGATAATCATTCTTATTTGGTGAGTTATGAGTTACTCATTTAAATCTTATTTAGGACGTGTTTAGTTTAACAACATTCTTATGTTACGTAATGCCATTTAAAGATTTAGGGTTTGTTTGGATGTTATCTTTAGATAATATTATTAGAAGTTGTTATTTTGTCATTAAAAAATGACATATAGTTGTCGCTCAGTTTAGAAAATCTTGATATTAATCAATTTATAAAATCTAAATAGTAATATTATCAACACATAGCAATCAACCAATGTCCTCATATTGTCATTTAAAGACACCCATATCTGCATAAAAGTTATTAGTGGTCTTTAATCATATTTTAACTTCTGAAATATTGATTAAATTAAAATGAGCTTAATTAGGCTTAAATGGGCACATCTAATCCCTTTTCCATTTATCTTTATATGATGTGCTTTAATCAATTGAAGCCTGAGATTAAATTGATGTTCAACTTGTTTCAAGACTTGATCCATTTTATAATGCAGTTCATGTTTTATTTCTTCCAGAAAGTTACCGTGTGAGCAATCCTGCCGAGAACAATTAAAACAAGATCAACCAGGGTAATTTCTGTGTCCACTTTGTAATATCCACCCCATCCTGCCTTCATTCACTTGTAATTTAATTACACATTGCTCTTATTTTATAAGATTATTCTTGTTATAAGATGCCTTATCTTGCTATATATATATATATATAAGTACCCCTGGTTTCAGTATTTATCTAGATTGCACATTGTTGCCCTGTTCTGCATTTTTAGATAATCATTTTTGTATGAATCCTATTGAATTCGTAAGGTTCTTAGCAGCCATAAATCAATGAAGTCTATCTCTGCATTTTTATGTAAGTTTTATGCCTGAGTTGGATGGTTAAATTACAAAGGATTGGCTACTTTATCAGGGAGAATTGCAAATTGCAAATGCATTTTTTTTGTAATTTTCTTCTTCACTCCGCCTCTCTTTTCTTGCAAAAAAAAAAAGTTATCTTGCAGAGGGAGAAGACAGGAAAGCAAAGACAATCACAAATGACAAAGGTTTAGCAATTGATTATTTTTAGGTAATTTCTCCATGGCTTTGACCATTTCTAAACAACTGTTCATATTGCTTGGGTTCTATTTGATTGCAACTGTTGTTGCCATTGTAGTTAGAAAAATGATCTTGATTTTGGAAGATGATATTGATTAAACTTCATTGATCTTGTTAATAAAAAAAATGACAAATACAAACAAGATTACAAAATCTAGGAAATCTTAAATGTTCATTAATGTATCATATAGAGAACTTGTGTAGAATGTTGGATTGGATAGGTCCAGGGCTAAAGGGCACATGTTTTGAGAATTTGCATATGAAAGTTCATTTGAAGGTATGAAGGTCCTAAGTAATTGAAGCTAGACGTAGGAGATTGCTTCTTAAAAGAAGGGGTGTTATATTAAGAATTGTTGCAATAAAAAGTTATGTAATGAATGTACAATAATCTTTGATGTATAGATTCTGATATTCTAATGCTTTTTAAATGAATTAACAACATGAATGTTATGTAAAACATTATTGTACATTGTTGCCAAATCAAGCTAATTGGGCTAGTTGGAAGTACTACGACAGGGGATTATAGGTTCCTTGAGGTTGTCTTAAGATGAAAACCTTGTCTTTTGTAGATATTTATCTATAATTATTTTCTCATTCGTCCATTTTTTGATGAAGAAGTGCATCAAAGAGTTCCTAGTTCTTGGGTTTATGGTCATGCACTTTTTATCTTGGGTTAATCTTCATTTTTTGAAATGTCTACTTAAAACAACTATTAAAGATAGCAATAAGCTTTTTTTTATGCATCATCAAGGTATTTGTATCTTTCAATGGAATTTTCACAATAAAACCTCTTTTAAAAAGGTTAACATCAAGAACTTGGTCTTAACCTCAAAAGGCCTATCTAAAAAGCCTTTCTTAGAAAAGTTGATTTTACGAGATTGATATTGAGCCATTAATTACTATTATTATGTGGATCAATAACTCGGATCTTATAGTTCAAATTTTTTATATCATTATTTATATTATAACGAAGAGTCATATATTTTAAATATATAAGAGTATACAAAATATTAAAAATATTATAGAATATATAATTTAGAATTAATATGATAGTTAACATATTTTATATAAATAATCATGGTTTATTATCACTCTTTTAAACTCTAATGATTACGTTAAATTTATTCTTTACCAATTGATATTTGAACTCTATTGAGAAGGAAGAGTTATAATTATGAACCAATTTAGTGATTTTTGTAATTATAGGATATCTTGTCAGAATTAAAGAAAAGTCTCGTAAGAGGAAGAGAGAAAAGATCGAAGCAATAGAAAATTGTTTAATTGAGGAAGAAGATTAAGTAACAAAATAAACTATGTAACAATTAAGGAATCATGAATCTCTTATTGGAAGTCAAATGTAGAGGATAGAAAAGAACTCTTTTGAGTATTCTTCGACAAAGGATTCAAGGAAAATATGTCATTGGAACAACACTTGTCTACATTTTTTGTTATAAATTTAGTTATTTTGCATGATAATATGCAAGACCTCTATGGATCTCAAGTTTATTATATTGAAGATTCATTTAGCACTATTTTATTTCTCATAATGTGTTGCTTAAGTTTGGATGGTAATGTAAGATGCTATTCTAATATCTATCAATTCATTAACAATTAAAAAGTGTCTATGTTCAAATAATATATTTGTATAAGAGCTTACTTAAATATGTTATGGTTTAGAATAAAAAATTCTTAAATCATCAAGGAAGTAAGAACTTCATAGAAGTTAAGGATTTGTATTAATCTTTAATATGAGAGATCTCAACCTAAAAAAATAAGTTTATTAACTCACATCTAAAGTAATCATGTTGGTGGTGAAGAAACAAGATACGCATACAAGTGTAGTTCTTAAAATGTTAAACGTATCACGTGTTTGTTGGCACAAACTAAAAAATTGGATGCGATGATTAATTTTTCTTGAAAGATGAAATAAAAGGGTTAAGCATTTTTCTAGTGATTTGATACTCTTGTGAATTCTAGATAATAGATTGAGATCTCTTCTTTTGAGCATTGCTCTCTTTTCTATGACATCTCCAGAATCATACTGTTGAATTAATCATATACGATATGTTTGTATCAAGCAAACTTGGTGATAACACTTAACTACTTGATTCAAATTTGATTACTTATAATATAGTGAGCATCCTTTTTTTATAGAAACATCAAGAGCACGTCATTATTTTGGTAATCTAGGAATACAAAAAAATATTTAAAAATATTAAAGGATACATTTTGAAATTCTAAAAGATATTTTAAGAATTTCAAAAATTATCACAAATCACAAATCACAAAAAACAAAAAAATACTTTTGAATTTTGTCAAAAAAAATTTGCATTGAAAAACTGCAAAACTAATTGAATAAATAGTTTCCAAACATGCTTATGCAATTTGGGCGATGAACTTGCAAGTAATAAGGCGAAAGGGGAGCGTCATCGGTGCCTTTGGTCCAATTCACAGGTCTATGCAGGTCGGAGCATATCGGTGCGGGTCGATGCATGTTGAAGGGTCATCATGGGTTCGCAGATCGTAGGTCGACGTGGGTTGGGGCAGATTGCCCAGGTCAATGCCGATGGACTAGTTGGCATAGGTTGACTGGTCAGCAAAGGTCAGGCAATCTACATAAGTTAAGTTGATTGAACCAGTTACACGGGTAGGCAACGTAGGTTAATTAGATGGTGGGGGAGAACGGGGGAGTGACAATAGAGAGTAGCTGTAAAATAGCACAATAACTCAATTTTAAGCATTTTCAAGTCATATTTAACCGAAGTTTGCATCGTCAAACTACGAGACTACTGTTGGGATGTCATCGATCGAATTTAAAGTTAAAAATATCCAACAAAATCTGTCAATTGACTTTCTTATGATTTAAAATAAAGTATAGCTATAAATAATTTGACAAACTGACGAAAAATGAACTGAAATGTGTAATAAACAATAGTTGACTATAATTGACTATTGTGACGACAATGATAATAGAGATTAATAAGAAATAAAAGAGTCAATCCTTACACGATTCTAAGTTTGAATAGGATTAATAAATTTTTAAGTGGAATCTCTAAGTGACGTCTAAGACGTTATTGCGTCAAGTGGCCTCCAAAAGAAATTAACGACCTCTAATTATGCTTACGAAAGATTTAACTTCATTTAGAAAAAAATATAAAAACACTTTCAATGAATTTTTAATAACAAAATCTTTGTACTTTTTTCAGCTTGATTTATATTTTTGTGTTCTTATACTTTAATCAGTAATTATATGTCACATCATCTTCAACATGAATAAATACCTTTAAAAAAACTATTTAAAAACAAAATTTAATCATTATTAAATATACATATTCCTTATATTCCAAATTTCAAACCTAACTTATCTATCCTTAAGTAATTGGTTAAAAAATATTATTGGTGCTGCATCTTAATTGTATGATCCTTCTAATCATAAAGTATAATTAGTTTAGGATGTGAGTAATAATTAGTTTGAATGATTTTTTATGTAAGTGTTTGAGGGTTTTGGAACTATTTGAGAATATTCTTAAGAGTATACAAAATCATTCAAATATGATAGAAAAGAGTAACGTTTCACTTACTTATTATTTGAAAAATATTTTTATTGTGTTTATTTTACATTGAGAGAAAGATTGGAGGTAGAAAAAGCTATGGGTTTCTTTTTATTCATCATCATATTAATCATTTTTTTTTATCATTCATTGAGTTTAGTTGCATATTATTCTTTAATTATTTTCTTGTGCTTTATTATATATCTTTCTATATTATTTTTACTACGATTATAGTGTCTCTTGTTCAATTGTTTATTGGTCATAAAAATTATTATATCAAGTTCTTACTTAGCTCTTCTTATCCCATTATTGTGACTCTTTTTATTTGAATTTTATTAACTTTTATTAAGTCATTATGTAAGCTCTTATTAAGCCAATATTTGTAGACTTTTTTTTATCAAACTTAGTGTTTATTAAGTCATCGTTGTAGACTTTTATTAATTTGGTATGTATATTTTTATTAAATCGTTTTTATAAGTTTTTATTAAGTTAGTATTTAGTAAATTGTCTAGCCATTTTGTCAAGGGTGAGCATATATCCAAGTTTAGATTAAACCATTTGATACTTTATATACATTTTATTTTATTTGTTCTACAATGCATATAGTTTTGTAAAACCTAATAATATTTTATAAACAAGTGTTATAAAAATAATTAAGATTTAAGAAAAGAAAATGTTCTCTTGTTATACATTGTCAAACATTTTGAATTAATTTAAAAATAAAATTTATTTAAGTTTGGAATTTACATAATTTACTCCTCTTTTTGTGGACTTTGTGCTCATTTTTTATGCAACACATGAATATAACAATATTATCAATTTTGTAAACTCAATATATGTCTTCAATTTGAATATTTTTTTCATATTTGAAAAAATATGAGTTGAAGCCTTCAATGATTTAATGGCTAGTCCAAATCAACTCTTCCAAGCTTCTACGAGCTAATATGCTTGCTTACATTCTAAACCATTGGATCCTAACAAATTAAAACACATTTGTTTCATAAAATAAATTTAGGCTAAATGGAAAATGCGTCCTCTTGTCAAATGAATAAATAATGTATTGAGTGGTATTAAATCATTGAGAGATGGTAAAAAAAAACTCAACATTTGATGATATTATTGAACTGCTTATAATTGTCATATCTGCCATAATTGAAATAATTGATCTTAATTTGGTTTGTGTAATATTTATCTGATCAAAATACATTCATGTTGTTTGATGGAAGATTTCTGTCTGATATTCACATATCTTATATTTGTCGAATCGATTTTGATTGATGAACTTAAAAGAGCTTGGCTTAAGGATTTTGTCTCAATAAGTTGGTTTAAAAAGTTTGTCCTCAACAAGTTGGTCTTGAAATTATGGTCTTAAGTAGCTAGTTTAAAGATGTTAACCTCAAGAAATTGGTTTTGAAAATCTAATCTTAAAAAACTTGTTTATAATTTCTCCTAGAAAAATTGAGGGATTGACCTCAAGCCATTAACATCTATCAACTACATGAATGTGAATCAATTGTTGAGATTTAATAGTCTAAACTTTTTGTACCATTATTTATATTATAATGAATAGTTATGTATATTTTAAATACACTTAAGAGCATATAATACAATAAAAATAACATGAAATGCATAAGTTAAAATTAATGTGATAGTTAACATTTTTGATATAAGCAATGGTGGTTTATTATTACTCTTTTAAATTTGGAAGATTAGGATAAACTTATTCTTCATCAATTGACATTTAAACTCTATTGAGAAGAAGAGCTATAAACATGAATCAAATGTTTGTGACTTAGAATGGTCTTTTTTGAACTAAAGAAAAGTCTCATAAGAGAAAGAGAGAAGAGATTGAAGTTGAAGAAAATTGTTTAATTAAAGAGGAGAAGATCAAGTGAAGAATAAATATTAATAACAATTAATAACTTATGAATCTCTTATTTGAAAACAAATATAGAAAATAAATAAAAAAAACACCCTTTTAATAGCATTTGACAAAGTGTCCAAAGAAAAAGTCTTTGAAATAACATTGGTTTAGATTTTTTGTTATAAATTTGGTTATTTTATATGACAAAATGCTTGACCTCTCTAGATCTCAAATTTGTTATATTAAAGATTCATTTAACATTTGTTTTTCTCTCGTCATGCGTTGTTTAAGTTTAGATACTTCTAATTTTATCTCTAAAAGACATAACTTCGTATAAAAATTATATATATATATTGTGTTTTTGTGCTTCAATCAATAGTCATCTATCACTTTGTCAACATCAACATTAATAAATCCTTTTTAAAAAAAATTAGTTAAAAACAGTTTTTGATCATTACATAATATGCACATAATCCTTATGTTCCTATTTTCAAACCTAACCTATCTATCCTCAACGGCTATCTTCTTCCACCTCCACACAAATACAGCTTGAACCCTTCAACGGTCCGCTAGGTAGCTTAACGAAATCCCCCTTCGAAGCTTCTGCGATCCCACTACGCCAGCTCACCCCCCCGACCGTTGAATCCCAATCAAGCTGTCAAACCGGGACGCGCTTTTGTTCCCCTAAAAAATAAAATTAAAAGAAGCCAAACCGAACGGGAAACGCGACCGCGTCGCTGATTCCCGAACCGGATCGGTCACCGTCCAAAACATCCAAGGAATCACAGGGCGCCATATGGCCCCCAAATATTGAGCGGCGACTTCTGCTTTAAGCCTAAGAACCTGCGGAGGAAATTAATATAATTAAATGAAAATTCTTTCATTTTATTTCTGTTTCCTATAAAATTTAAAATTTAATTTTTGAATTTTGGAAAATAATTTATAGGAAATGTTGCTTCCAAATAAAGGATATGCTTCAAGAACTGAACTTTCAAAGACTCCACCAACCTTGAGCGAGCTGTCAAAATATTAAAAATAATTAATAAAGCGATTTTTTTTTTTTTAAAAAAACTCGTCAAAAACATATCTTATCCCTTTTTTGCGCTTACTTTACTTTCCGAACCGCCTTTCTTCTCCTATAAATAGTCCCCTCAGTCCTTGTTTTGGTATAGCTAAACCCTAAAATCGCTCTTTCTCTTGCTTTTCCAATCTTCGTCTCCTTTTGTCTACGAAGATGGCCAGAATAGCGTTGATCTGTCTCATGGCGCTGGTTCTCATGGCTTCCGTCTCGGCGCAGGCTCCTGCCTCCTCTCCGGCCATCCCCCCTCAGAAGCCGGCCCCGGTTCCATCTCCGGTCGTCGCTCCTCCGACTCCATCTCCCGCTCCTGTAAAGGTTCCAACCCCGTCTCCAACTCCCGTGAGGGCTCCCACGCCGTCTCCCACCAAGGCACCGACTCCATCTCCCGTCTCTCCTCCCGCTGCATCTCCATCGCCGGCTTCTTCCGGCACCTCTCCGAGCGCGAGTCCCCCGTCTTCTTCGGCAACTAGTCCCTCTTCCACCGCCTCCCCGCCGTTCGGCAATACTCCCACTGCATCTCCTCCTGGGCCATCCGATACCGGCGCCGCTGCTGTGCGATTACCTTCCCTCGGGTGGATCTCTGGCTTTGCGGTGATCGCCATCGCCGCCTACTCTCTGTAGATCTCCTGCAGTCTCCAGTGATGGATCTGTCATCTGCGCTTCCGATCTGAGATTTATTCATATTATTTGTTTGTGGATTATCTTTTTTTTTTTTTTGTTAGTCGGCATGTGTGGTTTCTAGGATTAGCAGTCTCTGTTGGATTTATATTTTATTCTTTTTATAATATTTCGTTTTTATTATTATGTTGCGATTTTAATTATCAATGCTTTCTTTGATGCACTTATTTGAAATTTCGTTGACTGCAATTGCCCTGAATTAGCTTATTAAAAGTCCAAATCACAGTGGCTGCGATGAACTTCACATTAGCAATATGTGTTGATCTCTAACGAATTGTATTAATCTAAACAAGTTTACCTGATATGATGATGATCAGGTTTGATTCATGTCATCTATACAGATCTAATTGTAGTTGATCGTCATGTCTGTTGTATTCTCGTATAAATATCAATGTAGCTTTGGGTGCAACGAATCATCGATCACCATCGGAGCCGAAGATGACTTAAGCTGCGTATTTTGCGTAATTTATGTTTTTAAAATTAAATCTTAAGGTTACTGTAAAGATTAATATTAATCTATTTAAAACTTATGCATAATGTTAAAAATTCAAAATATAATTAATTTGGTCATTATTTGACATGTAAAAAACTTTTTAAAACAAAACATTATCAAAGTGTAATTTTTAAATGATTTTGTTTTTTTGTGAAAATTCTACTTTTATTTAATAAAGTTTGTATTTTTCTATGAAGATGGTTGGATGAATTTTTTCTAAAAGAATAAAATTGCTCTATTCTATCGGATAGATTCAGTTGATTAATTAATTCCTAAATAAATTCTGAAAATATTGTTAAGAACTATTAAAACTCAATATTTGATATATTACAAAAATTATTTAGTAAGATAATTACATTAATAAATAATAAAAGACTTAATTAAAAAAATAATATAAATTTTTTGTGTTACAAAATAAAGTTTTTATAATATTTGAAAAATAAATTTACAAAAGGATATATATTTAATAAAATGTTTTTAACTTCACTCTTTAATCATTTCAATTCATTCATTTTATCTTTCTCTATATAATTAACCTTTTGCTTAACTCTTTAACAATTCTTGCTTAACTCTTTAGCTACATCTGATATCGATTATCCTCACCTTTCTAGATAACCCCTTTCATATCTCAAGTCATTGTTCCTCTTTCCTTTCACTCTTCTTCATCTTGGTTCACCTCTGTTTTCATTGTTGGTTCATGTTCAACCCTACATTAGCTTATTAAATAACCTAATCTATTTCAAGGGTAACTTAATTGCAAACAACTTAGTCTATTTCCCAACAACCAAACCAAACGAGCCTAAATGAAATGATGCACTTGGATGAATTTGGAAGTATGAAATCAACTTATGAAGGAAGCCGACGCCGGCGATCTCGAAGGAGAGGGCCCAACTCCACCCACCACACCCATCGGCCCCTCCGCCAAGATCGCGGCGTGATTCGAACCTCGAACATCGCCAACCACCGCACACGACGTATCGACTCTTCGAGAAGAATGGAAGCCGCCCTTTCCTCGGCCGCCATCGCCATCTCTTGCGGCATTCTTAGGGCCCTCAAGAGTGGAATGGCTCTTGCCGTCTTTGACGACGTGTCAGTTGCCGAAAGGGGAGAAGGGCCTGCGCCGGGGATGGAGGTCGCAGTTCTGAAGGAGGTCGCAGGAGTAACGGGAGAGGACTAAAGCTGCCATGTGAGGCTGGTCGGAGAAGGTCTTGACGAGGTTCGGCGGGGAGGGTTCCATGAAGAGGAGTGGAAGGTGTTTGCTTTTTTGCTTCTTAGAGTGGAATATGTGATGAGAATTAAGAACAGAGCGATAAGGTTGTAATTGCTGTTCTATTGCTTCGACGGGGATGAGGGTATGCTTTGAAGAAGAGAAATTAACACTTTGCTTGACCTGACTCGAATCGAATGGTATGTTTCTTTGTGAATAAGCATTATAAACTTATATGAGTCACTTTTGATAACATGCATTCGATTTTCATTTATGCTAGGTGCTAGTTGTTTAGGTATTTGGGTATTTTCTTAAATGTTTAGAAGAAAATCTTCAAAGAAAGTATTTGAATTAAGGAGGTGATTGATTTGAAGACATTGTTATCATGTAACATTAGTTAAATATTTAAGTTGTTAGATTTAATAACACTAAATAGCATTATTAAAAATTATATTTTGTTTTTCAAAGAATGTCATCTAGATAATACTTAAATTAGTTTGACACAATGTTATCTTAACAATTTTTTATTTGTATTTTTAATATAAATATTATCAACATCTATATATCACTCAAATTTAAGTTACATCTTGATGTTATTTTTGAGTGACAAAACCTCTAATTTGTAATAACAATTTTAAATACATCACCATACTAAATATTTAATAAATTTAAATAAAATCATATTACATATTATGTCACTAAACCATGCATAATCTTCAATATTAGCCAAATAATATTTATTTAACCAAACACCTCTTTTGTTCATGCTAATTAGCGATTTAAGTATGAGTATTGTATTAGGAACAAAGTGAACTTTTCCTTAAAGCTCAAGCTTAAATTTGTTAGTTAGGGTATTACAAATGTATATCATAAAAGCTTA
Organism: Vanilla planifolia; assembly: GCA_023846275.1. NCBI lineage: Eukaryota > Viridiplantae > Streptophyta > Magnoliopsida > Asparagales > Orchidaceae > Vanilla > Vanilla planifolia. The sequence goes on from CM043870.1 coordinate 6,028,657, forward strand.
AGCTTAAGAAAATGATCTATCTTTTCAGCATTTTTCAGTTTTTCCTGAGTTAGTAGATGCTTATGATATAGTCATTCTTTGCAAATGTAATTCTTCCCTATTGCTATTGTTTACTTATGTTCTAAAATAAATTGTGGGTAAAGCTTGAATCTTAGTATAATATAATCTTATCTATAACTCTCAAAGTGTTTATTGACTAAACTAATGCATTCTACTTAAGCATAAATAGTTGCCAAGTCTTTTTTCTGAATAAAATGCTTCCTAATTGCACATCACATGCAAATGCAAGAGGTGAACAATTTTATGCTTCTTAATCAGAATAGAACGCTACTGCATCTAATGGCTTATTTGCTGTATGAGTTGAGTTCTATAGGAACCTTTTTTTATTCATGTAGCAAAAAAAAATTCATGCTATGGTTTCTTGAGGATGATAAAAAAAACCTGCCCATATAATCCTTCCAAAAGCTTCACATGCCATTCTTGATTTCTTGATGAGAACAAGACAAGCCTCTTACAAGTCTTGAGAAACATCACATGTGAATCAGCCATTTGCTCAGAGCAGCTTGTGAAGGGACAGCAGGACCTCAAAAGACATTTGTTTGGTACTTAGATTTGTTTTGCATTTTTATGTGTCTTTGTCCTTCTCACTCAAAGTTTCTGTTTGAAATGTTCCCACTTCGCTAGCTTCATTACATTTTCATCAATTTGCTGAAACAAGGAAGGTCAAATGCTGGTTCAAGCTCTTGGTCTTCTCACTTTACACAATAGTTGAATGATTTCACCCAGTTTCAGTAATATGCAATTTACTTCTTTCCTTGTAGAGATGAATTCCCTATTTATCACATCTCAAACAGATCTGTGTAGAAAGAAAAAATGTTCATACCAAATAGATAACTATAGTTTGCAAGCTTTTGATATTCCTTTAGCAGTATTCTGTTGCCATTCTTTTTGAATATTAAGGTATAAACAGGAAGGATTTCTGGAGATATGTACTACAAATTGCACTCATAATATGATATTAGCAGATGCCCAGGAACTTGTTAATTGCTCTGTCAATTACTGAACTATATTAGATCATTTTTGTGCTCTATTATACATTGTCTTCTTCACCTTTAGCTTGCCTTAACCTCCTGCTTCTTTTCTTTATCTTTTCTTGTTTGGCATGTCCACTTGAGCCTAACAAACAACACAACACACAAATTGCATTAAGAATCATCATCAAGAATTGTAACTGTCTTAGGTAAGAGAGACATACTGTTAACTCGCATCAAACTCTCCTAAGAAATGCATACATAAATCAACTACAATTTTAGTAGATTTTTGCACATGCAAATGAGGCAAACTGTCATCACCCCGATAAAAGGATGGAGAATAGAGAAAACAATCTTAATCGTTTTGAGCTCGGCATTGAAAACAACAAATGTATACATGTGAACCATCACAATTACTATAAATTCATTGTAATAACCATGAATATGAGCTACAAAACCGACTAAGGTAGAGTTGAGAAATCGAATAATCAAAAATAACTATCACTCATTTTGTAACTCATTATAGATGTTGAGATTCATATGAAAAATAGTCTAAAAAATCATGAATAATCTTAATAAAATGATAGGCGTTATTAATGTATTAGGCTTAACTTAAATTTTGTGAAGTAAAACTCATTTATTATAAATGTTTAGATATACATAAAAAATAGTTTAAAAAAGTATTAATAAACTTAATAAAATGAAAGGTATTATTTATGGATTAACAAGTTTAACTTGAATTTTTTTAAATCAAATATATGTAATTTAGTGAAGATTAAGAGGTCCATTGAATTGATACTATGATAAAACATAATTGTATAAGTTTGATAGAGTCTATGATGCATTTACTTAAGAATTATATTTGTTTCTCTAAATTGGTGATGTGGGTTTAATTAAAAATGTTTGCAAGTAAACTAACTTGTTTTATTTGATTAAAATAAAATATTTGTTCAGATGATTAGAATAGGTTCATATTTGGATGAACTATGGAGGAATTGAACAATCTAACCTCTAAAACAAACAGGACCAAAAGGTGTCCTATCAATGGAATTGATGTAATACCAAATTGTAAAGTTATCTTCTATATTGCTTAAAGGCTGAACACTTTTGGGCTGTAATGTTGTCCATTAGTAACATAGATTCTTGGAATAAATTCCTTCATAAAGTTACTTGGAATAAAATACAACTTAGGGTTTATTTGTTCAGTACCATTGAATTACTATTTTCTATTTTTTATTTTATTTTTGTGAATATTATTTAAAATATTATTAAACAAAACCAAAATTCAACTTTTGCTGCTGTGCTCTTGGTTCTCACCGAGCTACCTGCAGCACATCAGTCACGAATACACAAACGTAAGCTCGCCGGAATCTTGCAACAGAGCTCCTTCCTCCCGAAATCTCTCCATTATTCGATGCACGGCGGCGGCAATATCGTCCGCCGAAGCGAGCTCGCAATCTTCTTCTACCTGCGAAGCGTAACCCGTCCTTAAAAAATTTCAGCTGTTGGAAAGGAGAGGTAAGTCGTGACCCTCACCTTGAGATTAAAGGAGTAGAGCACCATGGGCTCGACGGTGGTGAGGTTGAGGTGGAGGACAGCGAGCCGGAGTTCGTGAAGGCCGAGCACCAGACAAAGAAGCTGCTTTGGCCGCCGCTTGGATAGCACCTTGAGGTTGGCGTGGCTTTCTACCAAAGTGACTTCGATGTCCGCCAACGCCGCGTCGGCGGAGTTGGGATTTGTGGCGGCGACCACGGCAGCGTTGGTTGACGAATACTGGGGATTGGCGAGGAACATCGTGAGAGGGGTGCCGATGGGGGTTTCATTGAATCCGCCGTTTCTTGTCTGCTTCAGCTGTTTATGAACCTTTAGGGATTGGTGGAGATGCTCAAGCTCCTTGACGAAGTTTATGGCGCCGCCGACGATAGAGGCTTGATCGCCCTGTACATGAAAACCTCCAAGATTACTTCGTTTGGTGGCAACCGACTGTTTAGATTGTTGGGCAGCGTTCAAAGAGCGAGCTTTGTTAAAAAAAAAAAAATAATGCAGACGAACCTTTTGGACGTAGGAAGGAGGCATAAGCGAGCGGAGGACGGCGAGGTGGTCGTTCATTTGCCTGCGGCGGTTGCGCTCGACGGCAATGTGGGTCATTCTCTGAGTCTCCTTCTGCTCCCTGTTCTTCAAACCCTTCGTCCTCCGCCTCTTCCTTCTTTGATTAGTTTCTACTGCCTTTTCTTCCTCATGTGCCATCGGAGCTCCTTCCTTCTCCCGGTTCTCCATAGAAGAGCAAGAAGCTTCCCAATTCCCATGGAAACATTGCCGACCTTCTTCCTCGTCCACTAATCCTGAGATCTCCCACCCCCATGGTCCTCCTCCCGAGCCATACATTTCCTTCGCCGTGCAGATCAGGCCCCCCTGCGGGAAGACAACGGCCTCCAATGCCATGTCTACGTCTTCCAATGGCAGAGGGAGAAGTTTTCCTGTTTCGTTGAAAGGATTGGAGAACAGAGAGGAGAAGAAGAGAGATTTGACACTCGAGGGGAGGAGACGGGAAAAGCTGGCCAAGGGACCAGCGTATAAGAAGAGGTCAGGGATTAATAAAATATGAGAACAGGGGAGGACTGAGACAGAGGTCACACATACAGGGAGGGAGAAGGAGAGCATGCGGCCATGTGAACTCTATGCTGGAGCTCCGGAGGGAGCAATAATCCTTTTCTGCTTTTTGGTTTTTTTTTTTTTAAACATTTTTATTTATGAAAGTATTCTAATCATAGCTAATTATTCAATTATCACTACATAATGATAAAATAATAATAATTAAATGCATCTGATTTATTTTGGAAAGCAAGAAACGTTACTTTGTGAAATTTTATTTTTGTTATATCGTTTTTTAATTCTTTTAAGAAAATAATTAGATATCTTTATTGTTTTTCAAAATAAAAATAAAAACTAATATAACTTTTATTCTTCTAATTAATAAAAAATAGAATATTATTTAATTATTTAATAATTTTAGTCATTTTATTTTTTGAGATTTTTTTAAAATTTGTTATAAATCTATTGTGATGAAAAAATATTAACAAAAGATCATTATAAAAAAATTGTTAAGTATAAAATAATAAATATTTTACATTTATTTTTCTAATCTAACTAAGAGAAAGCTATACTAACAAAGGAGATGCTTTGAGAAATGAATTTAAGTGAATAAAAATTAAAATTTATTAAAAAATAAAATAAAATTATAGAATGTAACCCAAAGCCTTATTTCAAAAAGGTGATCGCCAAAATGCTCTATTTTTCAGAATATTAAACATTTTTTATTTACTTCTTATTAATATAATTTAAAAAAACTAAATACTAATTTTATTTTTTTAGCATCATATTTTAAAAAAAAACTACATTTTCAATTCCTCCTAAACCGTAGCAAATAACGAGCGAACCAAACCTTAAACCGAACCAACCCTACCGAGTCGGCAAAACCCGTGAGCTATGGCGTGGTTTCTATGGGCCCTTCTTTACTAATGAAGAATTTATGGGTTTTGTTTGGTATACAATCGAGTCAAACCCGGTTCCCTTCACATTACACAACACAAATAATTACTTTGTTTGCTTGTTTAGAGGACAATTAAGAAACTAATTAAGCTTGAACAACAAAAGGGAACACACAGCATCTCATTTGTCTTATCTCATGGATTAAGACTAATGGTACCACAAAAATAGTTTAATTTAACTAACCATGGTTCAAATCAAACCATTGTTCTCAAGAGATGGGTTCTTGGTTGCTCTTCTTTTTTTTTTTTTTAATATGGCAACTAATAATTGCCTAATTGAGGGATTTGGGATTGAGCAATTGTGACATTAGTATCAATCAACTTTATCAAACAATTGATGTTATTTGTTTTTATATTTATTTTATTTTATTTTATTTCATAGTTCTAACACTTTTTATGACTCGGTGACAATAGAAAACGACTTTTGGGACAGAGACAAAGAAGGTTGAGAAAAAGCATAGTATTTGTTATTGATGATCAATAGAAAAGGATAAATAGTAAAAAGAAAGGATAAGATTAGATCAACATGGGTTCAAACTTGATTTAACATGGGTTTAAATAACTTTTGGGTTTGTTAATAAAAATTCTTATTTTTCTATGTTATTTTTATGATACTTATATTTTGTATAATATTTCAAATTATAATAAAATTAAAGTCGATCTCAAGAAAGGATATTAGTAATTTATGACTTGATATGTTAGTTTTACTTTATAATTGTGAAAAATTTATACTTTTTTTAATGATGTTATCTTAAAAACATAAAAAAACGTAATATTTCATCGACCATGCCATCATAGCTAAGCTTTGATTTGCTTTTGTTGTGTTGCTCTTGGTTCAATTCTTAGATATGGAAATAAAAATTGAGTTGAATTTAATTGTTAAGAAATTTTAAAAATTAAAAAATTAATATAATAACATTCAATTTTTATTTTAAATTTTAATGATTTTTAAGGTGTATTGAGAAATGTATCATTGTCATATTTTTAATAAAAAAATTATAAATTGGTATTTAATAAAAATAAGTGATGTTATGAAATAACTAAATTATTTTAAAAATTTTAAATCATAAAAATATTTTAATATTATTTTAGATGAATGAAATCATGTTTTTTAATTTCACATTTTTTAATTTTTAAAATAAAATATATTTTATTTCAAAACATAATCAAATTAAAAAAAAAACACTTTTAAGTTCATCACACAAGCAACCCAAGACGACGCACGTGTTTCAATGTTCCCTACAAGTCAGTACACAAATGGGTTCGCTGCGCTATCAAATCAATCGATCAAAACACAACAAATGCCCAATATTAAATTTAGTCCCTTTATTTATTTTAGGTTGCTTAATACAATTATTGTCCTTTAAACATACGAATTAAAAGCCTCATTAAAAAATAAATATTAAATTGAAATAATATTTAATAAACTATAAGTAAAGAAATATCATAAATAGCAGCTTTGTTAAAAAAAATAATATGAAGAATGCTATAAAGTTTGTTAAACTATGATTTAAATTATTAAAAATAAATGAGTTATGTTTGTTGTATTTTTTATATTCTTAATAGTTTGGGTTAATTAAGTGAAAATTTGAGTAATAGATTTTTTAATTTTTTGAAAGCATATGTAATATTTTAAAATTTTATTTTATATAATATATTATGAATAACATGTTGATTTATCAAACTCAAATATATTCTTATTTATATTACTCAAAAAGTTATGATCAATTAAAAAAATTTCAATAGCTAAAATGATGTTCTCAAAGTAATTAAATTGATTATTAAAGGTTTCAAAGACCATTCATACAAATATAATTAGCAGATCATATCAAGAAATTAGACAAAGAGATTAGTTATCCTATCGAAGTATCTGTCTGACTTGTTAATTTTATATAAAATATATAGTATGAGTTTGACATGTTGTACTATACAAGAGCCTCTTAGCACATATCATTAGATCTTATATAATCATTGTATAAGAGGATCATGAATATCATATATGTGTGATACAATTATCAACTATGTTTTTTTAAGTGATTTATAGATTGTACATATCTGATAAAAAGATCGCAAGTGTTGTAACCTTATGGTTGATGATCATAAAATCAAACTTTTGGATATTATTGCATATTTGGGGTGTTGTGTATTTGATTGAGAGAATAAGAAATAATGATTTGAGGAAAGGTTTATATACTTTGAATCAAAAGATAATTGAAGATTCCTTGCTCATGGATGGCTTAACTTGCGCATCAAGAGTTTATTTTTAAGACATTAATTTGTTTGAATTGGTAAACTCATCACTTGATTTATATGGCACTTATTATTGCATTCTTTTAACTTTTACATGCATTTTCTTGTCAAATCATATTCTTGAGTTATAAAGTCTTCTAGAATTGAATTAACACATTGGTAATATTAATATAAACTATTTTAGATTAAATTCAAGTTTTAAGTTAATAAAAAAAGTTTAATACAAGCCATGTTTCTTATTTCTTAATAATTTGATGATATGATGATTAAGGTCATACTTGTGTGGTATGCATTTAAGCTTATAACAAAATTTGAAGTAGAAATTTGTCATGTTCACATAAGCATAATGGGTCCATCATACATGTGACTATTGGCTAGATTAAGAATTAGTATGTAAACTTGGTTGTACAAAGTTTCAACCTTGTATGTGTGTTATTTGTATTTTGAGAGTTGAATATATCTACTATTATTATATGAGTAGGAAGCCTTCTTCATGTGAATACTTAGTTTATTTTTTTTCAGAATTTTTCATATAAGATTAGTTGTGGTTAAACATTGTACTAATATGACCTTATATTTAATTTAAATCATGATATTGTGACTTGATCATATAACCAATAGTTCTTATACAATGTCCAAGCTCAATTCTGTGGTGCTTACAACTAATATATCATATAATATAGAGTAGAGTATTATATTTGCAAGATACTTTTCATATCAAAAGCAACATAAATTACTTAGGATATAAATATATTCATTATGTTGAATGAAAATAATATTTGCAATGTATGAGTTCAATTATTATTTAATAAGGTTAAATATTTATTAATTTATATTAGTGTATGATGGTAATCCATGTGTAACACTTGTATAATTCTATTCTTACAAAAGATAAAACAAGATTTATACAAAATCATTATACTATTATGATAATTTTATCATGTATATAACTACCTCATTAAGTCTAGTTATGCTAATTATATATGATCATATAATAATTTGTTTTTATACGATCATATTATATAGTATTTTCTTGAAAGCTCAGGAATTAACAAAAATAATTATCATACAATGATGATCCACTATTACATTTATATGATTTATCTGAATAACATAAATGAATTTGTTTTATACTTATATGATATTTGTGATAATTTAGTACGATGAATACATAACTTAAGTTATAAAATATGAATCAATGTCATGTAATATAATGATATTTCTCATACTTTCATGATAACCCATTAACAATTGTTTTGTACTAATTGTATTATCACATCGTTTAGGGTAATCAGCATATTTCGCTCATCGTCATAATATGATTATTAAGATGTACTAATATGATGTATCATTAAAACTTATAACAATTAATTTAATTGTCATTTGGATTGCTTTATTTGTATTTAACTAATTCATTCATATAAATAGAAGTAAAAATCAAGAAGAATTTATTCATGATACTCAAATTGCTAAATCTTTTGGAAGAGCAGAATAGGCAAAACTCTTAAATATAGTTTATGCTAAACAATGGAGAGTGTTCTTCCCATCTCCATTGTTTCACCAATTTCATTCTCTGATTATTTCATTTCTTACTTTGCATCAAGCTTGATTGGTTAAGTAAAATCTTTAACATTAGTTTAGTTTTGTGACATATATATATAATATTTGTGAGTTTATATTATTAATATACTATGAAAACTATAAATCTGTTATATTATTTTTTTTGTAAGATGTACCCTTATTGATTCTATTAAAAGGGTGTGGTATTTTAAGATTTACCCTTATTAGTTGATACGAAAAGGTTGTTTAAGTTGACTAAGCGTGGATGCATGACACTTTTTGGGCCAAAGCACCTAAAACTCTTTTTTTGTTCTAATTGATGTGCATGTTTTACTTATTACATTATTTCAATACTATTATTATAAATGGTTTTAAAAATTAATGAATATTTTTCTAAATAAATATTTAAGAGTAATTAAAATAAGTAATTGATTTACTTTGTAAGACTATTTAAGTTGATTAAACTTAGTTGATAAAGTAAAAAATTTTATCACCATCTTAATTTGAAATTGTGAAGTTCATAATTCTCCACAGTTCAACCCCTCCCCTCTTGTGCTCATTATTAACTTTCAATTATAACAAGTGATATCAAAGTGAGGTTTTATTAATAGAAAAATTTTTAAGAGAAGATCTTATTATCCTCTTATTTGTGTAGAGTGATTTACTCACATTTGTGTCATTATTATGGATAGACATTCTTTGTTTGATGGAAAGTATTTTTCTACATGAAAGAACGAATTTAATTATTTTATCATGAAAATAGATCATAACTTGTGATTTATATTTGAACAATCTTATATTATCACTAGTGATCCAAGTGAAGGATCTAAAATAATGAGACAAAATAATGCATGAAGAATGAATTACTTGTATTGTGCTGTGTCTCAACACATAATAAAAATATGCCATTTAACTACTTGTTTTAAAGTGATGTAATAACTAGATAAGTTATATGATAATAAACAGGTTAAACTTCCTATTAAAATAAGCAAGAGAATAAGAAGAAGAAGAAGAGGAAAGAATAGAAGAAGAAAAAGAAACACATTTAACACACTTTAGAGCTAAGTTGTGAAGGTAGATATATATCAAATAAAACATACTCTAATGTTTATTTGTCTGTTGATCATGATGATAACTTGTTTATCAATTTTGATGAATTTATGAATAAAAGTAAGAAATTGATTAACATTTATGATAAGGTAAATATGAAATGTAACAAACAAGAGTAACATGTTGATTTCTTAGAAGTTTAATGTGTTTTTGAAAAGAATGTTTAGCTTCTAAATGATGCACTCTTGCATTTTCTATTATGAATAATCCACTTTGCAAGCTTGATGAATGTTAAAGACTATTAACTGTGAGCAACTCATATATTGATGCTTTAAAACTTGAACATTCTCAGTTAAGAAAAGAAAAACCTAAATTTAGAGAACTAACAAAATTTGCTATGATCGAAAAAGAATTAGATGACTTGAAAGCAAAGTTTATTGATACTTTCTCAAGTGTGCCTTCTTATTTCAATCAATCTCAAATGTGTCTTATCATGTTCTATCATATAATTATGTGAATAGTGAAATTACTCATCTACATACTCAGTCTATTTTTACACCTCATCTCAATGGTAATTATAGATTGAAGAGATTACATGTTCATGTGAATAATTCAACTCACATAATTTCTTTGCATACATCCTATGCTCATGTTACATTCAAGAGATCATATTTTATTCTATGGACACATTTTCTTTGATTTGCCAATTAGGAAGTCTATAAACTTAACAAAATAATAAATATGAATAGATTCTTAAGGATAGTTATGTAAAAAAAAATCTTTACAAAATCACTTAAATCTCATATTACTACTTTTGAATCCAAGATGGTTTGGATTTCTAAATTTAAAACATAGGTAGTTGTGTGGTATGTCTTCATAAAAAGAACTGTGGATACAAACCTTGGCATGTAAGCTTTACCTGTAGCTCATGTGACAAAATTTGAAAGTATGGTCATTATCATAATAATAAAAAGGATTGTATAACATCAACATTGTGAAGTTAGCTAAACCATTTAATATGCTCATAAATGTGACAAATATTATCACATTTGAATGAATTTTAGAAAGTAAGAAATCTTAAATCAATGTCTTCCTTTATTTAATAAGTTGAGTGGCTAATGAAGTGTGCCAATAAATATGAAAAATCAAAGGTCATAAACAAATTTTAACTTAATGGATTCATTGAGTAGGAAATAGGAGTGAACTTACATAAATAATTGAGAACTTTAATTGATAAGATAAGTGTGATTCTTATATCACACAAATACACCTTGTTGTTGACTTAGATTATTTGAATTCCAGTATTATTAGATTATCTTACAAGTATGATTAATTCTCTACTTAAGCTAACTTAGTATGATCTCTTCATTGGACTAATAAACACAATGTAAGTTCAAGTCATTATATACTTGTATTAGTATGATAGCATATTAGACATGTACATTTCAAAGCTTACTCTAAGTATTGACATTTAAGTTAAGCTTCTATCTATACTCATATCATTAGGTTATTGTACACATATGTGATATTGTCATCTAAGACCTTAGTTTTGTATGATGCTTCACAGGCCTAATACAAATTGTTTAAGAAATAGTAATATTGATAACAAATTAGTATGAATAGAATCACAATAGGATGATCATTTTCACTTGAGTAAACATTAAAAGAAGTATGACTTAGACATGTACAATTGTTTAATCATCCATGTACAATGATAACACTAATAATTTATATGAAGACACGTATTGAATTTTCTTGTACGACTTACTTATTAATACATGTATGACTATCTCATACATAAATAGTATTATCAGGTAGGCATCTTGCTCTAAAAATTAACTAAGAATGAAATTAGAAGTTGAATCGTCCTAAAAGGAGTTATATATTGATTTCTTATACAATCGGATCCAAGCTTATTTAATTGACGCAAGAGTCATATTTGGAATAGGTTCACTTTATCTTCACAACCTTTCGGATTTACAATTAGGCTTTCACTCAATCATGCATCAAGGAATTCCTATAAGCTTGAAGTAATTTTATACATAAACCATAAATAATGTTTACGACTAATAATACAAATTTATAAATATCATCATCATGGCTAAGGGATACATACAAAGAAATCAACTCCAATGAAGATTCAATAATCAACTAACTATGTATTAGGTGAAGAATTCTTTAGAAACAAAGCCAATATGGAAGCATATGAATAGATTAAGTATTGTGGGATTGATATTCTTAAACCTTTAAATTATGAGTTGGGCTTAAATAGGGAGATATAATTTTGTTCAACTATATCGAGACTAAACTTAAGGATGCACTTCAATTGTGGCATCCATTCAACTATAGTTTGATATAATATTTTTATGCAAACCTGGTGATAATGAGGATTGCAATGTGGCCAAATCTTGCTTGTGTAGGACTAATATTGAGATATTAAGGATGATATTAATGGATATTTTAAGATACTTGCATCTGGTCTTACTATATGAAGAAATTGTGAGTGCTTTAGCTTTGATTGGATGGAAATGAATAAATTAATTTGTAATCTAACTAAGAGCTATCTTGTACAAAAGGTAAAGTTTTTTACTCAACAAGCTTACTTGATATAATGCTCCAAAGGTTGGTAATATACCACATACCATCCATGGCTATTTCTTGCCACTTTCTATGGTTTAAAGAAGGAAGCTTTTGATCTAAAAAAATTAATTTTTAGATTAATGAATAAGCTATTTGTAATAAAAAATTTCAAGTATAAGAAGAAGTGAATCTAAGCTTTAGATATTTGATTGCTGCAATTATTAGCTTTAAATATAACACCATATCAAAAGATGTGGACTACATCCCTAGAGTTATTAAAGTTCAAACATGAAGAGGATGCAGTATTTTGTTGAGTCACATTTAATGCAGGTCAATGAAGCTCAAATGGATGAGGAACAACTAGCAATATATGTTTACCATGGATCTCAACCTTCAAATGATGCTATCCCTCAATAAGAACCACATCAATCATTCATTTCCTCAATCAAAGCTCCTAATCCAAGTGCATTAAATCACTTATTGTTCACAAGGATTAATTACTTAAAGTCCTATATGAATGCACCATTTAATAAACTTGAGGATCATCTTTCTTTGTTAGAGTGAGTCATTCAGATTCAACTTGATATTCTATCTAATTCAATTTTTGACTTAAATAGAAAAATTGGTAATTCTACAAAGAACTAAAAAATCATTTTAAATAATGTATTGTAACATATATTTTAGTTAGTTTTTCATTAGTTGATATGCTAGTCTTGGTATATTTATTACTTATGATTATTAAATTCAATTTGCTTGTGTTTGTTGTGATGCTTTTGTAATACCTTGAATTTTTTAATATCATTATGGAATTTGTCGGCTTTGTAATATATACTTAATATGTTAAATATTATTATTATGTCAATTTAATATTATGGTTTGAAATATGTGTTAAAAAATAGATTAAAAAACATTTGCAACATGTCATGCAATACGTGTTGCAAAAAAATGTTTCAAAATTTTATAATAAAAATATTTTTAAATAGAGCTTTTTGAGATGAATCTAATAATATTCCTTTTATGTCAATCAAAGTTTATTTGAAATTTGTACAAACTTTTTAAGATATTATACAACTAATTAATTATAATATCCTAAATTTTTAAATATATTTGTGAACTTTTGTTAGCAGTTAACATGTTAAATACAATTTTTACACCAATTTGATTTTATGGGCACGAGATAGGTGTTAAACAACACATTTAAAGGATATTTGTGATGCCACGTAATGCTTGTCACAGAAAAAATATTTCAAACTTTTATAATAAAAATATTTTTAATAAGTTTTTTCGAGACGAATATAATGATGTTCATTTCATATCAATAAATGTTTGTTTCACATTTATATAAATTTTCGAAATTATTATATAATTAAATAATATATATTATAATTAACACATCTACATATAACCGACACAAAAAAAAACCTAAGTCCCCCCTTTCCCTTTCCCATCATCGGCCTCCGTTAACTCTAATCCCTCTCCTTTTCACACAAAAAGTTTTGAATCTTAGGGAAAATCTTCAATTTGAGTAAGGGGAAGCCTTCGTCTTCGATTTGTTGTTTCCTTGCAACCTTGTCGTTGGAGTTTTCATTATTGAGATAGAAAATCACAAGTTATCAACAAGAAAGCCATTTTCTCCTTACATGAATTTCCTAGATCAAGAAAAAAGAAATTAAGCTCTTTTTTGTGATTGTGAAAATGAGGAAGAAATTCAATAAAATTCAAAAATAAAAAACTTCTTGTTGTAATTGCAAAAACTATGAAGGAGTAGCCAAGTAGGAAAAGAATTGAAATGCTAGTTATTATTATTATTTTTATTTTGAATTTAATTGTTTTTAAATATATAAATACTTAAGAAAATTAAGAAGCATTGGATATGAGCATATTAAGATTAAAATTTTGATTAATTTAATTAAGAAATAATTTAGGAATGTTGTAAAGAATATAATTTGATGTATTCTTACTGTGTAAAGAATATAATTTGGATTAATTTCATTAAATATAATATAATAAAGTAATGTTATTATTTATGATCATGAGATTAAATATATTCATATATTTCAAATTGAATCAAAAGATTTTTGTGACTTATTATTGATAAATAAGTAAGATTTATATTAATATAAAACTAAAAAAAGAGATATGTAAGTAACTTATAATATATAATTGTTTATGTGAATTATAACATAAGAATGATAAGTTGAATAGACAAGATAAAATAATAAGAAATATATTTTTCTCTATGATATCATCTCCTAACTTAGGTGTGGTACTTAGGATTATATTATACTTTACATCTAATACTCTATGCATAATGGCTAGATATAGTTGTAAATTATACTATGATATGATATGATGCTAAATGATGTGATGATTAAACTCCTAGAGAGTTGTCACTAATTATCTTTAAACTAGTGGAGTGGCTCGATGTGGGTGTGTGGCTTATGTCAAAGATATTGTTATTAACTTATCTTGAGTTTGTAGGATAATTAGGTGTGATTTTTAGAGTCATACTAATGAGGATTAATATGATGTCATCTAATTGATATGTCTATAGATGGAAGACTACTTATTAGAAATTTTCGTATGAGTATTTATATAGATATAATAGGATATATGAGCACAGATAATAATCAAGAGAAAATAAAACTCAAATTAAGTTAAGAAATTAATTGAGAAAAAAATTAAATAAATAAATTTATAAGTAAAAAAATATAAATTCAATCAAATAAGTTATTTTTTATTGTTTGTTTTAATTTAATATAGTTGTTCTTTTTTGCTTATGTTATTTATTATTTGATTTATCTTTATTATTATTTATATTTCTTATATTATACTGTCTTATTATTTATGATTTATCTACTAAGTTTTTTAAAACTTATTTTTCATACTTGCATTACAAATTAACCAGGTTTACAACACCATGATAAGGATCCTAGTAAGATTGAGAATTCATGTATGTAGTATGTGTTGGGGGATCTACTATGTGATTGTGATGTAGACTATATGATATTATCTAAATTTTAATGTTATTTGATGTTAATGCTTTATGAGTGGTGTGTGATTTGTATTTTATATATCTTATAAATTTTTATAGATTTGATTGATATGAACTGTGATTTAAATATGATTTTTAGTTTTAAATTTTATGTAGATAATAAATTTGATTATTTATATGATATTAGTTATCCATATATATTTGATGATAAATTATTATATATGGAAAATTAACAATTTATAAGAAAGATTATCTAATTATTTTATGAAATTATAAATAATTTAATTTTATTTGAATGTTATTAAAAGAAAACTTAAGTTAAAATTGGTTTATTTGTCACTCTCTACCTAGGTGGGTTAAGTGGGGCATGATAGTTTCTATGTTGAATCCTTCTAAAATACTTATTGAACTTTGTGGTTCATATTTCATTTGTTACTTGATTATGCATTCTTGGTTGTGTTTTAAAATGGTTACATAAGCTTCATCTCTACTTAATCCACTTGAATGATCACAAAAAAAGAGAGAAATTGAAATGTTAGAAATTAGAAATCTTGGAAGAGATTAGTATTTCAAGAGGAGCTAAATTGAATAAAAATTCATATGAAGTTAATACCTTATTTGACTTTATTACTGTGCAGAATACATAAATGAAGGAGAGTTTCTTTATAATGATATATCTACCATGTTATACTTTGATGTGTTATACAATTGGCATGATAGTTGTAGTTAACTACACAGATGTAAGGGGAGCTATGTTATAATACTATGTTTTCCCATTTCTATGCTAAAGTGTATGTTCTTGAGCTAGTTTTGTATTGTTCACAAAAATAAGCTACTGTATCACTTTGTAAAACATTATTCCAATTTGATGATTATCTTAGTTTATTGTTATTAAAATTATTTATTATAATATCTTTACTCTTAAGTTTTTTATATGATAATATCATTCTCATAACATTGGTTTTATAGTCAATATTGAGATTATTATACTCTTGAGATTGATGATTACAAAACAAAGCATTTTGTTACTAATATATATTTAGAGTGTTGTGTATTTACATAATTTGATTGGAAAGTAAGGAATGATGAGTTGGAGTAAGATTCATATACTTTGATTTCAAAGAAGATTGAAGATTTTTTGCTCATAGATGGCTCAACTTGCACATTATAGAGTCAATGTTGTAGCTCTTGGTGGAGTAGCTACTAATCAGAAGTTAATTTTTAAGACATCAACTTATTTGAATTGGTAAACCAATTACTTAAGTTTTATAGTACTTAGGATTGCATTTCTTTAGCTCATGCATTATTATCTTATCAAATCATGTCTTTTAATTATAATCTTGTAGAATTGGATTAGCACATTAATAATATCAATATAAATTATTCTTGATTAAATTTAAGTTTTAAGTTAATAAAAATAAGTTTAGAAAAGTCATATTTCTTACTACCTAATGATTGTATGATGCGATGATTAATCTCATACTTGTATGGTCTACGTTTAGGCTTATAGCAACAATTGATGTTAAAATTTGTCATGACATTATATATATATGATGTGTTCATTTGTACATATATGACTATCAGTTAAACTTAGAATTAGTGTACAAACTTGGTCGTACAAGATTTCAATCTTGTACATGTTTTGTTTATATTTTGAGACCCATTCACTAACATCATATAAGTATGACGCTTTTTTCATACGATTATATAGTTCACTTACTCTCAAAACTTGTTATATATATATAAGATCAATTATGGTCAAACATCATATAGTATGATCTTGCATTTAACTTAAATTATGATATTGTGGCTTGATCATACAACTAATAGTCCTTATACAATATCCAACCTTAGTTCTATGGTAATAATACGAAGTAGAGTATCATATTTGTAAGATTCTTTTCATATCACAGACAACTTAAATTACTTAAGATATATATATATTTGTATTATATGAGTATAATCATTAACTAATAAGACTAAATATTGTTAATCTACATTAACATGTGATGATAATCCATGTGTTATAATTGTACAATTCCATTATTAAAAAAGACTTAGAAGAAAAAGATTGATACAAAGCTATAGTACTACTATGATAACTGTAGCATACGTGTATAACTATCTAATTAAATTAAGTTAATTACTACATGATTGTATAATAGTTCACTCTTATATAATCACATCGTATAATATTTTCTTGAGATCTATACCCTTGGTGAAAATAAATATCGTGCATTGGTGATCCACTATTAAGCTTATACAATCTATTTGAGTAGTTGAAATGAATTGCTTTATACTTGTACAATCTTCATGGTTGTTTAGTGCAATTATTATAAAACTTAAGTAATTGGCCATGATTCTACATTACATAGTATGAAGGAATTTTTCATATTTATACAATAAGCCATTAACAATTGTTTTGTACTAACTATATTGTTGCATCATCTAGGAAAACTAAGTGTTAAGCTCATTATCCTAATATGATTATTGCGATGAATTAATATGATGTATTGTTAAAACATTTAATGATAAGTTGAAGTGTTTTAGGATTCTCAATATTGATATTGAGATTACTTTATTTGTATTTAACTAACTCATCCATATTAATAGAAGTGAAAATCAGGATGAATTGATATATTATCCTCAAACTGCTAAATCTTTTGGAAGAGCATAGTATGAAAAAATCCTTGAATATGAACTATGTTAAACCATGAAGAGTGTTCTCCCTTATTGACTTAACCATTGCATTCTCTAATTATTTTATTTCCTACTTTGTATCAAGCTTTATTGTTCGGTAACATTTTTAACGTCATTTTAGTTTTTTGTCATATATTTCTTACAAGCTAATGGTATGATATTTGTGTATTTTTTCTTATTAAATGTTATGTAAAAGTTGTAAAATTATTGTATTATTTCTTTTGTAAAGTATACCTCTACTAGTTGCGATGAAATAGTATAAATTATTAGTGAAACCTTGGTTAAGTTGATTGGGGGTAGATGTAGGCACTAGTTGAGCAAAATCACATAAAATCTTATATTCTCTAACTTTACTTGATTTGCATGTTTTACTTATTACATTACTTTATTATTATTACCATCAAAGGTTTTGAAAACTAATGAATATTTTTTACTAGGAATTTAGAAGCAATTAAGATTAGCAATTAATTCACTTTGCAAGAAAAATGTTTTATCACTCTCTTGTCATTGAAATTGAGAAGTTTTTAAATTCTTGTCTCGTGCTTATTATTAGCTTTCAATTACAACAATAAGTGTAAGATAATTTTTTCTATTGCTCTTAGGTTTTTCTTATATGATACAATATCGTAATAGTATGACAATATTTACTTAAGTGTAACAAATCAATTCCTTTGTCTGTGTAAGATGCCAACATTGTATAAGAATGAGGGTATTTTAGGTAGAGCATTTTAATTCAATAGGATAATTATATTCACATGATATATATAATTGTATTTATACAACATCATTTTGACATTTTTACTATAAGTTATTCTAACCGTCATGTGAAGAGAAATTCATTGTACATTACAAAACTCTCCTTACCTAAAATTATTGAACAACGAAACACCATTTGCTTTCATACATAATGGATATAAAGATTTATATAGATAAAGTATCGTGCCAGTATAATGAAGATAATGTAATTGTATTACATACAATCTTAATTATATCTAACTTATGACATAGAGTGAAATGATGGAATACACAAATACAATGAAGAGTATCATATTGTATGATCTATATACAAATTTAATTTAAAGACGTGTTAATATAATTTCAATTCTCATTAGTTTAATATCAAACCTAAGATTAATTCAACTACTTAGACATTAATTTTTCATTGTTATTTAGCTATTTGTTTACTATTTAACTCATGTGAAGAGAAATTGACATTTTAACCAACATGAGTAGGATGAATGCAAATTTATATAATATATGGGTATCAAATGATAGATTTAGTACATGTAACCTAAAATACTGTGTGAAAGATAAGCTTCAGATAAGTAGTCACTCCACTAATAGCTAAGAGCAATGACTCAAAGATTTAAAAGTTAAGATAAACTTAAGTAATACCACCAATATTAGACTTATCTTTACTTGTGAATTATCCCATTAATCAATTAATCAAGCTCTCCAAAAAAATAATTTGTTTGAATATAAAAATATTAAAAATAATATTGATAAAATAATATAATTATTTTTTTATAATCAAATAATAGTGTATTAAATATGAGTTAAATAAGTTTATAATAGTTATACAAACTTTTATAAAATAGAAGTCACACAAAATTTATGGAAATAAATAATTTAATTATGATTTTTGGGGACAACATATGTTGACTTGGCTCAAATTGTGTGTTTTCTTTGCCACATTTGGCAGGCATTCATGCTCTAATAGAGTTCTTCTCCAAATATAGTCAAATTATATATCTTTTTACTAAATTAGTTTCATATTGTGCTTTCTTCTAAAATTTATCAAAACTAGAGTCAGCATAAATTTTCTTTTCCACCATATTAGAAAAGAGAAGACTATAATCTAATCAGAGCTTTCCTCTCCGTATTCTGGGTTCAGTTATAACTCAAATTGCTTCTGTGAATGATAGTCCGCCACTTGAGGTTTCCCCAAAGAGGAAAACTTCTGGGGGAGAGGTTTTTGGTGGAGTTCTTGCTTGCAAAGCGAAGATATTTTTAGTTTTTATCATATCAAGCTGGAGGAGCTACATTTGGGATAAACTCGGTGATAAGAAAGGTACAAAGGATAAGATTCTCAATCTCTCTTCCTTCCTTTGATTTCCAAATATACATTAAAAAAAAATGAAACTGTCCTTAAATGCCATGCTTTGCTTCAGCTAATGCAGAGTGTGTTGCCGCATGAATGGAGATGAGCTCTTCTTGCAGCCAGCGGCTTTTGGCTCTTGTGGTGCTCTTCTTGGTGTTCTTGCAATGCTTTGGTAAAACATCTTTTCTCTCGATGTTTTGGATAGTTACTACCAGCATTTTTTTTTTTTTTTTTTTTGAGGGTTATTGTTTTTGGATGTTCTCTGTTTGATGTTTTGTCTCAGTGAATGGCTTCGATAAGGTGAGGGGAGTGAACTTAGGAGGGTGGCTGGTGGTAGAGAGGTGGATCAAGCCTTCCCTCTTTGATGGAATTCCTAATGGAGACTTGCTTGTAAGCTCTTATATTTTCTTTCATTGACCAATTTGTTCTTTGAAATTTCATTTTGGGTAACCAACAGTTAACACCGTCTTCCTTCTTTTGTTCTGATTGTTTCCTTCTTGTTTTCGTTTTTGTTTCGTTTCCATGGTGTGTTAGGATGGAACACAGGTGCAGCTGATGTCGGTGACACTGCAGAAGTATGTTAGCGCTGCCAATGGTGGAGGCACGAATGTGACAGTAGACCGCGACATCCCTTCTTGGTGGGAGACCTTCAAGGTTTGAGCTCATGTACTGTTTTTTTTTTTTTTGGGAAAAGTTAAGCATTTATCATGTATTCTTTCAAGGAAATATCCTGCATTATGTTTGATGCAGTTTTTTGTTGCCTTTGTTGAAAAAGTTTTTGTGTTGAGATCATGATAATATAAAAAAGTTTCCATATGGGCTGCATGACTTTATTTGTTTGTCTCTCAGTGCAACAATGGCCACTTAGTGCTCATTTTTTTGTTAATTATGAATGTTCTTACTTATCAATTGTTATATGAGATATAATAATATACATATTTTTTTTATAAGAATTGCATTAATTAAGGATCTAAGCTTATCTCATTATGCATTTAGGTGGATATCAATTGACTTAAAAGGTTAAGCTTATGGTAGAGATTATATTAATTATATATTAATGTTTTAATACTATGCTAAATTTCTAATTAACAGACTTGAGTGTCATTTTGAATATCATGAATACTAACTTTCTCAATTACTTTGTTTTCACATATACCAATTACTCCATCATGGATGACTAAACTTTGGGATTTATATACCTGTCATTCGAATGCAACTTATGCAACTCCACGAAAGCTCATGACCACCATTAAGTACCATATACTCACCAAGAGCAATTCAATCACTTGAAGACATCATTTAAGTTTACTTTGTTCATCCATGATGGAGATTGCCTAAGACCTATAGGAGCTATATGGAAAATGAATCACTTGATCTGAACTATCAGCTTTGATAACATTTGTTACAAGAGATATTAAAAAGATTCAATTTAGGTTCAACATATACTATGTGAATGCCTAATAATCTAAAAGCTTAAACCTATGAGTGGTGGTCATGTTAATTGAATATTAAGATTCTAATATTATAATCAACATATAATAAGATTAAGCCAAATCTCACTTTCGCTTAACAATTTTCCTATATGATTTGCATATGAAAATTGACAAACTGTTAACCAAATGCTCATGCATGGAGAATGCGTTTGGGGTCACAATATTTCTATTGAAAAGTTTGCACCATGTCATAACTGAAGACTATTTGTCCTCAGTTTTGGACATGTTTTCAACTTTTCATACATAAAATCAAAGATTAAGGACTTATTTATGCCCCACATTTATGTTGCAGCATTCTGGTGTATGCCTATCTTGTGCTTTCAGATTCCAGCATTTGTGGTTCTTATAGAACCATAACTCAATGTCCTTATATTCATGTCCATAATTATTTGAGTGTTGCATGATAGAGCTAAAGAATTGTAATGACAAAAAAAACCCATCAATATCTCCTGAAGAAAGATTTAAAGAGAAAATGAGTGATGCTTAGGGACAAATATAGCATAATGTTGTTACCAAGAAGCCTAACTAGAATTTTCTCCTAAAACTTTATAGCTGGAAACTTAACAGTTGGTCCTTTGTTTATATTTTACATAATAAAACTTTTACTATGGATCTTAGCCTATCCAATTCTTTGGTAGTTCTATTTCCCCAAAATGTGGCAAACCATTATTTCATGTAAATCCTTGACTTGGCCATGGCCAATGTCATGAATATCCTCAACAGGTACTGTACTTCTTATAGGTTTTGGCTGTAAAGCTTCCCTTAGTACTGTACTTCTTGTGATGTCCTCTTAGTCTCACTTCAAAGAGTTAATACTGGTCATCTTTTTTAAATAGATATGGAGAGTATCTGAGAACAAATTTCAGTTTCGTTGTTTTGGAGGTCAATTTTTAACATCACAAAGTGAAGGAAATATTATATCAGCAACAGCTGAAACACCCACTGTATCTGAAACGTATATAGTTGAAAGAAACAATACAAGGGTACATATCAAGCTTTTGAGTGGAATATATCTGCAGGTACTAATTTTTTTCATGAGTACATTATTTAATGTAATTTCCAGTTCACAGAATCCCTATAAAGCACCTAAATGGGTCTTAGGCCACTGAAGAGAATCAACTCACAGCAGATTATGTTGATGAACCGGGATGGGATGATAACGCAGCAACATTTGAGATGGTAATATATGCCAACAATCTGCATGGAGATTATCAGCTTGCCAATGGTTATGGGCAAGATAAAGCCAAAGAAGTGCTAAAGGTAAGAACTGTCCTTTTCTTGGTTCTAAATGAAGCTTGAAGAAGGTAGCTCTTAGACAACAACTTCAGTGGTCTTACCCATTTATTTTACAGAATTATTTACCTAAACTTCCATTTTCCCAAACTCTTAACGTTCTTCATTTTAACCCGCTCTTGCTGTTAGGTTGTTCGTTACAACATGGTGTTTTTATGCCTGTCAAATCTAGTTGAATGGTTTATACTTTTCGTAAGTGCTTTATCTTATCTAAGTTCAGTTATTTGCAGGTTATGGCAAGTATCCGATGTGATTTTATGTTCCATCATGGAATTTCATCTTATGTTGATGCTTATAGTTTAGTTCACCAAGGAAGTTTAATTATAATCTAAAAATGTTGGTTGGAACAAATATCCAAAAAGATAAACATGCACATTTACAGTTTACTAGGAAGTCTTTGTTAATGAAGAATTTAACAAGTGATTGCTGCTTTTTTGAAATAACAAGAGATTGTTATTTGATAAAACAAAGTGATGCTGGATAATTAGTTAGTCAAATCAAGAGGGATTAAGATTTGTTTTTGTCATTGTATGAGTTGCAAGACAAAGTTAATCTACTTAGCTTAAATTGAAGAGATTAAGAAAAAGTTGTTGATAAGATTTGAAATTTAAATTTATTTATTTTCAATTTTAAAATTTTAATTTAAATTCATTTGAATATATCAATACCTTTGAAGTTTATTAAATTTAATTCTTAAATCGTTTAAATTTAATCTAAAGATTTATTAGAGATTTTAATTAATTTGTTTTTATGCTTTAATAATTTTTTTAAAAATTAAAATTAATTTTTTAAGTTTGGAAAAAATATGATTTAATTTTTTTTATTTTTTTTATTGATGGTTACTTTTATATCATTTTAAGTTTATATATTATAGAGGCTTCTAATATGTAGATGTGGAACTCTATAAATAGGGCTATATAGTTTAAATTAAGTTAATTGTTATGATGATGGATGATATTTGGGATATGTCTCCTACAAATTCTATCATCGCAAGTGATTGAATTTGTTTTGCAATCGTTCTAATTGTGGAATCATGAAGAACAAGATTCTCTTAAGTGCAATTGTAGTGATAACTTCTCACATGGTATCACAAAGTGGTTCATGTCTATTATGATAGTGTGATCTCCACTTTTATTGGCTTCATTATGAGTTTTTTGTAACTAACTTGAAATTCTGATGTTCCCATCTATGCATCTCAAGAAGTTTCGTTTTAGTTAATGGTAGAATTGATTCAATTACCTGTTTGATACCATCATAATTTTTTTGAAATAAAAGCATAAGATAAAAAATATATTTTATTCTATATCAATCTTGTAAAGTAACATTCTTCTCGGCTCTAATGTTTTAAGATGAATACATAGATAAGATATTTTTGAGACAGAAAGATGTTTCATAAATAGTATAGAAATTATGAAATCTATTAATAGAAGATGAAGGGAAGATCTAAAAAGACACAAGTGATTGTTAGGAAGGATATTATATGCTTAGAGCCATTACTTGATAGCACATGGTTGAGCAAGAAATTACCTACCACTTGTCCAATTTAGTGAGACTAAGTTTTTGTTTATTGTTGTGATTTGCAAAGGAATATATTTAAGCTACATATATAGAGTTTTAACTCCATTACAATATTTCACATGAAGTTACGAATGATATGCACATTAAAGTAGAACCACCATTTTGTTTTTGTGTTTTCTTTGTAACACAATCTAAGATTAAGATGTAGTAGGGTTTTGAAAACCATAAATAGTTAGAGTAAACTATAAAGATTAAGGTTAGGTATTATTGACAAGTTTTCATCAAGGTTAACATGATCTATAGAATGAAAAGTAATGGTCTCTATAAATTAAAACAATTATGCCTTGCAATTCAACAAGGAGGAAGATGAAAATTTTCCAAGAACAAAATTTGCAAAATAAAACTTTTGTACATTGGAGTAATATAAATACACCAACTATTAATCATATAGAGATAATGCCAACACCTTTTGGTCTTTGATAACCCCAAGATGAAAAATATCACTTGTAATTTTTTTTAAACTATATATTAACCACATGGTACTTTGAGAATCAAGTAGTGCACATTCAATTTATCATTTTTTCTATAGAACGCTGTGCTCTTAAGAACAAAGTATAACAATACTCATTTGAATTCGTATCAAATCAATATAATTTTTTTGTTGTAGACGATTTCTTAATAATCGAATGTTACTAATTACTTAGCTATATTTTTTTATCTTTTAGTTATATTTTGTTTTTGATATTTAAAATTTCATGTACACTTATTACATTTTAAAATGTGATAGATATGTTTTTCAAGTCATTTTAGGTTAATTAGGTTCTTTAAAGATCTTTGGGATCATTTTATATGTTCATAGGATTGTCCCCTACAATCACTTAGCGACAACTTTGTAATCAGTTGATAGCCATTGTCGGCTATCTTTCACTAATCATCTCTTGACAATCATGGATGATCCTAGCCAACTAGTATCGATATCTGAAAAGAAATAGCAATTGTTTAGGACAAATAGCAAACCATTTAGGATGAAGACTTGATATTCCAAGACATAAAAGGTTTATGAAACTGTATTAAATGGCATATCAATTGGACTACGAGTTTCATAGTCAAATTTTTTGAACATTAGAGACATTTGAATTTATAGAGATGATATATTTGAAGAAATTTCTCTTACTACAAACATGTCCCAAAATTTTGAAATTGTGTAGAATGAAAAATTAGTTGGACTAGAAATTTTATATGCAAAATGTGTTGAGATTCAATTTTTGTCATATGTTTTCAAGGTTTTGAAGTAGCTAAATTCTGTAAAATATCAATTATGTTGAATTTAATTCATACCCTTGTTTTTATCTTTTTTTTTTTCATATAAGCTCAATAATTATGGAACTTTATTGTTTTATAGATCATGATATCATCTATAAGTTTCACGTGCAAAGTCTCTTAATTTGAAATCATTATCATACCATTCTTAAGCCCCAAGTTTACTCAAAGTTATAGTTATGCTGTGTTCAATTGAAGTATTAATCCCATATTTACATTACTATGAACTTAATCTAGTGAGTTTTAAATTGCATAAAAATTGTTTCAAATTAATCATAGGTGATTATCCTAAGCTAAGCAAAATCCGGTCTTCCATATTTATCCATTGAACTCTCTTTACCAAATCCTATGCACTCACAAAACCCCTTAAACCTCCATAGGCCATTTTCGGCATAACCTTCTTTAAATATTATAAAATCTGGAAAATACCAGTTCATTGTTGCTGCCATGTCAATACTCTTCCATTGCTTTATCTTCTATTGTGCTTTCTTCATAGGTAAATTAGGTCACTAAACCCCTGTTTCAGTGTAAATCAAGAAAAAAGGGTACATCTATCCCTTATTTCCACAATGTCTTTTTGCATAGGGATCATTTAGGCACAATATTTGTAGGACTTGCATGGTAGTCGACCATGCATTGATCATGAGTGTAGATGGTGACTACACGAAGTCGTTGAAGTGGTTCACAATCATCCGTGTAATCATGGACTGTTGTGACCCATGCCCTGCATTCAAAATACACGCATGAGCCACACATGCATCTCTTTCTACTTGGGTTAAATAAGGTAATTTTGTCCTTGGAATATGGCTGACATTTATGCTGAAACAACCAAAACAGGTTCTCATGATGATGGAATATCTTGTGATGGTTCTTCTTTGATCTAAATTTAATTTACAGAAGCACAGAAACACTTTTGTTACTGCAGAAGATTTTTCGTTCCTGTCACAACATGGCATGAACACTGTCAGAATCCCTGTTGGATGGTGGATTGCAGAAGACCCAAATCCTCCAGCTCCATTCATTGCTGGAACATTGGACTTTCTTGACAGAGCTTTTTTGTGGGCACGGTACTTTAGTTTCCTATGACTTGATTTCCCCGAGAGTAGAGTACATTAAATTTCTGGTTCCATGTAAATGCCCATTGTTTCTACATCAGCATTTTGGGTTCTTCTTGCAGGATCTATAATGTCAGGTGCATTATTGATCTCCATGCTGCACCTGGCTCACAAAATGGAATGGAACATAGTGCAAGCAGAGATGGTTCTGTAAACTGGCCATTGTCACAGGATTACATTTCACAAAGCCTTAACGTAATTGAATTTTTGTCTGCTAGGTATTAATTTAAGTCTTAAATTAATGGCAATGATAGTTAGAATGTTCAAAATTTACTGGTTGGATGAACCAGTCTCTCATATCTTGTAGCATATCATGTAAAGAAAAAAAAGGCTTTTATGCATATGGACTAACATTAGATATTAAAGAACCTTATAGTTTTGTTTTATTTGTAATCCTTTTCTACTCTGTATGACATATTTACCTAATCACTATTAAACTTTTTCTTTACATGATTAGGGGAAATGGGTTCTGTTTTTGGTCATTTGAAGGGGCGGTCTGCCTGTTTGTGTGCTGCCCTTCGTTTGATACCCATGAGACATGCAAGCAGCAAAGCAGCTTTAAGGCAAACATGCTTGCTTGGGCTACTTAAAATCATACACTTGCATCATAACTTTGCCATTCTTTGTGCAATAAATAAGTCGAAAGCACGCCAAACTGTTCTTTTCAATTGCAGTTTATGAAGCATCATTTCGTTTCAATAGCATTTTTCAATCCCTGTATTTGAACCATAACAGTCATAACAAACAAGGCTTTAGATTCTGTAACACCTTGACATTACAGTCTAAATTTCTTTATACTTTAACTTATTTATGAACATTCGTCTTGTGAATATGTCTATAAATACTTAATGCATTTTTCATTTATATGAAAGTAATTTAAAGTTTTCATGCTTGTGTACTTATCTACCAAAATATTTAGTTGTTTGATTTTACTTTGATCATGCATTTTTGTTATGCATCATTCGATATGGATCTTCTTTGGAATGTTACATTACATAACTTCAAATTTTCTACATGAACTTGAATAAGGCAAGGTTTCATTCCCTTTTGAAAAGTATGAACAGTTTCTGTTGCAATAAAATGTATGTTCATGTTTGTTCTTGAATAAATTCATTAATAGACTTTGACTGCTATATTTCCCTTGAAAGAATTAAGTTGCACAAAGGTTCAATTAGAATTCACCTCCTTAGAAAAATGTGGATTTATTTTGCCAAGAACATCATCATTGATGACCATGTTGTGAAATTATGTTGTAGGTATGCGAACAATCCGGCGCTCTTGGGTATTGAGCTATTGAACGAACCGTCAGCATCTTCAATTCCAATAGATGTTTTGGTATCTTATTATAGAAGTGGTTATCAAATTATTCGAAAATACTCGAGCACGGTTTATGTTATAGTTTGTCAAAGGATAGGCAATGCAGATCCCATGGAGCTGTTCCAAGCTAGCATTGGGGATGAGAATGTTGTTGTAGATGTTCATTACTACAACCTGTTTGATGCTTTTTTTGCCAATTTAAATCCCATACAAAATATCCAATTCATATATGATAGCAGGAGAACACAGTTGCAGACACTTGACAGTGCAAATGGACCCCTTCTCTTTGTTGGTAACTTCCTTAATTTTGAATTTTTTTTATCTAAGTTTGGAATCAAAGTTACTCAACACCAGTAATCAACTTGTAATTAGTCGAACATATCCTACTGTTCACATAATTACAATCAACATTATGATAGGCCTCGTTAGCATAATTGTGTTGGGTAACATGAGTTGGGATCAAAGATTATCCATGGAGATTCAAGTATCTCAATGGTCATTGTTAATGCTTCTAAACATTCTTCCTATTAGGAAACTAGTGATAAACTGAAAAGAAAGAAAGAAAGACATTGTACTAACTGATCTTCTATCTTTTACCAAGTGAAAATAAACACTAATTCTGCATCCATCTTCAAGTTATCATCTGTTTTCTCAAATGTAGATGCTACCCGGGAAATTTCTTGTTTTTCAGGTGAATGGGTGAACGAGTGGAACGTGACAAATGCGTCGCAGATGCAATACCAAATGTTTGGGAGGACTCAGTTGGAGGTTTATGACATTGCTTCCTTTGGTTGGTCATACTGGACCATCAAGAATGAGGAGAAGCATTGGGACTTCGAGTGGAACATCGAAAACAAATACCTTTTGTTGAGTAAGTATGCATAAACTTCCACCTTTGTTTGGTAGTTAGCTTTCTCTCTTTAGAAAGATCATATGCAATGGTAATCAAGCCATGGAAATTTGCTAAGTAATCACAGTTTTTGGGTTTCATTGCATGCTGTTATCTCATTTTACTTTCCTTTTGGGTGTTGGATTTTAGCTATATGCTTTCATTTAAAGCCATTCTTAGCAAGCTCTCAAAACCCAAAAGTCTTATTGCTTCTACCCTTCTAATAAGCCATTCTCATAGAAATATGTTGATTATACTGTCATATGCATAACTTTGAAGCACTATTTAGTTGATAGAAGACAATGGCATCGAAGAATTTGTATAGTCAACAAAAAGAAAAAGATGTTTTATGCTTACCTTAATTCCTTACTCAAATGAATACCATTGTTAGACTCGATACACAACTGATACTCATCGATTCAAAAATCCAAGGAATCTAAGATATTGGGTTACAATCATCGTTGAAGAAACAATATGAGATTATTCTTCATGTTTATTTTAATATAATCCTTTTGTTAAAGTTCGATTTTCTCTTCTTCACCTGATAATGTGCATTTTAGTCCTGGTTTGATTTGACCTTGTAAATAACATTGCAGGCAATTCTATGAAGAATTCCGTCGACAAACTTCACACGATTGGGCCAACTATTTTGGCAATTATGTTGGCATGCCGTGGATCTCTTTATGATGGGAAAACTACAATATGAAATGGCTGGGAAATCACTTTCACTTAGCATCAATTCAATTTTGGTATTCTTTTGTTATCCATTTATTGCTCATGAAGAAGCATTCATTGCTTTGAGATAACATTTTGTACTAAAAAAGACCTTTCCCTTATGTTATTGTTATGTCAATACGATATGGCAAGCTTTCAATAATGTGATGTTCTTTGATGACAATGTGAATATGTTCTTATTTGAAGTTTATTATTATTATTATTAATAGAAATAAATCTAATGATAAAAAATCTTAATTTCAATGAAAAGTTTTATTTGGTATTTATGTTGTCATTCTTTAATATCGATGTGAATGTTGTGTTTGTGTTTTTTTTATTTATCTCTAAGACAAAATAATTATTTGAATTTTTTAATTTTATTTTTATCTTTTTAATAAAGTTGTGTTTGATAAAAATTTTAAAATTTAAAGAAACTTGAAAAAAAAGATTTTTTAAAAAATAAAATGTGAATAAAAAAAATTTAAAAAACAAACAAAATATTTAAACTAATTTTTAACATTATTTTATAAGAGTTTATTTCCAAAGTGTAATCAAGTCACTTTCTAAAACCTTTCAATACCTTTCATGTAAACTTTTCATTAACAACCATGAACAGTAAAAAAGTAAATAAAAAAATATTAAAGCAAGAAGAAAATACAAATTTTAAAAAAATTCTGAAAAGATATTTTATGTGAATGATAAAAAAATATAAAAATTATTTTAAAAAATTAATATTTTTAATATATAAAATTTCATTTAAATCAGAGTTTATAGTTCATCAATTGAATTTGATATCAAAGCATTTGTATATAATTAAATAATTCTTATCATTGAACCGAAAGCATTTAATTAAAATAACATAAATTCATATGAAAATATGCAAATTTTTAGTAAAATATAAAAAAAATTAAAATTACATATTTCTAAGATTGTGTTCTATGGTGGATATGGCCAAATCTTCATGACCATATGATTTATATCTATAGAAATAAAACAAATAATAAAAATCACAATAAGCAATATCTAGCAATAAAAAGTAATGTGGCTGTTACAAAAATAAAAAAAAAGAATTAAGTTATTCTTTTAAAATTTAATTTTTTATAAGAAATTATTTGAAGCTAATTTTTAAATAATCGAAGATTTTCAAATGTTTTTTAAAAATAAAATTTTCAAATTATTTTTTAAAATTATTTTCTATTTTTCAAACAAAACTTAAAAATTAAAAAAAATAAAATAAATAAATAAATAAAACTAAAAATCTACGAGATATTACTTTTTTTGAAAAAAAAAAAGATCTTCCTCTTCTTTCCATAGATAAACGTTTATATTCCATGGTAACCTCCGGCGAAGAAAAGGGGCGGTGAGTTCGTTCAAAACAGAGCTGTAAACTTCGTAGGCAAAAGAGTTCATAGAAGACCTCGGTGACGGTCTATCCCTTGTACTGCGGCCACGGATTCGATTTGGTGATGGGAATGGAGTCCTCGACGGCGGCGAGTCGCTCGGATTATATATTCATGGCGGTCATGGCGCAGCAGGCGGCGCGCTACGCGGACATGAGACGTTTCGTCCAGGAAATGGTGTTGAGGACCTCTTCGTTGGGGGATTTCATGCCGGAGGAGAGGAAGCTGATTGCTCTCTCCTACAGACACGTCATCGGCCCCCGGCGGTCTTCGTGGAGGAAGGTGGTGTCGCTCTTCGAGGAGGTGCAAAAGGGGCGAAGAGAGGAGGAATGCGCCGTGCTTATCAAGGGGTTTCTCGACGGAATCGAGGCAGGCATTGCGGAGGTTTGCGCCGAGGTTCTTTCGCTTCTCGGATCGCATCTCATCCCCTCCTCCTCCTCCTCGAGCGAATCCAGGGTCTTTTTTCTCAAAATGAAGGGGGATTACCATCGGTACGTGGCGGAGGTTAGGGTTGGCGAGGAGCGGAAGGAGGCTTCGGAGAGCGCCATGAAGGCTTAC
This sequence comes from Vanilla planifolia, assembly GCA_023846275.1. Taxonomy (NCBI): domain Eukaryota; kingdom Viridiplantae; phylum Streptophyta; class Magnoliopsida; order Asparagales; family Orchidaceae; genus Vanilla; species Vanilla planifolia. The sequence continues at coordinate 6,060,089 of CM043870.1, forward strand.
AAGGAGGCAGAGGTAGTGATTTCCTGAACAACGCTTCACTGTTTTTAAAAACCTTTGGCAAGTTATTAGAAAGCTATGCTCTTCTTTAGTTCGTCTTCTTCCTGTAAAATTGTTTGCGAGATTTGTTGCTTTGTTCTCGGAAGAAAATTCTTTAGCTCAGTAACAGTCTACATTGAAAAAAAAAATGCCTTTACGTTGTTTTTTGGGGGGGAAAAAGAAGTCTTTTATAGTTCAACGATATTCACTAATCAAACAATTGCTGACTGCTGCATTCTCAACCTATTAAAGGTACTTTGTTATGAAAAAGTAAGAAGTCTTCCATTTTTAGGCTTTGTTTGGTATAACTTCTCAAAACTGCAGTTTTTGTTGTTTATTCTCCATCCACATCAAACATAAAAACTACAACATAATTGTATTTTTTGCCATTTTCTTCCTTTTTGCTACTTTGTATAATGCTTTTTAGACCTAGAGTTTAAGATTGTAGAAGTTAATGGCCTCTTCCAAAATTCCTGTTTTCCAGGAGATCGCCGTTCTGCATCTCGCTCCATCGAACATAACCAGGCTAGGGTTGGCACTCAACTTCTCAGTGTTCTACCACGACATTTTGAATTCCTTAGAGACTGCTCTCCTTGTGTCTGACCAGGTTTGTCTCTCTATTTGTGCTTTCTAAGCTTGTCTTCAAAACTATGTCTCTAGTAGATTGCAAAGTTGTTCTCTGGGAATCATTTTTGTTCATTGCTATATAGATATCAATATTATCTAGAAGTCTTTAGAACTCTGTCTTTGTTTGGTTTCATGTCATTATATCAATGAATTCAGGCAACTACAAGCTCTAGCAATTGCAATTTATCTCGGCAATTGTAGCATATTCAAACTACAACGAGCTTAAGGCGGCGTTCAGAAGCCAAGATATTGGATTTCCTTGCTTTAATGTGCCTAACATATAGATGTCACCTTTGGTGATATTTATTGTTATGCAAAGATATCATCAAGCTAAACAATCAGATTCTTTAGAATAATCAACCAAACAATCCCTAGCTTGATTTTTATTCATTGATGAACACAACATTCCTTCTAGTTGCTGTTTTAGACTTGTTACATGCTGTTAAATTGATTATTTCTTATCTTCCAACACCCTAGGCATTTTATGAAGCAATTGAAGAGCTGGAAGAACTTGATAAAGAGCCCTGCAAGGATGCCAACATTATACTAAGCCTGCTGCAAGATAATTTCAATGAATGGAAGTTTGAGGATGCTCGATTACATCATGTGTAGCTTGACAACCTGATACCACAATTGGAGTAGATTTTGTGGGTCAAAATTGTGAGTTGAACTTGGAAGATGAACACAACTTCCATCTCCCTTGAAGAGCTTTATCAGTTTTTTAATTAACGTTTTGCATTGTTTTCTTGAGTAATTAGTATATTTGTCATTGTAAATTGTTAGTGACATGAAAATAATCAAGTCTTAGGGATTATTTTGTTGAATATTATTCATATAAACTGTCTAACGTTTAAATGTTAACCAAATTTAGATAGCATCTAGAATTTTGAATTGTGAAGTTACATTTTTCAATAGGGTTTTCTAACAAACCAATGTCACTGAATCAAACACCCATTTAATGTTTGTTCACTTGTGTTTTTTGATTCGTAGTTTCTAATTTCTTTGGAGTTAGATTTTTCATAATGAATTTAGCAAAAGTTACATTTTTCATTGTGAATTTGGCAAACCCTAAACACACTCTCCTTGACTTGTCAGTTGAGAAAGTTCAAGCTTCTTATGAGCATATCAATGCATTCAAAGATACACAGAAGGGAATAAAAATTAGGGATTAGAGAAAATTAAAAACTAGAGATTAGTGATTAGAAATTAAAGATTAAGGAATAGGAATTTTCAAATTTGGTCTAATCTCTTGCATTGTCTTGGCTTAACCTGACCCAAACCCTAAATCAATGCCTGATAAAACCTGGCTTAATTTCTTTCCAGACTTAATTGAAAAGCTTTGGTGAAGAAAAGAGCAATAGTGCAGATAAAAAAGAAGATATTATATAAAGAAATAAAGTAGATATGCTGAGATCTTTCCATGAAGCCTGCTTATATGAAAGCATCAAACTTTTGATCTAAAGGAAACAAACCCAACATAAGATGCAAAGGGTATCCAATGATTAAATCAGCAGTTCTCTCTTCCTATGCTGTGCCTTTTATTTTTCATATAAAATATAATTTTAAAAAGAGAGTTTTATATTAAAAAAAATAAAATTTTGATAAAAAAACTACTTATTACTTTTTTGTATTTTTGAATTTTAAAATGAAAAATTTTTAAAAAATTGATTTTGAACTCATTTTTCAGGCAAAGTTACGTACATATAATACTTAATATAACATTTATATACAATACTGTTAAAAAAAATGCATCTTAGATGCTAAATAATAATGATATATTTATTATCACCTTTACTTTTATCTCCTACTTGAGTCATTAACAGACCTTAGATTCATGCAATATAATCAAAATGTAGTGATGCTTGATTAAATAAAGTTAGAACATGAAATTTAAAATAAAACAAATATGTTTTGACAAAACTATCTTTTGATTATTTTATAATTGGATAAAGAAAATATATAAAAGTTAGAATGATAATTTATAATTTTAAAATTTTTTTAATAACTTAGATAAAACAAATTTAAATTTTTTTTTTAACAAATTATACCTTTTAAATTCTCATGCATCGATTTTATTATCCATATTGTTTCCTAGAATAAGTATCAAAGAACAATTTCCCATCAAGACAAGCTTGCAAAAAAAAAATTTAATAATATTTTTTGGATATATGTGTAGATATCAAGAAATTATTTTGTGTGGTACAAGTTTTAATAATTAATAATTAATAATTAATAATTAATAATTCACAATATTTGAAATAGATAAGCTTAAGACCTATTGAGCTACCCATTCAATCATTTTATAAGTGCACTCTTTCTAAATCATTATTGCTAAATTCATTTCGTTAGTATTTTAGTGTTTTTCTACCAATAACTTTATGCAACATGATTATGGAGAGATTTATTACATTATATCAAATACATCTATTTTAAAAATTATTTTGTTTAACACAAGTTTTAACAAATAAAATATAAACAAGAGATCTAAATATCACTTGAAATCGACAATGTCAACATGTACAATGGTTAAGATATGTAACCCAAAGAAAAACATTGATGCATAAACAGAAGAGAAATGTTCAATAAGAAAACACACCAAGATGAAAATTCTAATATGGTGAAAAAATAAGGATTGAAATAAGATAGTTCTCACTATTAGATAGAATTTTTTAAAATGAATAAGATTTTTCTATCACCTTTAGAACAACAGAAACATTAGCTATGAAAAACATATGATGCCACTATTCTCAATCAAATAGTTCATCTAATTTGTCGATTTGTCCACTTGATTCATTGAATGATTTATCCTCAAACTCTAAGAAAATCTTTTCTTTATCTCCATTGTATGATCAATTGATTGAATGTTCTAATTCTCTCATGCTTGGGAATCTTTTTATCACTATTATCTAATCAAAGTACCAACGTGTAATAAAAAACACCATTAGATGGTCTAATAATCTACAAATTGGAAGATCTAGCTTTACAATTCATGACAATAACTTTGGAAGCTATAATCCATTTCACTTCACTCAAATTAGCATTAAAAACCTTCTTTCTAATATATTTTTCCTAATGGGACTTTGGTCATTTAAAATTTAATGTCATTAAAATGTAATCACCAAAGGCAAGAAATTTTTATGTGTTATTAAAAGACCATATAGATTATTATTTAAAATAAATAATAAAAGTATAAGTTGTTTTTTTGATTTATTAACATATTTTTAGCCGCATGACTAAAATATTGAATCACTATTGAGGTAGACTTTTATGAATTCACAAGCACCAAATCATCCAAAAGAACATTAATTAGAAAACATTAATATAATGGAAAGCCTAAAGGACTTAGGGTTTATGATTTGCAATGCAACTATTCCACGTTTCATACCTTCTCATTCCACCAAGTCAATGATAGTACATGTTAAAGACTATTTAGGTGCTTATTAAATATTTTTTTTTTGTCTCAACTTGAATACAATATTAATACTCTTGAGAAAATTAACAAAACATATTTTGTTTGATTTGTTGTCCTCTTTGGGATTGAATTATTGGCTTGCAAATTTAATTAGGACAACTCTACATGAATATCTAAGCTATATGTTACTATTTAGTTGAAAAATAGTAAGCTTGAACACATAAATTGGCATAAACTACTATGATGCATCAACTACCAAAGTTATGTCAAATTTCAAATAATATAATTGAATAATTTGGTGGTGCATTGTTTTGTTTTGATTCATTAATTTGTCATATTGATTCATCTACTAACCATGATTAATGTGTGGTGAAAGAATCTTATGTTTTTGTGATCAATTATATGTAATGTTTTTGTGATAATATCACAAAAAAGAATCATTGATACTATTTATAAAGAGCTCTTCATAATGAAGATTGTATGATGCTTCTATGATGACTAGTAGCCACCACAGAATGGCAAAAGACCTAAAACAAAAATTATAAATTTATCTTCTTTTTTTTTATGAAAATTTAGTCGATAACTATGCATAGAAATTAAAAGCACTAAACACAAAATTAATGGATCACAAAAAATGAAGGGGGTGGAGATATTCCTCTATCTTGCCTTAAACATCCAAAAATAAAAGAGCTTTGAGGGTTTTAAAATCAATTGCAATATTCATTACATGATAGACACGACAAAACTTATTGCTACTGAAATCCTCAAGATAGTTGTTATCTTTATGAAACATAATCTTAGTAGCCATTCAAACAATATCAAATATAATAATGAACAAGCCACCCTCAATGTAGATCTCGTGAAAAGTTAAAGCAAGAGTTTGAGCTATATGTTAACTTAAAAGAGCACTTTCTTTTGCAATAATAGTGATAGCAAATGTGTCAAGCTAAGTGTCAAAGAAAATAAGCATCATACCATTATTATTCTAAATTACAAAAAATGGAAGTGTAGCTTGATAGGTTCGTCATGTTCAATGCCTATTTGGGTAGGTATAAACACAAAATAATGGACATTAAAATTTATGAACTAGAAATGTGAATCTATTTAATGTCTAAGTTAGACTTGAGTAAAGAATTAGCACCATCCCAATCACATAATTTTGATTCTAAGGTAAAATAGTTGATAACTTTTAACTTTTAATGTGAAAGAGAATATATTTTATTAAATGCTTTATGAGTTCATGCTAATCAAATATTATTCCTATGTTTTGCTAGCTCTCTCTTGTAATAGTCATGAATGTGGTGTGCACAATTAATAATGATTAAATATTATTTTCATTTTTCGACATCCATATTAGAACAAGTATGAATATTAATATATAACCATTTGAAAATTGTAATGTTTATCTCCTTATGAGATTATATTTTTGCTTAGCAATTTGGCGTTGGTAGTTGTTGCTCTACATTTTGTCAACTATCTCACTTGTTGAATTTGAGTTGTTTGTCAATATGCCTTTTGTGTTTCATTGGCTTGCTCATTTAGTTATGGAGGATGGACATAGAATAACAAGAAAAGTTCAAATTGTAACAATTCTAGCAAAAAAATATTTTTGTTTTCTATTGCATAACATGTGTTTAAATAGAATATAATTGATTCCTTTAGAATAAAAATAAAATAAAAAAATAAAACCACCTCATAAAATAATTCAAAGATAAAAAATGCATAAAAATGAAATCTTATGAAAGTCTTATGCATGACTCATTACAATCAAATAAATAACTAAAAATGTTATAAGACTAACAAAAACTCTACATTGGTTCATACTGTGCCATTATGTACAATTTAATCAATGATAGGTAATGAAACTTAGCTCTTGCATCCTAGGCTAAGCACAATATCAACCTTTTAATGCAACATATCTTGCATTACTTCATCCCACCAATAGGAACTTTGGCCTTTAGAGTTGTACTCCAAGTGAATTTTCATTAGGCTCAATATCAATTTTTATAAAACTTTCTTGGTAATCAATGCATCTAATGATTTGATTGTATGAAAGGTTAAGCAAGTCAAATGTGTACATTTTTTGCTTGACTCATATAATGGTCTAATCAAATGAAAACTCAAAGTATCTGATTGAGCACATCTTTTGCTTCTTAAGCCTATAAATGAAATTGATGATCTTTATGTACCCTAAAAAACAAATACACTTTCTATATTAAATATTATATGAAAAGTAAAATCACAATTATTGAAATCTTTATATGTTGGCAAAGAAATATTGATACATAATAATGAAGCTAAAATTAGGAACAAGAAAATTTGTGGAGACAACACAAATTAAATTTGTGGCTCACTTGGTTTAAGCTCAAGGGATAAACATAAGCGGGTGGGCCAAGTTAACAAGGTTTATGAGACTTAGAGTCACCTAAAAAATTATATGATGATCATTTGATATAATAGAAATAACTTGGTTAAGATGTCAAACATCTACTAAATATAATCAAGTTTAATCAAATATAAAATCATAATAACATCTATCACTTATATAACACTAAATATTATCTAAGAAAGTTTCATAATGGATAAGATTAAAATATGTTTATGTGACTTCAATTTGAGTGCCATCATAAAAGGAGATTGAATAAGGTCTAGGATATGGAATGTCATTAATTTTTTATGGCATAATAAATTTAAATGACACCCAATTAACTACAAAATTCTTATGAATAAACATTATATAACTTCAAGGGTACCCTTAGCAATGGCTATATAAAAAGATTACAAATTATAATCACGTGAATATCCAAATGAAGAAGTAATATAGTTCATGAATGAGACGTGTGATTCCAATATCTCTTTGTACCTATAAATATAATGAAATCTCACAAAGTTATATTATAATTATTAATATAAAATTTTAGGATATATAATACAAATCTTAATATATTTCATAAATGTTAAGTTTTTGCAAGATAATAATGAGATTGACATTGGTTCAATAATTTAATTTTAAGAACATACAATAAATTTAAACTTTTAAAAATATGTATTATCAAATATTTTTCAATCTAAAATTGTGCTTTTGTAATAACCTTTAATTTGCAATCTAGATTGAGATGAGAAACACTAGAATCAAGCTAATTAGATAGATCTCAGGTATGATAACCTTTGATAAAAAAAATTTCTTAGAATATACTATTTATACATAAAATTCTTAAAATAATAATAGAACATAGAAAAGACTCAAATTTGAACAAAATCAGTATTTGAGCATACAAATGGAAAGAACTTTAAGAGATGACTTTAATGGCATTAAGTTAATTTTTAGGACATAGAAACTTATTTATGAATTTTCAAAGATTCAAATTTTATTTGTAATTTTTCAAATATTGTTTAAGATAGATTTGTAATTTAATAAATTTTGACTTTGGTCAAAATTGATCTGTAGAGAGTTAATGATGTAATAGTATCTTACACGTCACACGAAGGTTTTACTTGTAAGTGTATTAGTCATATTCAGATTCAAAACTATGTTAGTTCCTCTATTTCTTGTTAGTCTCTATTATAATTATTATTAAGAGAGATTATAATTGATCCTTATTTATCATGATAGCACATTTCAATTTTTAATTCATTTAGTTATTTATATCTATACTTTATTTTGAGTCAATTGAAGGTTAATTTGTAATTTTTTAAATATTCATAGCTTAAAATCTAATCCAAGAAATTCTAACAATATTGGTGTAGTTTTGTTAGTGCAAAAAATTTGTTTAGTTTCACTTAAAATTAAGCCTTTCGATTTATTTCTACCATTGGTCTTCATCCATAGTCATGCCGCCCACTTACTCGTATCGTCCCACATGGCCCACTTCATTTGTTAGATTCACGCCAACCTATCAACTTGCCCATATTTTCTTTGATTGATGTCAACTCGTGTAGATCTTCTTAACATGTGTCTACTCATCAACCTACATTGATTCTCTCTGACCTGCATCAAATCACGAATATTTTCTCCATCATCATTGACTTGTCAACCCACGTTAACTCATACTGACTTATTCTAACCAACATTGATCTGTGAAATCGTGTCAACCTACATTGACCCTTGAACTAAACCCTGGACATTGAGGCAGCTCTCTGCCTGTGCTACCTCAATTGCATTATGTGCCACCTTGCTACTCACCACATCGCTACTCAAGATGCACTAACTATTTGGAAATTATTTTTTGGATTCAATTTTATGATTTTAAGGTTTTTTTGGCAAAATTCAAAGTATAATTTTTTTAAAACTCTATGGTGATTTTTGAAATTCTTAAATGACTTTTAGAATTCTAAAATATAGCCCTTAGTATTCATAAGTATCTTTTTATATTCTTAAGCATATATCATTATATCCCTTGAGATCTCTGTAAATAAGGATAATCACCAAGTTGTAAGAAAATGATTAAAATGGTATTATAATCGAAGGAAAAAGTTAGAAAGAGATTATTGATCCTCATAGTCATATAATAAGAAGAGGATTTCCTAGGTGTGAAGCCTACAACAAATGGAGCAAGAAAATGAGATGGTTAAGGAGAGCCAATTGAGATATTTTGCATATGAAAAACTAAGGAATATAACCATAAAGTCTAGATAGGGTAGACTGAAATTGGATTAATTATTATTCTATATGATAACAGAAGCAACATAATTGAAAGGGGTAGAAGAAGCTACTAATTATGGCAAGGAAAGTTTTAATGGAATTCTTTGTAATTGATTGAAATTTCTTTAAGATCCAAGTAGTAGTTGAGTTGATTTTAGATCCATTAAGGCTAAAAAATTAGTAAATGTGAACAAGGGCATTAACAAAAGTGTAAATTGAGTGTCATGGGGATAATAAAGTGCTTTATATATGAGAAGTTGGGACATATAACTAAAGTATGTCACTAATTCAAGAGATTATATGTATTAGTAAAGTTGGGGGTAATGGAGATATAATAGATAAACATAACTTAAAATCGACATAAAGTAATAAAATGTTTTGTTTGTAAAAAAAAATAAGTCAAATCATTAAAGAATGTGTCGAGTGTATGAAATTAATGGAAAAGAAGAAAATTTTAAATATTAGGGGAGCTATATATAGGAATTAGGAAATGGGTTTTTCTTACAAAAAAATTGGTATAGAGATAAGAGATGATACTTTAGTGGATTCCCATTTGTGTGAGAAGAATCAAATTAATGATATTATAAATTAAAGATTAAAAAAATTATGTAATACTTTAGTCTTTTATTCTTTTATTATTTTATTAATGTGAATGGCTAAGATTGTTTTCTATTATTGTAAAGTATTGTGATTAGGATATCAAAAGTATATTCAAAATTTGATGATAAATTATAAAAAGGGATATATGGCTATTTCTCAACCAAAATATCCAAAGGACAAATGGATATTAATCCTTAAAAAGATTGATGTTAAAAGGAATGGAAAATTTATATATTAGTAGAATTTTCGTTTGTATCATTGATATTAATCAAATTGAATTGAAAAAAAATCAAAAGTTGGCTAAGACATAGATTGGATGCGGACAAAAAGAATTATTAATAAAATTATAGATAAGAAATAAAGGAATGTGATGATTATTGAGAGTATGTTTTATTTTGACATATGATGTTGAAAGTCTTAAGTGCAAGCTAAGATCACTAAACATGATCTTTGTTTTTTGTAATATTTTTATTAAGAGTAGTAATTAAGGTTGAGAAAACTATTGGACAAGACAAAATTAAAACAAATATGATGCAAAAACATAGTTTGGTTTAATTTTAAGGAGGAAGCATATATTCACTTAAGTGATTCCAACTAATGGCATCATAAGATTTGGGAAGATAAAAAAAATTAAACTTAAATTCATTGGTCCTTACCAAATTTTAGATAAAGTAGGACTAGTAATATACTAGATTTCTTTACATCCTTAATTAATAAGAGTGGATAATATGTTCTATATCTTTTCTTTGAAAAGATATATCTCAAATTCTTTTCATGTGGTTAGCCATATGAATCCAGAGAAAATCCAAATAGATTTGATTTACTCAGAAATACTAGTGAGAATACTTAGCAAATAGGAGAAGAGGTTAAGGAACAAAGTCTTTTCGATGAATAAAGTATTGTAGAAAGTCTAAATAGAAAGAAAAGTTACATGAAAAGTGGAAACATATATGACCAATCAATATCTTGAGTTTTTCTAAACTTTTAGGATGAAAATTCAATAAGAGGGAAACATTATAACAACCTTCATTTTTATCCCATTTAAAATGAGAGAAATCCTAGAATTAAGTAAAGGGGATGATGACCTAGTATAATTGATTATACTCAAATTAATTTTTAAAATATATTATTTATACATAAAAATAATACAATATTGTAAAGTGTATCATACAAAAAAATATTAGTTGAGTATATCAATAAAAAGAGCTCCCTGAAACAATTGCAATAATGCCGAGCTTATAATTTTTAGAATCATAGATAATTATTTATGAATTTTTAAAGACTTGAGGTATAATTATAATTTTTAAAATATTACATATGGTATATTTATAATTTCAAAAATTTATCTTAAGTCAAAATTATTTAGCAGATGATAGATGTATAGATAAGGGAATGATGACTGCACTACGCTGCATAGATTTGTAAATTTTCAAATTTTATTACAAAATGAATCAACCTAATGGAGGATAAATGTGTAATAATTGTAATTGTATGTTGAAATATGTGAATAGAATGTTGAAATTCCAACAATAATAATGGCAAAAACTTAAAATAGTGTTTAGGTTTTCAAAATTCTCACCAGTTGCATACACGTAATCTTGCATGTGAGAATTCATTAATAACCCCTTACCTAACTCAAGCATGTTTTCTTCCTCGCTTATAAATAGGAGGTAATTTGTTATAGTTGTGGAAGAGAGAATAGAGAGTGAGAGCAGTTCATGTAGTAAGGAAACCCAAGGAAGGAGAAGGAATAGCCTGGGAGTTTTAACTATTTTTGTTATTGGTATAAGGTTTGGCCGATAAGACACTCAAGTTCATGAATCTAACATTATTGATAAATTAAGATTCTCTTTATTTTATTTTGGGTCTCTAGCTTTTCATAGGTTGCCACCAAACTTCTATCATGTAAAGGAGGAGAGGTGACCAAGAGTGTGAAAGAGGCTCAATGGAGGATGTGGTTGGGTGCAAGTTCATTATAAAAAGGGAAGAAAGATGATGGGCCATTAGAGGAATAGAGGAGGAGAGAGAAAAAGAGAGGGAAATTAAAAATTAAGTTCAACTTGTGATTTAGGAAGAAAAACCTTATCAAAATATTTCAAAGCATGGGTTGGATCATGATCAAGAGATTATTTATAGGTTTATTTAATCATTAAATAATCTATAATTGAGAAAAAAAATCAAAGGATGAGACAAAATGAGAAAAGTCATTGAATGACCCTATACGCCCCACTTGTGTTTGCATTTACACACGAAAGTTTGTTGCATGCATGTTGAAGTGTTTGTGATAGCATGCAAGTCACACAACTATACACAAAAGTGTTATTGAACACACGGAGTTGTAGGCACATGCAACAATGTGGGATCATCGCACATGCATAACACTTGTCATGGTAAGTACACCAGCCTCGCACATGCATCATGTGCATGCGTATGACCACCCCTATCGCTACACATGATCTACGTATGTGATATGTCTATATATTGTATGGTGTGGAATGTACATGCAAAATTAAGGCACATCTATAAGGGTCCAATAGTAATGCACATGTGATGGTTTTTTGTAGTGTAGCTTTTGTGAGAATAAACTTTCTTGTTCAAACCTCATGTATAATGTAAGAAATAGAATAATATGTACTTTATAATAAATCATTCTATCCAAATCTTTATAAAAAAGAGATAAAGGGTGAATAAATGTATTCCAAATATTTGGCAAGAAGTTTCTTTTGTTCTTTAGTCTTTTGTCATTTCTCACACTATAATTTTATTGTTGCAATTCTAAAATAAGGTCTACTATCAAAAACTTAGAGCAAAGCTCCTTGCAAATAAATCATATATATTTTGACATTAGAGTGCTTTAATTTGGCACAGTTAGTATGAGCTAATAAGAAAAGAATTAAAAAATAAGTCATAAAAGGGAGTTAAGAGATTGAGAAGGTCTTAGTCAAGATAAATATGTTAATTATGTCATCATAAAACTTGAAGGCATAGGTAGCTCTATTAACGCAACAAATACAAATTTTAATGAACCAAATGTCAAATTTTCAATCCCTTCTTATTATAGATCCAAAAGATAATTCATCAAAAGAAAGTACTCTTAATCAAATGAACTCTAGATTTAATGATAATCAAAAGATTACTAGGGATGAAAATAACAATAATATCATTAATCTTACCCCTTTTACGAGTAGGAATTAACAATATCCTTTCAAAGTTGATATTATACTTGATTTGTCTATTTATGGTATTTATAATGGATATAAAAAAATTAGATTACTAGTTTGAGTAATTGAAGGAATTTTTCTCTATACTACTATTCATTAATTGATAAGGTGGTATATACTTATTTGAAAATAATGACTCATACATTAGCTTGGTAAAATACTCACTTAAGAACTAATATAATTTCAAAAATAACATGGAGACAATTTTTTTCACTCTTTAGGAAACATCCCATTGGACTTTAACACTCTCAAGATATAAAACTTGAAAATTAAACTCCTTTGGAAACACCATTCGAGACCCTGTCTTTCTAAAAAATTGACTACATGATAGCTCTCTCTTTCCCAAGATTATAACCCTCTCCTTCAAGCTTATATCTCTTTGACCTACCAATCCCACCCCATAAAATGAAATTTCTCAAACCTTTCAAAATCACTAATTCTTCCCCTTACCCTTCCTTTGTCTTTTTGTAACTTAAAGACCATAAGGTACAATGAAATTCAATCACTTCTTAAAAATAGGAATTAACCCTGAATACCTCCATGCTTATATAGCTACCACCATCATGCGTAAATTCTTCCAAGAATTTAAGCCATATTTGGATAAAAATTATTTTTTTATCCTCATGTACCACCTTATAAGTTCTTTTTCATGAGCCACATTCATCTCTCTTGATCACCCGATCTTGATAGCATCTTTTGAGAAATCCTCAAATCTTAATAACATCTCCTAAGACCTTGAACCTTAAGTCATCCTCCTCCAAACCTTTCTTTTATTAAACAAGTGTTCTTGTACAACTATCATTTCTAAAGGCCTACATTTCATCGACTTGTCTATAGTATTTCTCAAGACCTCTCTCTTAAGAATTTTTATAAGTCAAATCATCATAATTTGAGACCATCCTATTAAGGCATCTATTTTGAGATAATTTTTTTTTATAAAAGTCTTAATGATTGTAGGGATAAATAAGTAGAAACAAATATATTTTTATTTCTTTTTAATGATTTCTTTTCAAAGAGAAAACATTTGATGTTTTAATCCTAATTTGACCAAAAAAAGTGAATGCACTATGCCTAATATTGAGTCTATTTTTCAAGATTGTTGTTGATCCATTTGTGAGACGTCCTGCTCTGAGCCCCTCAATAGCATACTTTGTTTTAAAGTAACAACAATAGAATTGGAGAGTAAGAAATAAAAAGGAAATAAAAGACTAAGGAGGCCTTAGTTGCGGTAATTACATCAATTATGCTACCATCAAATATGAAGGCACATATAGCTCTATTAACTCAACAAGTATAAATACAACTTTTAATAGACATGATGTTAAATTCTTAATCTCCTCCTACAATAAATCAAAAAACAACCCACCAAAAAATACTATTAACTAGATGAACTCAAGATTAAGTGATGATACAATGATAATTAGAGATAGAAATAACAATGACATTATCAATCTTATTCCTTCTACGAAGAAGAATTGATAATAACTTTTAAGTTAAATACTTTAGTTAATATACCTATTTATGATAGTATAATAGATGCAAAAAAATAAATCTCTAATTGGAATAATTTAGATACATATTTTTTATACAATTATTCATCAATTAATAAGGTGGTGTATGCTCTATTGAAAGCAATGAGTCATGCATTAGCCTAATAGAATACTTAAAAATCGATACAATTTTAAAAATAACATTGAGATGGTTTTTTCACTCTTTAAGAAACATCCCATTAGACTTTAGCACTCTCATGATATAAAACTTGAAGATTATACTCCTTTGAAAACAGTATTCAAGACTATATCTTCCTCAAAGATTGATTATCCGATAGCTCTTTCTTTCTTAAGGTTGTAACCCTCTCTCTTGGGCTTAGATCTTTTTGATCTGTCTTAAGCATCCCAGGTAATGTAATCTCTTAGATCTCTCAACTTTACTAATTCTTCCCCCTACTCTTCCTTTGTCTCTTTTACAACTTCAAGACCATAAGGTACAATGATATTCAACCACTTCTCAAAAATATTAAAAAATCTAAAATATCTCTAAGCTTGTATAACTAGCATCATCGTTTGTAACCTCCTCCAAGAATCTAAGCTAAAGATGGATAAGCATTATCTTGTTTATCTTTGTAAACCTCCTTCTCCAGCCTTTCTTCCATTGAATAAGAGTTCTCATGTAATTATCATTTCTCAAAGCTTACAAATTTCATCAAATTGCTTACATTATTTCATAAGGTCTCTATCTTAAGACTTTTCTTAAGTTAGATCATCACCCTTCAAGACCACCTTCAAAGATCATCCTTTTAAGATATCTTTCTTAAAATGTTTTTATAGGATTAAATGAGTATAAACAAAAGTTCTTTTATTTTTTTCAATGATTTTTTATTTTTTTAAAGACAAAAAACTTGACAAATTATTCCCAATTTAATTTTAAAAAAAAGCTAAATGTACTATGCCTAACCTTGAGTCTATTTTTTTCAAGATTGTTGCTACTGGAAAAATAATTATTATAAGAAAAAAGTGAATTATTTGATGTGAATTTTTAAAATTGCAAAGAAATGATTCTTAGAAACAATATTTAAAAAATAGCTTAAAAAAAAGAAATGTTTGCAAATAGATCCAGCATTTATTTTATTTTATTTTTTTTCGTTTTACTTCATTTCGTTTATGGTCAGCTTGCCGTTTTATCAAATGTCCTCACTTTTGCAGTCCCCAAAATTTTTTCTCCACGCCATGCCTCTAAAATGACACTCTTTCCTCTATAGTCAATCGTCCTCCTCTAGCCTTCTCGATACACAGAAAAAAAAAAGCTGCTCCTTTTCCACTTCAAACCTTCTGTTGTATGAAGAGGTCTGATTGAAAGTGGAGAAAAAGGAGCAAGAGGGACAACTCAGGCTATTGCCTCTTTCCTCTCCAAAAGAACCATTTTTTTTAATACTTTTGCGTTTAGTTTTCCTTTAAAAGAACCATTTTGCGATACTTGTACATTTTAAGCGCATCGATACTCTCTGGACTGATTGTTCTCGGGTAGATATGGGCAAAAGCTATGAATCTGCCTCTTCCATCCTCCTTTGTGCTGAAGATAAGAGCAGCATCTTGACCTTTGACGGGGAGGAAGAGGCGGAAGGGCATTACTCCGGTTGGGAAATCGAGCCCAAAAGCTGTCTCTCTTATGGGGATTTCTTCAAGAATTTCCCCTTGCTTCCAGATGAATGCTTGAACTTGTTGCTAACAAGAGAAGCAGAGCATCTGCCCAGGGAGGACTATGCCAAGCGGCTGATGTGTGGGCAACTGGAATGGTCCATTAGAAGAGATGCCATTGATTGGATTCTAAAGGTCTTCTTTTTGATTTCCTCTTCTGAGTTCGAACTATTCCCTGCTGATTCGTTTCTTTAAGTGGGTAGATTTCTTTTTGTTCGATCATATAGGAAGTTTAACACATCTTTCACTGCTCCTTGATCTCCCTTATATTTTAGTTTTATTTACTCCAGATTTACTCTTCTATCTTTGTGGATTGCGCATCTTATTTTACTTTTAGATTGTTGAAGGGCTTTTGAATAGTAGTAAGTTTGGATTAATGATCTTTATCCAGATCATCTCCTTTTGATGCTTGCAATGGAATTTTAGCCCATTTTGTCATGCTAAACCCAGCTAATTGAATGTTGTCCAACTTCCAGGTTCATGCCTACTACAAATTTGGACCTTCGAGTGCTTTCCTTTCCATAAATTATTTGGATAGATTCTTGTCTTGTTATGAGCTTCCTGTAAGTTCCTTTAGTCTCTTAGATACATGCTAAAAGTTGCAACTATTCCATTTCCCAATCCTCATGACTTAATTGTCCACCTGTAGCAAGGCAAAGCCTGGATGACTCAATTGTTATCTGTGGCATGCTTATCTTTGGCTTCCAAAATGGAGGAGACAGAAGTCCCTCTGTTGATTGACCTGCAGGTAAGTAAGAAAAATATAGCAAAGTTGAGTTATTTGTTGTACCATTCAAGTTTTCCAAGGTATATGAACTTTTCTTGTTTCTTAGGCGGGTGAGGCTAAATTCGTCTTTGAGTCAAGGACTATCCAAAGAATGGAGCTTCTGGTTCTAAGCACTCTCAATTGGAGGATGCAGGCTGTGACACCTTTCTCGTTCGTATACAGCTTCCTTTACAAGCTTAACAATGGCGATTCACTTCCCAAAGTGCTAACTGGTCGAGCAGTGGAGCTCATCCTTTGTACCACCCGAGGTAGTTCATATATTTACACCGTGTTGTTTAGTTCTCTCAAAGGCTTCAAGAGAAGACAGTGGATGAGCATTTTTGATTTTGGGCTTGTGCAGGGATAGATTTCTTAGCATTCCTACCTTCTGAAATTGCTGCGGCAGCTGCAATGTCAGCCATTTCTGAGAACCGATCTGTAGATTTCCGGGGGAAAATAACTTGGTGCAGCGAAGTTGATCAGGTGAAGATAGCTCGACATGGTTCCTTATACCATCTTCTTTGAAGTAGCTTATTGAGCAATAACAATGGGATTATATTTGCAGGGGAGAGTCTACAGGTGCTATGAAATGCTGCAGGAAGAAATGCTGACTGATAGGGAAAACCCAATTGATGGTATTCCATCAGTTGCTTGTGTGCCACAGAGCCCGAATGGGGTCCTGGATGCTGCACGCCTGAGTTACAAGAGTGATGAAATGACTTCTGATTCACAGCCAATTCAGTACTACTCCTCTCCCGCTGCAAAGAGAAGGAAAACAACCATTTAAGGGAAGAGATATCCCTATGATTTTTCCATTCAGTGTTTGTTCATTAAGAGTTAGAGAGGCTTCATGCTTTCGGGTATATTCTGTTTGATTAGTTAAGTGATGGCTTTGGGGCCGGCAAGAATGTGCAAGGAGATGAATGAAAAAGCTTTATTAAAACGGAGAGGAAGAAAGGAAAGGAATAAATGAGATGTGTTTGGTTACCGTTATCTTTTTCAGCAGCTAAAAAGCAAGCTTCCTTGAAACCAAAAAGAATATTTTTAATGGGATAAACATTTGAACACCAAGAAATAGTTCCAAAACTTGACTTTCCTCCTCCAAACATGATTGACTTCCCAAAACAAATTATGCAAAAGAAGAGTTAAATACCATTATGGTTATTAAATGTTAAACTACCGTTGCTGTTACTTTGCTGTCTGCCATCGCATTGTTTGACTGCTTGTCTGCTTAGACTGGCATTTGCTGCCCCTGTAGAGTATTTAAGTTGGAACCTTGGGAACGTCACACAGAGCTGAGAAGAAAATATTATTTAATGTTGTGTGTTTGGTGTCCATGGTTTAAACCTCACAGGGTTTAACCATAATGTGATCAATCCCTTTTGTCACGTTTTGGGTGCTGGAATTAATCTCTTCGTTCAAAAAGAATCAAGATTAAGCAATCATGAAGGCCAAGAGAGTACCCATTTCATTGAACTCTTGAAATCGCATAAATTGCACATAAGCCTACTGGTATCTGGCAAACCATGTGCAGGATAATTAATGATCCAACATTGGAATCAAGCATAAAGGAACACCTTTATGTTGTGTCCAATCTTAAGCATGTCTAGTTGCATGCTTGATGAGAAGGTTATGATGCAACTGTGTTTTTTGGCTATTTTAGTTGTGGACTTCTCAAAGGAGGGTCCACTTGATTGGATCAGTGTTTTGCCATTCATGAGGCTGCTTCCCATTTTAAAGGAGAAAATAGTATTGACAAGGAGAAAGGAGATGTCATGCTTAAGATTTTTTCTTTCATTGTTTTATGATTGAGGCCCCATGGATATGATTCATCTAAAATTGTTGTTTGATCTCAGGCCATGAGATCAGGATTGTCTGATGATGCTGTTGTTGAAAAGTTTTTTTTTCTTTTTTGAAGAAAGTGGTTGAAAGAATTATTAAAAAATGTTTATTGAAAAGATTGTGACATGGATAGATAATTATCTTGTCTGGAATGTAGCTATGACCACAATAAAGCTGCAATATTGCTTGGTTGGTATGCTATCTAAGCTTTGTTTTTTACAAGAAGCAATTTTTAGTTTACTTTTTAGATTGAGAGATATATGCATCAATAAACTCACAAACGAAAAAAATGAAACGTTAAGTAATATATAAAAGATCATGAGTTTAAAATATAAAAATGCTTTTGTGTACAAAATTAGAAGACCCATCAGGCCAACAATGCCTTGATGTTGAGTAGCATTGTCTGTGAGGTGAGAATCCTTATAGTGGCTCAAGTTTGATCCAATACACTGATTTATCAATATAGAAACTTAAATTTTACTAAGCATCAATATATTTCAATAATAATATGTTTAAAAAGGATCATCTTGATACATGAAAATGCATATTCGAGATTTTATAATCATTGATTGTTTTTTGCTTTTACTTGAGAAGCAAACGTAGTAAATGTTTGGGATATCAATCCACTCCAATCTGCAGAAGTCTCATAGTATTATTCTGAGAATGTTGGACACAACCTATCATGTAAGGTGAAGCAAAAAAGAATGTGAGTGAAAAAGCAAATACTACGGCCAAGCTGTCCCCAAAATGTGAATGTAGCTAAAAAGAAGACGAAGTTAAAATGTATTTTATCTCCCCTTCATCTTATAGTTGCACAAGTGCAAAAAAAAAAAAAATCAGCAAGAGGACCACCAAGCAGGCCAGATTGATGGTCATTTGGTCCCAAATGCCACATGAGACACAAGAAGATAGCTGGAAGAGGAGATAATATCCATGGGGAGGCCACTAATAAGGCAGTTTAGGACGGATAGAGAACATATCTGAAAGCTATTTGGATTAGAGTGTTTTTCAGATAGTATGGACATCAGTTGTCAATGTTTTTCTCTTCAAAATAGACTTCTTAGGTTCAAATTTGATTAAAAGCACACTCTCATAGCTTGCGTAGATTCATGATTAGTGGATTATATTGAAAAGAAATAGAAAGCTAGTAAGGTGAGAACGTTGGTTTTGACAATACCCTTATTCAATACAAGCTTTCATAAGCAAATCTTTCAGCTATTGTAAAAATAAAATAAATATATCACATGTTCCATAGCTCAATAAGAAAACCCATTTTGAAGTTAAAGCTGAAAAGGCTTGGGGAGCTGTTTTCAGAAGATTATTTTGCAATACAGGAGAATGTCATACAACCAAGAGTTGGTGCTTATTAGCATTGAAGTTTTAGTTGTCCAGCTATCATCTGTATCAAATGGCAATGAATGCAAAAGGATTTTGTTAGTTCAGCAAGCGTCTTTTCATGGTTGTTGAGTAATATCTTCGCTACAAATTGATGATGTATCAACTTCTGAAATGAAGTAAATAATCGTTTTCTAATGTTGACGATTCTTGAAATTTGTAAAACTATAATAAAAGTGGACTGCTTTGGATTTCATCTTTGTAGGATCCAATTTATTAGTTCATGAATCTATAATCAATTTATAAAAGTCACTTATTTATGAACAACCATCGCATCGTAAAGAAGTCAACTGTCAAATGGATATTTTTGTTCGTTTCATCGACAATCAAATGATACAATGGATCAGTTGAACAAAATGTTGACAAACAAATGGCACAAGTTTCGGACAACCAAGTCGATTTTCCTTAGTTCGAATTCAGACGGCTCCTTTGACATAAGTCTCCTTTACTTCACCAAATATGTTTCTTCTACATATCAACAACCTGAGAATTTATGCTGCACACATGTTTCCCCTTAGAACTTTGGCTATCAATCAATGCAACAGCCAAGCTCAGTGAGAAAACAACTTGTTGCTTGAGCAAAAAGGTGTCCACAAACCACTAGTGTTGCTTTAAAGAAAGGCTCGATGCAAGGAAAATGGCTTAAAAGAACTGCTAAGCAATCTGGACAAAGGATTCACAGCCAAGCCTCTCATGTCTTTACTGCAACCCCTGCATTGCTTTTCCTGGAGAGAAAACTTCAACTGTTCGTTTTGGAAGATGCAATAACTATGGACCCAATTTGAACCGTGAATCATTCTGACCGCTGTGTCGGTTTCAGCAATGATGCAGTGCAGCAGCTGAAAAAATGTTAAAAAATCTTTCGGTTGTCCTTTCTCTCCAAGGACCAACAACTTATGAAATTTATTGCATGGAAGCTTTGGATTAATCTACTTATACATGTTACTAAGCACAAGAGTTGATGTTACTTGCTAACAACATCAACAATAATACTAACAATAACAACAACAACAACAATGGTGATGTGTTCAAAAACCTTGCTGGGTTTGATAACGGTTGACTGAATAGAAAATTGGGAGCGTGTGTTCTTAAGCAACATAGAGAAAACAACAGCAAAAGTAAGTAAAGGAATAGAATCCAAAGATTTATGTGAAAAAACTCAAGTAAGGGAGTTAACATACATGAGAGAGATATCTGTGGAAGGAATTAGCAGGCGGTCCCCTCCCAAGAGTGTTGTTTCTTGTTTATAAAATGCAATTATCACTTTAGTTTGCTTCACTTCCAAATAGAATAGTTAACATAAGGTTTAGTTCTTCTGCTCATATTAGGTTAGAAGAGTAAATGAGGTTGTTGGTCTCATCTTTCAGTGGTTGAAGATGACTTATGCAAGTACAAGCTATTGAATTTACCACAAGTGAATTGTAAAATGCAACATCTATCATTAAAATGAACAAGAAATCACATAGATGATCTAAATAAAACATGTCAATTTTGGGTTTATTGTTTGGTATTACGTTCTATTTAGGGTTTAGAAGATTTCTTCTAATCTAGTTATACATACATCAAGGTTCATATATTACTTAGTAGATTGAAACTCATAATTATTTGATAAAAATTTAATTTTTTTGAGATCAAAAAATAGATAGCACATTTGAAGAAATGTCACCAAACAAAACCTAATCCATCTCACATTAGTTATCTTTGAAAACCCTACATTTTCTAGGTGAGTTAAGTGAGATTGATTGTAAAATGGATTGATTTGAATAAAAGAATTATATCATCAGACATATCAAAAAATCATAAAAATGTATCTCTATCGACCTTGTTAAGTCCAACCTCTATTGTAATCTATAAATCTAAGTAAAAAAATTCAATAAAATTCTTTAGTTTTGTTTGTGTTTCATTTTCTTTAGATTCCAATTTAAAGTTTATCAATTTAAAATTTTATTTTAATTTATGTAAAACTCTTTTTTTGAAGCCTAATTTTTAATGTTTTTTCTTGTAAATACTTCAAGGCTTGATTACAATTTTAATATTAGTTAAGTTTGCTTATGTGCAATTACTATACTTAGCAAATCTAATAAAAAGATTCAAAATATTATCAGAAGGAAATTTTTAAAATATTATTGTAACAAATATTTAAAACATTATTAGAGAAAATAAAGGATTTTTTTTTTTAAATTTCAAACATGTAAAAAATTTTATTAATTTATGGCTTTTATTTTGGCACCCAAGCCAAAAGTTTTGTGGTAAAAGCTTTTGTGGGACTGACAGACGTTTAACAAATATATATTTATATGCAACATTTAAAAAAAAAAAAGAGAATCATTCGCTAATTAGTGATATTTTTTGCACTCTATTATATAAAAATAATTAATAAATACTAAGATTTATTAAATTATAATATTTAAAATATTTCTCCATTCTTTCTCCCTTTAGTCCCATGAAAAATATGTAATAGGCCCAGCTAGACTCTACATTTAATGTGCTTAAAGCCTCAAGAAACAATGGGTCGAATTGTCGTCTAAAAAAACCAGTAACAATTAATTTTGCACTTTTATTAAAATTTCAAAATAAAATATCTTCATCAATAATGTAATTTCAAATATATGAATCTCTTATTAGTACTTAATAATAACATTTTAAAATAAAATCATAGTTAATTGATTAAAATCATAAATTCAAAACTACTCAATCAAATGGATCCTTATTGGACATTTGTTATTCTAAATATTTTAAAAATATTTTAAAAGATATAAAGTTTTTTAGATATTTTTCTTCATTATAACTTGAATTTTATCCTCTTGAAAACCAAAGAATTACTAATCACATACAATTGAAGTGAATTAATTTCATTGATGCATGAACCATTTGATTTTTTTTTTAAAAAAAGTCTCTTTGTAACAAAATTATGGAAACATGAAGGTATAATTTAATTATTTATATAAATTTGAAATTGCATTTAATCAAATGGGACTTTGAATGGTTTTCCACTCATATTACAACTAACACAATGTCTAACCCAAACTACAGATAACTACTAATTTCAATATCCATTTCATTAAAAAATTTATTTATTTTTTCTAATCAAATTTTAGCATAAAAAATTCCTGATAAATGAACCCTTTTTTAGTGTGTATAATATGAAAAATAAGATAAGATAATCAATTTATTTATGCACCAATCATAGCATTATCATTATCATTAGTTATATCATAATTATCAATTTTAGATAATACATAAGGAGTATATAGCATAGCTTATTCTTATATTAAGACACAATTTAAGTCTCGAAATAATCTTGCATTAACATTTATAATAACATCACAAACCACTCTTAAATCATAAGGATTTATGACCTAAGATATTTCATATTCTTTTTCTAAGAAGCATCTTGAAATGTCTAGACTTTGTTATGAAGGGCCTTATAAAATAAGCTCTTATACGCAATACTGGCACATATGTTCTTTTCTCATGAACTTTTATATTTCAAATATTTGCACAAGTCTACTATAATGTGATATACATGATTTCTCTTATTATGTTTTATGGATATTTCTTTAAAATTTACTAAAAAGTAAAATATAACTTGTTTCATTCATTTTTTAATATCAAATACATAATCATAAAGGTGGTTCAATGGACTCTCCCATCGATGGATTTTATCAAATTAAACATTCATGGATTGTTTAGAGGGAATCTCAACCCTACAAGTTGTTGTGGTATTATCAGAGACTATTCGAGTAAAGCTATAAAAGCATTCTCAATTTACATAAGGTTTAACACAAATATCAAAAATGAAGCAATGATAGTATTATTTGGTTTAAACTTATGTCTTACCAAACATTATTATAGAATCATACAATAAATCAATCCTTGCAATGATTTAGGGTAGCATGGAAATCCCTTGGCATATACTATGCCTATTTAGTCAAATTAATTGATTCTATTTTAAAGTGATTTAATTCCAGCACATATTTAAAGAAGGCATTGCAGTGGCCAACCAATTAGCTTAATTAGCTAGTAATTTGTCTTCATTTAGAGGTTATGGATTCATAACAAATTCCAAAAGTTTTATCATAAGCTTGATGAGTAAAGATGTTCATATATTCACACAATGATCATAAAGAAAGCCATCCAATTAGTGCCCCTCAATTAGACGGATGAATTTCCTTCACATGGTCATTAAGGTAGTCACAAGCCGATGGAAATCTTCATCAATTTTATGTCCATTCATCTTCTCCAAATTCACATTGGAATAATGTAAAATTAGGTGGTCCTTTAGACAAGTCTAGTTTTCTAGCCACTCCTTTATTCTCCTTCAACATTTGCAATTATATCCTCTAATTAATCACATGACAATCTTTTATAAACTAACTGTCTAGTATACCTTAATTTATCATCTAGTACTACCTTTCAATCTACCTTAAGGAAAGACCAACTCATGGAATTAGTTAAGTATGATGGACTGTGTCAGGATCTCAATTCGGTTCGAATCATCAAGGGCTTTGTTTGGATTTATTTTTCCTTCACATGTATTTGTATCGTACTCATACAAACACCAAGGCTTAGACAAATGCAATAGGCCTCATTGATCATTCTAACATCATAATGTTATGGAATTCATTATCATATTGGATGATATCTTAATTTACGTTAAGACTAATATCGTCTTCTAAGTACACTACCCGTCACTGATCAATCAATTTGTCCATTGCACTTTTGATTTGTGTTAGTGTCAATTTGACATGGCCATTCACTATCAAGGATCAGAGACAAATACAATGTCACTAATTTGTTCCTCATATATCATAAAGTTATGAAATTCATCTATATTTTGTATGATATCTTACTTCACAATAAGATTGTCATCGACTAGGTATATTATCTGGTGCAAACTAATCGAATTTGTTTGGCATGCTTCTAATTTGTCTTAAAATCATTTAGTTATGATTATACATTAATAAAAAAATTAGATTAATCCAATAAGACATTTTTCTCAATTAGTGTAGTACAGCTCCTCAATTGGCCTGGTTTTGATGTTTTACTAATCTTTTTATAAAATGTATGTCAAAATGGATCCCCTAATACAATACAACAACTCCTCAGATCAAAACCAGTCATTGTGCTCTTCCATGCATTTATACCATCGTGGTGCATAAATTATGTAGAATCGATCATGGTCATCGTGGCAAGATTTGTGCATCACACTCATGCAAATTTAGAAATATAATGGGTTGTACCAAAATTTCAATATGACTCTCCAAAACACTTAATGTTAACCATATAACATATGACATTCATCCAGATTAGCACACTAGAGTTCATCCTCACTTAACTTCTCAACTACAGCCTTTAAAAGTCTTTATTATAACACTAAGATTTAGCCATGTTCAAAACCCCATCTCTATAACCTTCAACATGTTATAGTAATTTATTTTCCAAAAATATAGCTACAATACACACACAAGAAAATATCCTCAATATTAAAAAACCCTTTTCTCATTTAAAAAGGAGTAAAAATATTTTTATTGTAGTAAAAATATTTTTATTGTAGTAAAAATAAAGATAATTTTTAATTCAATATTTTTTAGGATAAATAATATCAACTCAAAGTAAACACAAAAATTCTCATTATAAAGTAAATTAAATACCCATATATGTCATAAACCATATCAGCTATTGCGACAGCTTAATCTTATGAACAAAACTTACTACAAATTATCTTAAAATAAAATATTAATATAAACTTGTGCCTGTCACTTAAAATGTTTAAGCAAAAGAAATTGTTGAGTATATTGAGAATATTTTCTCTTAGATTTCTCATGATATGTATCATTATCAACTATAATGTTTAAGTCAAAGAAATAATCAAACTTTCTAACACAAGCTTAATAGATAAAATCTATATTTAAGAATTTAAATCATTATAAATTAGTAACAGCCACATGCTAGTCAATAAGCATATATGGCATACCTTACATGACTTTCCTACCCGATGCAACCACGAATAACTTTATCACCAAATTTGATCAACATTTATTTACACTTTTGAGGACACTAACCACCAAACTATGTAAGGTTGATGAAAAAATTAAATTAAACTCTCTTTGAAATTAATTCATATCTAAAATATGATCTAATTTTAAAATTAAAATGAACAAAATATTTTCTAAAAATTTCTTTTTTTTCCTGTGTACACATTTGCAAATCTCAACAACAAAATACAAAAAATATATATAAATATCATAATATCACATATTTTAAAAATAATCTTAACAATATCACTTCAGTAGCATATCCACATAACAAAAATAATCACAAAAGTTATAAACATCTCCATCTCCATATAACTTAGATACAATTATCCTAAGTGACTCCCTTTTAAATAAATAATATAACATCCTCAAATCTTCAAACAAATAAAAATCTAATTGTCTCATAAAACATATTAAACATTTGAAAAAATAAAATATTTCAAAATATAAAATAAATAAAGAATTAAATAAAGCTCATTAAGACAAGTATAATGATATTTGTTTCGTCTCGATCAAAGTTTGTTTGAAATTATTATGAATTATTGAAATTAATGAGTGTATATAATAATATATTTTTATTTTAATACTAAGTGTGCATGTGTCGTTCTTAAATGTTCGATTTCATGCTTGCTTACCAAAATTTTACCAAAGAGCCACCTTACCAATGGTGAGGACGTTGATTTTGTTGACTTTTGAGGCAATCAAGGATTGGAGGCCAATTGTAATCGTTGAGAAACTTGCTTAAGTTGAAAAAACTAAAATCCAAAATCAATTTTATTTTTCCAAAATTAAACTACAAATTTATGAGATTTTTAACAAAAATTATTATGTGATTCTAATTAGAGTTTTATATTATTATTTGGAAGATTAGAGAAAAAATTATCAATAATAAGAAGATTAGGATTTCAAAAAAAAAGGGTAAACAAGGAAAGAGAGAGAGAGAGGAAAGAAAGCAATTTTATAATTTAGAAAGTGAGTTATGTAATTATATATTTATAATTTGAGAAATTTTAATTTATGTAAAAGAAAAATAAATTGTTTTGAAGAAATTACAATTAACAATTTTCAATTGATAAATGGGAAAAGTTGAATAGCTACAAGTTAACCTCAAACAATGAGAAGAATTATATGGGGATTAGGAGATTACTATACATGAATATGTAATTATCACATATAAAAAAATTAAAATTCAGATATGAAACTTGTTAAAAGTTTATCTATTTTATTGTGATATGCTAAGTATAGTTTTGCATATAATGTTATCATATTTTTTTTAAATTTGATATTTTTATTTGTTTAGTGAATTGTGGATTCATTATTTGTATGAGCTAAGTGAGTACAATTACTACATTTGTCATTCCCCTCCTAACCCATCTAGGCATTTATTGTCGATGAATCCAATTACAACCTAATTTTCCTTTGTTTTACTTTCTAATCAAAAATAAAATTTTATGATTCTAAAAAACAAACAGATAAAGTCTCTTATAAATTATTTATTTTTGATATACAATATTATATATATATATATATATATATATATATATATATATATATATATATATATATATATATATATATATATATATATTAACAATTAATATCATATGAACAATAATGTTTATCATTCATATAAAATTTAAAACTAAAACCACATTCAAATCTTAGTTCACATCAACCAAGTTCACAAAATCTAAAAAATTCATAAGATGCACAAGATATAAGCCACGCATAACTCCTTAAATGCAACAATATAGGATAACATCAAGTTGAAATAACATCATATAGTATCACAACCACATTGTAGATCTCTTTGATGAAGTCTTAAATATTTAACATATACTCATTATATACTTGAATCTTCAGTCCTACTCAAATCCCCATCTCAATATTATGAACCTAACTTTCTTGTATTATAAGTATAAAAAATGAGCTTCAAAAGGCTTAATAAATAAATCATAAATACCAAGAAATATAACAAAAAATATAAAGAATAATAATTCTATAAGATAAATAATAAATGACATAAGTAAAAAAGAAAAAATTATATTAAATTGAAAAGCATTAATAAAAAAAATGACTAATTTGGTCAAATTTATATTTTTCTATTTATGTCTTATTTTTTTATTCAATTTTCTTTTTTAACTGATTTCTCAAGTCTAATTTTAGCTATATTTCTCTATTAACTATTATCTTTACTAAAATATCATATTATGTTTATATGAATACCTATCAAAAGATCTCTGACGAGTAAGTCTTCGCCATAGACATATTAATTAGTAAAAAAATCATGCAAATCATCACTAATATAACTCTAAAAACTATACTTAGTCACTCTATAAATCTAATGATAAGCTTATGTCAATATCTTTAGCATGATCTATACACCCAACCATCTTATTAATTTGAAGACAACTAGTGACAAACCTTTAAGAGGTTAATCATCACAAATTTGGCCAAAGTATAAGCAACAAATTATAATATAGCCCTACGTACTACACCCAAGCTAAGGGATAACATCATAGGAAAATGTATATTTCTTATTATTTTATCATGTTTATTCAATGTGTCATTCTCATGCTATAAATTAATCAAATAATTACAAATTTCTTAATTACTTATAGACATCTCTTCTTTCCACTTTAAATTCATATTAATCATGCTTATTTATTAACAAAAATATTTAATCTGATACCCAGGTAAATAGGATATTAATTTAAGCTACAAAAGTCTTGTTAACCAAATTCAAGTTTATGACAAATTCAATTTCATAATTATAAATGAGAAATATTATTTTATTACAACATGCTTAAAGAATATTAAGTAAACAATCATACTTATGTTATAATTAATAAATTTATCCACTTGATATTTGTGCTGAGAATCTATTTCCTAAATCAAATTACCTTTTCGATCCTACACAATAAAAAATATATCCAATCATATTCTTTAAAACATATATAAATTATTTTATAATTAAATTAATCTTAATTTACAATCCTAACAAGCTTAACATCTAATCTTTCTTAATTTTTCTAAGCATGTACACATTTAAACATAATTAATTTCAAAATAATAATAATAATAATAATAATAATAAATATTACTTTAATTCTTCCTTTACATGGCTCCTCTTTCACATTTTTACACTTACAACAAAAAATTCCTGATTTCTAAATTCAATTAGATTTTATCTTCATTTTCATAATAATAAAAAAGGTTTAATATCCTTAAAATTTCTTGATTCTAATAACAATAAATTAAAATCTTCAATGCTAGAAAAATCAAAACAACCACTTTGATTTCAACTATCATAGTGAGAAGCCATGCATGGTTAGGGCAAACTCCAAAATCAACAAATGGAACAAAAAAAGGATACTTAACCTACTAAAAATTTCTTACCTACAATTTGCTAGTATTCATGTAAAGGAAAAAATATCTTTTTTGATAGCTTATAGTTTCCATCTAACCAATGAAAATTTCAATGACATGGGTTGAGATGAAGCAAGAAATCAAAAAAGAATGTTTCCATTTACAAAAATCAAGTATTTCTCTTCAATTTTGAAGCTTTTCATGCAAAAAGGAAAGGGATTTAGGGATTGTATGTGCTAGAGATAGGAAAGAGAAAGGAGACTTTGAGTGTTAAAAGTAAGTTATTGATATATTTTTTTAATAATTAACTATAATGTACTAATTAACAATAATAATTTCAAAAAAAAGTTTAATTCTAAATGAACTCCTATTAACATAAATGAATGCCATTAAATTTGTCATGAAAACCTCTATTAAAAAAATATTTTTATTATAAAATTTTGAAATATTTTTTTCTGTGACACACATTATAAGATAAGTCATAAAGATCATTTAATATATTATTTAATAAATTTCTTATGCATATAATATCAAATTGACATAATAATAAAATTCAAAATGTTAAATACATATTGCAAAGCTATAACAATTTTACAATAATATTTAAAATTTTAAGGCATAACAACATTTATCAAATTACAATGAAATTAGTAAAAAAATAGAACTAACTAAACTAAATTATATTATTCTTTTGTTGCTAATAACCATTAAATCACATAATTACATTTGTCTCTAAGATAAGACTAGTGATTAGTGGGCTATAAAGCTTATATTTTCACAATAGGAGTAGCTAGTGACCAGTGGGTCACATAATTAAGATTTATCATCGTGATCAAGGTTAGTAGTCGATGGACTATATTATTAGGTTTATTACAAAAACGTTATTCAATTAAAATATTGAAAGTAACAAAATATAGATATGCATGAAAATTTGATATAAACAAATCATAAATAAAGTTTTAATTATAACTAAGTGAACAAAAAAATAATTATTGATTACTTCTAGAGATAATGAGAGTAGTAGTAAGATCATCATAAGATTTATTTAGTTAAGTGAAAACAAATGTTACTAAATAAGATCATATTATAAAAGAGAAAGAAAATAATTTAAATTTGCATGTGTAAGTTATTTGTTCACATATTAGATATGTCATAACATGTTATATTATTTAAGTTATACAACACTTTTTATTTCATTTATTATCTATTGCTTTATTATATGATAGCTTTAATTATAATAGTTTTAATTATATTTAAACATATTTTATTGTTATCTTTTGCTTGTTTGGCCTATGATAATTGGTTCGATTTATTTTTGGTGCTAACATTTCAGATATATTGGAGCCACAACGTTAGGGAAGAACATTAATTAGCATAATTGGTAAACAAATTTTAAAATATAAAAATATTAAGATAAATAGTTTTGTAATCTTATATTGAGAAAATATTTTGCATTTTATGTTATAAATTTGAATGTAACTTTGAAATCAATACTTTGACTTATTGTGGATATAGAAATAAGGTTTGTGATAGTTTTTAGTTATGGATATAAACTACATGACTATTATATATATATATATATATATTTTTGTGTGCGTGTATGTGTGTAATTATTGATGTTGTATAATTAAAAAGTAGACAATTTATAAAATAGAATTTCTATTTGAAATTTATAAGTTTGAAGAAATTAAGGATTTTACGAGATGAAATAGTTTAAATTAAAAAAAATAGAGTTTGTGGTGAGAATAATTATCATATTAGTGGTATCAAAGTGGTTGAAGTTTTAGGGACTCATGTTTAAATGGTAGGATTTTTGAATAATTGAAATTTTAGAGATCAATATATATGTTTTGCATGTCTCCATCTTACAATGATTTAGCAATTTGTCCCTTCCTTGTTTATTTGTATATCTACAATTTATGAGATAAAATTGCATACTAAATATTTCACCTATGTGTGTTAAGATGGAATTAGAGATGCACATCCCAGTGAAGAGGTCATGACTAATAATAAGAAGACAGGCCTCCTTAAAAGGATAAGATGAAAAAAGAGCAATTGTTTAACAAATTGGTTAAATTCTTTTTACCATGAAGAAGTACAGCCTTATTTACCAGCAAATCTGAGGAAGCATAAGTTGATACTTTAGTGGAACAATTCTTTAAATTACATCTTCAATATAAATGCTATAAACCCTATGTAGGTAGAGGATTAGCTAGATAACATTTCAATATTGTTCAACATCATATGTTGTCCTATGAGTAGAAGAGTTTCTTTGGACACTCTTATAATAAAAGGTGTAGGAAAAGACTGTTCGACTAGCCAAAAAAGACTAATATTTGAAGATAAATTGAACTTGGAAATATCATGTCAATATTTTTATAACTTTCAAGGAATGGTAGGTATATTCTCCCCTCGATGAAGAATAATATAAGAGAATAATTGAGTTTGCTATATCAAGGTAGCCTAACAATCACAACTTATAAACAAAAGTTTGTATCACTTACTAAATATGTACCAAAATAATGGCCATTAAGGGTAAAAAATATTACATGTTTAGAAAATGATTGTAAGATTTTATTAAAGATATTATAATTTTTTTATAATTTTCTTCTTATAAAAAACTAATGGAAGTAGTTTAGTGTGCTAAATAGGATTAGACTGCTAGGGAAGAAAGAAGGAATTCAACAAAAAGAAAGAGGACAAGTTTTACATTTGAACGTGAAACAAAATTTAAAATGCCAATAGCTGTGGAATCTAGGTCACAATCTTTTGTAGCTCTTGTTGAATCATGAGTTAGTAAAAAGTTACAATGCAAATTTTGTACAAACATATCACTAAGGAGGGTATTATTAAGTAAATCTAATTAAATGCTTTAAATGTCAACAACTAAGATATATTTCTTTATTATCCATAGAATGATAAAAAGAAAAAGAAAAACCAATAATCTAGTAGGTGAGTAAGAACCATTAGAGGCTTCGTGATAATAGGGCCTAATAGTACTCTACATAGTGCATATGACACAAGTAGAGTACATACTTGTACCATGCCCTAGTAGATGGCATAGCCTCGTATTTATGCTATTACTAAACATGAAATTCCTACATCATCAGATAATATCATAAGTGCTCTTATATGACAAAATATACTAATAATAGTTCTATTTGATTATGATGCATCATGCTTCTTCAACAATTGATTTGATTACAAAACTATTAGCTAAATTACATGTGTTAGAAGCCTCTCTTTTTGTAAAACTATCTATGGGAGTACAAGTTAAACCATACAAATATATTAAACAAAATGTGAAAATCAATAAAAAAATCTTTTAAATCCTAATTAAATGTCATAAACTTATCACATTTGTCATTCCAATGATAGATTGGTAAATCATTCTATTAGGTCACCATTGTTTGTTGAGTGAAGAAAATAAAGATTCACATGATTGATGATACTAATTTAGTATATTTTAGAGAGGAAACAAATATCATAATATCTATCCTGAAAGCTAAAAATTAGTAAAGAAAAGATATGAGTGCTATTTTACTTCAATCCAAAATGTTGGAAAAAGGAATTGTAGTTACAACAAGTCTTTTATTGTATATGAATATTCAAATGTCTTTCTTGAAAACTTGCTTGAAGTGCTACCTTTTAGAGAAATTGAGAATATAATTTTCTTGGTAATAGGTGCATAACCAATTTCTAAGGCATCATATAGGATAGCTCCACTTGAATTATAAGAGCTAAAGGTGAAACTACAATTAAGTGAATTTTAGAGTTTTAAGATATATTTATAATTCTCAACTTTATGCTTAGGATAGACTTATAATTTCATATATTTTTGCTTAACTCTAATCCTTTTAGTGGAGGATATATCTATAAATAAAAAACTAATATGTGTGTTTAAGCAAAGGTGGTGCCAACTATCTATATATATTACATCTAAAGGTGATAACATTGGATTATAAATAAAATATTATTATCTTAATTAAATTGTAATGATAAATTGACATTAGTACCACATAAAAGTAAGTATTTAAGCATGTTTATCCTTCTTGATATGCTCTACTCCATTTATGAGAATTTATGAGTGTCGTGTTTAGTGGCTACCAAAAGGTTGGACATAGCTATGCAGAGCAATGTCTACCATCATGGAAGAGTGCAATGAGCCCTAGTTTTTTGGTTGTTGTGTCTCACGATCTTGCTATCTGTAAAAGGATCTGATTCAAGAGGGTGTTCAAGTGTATGGTTTTGATGTTTCCAATAAGATATGGTCCTTATCTCCTAATTTCAATTTCGATGTTACATGAGTACTTTGAGGTTGTTGTGAAGAGAGGAGAGTGATGGGAATAGAGAAGGGCTTGGGTTCAAAGGAAGAATAACTAAAGGTGTTTTGTCAAAATAGAAGAGGATAGGAGAGAGAGAGAGAGAGAAAGAAAGAGAAATCAAGGGCTCAATCAATTAAGAAGTAGAATCATGCCAAACCAAAATTAAACTAGATCAGACCAAGCAAGAATGGGCATGGGACTTACAAGAGGCACTCACGAGTACATAAACTCATGGTAATCTAGGTCCAGAATCAAAACCTATTCCAAACTAGAGAGTGGAGGAGAAAGAAACCTGAGAATTTAATAATTAAATAAATAATAAAATATTAAAATAAATAAAAAAATGAATACAAATATAATAAAATGACATAAAATATGAAAATTTTGAGAAAAAGATAAGTGAGAAGTTAAAAGAGTTTGAGAAAGCATATAGAGGCAAATACTTTTGGCTTAATAAGATATTTGACATGGGTTCAAGTGTAATTAAATACAAAAAAATTAGGTGATTATTTATCAGTGAGATTATGTAATAATTTGTATGTATGCATGTTATAATAAATCAATAGAATAGAGAGATCATGCCAAAAAAACTATATCTTAGATTTAAATAGATAAATTTAATAATTATGATGTAAATTAATCCCTGATTTATCTACAAAATGATATATTTTTGTGTGTTATTTTTTGGTAACTTGTAATGTACAGTATTAAAACTATTTTGTATAGTTTTTTTTTGTTTATTTTGACATTCTTGCTTTAGTAGCACATGATTATTGGCATTAATTATATTAGTAATGTTATAAATATATTGTTATAACTTTCTTTTATTATGATATAAAAATAGCATAAAATAGATATAAAGTATGGAAAATATTTAAATAATAGTTATGGTAAGATTGGAGATGGATTTGATATATACCTTAGGAGGGACATAACTTTTTCTTATAATATTATTTTCATGACAAAGATTATCCCATTATTAGTGACATGACCTCATATGATCAAAGTGTATTTGACCCACTACCACTACTAGTGATATGACCTCATATGATTAAGTAAGATTGTTCATTATTAGTGATATTATCTTATATTATTAGGATTTGATTATTTCATATATATGATATAAGATGAGAATTTTTTACTTATATCTACATGATACAAGTATTTAGATGATATAAGAAAAGAACATCTCATCTATATTTACATAATATAGATCTAAATTATATAGGGCAAAAGACAACCCATCTATACTCACATAATACAAATAAGTATAATATAAGGTGATGCTTGCCCATCTATATCTATTTACAAATATATGTGTACATGATATAGAATAAAAATAACCCATTTATATTTATATGATATCATATAAGGATTGGTTATATATTATACAGGATGAGGATACCCTTTTATGAGATGTATGATATTATTATTAACTTTAATTATTTGAAAAAGATTAAAATTTTAAATATAACAAATGAAAAATAATAGAATTATTTATGTCATTGATGATTATTGGTTTATTTGCTCATCCTTAATTTATTTTATACTCCACTGATTATGGATCATTATATTATTATTTTAGATAATATAAGATGAGCACAATCTATTTAATACAAGATGAGCAAAATCTATTTATACTTACATTATATAGACATACATAATTCAGGATAAATATTACTCATTTATATCTACAAAATATATGAAAAAGATAGTCATATATATCTATATGATACATACAAATATGATACAAGATGATAATATACTATTTACAATTATATGATATCAAATAAGGATTACCCATATATAATATAGGATGAGAATATCCTTCTATAAGGCTATTAAATTGGTATTGATTTTAAGGATATAAAAATGGTGAAACTTAAGATAACAAGGATTCTTTTCCTCTTAGGATAGCAAGTAGATGCAAATTAATAAGCAAGATGAGTGTCATTAAATGAGGCCCAGATAGAGAGCTTGCAAATGGGCTCAAACCTAAGAAAGTGCTCATATTGCACAAACTTGATCTATACATCTAGCACAATTCTTATGAGAACCCCTCGTAAGAATTTAGATTATAACTACAATTATAAATACTACATTGAAGGATACATAATCACATGATACAAGAGCATATAGCATAACACTTATTAATCATCAATGAAGATCTCTACAAGATAATAAAGAGACAAAAATACAGATTATTATAAATGTTATTTGATCATTGTAATAAATAATGCATACTATCATGATATATTACAAATATTATTAACATTTTTTAAATAATAAATAATGTGGATGTCAATAATAATTAAGATGAATGTCTGAATTGCTTAGTAATAAAGGCTTGTTTATAGCAGTTTTTGAGTTTTAGAAGGAGGTTTAAAGAAATGTGAATTTTTTTAAAAAATAAATCTTAAAAACTTTGATAAAAATAATATTTAATAAGAATTAAACCTTGGAAAAAATATAATTAAAATTGATATGCTGTCGATGTCGTAACATTTCTTATACGCGTCGAAAGCTGGTTCACATCGCAAAGTCATAGTCCGTTTCACCTTCGAAGTCTTTCGACAAAACCTAAATCCAATCCGAACTTGATCCGACGATCCGCCGAACACCGGCAGGTTCCGGCAAGATATCGCCGATCACAAACCGAAGGGGATAGACAGAGATCGGCAGAGGTTTCCGGCTTAAAGCGCGATGGCGGCGTCCATCGCGAACGTGATGCTCGCCCTGCACGAGAAGAAAACCACCTCCGTCGACCTCTATCGCCCTCTCCGTCACTACATCGCCGCCAACTTCTCTGAGCGCGAGGCTCAGATGGCGGAGGACGACCTCGACTCCGTGCGCCAGATGCGATCCGACATCGAGAAGCCCCCGGATCCCTCACTCGACTCCCGCCGCGACCTCCTGATGTCCTACTTCCGTGCACTCGCCCTGATCGAGCCCCGCTTCCCGATTTCTCCTGACCGTTCCCACGTCAACACCGTCACCTTCATTTGGTACGACGCCTTCAAGCCCTCGAAGAAGGCTTCTCTCCAGAGCATCCACCTCGAGAAATCCGCTGTACTGTTCAACATCGGCGCTGTCCAAAGCCAGATTGCGCTGTCGGCGGATAGGGCCTCGCCGGCCGGGCTCAAGCTGGCATGTAATGCGTTCCAGGCTGCGGCGGGATCATTTGCGATGCTTCGCGAGGCTGTAGCGCCGAAGCTTGCCACAGTTGGTGGTGGTACAGTCGATCTATCTGTAGAGTGCGCCGGAGTGCTCGAGCGGCTCATGCTTGCGCAGGCCCAAGAATGCTTCTTTGAGAAGGTTATTGCAGACGCCAAGCCACCTGGTCTCTGCTCTAAGGTTGCTCGACAGGTTTGACTTTCTTGCTCTCTTATTTTTGGTTTCTTCTTCGGTTTTGTGTGTTTAACCTTTGTTTATAGGATTGTGTGTGTGTGTGGATTCGCTGCCTCTGTGTTATCTGAAACCGTTTTTTAGGAGAGTGAGAGGAAGCATAATTAAGTAATTTCTTTTTTTCGTTTCACTGCCCGCCCTTCCCTAGAGAATTGTGAATTTGGCCAATTGTTTTGCAACCTTGGCACTTTGATGGCATTTGTTCACCTTGAGAAACTTGTTTCCTTCCTCGTGAATTGTGTATATTTCTTATTTGTGATTAATTTTTGGAATTAAGATTAAAAACAAGTTACTTCAATTCCTCAGATGAGTTTGAACTCTAGGTTATTTTGCGCTAATGTAGGTTGGCCTATTTTACGAGGAAGCTTATGCAGGATTGAATACTGCACCACTTAACCAGCATTTTGAGCGAACATGGGTTTCCCATGTTCAGTTGAAGGCAGCCCAGTTCTATGCAGAGGCTTGTTATAGATGTTCTTTAGAACTCCATGATAAAGAAGAGATTGCTGACGAAATAGCAAGGCTTAAGATTGGAATTAATGCCTTAATTGATGCAAAGAAATCTGCTAAAGGTGTTGCTGCACCTCTTCTTGATGCAGTTTCCAGATTGGAGAGCCATATGAACCAGAACCTGGAACGGGCAATCAAGGAAAATGACAGGGTGTATCTCATGCGTGTTCCACAAGCTGCTTCCTTGACAACGCTTCCTGCTGCTTCTCTTGTTAAGTCAATGCCTATGGCTGATGTCTTGGATGCTAGTAAGGAAAGGTTGTTCTCCAATATTGTCCCGGATAATAGTACTAAGTCTCTTTCAAGATATACAGAGATGGTTGATGATATTATCAGGACACAGGCTGAAAAGTTGCAGCAGGAGAGTGAGATCACAAGGGTCAAGCTTAAGGATATGGAACTTCCTGATTCTATCTTGGCACTTGAAGGTAGTTTTAGTTTGCCCATGGATCTCAAGGAAGATGTTGAGGCTGTGCAGATCAGTGGTGGCCCATTGGGTTTAGAAGATGAATTGCAACAACTCAGGGATTTGAGAAGAGTTAATCAAGAATTGTTGGTCCAGACTGAAGAGTTATTACAAAAAGAAGCAAATGAGGATACTCAATTCCGTACCCAGTTTGGAACAAGGTGGACTAGACCTCAATCTAGCACCCTGACTAAGAACCTTCTTGATAGGCTGAATAGATTTGCTGCAAACCTTAAACAAGCTGCTGAAAGTGATGCTAGGATTGAACGAGCTATCAGGGACAATTTCTCTCTCCTGGAAATCCTTAATCATAAACCAGTAAGTGGATTACATATTTCATTGCCTTCTTTCTCATGTTTGTGGCAGCATGGAAGCACAAGTAATGCAAGCCACATCTCCACTTGATAGTTAACAATCACAAAGAAAAGATAATTCTCATGTTTAATGAAATCTCCTTTGGTATGGAATGCAAAACGGTGGGTAATCTTTCTGGATAATTCTTGCATTTTGAGTGGCATTAAAAGAGTTGGCCCTTTATAATTTTTTATTTTCTATGGAACTTCATGGTCACCAAGCATTCGAAGGTTATAGATTATCTTACTAACAAAGCTTCCAAGGCCTATGATGCCAAATTTTTATGATGGTTTTGATTAACATTCTTAATCAAAATTAATTTTTGTATGTATCAAAGGGAGCATTTTATTTAAATAATAGATACTCATTCTCTTTGTACAATATGCATGCTATTTTCTATCGATGGTGGCAAACCATGTAGTGCTAAATCTCCAAGATGGCTGATATACATAATTATTGCAACAAAAATCATGCATTATTGTATTGATCCCTTAAATTATTTTTTTTGTAGCATTTGCAGTTTGCCATAGATGGACCTTTTATCTTTGTATAACTTCATTTCATCTTTAATCATGTTGAAGATTGGATTTGACATAATGATTGTTTGTTCATTGGTTTTGAATTATACTCGAGAATGGTAACTAAACCGAATTGTGGAGATGCTCCCTTTATTGTCCTAGGGAAATAAATATCTTTAACAGCATGCAATACCATTGATGTTCAATCTTATCTTTTACATTATGTCTTGATGACTGTGATAGCAATGCAGATCTAATCAAGCCAATATTAATTTGAATTCTTGTCCATTTGATGGTCACAATATTTTACAGTGCATTAGGATCAATATTTTGGGTTATTGTTTTTCTTCCACTATGTGGATCACCTTAATCCTTGCTTAACTTTGAATGGCATTCATTCCAAGGAATCAAAAGCACTTATGTTATGAACCTTCACTAACAAACCAAACCACAACTTGTAGTAATTTATGCTTTTGGTAGTGTTGCACATTTGTGGGTATACTTTTATATACCAATGTATAACCTTTAACTCCAAACAATGCATTTAATAGTTTGATGGTTGTTAGTACGCTCTGCATGCCAATCGTTTATAGAAATTCGTTTTGAGCAATGTTTGAAACCAATACCTTAATTTTTTTAATTTGCTTTTTGAACAATTGGTTAGGCCTTTTTTTGATAGATTATTTGGTGAGGAAAACTTAGGGCAAAGATCTAGCATTAATTTAAGTGAGAGGAGTCAAGTTGGTTGTTGAGTGAGAGAATTCATCTATTGGAAGCTCAAGTTTATGGGGAAAATGTCGAAATTAGGAAATTGTGAATGCAACAAGAGACCTTTGTTGGTTTGCATGAAAACACTACATAATAATTGATGGTCTCATAACCATATGGACTGTACTTTTTTCTTTTCCTCATTTTTAGTTCTTCAGATCTCCTATTTATATACCAGATATATTGCTTTTGATGGGGCTATATATATATATATATATATATATATATATAGAGAGAGAGAGAGAGAGAGAGAGAGAGAGATGTCTACCTAGTTCTTAGGATGGTTTTATGCAGACATGTGGAATCAACTAATTATTGGTGGCCATGATGGGATAGCTCTTGGTGATTGGGTTGTTCTTGAGGGCAAGAGTGCAAGTTGGTATTTATCCCCTTTTGTAAGATTTGTTGGGTAAAATCATTGTCAAATCAAGAGTGTTACTCCATGATAAATGACCTTGGTTATGGCATTTTATGCTTGGGTGAGGTATTCAAGGACCTTTAACAATCTCCTAAGCCCTTTGGAATTATTATAACTGACAAATTTTTGGGTTGGGCACAGACCAAAGGCCAAGTATTGGGTTCTTATGCATCGTCTGATTATCCATTTTGCCTTTTGGAGGGGTGGGAGTATTTTTTTTTTGTATCTACTTTGCCCTCTAACACTTAGGCTACACATTCATTTGGATATAATCATATGATAAAAAATGTATATTCATGTTTTTGGTAAAATCAGTTAAGATCATATCAAAGTAGGTTAAACAGTAACTAGGGTTTGAAGTTTTAGTTTTTATCACACTCCAACATTAATTCTTAGTAGTTTTTGTGCTTATGTTTATTTTTTATTTATTTTTAGATTGTTTATTGTTAAGGTTTTTTTAAAGTAAAACAGACTAAATAATGTCGAAAATAAAGTTTATTATTTTATTTATCATTTTAATATTGATGAAATATTATATCAAATTAATTAACTTTTAAAAATTATTTAAAAATCTAAGTGAAATTATTTTTTAGTATATAAAAAGTACACTATTAGAGAGTTCAAAATCTGTATTTATTTAGTAACCATCTTAAAATTAATGCTAAACTAAATTATATGTAAGTGCTAAGAACCAGATCCAACTACTCTTATAATAAAAAAAGAACTAGACATGTGCTATGTGCAATCTTTGCCTTAGTTTTATTTATAAAAACAATGATTTTAAATGTTGACAAATTGAAATGCTTGGAATCAAACCCAACATTTTTATTGTAAAAATGAAATGTACCTTCATCGCATGAAATAAATTTAAAAATTTTCTTTGCTCTAGTTTATTAAGAAATAAACTAAAAATAAAAGAGTTTGATTAAAAAATTTCTAGTCATGCTTTATATTAAATCCAAGGCCACTCTTTTAAAAGATGAAATACGTCTGTCACACATGTTGCAGAAAATTTGATTCAATTATGTTGAGAAATAAATATTAAAATTTTAAAACCTTGATTTAAAAAAAAGAAAAAAAACTTAGCTGGCTAGTTTTCATTAAAAAGTCAATCAATTGAGTAGGTGCACATTTGTTAAAATTGTATAAAATTTATATAAGACCAATTGTTCTTTAAGCCTTTTGTTTTAAATCTGATACCATTAGTAAGTTGGTTATGGGTTTTGGTTAAAACTGATCAAAATGGAGTTCCTAACTTGGTTTTTAATTCATTTCGGACAAGCTGTTCTAAGATCAGTGATTTGTACTATTTTGAGTAAGACTTGAAACATTGAGACTAAATAGCCCATTTTAACAAAGGGGATAGTAGAGACTTGCCCTTTGCTTTTTGATGTGTTGGTTGGTCTTCAACTTTCTATTTAAGTTGATCAAAACCTCAGTTCATCCTGTTTCTATGTTAGGTCTCCCATTGATTATGTTTTGTTATTATGTTTCTTAACCGTGATAGGAAGAGGAAATACTTAAGGCATTTGAAGATAAGAGGAAGAGGATGGAAGTAGATGCCCATGAGAGGAATCATGATCTTAATGGGAAAATGGTCGTATTGAAGTGGCGGCAGATAATAACAATGTGATAAATCATTTTATAAACTACTTAGCATATTATGTTGTGCTTAGAAAATATAGGCTTACATACATATATAAATGGTATGCATGATTATATTTTTCATGTCATTTATGTTAGATGTATGAATTATTGGGTAATTTATTGTTTAGTTTCATTCCTTGCATTTATGTGTTTGTCATCAAAATCAAGAATAGCTAGCTAGGGCTTATGGGGGCTCAACATGGTGTAGAAATTTTAATCATAATTCTTTACTTTTTTATTGTTTTATTGATCAATGAGTACATGTTGATTTTGGTCCCAATTTGTGCTTTAGTCCCTAATTTCCAGATTTTTCAAGATTGCACTACTAGTTATGAAATTGCCACACACTTAAGAGTTGATTGATATTCTCAACTCATAGTTATTTTTGTACTTACCTAATTCCATGCCTATTTTTGAAGTTCAATGCCACCTTAGTGAAATGCAAGATGTGATGGAATGACTTCTTGATCACAACTTTGATTTCTTGGATTTGAAAGCATTCTTGTAAACATTAGTTTGCCATAGTAGACCTTGCCTAGTTTCCCAAGTACACTTGATTTTGGCATTTTTCGGTTCATGGCTGGTATCATGGATCAATTTTATTTCCCTTCCATCAACTATAGAATTGGTAACTCCCTTGGTGTTGGCAAGTTATAGGAACAATGGCTTGTTTTGGATGATATGCTGGCTGGGTGAGGTACTTCAGCTCCAAACACAATTTGTTTCACTTTTGTGTCCATTGCGTTCCCATTGATTGGCTTTCAAGAACAAGATCGCTTTATCTCTTGAGCAAGATGTAGCACATCTCAGTTTAGTGATATTTCTTGCCAAATTTTATATTTCAATGAAGGATTTTTTACTTGGATATTATTGAGACTCTCTATTATGCCCAATAGAAATTCATGGAACCTTCTCGAGGATGTTTTGGGTTGAGTCTTCTTTGGTTCCTTTTGAAACATCTCAAGTACCTTGCATATGTCTTGCAGGTGTTCTTTGAAGCTTCTGCTTTTGATCATAAAATTAGAAGATATGCCTTGACATTCCTCCCATTTTAATACTTTAGTATTCTATCAATCATCCTTTGGTATGTTGCAATTTCTTTTTTTTTTTTTGTCCAAAAGGCATTACCTTCTAGCGTCAGGTTTTAAAGATAGTATAACAAGGGCCAAATTCTTTTTATCATGCCCACTTTCTTTATCTAATGATAACTGAGAAGATATCAAGCACGATAAGGTGTTATCCATTGTAGAATAAACCCATTCGTTAATAATCTAAAGATAATGTAAACTTTTCAATTAGGCTTGATTGAGATTGGTGAAATTAACAAATGTTCTTCATTATATGTTATTTTTCTTTATTAAGACTACATTAGGCCATTATTGATATTGGACTTGCCAAATGATCTCTTCTTAGAGCTAGGTGTGTGCATTATTGGATTTAAACTTAATAATAGATTATATTTTTTAACCATTATGATTATTGGACTTTCCAAATGAACCCTTAGCATAAATGGTGTGTATTATTCGATTCAAACGAAATAATTGAACCAAATTGGTGCTTTGACCATTTAATTTGGTTTGTTATCTATTGGTTTGTTTTCTTATTTTTGTTTATCTATACTCAATTTGTTCTTAGATCTATATAAAACAAAGGTGAATTTTTTGTTTTCTTAGGTGAAATTGAACTAAATAAAATGCTTATTTTTGGTATGATTTTCGTAAAAATTCAATCTGGTCAATTTTTTTGGCACATTAATTGAAATACGTTCTATTTAGTTTTTGACCAATCAGAGCAGCTTATTGCATACATCTATGTAGAACAACTTTGTAATTCAATTAGGTGCTAAACATCCCATTCATTGATGTAGAAGGGTAGACTCATGGTTTGCATTCAAGCTATGTTTTGTTATTCTCTCAGGCTTGTCTTATTGACCTTAAACAAATAAGAAAAGATGCTCTACCAAAATATTTAAGGCTACAACCCTTCTATTATAATCAAGATAGCAGAGATTATTGCATTGTTTGGGCTAGAGGGTCGATAGGGTATGATATAATGTTTCTCTTAGGTTGATCCATGTCAATTGTCATGAATGTAGGTGGAATTTAGGTGGCACTGTTAAGGTT
Organism: Vanilla planifolia; assembly: GCA_023846275.1. NCBI lineage: Eukaryota > Viridiplantae > Streptophyta > Magnoliopsida > Asparagales > Orchidaceae > Vanilla > Vanilla planifolia. The sequence continues at coordinate 6,103,765 of CM043870.1, forward strand.
GAAGAAGATCACCTTTGATTGTTACAATGTCTGAAGTTGTTTAGTACTTCACCATGCGGTGCATATTGGATAGCATGATTCGTAAGCTATTATGTACAGGGTGGTCAATCATAGCATCGTAGATTGAAGATGTCTTGATGATGAGGAAGCCTGTCATTGGGATCATTGAGCCCAACTTAGCACTAGAGTTAATTGCAAGTTGACATTGCCTATTACTGTTAAGGTTGAAGAAGATCACCTTTGATTGTTACAATGTCTGAAGTTGTTTAGTACTTCACCATGCGGTGCATATTGGATAGCATGATTCGTAAGCTATTATGTACAGGGTGGTCAATCATAGCATCGTAGATTGAAGATGTCTTGATGATGAGGAAGCCTGTCATTGGGATCATTGAGCCCAACTTAGCACTAGAGTTAATTGCAAGTTGACATTGCCTATTTCTTGGATAAATCATGCTAGAACTCATAAGCAAGGCACAAGCAAGCCCTTTTTGTTCTCCATCTTCTCAAACGAAGATGGTTTTAACTAAGCTACATTATCGACCCATATTTACCTACTTGAGAATTGTTACATGATACTTGAGTGATAGCATCATCTTATATGTTGCCAACTGAGAGAAAGGTAACTGGAATTGCATCCTCAAGTGCCCTTGATACTTGGCTGACTAATTTGATCAAGATCAAGTTGATCAGCTACTAGAGATAAATTAATGTTAATGTTGGAAAAATACTTGAATAGAATATAACAAAGGAAATTTGAGTAAACAGTTTACAGGCTGCATGAAATTAAATTAATATCAAATTGATGTACGTTAAGTATTGTATTAGTGGGTACTGCAATTAAAGAACATTTTTATATTGATTTTGTTTGTTTTTTGCTTTACAATTATAAACTATTGAACTTTCTTTACTCTTCCTTGTGTGTTCTTCATAGCTTCACTTATCCATGTGATAATAGCAAAAACTTTTTAATACATTTCAAGAACATTTATATAAAAGGATCATAATATTTTATGCCTTGAGATTTTGAAAATAAGAATTAGATCATAAGGTTTCAAACAAGGAAAAAATATAACATTTATAGATCTTAATTTTTGTTACAAAGTTAGCTGAACTTGAACCTTTTTTCCTATTACTATGAACAAAAGGATCAAGCCTCACTTGTAGCACCAAACAGTCCAATAGTAGGGAGCCTATCTTGCATTTCCTTTGGTTATTGGAGCTATGAACTCTTGCTAACTTGTTAACTTTGGTTCTAAGATTCTTCAAACTTGAGATTTCTATGTTGCTAAGACCTAAATATGATGTAATCCAGTTGAAAGCAATTTTATCTGGCTCATAAGCCAACAACATGAACTTTGAGCTCGTGATTCATTACATATTTAACACCACTGACTATCAAAATAAATTTTTGGATTAAAAAACCAACAACTAGGTAGGTAATTCATTTGATCTGCTAACTTTACTTGCACTACTTGTGATGACAATGATAATGTTAACATTGATCATGTGTTCATATTTTTATTTGTTACATTCTTTTATATTTTACAGTGGTGGCTTTGCATGTCTGGAAAGGTACAAACATGAATTTTACATTGAAACTAGCATGGATAAATTCTATGTGGGTCATTCATAATTCCCATTCGATATATGAAACATTATAAGAATTTTAAGGCCATGATATCTATTTCTAACTAATTTATATACCAAATATTTTAATTCATATTTGTAAGCAAAATGCTATCCTCTGGAATATTAAGTCATATAATATCAACCAAATTAATTCTAAATCACTGGCTGAGTTGTGTAATTTGTACATATATCAGGTTTTAATGAATGATGATTTACATTATTTCTCTATGGTAATTTATTCGAAAATGCAGTTTCATGTTATATTGTTGTTGCGTTTGAGAATTAGTTGTTCTGATAAGCTATTTTTCTGCACCATTAATTGCAGATAGAAGCTGCTCTCCCTAGTCTTGCAAGACCTATAATGTCTTTGGACAGTAATGAGGATGCTGTAGTTGGAGCTCTCAAGCAAAGCTTGGTAATATAAACTTTTATGATTCATGTATGCGGTGGAGTACAAACCGTGGCTTTATTTTTGGCTATTTGCTTTTTACTACTTGACTATTATACCTATTTTCCTTGAGCTTGGTTATTATTTATAGATGAATACTGAAAACATTTGAGCTTATTTGTGTGCTACACCATATTTATGAATTGGCATGCTTTTAGGTACAAGAAATTGCCATGAATGCTCAAAATCCCTTTTAAATATATGCATTTCACTATTAAACTCTTAAGATGTGAAGAGATTGCAGGTGAGTGATAGAGTGAATTTTTATCTCTCTTCTTTTAAAGAAAAGAAAGCTTAATCAAACCAACTAATTCTGTTGAACCACCATGAAACAATAAGTGAATTGAATGCTTGCAACTAAAACTGTCTTTGGTTTGTTTGGACAATATTAAAGAGCGCATGGCTTTTCTGTCATTTCAACAAGAAGAAAAATCAAGAAGAATTATGACTAAATCAAATTTTTTTTATAAAGACAAATGCACTAGAATTGTGGAAAAATTTATGCCACTGAATTGTGTAGTCTCTTCCCAATGTCAAATGCTGAGTCATTGTTTTTAGACCAACTTTACCATGAGTGTATGTGGTCCTTAATTTCTTACACTTTAAATGTTTTTTCTTGCACATTCATATGATTGATTCTTCTTGGCTTGTGAAACTGAAGGTCTGCATGAAAGTAATAGAACATTCGAATGGAAAAGTGTTTTAGATTGGCTTCTTGCTATTTGCATGAATGAAATGCAAGTTCCTATCTTTTTTTAACTTTTTCAATGCGTGACAAAATTGTTTTGAAAATTTGAATTCTTTCTCATGATTTTCACATAGTTCTCCACCCCTAATATATTAGATAAGCTTTTATTGTATTCTATTTGACAAAAACTTTTTTTTGGGTATTTTTGCTGTTGTTTTGCCATCATTTTGCATGCTTTCCTTCTCGTGCTTTAGCATTCTTACGTGAAATATAGTTGATCTGTGGTGCTAATAAAACTTATGTGCACCTTTTGCCCAACTTAGAGGTTTACCTCATCCCATCTTCAAAATCCAAACTTCTTTTGCATATTTTCGTGCTATGGATTCAAGGATTTGTAATCTGAACAGAGGCAATTGGAGAATCTAGGTGCACAACGGGCAGGCTTAGAGGACATGCTTAAAGAAATGAAAAGAAAGGTGTGCATCCTCTGAATTTTTCATAATACTGCGATTTAATCCCTTGTAAAGCATTTTGGGCGGATTCTACCTTTTTTTTGTCATTAAAGGGATAACTCTTCATAAATGGTTGTTTCTTTTGAAAAAGATTATCATGACAGATACAAACTGTAATGGTGCTGCTGTAATAGAAGTTGCAAATGATTCATTTCTAAAAGTTACTCAAACTTTCATATTATACAATGGATGGCACCTTTTATATGTATTTATTTGCAGGACATTTCATATCTGCACTTGTTATATTTTGTGTTTAAATGCATGTTTTCATCAAACGTTTATTGGTTCTATATTGTGTTTGGTCTTGCAGCATGACATGGTTATCCTTAGCTGTTCGTAGTCTTACAGTGAGTGCTATAATTCGTGTTGAAATGCATGTTTTTATCAAACGTTTATTGGCTCTATATTGTGTTTTGTCTTGCATTGCATTGCTGTCCTTTTCTGTTCTTAGTCATACAGTGAGTGTGGCTTGTGCTAAGTATAGAATTTTTTGTCCAGATCGCTTCTTACCTTTACAAATCAGCTTCACTTTGGAAACCCTTGGAGTTTTATAACTCCTATTTTCTAGCCTTATGTTACACTAGACAAATGAAGTTTAGGTACACTGGGGTTATTTTTTTAATTTATCTCTGAAAAAATCTTTTTGGTTGTATTTCTAGTTAAAAAAAAAATGATGGCAATACTGCAAAAAGGCCTGAACATATTGCATTCTTGGTGACTATCGATCTTCACTCAGCTGTATTGCATGAATGGTTGTATTTCTAGTTAAAAAAAAAATGATGGCAATACTGCAAAAAGGCCTGAACATATTGCATTCTTGGTGACTATCGATCTTCACTCAGCTGTATTGCATGCTTCATGTTCTATGTATATATTGCCAAAGAAATGCAGAATGTTCTGTTGAGAACTGTTTATTCTGTTGACCCATGAGTAGGCTGTGACTATGTCTGGTTTTGTGGAATGTAGGAAATAGGAAATAGTTAGATCTTGATGATAATAGTAACACACATTATTGAATTGCAAATTCGTAAAGAAGGATTCAAGATCATTTGACAATTTTGGCTTTGTTCTCTACTTAGTTTGTTGTTTGATGGCAGGATGATATATTACCAAAGTTATTGGCCATCAGTGGATCACATGATGACCTCTTCAAAAAGGAGATAGCAAAGTATGATTCTATCTGTGGAGAAATTACCCAAAATATTGAGGCCCAAAAGCAGTTGTTACTTCAAATTCAGGTAAAACCGTGTTACTTTTACTGCTTTTGGAAGGTTGAACCTTTTATTTATTGGCTTACATCTTCAGCTTGTATAGACAAAAGGGTATGATCAATTCTAGTTTGGGAACTATACTGCATTCTGCTATTTTTTCTTGATTGTTAGGCCAGGTTTTTCTTTTTTGGCTATCACAAGCATGGGATATTAGTGAGGATTCCATTGTTAGCTAAAATGTTAAAAGTTTGGTTGTGTAGATGTATCATGAAGAGTAGCTTTACCTTTTGTATTATTTGTTGAACTTGATCTTATAACTAGTGTTTGGTGGTTCTGCAACTTTATGGTGATCTTTTATGCACATATCGGCATCAAGTAGGTGGTAATATCTAGTTGTGTTTGGTTCATTTTTTTTTCTAAATGCTTCAAAATTAGTGATAAATAAAAATCCTTTTCCTATTGTTTTGGTCTGAAGTCTTGTGACTTAGTGCAATTTGGTCTTTTTGATTTATTTAATATTTTTATTTCCTTTTGTACCATTTATTAAATAAAATCAAAATATTTATATTTTAAAGGGAATTGCTGTTTCTTTGATTAATTTAATACGGCAAATGATATCTTCATGTCTCTGTCTTTTGACAGTTAAATTCAGTTATCCTGTTTTTGCCCCCATTTCCTAGTTCAGCATGTAGCAAAGAAAATGCTGTTACTGTTGACGATGATTCTTTGCACAATTATAACTATCAATTTTTCTCTGTTGTTCTTACTTTCTTTCTAGCAAGGAACATGTATGCTTTTATCTAATATTTTTCTTTTCCATTTTGTTTCAGGCACAGAATGATGAGTTTGCTGCCATATTCAATTTAGAAGATTACAAAGGTTTTCAAGCTTTACTCTTTATTTTAGTTCTTCTTTTAGCATTTTAGGATGTCTTTGACTTTGATATGATCTTTTATTTTTGGTTGAGTCTGAAAATTCCACGTTGCATATTACTGTCATCAAACACCTCTTATGGGTACACAAATAATTTGGCATCATTGAAAGGTGGTACATGACTTGGATATTTATTAAATGGTCATCTGGATCCCATTTTAGTATCAGTATGGTCTTTTTAATGGGCAAGTAATTACTCTTGTAGCAAATATTGTATTTCTTATATAAGAAGTGTCAAGTAGAAAATGCTCACAATGATTTGGTAAGTCCAACATTGTTTGTTCTTTATGTTTAACAGTTTCCTTTTTGTTTTCTCATTAATTGTATCAGTCAATTGTAGCTTCGATGGTGACAACTAAACAAAACACTAAACAAAATTTATCATCTTAATGCTTTTTTTTAAACCTAATACTAAACATAAACAAAATTAATTCAAAACGTAGAGGCTTATTGGGTGTATGAAGCTGTAATATTGGCAGTTAATATGTAAGAGTAGCATCCTGACAGACCGGATAGAAAGAAATTTTTGTCATAGGATTCAAAATATTTCAATTCCACTATCATTATTCTTATTTGATGGCTATGAACACATAATTGAGGCGAAGAGTAACACTAATGAATATATATATGCATGTATGTATGTATGTATGTATGTATGTATGTATGTATGTATGTATGTATTGATAATCATATTTGTTAAAAAAATACAAATCCAATTTTGTTGCATCTAAATTTAAATATTTCTTTAAAGTACCACCTACAAGGTAGCAAAAGAATAACTTGATTAATTTTTAAGCTGTTTATGTGCTCGGAATAAATTTAAATATTTATGCTGAAAATAATTAACTTTTGTGAGTTGGTATCTGTTTTAGATTTACTTAACTATGAAAACAATTATCTTTTATTAGACCTTTTTTTAATAAATTGAAACTTTTGGATGCTGAGATTCTATTTCGACTTTCTTTTATTATCTATACATATGTATAGCTCATGGCGTTTTTCTGGTGTTTCTCATTGAAACTGTTCTGAATTTTTTTTTTTTATCTTGTTTTTTTGGTTGCATTTAGTTGCTCGGGACAAGTGCTGCAAGCAAATTGCTGCTGCAGTAGCCAAATATCGAGAAATAAAAGAGAATATCAATGAGGGAATGAAGTTTTATGTTACTCTTCAGGTCTGTTTGTTCAATTTTATATAATGCAAGTGGCATTAAAGTGCATTCAATTGTTTTTTTTACATATATTTTCATGCTTTTCTTGGTGAGTAATAACCATAGCCTTCAATTAAGATATTTCCTTCACCCATTTGCCAACGATTTTTTCACTATTTTTTCCTTGCTCTGAAATAGGTATTTCTTTTTTTCTCATCTCATTGAAATGTCTTTTTATTCACACTTAGTATGTTTGAACAATGTTGAACAATGATATGTTTCTCGTTAGTTGGTCTAGAGCTAAACTTCGATCACATCTTTCCATAACTAAATCACCTTGCCATCCTCACCTCAATAATCTAGGTGCCAGCTTGTACTTTTGTTATCATTTTTCTTTTTGGTATCATGGGTTATTGAAGGCCATATCATAATTCTATAAAACTGCTTTGATCTAGAGTTATTTATTTGGATTGCATAGTAAAATTATCATACTTGCTTGTTCCAACCACATTGAATCATGTGACTAAAATCACCATAAATTTTTTTCGATGATACCAAGGCTTCACACTTTTCTTCCCGATTATTTGATGTCCCGTAGTTATATCAACTACTTAAGCTTGACTGATGGCTGTGCTGTACGGTTGCTTGGTCTTCTGACTGGTTTATACTAATCTTAAGTAATTTAATACATTCTCATTCCAAATCAGGACTTAGATAATCTTTAATTAACACAAAAATGTTAGAACTCAAAGCTTAAGCGGTGGAAGGATACAATTGTAATGGAAAAGTCCCAAGTAAATCTCTGTTGGAAATGAGTGAGTAGCTTGCGGCTCTCTAAAAATGTTCTACCTTTTAAATCTATGCAAAAGTACCCATTTTTTATTCTAACTTTTGCAACAGAGTTTTTGCAAGCTTTTGTAACATGCCTGCCATAAAGTAGTATATGGATTGGGGATCTTCTCTTCTAGTCCAAAGCAATGATGTTAGGTGACTAGTTGGTTCGGCAATAGGGTACTATCTCTCTTCTCTAGAAAGATGCAAACAAAAAATGGGTTTGCTTGAAAGCATCAAGTTTTAAGATAATGTTTAGCATTCAATGATGAAACTTATGTGCTTGTTGTGCTATATGAGTTCTAATTGACTAATCAACATTCTAATTGAAATATTATTTTGAACCATTAAAATAATATAACTAAAGAATATTGGTGTTTTCCAAACAGGATGCTGTAAACAACATAAAGCAGCAGTGCAGCGACTTCGTGATGACAAGAAACATTCAAAGTCGTGATATGCTCGAGGAAGTGCAGAGACAGGTCGCAGGGCTTAGCTTCTCATCAGGCCAGCCCAGCCTACCAAGAAGCATGCCTCAACCACCTGATGCACAACCGACCATCCGCCCGTCCCACATTCCGCCACCATACCAACATCTACCAAATGAGCAACAGCCAAGACCAGGCTTTAATAATCCATACACAAATTTCCCTCAGCAACAGCAACAGCCACCTCCTTACCGTGTCCCTGGACCTCAGTACCCACCGCATGCCAATCAGACTTCGGGCCATGATTTTGCGCAACCGGCTTACCCCGGTTGGCGTGGCCCATACTATAATATGCACCCACAGCAGACGACTCCCGGGCCTCCATCGTCGTACAGTGCCCCTCCGCAGTATCATCCTCACCAGGGCGGCTACTACCGGCCGCAGTAGAACAACAATCTCTACGTCTTCACAGGCAAGCACATTTCTGCATAGTCTGTAATCACTTGTTTCCTATAAACGATTGATATTGTTCTTAATATGTGATTATCCCTGTGGTGTATAAAATTTGAAATGCCTTCACTTTCTCTTGGTTGTAATTCTCCATCCTCTTTCAGCTGATAGACTTTATGGAACGCAGTATTAAATTTTTCCAGCGCAGGTATTTCTTCTTGGCCTTTATCTTGCATATCTGCAAATAAGCACTGCATCTGTTTTGATTGTCTTTGGATGATCTCTGTTGGAAATTTTCATTATGTCTATTTGTTCTTCTTAGAATTTTTTGCAAAATATTCTGTGAAATCTGCATTAAATGTTGGAATCAATGATTTGATTGGATTGTTCGTCTTCTTGATTGTGTCATTTGCATGTGCATATTTTGTTTCCTATTTCATGTTGTAAATTGGTTTTATTCGTTGCCTTTGGAATAAATGATTCATTTGACTGCATGTGATGGTTTTGTGGTCCAATTGTCTTGCTCTTTCGTTCTTCTTAGGGCATTATGTTGAGCTAATAGACTGAACTTTTTGATCCATACCCAAGTATGGGATAGTGAACCAAGCCATTACTTCCCATTCTAATTGGATGAAAACACCAAGAGGAGAAAAAAAGCTTCATTCAAACCATTTTCACGTAGGAATATGGTAGTTAAAATTGCAAAGCATTCTCTTAAAAGAATTGCAAAAAAAACTTTGGACAACCTTCTAAGGAGTTTAGTTAGACCACTTGAAGTGGTTTATATAAATTCAAAGGTGACTTTGAATTGTATAAAGATGAAATGTCTCGAATGTTCTTCTTAAAGGCTTCATCTATGTTTTGTAATGCTATTTTTTCATCTTCAGTGGTATAAAAAATTTCCTTGTTATTGGAGCATGTGATATGTTGATGAGCTAGTATATCAGTATGCTAATTGTTCATCCAATCTAATGACATGTATTTGTACTACAGTATAAGATATAATACGCTAATAATAAAGAGCATTTTTAAGTAGCATTCATATGTATATAAAAAGGACATTCTTCGTACAAAAAAAAAAAAAAAAAAAAAAAAAAAAAAGGACATTCTTCGTTTCACAGCATATACTCGAAAATTAAAATTGTTATGTTGATTTCCGATGTCAAAAAAAAAATATAATAAATTTGTCTTTTATAATGATTACTTCGGTTTTAATTTCATTCAAGTCGCAATTTCTTTTTGATTTAAGAAGCTTTCGATACTTCTCAGTTTTATTTATATTCAAATGTATTTATTTCAATTACTAAAATTATTTTATTCTAATGAAAAATTAAAAAATGAACGCCGTTGCCGGGGATCGAACCCGGGTCACCCGCGTGACAGGCGGGAATACTCACCACTATACTACAACGACTGTTATATTCTTCAAATGTATTCCTATTTACTAAAACCCTTATCTGAAAGTTGCTATTGTTTGATATTGTATCCTATTAATTTTATGTATTTTTAATAAATATCATATATGTATGAATATATCTAAGGATTTAGATGTGCATTATATGTACATATATCATGCTGGATATTTAAGATTATTTGTTTTATCATTTTAAACATGTTCAAAAACTAAATAAAATTTTCTTAAGGACTCAACCTTTAGTTGAATCATCCTATGCCAGTTTGTCTTGTAAGTTTAAGATTTTTCTTGATTGCTCTGAATGATATGCAAACTATCCTAAATGATTGGGTATTAGACATGACACTTGCCTCTCTCTTATCCGAATGAAGAACTAGGGTTGGACCAGCTTCCGGCCCGGTTCGACCTCTTTTGGCTAACCCAAGTTTTTTTTTTTTCCAATCTCTCTTGACATATCTCTTTTGGTGTGACCATCCATGATGAAGATTGACTGAGGAATGCATTCATGGTGGTTTAATTTTGGCTGCAGCTTTCTGCTTGCTTTATTTTTAGCTTTCTGACGTGCATTTTTCTTTTAATAAATGCTGGTTTCGTTTGAATGTGCACGCCTTTTGCTCTCCCATTTGAATTTTAATTTCATGATGATTTCAGAAATTCTGTTCTTGTCAACTTGTTTTGCTTTCTTGGTTTCAAACATCAGGCCGTTGAGGCATGTTTATTTTCAAAAATTTTTAAATTTAAAAATATTAAATGTTTAATCAACAAATTTTATTAGAAAAATGTTTTTATTGGTATTCAATAATCAATCATATCTACTATATGAACAAACATATCTAAGTTAATATTGTCCAACATTAACAATTTAATTAGTTAATTTTAATATGCATGAAAAAAAATGAAATTTGCACATGATACAAATAAAAAATAGTAAATGTTTCCTTTTTTTAAAAGAAAACCCAAATATTTATTCATCATCAAATTAATTATTAAATAGATATAAACAAAAAATAAAATAAATTCATAAAATATATTTTTAAAAAATCAAATAGTTTTAATTGAAAAAGAAGGAGAGAAATATGACAGAGAATAAGAGAAATGAATAGGAGAAGAAGAGAGAAAAAGAAAGAACAAAGAGAAGAAGAGGTTAAGAGAAAAAAGAAAAAGAGGCGAGAGAAAAGAAAAGGAGGAACTTACGACTAATGTTAAGAACATTGTTGATAAAGAAGAGAGGAATTGATCGATGAAGAGTAATAATGATGAAAGGGTTTACCAGTGGCAAAGGAATCCAATCAAAAGTAAGGTTTAGTACTTCATTATTTAGGGTGTAAAAGAAGAAAATTATAAATACCAGTCATGATAGACTATGAGGATATATATTAGATATTGTCTAACAACTAAATAAAATAATCGTTATTAAAACCTTACAAATATATATTGATCATCATAGAAAGTCATTGTACTAAATTTTTTTTATCAACTAGTAAACAAAAATGTTATATCAAATTAATTTCTAGCAACTTTTTGACAATCATTAATAATATGATACAAATAAAGTAATTAAATAAAAAATCCCCTAAATTTTATTTTAAATTTAGATTTGATAGTCTATGTTCTTTTTCTTTGATGTTTAACATGATTATGTTAATTAACTTGAATTCTATTTTTCAATTCATAATAACTATCATTTTAAAATATATTTTTTTTAAAATCAACTTTTGTTCTTAATTACAACCATCATTTGAAACAAACTCAATAAAAATTTTAAAAAGCATTATCAAGTATCATTTTAGATTTCATCTCAATGCTCTAATTAAAAATAAAAGGGAAAACATCCAATGCTTAAACAGGTAAAAACTTTCGCATAATTGAAATATGGTTAGTCATTAGTCATCCCACATGCCACCAATATCTAAATTAATTTCAATCTAAAAAAATATTACACTTTTATTTTATTTTTTCAAATTCTACAATAATTTTGCTATTATATATTCATTTTATTCTTAGTATAAGATTCTAAATGTATTTGTTGATAACTCTACTTTATTTGATGAGAATTTAAAAGATGACTTTTTTTAAGCTAAAATATCACTCCAAACAATATTTAGTATTTTGATAAAATAATGAACTTTTTTTTATAAACACATTTATTAAAAAAATATACAAACAAAAGTTAAAGCCTAAATCAAAGGAAATAAATGGTCCAAGGGACAAAATACTAGTCATCTTAAATTATATTGTTTAAGCTAAAATATCACTCCAAACAATATTTGTATAATTTATTTATTTATTTTTAATTATGGCTCTGAGTCTCCCCATCTTTAAATCCTTGTCCCATGTTACCATGTAGACAAAATGTAGCCGTTACAGAGGATTCAAAATTTCAAACGGTCGCTGTACCTTCCAACCGTTGACAATAGACATAAATTTGAAATCCAACATAAAAGAAAAAGCTTATAAAACAGCACGCTCTACTTCTTCCCCATCTCTCAAACAAACAACCCTAAAAAGAAACTAATGGGCATCTGCTTCAGCAAGCGGGGAGAGCCATCCTCCGCCACCAAAGCCCCTTCCACCGACCCACCCAAAGAAAAGGCTGCCGTCACAAAGCAGGAGAAGGAACCCAAAACAGCGAAGGAGAATCCCGTCTTCATCGAGGCCACGGCTGCCTCGACAGAAAAGAAGGCTCCTTCGGACGCAGAAGCGGTAGAGAAGGAGAAGCCGGAAGTTCCGGTGAGGAAAAACTCGCTGCTTGAGGAGGAAAAGAGTAGCAAGTCTGCGGAAGCCACCACCGCCGCCGACGATGAGCGGCCGGCGCCGCCTAGAGCATCAAGCTGCACAAAGGAGGAGATCGAAGCCATCCTCATCCAGTGCGGCCGTCTCAGCCGCAGCCCCTCTGGTAAGATCTCGAACGAGGCGGCCCAACCAGGTAGACAGAGGAGGCATTCCGGCTCGAAGAGGAGCTATGACTTCGACAAAGAGGGGAAGGAGGAAGAGGAGGTTGATAAGGCTGTGTCGAGGCCTTCGCCTCGACGGAGAACACCCGGCGGCGAGCGGTCCAGGAGCAAAGAGAGGGGAAGGCGAGGGAGCCGGTCTCCTGTAAAGAGGTCGGATGGCCAAACGTCCTCTGCTTCCGCCGGTGAGAAACTGAAGCAGCTGCAGCCAGCGAAGTTGGTCTCTGTGCCGGCAAGAGAAAAAGGAGCCCCTTTTAATAATGGAGAGAACGATGCGAAGAAGGTCCCCGGAGGATTAAAAACTGCATCTCCGAGATCCCAATCTCCGGCAAACGCCGGAAGGGTCTGCAATGAGAACCCCCTGCCTCAGTCCCTGAGCAGAAACTCCTCCAGGAAAGCAGAACAATCTCCCTTTAGGAGAAACCCCTTGGTCGATATCGACGAGAACCCCACCAGAAACCAAAGAGACGGCAACAACACCGGCATGTTTCAGACAAGAAAAGAAATGGATGATGTTTTGAAGAAGCATGTAAGCACAATTTACTCTTCTTCCCTCCCTTCTCTCTCTCATTATGCTTCTCTCACTAGTCCCCCACCGTCGAAACAGAGAGGCGGCGCCACCACGACAAAGAAGCCGGAGTCTGTAGAGCAAGACAGAACCCTAACCAGAACCAGGTCTTCAAGGAGATCATCTCGAGACTTCGACAACAACCCTGCTTTTATCAACCCAACTTCCTACGCTTCTTTCCTGATTGAAGACATGCCTAACCAACAACACCTGGAGCTGTCGGAGTTCTCCCTCCCGGCCTGTCTCTCCAAGGCATGCTCCATTCTTGAAGCCGTCGCCGATCTCAACTCCTCCGAGAGCAAAACCTATGGAACCAACCAATCCAACAACAAAAACGTCTTTTTGAAGGATCGGCTTCAGAGAAGAGGGGTGTTTCCTCCAAACGAGTCATTTGTTGAGTCGGCGATGGAGGTGAAAAACGATATAACGGAGCCAAGACTGCACAAATACGTGACTGTTAGAGGAGCACGAGGGGAAGTGGAGCCTCCGCAAGAATCAGCCGGAAGCAATAGCTTTGTGGGGCAGCCGTGGTCTTCTTCCTCTCCACGGGAGGTAAACTCCGTTGATTCGACTGACCGGAGCTGGCCGTGCTCTAGAAATGGCAGAGATGCTTCGCTTGAAGAAGAAGAAGAAGAAGAAGAAGAAGAAGAAGAAATTGAGCGAGTGGAAAGCTGGAAAAATAGGTACAGAGCTACATCCGGTGAGAAGGGTGCCGGCGTTGCGACGCCGTCGGGTAAGAAGAAGAGGGAGTTTGACGGCCACCTCGGTCTGTACCAGTACCAAAGTGGGAATGGTAGAGCTGTATCGGCTCCTGCGTGTGCTGCAAAATCTTGACAAGAACGAAGTCTTGGCTAAGGGAAGAATTGCGCTTTGAAGCTGAATGATGTACACCTCCTTTTGCCTTTATTAAAGCTATTTTTTTTGCATCAAGTCTTCATTCCCTACTTTATAATAAATTGCAAACATAAAACTACTTCTTCATTCATCTTCTTCCTTATTTCATTTCTTAATCTTTAATTCTTAATTCTTAATTTTTAATCCTTAACTTTTAATCTCATACCTTGTTTTAAGTCAATTAAAAAAATTAAATGCAGATTAATCTAAAATTCTTCATCCAATTATTGTGGAAAAACAATTACACAACAAATATGAAAATTAAGAACTTTTTGTTTGATTGGAAGAAAATAGAATAATTTAACAATATTAAAACGCAAGGAATGTCAAAAAGATTTAAATTTTAAATTAGATTAAAAAAAATGTGTTCCTATCATGATAAAATTTTTATTTTTAGTACTAAAACCAAAAAAACATAATTAGCTTTAATCATCTCATTTTTGTCTTATACTATTTATTAATTGGTCAAAGATTAGAATTAATTGAATGTATTATTTGTATATATATATACCTTTAAAATTTGTGCCAACCATATTTTATGTAACTAAAAATAATTGTGCTTTAATCTCTATTTTTTTAATCTCTAAGAAGTGGCAATAGGTTCAAGTTCATCAGCCCAATTATAATTCAAAGCAAATTAATAATTTTTAAATTCAAATAAAATTCCTTAATTTCTCTTAAATATTAATATTTCTATTTCCCACATTCCCCATAAAATAATAAAAAAAATATAATATATATAATTAATACTAATTAAATACTATTCATATCCTTGTTTCTATCACAAGATAAATGAACATAAACATCTAACTATTTGCTAACCCTAATATTTGTCTCCTTGATAACATATGAGCATAACTAGAGACTACTTGTCATCATTGATCACCACAATTAAGTATCATCAATTACTACTTAGATGCCTTTTAAACCACCTCAATTCAATGAAGCCATATTGCTTTCAAAGGAGTTTTCTAAGTCTCATTAAGTAGCAACCATCAAACCCTAAATATATTTTACCCCTAATTCAATTAAGACACTATCTACTTCATTCCTATATTACAAAAATGAAAGAATAATTTAATAATCATTCAATAATTTTACTTCTAACATCAATCTTTAACTATAATTTATCAAATATGAATCAATTTTCTTATATAACATTAGATTTATCATTTATCAAACCTAATCACATTCTCACCTCACCAAAAAGTCTTTCATCTATAGCCATGCATTGTGCAAGGCTAGCTGAGGAATGAAAAGCAAAATAATAACAGAACAAAGCCTGTGTGAAGACTCCTGCAACTGACTCATTCTTCAACTGAGTTTCTACTACTGAGATTAAACTTCACTTAATTGTAGTTTGGCCATTGTAAAAACTACATATTAGTAATTACTGTACCTTCAATTATCATTTATTACTCACAAATATTACATTATTATTTTATCTCATACAATTTCCTTTATGAACATCTGCTTCTAGTTACACATTTTCACTCAACTGTGTTCTTCTACAACCTGAGCTTGTTTAGATTAGATTCATAGAGAACATATGAAAAATAAGAGAAAAAAGAATGAACAGATAGATAGATACATCAAACAGGAGAATGCAAACACATGGTAGAATACCCAAACTAAAAATTTGGAAATTGTATTGATTATAGTTAAGAAAAATTTACTGTAATTCCAAACAAATTCCCCATTCATCGGGATTACGATAAACATGAGCTCTTGATGGGTTGCCAATTCCAACAACTAGAATCAATGGAATAATACTTCATTCCTACAAATAAGATATCTGGTATATCAATATCGATGTGTCGAGTACTTATCCTACATGACTTGCTACATCATAAAATTGAAACCCTATTTTTCTTCTAACTTGTTTTACTTAAAGAGATTCCTCACATGGAGAGAAGGATGTAAATGTTCCTAAAGCAACACTAGATTTAAGGGTAATATCTTTGTGAGTTAGACTACATTTTTTTTTTCCTGCTGCAGGCTAGGGTAGACATCATCAGTTGAGAACAAGAGAGCAGCAAGAAATTTCATTTCCATTTTTTTTTTTTTTTTTTTTTTTGTTGTTCTAGAGAAGAGATTTTATCACCAAAACAAATTAGTTGGAAATTTTCTATAGAATTTCACCTAGCCAGCTAGTTTTCCAGTCGAGGAATCGCATCAGACGGCTTGACAATGAACTCTTGTTCATTGATTTGGGTCCTGCAAAATAGAAGAAAATAGTCTCTAAACCATCTCTTAACTCAAGAACTGCTGCTACAGACTGCATCCTTACCTCACTATTTTGCTCTATTCTTGCATTAGATTGAAACATCCTTGCAAAAGCCCTTCGCTCTTGATTCAGCCTATCAGCAACCTGTTTTACAGAAAAATAAAAATAAATAAATAAAATAAAATAAATAAAAAACAGAGAAGTCTTTAAGAGAAGCTATAGAAAATATCACGCAACCTTTTTCTTTGCTGCAGCAAGTTCTTTCTTTATGCCACCTGAAAGGGGAAAATTTTGAAATAACAAACCAACGTTCGAGTAAAGAAAATGTTAAGTGAAAAACACAAACCATCATTTGGTTCAAGCTCCAATGCCTTCTTGAAGCTTTCCACTGCAGCATCAATATCATTCAATGCAATATGAGCCTAGAACAATTGAGTGGTATTAGAGAGATCAATATTAGCGTAGCCCTAAAAAGATTGAAGATCAACTAATGAAGAAAAAAATTAAATTCAAACCCCGCAGCAAATACAAGCAAGAAAGCAAAATAGGATCAACTTGAAACAATAAAATCATTACAAGAAATAGATAAATGAACAATGAAAACAATGCAAATAAATTTATCAAGTTTTGTTAATGCAGCTAGATGTCAAACCTTTCTTCTATTCTTTAACCACTCTTTAAAAATAATCATATGAGTCCTTACTGTTTGTATAGTCACTATAAAATTAATTTAAGAATTAAGAAAAGGGGCCTCTCTAGTTGCTATATTATCTAATTTATAAGGATTCATTTGACTATTTTGAAAACCTAAGAGACCTATCCATTCTTAAAATCGAGCCAAAAGAACTTATCCATTGTTTACACTTCAAATTTTAATAGGGTTAAAACAAAAACGGTAGCCATTTAATAACAAACAGCACGTAGTAACACAAATTAAAAGTTACGGTTCAATAGGGCAGGCTTAGGCACCATAAAAACCAAACTCTTTAGCTATAGTATGCTCCAGCAATTTAACTTCTATGAGTTACTTGCCAATTCTTTGGATAGTTACCAAACAAAAAATAAAAAAATAAACTACTTCATTAAAACAATTTATAAGTGCTATAGTAACCTTTCAGTAATTATAAAAATTGGCCTAATAGACAGACAAAAATGTAATAACATGACACAAACAGTTAATTGAGTTATATGTTCTTTGGTATATAACAACTGGAACAAAGACATGGTAATTTTTAAAACTTCGGTGACAATAAGGGGATTTTAACAAAAATTTAGGCATCAAAGAAAATAGATGAAGAGCAAAATGACATCACAAGCATGAGGGAATGAAGCTGTTCATAACAAAATTCAATATAGAGCTTCAATTCATTCCAATTTACATTTTTTAGGTTCAAAAAATTCACATTCTGCACTACCCAGTTCAAAGTTATGCACATGACTCTCTCTCCGTTGGTTCCTAGTTTTGGCTAATCATAGCTACGCATGTATGCTGGTAAATATCACTATCGAAAAAATCCAGATAAAAACTATTATTAACTGGAAGATAAACAATTAAGAAATTGACTTTGAATACCAAATATTAAGTAAAATTAAGGACAATAGAAATTCATGAAAAATAACTAAATAATAACCTGCCCTTGCCGAAAAAATGCTTTGGCATTCCCCTCTCTTTCCCGAATGGCAAAATCAGCATCAAGCAAAGCTCCTTTTAAGTCTCCCAATTTAACCTTGCAAGCCTGGAATAAAAATTTTAAAAAAAGAGCATAAGAATTATTCACAGCTGAAGTTATAATAAAGCCAACTAGTTATTACTAAAGGATCCCAACTGCAGCGATGACTTACTGACATGCAAGATTTAGAATTTGAACAAAAATAGTATTCTCTTTAAACCTTGTTTTGCAAGCATATAAATTAAAACAAAAAAGAAACAGCAGTGGTTTTATAACAAATAAATTGCAAGGAAAAACTTCAACAAGAAAGCATTATATAAATATGATCAGGCAAGAATGGAAAGCTTGTCATAAATAAACATAATATTTTATGCCAACAATAAACTAAAAAATACACAACCTAGAACTATCCTTTACAAGGGGATAATGGAACCTAAAGCCTTTAACAAAATAAGCACTATAAGCAATCGAGCAAAAATAAGACCACACAGCCTTGCGAAAAGCCTTTTTTTTTTTTTTTTGCTAGAAATGAGTTTATATGGAAACAAAGCATGATGTGACCTAATAGGTAGATTTGATAAGCAAGCTAAACAAATGGTCCAAGATAAGCACAGGAAGTGACATATCAATTAGAGATCCATCACCATCAAATGGGCACTTAATGTCTAATCATAAGGAGATATTAAGGTAGGATTATAGTGAGCCTTAGGGTAACCATGACCAACCTCACTAGAGATTGATTAGAGCATGAGTCTGTGGATACTAGTGTAGTACGGATGGGAGCATCAAAACATAGAGAAATGTTTGAGTGACCAGACAGCAAAGCAGGCTAGACTCACCTAGGTAGGAGACCTATGCAAGACAATCAAAGGATAGTGGAACTGAGAAGACCACGAAAATGACCACACTAGAAAATAGAACACATGAAAGACATGTTTCAAAAGACGAGATGGAAGAACATTTGAGTTGACAAAACAAGCCATTTTAACAGACAAACATTTATGCGGTTCAACGAAAACATGACTATCCTGATTATCACACTCGGGAAATATTAAAAAGAAGAGAGAAAGAGCTCACTACCCTCGTGTGGAAAGAAACTTAGGCTCTTGGAAGACCTTTACTTCTAATGATGGATTCAAGCTTGATTGGATAACTCATTTCTATCAAATGGTCAAAAAATAAGCTCTCACCTTTTGACCACAATGGGATGCTAAACACCAGAGCAACGAGCAAACACACAAAGAAGAGCCACCTAACTCTGACAATACGCAGACCAAAGATAGATTGACGAATGAGAGGATGACAACTCAACCACCACACGAGGGACCATCACAACTGACCAAGGGCGCCCATTCTCATGACACTCAACCTGGGGTGAAGGAGGCCATAAGACAAACAACTTAAGTTTGCATCCCCCAAATGAATTGAGGCATGAGCTATCTCAACATAATGGAAGGCTTCTAGATAAGACTTACTCTAAAGAGAAAGGATCACAGACTTGAACTCCTTGCACATTGACCTGAAAAGTGATTTGCTTGGGAAGCACTCCACAACCAATGACCAAGCAAGGAAAATTGATAGAGCACATAGCACTAAGGTTCACTCCCAAGATGGGGAGCAACCTTCTTAAGGAGTCATCCAAGAGAAGGTAACATAACAAAGCTAGACATGCAGAAAGTGATACTCTTGCAAAACCAAAAAAGATACTAAGGTAAAAAAACAACCCAAGCTTGGTTGTCACTTGTAACAAGGTTAAGGAAAGGAACGATAAGCTGTTAAAGCAACTGGCTAAACTTGACTCACGCTACAAGGCTAGCAAGGATGGGATTGGTCAACCGATGAGAATAGAAGACTAACAAATGGGCAATCATGGCTAAGTGAAGGCCACACAAAGTGAACTGTTGGATTGACTAAAGAGGAAGGTCTAAGAAGAAAAACCAAGGCCAAAGTATCGTCTCTTAGTTGACATCATTGAGAGAAAGATTCATAGCTAAAGAGATGTTGGAAAGGATAACTAAAAGAGGATGATGATAAGGGGTGGACAAGACAATCAACATGCAACTACCTTGGTAGTGGAGAGGCTACCTTCAACAACCACAAACTTTGTAGAGGGCAATGAATCTATGAAAAACATATTAGTTAGCTAAGGACTTGTCAACTCAAATGGCATCTATCATAGAAGTTGGACAACTAATCCATGAGAAAGTGTTGCTCTTGATGCTCAAGGAACACCAATTCATTAGAGGAAAGGGATAACAAGGCAGAACAAAAACCAAAACAAGCACAAAGACTAACCTTTCCTCTCTTTTTTTTTCTAATTTTTTATAACCTTTGCCTTGTCCAATAAATGTTCATTAAAACCTTAAAAAATATTTAATTTTTTTAAATCTGTTAATGATTTGACCAGGATGGAAAAAAAACATGAATGGTATAAGATTGGACTAAGCATAGAAGATGTGTACAAAAAGAATTTGCCCAACCAACTAATCTTGTGAAATGATTATGATTTCAAGAATGACGACTGATTTAATGGCATTTAATGTAAAAACAGGAAACCAAGGGGGTTCGACATTGCATGTAATATATCAATTAAACGATTAATGAAAGAGGAGATAAAAAAAAACTAGAATATAAGCATCTTTTGAATGCATTTTTGTTGAGTAAGCATCTCAAATTTTGAGGTAACATACCCTTAAAGCTTAGAGGAGGAATTAAAGTTGTTGAGGTAATTAAAGTTTACTAATCTCCTTGCAATCATTAGTTAGAAGAAATCTTGGGTGGAGAATATCCAAGTGGATGCCAAGATATGTGCTTGGGAGAGAGAAGTACTAGAGGACCAATAAGCTAATCTGGGAAGGCTCATAAAGGTAACACTACTAGACTGGAAAGATACCTCAACCTAGTCAAGGCATAAAGGAAAGGGGCCCAACCATGCAATAGCAAACTGTGATGAGCTTGATGACATTTGGAGCCATAGAGAATAGCAATGCTTCTTGGATAGTGGCTCTGCTGGGATCAAGGAAGAACTACCCTGAATTTGGACGGCTCTGCCATTATTGTAAGGAAGCACTTGTTGATTGTGCTACCTTAAGGGATAAGCCATGCAATTGAGAATATCATGTGCAAATCTTAGCACATGCTTTCGTTTAGGGATCAAGTAACTGCTTCAATTTGGCACTTCTTATCAAATGCCTAATCTCTCTCACCAAGAATCTTTAGGCAAGGAGAGAGGGACCTTAATTCATGGGCCTTGAGACAAGATTGGAGTTCATCAAAGCACCTATGCTACAATGCTCATGCAAGAAGCAGTGAAATAATTGGATATTAAATATGTCATTGCCATGGATCTAGCAAATAAGAGAGGCCAAGAAATCATAGGGCACAAAAATAAAATGGTTGCAACAGAGAAGCATGTTGATAAGGTCATGGATGAACGAGAAGCAACGATCAAGCAATCTTCTGCAATAGACGTCGGAATCTATTGAACTGACAACAAGATATAAGTCGCTAAGGCAAAACAAAAGGCCATTAAAGAGAATGCAAAACAACTAGCTACTGAAGCAGATCCCCTTGAGTTGAGAACAAGAAAGTTTAGGTGATTACCAAGAAATCTAAATGGGAGGAGCCACTCTATATGCCTAATTAGTAAGGGAAGTGATTGAGAAATACAATAATTCCTTAAGAATTTGTCACCCTAATGTTCTAGACCATCCAAATATCGTGAGAACTAGTCAATTCTCTTCTAAAAAGGAGAAAATCTTTGACAAGAGCTTGAGCGACATAGACCCAACATATGCTTTACAACTTCCAACCTACATTTTTCAATGGATACCTCATCTTCAACACACTAATGAGAAATGTAGATACCTAGTCACTAAAGAGCTCCCCGAAATTTTGTGGATGAGGGCAATGACAGATATGGTGACAATGTAGAAGGTGCCAAAAGCATTGGATTAATTGGCAACAAATAACTCCAAGAGGCTTGTCTAAAAATTTTTCATTCTTTTACTCGTACATTCAAATGAAATATAAATGAAAAAGAATTTCATTTAACTCAATTTTACTTCGAAAATTTTCACCTAGAGTTAGCATCTGAGAACTAGACTATTATTTTAATGAACAGATAGCGTAAGTGTAAGAAAAATTCACCAACAAATTCATTCGAACAAAACATAGCCTTAGCAAATTCAGCATAGAATGAGAAAAAGGTGCTCATCCCAAACAGCCAAGAAGCCAAACTATCTTGGTTGAATCTTAAGTGCCAATTTATCTTAGCTAGAAAAATGTCCTTTTCATATTAAAAACCATAAGAAAAATATTCTAAGAGAGACATGAACTAAACCAATTTAAGTTTAGTAAAAATACGATTGGAGTAAGATAACTTGGACAAGGTTAACCTGAGCATAAGCTTAATTCGCCCAATTGTCTTCATTCGCAACCTGATTTGATCAAGTAAATCAAAATACACGTAAGATCTCCAGTCAAAGATCGGGAAATACATCCAATCCAAAAGTTGACAGATTAGTGACTAAGGAGAGATGGCCAAGCAATTCAATCAAGCAACTAAGCAGAATCATGCAAACTAGAGGGTCAAATCCTTCATCATTAAGCAAAACTTGACTGCTAATAAACCATAGCAAAATGAGAGCAAATGACAAAGATAGGAGCGAACCCATAACAAAATGAGATGCAGGCTAGAGGGTTACATCCTTCATCATTAAGCAAACTTGACTGCTAGTAAACCATAGCAAAATGAGAGCAAATGACAAAGACAAGAAAGAACCCATAACAAAATGAGAGAATAGTCATACAGGCTAGAGGGTTACATCTTTCATCATTAAGCAAAACTTGACTGCTAGTAAACCATAGGAAAATGAGAGCAAATGACAAAGACAAGAGAGAGCCCATAGCAAAATGAGAGAATAGTCATGCAGGCTAGAGGGTTAAATCCTTCATCATTAAGCAAAACTTGATTGCTAGTAAACCATAGAGCAAATGACAAAGATAAGAGAGTCCCCATCATTAGCCCTAAGGAAGGTTAAACCATATCTTATTTGCCCAACTTTTCCATGCAAGATTATGCCATCAACACAATCCTCATGCTAAGACACTTATTCCTATCAACCTAATCACTAGCCATCCAATGCATAAAGAGGGGCTCTTGCAAGCACAACAAGAAACTTAGTTGAATAAGGTAAAATTGAAGGGATTTTGAGTGCACACGCTACGTAAGGACGGGTTAACTAGGCAAGCTTGAATTGGTAGACAATTGTAATGTTAGTGTAGAAGATGGCAATCCCCTGATGAAACTTTAAAGAAGAAAAAATGGATAAGAATAAAATCTATGCAAGATATCCTTGCACAAAATGTGTGACGAAATCTTGCCAAAATGAGTCCAACATTGGTACCCTCCCAAGTAAAGGCAACTTTAACAACTCCAACTATCCCTTGAATGGTCCTAACTTTGTGTAAGACAGCCATTGAGCACAAACTCTTGAAGGAGCAAATGTTGGTTAATACATCTCTCTGCATGCTATAAGCAAGAGTTTGCTTGAGCACTACCAATAACTTAGTCTTCTTGAGAAGATCAAGGTTTAGCAAGCATGATGTAACTTGTCCTCTAGAAAACAGATCATGTCTTCTGCTGGCGACGAGGACAGTTCCGTCTCAACAAGGACAACGTGGGCACCGTAGACAGGGACAAGGGTGATTGGCCGAATGTTGTGTTGACCATAATGCGGTATGCATAGAGGATGTCAGATAACTCATTTTGAAATTTTCATACCAAAATAACCTTCATGTTTGAGTCCACCAAAACATCGAGAACAAGCTAACCGTGAGACATCTTCGAGAACAAACCAAAGACGTCCATTCCCTATAGTGTAATTTATCAAGATGCGTCAATGAATCACAAACCGTTGAGGAACAAATGATATAGTTGGCCATCAATCAACACATAGTGCGCAACCTTCATCGAAGCTTACCTATTTTCTTAGAACATGATGATATGATAGTGCTATGAAGAAAACTTACTATTTTCTTAAAACAAGATGATACAAAAGTGTTATAAAGAAAACTTGCCAACTCATCCATCCAGAATAAGACAAGTTTGACGATCATTGCCTATTGAATAGAATGAGTTGACTCAACCGACTACTTCAATAAGTTCCTCATGGCATTCATGGTCGGGTAATCCACATATTAGTTCTCTACTCTCTAAGGATGCAGAACAACTCAACCAATGATCTGGTTGAGGTCCACTTATGGGACATCATTGCATTGCCACAAGATCTCTTTATAAGTCTCAAATTGCCTTTGAGCACACTCCTAATACTCGGTCAAAACAAAGTTTGCCAAGGCTTTATGCATGGCTAGATTATTGTTGGTCAAGAATAGGAAGTGAAAGGATGCCTTAACACCATGTTAGTTAAGTTAATTAAAAAGATGTTTGCTTCACAATGATTGTAGAAAGTTCGTCAACAAAGAACCTCCAAGGAAATCATTGGTCTGGGTAGGACAAAGAATTAAAAATGGAGAACTCAACTATGAAATCAATTATAGATTGGACCTGGATTGCAATTCTCAATGAGTATTCAATGTCAAACTCACTTAGTTCAATGGCTCACTTTTCGAGCATAACAAAGACTTCAAGCATGTAAAGGATATATCCAAGTAGCTAATCAATCATCACTTTTATTGAATAAGTTTGGAAATATAACAAGAGCTTTTTGATCATTGTGCTAAGAGTAAATAGTAACTTCTCAAGAATAAGATAGCAAACCTCTAAAATGTCGAAGGACGTGTCTGGTATAGCATACTAGTGTCTAGACAATACCCTCTTCCCAACAAAGGACGACATTGAACACATAATTAGACACAGATAAATGAAAATATCGTTTGATTAAAGAGGTTTCAAAAGGGATTGGCAAATAGATACTTTAATTGCTCCAAAGTTGCTTTGCATACCTCCATCCAAATTAACTTTTGTCGGCCTTGTAATGCCTTAACCAATGGGAGCAAACTAGATAAAGCAAGCCAAAGTAGTTATTTGCCTAGTCAACTTCTAGATTGGTTCCAAACGATCCTAAGCAAAGGCATGTCCATAATTGGCATGATTCTTTCAAGATTTTCCCTTATCCCTTCAGCAAAAAATAGATAGCTGAAAAATTTTCCATAAAAGGCATTGAAAACTTGCTGCACACATGAAATGTTGAAACAATAACACTAGCAATTCAAAGATGGTTGTCAAAGAATAGCATTGTAGGTAGACATAGACCACAATAAAATCAATCAAATGCATCTCTTGCTCAACCCTTTCATTGACAACAAAAAGTAGAGTAATGGTCCCTTCGTGGGTGAGTTTCTTGTCTAAGAATCTAAATAGTTGACCTCCAAGGGAGAAAGCAAATAAATCGCTACATTCATATGCCCAAAAGAAATAAAAAACAAAATACCTATTGAAATATCCATGTCAACCAAAATGTGCAAGGCATAGGAGTTTGCTAATGTCATTATGATGACAAGGACATAATCACATAGATTTGCTAATAAGGCTAGAGGTATTGGTTAGAAGAGTGTTGGGATCTCATCCATAGGCTGGTGCATTACACTACTTATTAACATTAAGCTACCGAAGGGAGGATTAGTGAACAACCAATAAAGAACCATCATATAGATGATGATCAAAGCCACCAATGGTTGAGCGACCAAATCTGTCATTGGTGCAACCAAAAAAACTAAAGCTAGGGTTTTACTCTTGACTAACTAGTTAACAAGTCAATGTTGGTGCTACTACGACTAGATATTGTGCTTAGCAGAATAGTTCTAGCAATATTGTTGAGGACAATTATTTTGGTAGGGATAAGTATGACAAAGTGCTTAGGCAAGTGCAAGCAAGACCAAAATCACCAAAGAATGGCCAAAGCATAAATTTAAGTTGTAATGATTCAAAATAAAAAGAATTAATTAATAAATTAAAACTAAACCCATCCTTAAAAAACCTTAACGAACCCTAATCTAATCTCATACAATCACCATCATGCTCCCATGTCCTCTCTTATGAACATACACCCCTCCTAATACTCTCTCTCTCTCTCAATTCCTCTCATAACAACTTTTTCTTTCCTAATCACTCTTTCATACTCTCTCGCACCCACTGTAGACATCACCTAACTCACTACTAAGTTTGATGCCAATGTTGCCACATCAAATCAAGGACATTACAATCCTCCCCTTGTTGTCAATTAGAATCATTTTCTCTGTCACAAAATTTATTCTCGTTGCAATACTTATCAAGTTTGTCCCTACCAGTTTTCATCACCACTATCACCCTTTTCATTAAGAACGTCAGACCAGTTGAAGCTATGGCCATCGACACTACCCTTCTCCGCCTTCATTATTTGATTTACACAACCCTAGATTTGTGTTGTACTTTCTTTTCTTCCTCAACAAAGATCATTATTGACTTTTGCATTGCCATTAACATCACCAACATGAGCACAAACCTTTGACCACATTTATGAATTTAGCATGGCATTCTTTTGAATAATTCTAAAATGTAGGAGTGAATTTAATTAATTATAAAATTATGCTTAGAAATGATTATAAATTTAATAAAATTAGGTTAAGAGATAAAATACATTGTTTACATAAATTATTAAGTTGTGTTGGAAAAAACTTATGTAACACCAATTATAGCCATAACATTTCATAGTTAATTTGGCAAGCTAAACACCAATGTGACCCAAATTATTATTTTAAAAGTTGCTTTGATCAATCATGAAATATGAGTTTAATTGATCTCAAAGAAGTTCATACTTGAGTTATACATCATAAGTTATGTGCTTACTTACCAAATGATAAGTTTACTCATTATTGGAAACTCTTTTTTAGCATTTGTCATAGATTTAATTCAAATAGTATAATTAATCATGATCAATATTATTTTATAATAATTATTTGTTATGTCTTAGTTCTTAGATATTACTCTCGAGAAAGTTGATTTGTAAGATTTAGCTCAGTTTGTTAACAATTTGGCTCATTCATAAATAGTTGTAAATAAATCTGCTTGTTTATATTCTTAATCGTATTGAAGCAATATATATTTAAGATCTTTCAAGATGCTTTTCTCTTTAATTATTTGTTGCAAGCATGAAGTTCCTTTGATTAATGTATCTTGTATTATCTTGCGAGGATACAGTGATAAGGTTTATTTATATTATCCTACTTCAATGGATATTTAGCTGCACTCTCCTTGAACGGGTTTGATAATTTGCATGTGTTATTGCATACATGGTTATATAATGAACAACTTATTATATTCAAACTTATATGAGTTTGAATTTCTTGTCCATATTGTATTGTTTGATATTAGTTTATTGACGGCACGATATATGTATTGTTGTTGCATAAATTTAGCATTATGCTCATCTTGTTGTATATTTTATTATATGAATTACAAATTTGTACATGACTAGTTGTATTAGCATTTGATTCACAAAACAATTCCAAATGCATATATTCATATTGTACCATTGACCATAATCTTGTGTAGTTCATAAATATGTATATGCACAATTGTACATGATTTATTATTAATGCTTAGTTGTATTAGAATTTGATTCACAAAACAATTCCAAATGCATATATTCATATCATACCATTGACTATAATGTTGTGTAATTTATATATGTGTATGTATATGCACAATTGTATGTGAATCAATGAGGCACGATCATTGGTATACCATTAAGGCTGACATGCATTGGAGGGCTGATGTGTTAGCTTGGTTGACAGACCTACAAACTAATTATTTTATTAATTCAAGTTGGTGACGAAATTCTTGCAACGAAGTGACCATAGTACACCAAACTAATTAGTGAATTACCATATAAGGGATATCCTAATATGATGAAGAAAATGACAATAAATAAGATGTATAAATGCAACTATATGCAAAAAGACATAATGATTGTAGTAGATTTTGATTTTCATAGTTAATAAACTCTTTCATACAATGGAACTTTTCATTTAATTTGATTTGAATGATGTTACATTCAAAGGCATATCAAATAGTTTTGTTAACAGAAACTTTGCATATTACTTGTCACTCTCATTCACACTTTGCATTAAGCAGCTAGTGTTATAACACATTATTTATCATGTTCTTACATATCATGTGCAATTATAAGGACAATTATCATATAGTTGTCGACATTACATCATGATGTTTATACCATTTTATTATATATTTATGTCAAATTACTGACTATATATGCTTTAATTAGTATTTTCATTTATCAGTTTTCTTTGCTCTACTTCTATGGTTATACATATTTTTGAGATTTAGCATACTAAATGAATAATCGTCATCACAGAAGTATAATCACTAAATTTGCTGCATGATGAATATTTAATTTTATAGCTTTATTTTAATATATTTTATTAAGTAAATATTTACACTTTTATTTAGGTTTTTAAATAGTTTGTTTGTATTTCAGTTGCAATAAAAAATAGAGTTCTTTTAGTATCTCATTTACATGGTTGTGTTGTTATTTTATAATACCAAAATCCTAAAATTATTAATTCTGACTTTTCATTATGATCAAATATAGGTTAATAAACTTCATCTTGCCCTATGTAGTTGAGGTAAACCACACTCTACACCAAGCGTGCGACATAGGCATAGCAATCTGCGCTAGCTAGATGGGAGGACCAATACGGAGCGAATCCTGCTTCATCACAAGGAAGCAAACATTGCAGGTGAGAAGAGTTAATTTCTATATTCACCAGTGGATGATCTTGATTGGGAGCTGCTCCAAATGTGAATTACTGAAATATCCAAAATGGATATTCAAGCCAAGTAAGAAGGAAAACAAAATCATGCCTAAATAACTTTCTAAAAGAAGGTAATTAATTCATATATGAGAATCATTCACATTGCAAAATTACAAGCCGCAGATAAATTTTCAAAACAATGACCTGCATATGACGGAGACCCAGGCACCAGGTATTGATTTCCCAGGAGTTAGAAGCATGTAAATGCAATTCTACCTAGCTCCCCTTATATCTTAAGAAATTAAAAGCAAGATGTCATGAGACAAATCTCACCGAACTATTTGAGAGAATCACAGATTTTGTTCTCCGCAATAGTGAACTTCTTTCTGAAAATTTGCCAATTGAAATAAACATAAAAAAGATGATAATGAAGTGCCAACAACATAATAAAATATATAAAAGCCAGAACCGACCTTCATCAATTTCCTCCTTCTCCCAGCAAACGTCCAAGTAACGTAAAGCTTTCCGATACTTTTTAAGAGCCATCTTATAATCTTCTTTCTACATAAAATGAGTACTTCAGGAACTTGCGTTAATAGTCTGTGTAATAGGTAATGTGCAAAAACAAAAACAAAAAAATGACGGATATTATTTAGATATATCTCCAGCATTGTCCATCAAAGAGTAAAGATCAGCTCCTGGATTCAATAGAACCTAGAATTTGGAAAATAGATGAAGGGAATGAATTCATGCTAAGGGCACTGTGTAAAAAATAACCTTGTAGTATTCATTGCCAAAGGACTTGGTGGCATCCACAGCATTTATCCACCATGCAAGATCATCATGTTTCTTATCAATATCAGCAGGCCAATCTGGATACATGTCACCATCTTTGAAGAAATTTGTAACACCATCATCAATTCCTTCAGGAAGTTCTCCACAGTCCACAATTATGACATCAACAGTAGGACGATCACCATCTCCAACTGATGTGTGCTCAATAGAGCGAACAACTCCCATACCTTTTAGTACCTTCCCAAATACAACATGTTTTCCATCAAGATGGGGTGTTCGTGTGGTAGTAATGAAGAACTGAGATCCATTTGTATTTGGTCCAGCATTTGCCATTGATAGGATGCCTTTCCTTTGATGCTTCAACTCAAAATTTTCATCATCAAATTTCAAACCATATATAGATTCCCCTCCTGTTCCATCCCCAGCAGATATATCACCACCTTGTACCATAAAACCTTTGATAACACGATGAAACTTTGAACCCTGAAAAGCAGATAACAAATTACAAGACTGTCAAATAAAAAAATTCAACAAGCCAAAAAATTTCACATAGTTCCAGCCAGTAACATGTGATATTTATGATTATTCAATAACTTGCACCACTTTTCACTCTAACAAGAGGAATGGCAAAAGAGGTTGATGAACAAGATACTGGTAGAGTGCTCATTGAACACTCTAAGAAATTGAAGCCAATCATAATATCAGAAACAGTGAAATTGAAGGTGCTCAAATGGTTATGGAAGATATTACTTTTAACAACTAATGACAAATAACAATTTTAAGAATTTTTTGTAATTCAATCCTTCCAACACAACCAATTTCCAGAACCATACATAGCAAAACACCTAAACCTAGAGCCAAACAGCAAAAACTGAAACCCAAACTGAAGTGAACAGCAGGGTTTGGTTCTCTTCAGTTACTGCTCAGTTTAAGGCCCAGAAAGATAAAAAAAACAAATTGGCAGAAACTGTTTATGTTTAAGTTGAATGTAGATATTTAAAAATTGCAATTCAAGTTACTTTTTGTTGCAGCTGGCTTGGCCTCAATGCCGACATGTTTTAGCAGGTAAGAACGAATCAATTTTGATTCCAATATTAGCTGCAAATGATAAAGCTATGGATAAAAATTTCAGTTTAAAAAGAAAATATGAAGCATTAACAACAAACCATTAAATTGGTTTGGTGTGGCTTCATTCAGTTTGTTAAAACTTTTAACCATAACCATACCAAATAAATATATTTTTAAAAAAAATAAACCTAAGCTTAACAAAACAAAATCATCAAATCATACTTGAGAAAGAAAGAACAAATGCTTTGAGAATCTTAGACATTTACAAATTACCAAAGATACAAGAAACTTTATTGTGTACATGCATATGAAGAGGAGCATGCACCACCATGGAGCTGTCGATACATGTGCTTTTAAAATAGTACAGTATATCATATATATATATATTCATTTTCTTTCAGTTAGAATGATGTTTTGCCTGAATGAACTAATGATTAAATGCACTTAGGTGCACAAAAAAAAAACATACTTAACACAGTGTACAGCTCTAGCAACACTCTGCAAGAATGAATAGTCACGCACTTTAAAAAGTATACTTAATTTATACGTACTGTTATATACATGAAGTAGTACATACAATTCCATTGCATATTACTTGTACATATGTATATTTGTAGTGTACTTATTTTGCATTTTAAATATAGAATAATGAAAGTATGCATAAAGTATATCATATCTATACATTATGTGTATTTTCGAAATATACTTTATTTTGTACTTCATATATATTTGGTGTACACAAAATAAATTTTGCAAATACTATACTTTGATAACAAATTTATTTTTTGGTGCTTCTAAATTATAGTTTTTTCCATGTGCATTTAAATATTAATTTCAAACCTGTATATTGATGCATTTTTTAATTTTATAAAAAGTTTTTATATTATGAATATTATTTTAAGCATAGTACACAAATGTACTATAAATGATTACATACAATTACTGCACCATATAATGTTTTAGTTTTCCTGAATATACTTCAAAAAAATGATACTTTTCATGAATCATTACTTCTACCAAATTTAAAGTATATTTACAATGCACTTACCTCCAAACAGACATAAAGGGTACACTTTCAATTGTTTTTATATAATTCAATAATTTAATACTCATGTTTGTACATTTATAATATTCTTATTCAATATTTGAAGTATAAATACATAAATATGCATAAAATAGAACTCATTTATATATTATGCATAAAGTCTAAAGTATAATTATTCTACATTGTTGAAATATACATCATAAGCATATATATATATATATATATAAGAGCATTACAAGTACATCTTAGTACAATTATGATGTATACAAAAATTGATATTATATGTATACAAACATAAGCATGCAATAAGTACACTATAAATATACTTACACAAGTATATTACAACTACACTACAAGTGCACATATAATATATACTATTGTTGTATAACTTTTTATTGCCATACATCATAAATTTATTACAACAAGATTAAAAGTGAGTTGTGATGTATTATAAGAACATATATAAGAATATTACAAGTATAAATAAATGGTAAAATTAAAATGTATATAAAAGCTAGAATCATACAATTTATGTCAAGGGCAGTAAACTTGTAGCATACTTACATACATATACTATAAGTACACCTACATATATATCAACGAAAAGATTACTGGAAGTATACTCACAAATATATACATGAGTATCTATAAATATACTTATATGCATACAAATATAAATATACATACATAAGTATATTTGAAGTAAAACTCTAACTAAGGATAAATATGCATAAAGTATAATTACAAAAGTATACTAGAAGTATACTCACAAAAGCAACCATTGAACTCTTGTCTATATACAACTTATTTAACGACAACAAAATCAATCTTTTATGTACTAAAACTTTTCCTTTAAATGCCTTAAAATCATACATCAAAATATTAACTAGGTGAACTATCTAGAAAGCTTGGTTTTTGACTCAAATGATTAATTAAAGATATTTGATAAGAACATAACTGGCACAAGATATAAAACTTGAGCTATCTTGAAAAATACTTTATAAATACTTTTTTTTATTGTGTTTTAGCTTATTAAATTTTATAAAAAAATTCTTGAGATACTAGAACAATTAGAGATATTTTTGAGCTGTGAGATAAAAGCCTTTTAAAAAAATATTTATATATACTTTATCATATCTTAGTTAGTTTATTGCATACATTTCCTTATGATTAAACTACTTATACAAGTAACGTATTGAAACATAAAAGTGATATGTTATCTTCACAAAATATATCAATAGTACTTACAATGCATAAGCTTAAAAATGTTCAAACTTGAACATAATATACGATACGTTAACACTAACGTATAATACATTTAGCTTAATTCTGATAGCATGCAAAGTAAAAGAATGGTACATTGTGTGAAAATCTAAAAATAGAACTTTGCTTACAATACATTTCTATTATTAACATATAGTAAATTCAATTCAACTATTTTGAATACAAAAGAATAGGCAATGCAATGAATGGAATACCAAGAACTTAAGGACTAAACACTATAAGTTAAAATTTAATATACGATATGTTTAGTTCATTTGAGTTTAAATTCTATAAAAGAGAGTTGAATTTAAAAATTAAATATAGTACATAATTTTTTACGTACAATGCGTATAGTACATTTAGGATTTAACATATAGTACAATCCTTATAACATATTGTATATTTATTTTATTTTTATAAGTAACAATTAGTTTGATCAAAATCTAAAATTCTATAATATGATTGTTTGAAGTCATTGACAACATTTCTAAAAAAATATAAAAGGGATCCAAACATAATATAATAGATAATAAGCAATTGTAGATTATTTAGGAACTTACATTCTAGAAAATCATCACACATTGAGGATTTAAAAGAGAGAGTTGGGCTAAAGCAAAAAAGAAATCCCAAGCTTTCAAGGTAAAATTGCATTAAGCTAAATTGAATATAATTTCTAAATTGTGTTTATATCAATTTCGTGTGCTTATTGATTTATTGCTAAGTTATAGGATATTGTATTTTAAGTTTTGCTTTTTTGTTCCATTGTGGAACTTTATATTTAGTTCTTTCTTTGGTCTTTTGAGTAGGATCCTATGACCCAATGATTATAGGGTCATTTAGTCCAATGTGCAGGCTCATCTGAGCCAATATTGTAGTGTCCTCTGAACTAACGTGTAGGCTCATCAAGGTTAATATTGTAAAGACCTCTAACCCAATGGATACACTCATGTGAATCAATGAATT
Source organism: Vanilla planifolia (assembly GCA_023846275.1). Taxonomy (NCBI): domain Eukaryota; kingdom Viridiplantae; phylum Streptophyta; class Magnoliopsida; order Asparagales; family Orchidaceae; genus Vanilla; species Vanilla planifolia. The sequence continues at coordinate 6,137,679 of CM043870.1, forward strand.
GTAAGGTCCTCTAGTTCAGTGTTTGTAAACTCCTCTAAGCCAATGTTTTTGGATTTGTTTGCTTGTATCTATAAAATGCATTTACTAATATTTACCTTATCTTTTGTTCAGGAGTGGACATTGATCCAATATTGGATCAAATCACCAAAAAATGTCATGTATGTTTATTTTTTAGTATCTCTTACACATAAAGATTTTAAACTCAAGAAGAGTCTCTAAAATAGGATTCTAAGAACAATTATAATCAATAATTTTTACAGACTGCCAAAGTATTATATTGTTACACTTGAGATTATAATTCTTATAATTCATCTCTTTCTTATGTGGGCATCTTAGTTCCTCATTTCTAACAAAAATATTACAAAAACACCTTAATAAAAAGCTAATGGAAAAAAAACAAAAGAAAAAATGCACAATTTTTATAACATATAATTACACGATGAAGGAACCATCTCATTGATATGTCAATTCACTGAATGCATGCAATAAAATTCCAACAAACAAAGAGAATATTTCAGAATGATGATGCATTCACCAAATTCCTTTAAGTGACATGACCTAAGAAAATAACTATGACAAATGCTTAAAATTTTGGCATAAATATAATAAACGATACAATGAACTTGACCCAAAGGTAAAGTAACTAAATAAAATAAGCGATTATATTGGAACAAATCACTTTACACGATTGGCTAGCAGCATTATTGCGTAAAAGTTAGGTACAATGTGCTACTCTAATTGTCAGTAAGCTTTGAAATACCTTAGCATATGTTACAATTTATTTTTTAGTATTGATTTTATAAAACAAAGTATATATTAAAAAAACTATCTAATAGACATCAATATATACTACTATTGATTTTGAATTACATAAGTCTAGGTATAGATTAAAAAGCTTATCTTACATGTGTGGTATAGCTCTAAAAACAATAATACCTAAAACAAGTAACTTCAATATTTAACTACAAAATGCCTCGTTAGACTAGGCACTTCCTTCTAACCTATCTAATGCCCATGAAATCTGCAAATTAATAAAAACATTATAAAGAGAGATTATCGTTGTGCAGTAGTCCACTGTGCCCATTAGGCTCAAATTCTTTTCGAGCAAACTTGGACAAGCAAAAAAAATGCTCAAATCATAATCAAACTCAAAATTCTATGACAATCAAATGGACAAGCCTAACCTAGGCCATTGAGTATTAGCAAGCTCAAATCCAAGCCAACCCAAGAATCCCTTTTATGAGTGCATGTGACAATCCTCAAAGGACTAACATGACACATTAAAAAATAACATAGTAAACCTAGTCATATAATATACTAAATTGCTTTGTTCATATATACTATATTAAATTGTTTTTTTTTTCTCAATTTCATGTTCTTCAACTCCAAGTCAACAAGCAAGTTTTCTTAATCACTTTGTTGTTTGAAAAATTTATGCAATGGGCTACAGCAATCACAACCAACTGTATGGCTTGGTAAGGACCATATAAAAGTATCAAGCCCAATTGGGCCCAACCTATGCCAAACCCGAACTATCCAATTGTTGCGTCTAACTGCAAGACATAAACACATTATGAGCAACGACGCCAAAATATCCCAAATGAAAATGAAACTATATAAAAAAAATTAAAAATCGCGGGCAACAACAGGTAGTTCGTTGCAAAACTGTTTTGGAGTTCTCACCAAGGATATGCTTCATTTCTTCCTTACACACAATGTACGCTTCGCTCACAACTTCATTCCAACAGAAAACATAAAACCGCAGGAATTCACTCGATTATAATGGCAACAGAGATTCGCCATCTGGATAACATCGATCCCAGCAATAGACAAAATGAACACCGCCAAGAACTATTCACAGCGTGGAAAGTACACGACTAAAAGAGATGATCAACAAACAACACTTACAAACCTTGAAGTGCAAAGGAACGCCGGTACCAGGTCCAATGCCCTTCTCCCCTGTGCAGAGAGCCCGGAAGTTCTCCGCCGTCTTCGGCACCACATCAGCGAAAAGCTCTACCAAGATCCTACCCTCCATTTCTCCATCAATGCTGACGTCCATGAAGCACCGCGGGTTCTTCGTTGACACCACCCCCTCCACTTCCTTCTCCATCAAATCCAACTACTCTCTCTCTCTCTCTCTCTCTCTCTCTCTCTCTCTCTCTCTCTCTCTCTCTCTCTCTCTCTCCTCACACACACACACACACACACTTTCTGTCTCCTGTCTACAGCTCCGTTTCCCCCCACGATCACCGAATGCTACCCCTACAGACTCAAAAATCCCAAACGAAAAACCGCTGAAACCCTAAAAAAAGCTTGAAACGCCTGCGTGAGCAAGTCGAGGGACCTTTTATTCAATTCAAAACTCCTCCCACCGCCCACTTTCTCCTATTGGTGGCAGGCTCGGACTTCGGAGAAAATGAAAAAATGTCGAAATTAAATAACGGGAAGTAATAAATAATTATTTTTATAAATTTATATAAATATTATACGCCGAAATAAAATACGTCAGCGCCTTCAAGAGCTGCCATATTTCATTAAAGGAGAGGGTGAAGGATTAGTATAAGAGTACTTAAATTATTATATTTTAAAAAAAAAAAAGTTAGTCAAAAATCGACCGTGAATTATGACCTTCGAAGCTTGGATCAACATGCAACATTTTTGTGGTGGTGGATGAACATGGGACTTTTTGCTTATTATTAAAATATATATATTATTAAAAAAAAAACTTTTTTAGTCTATAAAGGAATGAGATGGGATTTGTTAGTCTATTTTAAAAAAAACTTTTTATATATTTATACAAATTGATTGTCAAACAAAATAATTAAAATATTTAAAATTAAAGATAGATGGCTTGCTATGGTTCAAGATTTAGTGTGACTACAACGTAAAATTATATTTGTAATATCCTGACTTCTTGGTTAGATATTAACCCGATTGAAGATGAATCTCACTTAGGTTTTGTTATTTCTTCTCAAAAGGTTCTCACCATCGATCACCTATTTATTATTATTCTTATTTAATTATGGAGTTTTGATAAGATGTATCATTTTAATATTGGGTTATAATAAAACTTTATAATTAAATTAATATTAGATCACATTGAAACACCATAGTTAAGTATATTTAATTGTAAATAATTTTGAGATTGATCTTTAATGATAAAAGATATTTGAAAAATTTTATTTCTAATTAACATATCTCATCAAAAAATCAAGATATCATAATATTATTTAAAAGGTTGATTATAAAAAAAAATCTCAAATTTTGAAAATAAATTTATTATGCTTTTTAAAAATATTAAACACATATTAAATAAATTCAAATATATTCGACTCAAGTAAGCAAAAAGCATAATAGAGCATGCTTTGTAGATTTTAGATGATTACAAGATAAAGTGACATTAGAGTATCATCATATAATGAGAAAGTAGACATAATTGGTGCCAAAATAGCATTCATCATGATTTAGTCATTAGTATAAGTTGATCATTCTTTGGATAAAAGAGAGATCATGAGTATGCAAAGAAACTAAGCATTATGAACAATATAAAGTGGAATAAATTGAAAAAATATAAATAATGAATGTTGTATAAATCATGATAACATGTACATTTTCTTATTATTATTCATCATATACTTTGTTAAAAATTTAATATTTTAATTATCTAATTATTTTGTAGCTATGAAAATGATGATTGTTTCAATATTATCTTGATTTTTTTTTGTAAACTAAGCCAATGTCAACACCTTTTATATTTATGCTTTTCAACATTACTTGTACACCTAGAGAGAGGGCATCACGTTTAGTAGTTTATGTAATATGTTTTGGTATATTGATATGGACATAAACAATGCATATATTATCTTATGTTACTTGATACATTTGTTATATATGTTGATGTGAGCTATATGTTAGTTTAATATCTTATATGAAGTTATTTAGATTTTGATGAAATTGTTTTGTAATATTTGAAATAATTGCTTTGTCATCTTGATCAGTGAGAAATTTATCATTAATGTCACTCTTGTTTGATATGTAAATTTGTATTAATTCTTATGATATTAGGCAACATCTCAAGAGATGATACATTTGTATAATCATTGAAGTGAATGTGCACTTACGAACACCAACACTTCATTTTGTTGTTACATATTGTCAATATAAAAAAATATTGTATTTCTAGCTAGATATTGAATATTAAAAAATAGCAACAATCATGAAGGTTTAAGTCGTAGTGAAAGGATGGTACCTTAAGATGTAATAAAAGCTTTGTTGACCATGTCATTAATGATATAACTTGGAAATAATGCTTTGAAGCATTTAGAGATTGGTATGTTTTAGAATTTATAAGAGGATAATGCATGAAGGAGTTAGCAGATTAATACAAAAGGTGATGGTTGAATAAAACAAAAAGTTATCTTCATTTATAATTTATGCTCTGACATTTGTGCTTTTGAATCATAAAAGATACATTAGTTCAAAAGTGGATTGAGCTACTTCATTAGATGTGTGATCTCTTCATGCAAAACTATCGAGAAGGTTGAGACAGAAAACTTGGCTATACAAATAAGGAGGGAAGAGATGGAGGGGTTTATTTAAAAACCCAAAAGTTGACCTCCTCAACAAAAATTTTCTAATAATTACATCAATGATACAAGAATTAAGTTTAGCCTAAAAACCAATTCTAGCTCTTGGCTTAGTTTTGATAACCAATCCTTATGCACCCAATGTGACAAGACACATTATGTACCTATTATCCTAAGTTAAAATCTCATATTTTGTTTGTGAAGAGTTAGACCACATTACTAGATCTTATTTTTATTATTTTATGATAAGAATTTATTTTAATAGGAAAAAGAGTTGCAAGATCAACCCCAAGTTTTGTCATAACATCATACAAATCAATACGATTATACTTATGTATATGTACTAATTTTTTTTCTTATCAATTTAATATTCAATATCATTGTGTATTATAACACATTATCATCAAAGTAAAATATGTAAACAACAAAATAAGAAAAAATTTATATTAATAGTCAATTTTTATGATAAACTTACTAATACGATACTAATAATATCACATGATCTTACCACTATTACATCACTATTAAAAATTCAACATTTGTGTCTGTCAAAATACTACATAACATGTCGTTCATTTCGAGGTTTTCGTAATCTCAAAATTCCCCTTGGTGTCGCACAATGTTTATCTCTCACATTTGAAATATGTTTGCTAATATAAACTTAACGATTGTAATAAGCTTAATAAAAATAACTAATACAAACATCACATCCAAATATCCTTATAATTTAAGTCGAGTCGTATACAATGTCACATGTTATAAATAAATAATTGCATAAAAGTAAACATTCACATTCAACTCTATCAAATATTATTCACTATTATGTAACTTGTTGATCACCTTTTTATTCTTTTATAGTCATGTATAACCCTCTTTTACATAATCAGACATACCAACCCTATTATTATTCGTATGGATCACCATCCGCTCATGTATTTTTTAACATTTTTCATGATTTACTAACCACTAGACCTTCTTCTGCCTATATGTAAGTACTCACCAACCATACATTATTTTTACCATTTTATAGCTTATCATCAGGCAGACATTATTTTACCTTTACATGACTTATCACCACCCAAACATTATTTCAATTTTTCATAACTTAACATTAAGTATTACTTCATTTACACATAAAATATTTAATATATAATTATATAACATGCTAACTATACGATATACTACAAATACAAGCATTATTCATATCATATGTCATATCCATGCTTATAACAATAACACATCGTTCATCTCTACATTAAGACTATTTGATAAGTAAATTTTATACTAAATATCATTACATCAAACATACTCATTAAATTTGTGCACACTACCAACCTGAATGATGACAACTTGTATAATTAAGTCCTTTATCACTCTCTTTTCTTTCTTGAAATTTATATCATGCATACATTACTTTTTATTTTTGTATTTAATGTGTAACATGTTCTATTATGTATTTTTATTTGTTCCTCATACCATCATGGTATTTATTCTATTTGATTCTATTAATTGACCCTCAATACACCACTTAGATTATATAAACTTCATTTGAATGGAATATCTATCAACTCATTTAATCACTTAATTTTCACTTAATTTGACTCTCTATATAATTGCTCTTAGGCCACCATCATACCATTTCATCTTTTAGTTAGATCATCCAACCTTTATTGGGCATTCATTTGGTCATTGATATGCGTTTGATAAACACATAGAACCAATTTTATTGAAATTCTTGAACAATTCAATACTATCATCGAACCTTCTGAAACCCATAAAAATGAGAAGACAATAATGATCTCATTTTACATTTTTATTACATCATCTAGATATCCACTTGGAGCTATCAATTTCATTTCAAACTATCTAGTAGTTATAATACTTCAATATAGATCCTTATAGTCCCATGAGTTCATATTAAATTGTTTTCCATTCATATGCAACTCATTACATGCAAAAAGTCATGACCTCAATGAGATCCCACAAAAATGGATACGCACTAAGAAAAACTCTCACTACTCTACAAACAAGGTTCCTCACATTATCTTTCTTAGACCAACTCCTTCCATCCATCCCCAAGAATTTTATTTTGCGAGTTCCTCTTTCTCCATTAGCTCTCATAAGAACTTTGCTTCTCACCTAAGTGTTGAACCTCATAAACCTAAATATAATATTTGATTTTAATAATAACAAATCTTTTATATTTATTTGATGATTTTAATATATTTACTTAATATGTTTTACAACTCACATACAAAACACATAAATTTAGTGATCATCTAATATAGAATAGTTTAATAAGTGCCCAAATTAACAAAAATTTACGAAGCTTAAAAAACATGAAGGATAAATAAGCAACTCCAATGACGTGCATGAATCCATAACTTTTGAAAACAAGATGATCACTATTTGAGTCAAGCCAAGAGATTAATTCAATATTTGCCTTAATTATTACACACATACTTGCATTCATACATATCACGCCAAACATTTAATTTTTGATAAATTACATGTAATATGAATAAAAAAATCAATTAATATCATTCATACAAATCATAAGAAACATATGAAACTCAATAATTATATTTTTTTCATCCAAGACTTTAGAAGTATGATTGAATTACACCAAATTAAAATGAAAAGATTTTGATTATAATTTAACAAATGAATCTCAAACCTAGGTTGACTTAAATTATAATATTCACAATTTTTATCTTGAACTAATTAAAATGAATCAAAATCATGAATTTATCAAAATTACATAAATGCTTAGATACATATTTTTAAATCTTGCAAAAAAAAAAAAGAAAAAACAAATTGTCAAATTCCATGCATACCACATCGCATTGTGCAACTTATGCACGACATGCACTCGAATTGCCCTACCATGTCTGCAAGCTTATCGAACTTGTTGGGTATAACGACTAATTTGACAAAAAAATAGTAATTTTAAAATAGTTATTGGGATAGCCTTTGAAAGTATTTTCCGACATGTTTTGGGATGTTATGCTTATAAATAGGTATCCAAATAATGAAAATAAATTATTGGTTTTGCTAAATCACTTCTAAACCTTATAAGAATTTCCTTGCTACATATTGTATAGGCTTATAGGGATGATTAAGTGGACTACCTACCAAAATTATTTTGGGATCATCTAAATGCATATAATGAGTTCACAATGCATTTAATACTTACATTCACTCATCAAAACGTTTCTATTTTTCAACATCATTAACACAATTTCATCTCACAAATTCTTGATTATATTTAATAATGGTCTTACTAATCTTTTATTGAATTATATTTATATATCTATCCAATTGTAGTTAAATTTTGTTTTGTATTATTTGTTAACTTATGTGACTTATTATTGACTCATCTCTAAACTATTTAATGAAAAGGATTTGACCCATCTCTAAGCTATTTATTGCTAGAGATTTAACTCATTGCTAGGTTGTTTAATATTGACTAATTTGGCCCAACTTTATGTTATTTAATATAGAGTTATGATTATTTACAATCTATTAAAATATTCACTTATATTGAGTTCCTCTATCAAAATACAACAAAAGAATATTTTTAGTGATGCTTAAGATTATAAGCTTGATTATAAACATAGGCTCTTAGATTGAATTGAATAATCTAAAAAAGTTTTTTCCTTTTATTAATAAATTATAAATTAGTATTCATAAGTCCTAAGATTATTTATGTCGCCTTCACATAACATGCTAGGCACCTAATCACTAATCACTTGTATTTTCTTACTATTTTTTTTATTATTTTACATTTGTCCCTCTATTTTAGATAAAAGGACATCTTAGTTTTTTTTATTTGCAATTAAATTATACATAATGATTTATTTAATATCTCAATGAGAAAAATAAAGCAACCTTCTATGAATTTTGTGAAACTTGAAAACCTCTATCATCAAAAGAACTTCATTCTAACTAATACAACATGCACTAAAATCTCTATTGTAGTCAATAATAATGATCATGAAATTGGTATAACTGCATGTTATCCTCTAACATCAAATGAACTTTATAATAACTAATTCATCTAATGATAATCATTCAACAAATAAATACATCTATACACTATCATAGTATTTCCTTAACTCTATCAGATGTGTTAGAATCATGCACATCATTATCGATGCAAGTCTCATGCACATCTAATGGCTTATGCTAAGGGATAATTGAAGTGAATACAAAACAATGTAGTGTCTTTGGCATAATGTGATAAATCATTGTACTCATCCAATGAATCATTCACATTATTGTCAAATAACTCACGAGTTTGAGCACAAATAAGATCACTCTCAATAGAGGATAGAGATCTTAAAATACCTATGAAGAGATATTACTAATCAAAATAATAATTGTGCATCAAAATTGAAAAGATGAAGTATTCCTTAGCTAATCATATAGAAAATGCTCATAATTAACTTATGATAAGCCACATATGATGAACATGTTTTAAGGTCAAAATCAATCCCTTGAATATAACATGATTACGAATTTGACTTCAACACATGTCTAAATACTATTCACAAAACTTCAAAAGTCTACAACAAACTCACAAGTTTTATAAATGCCTTCAAAATAATTATGAAAAATGAAATGATGTTAAGACACATGCCAACAAGATTTAGATCACATTTAAATTTAAGAATGTAAAGTGCTTTGGGTAGCAAACAACATAACTTAGATTGAGACTTAGTCTAAACTTCAATACCAAATTGACATAAAAAATACCCAAAACATTTTACCATGGTTTTATCATTCAAATCATCAGCTTACAATATTTGCAAGGAAATTACAACTTAAAATACAATACAAATCATTAAAATTCATTAATAATTATTCACAAATTCTATCTCACAATATAATCCACATATGATATCTATCTAACAAACAAACAACTTCTTTTACAATTTTATATTTATAAATAAACTTTACTTATACTTAACAGAACATCAAATTGATCTTTCCAGTAGCCTACATAAAGTTAACTACATATCAACTGTAACAAAACTACAAACATGCAGTGTTACACCTTACAAAGCACAATACTTATTTGAATCTAACATTTAGCTTTGACCCCTTCCATAACACCCTTTGAACAACCCAACAAAATAAATTTTGGTTTGCAGACATGAAATTTTAGACATATACCTCTATGTAGCCCAGTTCCATCCATGGCATGAAAGCCTGCAACAAAAAAACGCAGCAAATCAACCTTTCATGGCTTAAAAGTTAACCAAATTCAAAAGATTCACACATACCCTAACCTTAGAGATGTGTCTGAGCTATCAACATTTTCATTTAGAACCACTGAATGGGTTAGGTTTGTAACCGATTCAGAAGAAGCATTTTCCGACTCGGCAATGGCCGGTTTTCCTGCTCGGGACAGTTCTGCCACCTGCATTGCCACAAACAACGTATGACAGTTGGTTCAAGAACTCGATACGCTATGTAACATATCAAATTATCAAGCAGCTACTGAGAAGTATTGGTATCAAATACGAATCCTTCATGAGTACCTGTTGCCGCAGCCTTGAATTTTCTTCCATCAGTTGCATTCCCTAAGAAAATGAAAACTTGAATATAACAGTGGAAAAATGAAAACAAATGAAGAATGTTAAGCAAGAGCAAGACTTGTGACCTTTTGCCGTAGATCATTGATCTGCTCCATGATCTTTTCCCCCTGACAGAAAGCAAGGAATTGCAGCTTTAGAAACAAGAATAAATGTGGTTTATTATATCAGAGTGCTGGAGATTCACCTTCCTTTGAAGAACTCGACTTAGTCCGGTTTTGAGAGTTTTCTCCAGTTGCTGCAGCTCTTCTGTTGTTAGGCCTTGGATATCTTCTCCCCTCATGTTTCTGAGATAGAATGGCTGAATTGTGTTAATGCAACAAAATGTACTTTTAAGGGTTGTGGACTTTAGATTATGGAACTGCTACATCATAAAACAAACCTCAGTTGGCGAGCTGTTTCTTCCAGTTGTTTGCTTAGCCGGGCAGTATTGCCATTTTCCAACTAAAAGAGGGAACCAATTTTGTTGAGCTACAGTTAGATTACTGAAACAAAGAAAAACACTGAACAGGTGCATGATAATAAGATTATCTTGCATCTTTCAGTGATCATTTTGGATCTTTCAATGTAAAGTAATGCTTAACAAGCTACTTTTTCATTTTATTATTAACAGTTTTTTTAAGTGATATCTATATTGATTACATCACCAAGTTCTCTCAAAGCTTGGATGAAACAAGTCAATTGCCCTTGTTTTGACCACCTTTTATCTTGTCCAAATCAATGGTTCAAAACCTCATCCTCTTTTCCATCAAATGAATGAAACTTCACATCATGATATAGCTAAAAATATGCCAAATAACTCATGATTTGAGTCTATAGAGATGAGAAATCCAAGGTTGCCATTTGAAAACTTAGTCTTGGATCTTTTTGTAGTTCTGTAAGTTTCATGTTCATTGCTTTCCAATGATTCAACTTCATGATAAGTGTAAAATTTACATCTTCTATGACCAACTTTTATCCATAGTTTTTCCCAAATCTTGGACTTTCCATCTCCTTGTTTCTATAGGTTCTTTCAAGACCATAGATACCACATGCATGTTGAAATGTAGTGATTCATCAACCCTAATACACCAATCACTACCAAAATCCAACCTTTTCGCAACACAATTTCCATCATAAAAAGGGGAGGTGCATCCCCTTTACAATAAGGTATTTGCAAACAAAATTCTTTGTCAATAAGCTCCTCTGAAAAACCCTTGTTGCAAATATTCTATAATGGTTTTTCTATCAAAAACATTTTTAAGGACTTATTACAACAAAAATATTTGTTGCAATATTATTTTAATTAATTATTCTTTTGTGATAGTTTTGCTCCAAAATAGAATCACTTTTTCATAAATTTCTTTACTATTTTTCAAAAAATACTTCTAAAAAATTTTTAAGTATTACTTTTTTACTTAAAAAATTGTTAATAAAAAATAAAAGAACAAATTTACAAAACTAAATTAAAAGCTTAAACAAAGTTCATTAACTACATGTGCAAAATAAAAAGAAAAAGTTTAACCAATACCGTGGATGTTAGGGATGGTCATGGTCAATATCTCAAGGTACTAATGAAGTCCCCCATTTGCACATTGGCATGAATCTAGTCGTGCATCTCAACCCATAACCCCACGCAACCTTGATGATAACTTAGAAGCTAAATTGCAATGTTGGAATGATACAAACACTTGACGATAGAAACAGGTGTATAAGGAGAGTTTTCATATTGTTCGTTTCTACATTGCTTGCACCAACCTTCTGCCAACCATTTGCATCAAATGCAACAAGAATGTCTCTTCATCATCCAACCTTTATTTTTCTTTCACACATCTATTCGCATGATTGATCTATAATCCTATAAACAATAGATTTTCTTGAGTTAATCGATGACAAAATTACCATAGGTTAATATTGCCAAAAGTTGATAGGACGATCCCATTCACAACTACACCACATGTAGATAACAAATATTTCGCTTCACATTTAATCCCAAATAATTTCAATGTCATCTTCCTTTCATGCTCTAAAATTACCAAATAAATGAAAATAGATAACAACAAATTGGCTATCATAATTATGATCATGCATCAAAGGAAAAAAAGGAGAGGCATCGAAATAAACAAGCAAATAAGTAGACATGATGTCTACATAAGCTACATTACTAAACTATAAAATATGAACAATTAAAGATTTATTATCATGCACTTAATGGTGTTAAAACAATAAAATATTCTTAATAATAATTTTTGAATGGGGATCTACATGTCTATTTAAACTTTCCAAAAAATGTTAAATTTAAAAATTAATAAAATAGAACATTCTATGTTAAAACTTGACACCAAATATGCATTAATAAATATATAACAGCACATTCAACAATGAAATTTAGCCATTACCATACATTAACAATAAAAAAACATCCAAAATTAACATTTTAAATTAAAATATTAATTTTCGTAGCATGTATCATTCCCCTTATGCTATTAAAATATTTGCCACAATTGTAGCCACCAATGCAAACAAGTTAAATGTAAACATCTACAAGAGACATGGCATTAACCTCGACACAACAACATAGCAAGCTATGTGGGCAAGTCCAACAATTGTGCTCCCACATCAAAACCCCGGCATTGTCAATCGTAAATAAAAATCCAATGGTGACACACCTAAAAAATGGAAGAAAATGAGCAAAAGATGATAACTATAACACCCCAAATTCTTGCTCAATTTAAAGTGATGTAATAACAATGTTTATGTATTTGAATAGGACTAGTCAAAATTAGTACATTGACACTTGTTTCAACATAATTGGATTTAGATTTTATATGAATTTTTAGAATAAAAGGAAATTATTATGAATTAATAACTGTAATATAAATATATCTCATCTTTTCTTTTCCCTTACCCAACCCAAGCCCAAGCATATGAGCCTTCTTCATCAGTACCAAAAAAAGGAGGGTTTTTGGGGATCTTACTTGGGTTAAATTTTAAGAAATTCTTTATACTTTAAAATTGTTTATCTATTTGCTAATACTTTTGTTTGATTTATCTTAACAAGATCTACCTGCCAATCAAATTTTATTTTTTTTCAGTTATATTCAATGTTTTTAATAATTCTTTAAACTTAATACACTTAAAATTATTATTTGTAAGTTTTCTCTAAACTCCATTCCGCGTTTAATTTCATGCTCGTCATACCTCCTTTTTAAGTTGAGAAAATTTTATCACGATCATCTTAATAAGTTCTAAGTCGTTTAAAATTTTCATAATTTTTTTAGTTTATACAATATTTTTACAAATTTTAAATATTTTTTGAAACTAATAAAAAAAAATTTCTTATAAATTCAAAATATTTCATTTTAATTTCTAAAAAAAATTCATATTCTCACCATTTTGGTATCAATAACTTCCCAATATTTTGTACATATAATTTCTCAACTCGCTTGCTTTAAAATGTCATAGCTTTTAGTAATAACAATTTTTCAAGAAGAATATTTTAGCTGTTAAAAATCTCCAAAAAAAAGTCTATAAAATCCAAATAATTAAAAATGATTCTAAATTTAATGTTTTTTTTCATATTTTTGATGCTACAAATCCCTCAAGATCATCGATTGACCTTGAGATCATTACTTTTCACTAATTTAAATTCTTAAATATTTATTAAAATATTTACTCTTTTGGAATGTTACATAATCATTATTAAAGTTTCTAAAACCTAGATCATCTCTAACTTGAAAAGTTACTTGAAGATATCAAGATCAATGAGACAAAAATAAAAAGATTAAAAAAAAGATGAATCTATATATAAAAAAAGAAGAATAAAAATCTAGCATTAAAGGTTGTCACAAGTTCATCAGATGATGAATCTTTCTACAATATGGTAGAACATATCATTAAAAGTTTAACAAAAATATTTAAGTATGCTGCAAGTAAATCTAAGAATAAAAACATGAACTACAAGAATAAGGATAAGAAAACAATAAAGGCATGTTGTACAAAATTGGTTGAAACGAGCAATAAAATAACAAAAATAAAAAGGAGAGACACGAGGAGAAGGATTTATTATCTCTTGGCCAAGAATATTGCAACCTAAAGTGCTGAATAAAGTAGAAAACAATATTTTGTGTCTTATGACACATCATGATTCATCATCTATGAGTGAATTAGTCTCTCTTGTAATGAATTACAGAGTGATTTACTTGATTTAGTTGATGCTTTTAAATTACTTTAAAAAATATATATAAATTCTTGAAGAAAGCAAATAAAAAATATCTAAGACATTGTAAAAATTTGAATGGAAAACATGAAAGATATTTATTACATTTGAAAAATGCAAGAGAAGAGCTTTTTTTATGAATAAGTCATATTTGTCCCGTTATTATCTCACAAAGTTTTTTTTACTTCTCCTTTAAATAAAATTATATTCTTCTTATAAAATTTTTCTCAAACTTTTCATGAGTTAAACCATATTTTGATAATTGCTAAAACAAAATAATTCTTTATTTATCATGTAAATTCATAACTAATTATATATTATTATATACTTACTCAAAATGTTATATTTAATATAAATAGAAAAATATAAATATATACCCAAATAAAAAGTATTAAATACTTATTACAAGTCTAAAGAGTTTAGTATTAAACTTTTTTCTATTCTCTTTACCTGTCATGCAATATATATGACATAAATTAAATTATGAATTCCATATGCCAATTCTATTATATTTATTACAAAATTTGGTAACTCTTATGATTACTAAATTGAGTTTTGTTTTTTATTAAATATAAACAATAGCATGCAAATAGGTTTATGGTAAAAACATACTAAATCTCTACAATGATGAAAAAAATTGATTTACCTCTTCTTATCTTTTTTTCTCTCTTATTTTTTTCACACTCTCTCTCATTAAATCTCTCTCTCTTATATCTTCTTTTTTCATCACAACATTTGCTTATATTGTGCACCACTTAATACCCTTTTTCGTTTATTTTTTTTTTACTTTTTGGCAACATAAAATAGTGAAAAATCTATTAAACTATTTGTTAAAAATAAGTTGCAAAAATGATATAAACTATTTTAAAAAATATTAAAACATTGCTAAAGTGATATTTGTACAACTTATATAAATATTTTAAATTTATTTTATAATTTGAAAATCATATTTTTTAAAATGTAAAATGATTTTTAGATAAAGATAAAAATTATACATGTCAAAAGCTAATTATATTTTTAACCTATAATGTTTTAGTTGTCATTTGAAATTGTAGAAATATTTTTAGTCGATTTGTCTTGGTGGTCAAGTATTATCTTGCTTGCAAACAAGTTTGTCATTTTTTTTTCTCAAAAAGTGTCTTAAAAAACTTTCTCTTTTTTGGTCACCACCTATCCCAATATTCCTTTTAACAAATTATATTTAATTATGAAGTTTTTAAAAGATTTAATTTCTTTATACTTGAAAATAAATTTTATTTCTTTGTTTTAATGCTAGTTATCATTGTATCATTTTAATATACCTCAATTTAGATTATGTTGATATAATGATAGTTACAAATAAATTTTTAAACATTTATTAATAAAATAAATTTAATGAGATGATATATTGATTTGAAAGAAAAATAATTAACAATCATTTGATGTTTATAAAAATTTTAGATAAAATAATATAATTATTTTTAAAGTTATTAAAGAAAAATCTTAAACTTCTCATTGAATTCTAGATATTATATTATATATATATATATATATAATGTGTTATTTTTCATATTGCAAAATATCTAATATTTTTGAAAGATTACTAATAACCAATATTATAATATATGAAACTATTAAATGCAAAATTAAGGTCCAATATTGGAATACATAAAAATTATATGAGACAAATATTTTCTCTTTTTTAAATATATGATTAATAAAGACTTTATTTAACATAAGATGAATATTTTTATTGACATTTATGTATTAAAGATATCCTAACACTTAAAAAAAAAACAAAAAACGTGTGATACATCAAACTTTTTTGTTAACATTTATGTATTAGATATTCTAACACTTAAAAAAAATAAAAAACATGTGACACATCAAACTTTCTTTTTAGGGGACCATCTCCCTACAGCAGTTTTGTGTCTTATGACACACACACACACATATCCACACACACAATTTATAAACTTCATCTGCTTGAAATTCCATCTCCAAGTCCGTGAAGACCCAAAGCCAACTGACCATACATATCTTATGATGGCTACAATAAGTTACGATTAAGTGGATTATACTTTAAAGTACTTGTGGAACTTGAAAACAAATAAATAATACCCAAATTCTAAAATGATAAAATTGTATAAATGTTTCAAAATGCATAATTAATAGAAAATAACCATCAAAAGCTTTTTTGAAAAATAACTTGATTGAAATGAATAGGGCATAAGAGCAGGAATAGACCAGACTTTGATAATAGCTCTCAAAATTTGTACAAAATTAGTATAGCATTCACATGCATTTTTTTGGCTAAAAAGCATATAATTGGATGCATCTTTTTCAATGCTTCTTCATTTCCTTTCCTATATTCATTGGAAGGCTTATTTACAATTATTCAAGTGCACTTGGGGCAGACGATATGGAATCAAAAGTTAAGGATTTAGGCAATAAAGCCTGATTTTCTTCTTTACTTTTATAGATCTAGCATATTTCCTTTGGGTTTAAAGAATCTTGTTTGTAGATCTAGCATATTTCCTTTGGGATTAAAGAATCTTGTTTGTAATACTGAGGATTATCAAAGCCATTAAAATCTAATATGGGATGCTTGTTGAAATCCTTTTCTTTGGAATGTTGTCATTGGTTTGATATGATTTTAACAATATAAACAATTAGGATCGGCTTTGTTTTTTGATGAATACAGTGTTTGCTTTATGAATAAAGTGTGGTAAACTTTCTTTTCATTATAACTAAATTTCTTCGTAGTTGTCCCAAAGTTCTTGGCACATACTCTTAGAAATTGCATCAACTATTAGGGAATTTTCTTTGTTTATGCACCTTTCCTTTTTTGTGGATCTCTAAATTATGATATTCTTATATAAATCTATATGTTAAATACTCGTTTCTAAAATGCGTTTTCACGTCCAATTGATGTTACTCCAAAATAAATGTTGGTAGAATGGTAATTTTTCATGGAGATTATATTATGTTAAATGTTTGATCTATTTCATCATAATTTTTGGCTGAATATTTAGTTATGAACTTATTCTTTTGCTACCTCTTTTTTTTTCTCATTTTCTACCTTAAATAAGCATTTACCCCCAATGTCTTACTTTTGTCTTGGGTTCTTGCATAATTGCCCTGATATGGTTTTGGTCATTGGCTTTGACATTGTAGTAATTGGTATCTAAGAAATTAGATAGAAGGTTATTTTTATTAGAGAATCTAGAAAGGGAGATTATAGTGTTAGAAAAAGGGAAAAGTAGATCCTCATAAATTGAGTATAGCTGCAAGGAATTGAGTGCAAAGTAAAGTATGACTAAAGTTTTTCTTTCAGATGTTTGGCCTCCACCTTTATTGGATATTGGGGGTCTTTTTATAGTTGCTAGATGTGCTTTTACTTTCCTCAAGTTCTGGTAGATGTTTCCATGTTCATGTGCACAATAAGCATTTCCATGATGATGGTTTAACGAAATGTATGTTTGGGGGGAGTTATCACTATTGTGGATTAATTGCTTGCTCTTTGCTCCTCAGTAAGAATTAATGCTATTAGTGGTAACTCTAATCGTCTTAATGACGGTTATTTCACCTTAATAACTTGTTTATTGGTATGTTGACTCCAATGGTTTGGAGGACATTTTTGGGAGCGAGGGCCTAGAGCACTTCTCTGCAGATGATCATCACATGCCTACTTTGTGGATCGATGATTGTGATTGACTTAACGAATTCTCACAACTTTAGTATTCATTACTTTTAATATAGTAACCCTCCTTTTTAATTCTTTAATTCTTCTTGAATGCCTTTAGGAAGCTCTACTTCTTTATGTGCTATGAATTCTTTATAATGAAAAGGAAACTCTGAATTGTTTAGAGGATTACAAATGGAATGCTTGACCCTTTAAAAATGCAATTGGAAAATCAAGATTATTAACTAGTGCCTCTTCTTGTGGTTTCCAATTGGTACTTCTTTATGTTCAGTGTTTGATTTGTTGTGGAGATTTTGGTCTTCTGGAATAGACCAACGTTTCTTTCAATGCGTGACATTCTCCCTGAAAATTTTCACTAGATTATGTTTGGAATATTTTTGTAACAACGCCACTGTCCAATTTGTATCCTTGAGTGTTAAAATGACAAAGAAGCACGCATTTTAGAGTACTGGAGTCAAGTATACTTCATGTAGGATTATTATTATAAACAAAGGGCATACATCCAAGGTCTTCAGGCTGAATAGAATTAAGAACATGAACTTCAGGAAAAGATTTAAAGATTTAAGGAAGAGAAGGCAGAGAAGTCAGTGATACTCTACTAGAACGATTGTAGCACTTACCTGCAACCTGTACAAAAATGAAGGACCTAGTTATTACGTCCTTGCCAAAGTATTTTTGAGATTTTGCTTCTGTTGTGAAGCTGTGGAAATGCCTACTTATAACTTCTATGAAACTAAATGATCTATTTGCCTATTTTTGTGTTCAGAAGAACATACTAGAGAATTAGATCAAACATTAAGATTTGTCTGTAATTTACCCTCATAACTTTTACATAACTTAGTTTTCTATCTATTTGCCTTTTTTTGAAATTAGAAGGACCTGCTTGAGAATTAGGCCAGACTTCATGAACTTATTTGCAATTTACCTTACCTTCACAAATATGTGTAGCTATGAAGTTAAAGGCGTTTGTCCTAGATAATGGCATCAAAACAAAGACAGATCAACAGGCTTCATTTGTGACCTTTTTGCATGAAGATGATATATTACCCCCTTTTTTTCCACTCAGCATTATCAATCATCTTCCTTTATGAAAGCTTTTGAATTCAGAATTAGCTGCAATAGAAGCTAAAGAAGAAACACTTGACATTATGATGATATACCACTTAAAGACGTTTATAGCTGATAATATTATGATGGAAGCTAAAATAAATCTGATGCTTTTTCTTTTTTGAAAGTAATTCTGCAGTATCTTTTCTGAGTTTTGTAGCTATGAAATTTGTGCTTTAAAAATGATGTATTATACTGTTCTAGGTTTGCATCATAGATGTCATAGTGCTGCTGTTACTAATGCAGTAATTACTGTGATATAACAAAGTATAATGCCTGTATAAGATTGTTTTTAATTTTAAGGTCAAGTTCTGGGTTTAACTTAATTCAGTTCTGGGTTTCATTTGGTTTCAAAAAATTTTCATATAAAATTTTGAAAAAATTCATATCTCTAAAGAAGGATTAGACAAATGGTTTCTTAAACACACGCCCAAATGAAACCTTTACAGTTTAAATGATGATGTTTATTTACAAGTCAATGGATGATGTCTATTTACAAGTCAATGGATGCATACTTGTGTTCAGTCATGTTTATTTAATTTGAACATAATAATTACTTGTCCTAAAATATTATTTCCAAATAAATGAATATGCCAATTAGGCTCTAAATGGGATCTCATTCGGTTCGACTGACACAACCAACTATAATCTGATATGTATTCTATTTCAGTTGGAATCTATACTATCTTCTAAAGAATCCTTAATGTAACACAATATATTAAAACTTTAAAGTGACATCAATACAGTAGAATACATCAAAATAAGCCATGCAGATCACATATTGAACTGCAGCAAAACTCATTTTCCTAAATGCTGGAATGCTCTGAGATCTCATTAACTAAATGGGTTCTCATAATTAGAAACAAAATGAAGAAAGCAAGCAATATTATTTAGTGAGAAAACCAAGCTATAGTAAAGCTTGAATGTCGATCTCGACAAAGGAGCATGGATCCGGGATTCCGAATTTCTCCAGGACCTGAAAACAATATATCAAATAAGCTTAAATCACATATCAGCAACATAGATCATAAAAGTTTTGGTAGGGAACATATTTCGAATATGAGGTAAAACTTCACTTCATGGTGGATTCACAGCATAAGTTGTATTGTTATTATGATCTCATAATGCTCATTTCAAGCCTTTGTGATGCTAAACATCATGAAGTCACACTTGACAATGCCGTCATGACGAGTTCCAGCTCGCTTAGCTTTTCTTTTCGAGCTTAGTGCGGTGTTTCATCTCAGTTATGGACTATGTTTTGTGATTGTTTGAGCATGTATTCATGTGTTTGACGTAAATATTTTAACATTATTATGTTCTATTATGTAATAATAGCTTTTGTAAGATTCATGCATGTCAAATCCTTTTTTTTCTTGTCACATCTTTGTCTTTCTTCCCCTCTTCACATAAGGAAATACAATAACTCAATCTCCTAAATGTTCCATTAAATGGTCTACATCTATTGTTTTCAAAGAAATACACTAACTAAGGTAACTCATTTTTTTCTCATAAATGTTTTTTATTTATTTCATTCTCGTTAGTCCTTTGGAAAATCCAACAATGGGTGAATTGTTTTTCAAAAACCATTCACTAACCAAAGAGAAGCCAACTTTTTTAAAACAAATAAAACGTAAGGAATTTCAGAACAAGCCAACACAACATTGTTAGGCACTTGACACTTAAATCAATCCTACTTCCAACACCAAGCTCCTATTACAGATTCCACCACCCATGTTTATTTCTTAAACAGCTAACGAATAAGCTAAATAGGACAACCTTTGCCTAACTCACAAAGGCTATCCATGTCTAAAACATTGCCCTTGAATGAGGCACTCCAACCATGCCTTAGGCAAGGCACAACAAACCCAAAGAATGCTACAGGCAAGTAGAATAGTTGAAAGAATAAAAGAAACAAAGCACAAATCCATGATTGTAAAGATGCAAGCTATGTTTAAAGTTGGTGAGGAGAATTAACAGCAAAAACATGCACAAAGCATTCTGTAATTGAAGATGATCTCAACCACACAAATATTTTGCTCTCAAAGTATGGAAGCAACGTTATTCCTTTCGGCTCAATTTAGCATTAGCTTATGCGACATATTTAGCTAAGGTTTCTCCCCCCCCCCCCCCCCCCCCCGCGCCCCACAACACACACACACACACAATTTATAAGCTTCATCTGTTTGATTGTAGACTAGCTTTTACCTTCTAAACTTGTATAAACCATGAGGTACACTATGTTACCTGAAGTTATGTTTAGCCAAAATTTAGGGTCCAAGAAATTCCAACTCCAAGTCCGCAAGACCCAAAGTTAATTCACCATATTACTAAGACTTTATCATATATGTTTGTAAATCATACCAGAGCAACGGTATAATAAGTATCTAGATCTTTTGCACATAAAAAAAAAATTATTATAAAATATACTGATCACACATTTTAATATGTGTTAAATAATTTTATACCAATATTTCAAAGTATGACTTACTCAATACTTCTATAAGCAACACAATTTTAAATATCGACTATATTCTTCCATAGAAAAACAACAAAATCAACATTTTCTTTTAGAAAACAAAAGCTAAAATTATCTAGTTAGATATCTGGCAATTTGTAAAATTATAAACCTTAGCAGACAAAAACTATGAAAATTTATTCATCCTCAGGTTTCTCCAAATAACTTACCTCTGGATGAACAACACCAAACACACCAATCTGCCTATCGTAGTAGAATATATGACATTGGCGATTGGGAAAGAATTCGGGTTCCTTCAATTGCATAAAAGAAGGTATTAGCAAAAATTTTCTTTATGTTCCTTAAATGCTAAATAATTCAAACCTCACATTTGAAGGCTTTATGAAGTTATCAAGAGCAGGTTCATGCGGTTTTTGGACGACCTGCATAATTCTTGTAACTAGACCCAAAATTTCCTGCAAGGTCCATTATGATAAAAAGATGAATAAGATTTGAAAATTAAGATGAAAGAAATGAAATATTTGCATTAAAAGAGAAAAAAGTGTGATATTATTTAAAATAAATAAATAAATACCATTCGAACATTCAGCAAGAAATAAAAAATACAAAATTGAAAATACTTGCATTCTTCTACCTTCTACAACCAGTATGGTTCAAGTTTTGGAACATTTCAAAAACAGGTGATGGCCCTTCACAGAATTCATTTTTCTTTAGAACTTCTAAGATGGAATTTTACTTAAGAATTTCTATGAATAAACAACTGATTCAAGTATAATGAACACAAAGAAATCTTCCGTCAAACAATGAATTAGTTATGAAGAACGATAATGTCATGTTAACAGTACAATACAAGGTAAAACTGTTGTTCTCTGAAGGACTTAAAACATAACATAACAACAGAATACACAACTGTATATAGGACTGAGAGCTTAGGCCAAAGATTGCAATGTATTTTTAGCCAGAATCAACCTCACGTTGGTAGAGCAGAGAAACGAGCAAAAATGCTTTCTCCGACATGTTGGCACACACCCACCCAGCTCGCTCATGGTGGACAGCTATAGCAAATCTACACCAGCAACCAAATAATCCCAATCTTCAACAACAATCCAGCCACATAAATAGAGTTTAGAAGTTTACAAACCTCTCACAGCAAACCATTCCATCACAAAGACAGCGCCATTACACATCTTCCATAGAAAGAGAATAAACAATGGCAGAGAACATAATCTTCAGCACAAAGCACCCTTAGTAATGTGGATAATAGGCCCCTGTACACCATATTTTTTGGGATCATTGAAGTTTCAAAGGCCTGCTAAGTGAGGATATTATATTAAGAGGCAGCTAACCACGTCATGCATGCGATCCTCTTCACAAGATCAGCACTAAGGAAGTTCTCCAAGAGCAACGAATTCCACTACTCCTTCGCATTATGTAAACCGTAGATCTATTTACTTCCAACTCCATCTTAAGTATGGTAAACCACCTTCACAAGGGGGCAATATCAATCCAAGCATCATTCATGATTAAACAACAAATCCAATCTTCCAAACCACATTAACATTCATTCAGGATTGGACAACCCTTTCTTGATCCAATCTTCCAAACCATGTTATCCTTGATTACCTGCGAATCACCTTGTCTAATACAGAAACAATCTTCTTTCTCTGTCAGAATCCACACCAACACTCCTTGCTAGGATCCCTAGCTAGCACCTCTGGAGGAGCAAGAAGATTAGCTGTCATGCCCTCAATGAGAACAGGATCATTGCCAAGTGCTACATTCCCATGAAACCCAACCACAGACAACAGTCAAAGAAGGAAATAGGAGAAACCAAACCCTAGTTCACAATGCCCCCTACCTGTCATTGATCCTCCAATGGTGGCATTCGCCTTACCCGCCACCAGCACTTGATCAATAGCATTAAGAAATAGGAACACAGGAATATAATCATGTATTTGAAACCAAAATTTAATAAATCCAAATTTGCGCTAAATTCTTGTATGAGCACGTCCTAAATTACAAAAGGTGTCGAGAAATAATGATTATGACAAGTTCCAATCAAAAATACAACTGATATGGGAATTTAAAGAAACATGATAACAAAAGGTCATAATTTGTGCATATAAATAATTATTTTCAGACTTCAAATAAATTGTAATTTAATCAACACTTGGCATTGTGGAAAACAATTGCACTACTAGATGCCCTCATAAAAGAGTCTATTAACCAAAAGGGGAATGGAATAAAGCATACCTCAAAACCTGATGTAACATTGCAATACAAAGCAGCTAGCCGACGATTGTTCAATGCCCCAACATCACACCTCTCATCCAGGACAACAACATCTCCAGCTTCAAATATCTATGACAGATGTAAGCAAAGGTATGAAGAGAAATGTGTAAAATCCTATTCAAGACCATTTTCATTATGATGAAAAAAAAATAGATATGCTTTTCATCAAATTTGTAGCTTCCATTGACAACAACACTGATCAACAAACTCTACACAAGACACCAATTGCAAGCAAAAAAACTAACCTTAAACTTGTCAAAGATTTCTTAACTAAACGCAATTTTGTGTTTGCAAAAAAAGAATGCTAGCATTACAAACAAAGAGTATGCCAAGATGTAGCTAAAAATGACATTTTATAGCAAAGACAATCCAGATCATAATAAGTACAATGCTTATAATCACAATATGCTAACAAACTCGAAGAGTGAATCCCTTTGCAATATTAATGTAAACTCATGGAACAAAATGGTAAAAATTCAGATATCATGTATCATGAATATTGTGGATGGCTAATTTTAGACTTAAACTATTTCATTAGATCAAAATATCAATAATGGAAAATTCATCTTGATATCAAAGTCAAGTACATGTAAAGACAAAATTATTACAAAAACAATAATTATTAACTTAAAAAAGTTTCATGATTGTCAAAAGTTATTAAATTATAGTCAATGAACTCAATGGAAAATCCTATGTGTGAGCTTCTTGCCAACAACTGTAAGATATAACATATCTTTTTCCTCTTTCTAAGTTCCACTATAGATTAACCTTTATGTTCCTTGAAAGTCATTGAATGTTTTTAAAAGTTCGAGCCATTAAAATAACAACTTCCTACGACAATGTAAGACTATATGATCCTTTTGGGCCTGATTCTTTTCTTATGCAACTTTATATATCTATTATTTCATGGCATACTTAGCTAGCACTCTTATTCAATGAAACATTTATTTTCATCAAGAATTTTTGTGAAAGATGCAACAAATCTAACCTCTAAAATTATCTAGATCAAAAGCAAACGAGTATCCGGTTCCAAAATTTGGTTAAAAATATCCCATAACAATCTGAAATGCTGTACAACATGGTGTAGCATGGAAATTGAAATGCAAATGTATGCACGGAAAACATACAAAATACAGTAAATTAAATACGGCAATTAGTATATATTATTACTTGTATCTTGGAGGCATTAAATTTTCAAATTCATGCTTCAAATAGCATAATGTTTCAAATTTTGATTCAAAATATCCCATGCTCAGTTCACGCTTCAAATAGCATAATGCTTAATAATCTGTAATCCTGCACATCATAGTGTTGTATAGCATGGTAATTGAAAGCCAAAGGTATGCATGGTGCTACTAACAAAATACAGTAAATTCTATCATAAAATTAGTTGAGATTATTGTTTTATCTTGGAGGCATTAAACTTTTTACTTAACAATTTAACTAGAGAAGAATAAAACAATATTATGAAAATAACAGAACTTCTAATAAGCTAGTTAAACACAAAGTTATAAGGGATGAAAATTACTTTTTATTTAAAATTTTTATGTTTTAACAACTGAACTCTTTCCAAGAACCACTTTCGTAAGTATATGACTAAAGTCTTTATGAGATTAATTGAATGTATAACAAAATGAACCAGAAAATCTTGTAAAATTAAAAATATTAAATAATTAATCTAAACATATGATAAGTTAAATTGTTTTATTCAGATGTTACAAGAAATGTAAATTTATTTTTATTTCAATTTGCCATATTTAATCTCCAAATTCATTGGCCAGTTTTCTTAACATATTGTTGTTTGAGAATTTTGTAAGCAGTTAACGGATATAATTAATTGATCTACTAGTCCCAACGCCCTAGTAAAGCCTGCCCAACTTTAGGGCTTGGCCTGGACATGCATGACTTCCAATAACCATATAAATCCCAACTGGCTTCCGCACATGCCAAGCTCAACTCACACAATGGTCAGGCCTTAGAAATACAGTTCAAACAAGATAAATAATAATTTTTAAGGAAAAAATTTAACATAACTGATATCACCAATAGAGGCCAGAGGAAAATAACATATAACTACATTTCATGATTAGAAACAAAAGAACATGAAATAAATCATAATCTTTTAAAGAGAGCTGAAGATATAAGCATGGAGTTAAGGCCCAACAGCATAAATAACCCTAAAAAAACCTGCATAAATTCACAATAAATATTTGAAATACCTTTATTGGTCTTTTATGATCAATGTTATGCTTTACAGTCTTCAATAATCCAGACATTAGACTTGTGCGAACAACCTGCTTTTCATGCAGCACTTGAACCTTAAGGAAACTTAAAATACTAGCCAAACTCAACAAGAAACATAATTTTTCATGATGTAAGCAAAAACTACAAAAATAAAGAAATAAAGAAAGAGATCTAGAACATCATAAGCTAATAATAAGAACTAGTTTAACGTCACAAAAAAATTTCAAAGATTGCCCCCCAAAAGTTCAAAATAGCACATTGATACATCAAAAAAATAAATTACAAGAAAAAGAACAAGCTCACAAAAACATAACATTCATTGACATTGTCAAAATGATTGTTAAATTTTCATGTAAACTCATCAAACATTGAGAACAAAGAACTCCAAAAACAAACATTACATCTAAAAGATGCTATGTTTCATCTAAAAGATACCTATTAAAAGTTTAACCCAATGGCAACCTACAAAGGCTTCAAAAGACAGACTATCATACCTAATGTTATCTCTAGGACAAAGTAGTTGCTTTTCTTGTACAAAAGGAAGCGATATCAATTCAATCCTATAAGAATTATAGGTGAAAAGAAGAATGCTTAACACGGAATAAGTTCAATCATGTTTGCAAAAATTAAATAGAATTTTGGTGGTTCTCCATTATTCGGATATGCTTAGTAATGCCCTTGTGTCACCACCAAACAGTAAACAAAACACAACAACATAGCCATACCTTTAGGCAAATGTCTATCGAAGTGCAAAAACAATTAATTGCAACAATAAATAACTAATTTAATTATCTCAACAAGAAAGTAATCATAACAATATACCTCGAACTCAGATGAACGAGGATTTCCAATGGTAACTGCTTTCTCCCCATTTTCTGTTCTGTTAACCATTGCAAAGTTTTCATCATGTGAGCACAAAAGCCATGTTAACACCTCCATATATCCTGCCCTTGAAACCTAAGAGAATAAATAACAAGACCATGAAAAGTTCAAACCAAATGACCTTTATAAACATAGAGATGCTTAATTTCAATAACAACAAATATCAAAAATACGAAATAGGAACTTTTCACATATCATAAGTATTCTACAACAATCAAAAACTTGTATCAATTACAAAGGCGGTCAAGATTTAAAGCACCAAACAATTACACATGCTACAATAATTCTCTATGATAAATAATAAACCAACAACATACACCACTAATATCAAATCATTTGATGCCATAAATAACTATCTTATAAATGCATATTACTAAATAAATGTTTCTCTCCAAATAAACTAGCTTTCCATTTTATAAATGCATATTGCATGAATTGAACTTGTGCCAAGGTTCAAAAGAAAGACACCCAAAAAAGGATAGACTGCATAACCTTGCATGCCACTTCTGAAACACATGCAAGTTTTTATTGATCTTTGAATAGCCTATACTTGCTTTTTCATGAAAATCAACATTGTAAGATTTTATAAAGGAATGAAGAACTGAAAGATTAGGGTAAATCAAGACTGCAACAAAATGAATAGCTATAAATTATAGCCTGCAGTTTGCCTTTAACGTAGCTTAATTTGACGGGTAACATAAGCTGTGATGAAAATCCTGAATGGGAACAAAATAAAGTGTATGACCACAAATAAGCAAGTTTGACTTGGATGGCTACACAAATCAAGGCTCAATGATCTTTTATAACAGTTTTCAATGTAATTTAAATCATAGTAAGCTAAGGTTTGCAGATTTGCAGCAAAAGCACCCAAATTTAAAATGATTTCATTGCTTATATGCCTAAAAAAACCTCAGGTGATAACTACTTGTATGGCATCTGCATGGAGTAAGATTAATGAACACACTAACTATTAGATGGTTTAGGGCGTTAACTACTTGTATTTAATTCCAAAGCATAGAATTGCAATCAACAAATAGGAACCAGACTCAACAACTACCAAGAGTCTGCTTCTAACACCAGCAGGTGATAACCATTAAAAAAATCAACAAATAAATCACACTGCAGTTCATAAAGCAAGTGAAGAAAATTCTAATTCTATAAAATAAGTGAGATTAATAAAGAATTTAAGAACAATAAAAAAATTAAGTTTTTTTTTTGTTTGAGCACCTCTCCTCTGATCTGATCTGTAAATAAGTTCAATGGTTGCTGTCCGCCAGTTGTCATACATTTAGGTTTTGTTTTTGGCACTTTATTATATCCATATGCTATTGCAACATCCTAAAAAGACCAATAAGAAGAAATTCCCATGAAATCAAATTACAGCAAAGTAATAATATATGGGAATAAGCTCAAATATTCAATCTTTAAAAATTATCGATATACCTCCATCACATCACAAGGATGAAGTATATCACTTCTAGTTGGAGGAACACGAACGGTTATAATAGAATTTCCAGCATTTGATTTCTCCTCAGCTTGCAGTTGCATTTTGTTCAACAAAGGGATCACCTGAAAATTTGAGAAAAAAAATATGTATTACAACTCTTTTATGCAAAAGATCAAAAATATTTTTGAGTTTTTTTACTGGAAAGAACAGAAAAACGATTTTCAACTCAATAAGCAGAAAACAAGGACACAAAAGAAATGAAACAAAAAAAAGTCTTACATCAAACAATGTAACACAAAATATTTGGCTTGTCAAGACACGCATATAAAAAGGAACACAAGAACAGCCAGCAATGAATAAATAAAAAGTATGATATCAACCATTAATGACAATCCAAAAAGTTCAAATAAAAAAGACGATTTTCGCATATAAATAATCACTAGTATTATGAAGCTAGCCACAAATAAGCCAAAAATTTTTTGCTAAGAAAATTATACTATTCACGTCTCTTTAACAAGTGAGGAAGGCCAAAGACAATATTTTATGTGCATAGGCATACATAGCCCCTTATTCTAGTTTGAACCAATTCAAACACCTAATATCATGCCAAAGCTCTTATTATACCAAGGAAAAGGAAGCAAAACTTCGACATGGAAAAGATTCTATCTGACCTCTTCAACTGAAATCGTCACCAAAATGTAATTCTCCACAAGGAAGTCCATCCAAAAGGAATAGAACATTTCTCACAAGAAATTCGACATCATGTATTTGTGTTCATCAGTCAATTGTCATCAAAATCATGAAAAGTTAATCAAAAGAGAGTCTCACAAAACCTCAAGATCCAACAACAAGCCATGCAAAATAACACTATCATACTCAAAGGATCAACTTGTAATTGTGGGAAACCCATTTTATATGTTGAGCTCCAAATTTCACTGGGGAACTAAGATACTACAAATCATCTTAATCAAAGTACATGACGAGTACCTAGGTGGAGGTATTGTCATTACAATAAAAAGCTGGACCGGCATATGTTTTTCTTGACTTCAGTTGGCTTTCTCACTGATAAATTACTAGAAAGTTTTTACTAAGTTGTGACAGCTTCGTCATCCAAGTATCTGTGAGACAAAGCTTCACTGGCAATGAAAAAATATTGTGAAATCACTGCTCAGATTGGTTTCACATGATTCCATGAATGATTCATTGGTTTTGGCTTCAACTTTTGTTGTCAGCTCAGCTTGGTTTGGAGTAGTTGGTTGAAGGACATTAACATTTGCCTCTATGATACATTTAGAGCTCCACATCCACATCATACTGATCCTGTTGCTCAATAGTCAATACCAATTTCTCTTGCCGGTGGTACAAAGTACACTAAAATCGTTCAGCTCCCAAAATCGTTCCTATATATATTTATGCACCTCTTGTCTGTTATTTTCTGCAAATTAGGCTTACCAATTGTCACAAATCAATCATGCAAAGTGTAAAACGGGATCCCTTCCTTGATTCCTAAACAAGTTTTTTCACTTACCCTTGCCCAAAAATAGCCCTGCCACAAGTCAACACATTTCTCAATCAAACATTAGGCAAATTTTACAGGTAACTAACTAAACTCGTCAAAGGATGATAACTATCTAACAATAATTTACAACTTTTTTTGGTGTTATAACCATCTTACAAAAACTTAAAATTTTTTGTGTTCTCTCATTGACTTCACATATATAGTATGCCTCAGTTTGCAGTGGCATTTTTTGTCACAAACAAGAACCAATAATTATGGGTTCTAATGTATATGTTTAGCATTGATTGCCTGCATCCATCATTATCTGTACATACATTAAGAAAATTTAGTCATACATATACAAAATACAGCCATTGAAACAAATTATTTTCATTGGTTTTGCCTTCCTTGAAAGAAGTTATTCTTTGTTATTGGAGAGAAGGGCAACCTGGTGCATGAAAGATAAGGCATGTGCAGGACTCCGGAAATAGTTGAATCCCTTTGTATGCAACTTGTGCAGCATATTTTTGGATGCTTTTTTGATGAAAAGAACCAATACCTCAAGATAACTTCTATCCAGCGCCAATTTTTTAAATTGTTTCATAAATTTCCATTATTTAGTCCACACTATGGCACCAAACTGCACGCCAGATAAATATGCATATAGCTACCAGTAAGCTAGCTAATGGCATTGAGAAGCCAACAACCAAAGTTCTCAACTTTGAAAGACTTTGCGATAATAATATCTAATACCAACAATAATAGAGATAAGAATCACAAAAACAGCCAAAAGAAAGAGGAAATGCAGACCAAAAATCAATACCTCCACTGCTCCCAAGGAGATACCAATCGGAGAAGTAATTGAAGAAAGTGGGATGTCCAAAACCGTTACTGCAAGATCTGGATAAATATTTTGTCCTTTGAAAGGCCCTTCAGATGCACAATCCTCAGTTTGCCGGTAGTCTGGATATACCACTTTAACTGGCTCAACCTCAAATTTCGTATCACAATATTCTGAAAACATGGTTACCTAAAAATGTATTGTAGAACTACTATTATGAACACAAACAAAAACCAATTGACAGTAGCAAATAACTACAAGTTTGAGCAATCACCATAGTATTTAAAACAATTTTTGCCTTTGTTAAATCAGTTGCTGTACATTCAATGAAGACGTTTTTTGTTTTGAGGCTGATTGCAGAATGTGCACCATTGATGATTGGAGGAAGGGATAAAACAGTTCTGCAATAATAACAGTCAATTTTAGTAAAGAAAGAAAGAGAGTACTATGAATGCCAACCATCAGATGAAAATACTCAGCATGTTATGCATACATACATATTCAATTCTGCATGTTATACCTATACACATACATATAAAATATAAATGTGCATGTGTGTATGGGTGTATTTAGAAACAAAAGAACAAATTATCAGTAAAGATAGTCTCGGGAATAATGGATCAGAATAACAAAAAAAAAAATGTTTGTCAAACAAGTGTGCAAACCATGTCATGTATCAAGCAACTAAATTACCTATATCTGTCATATATGACAGGGTATACAGGAGAATTCTCAATAATATGCAAAAATTTCTTCAGTTTCAAGTCTGACTGCAATAGAAGGAAAGGGAAAATAAAGTCAGCAGTTAACTAAGTAATTATTGCAGCAATAGCACTAAAAATTCTATTATCATTTCAATCAAAGCTGCAGCATCATGTGAATTGAAGGTGACAAAGCACCAAATAGAAAAACTCATTGCCAAGATGCTGCAGACTTCAGAGCATACTCTGTAAAACTCCACTAGTTCATCAGCTCTGAAACTCTTAGCCTACAGATGAAAACAGAAACCCAAAAAAAAAAGATATATCACTATGACAAAAAAAAAAGTTTAGATATGGTGCAAAAAAAAAAAAAATCAAAACTTCAATAAATCCAATCATCATTATCAATACAATATAACAAAAAGTGGCTGCTAATTGCAGAATGATCTGTGCATTATATTACTTCAACAGAAATGTATGATATAAATCCACAAGTTGACACAAAGAAGAAAAAAAAAAAAGAAAAGAAGAGGAATAAAAAGAAGGAGATCCCTATAAGCCAACTGGATTCTACCCCTTGGTAATTGAAGAAGAATGAAAATGTGTTTAAAAAAATGAATTTTTGGAAAAAGAATAAAATAAGTAGAAATTATTAGACCCAAAGCAAAAGGCAAGAAGACAAATATCATTAGAATCAAAACTCTGAGTGTAAAATTATTCAAATATTGGAACATAGACCTAATTATAGGTTCCTAAACTGAGTTACTTGTCTAATTTAACCGTAATAATCTAAATTGCATGATACCAAAACAATTCAAAAACTCACAAGCTAAACAGTTAATATAGCATGCATTTAGTTTGCCTATGTGGAACTCAACACCTAAACCATGATGGACTAATGATGATATTAAACTACATAGTCTGAGAAAAAATAAGCAATTTACAAAAAAGCATGCCCATGATAACAAGCCAATAAATAAAGCAAATAAACAAGTTATCTCCAATAACAACATTATAGAAAAAAAAGAAAAACGAGAAGTTCAAGTACATATTTTTTAATAAAAACAATCCAGAATCAACCCTAAAAAAACCTCTGCTATGATCATTCAAAAAACTTAATATGAAGCAGATACTTATTCTAACCTGTTTCAAGGGCACAAAAGTTATGTCTTGAGGTTTCAATGCCTGAACAGACATTTGCACAACATAAGAGTCAATTCAAAGCATCTTCATTATCAAAGTAATTTTCAATGGTTAAAGAAATGCTAAAATAATCAAGAAACAAAATAAATACCAGCATGATTACCAAGGCAGATTTAGATATAGTTGATGTATAGGCTGGCATAAACTCAGTAAATCCTAGATGGCCATTGCATATGCAACTAACAAAACTAACTGAAATCAAGGCTATAAACTCAAAACAAAAATGTCCACAACATAAGCATAAGTGGGAAGCCAAGTATTGAGCAAATCTTTAATCAAAAAACTCTCTCACACTGATATGCTCGTCTCTTCAAACTAAATCTCAATGGTTCGATTTCATTTCATGAGGCAATATTTTCATTTGTTGTAACACGGTTATTATAAAGAAAAAATACTTTGGAAGTTCAAAGATAAAGCAAGTGTTATTGCATTCAACAGATCACCAACCAATAAATAATAACTTAAGTTAAATACTTGCTAAAGCCCACAATCTAAGTGTCCTTTTCTAGGAATACTTGTCATTATTTTCTTTCAAATCTACTTCATTTTCATCTTACTTCCTCGTTGTTTTTGTTATGATCGACATATATGCACAAATACCGATAGACCCACACAAACATTTTTAACCATTTATTCCTAAACTAGTTCAAACATTATATGATATGCACCAATAATCAACAAAATAAGTGGTATGCATCATATTGTTTTTGTAAGAAGCTTCCTGAAGGTCAAAAGCACTAACTTCTGCTGGAAAAAATATTATTTAGAAAAGTCTAAGCTTGTAAAAAGATCTTTGATTGAAAAGTGTATTTAAAAAAGGGAATACGAAACTCCTCAAATATCATTTATCAGCTTCCATTTGACAAAATCTGACCTATTTAAAACATAATCATCCCTGCAAACTCAACGATTTTCACTTTCAAGCTCATTTTTATGCTTTTTAAAATTGTTGCGAGCCCAGAGACCATCAATCCTAAAATAACTGCACCCTACATCAATTAGTTCATAATACCTTTGAAACTTCCTAAAAGCTCTAGATGACTGAAAGATGCAATCTATATATTTATTGACAATTTTGATTGGATAGTGTCCATAGCAATCAAATGTGACTTGGCAAATCCCGACCTATGCCTAAAGAAAGATGATTAGCACTCTCCTAAAAATCCAATCCCCCATTTTATCATAGCAATTAAAACACCATTTGCTACCCAAGAGATCATGATTCGCACACTCCTAACAATCCCAAACCCCACCCTACAAATTAAATTCTAATCTTTAGGAACAAACTTTCTGAAAACTGTGAGAAGATAAAAAAGGGTGACTGATGCCGATTGGTTCTAAGTACCATCGCTATTAACCAATTATCCTAAAAACTCAAACTAATAGAAAAGAATAACCAATACCTTTATCAACATTGAATAAAATCTTTAATGGACACTAAGACAGAACATGAGAAAGGATGCACTTGACAGAGGATGAATCCCTCATCAAGTGCCATTTGAAACTCAATAGAATATGAGTGGATATATAACAGTGTAGGCAATTTGACACTCGAACGGAGAAAAATCTACAAACGACAAGAAAGTGGAGAAGGATAATAACTTGGATACATGTAGAACTCAAGACGTGTAGATACATAACAATAGCACTTGAGAGAGAATGGATCCCTCATCAAATGTCATGTGCAACTCAATAGCATATGAATGGATATATGGCACTGAAGACCATGTGGCACTCAAAAAGACTTGCAAATGACAAGACAATGGTGGACAATGCCTGAGATTTTCATTAGAAGACCCTTCTCGAGTACCACGAAGTGGAAAAAACATTGACGTCCACAGAGTAGATGGTTCACTCTTTTGCAATTTTGCTTTTCCTACTTTTTAAAAGCTTGGCCTGTGAGAACTATGCAACACTTCTTACCCTCACAAGAACCATATGATACTCAAGGAGAAGCAAGCTTTATTTATCTTTATATGATACACCTCAAATAACTTTTTGTGAAACATCTATTCCATGGTTGCCAATCTTTTTGTACTTCAACCTTCTATAATCATTTTCTATTCTTGCAATTAACTATCAATGAAAAATAACCAATGCCCTCAATATCTCTGGAAAGAAAAAAAAATCACGGGATTTAAATGAGACACTACCAAATATCAACTTCCATCACACTACTAAAATAAAACCCATGGGATGCCATATTTTTTACATGCATCTTTGCATGTCTCGCACTTTACTTTGCATGCTAAGGTTTCCAAAAAGAGAGTCAAAAAAGACTTTTTAGGAATGGTCTGATTCATCCTTTAATGAAGGGAGCTACTTTAGAGCTTATGAAAAATTTACTAAATGTAACAAAGACTAAAGAATCATTTCATCTTCAATACCAATATAAATTGATAGTCTAATTAATGAACATTTCAAAAACTGGTGGAACATGCATTTATAACTAGGTTAGATATCAAAAAGGACAACAAAAAATTTAATACGTTTCACGCTATAACTACTACATAAGGGAAAATAAATAGCCAACTTTATTGACTATATGAGAGAAAAAGCATGATTGACTGTAGGAGTGAGAAAGAGCATGATTGCTCCAATTAAAAGTTTTTTTTGGCATAATTATTGAAAAATGCTAACCATATTAACGAAAAAAATAATTTTTAAAAGTGATGTATTTGAGTCATATTAAAAGTAGTATGCTTGGTACTCCATTTTGATAACAACTACCATATAATGACCAAACTATCTTTTAGACTTTAAAAAAGAAAAGAAAAAAATGTAAGAACAATATTTAAAATAGAGCAAAATCATGTTTTTAACTACTCTATTTTTTCACTTTTTAAGAGGTAGTAGCCCAATAGAGCACTAAAGACTACCAAGTGCATATATTGCTTATTGGTGTACCAACATATTCTCATTGATGCCCAAATTTAAAACAACCCTTCAAATATAATGTTAATATTATTGTTATGTTTATGTGAAGTGCATAAAAAGATTGTTCAAACTACATTCTTCACTATATCACAATGTATTTGAGACAAACAATTTATGTCAAACTAGTTTATAAGTCGTTGGCAGGCATTTATGGTATCCATGTTATATATTAATAACGTGCTTCTCTACTTCAGATAACATATATGATTTAATTTCATCATTTCAACAGATAAAAAAATAAGCAAAATACAATGGCTTTTAGGATATTTACTTGGTTTAAATGAAGAAATTATTCTTTGCAATTTATTTAAGTTTTCATAGAACATTACCTGTTCCCTATGCATGCATAGGCTCAAATACCCAAGCACTTAGTAAATGCTTCATGGTATATGAAACAAAACAAACCATATAAATCTTAAGAACATGATTTAACACCATCCAGTGCATGCTATAAAGAATCTCACCTCATAAGTAAAAGGACCCTCGATGGTGTCCAAATCATGAGTGCCAATAGCAACTATTGATCTTTTTCTGTAAATAATGACAACAACAGAAGGGTAGATAGATATGTTCAAAGAGAAAAAAAATAATTTCTATAGCTGAACACTAGCAAATAAAGACATTCAACAATGAAAACGGCAATAGCACAATGAGAGTATTCAATATCCTACCTGCAAATATTCTGGTGAAGCTTATCTTGCAAGTCAATGAAACTACTGTAGTTTGCTTTGTCAAAGCTTATACCTCTCAAAACAGCACAGACAACATAAGGACGAATCTCTTTTGTCTGTTAAGAAGACCACTTTTTACTGTTACTAAAACATTACCTCAAGCTAAATCTGGAGATAGCTCCTTGGAGAGAAGGGAAGATGTTATTAATTTGTTATATATTTAACTTTTTGAAGTAATTTCTAAATTGCAAAAATGCTTTCTTAACAATACTTACGGCTTCACAAACGTTCATCTGAAGCATTGACAGAAAAGGGGTATCACGGCACCTATAAATAGGGATATTTTCCTTCCCAATAAATATGCGTAAAGCCCGAGCAATACCTTCAAGGCAAAGTAAATCATATCTGCAACAAAAGAAATTAAGGTTGATGATACAACGGCTGAGAAGTATCCAAAGAATTAATGGAGCTCATGGAAAACCAAAATCAATAAGCATGTTTCATGGTTGTATTTGAACACAACATTCCATAATTATAATCAACAGACAGAATGATCAACATTATCAGATAAACGGGCATAAATTTATCAAGAAAACATTCTCCAAAAGGCTACATTGTGTCACAAAATAAACGAGATATATACAAAATTTGTGCTCAAACCCTTCTAATCCACTCAAAAAGCGAATTTTTTGTCAATGCAGCTGTAGATGGTGGCACAAAACCCACAAAAAAATTAACTTTTGTACTTATGCACTTGGAATCCACTCAAAAAGAAAATTTTATGACAATGCAGTTAAAAAAAAAAAAGAATATCAATTTCATAAGCAGTAAAACTGCAAAAAAAAAAATACCTATTAGCAGCAACCTCAATTTTGTATATAACTTCCTCTTCGCCCTCTCCTACTCCTTCTGCTTCCAAATGCGTCTCCTTTCTAATTATTTCCTTTTCGGTAGTCTAAAAGTTTCAAAATTTCGAAATTATGTTTTTTCAGCAAAATAAAATTCCAAACGCAAGAAGAACGCAACTTACAACATCATCGAGCTCTACGCCAAACTCAAAGCAGAGGTCCTCAAATTCTTGGTGTGCTGCACGACCGAAGTCGACCACGAATCGGAATAAAATCAAGAAGAAAAAGGGAAAAAAAAACTCTTTGCTGCTTACTGTAACTCTGCCCGAGGATTTGGAAGAAGAGATCTCTGCCGACGCTTACGGTAGGCATCCCAAAGCTCGCCGGAAAAAACCCGAGTGATAGAAAACCGCAGCAGAGGACCGAAAACCCTAATTTTAGATTTTATATTTTTTAAAATATAATTTTAAAAAATATAATTAAAAAAAATATAATTTTAAAATATAATTTTTATTTTTATAATTTTATATAATTTTAGATTTTTAAAATATAATTTTAGATTTTTAAAATATAATTTAAAATTATAATTCTATATCTAAAAATCATATTTTAGATTTTTTTAAAATATAATTTTTAAACTATAAAATAGAATTTATATAACAAATATATATGATGAAGTTTGAGAATTAGAGTATACAAATTTTAGGATTTTAAAATTTGAAATATGTAAAATATTTAAATAACAAAAATATATTAAAATCAAAATTTCAAATTTTAATTTCAACAGTTTTGAGAGTTGAGAGTGGATAAAAGTTCTAATTTTAATGATTCATTTAAATCAGGTGATTAGTCATTATTTTATTTTAGTTTTGCAAGCCTTGTCGATGTTAACCAATTTTTATTATAATTTTTGTCTTTATGTTGTGCTTATCCCTTAACATCAAGAATTGAAAGTTTGTTTACATACAAATAATATATCCAATACATATTAATTCGATATCTGATTCGAGCATTGGATAGATGATTATCCTTAATCAAACAAAGGTAATTAAAACTCTTATGCGCTTTGATAGATTTCACACATCTTCTCCCTTAAAAAATCACTAGATTTTTTTTATGAATAAGTCATATTTGTCCCGTTATTATCTCACAAAGTTTTTTTTTACTTCTCCTTTAAATAAAATTATATTCTTCTTATAAAATTTTTCTCAAACTTTTCATGAGTTAAACCATATTTTGATAATTGCTAAAACAAAATAATTCTTTATTTATCATGTAAATTCATAACTAATTATATATTATTATATACTTACTCAAAATGTTATATTTAATATAAATAGAAAAATATAAATATATACCCAAATAAAAAGTATTAAATACTTATTACAAGTCTAAAGAGTTTAGTATTAAACTTTTTGCTATTCTCTTTACCTGTCATGCAATATATATGACATAAATTACAATTATGAATTCCATATGCCAATTCTATTATGTTTATTACAAAATTTGGTAACTCTTATGATTACTAAATTGAGTTTTGTTTTTTATTAAATATAAACAATAACATGCAAATAGGTTTATGATAAAAACATTCTAAATCTCTACAATGATGAAAAAAATTGATTTACCTCTTCTTATCTTTTTTTCTCTTATTTTTTTCACACTCTCTTTCATTAAATCTCTCTCTCTTATATCTTCTTTTTTCATCACAACATTTGCTTATATTGTGCACCACTTGATACCCTTTTTCGTTTATTTTTTTTTA
The DNA here is from genome assembly GCA_023846275.1 of Vanilla planifolia. Classification (NCBI taxonomy): domain Eukaryota; kingdom Viridiplantae; phylum Streptophyta; class Magnoliopsida; order Asparagales; family Orchidaceae; genus Vanilla; species Vanilla planifolia. The sequence goes on from CM043870.1 coordinate 6,176,663, forward strand.
CTTTTTGGCAACATAAAATAGTGAAAAATCTATTAAACTATTTGTTAAAAATAAGTTGCAAAAATGATATAAACTATTTTAAAAAATATTAAAACATTGCTAAAGTGATATTTGTACAACTTATATAAATATTTTAAATTGATTTTATAATTTGAAAATCATATTTTTTAAAATGTAAAATGATTTTTAGATAAAGATAAAAATTATACATGTCAAAAGCTAATTATATTTTTAACCTATAATGTTTTAGTTGTCATTTGAAATTGTAGAAATATTTTTAGTCGATTTGTCTTGGTGGTCAAGTATTATCTTGCTTGCAAACAAGTTTGTCATTTTTTTTTCTCAAAAAGTGTCTTAAAAAACTTTCTCTTTTTTGGTCACCACCTATCCCAATATTCCTTTTAACAAATTATATTTAATTATGAAGTTTTTAAAAGATTTAATTTCTTTATACTTGAAAATAAATTTTATTTCTTTGTTTTAATGCTAGTTATCATTGTATCATTTTAATATACCTCAATTTAGATTATGTTGATATAATGATAGTTACAAATAAATTTTTAAACATTTATTAATAAAATAAATTTAATGAGATGATATATTGATTTGAAAGAAAAATAATTAACAATCATTTGATGTTTATAAAAATTTTAGATAAAATAATATAATTATTTTTAAAGTTATTAAAGAAAAATCTTAAACTTCTCATTGAATTCTAGATATTATATTATATATATATATATATAATGTGTTATTTTTCATATTGCAAAATATCTAATATTTTTGAAAGATTACTAATAACCAATATTATAATATATGAAACTATTAAATGCAAAATTAAGGTCCAATATTGGAATACATAAAAATTATATGAGACAAATATTTTCTCTTTTTTAAATATATGATTAATAAAGACTTTATTTAACATAAGATGAATATTTTTATTGACATTTATGTATTAAAGATATCCTAACACTTAAAAAAAACAAAAAACGTGTGATACATCAAACTTTTTTGTTAACATTTATGTATTAGATATTCTAACACTTAAAAAAAATAAAAAACATGTGACACATCGAACTTTCTTATTAGGGGACCATCTCCCTACAGCAGTTTGGATGGCTCGCAGGAGACTCACAGTGTGCAGCAGCTGCGTATGTGGGTGCCATGCTGACGAGACGCCGGAGCATATAATGTGGGAGTGTCCGCGTGCGCAGGAGCTTTGGAGCAGTCACCAGCTTCGTGGGGCCGTCACCGCACTAGGCTTCCGCCATGGAGAGGGGACTGGGATGTCCTTCGTGCAGCGATTCCTCGACTTCGGTGGCAGCGGCTATGCGGCGCGAAGGCAACGATGCTTTGCATGCTGCAACTTTAGCCACGGCGATGTATTACATCTGGGAGCTCCGCAATAACAAGAAGCATAACGACGAAACGCCCAACTACAGTCTTATCCTGCGGAAGCTGCATATTGAGATCTCCATGCTTCACAGAACTCGACCATCCACGTCCTGCGAGAACCTGCTCAGTTCACCTGAACTGATGGTAGCCCAAAACTGGGTTCTCCCTCCCACTGGATGGGTCAAAATTAATTGTGACGCGGGCGTTGGCGATGATTTGGTGGGCCTCGGCCTGGGGAAGCCCCTGCTGGTGATCGAGAGGAAAGTTTTCTCTCAGGCGAGCTTGGTCATGAAAGTCTATGCTATGTTGGAGGCTCTCGAAGTGGCTAGGACTGCGCTCCCGGAGGTTCGAGCCACCGAGATCCAAACTGACTGGACTCTCGTCATGCAGGCGGTGCGTACCACTCTGGCCCAGGTGCCCACGGGAGGTGTTTTTGCTAAAGCAATCCTTCATGCTCTGGCCCTTGACGCAATTGTCATCTCATACATCCCGCTGGACGGCAACGTGTCGGCGCACTGGGCTGCGCGTGTTGCTTGCCGTTCCGACTTCGCTTAGGGTTGGGGTGTGCCCCTCCCCGAAGCTTTTCTGAATCTGCTACTGTATGACTTCCTGTTTGATCCTCCATAAAGGATGATGCATGTAATTTGCCTCCTTTTGAATGAAGGAAAGTCTTGAGGGAAAAAATTATTAAGTTCAAATCGTCCTCCAATCATATGTTAAACATAATCATAGCTTTCATGATTGTTATGTGAACTATAAAAAAGGCTATTGGTAGCCCCATCAATCAATAAACTGTGAATCGATTGATACCAGCTTGGGCATTGAAAGCATTCTATAATGATGATTCAAAATTAGAATTATAATATAATGTTAATCAATTCTTATATTTATTAATTAAAATAGGTCATAATATATTCTAGAAAACAAATAATCTATTTTGAAAATGAACCATTAAGAGCATCCATGATCGACATAAATAATCGATAAAAAAGATTTTTTACTTGATATTTAAAAAAATCATTAATAAATTTTTAACCAATCCAAAAAAGAAGGGTGTTTTAGACATAACTATTAGATTGAAACATGCCATTTTATATGAAATAACAGAAAAAGGAATTTAAGAAAGAAAATTAACATGGATCATTTATCTTATTTTACTTAATTATTTGGTGAAAGGAAAACTTTTTACCAAAAGAAGCTTTGAGAAGTTGCTCCCAAACAGCTTGGATACGTGATCACAAACCGATAATTGAATACAATGTACGGACAGCTGTTCTCCAATAATCGTGTAACATGTGTTTGAAAACAACTTTTAAAAAGTCCTTTTTTTTTTTAATTTAAAAACATGAATTTTCCAATAAGTCATCACAATACATCATTTATTTTCAAATAAAACGGCATTTTTAAAAATCACATTTTCACGTTTCATAAGCTTTACCCAAATGGAGTTGAGAATTGAATACAAGGCATGCGATGACGTCTCCCAAGCTCTATAAGTCATCTTCCTCCTTACTTCTCCAGGTGTCCCATCTTCGTCGCATCTTTGGGATGAGGAGGAGGTCATTCCTTCGAGGTATTTCGGTGTGGAATACTTCATCATACTTGGGTGCCTCACTGCGTCTTTGCTGGTTCTTCCGCTCATGCGGCCGCCGTTGCCTCCGCCGCCGGCGATGCTGCTGCTGCTGCCCGTGGGAATCCTGCTTTTGCTGTTGGTTCTGGCTTTCACAACTTATCAGGTGAGGGATGCTCCCTCTTGTTTATGAATAACAACAGCTATAATTTGTCGAGCATCAACCATGGATGCTTTGTTTCTGGAAGCCGTATTAATGTAAGCAAAGGTTGTTCTTTTAGGGACGATTCACCTAATTGAGAAATCAGCAAAGGGAAAGTTCAAACGTACTTTGTGTTTATTTTTTTAATCACCTCGTAATCCAGGTGCTTCGTTAAAGGTTTGTAATATAATTAAGAATAAGCTGAGATTAAGAATGCTAAGTACAAACAAGGCATTCGTTTTCATCAAATAAAAGTTTATTTACTCACATAAATTATGTATTTTAAATTATTTTATAGAAGTTTCTATAAAATTCCTTTTGAACTTCAAGCATGAAATTCTATAGAATTTTTTAAAATTCAATTATTTAATTGATAGTTAATTTCTACAAACAGGATGTCACATGTTGCATTACGATTTATTGTTGTCACCAATTTGATGTATGGTAAACCAATGAGATTGTCTACATGATAAGAGACTGACAATATTAAGCAAAATGGAAAGCTCTAGAGGTCTTAGCCCCTCTTTAGATTCATAATAAACGACTCCAGATAAGAAAATAACCGTCTTAGAGTTTCAAACTCTGAAGGAAGGAGTATCATTCCCTTTGCGAAGTTCAACCTCTCCAAAAGGAGAAAACCAAACCAATCTAAAGGTAATTTCGCTCAAGTAAGCTAAATAAGTCCTTTCAAGATGGTTTAGATTAAAGGAAGGTAATTTAGTTCAAATCATCACCATCAAAACATCAAAAAGTGAGCAATAAGTCAAGAAAAGAATCATTAGCCCTAAAAAGTTCTCTTTTAGTGTAACATTCATGATTAAAGAGAGTAGTAAGTCTTACGTTAACAATTTTAGCTTAAATGGAATGACTTCTAATTGTTCATTGCATACTTTGCATACTTGTAGGTTGAGAAAAAAAAGGAGTAATCTTACATTTGATATGAACAAAATAATTCTAAAATTTATATGTAAAATAAAATTATTAAAATATTAAAATAACTTTTGAAAAAAAAAAACTTACTTTGGTTGATACAAAAGGTCAAAGAGATTCAATATTTTCGCATTAAAAAACTAATTGATGATATTTCTTTCACCTTTGAACTAAATCTGTTAGGCTATAAACCTATGACTACAATAAATTGATTTTTATACGTAAAAATTGTGCGCCGAATAATGGCTTCTTAATCATAAATACTTAAGTATTACAGAAGGTGATTTATAATAAGTACTTATATCTATTACTATTTTAGAGACAAGTATAATTAGTTAAACCATTTGATGTAATTGAAAATAACTATATTTTTTATATAAAAACTTCATTCAAGATGCCAATAATATATATGACCTAATAATAGAGTTGATAATACATTTGTTAAACTTAGACTATCACTAAACTATTTTATGAACTATACTTCAACTCTTGTAAAATTTGATGTTCCCAGGGATGGAATATCAATCCATTCGAGAGGTTCAACCTCTCCAAAAGGTAAAATCCAAACCCTTCTAGAGATAGTTTCTGTAAAATAAGTTAAAGCAAATACGTGTAAGAGAGTTTGTACTAGAGAAAGTTAATTCAAGTGAAATTGAAACAAACAATACATCGAGGACAATTATTAATTCTAAAGAGTTATCTTTTAGTGTAATGCCCCCGACTAAAAAGGGTGGAAATTCTTATTTTAAAAGTTTTATCTATGAAGAAATGACTTATAGCTGTTCTTAATAGGCTTTTAGGTGGGAATATACAAAAAAAAAATGTTTTACAAAAATATAAATGAAAAGATTTCGACATTTATATGTAATGCTATGATTTTTATAATTGCTATATAAAACCAAAGATTTTAGATATCTTGACATAAAAAAACTAATTCATGATATTGCATTGACCTTTGAACTAAACCTACTGAGCTAGAACTTCATATTTCAAACCTACGACTACATCAAAATCATTCATCCACAAAAATTGTCACAGATAAGGACGTTTTTTTTATCATAGATATTTCAATAATTACACAATGTGAGTTATATTAGCACTTCTATCTATTAGAAGTGGCAAACTATTCAAAAAAAGAGCAACTTGTGCAAATTTAGTTGAAAAAACTACATAAAAAAAGTTTTGAGAAATCGTCATTTCTTATTTTATTTTCATTTTAATTATTGATTGCTTGTGCTAAAATTTTAAGAGATCACATATTGTAATAGTTTTCTTGAATAAAATTGTTCCTAACATATCAAATAATCAGTCTCTAAAACATAATCAAATTTTAATAGAACAAAATTTTTGTTAAATTTGCAAAAATACAGTACTAGTATAATCATTGGTTAACCAAAGCATCAAATATAACAGAACTAGCAATTTTTCATATCTTGTTCCAATACGCTATCCCAACTATTAGACAAATTCTTCATTCGATTGAAATCTTGGGCTCGAAAATTTTGTTTCACAGACATGGATTTGATCTATAATTTGCATTGTGAGATAGCTTTGTTATGGTCGTAAGAAAATCTATGTTGATTAATGAATCTGTTGTTGCTAAGATGTAGGCAATCCTTTAGGTTTATCTTCATGTTTTCCATATTCTATTTTGCATGATTTCTATTTGGCCATTAACAAAACTATATCGAAGAACAATGGCTAAAAAAATTGTTCGATTCTAACTTCAAATCATCTTGAAGGAGAAGCAATGCCAAACGAACAAAACCAACACGAGCACTTTGCATAATTTTCTTGGAAAACATGGTCGTAACTCAAACAAATCAGCATCTGATATCTGCAAGCCGAGAAAGGCACACGGGATCAACAAACGAAATTTAAAAGAGTGTTTAGTTTTTGGCTTCTTTACAGGAGCACAAATTCCAGGAACTCAGAAAAGGAAGTAACCACCCACCGCGGCGACGCCCGACTCCACGGCCACCACCAAGCGAGGTCCCACGACCCCTGCATCGCTCGTGGGCGCGCTGGTCTCGTCCTGAACTGGTGGGTATTCGGAGGATGCAACGGGGGCACCAATTGATGCGGCATCGTCGTCTTCCAGATCGTCCGCGGAGGGGTCCGCGTCTTCCGAGCCGCTCGGGGGGACGGCGGCGTACGGTGTGAGAAAGGGGGACTTGGGGGACGATGGGGGGTCAGCTGCGAAGGAAACCGCGAAGACGGTCAGGGCGAGGAGTGCGACAAGGATCGCGAGCTTTGCCATGTTTCATGTGGGGTTAGGAAAGAGGGTTGATGCGCGGCATTTATAACAAGGAAGAGGCGGGTGTTTTAACTTGGCGCGCATTTGAGTTGGTCGAGTGGGGGGTGGCCCACGCAAGCCGCCGCGCGCGTTGAGCGAGTGGATGGCGGAAAGGCTGAGGGCGAAGTAGTGCAAACTAAATTGGGACAGCCAGCTTTTAATTTTTAATTGCTTGTGCATTTTTATTTTTGGGAAGGTATTTTCTGTGATTTTTACCGGTTTTAATGAATAGTTATTACGTTAAAGAATATATATATATATATAAGTAGTATGATAAGAATTAAGACTAAATATCATATTAACATTATAATATGCATGCAAAATAATATATGAAACAAAATGAGTCACAGTATGTTCCATAGAGACTACTCTTGTTGTCCAAGATGATTAGGGCCACTTTCTTCTCTTGCTTTGATGTCTTTTGTTTACTACGTTGAGTTTTCTAATTCTTTTCTCGTTGTCAATCTTGTCAATGCACTTTCTTTTTGTTCTTTATAGTAACTTCGGTGTTGTTCTTAACACATTCAAAACTTAACAAGTATTGAATATTTTCAAAATGTTCAATTGTGTGGTGAATATTTGTGCTCGATGGGCAACTAATTGAGATTTTAAGTGGGAAAGGGACCCCTTGACCTTCTTTCTTTCGCATGAAATGCAAAACTTATATTTGATTTTGTATTATTAAATTTAAAAATTAATAATTATCTCAAAAAATGATTACAATATGAGAAACTAACATAAAGTCATCAAAATGTTACCACTTCACATCAATTAGCATCATAGCAATTGACAAGGAGTCTCTCTTACAGCTCATATCACAAATGAAAATGACATAACCTTTACGCATGAGTCAAAATGAGTGTTAGCTTGTTGTGGGAGCATGTATTATGTCGTTCACCTTCATCATTATCAGAGTCTACATCCATCAAAGACCATACCAATTTTTTTTCCATTCGAACCATGGTCACGATGCTTTTCATTGTTTACTACTAAGTGTTTGGTTCAAAATCTTTTGAACAAAGAGTATTGAAGGAATTTCTACCTTTTACTATTCCCTTCAAAAAGAATTCCTCAATTTTAGATAAATACTAAGAAGGAAGTATTTTTTGTAAAACCATGGATTGTACTCAAAAGACAATAACCTCATAGTTGGGAGAGTCAACAAAATTGTGAGATCTCATGAAAGCCTCAATATAAGTAATAGTTGAAGTAGGAGGAGCTTTTTATTGTATTTACCATATCTAAGAGAAAGCTATATAATAGGTTACAAATGTTCTTTTTAAGTAGTTTGGTTGATATGTGTAAGGAACAATATAACAACGATATTTATATCAATTAAATTTGGATTAGACAATTTGCCAACCATAGGTGAATAATCATGATCATAGTTAACTCATGGGTAAGAATTATCTTAAGAGATATCAAATGATTAAACTAGAAGAGATAATCTTTCAAAGCTTGGAAAATAAGTGGGAAGAATCATGCATGTCATCATTGTTTATGCACTATTAGAAAACAACATACTTTTGGATTAGCCATCAGATCATTTCTAAGCAATTTCAAGTTGTGCACATGTGCTTGAAGATTCCCTTAAGTGGAGGGATTCTTATTATAAGAATTGTCTTAGTGTATTATATAAGCGATGTATGAAGTATATATTAATTGACAAAAACTCTTGTAATTATGAAGAGGCAATAAGCACAAGGGAAATATGGTGCAAGAGGGAGATGTGAATTATGGAGTTTTTCAAATTTTTTGATTGTAATAAACAAATTTATTCCTTTATCAAATCTTTTGATAAATCAAACTAGTTCAACTAATAGAATTTATTTGCAGCATAAAATAGTTGTTGATTTGCATTTTAAATTCTATTAAAAAATCTTTATTATTTCTAAAATCAACTTGTGTACTTGTGAGACAAGTATAATAGAGTAATAAAAATAAGAGATAGATAAATGCTTTTGTAAGTGGTGCAACAAAACGTTTTTCTACTTCTATGTTCAATTGGCTTGAACAAACTTCCATTAACAAAACTACTTACTTTTGTTGTAGCATATAAAGATAAGCATTTACAAATCTACTTCATTTTGTCGCAGCAACTAGGTTCACCTTCACAAAAACCACTTTATTTGTTGTAGTAATTAGAGGTACAAATTCACAACAATACAAGTGAAGTAACTTAACAATTACTACAACATATATTTATAACAAAAGTCAACAACATTACACCAAATATTTGTAAAATTATTATAACACAAACGATAAAGAATGTAAAATATATTATGAAAACAAAGTGTGAATTATAGAGTTTTTAAATTTATTTGATTGTAATACACAAATTTATTACTTTATCAAACCTTTTGATAAATAAAAATAGTACAATCAATAGAATTTATTTGCTGCATAAAAATAATTGTTGATTTATATTTTAAATTCTATTCAAAAATCTTTTTAATTTTTAAAATCAACTTGTATACTTCTGAAACAAGTAGAACAAAACAATAAAGATAAGAAATAAAGGCATGAGTTTTTTTTTGAAAGGTGAAAGGCCGAAGCCTTACTATTTGCACTACTCAAGGAGGCTTAAATACATAATCATTCAACAAGGTTTTTTCAAAATGTATAGGAAGGGGCATACCCCAGTCCCAAATAAACTCAACTCTCTGAGTACTCACAAAATTAGCAATCCAATTAGCTGCTTCATTCGCCTCGCGGTAGCAATGGGTGATTCGGTAGTCAGGAAATGCATGCACCATCGAGTCCAACCAGCTACCCTTTGGTGCATTCAAGCAATGCATAAAAGAGCTCAGCATTGTAGCAGTTTGCAAAGAGTCAACCTCCAGCCAAATTGCAATGTCATGTTGTAGCCACTTCTTCGCAAGATGCAATGCAAGGATTGCGGCATAATATTCTGCCATAATAGGAGTAGAAGCACAGATAATTTGCCCAAAAACCTTAATGGGTTTACCTTCCGTGTCCCTGAAAATTATTCCAACTGCTGCATAATCCATCATCAAGGCCGCATCACAATTAATTTTCGTCCATCCCTTGGTGGGGGACCACACAGACGGAGATGTAACAATCAACCCCAAGGGGTTGGTGTGATTCCGATTTTCCCAAGCATGGCTGGAGTGAACAGTGTGAATAATCAAACGGGCAGCCTGGCTGGCCGAAGGAACCATGTCTCCATGCACCTTTGAGTTACGGTTAAGCCAAATGGAGTGCAGCATGGACGCAAACATAATTACCAGCTTTGTAGCAGCAGCGGACCTGTAATTCGAAGCCATCCAGTCGAATAATTCCATAAGGGACTCAATTCCAGCTTGCTGGAAAAAATTTTGCTCCAGATTAAGGCCATTGGTCACTTTTGAACGAACAGCTTTGGCATACGTACATCCCCACAGCACGTGTTAGAGTGATTCAGTTTCATTACATCCAAAAGGGCAGCAACAAAGTATGAGTTTTTAGGTGATACACCAAAACTTTTTTCTACATCTCTAGCCTAGTCAGCTTGATCAGGTTTTAACTAACAAAATTACTCTCTTTTATCATAACATGTAGAAATAAACATTTATAAATTTACTTTACTTTGTTGCAATAGCTAGGTTCACCTTCACAAAGGTATCATTCGTTGTAGCAGGTAAAGATACATACTCACAATAATACAAGTTAAGTAGCTTAACAATTATTACAACATAAACTATATAATAAGACTCAACAATATTACACTAAACATTTGTATAATTATTATAGCACAAATGCTAAAAATTGTAAATGATGTAACCAAAACAGGTTAGACATTGATGAAATGTAAATGATTGAACAAACTAATCATGTTATGGGTGTGTATGTCCTAATTGTAAAAGATCTTGCTTTTTAGCTTTAATAAAATGGTTTAGCAATGCTCATCGTCATCATTTCTTGTTTTTATCTTTACATGAGAAAGTGAATTGGATAAAAACAAAGAAATAACAATAACTAAATTTGCATTTTTTAGACACTTAAACTTAATGTTATGTTGAGGTCATTGTATTATAGCTATTAGAATAGAATCTGGATCATCTCGACAATCAGACAATATAATTAGCGTCAATGGACTTAAAATAAACATATTGTACAAGTTCGAGATAGTTTTTGTACTTTATGACTCTAGTATAGAGAGTAACATTTAAGTCTATATAAATAGTATCAAACCATCACATTGATCATACAAATATAATATAGTTCACATTTGCATATTAACAAATAACATTTATCTGATGTTGGATAGTATTTGTATTATACACGTTTTCACAAAGAGCTAAGCTATTTGGAAAAGTTGTTAGTTGAGATTATATGAGCCTCAATGCATATATGACCTTTGTATTTTACACATACGTTGGCACAATAGTGAGTATTATGAAGAAAACAATCTTAATTTTCAACAATCAAGAAAAGATATGATTAGTAAGAGAATTATCAAGTTGTGAATTTTGAAGATATAATTTGTTTTTTAGACAAAAGTATCTATCCTAAAATAGGTTTATTTTGATGTTGTTTCTTTATTTGGAGAAGTGCAATTTTGTAAGCTTTCATTTCTTAGGAATAAAAGTTAATATCAAACCCTAGTTGACCTATTTTTTTAATATAATAATTTTTTTTATTTTTTTTAAATAATAAAGGAACATCTTTTTCAATCTTTGCAAGAATTTATTGTCATAAAAAAACCTAACAATTTCTCATGAAGGCACCTCTCATATAGTTTTCTTATCTTTTAATATCAAAACAAAGGTCCCTAAATAGCCCAATGTTTAAGTTTGTTTTGTAAGTTCTACACCAATCATAAAAAAGAGAGACAATATATGACTTATGTTATAATAACATAAAATGAAATTTTTTGTTTGCAATGACAAGGACATTGAAATTTAATATCATCAATATGTTTTGTTCTTTAAGCAAACAAATTTTCATAATAAATCTTGCCTTTTAACAACTAATTCTTAGACATTATTGACTCAACAATATATGACTTGCACGTCAACGATTTTCTTGCATGAAATGTCTCCTAAATGATGTGTTTCTTCCCCTGCTTGCTTTGGCGTGCATTTTTTTTCATATAAGAGAAAATTAGTTAAAAATGCAGCAGGCGAAGCAATGAAGTTTTTTTTTTGATATTCAAAAGGGGCATAAGCCCTACAAAATACATATTTGGTCCGATCCTCACGGAGGATCATACATGAAATCTAGCAACATCAGTTTAATAAGTGGCTTGGGATATGAAGTCCCAATATCCCACACAAAATCGTTGCGACAAGCAACACGTGCCACCCAGTCGGCAGGCTCATTCCCTTCCCTGTATATATGCGTTATTGTGAGGGCGTCCAGTTCTCTAGCACATCGAATGATCTCAGCAAGGGGTCCAGCCTCAGGTGCTATGGCGATAAACTCCCGGACTGTTAACATTGCCGTCATGGAGTCTGTTTGTATCTCAACAGCCCGGTACTGAGGCAGGGACCTCCGCAGTAGGTGAAGGGCCTCCAGTATCGCCTGTACCTCCATAGTCTCGCCAGCCTGAGAAACAAACCTCCTACCCATAGCCAGGAGTGGCCTCCCCATATGATCTCTCACAACCACTCCAACGCCCGCAAAGTCCAGGCCACAAGCAGCGTCACAGTTCACTTTAATCCATCCAGTGGGAGGGGGAACCCAACAATGGGTTACAGACAGTTCAGGCGAACTGTTGCTAGATCTTGAAAGGCTTGTTCTAATTATAAAAAAAAAAAGAGGAAAAGAAAAGAAAAAGATGATTAATGTAATAAAAAAATTGTGAAGCTGTTTGGCATTTTGTAGAAATAGATTTTTGGATATTTTCTGAATGATTGAAGCAGATACCCATCTAAATAATATGAAGAATCAAACGTGCACGTAGTTTTATTTACAGATTGTTATTAACTTCTAGATCACGACTGTTAACTAAAATGAGTTTGTCTTAAGGTAAAATAGTTAGGCCATTGTTATATTCATCATATAATTATTCAAATTTAGTCTCTTATGCATGCAAATTTCAATTTAGTATTAAAATTCATTCTTTGGTGAATTCATTACCTTGTTAACAATTTCATTTTTTTATCAATTGATTTTAGTATGTCCATTGGATGATCTCGTGATTGAGAATAGCTAATGTGATTGTAAAGAATGTTTGAAACAAATGAGATTTTGACAATTCTTTCGTGAATCTTAAACAAATATTTCAGGTTGGTTTAAGTAATATTTCGAGAAGACTTCAGTTTTAATCATTGAAATCTTCGAATAATACAATAATGAGTTTGTATATTAACAAGCTTTACTTAGGGTTTTCTCTACATGTTGTAGATGTTAAAGAATGCCAAGGGAGGCAGACACTAATGGAAAAAAAAACTAGCCTAGTTTTGTTTTTCATGCAATTTCATCTTCAAGCTATCTCTTATGTTTCCTAAAATTAAGATCATCTCCCAATTTTAACCACCTCAAAAAAAACCCAAATATGTAAGATAGTGATTGTTTCATGAAATCTTTGAATTTTAACTGTCATAAAAAAAAGAAGCACTTCATTTGAAGAATATTTGGGCATAAAATCATCTTGCTTTCTTAGAAGTAGAAAATTGGATAAATCTTTATGTCACTATAATTTGAGCTTTTTACCCAAGTCATGATTTCAGAACTTAATGAAACTTTAAGAAGATAAGTGAAGGTTTCTTCCATAACTTTTATGTTTGATTTTTATTTTGAGGATGCTTCATGAGAGTTTTAGTCTATTGTTATATGAGTTTAAGGTGTTCTTTACTTGATCTTACATTTTGGGGTCAAAAGCACATCAATTTTGATCAGATTGAGCAGAACTCTTCAAGGTAGCTTATACTCACATAAAGCTTATTCATTCATGTTGAATACTTTCCTTAATTGACACTATTCGTGATGATGTTACATCATCGCCATGATCATTTCATATCACATTCGTGATCCTCTTCCATTCTTTGCCTCTCCATCAAAAACAAGCACCTCGACTAAAAGTTATGGACTACGACATCCTTCTGGTATTTCTTACCATTTGGTTTTGCCTTCAACTCTTCCCTCGGTTGTGGATGGTCTTTCTTTTTCTTGCAGTATGGATGCTTAAGCTGCTTAGCAAAGGATAACTCACCTTCTTATGAGTCGATTTCTCCATGCAATTGGCCCTTCAATAGTTTTTTTCTAAACAAACCTAAACTTCAGTTGCTGTTTTTACCATTAAAATCACAACTTAGAGCTGAGAACAATTAATAAGCAGTAAATTAACCATTGGCTCCAGGTCAACTTGGTTTTGGTTTGGTTTTACCATCCTTCTGTTACCTTCCTTCTTTGGTGAGCTCTAATGTCCATACCAGTAGATGCTGCAAACTGAATAAAAATATCAAGGAAAGATGTTCATGAGTAAAGGACGATTACTTAGAACATAACATAAGCCATTAACACCCAATTCCTTTTTAGGATTTTTACAATAAAATCTTTAAAAGGTGTGTTAAAAATTGATTTAAAAAAATATAAGGTTGCTTAAGCTAACATATCGTAGTCAAATATAAGGTTGCTTAAGCTAACATATCGTAGTTATTGTTCATGTGAAAAGTGATGTAAATCGTGTGAGAACAACGCACAAGAGGGGAGGGGTGAATTGTGCTTTTCACTAAAATTTAGATTTTGAAAATTCTTTCAATTAAAAACGTTTGTAAATAAATTGTGAAATAAAAACGAAAAATGCAATAATAAAACAAGCAAAAAGGAGACAAAGATTTTTAGGTGGTTCGGCCAAACCCGTGCCTACATCCACCCCCGATCAACCCGATCGGGCTTCCACTAACCACTCCCTTTTGCCGAAGCCGGTAGGGGTAAACCAAGTACAACCGGTGCTCCAACGAGACACCAAAAATCCGAACAAATCCGGCTACAATGAAGCGTACAATTTTTATAATAGCAATGCATACAAAAATCCTACACCTTTGATTTCTCAAAGCAAAGTGGCACAACTCAATGTTATCGAATGATGCAACGAAGTGTGGAAGAAAGCTGTTGAAATTTGAGAAGAAGGTTGAACACGTAGCTCCCACAAGTATGCCAATTGTTGCTCTCGATTTTGGCCTTTTTCCTTAGTTTTTGAAGATTTTTGCAAGTGTATTCATCAATTCCATAAATTGTAAAATGTCCTATATATATAGTCCACCAAAAAGCAATTCCAAACGGCTAGAAAAAAACGGTAAAAAGAAATCCGGAAAATAGCCGTTGCCGGAAGCCCGAAAAGGAAGAAGAAGAGCAGCAGCCGTCCGATCCCGCTTCAAGAATGGACGGCTGGATGGACTTCACGGCTTGATCATCTCTAGACCGTCTGATCCGGGCGGACTTGATCTGAACCATTGGATCCCACGCGCTGAACGAACGGCGCTGATTAAACAGCCGTTCGAAATTACTCTCACCCGTTGGATCTGGGCGGGCTTGATCTGAACCATTGGATCCCACACGTTGATCGAACGGCGCTGATTAAACAACCGTTCGAAATTACTCTCGCCCGTTGGATCTGGGCGGGCTTGATCTGCGCCTTTGGATCCTGCCGAAGTTATAAGGTGGGATTTTTAGTCCCAGACGGCAGAATAAAATTTGGCACACCGCGCTATAATAGATTTGCGCCGTTTAACCTGCGAGCCACTTTGGGGCTGGCTCCCCCCCTCCTTGACCGGGATTTCATCACCCGTTTCATGTTAACTTAACCCTGCACTGTTCTTTGACCGTTGACCGCGCTGAAGTTAGACTTTGCCGAGCTCCTCTCGGCGGGCTTGGCTTAGCCAGGCACTGTTCCGTTGACCGTTGACCAGCGCTAGCCGAGCTGCTTTGGGCGGGCTTTGGTCGCCCCTTTCGGGTCAACCAAATTTTTATTTTTCTTTTTTTTTTTTATTTCTAAAAGGCCTGGACGGGCTGTTTTGGCACCGGGTCGACCCGCCCATGCTACAGTGCTTTTCCCCGAGACTTTTGCTGTTTTAGGGTATTTTTGACGAATTTTTTAGCCACAAATTTGAATATAAGTGTATAAAAATAATTTTATATTCTTATAGTATTATAAGTTAATTAAGTGGCTATGAAAAGAAATTCGTAAAAAACGATTCCAAAATAATATTAAAAAAATCAAATACCCATGTCTATATATTTTGTCAAATATGCTTGGCCCAAAAATAAAAATTCATTATTAAATAATTTTATAATATTTTTAAATGTTAATACTACTAGTGTGCCTCATAATCTCAAAGTTTTGACATATCAAATTCAAGAGAAATAAAAAGAAATTCAATTATAAAAAATCTTACGCATGTTTCAAAAATTCAATAACTTGGTTTTGTAATTATCACATCAAAGGGTACAACAAAAAGTACTTTTTATCAAATTAGTCATTGCTTCACATGACTCAAGCATAAAGAACATACTACTATGAATGTTGAAGAAGAAGATAATAATAATAACGATATGTTATCTATTGTATTGTATTTGTTTTTAAACCCAAATGTTTATTGACTATGTCAAGAGTAGAAGATAGTTGATAATTAATTAATGATTTTATAAATTAATAACAAATTTATATCTTGACCCTTGGGATTTAATAACGATAAAATTCTCAACATTCATATTTTATTATAAAATTAGTGAGGTTATAAATTTAAAGAAATTCTATCATTTTAGAAGTTTAGTTATCACTCATTTAGAGTATTAAAGTTACTTCTAAACTATTATAAAACTAGTAAATAGAGATTTATTGTTAAGAGGATAATTTTTAGTTGTAGAAAAATTTTTTCGTTTCAAAAGGATTTGTTTAATGAATATTTATCAAGAAGGATGTCTTGGGTAAGAAGGAAGGTAGTTCAAAAGATAGTTGGATTCCAAAACGTTGTTTTGAAAAGACCTTTGTGTATTAAAAGATAGGTTGGATGGGCGAAGTTTTGAGAATTAAGGTATTAAGAGATTTAAAATCGAGAAATGTTTTCATTTAGAAGATGGGCCTTGAGGAATATTGGCTTCACAAGGATATTCATAAGGATGAAAAGCTATTCCTATCGAGATTAGAAGATGTGTAGATAGGGTTAGGATACTTGGAGAAAGTTGTATAAAACAATGTAGTTTCAACTTTTAAAGAGTTTGATTTTCTGTTACACATTGGGTCTTAAGAAAAAAAAAAGATCAAGGATGGAAAGGAAAAAAAAAAAACAATCAAGCTCAAGAGGTGCTCAAAGAAAGTAAAGAAAAAAAAAAGATATTTAAAAAAGAGATCAAAGTATTTCGAATGTACAAAAGGAGATATTAGATTTAAGTTTGAAAGCAAGTATAAGTCTTAATAGATAAAGAGCTAGGAGGTGACAAATTCATGAGTGAATTGAGTTTTAGAATTTCTTTTTTAAAAGGACAATGTTAAGTCTATATTTTTTTTCTTTATATAAACAAAATCTATTAACATATTAGAAATCTTTTAAAGATAAATTAGAGTTTTGTTTTTTATATTTTTTTAGTTTGTTTAATAAATATTTTTTTATGTAATAATACTATATTTTAGTATGCTATTTTACATTTGACTTTCTTAGATTTCAATCATGAATGATAAGTGATTATGATAAGAACACCTATAATTATGGAGTCCTCAAAGAGTAATGTCACTCATGTATCAAAAGACTACTTAGTCAACTCATCTTATTTTTACATAATATTAATTTTATTAATAAAAAATATATTTAAAACATTGTTTAAAAGTTATATTACTAATCATAAAGAGTTGATATTCATAAAATGATTAATATAAATTTTGATTTTTTAGCAAAATAATAAAGTGTTTTAATATTATTTTGGAAGAGAATTGTACACGTTTAAGAGATGGTGGAATCATGCATGACGTGGTAACAATTGAACTGCAAGCTTTAAACGGCATCCGCACCTCTTCCTTGTAAACCCTTCCAAGTTCAAACCCACCAATATTTGTAATGGATTTAATAAAACACATAATGACATTTATAGCTCATTTGAAAATAAAATAGAGTTGGAAATATATAATTCTTTTTTAAGATTATTTTTTAACATGAATATAAAAATAAATATATAAATATATATAGTTATTCTATCTTTATTTTGTAAGGTTTATTAATTCCTTTCTCTTTTTTTATTTTATTTTTTTTTATCTTTTCTTTTATTTTTCTTTTGTCATGTCTCTTTTTCTTTTGATATTACTATCTCATAATTTTTATTATCTCGACCTGATATAATGTTAGTGTAGTATTCTATTCATTTTCATGCATATCCTAATTTGTTATTTGTTAAAGTTTCATCTTTTTTTCTTTCTTGTTTAGTTAACTATCAATGTCAATCTCTTGTCTTTCTTATTTTTCTAACTTACTTTATTGCGGATATTAGTTTTCCTTTTTTTTCTCTTTCTTTTCTAGTTTAGTTTATCGTGAGTATAAATTTTCTTTTTTTTCTTCTATGGAATAATGCCTTTAAAGGCATCACAATTTTAATTTTTTTCTCTTTACTTTATCTCATGGTTTAATTTACCAATTTTTAAATTTTTTCATTCTATTTTTTTATTTGCAGTTTTTATTTCATTCTTTCTTCCTACATAACAAATAATTAAAAATACATAATAATAATAAAATATTTATTATAACTATAAAATGAAAGCATTGACATATGTATAAAATATAACATCATAATTATATTGCAAAAAGAAGGAAATAAAATTTGTTTACTTATATGTTATATTTTAACTCCACAATACAATTTTTTAATTTAAATTGCACTCATTTTTTGCTAAAAATTGACCCATATACAAACGAATTACATTATAAGAACTTTTAGACATCCAAAATATTACTCAATTTGTCCTCAATGAATCAAAATCAATTTTAGCATGCCTTTTCCAAGATCTGTCTCAATATATTCTTTTTTGTGTCGCTCCATTGTAGCTTCTCTTCTTCCCTTTCTCTTTTTTTATGGCTCCAGTGATTCTTTTAGAGATTTATATTCATATGATCCTCTCTCTCTCTTACACTCCTCGTAACTCCTCTCTCCATTACTTTGTGAAGAATTATCGCTTATTTACTGCTTCATATAACCTCAGAAGATTAATACTAATTGGAAACTTTAGTTATCATGAAAATGCATATGCTCTTAAATGATGTCATTGGTGGTAGAAACAATGTGATTTTAAAGAAAAAAGTCATCATTTATTATTATTAGACCTGATAACAAAATAAAAGAAATAAATCAATGTTTATTTAACACCCCACTAATATTAATCCTTAGATTTATCATTTATCAAAATACTTAAAAAAAATATGAAAGTTTTTTTCTATAAACAATGAGTGATGATATTATCTCTAGCTTCTTTTAGATATGTTTTTATATAAATTATAATTTGTTATATCACATTTCAACAAGCATAATTTTAGTTTAATTAATATTGAAAATAATTAGCATCCTCTATCACACATACAAACTTGTATATATGTGCAATTTTCACTAATCCACAATAGATGTACTCCCCTCTTGACTTGGTAGCTACATGTTTTATAATATAAATAAAGTAGATATAAGCAAATTATCAAATAAATAAGCTATAAATATAATCGATATTGAACTAGTGTTAACATAAACACTAGACTAAATAAAACACATAATGACATCTATAGCTCATTTGAAATTCAAGTACAGTTAGAAATATATAATTCTTTTTTATGATTATTTTTTAGCATGAATATAAGAATAAATATGCAAATATATATAGTTATTCTATCTTCATTTATTATGTTTATTAGTTCCTTTCTCTTGTTTTCTTTCTTTTTATTTTACTTTTTTCTTATCTTTCTTTTTATTTTTCTTTTATCATCTCTTTTCCTTTTAATGTTACAATCTCATAATTTCTATCATCGTGACCTAATATAATATTAATGTAGTATTCTATTTATTTTCATTCATATCCCAATTCATTATTAATGCAAGTTTTATCTTTTTTTTTCTTACTTGTTTAGTTAACTATCAATGCCAATCTCTTTTCTAACCTTTTTTTCCTTGGTTTATTTTTAATGTAGTTTTCTTTGTTTTTTTTCCTTTTCTAGTTAGTTTATCACACATTTTCTTTTTTTTTTTCTCCATGGTATAATGCCTTTAAAGAAATCACAATTTTATTTTATTTTCTCTTTAGTTAATCTCATTGTTTACTTAACCAATTTTTATTTTTTTTTTATTTCTGATTTTTGTTTCATGCTTTCTTCCTACATAACAAATAGTTAAAAGTACATAATAATGATGTAATATTTATTACAACTATAAAATGAAAACATTGATATATGTATAAAATATGACATCATAATTATATCGTAAAAAGAAAGAAATAAGATTTGTTTACAAATAAAGTATTCAAAATTAATATAATATTAATGTCATCCATTCATCTTTAACGTTACACATAATACAACATAGAAGCCAACTGAATAATAAGAAAAAAGCTTAGCTGCACCAATATTCCTTCTCTGAAATCGACTTGAAAAATGGCAATATTCCAACACTACTTTGGCATGTAAAAATCTCCATCAACTTGTGTGATATCACCAAATGCCAAGACTACAAATCGGCAACCTTAGAAATGTGCTTAATGAACCATTAGAAGTCACTTTCTCAATTCCAAATATGCAAATAAATTGTTTATTCATGTTTATTTAATTTGAGCATGATAATTACTTGTCCTAAAATATTATTTCCAAATAAATGAATATGCCAATTAGGCTCTAAATGGTATCTCATTCGGTTAGGTTGACACAACCAACTAGAATCTGATATGTATTCTATTTCAGTAGGAATGTATACTATCTTCTAAAGAAGAATCCTTAATACAACACAATGGATTAAAACTTTGAAGTGACATCAATACAGCAGAATACATCAAAATAAGCCATGCAGATCACATATTGAACTGCAGCAAAACTCATTTTCCAAAATGCTGGAATGCTCTGAGATCTCATTAAATAAGTGATAAAACCAAGCTATAGTAAAGCTTGAATGTCGATCTCAACAAAGGAGCATGGATCCGGGATTCCGAATTTCTCCAGGACCTGAAAACAATAAACCAAATAAGCTTAAATCACATATCAGCAACATAGATCATAAAAGTTTTGGTAGGGATCACATTTCGAATATGAGGTAAAACTTCACTTCATGGTGGATTCACAGCATAAGTTGTATTGTTATTATGATCTCATAATTCTCATTTCAAGCCTTTGTGATGCCAAACATCACGAAGTCACACTTGTCAATGCCGTCATGACGAGTTCCAGCTCGCTTAGCTTTTCCTTTCGAGCTTAGTGCGGTGTTTCATCTCAGTTATGGACTATGTTTTGTGATTGTTTGAGCATGTATTCATGTGTTTGACGTAAATATTTTAACATTATTATGTTCTATTATGTAATAATAGCTTTTGTAAGATTCATGCATGTCAAATCCTTTTTTTTCTTGTCACATCTTTGTCTTTCCTCCCCTATTCACATAAGGAAATACAATAACTCAATCTCCTAAATGTTCCATTAAATGGTCTACATCTATTTTTTTCAAGGAAATACACTAACTAAGGTAACTCATTTTTTTCTCATAAAGGTTTTTTATTTATTTCATTCTCGTTAGTCCTTTGGAAAATCCAACAATGGGTGAATTGTTTTTCAAAAACCATTCACTAACCAAAGAGAAGCCAACTTTTTTAAAACAAGTAAAACTTAAGGAATTTCAGAACAAGCCAACACAACATTGTTAGGTACTTGACATTTAAATCAATCCTACTTCCAACACCAAGCTCCTATTATAGATTCCACCACCCATGTTTATTTCTTAAACAGCTAACGAATAAGCTAAATAGGACAACCTTTGCCTAACTCACAAAGGCTATCCATGTCTAAAACATTGCCCTTGAATGAGGCACTCCAACCATGCCTTAGGCAAGGCACAACAAACCCAAAGAATGCTACAGGTAAGTAGAATAGTTGAAAGAATAAAAGAAAAAAAGCACAAAACCATCATTGTAAAGATGCAAGCTATGTTTAAAGTTGGTGAGGAGAATTAACAGCAAAAACATGCACAAAGCATTCTTTAATTGAAGATGATCTCAACCACACAAATATTTTGCTCTCAAAGTATGGAAGCAACTTTATTCCTTTTGGCTCAATTTAGCATTAGCTTATGCGACCTATTTAGCTAAGGTTTCTCCCCCCCCCCCCCCCCCCCCCCCCCGCCCTACAACACACACACACACAATTTATAAGCTTCATCTGTTTGATTGTAGACTAGCTTTTACCTTCTAAACTTGTATAAACCATGAGGTACACTATGTTACCTGAAGTTATGTTTAGCCAAAATTTAGGGTCCAAGAAATTCCAACTCCAAGTCCGCAAGACCCAAAGTTAATTCACCATATTAATAAGACTTTATCATATATGTTTGTAAATCATACCAGAGCAACGGTATAATAAGTATCTAGATCTTTTTCACATAAAAAAAAATTTATTATAAAATATACTGATCACACATTTTAATATGTGCTAAATAACTTTATACCAATATTTCAAAGTATGACTTACTCAATACTTCTATAAGCAACACAATTTTAAATATCGGCTATATTCTTCCATAGAAAAACAACAAAATCAACATTTTCTTTTAGAAAACAAAAGCTAAAATTATCTAGTTAGATATCTGACAATTTGTAAAATTATAAACCTTAGCAGACAAAAATTATGAAAATTTATTCATCCTCAGGTTTCTCCAAATAACTTACCTCTGGATGAACAACACCAAACACACCAATCTGCCTATCGTAGTAGAATATATGACATTGGCGATTGGGAAAGAATTCGGGTTCCTTCAATTGCAGAAAAGAAGGTATTAGCAAAAATTTTCTTTATGTTCGTTAAATGCTAAATAATTCAAACCTCACATTTGAAGGCTTTATGAAGTTATCAAGAGCAGGTTCATGCTGCTTTTTGGACGACCTGCATAATTCTTGTAACTAGACGCAAAATTTCCTGCAAGGTCCATTATGATAAAAAGATGAATAAGATTTGAAAATTAAGATGAAAGAAATGGAATATTTGCATTAAAAGAGAAAAAAGTGTGATATTATTTAAAATAAATAAATAAATACCATTCGAACATTCAGCAAGAAATAAAAAATACAAAATTGAAAATACTTGCATTCTTCTACCTTCTACAACCAGTATGGTTCAAGTTTTGGAACATTTCAAAAACAGGTGATGGCCCTTCACAGAATTCATTTTTCTTCAGAACTTCTAAGATGGAATTTTACTTAAGAATTTCTATGAATAAACAACTGATTCAAGTATAATGAACACAAAGAAATCTTCCGTCAAACAATGAATTAGTTATGAAGAACGATAATGTCATGTCAACAGTACAATACAAGGTAAAACTGTTGTTCTCTGAAGGACTTAAAACATAACATAACAACAGAATAAACAACTGTATATAGGACTGAGAGCTTAGGCCAAAGATTGCAATGTATTTTTAGCCAGAATCAACCTCACGTTGTTAGAGCAGAGAAACGAGCAAAAATGCTTTCTCCGACATGTTGGCACACACCCACCCAGCTCGCTCATGGTGGACAGCTATAGCAAATCTACACCAGCAACCAAATAGTCCCAATCTTCAACAACAATCCAGCCTCATAAATAGAGTTTAGAAGTTTACAAACCTCTCACAGCAAACCATTCCATCACAAAGACAGTGCCATTACACATCTTCCATAGAAAGAGAATAAACAATGGCAGAGAAAATAATCTTCAGCACAAAGCACCCTTAGTAATGTGGATAATAGGCCCCTGTACACCATATTTTTTGGGATCATTGAAGTTTCAAAGGCCTGCTAAGTGAGGATATTATATTAAGAGGCAGCTAACCACGTCATGCATGCGATCCTCTTCACAAGATCAGCACTAAGGAAGTTCTCCAAGAGCAACGAATTCAACTACTCCTTCGCATTATGTAAACCGTAGATCTATTTACTTCCAACTCCATCTTAAGTATGGTAAACCACCTTCACAAGGGGGCAATATCAATCCAAGCATCATTCATGATTAAACAACAAATCCAATCTTCCAAACCACATTAACATTCATTCAGGATTGGACAACCCTTTCTTGATCCAATCTTCCAAACCATGTTATCCTTGATTACCTGCGAATCACCTTGTCTAATACAGAAACAATCTTCTTTCTCTGTCAGAATCCACACCAACACTCCTTGCTAGGATCCCTAGCTAGCACCTCCGGAGGAGCAAGAAGATTAGCTGTCATGCCCTCAATGAGAACAAGATCATTGCCAAGTGCTACATTCCCATGAAACCCAACCACAGACAACAGTCAAAGAAGGAAATAGGAGAAACCAAACCCTAGTTCACAATGCCCCCTACCTGTCATTGATCCTCCAATGGTGGCACTCGCCTTACCCGCCACCAGCACTTGATCGATAGCATTAAGAAACAGGAACACAGGAATATAATCATGTATTTGAAACCAAAATTTAATAAATCCAAATTTGCGCTAAATTCTTGTATGAGCACATCCTAAATTACAAAAGGTGTCGAGAAATAATGATTATGATAAGTTCCAATCAAAAATACAACTGATATGGGAATTTAAAAGAAACATGATAACAAAAGGTCATAATTTGTGCATAGAAATAATTATTTTCAGACTTCAAATAAATTGTAATTCAATCAATACTTGGCATTGTGGAAAACAATTATACTGCTAGATGCCCTCATAAAAGAGTCTATTAACCAAAAAGGGAATGGAATAAAGCATACCTCAAAACCTGATGTAACATTGCAATACAAAGCAGCTAGCCGACGATTGTTCAATGCCCCAACATCACACCTCTCATCCAGGACAACAACATCTCCAGCTTCAAATATCTATGACAGATGTAAGCAAAGGTATGAAGAGAAATGTGTAAAATCCTATTTAGGACCATTTTCATTATGATGAAAAAAAAATAGATATGCTTTTCATCAAATTTGTAGCTTCCATTGACAACAACACTAATCAACAAACTCTGCACAAGCCACCAATTGCAAGCAAAAAAACTAACCGTAAAGTGGTCAAAGATTTCTTAACTACACGCAATTTTGTGTTTGCAAAAAAAGAATGCTAGCATTTCAAATTTTGATTCAAAATATGCCATGCTAAGCTCACGCTTCAAATAGCATAAAGCTTGATAATCTGTAATCCTGCACATCATAGTGTTGTATAGCATGGTAATTGAAAGCCAAAGGTATGCATGGTGCTACTACCAAAATACAGTAAATTCTATCGTAAAATTAGTTGAGATTATTGTTTTATCTTGGAGGCATTAAACTTTTTACTTAACAATTTAACTAGAGAAGAATAAAACAATATTACGAAAATAACAAAACTTCTAATAAGCTAGTTAAACACAAAGTTATAAGCGATGAGAATTACTTTTTATTTAAAATTTTTATGTTTTAACAACTGAACTAATTCCAGGACCACTTTCGTAAGTATATGACTTAAGTCTTTATGAGATTAATTGAATGTATAACAAAATGAACCAGAAAATATTGTAAAATTAAAAATATTAAATAATTAATCTCAACATATGATAAGTTAAATTGTTTTATTCCGATGTTACAAGAAATGTAAATTTATTTTTATTTCAATTTGCCATATTTAATCTCCAAATTCATTGGCCAGTTTTCTTAGCATATTGTCGTTTGAGAATTTTGTAAGCAGTTAACGGATATAATTAATTGATCTACTAGTCCCAACGCCCTAAGAAAGCCTGCCCAACTTTAGGGCTTGGCCTGGACATGCATGACTTCCAATAACCATATAAATCCCAACTGGCTTCCGCACATGCCAAGCTCAACTCACACAATGGTCAGGCCTTAGAAATACAGTTCAAACAAGATAAATAATAATTTTTAAGGAAAAAATTTAACATAACTAATATCACCAATAGAGGCCAGAGGAAAATAACATATAACTACATTTCATGATTAGAAACAGAAGAACATGAAATAAATCATAATGTTTTAAAGAGAGCTGAAGATATAAGCATGGAGTTAAGGCCCAACAGCATAAATAACCTTAAAAAACCTGCATAAATTCACAATAAATATTTGAAATACCTTTATTGGTCTTTTATGATCAATGTTATGCTTTACAGTCTTCAATAATCCAGACATTAGACTTGTGCGAACAACCTGCTTTTCATGCAGCACTTGAACCTTAAGGAAACTTAAAATATTAGCCAAACTCAACAAGAAACATAATTTTTCATGATGTAAACACAAACTACAAAAATAAATAAATAAAGAAATAAAGAAAGAGATCTAGAACATCATAAGCCAATAACAATAACTATTTTAATGCCACAAAAACATTTCAAAGATTGCCCCTCAAAAGCTCAAAATAGAATCATTGATACATTAAAAAAACAAATTACAAGAAAAAGAACAAGCTAACATAAACATAAAATTCATTGACATTGTCAAAATGATTGTTAAATTTTCCTGTAAACTCATCAAACATTGAGAACAATGAACTCCACAAACAAAAACTACATCTAAAAGATGCCATCTTTCATCTCAAAGATACCTATTAAAAGTTTAACCCAATGGCCAACTGCAAAGGTCTCAAAAGACAGACTATCATACCTAATGTTATCTCTAGGACAAAGTACTTGCTTTTCTTATACAAAAGGAGGCGATATCGATTCAATCCTATAAGAATTATAGGTGAAAAGAAGAATGCTTAACACGGAATAAGTTCAATCATGTTTGCAAAAATTAAATAGAATTTTGGTGGTTCTCCATTATTCGGATATGCTTAGTAATGCCCTTGTGTCACCACCAAACAGTAAACAAAACACAACAACATAGCCATACCTTTAGGCAAATGTCTATCGAAGTGCAAAAACAATTAATTGCAACAATAAATAACTAATTTAATTATCTCAACAAGAAAGTAACCATAACAATATACCTCGAACTCAGATGAACGAGGATTTCCAATGGTAACTGCTTTCTCCCCATTTTCTGTTCTGTTAACCATTGCAAAGTTTTCATCATGTGAGCACAAAAGCCATGTTAACACCTCCATATATCCTGCCCTTGAAACCTAAGAGAATAAATAACAAGACCATGAAAAGTTCAAACCAAATGACCTTTATAAACATAGAGATGCTTAATTTCAATAACAACAAATATCAAAAATACGAAATAGGAACTTTTCACATATCATAAGTATTCTACAACAATCAAAAACTTGTATCAATTACAAAGGCGGTCAAGATTTAAAGCACCAAACAATTACACATGCTACAATAATTCTCTATGATAAATATTAAACAAACAACATACACCACTAATATCAAATCACTTTATGCCATAAATAACTATCTTATAAATGCATATTACTAAATAAATGTTTCTCTCCAAATAAACTAGCTTTCCATTTTATAAATGCATATTGCATGAATTGAACTTGTGCCAAGGTTCAAAAGAAAGACACCCAAAAAAGGATAGACTGCATAACCTTGCATGCCACTTCTGAAACACATGCAAGTTTTTATTGATCTTTGAATAGCCTATACTTGCTTTTTCATGAAAATCAACATTGTAAGATTTTATAAAGGAATGAAGAACTGAAAGATTAGGGTAAATCAAGACTGCAACAAAATGAATAGCTATAAATTATAGCCTGCAGTTTGCCTTTAACGTAGCTTAATTTGACGGGTAACATAAGCTGTGATGAAAATCCTGAATGGGAACAAAATAAAGTGTATGACCACAAATAAGCAAGTTTGACTTGGATGGCTACACAAATCAAGGCTCAATGATCTTTTATAACAGTTTTCAATGTAATTTAAATCATAGTAAGCTAAGGTTTGCAGATTTGCAGCAAAAGCACCCAAATTTAAAATGATTTCATTGCTTATATGCCTAAAAAAACCTCAGGTGATAACTACTTGTATGGCATCTGCATGGAGTAAGATTAATGAACACACTAACTATTAGATGGTTTAGGGCGTTAACTACTTGTATTTAATTCCAAAGCATAGAATTGCAATCAACAAATAGGAACCAGACTCAACAACTACCAAGAGTCTGCTTCTAACACCAGCAGGTGATAACCATTAAAAAAATCAACAAATAAATCACACTGCAGTTCATAAAGCAAGTGAAGAAAATTCTAATTCTATAAAATAAGTGAGATTAATAAAGAATTTAAGAACAATAAAAAAATTAAGTTTTTTTTTTGTTTGAGCACCTCTCCTCTGATCTGATCTGTAAATAAGTTCAATGGTTGCTGTCCGCCAGTTGTCATACATTTAGGTTTTGTTTTTGGCACTTTATTATATCCATATGCTATTGCAACATCCTAAAAAGACCAATAAGAAGAAATTCCCATGAAATCAAATTACAGCAAAGTAATAATATATGGGAATAAGCTCAAATATTCAATCTTTAAAAATTATCGATATACCTCCATCACATCACAAGGATGAAGTATATCACTTCTAGTTGGAGGAACACGAACGGTTATAATAGAATTTCCAGCATTTGATTTCTCCTCAGCTTGCAGTTGCATTTTGTTCAACAAAGGGATCACCTGAAAATTTGAGAAAAAAAATATGTATTACAACTCTTTTATGCAAAAGATCAAAAATATTTTTGAGTTTTTTTACTGGAAAGAACAGAAAAACGATTTTCAACTCAATAAGCAGAAAACAAGGACACAAAAGAAATGAAACAAAAAAAAGTCTTACATCAAACAATGTAACACAAAATATTTGGCTTGTCAAGACACGCATATAAAAAGGAACACAAGAACAGCCAGCAATGAATAAATAAAAAGTATGATATCAACCATTAATGACAATCCAAAAAGTTCAAATAAAAAAGACGATCTTCGCATATAAATAATCACTAGTATTATGAAGCTAGCCACAAATAAGCCAAAAATTTTTTGCTAAGAAAATTATACTATTCACGTCTCTTTAACAAGTGAGGAAGGCCAAAGACAATATTTTATGTGCATAGGCATACATAGCCCCTTATTCTAGTTTGAACCAATTCAAACACCTAATATCATGCCAAAGCTCTTATTATACCAAGGAAAAGGAAGCAAAACTTCGACATGGAAAAGATTCTATCTGACCTCTTCAACTGAAATCGTCACCAAAATGTAATTCTCCACAAGGAAGTCCATCCAAAAGGAATAGAACATTTCTCACAAGAAATTCGACATCATGTATTTGTGTTCATCAGTCAATTGTCATCAAAATCATGAAAAGTTAATCAAAAGAGAGTCTCACAAAACCTCAAGATCCAACAACAAGCCATGCAAAATAACACTATCATACTCAAAGGATCAACTTGTAATTGTGGGAAACCCATTTTATATGTTGAGCTCCAAATTTCACTGGGGAACTAAGATACTACAAATCATCTTAATCAAAGTACATGACGAGTACCTAGGTGGAGGTATTGTCATTACAATAAAAAGCTGGACCGGCATATGTTTTTCTTGACTTCAGTTGGCTTTCTCACTGATAAATTACTAGAAAGTTTTTACTAAGTTGTGACAGCTTCGTCATCCAAGTATCTGTGAGACAAAGCTTCACTGGCAATGAAAAAATATTGTGAAATCACTGCTCAGATTGGTTTCACATGATTCCATGAATGATTCATTGGTTTTGGCTTCAACTTTTGTTGTCAGCTCAGCTTGGTTTGGAGTAGTTGGTTGAAGGACATTAACATTTGCCTCTATGATACATTTAGAGCTCCACATCCACATCATACTGATCCTGTTGCTCAATAGTCAATACCAATTTCTCTTGCCGGTGGTACAAAGTACACTAAAATCGTTCAGCTCCCAAAATCGTTCCTATATATATTTATGCACCTCTTGTCTGTTATTTTCTGCAAATTAGGCTTACCAATTGTCACAAATCAATCATGCAAAGTGTAAAACGGGATCCCTTCCTTGATTCCTAAACAAGTTTTTTCACTTACCCTTGCCCAAAAATAGCCCTGCCACAAGTCAACACATTTCTCAATCAAACATTAGGCAAATTTTACAGGTAACTAACTAAACTCGTCAAAGGATGATAACTATCTAACAATAATTTACAACTTTTTTTGGTGTTATAACCATCTTACAAAAACTTAAAATTTTTTGTGTTCTCTCATTGACTTCACATATATAGTATGCCTCAGTTTGCAGTGGCATTTTTTGTCACAAACAAGAACCAATAATTATGGGTTCTAATGTATATGTTTAGCATTGATTGCCTGCATCCATCATTATCTGTACATACATTAAGAAAATTTAGTCATACATATACAAAATACAGCCATTGAAACAAATTATTTTCATTGGTTTTGCCTTCCTTGAAAGAAGTTATTCTTTGTTATTGGAGAGAAGGGCAACCTGGTGCATGAAAGATAAGGCATGTGCAGGACTCCGGAAATAGTTGAATCCCTTTGTATGCAACTTGTGCAGCATATTTTTGGATGCTTTTTTGATGAAAAGAACCAATACCTCAAGATAACTTCTATCCAGCGCCAATTTTTTAAATTGTTTCATAAATTTCCATTATTTAGTCCACACTATGGCACCAAACTGCACGCCAGATAAATATGCATATAGCTACCAGTAAGCTAGCTAATGGCATTGAGAAGCCAACAACCAAAGTTCTCAACTTTGAAAGACTTTGCGATAATAATATCTAATACCAACAATAATAGAGATAAGAATCACAAAAACAGCCAAAAGAAAGAGGAAATGCAGACCAAAAATCAATACCTCCACTGCTCCCAAGGAGATACCAATCGGAGAAGTAATTGAAGAAAGTGGGATGTCCAAAACCGTTACTGCAAGATCTGGATAAATATTTTGTCCTTTGAAAGGCCCTTCAGATGCACAATCCTCAGTTTGCCGGTAGTCTGGATATACCACTTTAACTGGCTCAACCTCAAATTTCGTATCACAATATTCTGAAAACATGGTTACCTAAAAATGTATTGTAGAACTACTATTATGAACACAAACAAAAACCAATTGACAGTAGCAAATAACTACAAGTTTGAGCAATCACCATAGTATTTAAAACAATTTTTGCCTTTGTTAAATCAGTTGCTGTACATTCAATGAAGACGTTTTTTGTTTTGAGGCTGATTGCAGAATGTGCACCATTGATGATTGGAGGAAGGGATAAAACAGTTCTGCAATAATAACAGTCAATTTTAGTAAAGAAAGAAAGAGAGTACTATGAATGCCAACCATCAGATGAAAATACTCAGCATGTTATGCATACATACATATTCAATTCTGCATGTTATACCTATACACATACATATAAAATATAAATGTGCATGTGTGTATGGGTGTATTTAGAAACAAAAGAACAAATTATCAGTAAAGATAGTCTCGGGAATAATGGATCAGAATAACAAAAAAAAAAATGTTTGTCAAACAAGTGTGCAAACCATGTCATGTATCAAGCAACTAAATTACCTATATCTGTCATATATGACAGGGTATACAGGAGAATTCTCAATAATATGCAAAAATTTCTTCAGTTTCAAGTCTGACTGCAATAGAAGGAAAGGGAAAATAAAGTCAGCAGTTAACTAAGTAATTATTGCAGCAATAGCACTAAAAATTCTATTATCATTTCAATCAAAGCTGCAGCATCATGTGAATTGAAGGTGACAAAGCACCAAATAGAAAAACTCATTGCCAAGATGCTGCAGACTTCAGAGCATACTCTGTAAAACTCCACTAGTTCATCAGCTCTGAAACTCTTAGCCTACAGATGAAAACAGAAACCCAAAAAAAAAAGATATATCACTATGACAAAAAAAAAAGTTTAGATATGGTGCAAAAAAAAAAAAAATCAAAACTTCAATAAATCCAATCATCATTATCAATACAATATAACAAAAAGTGGCTGCTAATTGCAGAATGATCTGTGCATTATATTACTTCAACAGAAATGTATGATATAAATCCACAAGTTGACACAAAGAAGAAAAAAAAAAAAGAAAAGAAGAGGAATAAAAAGAAGGAGATCCCTATAAGCCAACTGGATTCTACCCCTTGGTAATTGAAGAAGAATGAAAATGTGTTTAAAAAAATGAATTTTTGGAAAAAGAATAAAATAAGTAGAAATTATTAGACCCAAAGCAAAAGGCAAGAAGACAAATATCATTAGAATCAAAACTCTGAGTGTAAAATTATTCAAATATTGGAACATAGACCTAATTATAGGTTCCTAAACTGAGTTACTTGTCTAATTTAACCGTAATAATCTAAATTGCATGATACCAAAACAATTCAAAAACTCACAAGCTAAACAGTTAATATAGCATGCATTTAGTTTGCCTATGTGGAACTCAACACCTAAACCATGATGGACTAATGATGATATTAAACTACATAGTCTGAGAAAAAATAAGCAATTTACAAAAAAGCATGCCCATGATAACAAGCCAATAAATAAAGCAAATAAACAAGTTATCTCCAATAACAACATTATAGAAAAAAAAGAAAAACGAGAAGTTCAAGTACATATTTTTTAATAAAAACAATCCAGAATCAACCCTAAAAAAACCTCTGCTATGATCATTCAAAAAACTTAATATGAAGCAGATACTTATTCTAACCTGTTTCAAGGGCACAAAAGTTATGTCTTGAGGTTTCAATGCCTGAACAGACATTTGCACAACATAAGAGTCAATTCAAAGCATCTTCATTATCAAAGTAATTTTCAATGGTTAAAGAAATGCTAAAATAATCAAGAAACAAAATAAATACCAGCATGATTACCAAGGCAGATTTAGATATAGTTGATGTATAGGCTGGCATAAACTCAGTAAATCCTAGATGGCCATTGCATATGCAACTAACAAAACTAACTGAAATCAAGGCTATAAACTCAAAACAAAAATGTCCACAACATAAGCATAAGTGGGAAGCCAAGTATTGAGCAAATCTTTAATCAAAAAACTCTCTCACACTGATATGCTCGTCTCTTCAAACTAAATCTCAATGGTTCGATTTCATTTCATGAGGCAATATTTTCATTTGTTGTAACACGGTTATTATAAAGAAAAAATACTTTGGAAGTTCAAAGATAAAGCAAGTGTTATTGCATTCAACAGATCACCAACCAATAAATAATAACTTAAGTTAAATACTTGCTAAAGCCCACAATCTAAGTGTCCTTTTCTAGGAATACTTGTCATTATTTTCTTTCAAATCTACTTCATTTTCATCTTACTTCCTCGTTGTTTTTGTTATGATCGACATATATGCACAAATACCGATAGACCCACACAAACATTTTTAACCATTTATTCCTAAACTAGTTCAAACATTATATGATATGCACCAATAATCAACAAAATAAGTGGTATGCATCATATTGTTTTTGTAAGAAGCTTCCTGAAGGTCAAAAGCACTAACTTCTGCTGGAAAAAATATTATTTAGAAAAGTCTAAGCTTGTAAAAAGATCTTTGATTGAAAAGTGTATTTAAAAAAGGGAATACGAAACTCCTCAAATATCATTTATCAGCTTCCATTTGACAAAATCTGACCTATTTAAAACATAATCATCCCTGCAAACTCAACGATTTTCACTTTCAAGCTCATTTTTATGCTTTTTAAAATTGTTGCGAGCCCAGAGACCATCAATCCTAAAATAACTGCACCCTACATCAATTAGTTCATAATACCTTTGAAACTTCCTAAAAGCTCTAGATGACTGAAAGATGCAATCTATATATTTATTGACAATTTTGATTGGATAGTGTCCATAGCAATCAAATGTGACTTGGCAAATCCCGACCTATGCCTAAAGAAAGATGATTAGCACTCTCCTAAAAATCCAATCCCCCATTTTATCATAGCAATTAAAACACCATTTGCTACCCAAGAGATCATGATTCGCACACTCCTAACAATCCCAAACCCCACCCTACAAATTAAATTCTAATCTTTAGGAACAAACTTTCTGAAAACTGTGAGAAGATAAAAAAGGGTGACTGATGCCGATTGGTTCTAAGTACCATCGCTATTAACCAATTATCCTAAAAACTCAAACTAATAGAAAAGAATAACCAATACCTTTATCAGCATTGAATAAAATCTTTAATGGACACTAAGACAGAACATGAGAAAGGATGCACTTGACAGAGGATGAATCCCTCATCAAGTGCCATTTGAAACTCAATAGAATATGAGTGGATATATAACAGTGTAGGCAATTTGACACTCGAACGGAGAAAAATCTACAAACGACAAGAAAGTGGAGAAGGATAATAACTTGGATACATGTAGAACTCAAGACGTGTAGATACATAACAATAGCACTTGAGAGAGAATGGATCCCTCATCAAATGTCATGTGCAACTCAATAGCATATGAATGGATATATGGCACTGAAGACCATGTGGCACTCAAAAAGACTTGCAAATGACAAGACAATGGTGGACAATGCCTGAGATTTTCATTAGAAGACCCTTCTCGAGTACCACGAAGTGGAAAAAACATTGACGTCCACAGAGTAGATGGTTCACTCTTTTGCAATTTTGCTTTTCCTACTTTTTAAAAGCTTGGCCTGTGAGGAGAACTATGCAACACTTCTTACCCTCACAAGAACCATATGATACTCAAGGAGAAGCAAGCTTTATTTATCTTTATATGATACACCTCAAATAACTTTTTGTGAAACATCTATTCCATGGTTGCCAATCTTTTTGTACTTCAACCTTCTATAATCATTTTCTATTCTTGCAATTAACTATCAATGAAAAATAACCAATGCCCTCAATATCTCTGGAAAGAAAAAAAAATCACGGGATTTAAATGAGACACTACCAAATATCAACTTCCATCACACTACTAAAATAAAACCCATGGGATGCCATATTTTTTACATGCATCTTTGCATGTCTCGCACTTTACTTTGCATGCTAAGGTTTCCAAAAAGAGAGTCAAAAAAGACTTTTTAGGAATGGTCTGATTCATCCTTTAATGAAGGGAGCTACTTTAGAGCTTATGAAAAATTTACTAAATGTAACAAAGACTAAAGAATCATTTCATCTTCAATACCAATATAAATTGATAGTCTAATTAATGAACATTTCAAAAACTGGTGGAACGTGCATTTATAGCTAGGTTAGATATCAAAAAGGACAACAAAAAATTTAATACGTTTCACGCTATAACTACTACATAAGGGAAAATAAATAGCCAACTTTATTGACTATATGAGAGAAAAAGCATGATTGACTGTAGGAGTGAGAAAGAGCATGATTGCTCCAATTAAAAGTTTTTTTTGGCATAATTATTGAAAAATGCTAACCATATTAACGAAAAAAATAATTTTTAAAAGTGATGTATTTGAGTCATATTAAAAGTAGTATGCTTGGTACTCCATTTTGATAACAACTACCATATAATGACCAAACTATCTTTTAGACTTTAAAAAAGAAAAGAAAAAAATGTAAGAACAATATTTAAAATAGAGCAAAATCATGTTTTTAACTACTCTATTTTTTCACTTTTTAAGAGGTAGTAGCCCAATAGAGCACTAAAGACTACCAAGTGCATATATTGCTTATTGGTGTACCAACATATTCTCATTGATGCCCAAATTTAAAACAACCCTTCAAATATAATGTTAATATTATTGTTATGTTTATGTGAAGTGCATAAAAAGATTGTTCAAACTACATTCTTCACTATATCACAATGTATTTGAGACAAACAATTTATGTCAAACTAGTTTACAAGTCGTTGGCAGGCATTTATGGTATCCATGTTATATATTAATAACGTGCTTCTCTACTTCAGATAACATATATGATTTAATTTCATCATTTCAACAGATAAAAAAATAAGCAAAATACAATGGCTTTTAGGATATTTACTTGGTTTAAATGAAGAAATTATTCTTTGCAATTTATTTAAGTTTTCATAGAACATTACCTGTTCCCTATGCATGCATAGGCTCAAATACCCAAGCACTTAGTAAATGCTTCATGGTATATGAAACAAAACAAACCATATAAATCTTAAGAACATGATTTAACACCATCCAGTGCATGCTATAAAGAATCTCACCTCATAAGTAAAAGGACCCTCGATGGTGTCCAAATCATGAGTGCCAATAGCAACTATTGATCTTTTTCTGTAAATAATGACAACAACAGAAGGGTAGATAGATATGTTCAAAGAGAAAAAAAATAATTTCTATAGCTGAACACTAGCAAATAAAGACATTCAACAATGAAAACGGCAATAGCACAATGGGAGTATTCAATATCCTACCTGCAAATATTGTGGTGAAGCTTATCTTGCAAGTCAAAGAAACTACTGTAGTTTGCTTTGTCAAAGCTTATACCTCTCAAAACAGCACAGACAACATAAGGACGAATCTCTTTTGTCTGTTAAGAAGACCACTTTTTACTGTTACTAAAACATTACCTCAAGCTAAATCTGGAGATAGCTCCTTGGAGAGAAGGGAAGATGTTATTAATTTGTTATATATTTAACTTTTTGAAGTAATTTCTAAATTGCAAAAATGCTTTCTTGAAAATACTTATGGCTTCACAAACGTTCATCTGAAGCATTGACAGAAAAGGGGTATCACGACACCTATAAATAGGGATATTTTCCTTCCCAATAAATATGCGTAAAGCCCGAGCAATACCTTCAAGGCAAAGTAAATCATATCTGCAACAAAAGAAATTAAGGTTGATGATACAACGGCTGAGAAGTATCCAAAGAATCAATGGAGCTCATGGAAAACCAAAATCAATAAGCATGTTTCATGGTTGTATTTGAACACAATATTCAATAATTATAATCAACAGACAGAATGATCAACATTATCAGATAAACGGGCATAAATTTATCAAGAAAACATTCTCCAAAAGGCTACATTGTGTCACAAAATAAACGAGATATATACTAAATTTGTGCTCGAACCCTTCTAATCCACTCAAAAAGCGAATTTTTTGTCAATGCAGCTGTAGATGGTGGCACAAAACCCACAAAAAAATTAACTTTTGCACTTATGCACTTAGAATCCACTCAAAAAGAAAATTTTATGTCAATGCAGTTAAAAAAAAAAGAACATCAATTTCATAAGCAGTAAAACTGCAAAAAAAAAATACCTATTAGCAGCAACCTCAATTTTGTATATAACTTTCTCTTCGCCCTCTCCTACTCCTTCTGCTTCCACATGCGTCTCCTTTCTAATTATTTCCTTTTCTGTAGTCTAAAAGTTTCAAAATTTCGAAATTAGGTTTTTTCAGCAAAATAAAATTCCAAACGCAAGAAGAACGCAACTTACAACATCATCAAGCTCTACGCCAAACTCGAAGCAGAGGTCCTCAAATTCTTGTTGTGCTGCACGACCGAAGTTGACCACGAATCAGAATAAAATCAAGAAGAAAAAGGGAAAAAAAAACTCTTTGCTGCTTACTGTAACTCTGCCCGAGGATTTGGAAGAAACGATCTCTGCCGACGTTTACGGTAGGCATCGCGACGCTCGCCGGAAAAAACCCGAGTGATAGAAGAACCGCAGCAGACGAGAAGAACGGCAACCGAAAACCTAGACGCAAATTCAGAAAATATAATATTTAAAATATAATATTTAAAATATAATTTTAAAATATAATTTTAGATTTTATATTTTTTAAAATATAATTTTAGAAAATATAACTAAAAAAATATAATTTTAAAATATAATTTTTTATTTTTATAATTCTATATAATTTTAGATTTTTAAAATATAATTTTAGATTTTGAAAATATAATTTAAAATTATATTTTTTTAATTATATTTTCTAAAATTATATTTTAAAAAATATAAAATCGAAAAGTATATTTTAAATATTATATTTTCTGAATTTGCGTATAGGGTTTTCGGTTATCTTTCTTCTCGTCTGCTGCGGTTCTTCTATATCTAAAAATCATATTTTTAGATTTTTTAAAATATAATTTTTAAACTATAAAATAGAATTTATATAACAAATATATATGATGATGTTTCGAAATTAGAGTATACAAATTTTAGGATTTTAAAATTTGAAATATGTAAAATATTTAAATAACAAAAATATATTAAAATCAAAATTTCAAATTTTAATTTCAATAGTTTTGAGAGTGGATAAAAGTTCTAATTTTAATG
Source organism: Vanilla planifolia (assembly GCA_023846275.1). Classification (NCBI taxonomy): domain Eukaryota; kingdom Viridiplantae; phylum Streptophyta; class Magnoliopsida; order Asparagales; family Orchidaceae; genus Vanilla; species Vanilla planifolia. Next base: position 6,214,365 of record CM043870.1, read on the forward strand.
ATTCATTTAAATCAGGTGATTAGTCATTATTTTATTTTAGTTTTGCAAGCCTTGTCGATGTTAACCAATTTTTATTATAATTTTTGTCTTTATGTTGTGCTTATCCCTTGACATCAAGAATTGAAAGTTTGTTTACATACAAATGATATATCCAATACATATTAATTCGATATCTGATTCGAGCATTGGATAGATGATTATCCTTAACCAAACACAGGTAATTAAAACTCCTATGCGCTTTGATAGATTTCACACATCTTGTCCATTGAAAAATCACTAGATTTTTTTTATGAATAAGTCATATTTGTCCTGTTATTATCTCACAAATTTTTTTTACTTCTTCTTTAAATAAAATTATATTCTTATAAAATTTTTCTCAAACTTTTCATGAGTTAAACCATATTTTGATAATTGCTAAAACAAAATAATTATTTATTTATCATGTAAATTCATAACTAATTATATATTATTATATACTTACTCAAAATGTTACATTTAATATAAATAGAAAAATATAAATATATACCCAAATAAAAAGTATTAAATACTTATTGCAAGTCTAAAGAGTTTAGTATTAAACTTTTTTCTATTCTCTTTACCTGTCATGCAATATATATGACATAAATTACAATTATGAATTCCATATGCCAATTCTATTATGTTTATTACAAAATTTGGTAACTCTTATGATTACTAAATTGAGTTTGTGTTTTTATTAAATATAAACAATAGCATGCAAATAGGTTTATGGTAAAAACATACTAAATCTCTACAATGATGAAAAAAAATGATTTACCTCTTCTTATCTTTTTCTCTCTTATTTTTTTCACACTCTCTCTCATTAAATCTCTCTCTTATCTTCTTTTTTCATCACAACATTTGCTTATATTGTGCACCACTTAATACCCTTTTTCGTTTATTTTTTTTTTTTTTTACTTTTTGGCAACATAAAATAGTGAAAAATCTATTAAACTATTTGTTAAAAATAAGTTGCAAAAATGATATAAACTATTTTAAAAAATATTAAAACATTGCTAAAGTGATATTTGTACAACTTATATGAATATTTTAAATTTATTTTATAATTTGAAAATCATATTTTTTAAAATATAAAATGATTTTTAGATAAAGATAAAAATTATACATGTCAAAAGCTAATTATATTTTTAACCTATAATGTTTTAGTTGTCATTTGAAATTGTAGAAATATTTTTAGTCGATTTGTCTTGGTGGTCAAGTATTATCTTGCTTGCAAACAAGTTTGTCATTTTTTTTTCTCAAAAAGTGTCCTAAAAAACTTTCTCCAAAAGGCTACATTGTGTCACAAAATCCACGAGATATATACTAAATTTGTGCTTGAACCCTTCTAATCCACTCAAAAAGCGAACTTTTTGTCAATGCAGCTGTAGATGGCGGCACAAAACCCACAAAAAAAATTAATTTTTGTACTTATGCACTTAAAATCCACTCAAAAAGAAAATTATGTTAATTCAATTCAAAATAAAAAAAAGAATATCAATTTCATAAGCAGTAAAACTGCAAAAAAAAAAAAATACCTATTAGCAGCAACCTCAATTTTGTATATAACTTCCTCGTCGCCCTCTCCTACTCCTTCTGCTTTCAAATGCGTCTCCTTTCTAATTATTTTATTCTCGGTAGTCTAAAAGTTTCAAAATTTCGAAATTAGGTTTTTTCAGCAAAAGAAAATTCCAAGCGCAAGGAGAACGCAACTTACAACATTATCAAGCTCTACGCCGAACTCGAAGAAGAGGTCCTCAAATTCTTCCTGTGCTGCACGACGGAAGTTGACCACGAATCAGAATAACATCAAGAAGAAAAATGGGAAAAAAAATCTCTTTGCTGCTTACTGTAACTCCGCCCGAGGATTTGGAAGAAACGATCTCTGCCGACGCTCACGGTGGGCATGGCGACGCGCGCCCGAAAAAACCGAGGGATAGAAGAACCGCACCAGAGGCTCGAAAAGGGTAGCAAGATGCCGAAAACCCTAAGACGCAAATTAAGAAAATATAATTTTAGATTTTAGATTTTTTAAAATATAATTTTAGAAAATATAATCATAGAAAATATAATTTTAAAATATAATTTTGGATTTTTATAATTCTATATAATTTTAGATTTTTAAAATATAATTTTAAAATATAATTCTATATCCAAAAATCATATTTTTAGTTTTTAAAATATAATTTTTAAACTATAAAATAGAATTTATATAACAAATACATATGATGAAGTTTCAGAATTAGAGTATACAAATTTTAGGATTTTAAAATTTGAAATATGTAAAATATTTAAATAACAAAAATATATTAAAATCAAAATTTCAAGTTTTAATTTCAACAGTTTTGAGAGTGGATAAAAGTTCTAATTTTAATGATTCATTTAAATCAGGTGATTAGTCGTTATTTTATTTTAGTTTTGCAATCCATTGTCGATGTTAACCAAATTTTATTATAATTTTTGTCTTTATGTTGTGCTTATCCCTTGACATCAAGAATTGAAAGTTTGTTTACATACAAATAATATATCCAATACATATTAATTCGATATCTGATTCGAGCATTGGATAGATGATTATCCTTAACCAAACAAAGGTAATTAAAACTCCTATGTGCTTTTATAGATTTCACACATCTTGTCCCTTGAAAAATCACTTGACTTTTTTTTTATGAATAAGTCATATTTGTCCCGTTATTATCTCACAAAGTTTTTTTTATTTCTCCTTTAAATAAAATTATATTCTTCTTATAAAATTTTTCTCAAACTTTTCATGAGTTAAACCATATTTTGATAATTGCCAAAACAAAATAATTCTTTATTTATCATGTAAATTCATAACTAATTATATATTATTATATACTTACTCAAAATGTTATATTTAATATAGATAGAAAAATATAAATATATACCCAAATAAAAAGTATTAAAAACTTATTGCAAGTCTAAAGAGTTTAGTATTAAACTTTTTCCTATTCTCTTTACCTGTCATGTAATATATAAGACATAAATTACAATTATGAATTCCATATGCCAATTCCATTATGTTTATTACAAAATTTGGTAACTCTTATGATTACTAAATTGAGTTTGTGTTTTTATTAAATATAAACAATAGCATGCAAATAGGTTTATGGTAAAAACATACTAAATCTCTACAATGATGAAAAAAATTGATTTACCTCTTCTTATCTTTTTTTCTCTCTTATTTTTTTCACACTCTCTCTCTTTAAATCTCTCTCTTATATCTTCTTTTTTCATCACAACATTTGCTTATAATTAGCTTTTGACATGTATAATTTTTATCTTTATCTAAAAGTCATTTTACATTTTTAAAAATATGATTTTCAAATTATAAAATAAATTTTAAAATATTTATATGAGTTGTACAAATATCACTTTAGCAATGTTTTAATATTTTTTAAAATAGCTTATATCATTTTTGCAACTTATTTTTAACAAATAGTTTAATAGATTTTTCACTATTTTTTAGATATAAAATTATATTTTAAAAATAAAAAATTATATTTTAAAAATCTAAAATTATATAGAATTATAAAAATCCATAATTATATTTTAAAATTATATTTTCTATAATTATACTTTCTAAAATTATATTTTAAAAAATCTAAAATCAAAATTATATTTTAAAAATTCCATTTTCTTAATTTGCATCCGAGCGTTATCGGCATCTTGCTTCCATTTCTGAGCCACCGCTTCGATTACTTCCATTCCTCGATATTTTTCGACGCACGTCGCGATGGCCACGGCGAGCGTCGGCAGGGATCGTCTCTTCCAAGTCTTCGGGCGGAGCTACAGTAACCAAAGAGATGATTTTTTCCCTTTCCTTCTTGAATTCTTCTTATTCTTGGTTAACTTCCGTCATACAGCACAGGAAGAATTTGAGGAGCTCCGCATAGAGCTTGACGATGTTGTAAGTTGCAATAGTCGTATAGTCTTGATCAAACGATCAGATGGAAAAATTGTTATTATTCTACAATTTCAAAAGATAAATCCAAGCCCAAGGAGAATCCTTTCCATTTGATCGTTCTCCTTGGGCTTGGATTTATCTTTTGAAATTGTAGAATAACAACCATTTTTCCATCTGATCGTTCCATCGTCCACAAAGGTAATTTGCATCCGAGCATCCATTCCACATCGTTGCTTCCGTTTCCGACTGCCACCAAAAAAGCGTCGGTGCCTGTGCTGCTGTTACTTCAATTCCTCGCTATTTTCTGACGAACGTCGCGATGCCTGCGACGAGCGTCGACAGGGATTGTCTCTTCCAAGCCCTCGGGCGGACCTACAGTAAGCAAAAGAGATGATTTTTTTCCCTTTTCTTCTTGATGTTCTTCTTATTCTTGGTCAACTTCCGTCATACAGTACAGGAAGAATTTGAGGAGCTCTGCTTCGAGTTCGGCATCGACCTTGACGATGTTGCAAGTTGCAATACTCCTATAGTCTTGATCACGTTCTCCATGGGCTTGGATTTTTCTTTTGCTGAAAAAACCTAGTTTCGAAATTTTCAAACTTTTAGAATACCGAGAATTAAATAATTAGAAAGGAGAAGCATTTGGAAGCAGGAGTAGGAGAGGGCGACGAGGAAGTTATATACAAACAAAAGAGATTCGTCCTTACGTTGTCTGTGCTGCTTTGAGAGGTATAGGCTTTGACAAAGCAAACTACAATAGTCTCATTGACTTGCAAGATAAGCTTCACCAGAATATTTGCAGGTAGGTTACTGAATCCTCTCATTGAGCTATTGCCATTTTCATTTCCGAATGTCTTTATGTTGCTAATGTTCAGCTATAGAAATTATTTTTTTCTCTTTGAACATATCTGTCTACCCTTCTGCAGTCGTCATGATTTGCAGAAAAAGATCAATAGTTGCTATTGGTACTCATGATTTGGACACCATCGAGGGTCCTTTTACTTACGAGGTGAGATTCTTTATAGTTGGCTATTTATTTGCCCTTACGTAGTAGTTATAGCATGAAACGTGTTAATTTTTTTTGTTGTCCTGTTTGACCAAGAATAAGAAGAACATCAAGAAGCAAAGGGAAAAAATCATCTCTTTGCTTAATGTCGGTCTGCCCGAGGACTTGGAACAGACGATCCCTGCCGACGCTCGCCGTGGCCATCGCGACGTGCGTCGGAAAATACCGAGGAATGGAAGTAACGGCAGCACAGGAACCGACGCTTTTCTGGTGGCAGTCAGAAAGAGAAGCGACGATGCCCAAACGACGCTCGGATGCAAATTACCTCTGTGAAAGATGGAACGATCAGATGAAAGAATGGCTATTATTCTACAATTTCAAAAGATAAATCCAAGCCCAATGAGAACGTGATCAAGACTATACGACTATTGCAACTTCCAACATCGTCAAGCTCTATGCCGAGCTCCTCAAATTCTTCCTGTGCTGTATGACGGAAGTCGACCAACAATAAGAAGAATATCAAGAAGGGAAAAAATCATCTCTTTGGTTACTGTAGCTCCGCCCGAGGACTTGGAAGAGACGATCCCTGCCGACGCTCGCCGTGGCCATCGCGACGTGCGTCGGAAAATACCGAGGAATGGAAGTAACGCCAGCACAGGCACCGATGCTTTTTTGGTGGCAGTCTGAAAGAGAAGCAACGATGCCCAAAGGATGCTCGGATGCAAGTTACCTTTGTGGACGATTGAACGATCAGATGGAAAAATGGCTACTATTCTACAATTTCAAAAGAAAAATCCAAGCCCAAGGAGAACGTGATCAAGACTATACGAATATTGCAACTTACAACATCGTCAAGCTCTATGCCGAGCTCCTCAAATTCTTCCTGTGCTGTATGACGGAAGTCGACCAAGAATAAGAAGAATATCAAGAAGGGAAAAAATCATCTATTTGCTTACTGTAGCTCCGCCCGAGGACTTGGAAGAGACGATCCCTGCCGACGCTCGCCGTGGGCATCGCGACGTGCGTCGGAAAATACCGAGTAAGGGAAGTAACGACAGCACAGGAACCGACGTTTTTCTGGTGGCAGTCAGAAAGAGAAGCAACGATGCCCAATAGACGCTCGGATGCAAATCACCTCTGTGGACGATGGAACGATCAGATGAAAAAATGACTATTATTCTACAATTTCGATGGACAACTACAACATTATAGGTTAAAAATATAATTAGTTTATGATAATACCATCTATCTATATCTAAAAGTCATATTTTTAGATTTTTTCAAAGTATGATTTTAAAACTATAAAATATAATTTTTCTAACAAATATATATGATAAAGTTTGAGAATTAGAGTTTACAAATTTAGGACTTCAAAATTTGAAAAATATAAAATATTTAAATAACAAAAACATATTAAAATCAAAATTTGAAAGTTTCAATTTCAAAAGTTTTGAGAGTTGGATGAAAGTTCTAATTTCAATGATTCTATTAAATTAAGTGATTAGTCATTACTTTATTTTAGTTTTGTGAGCTATTGTCGAGTTAACGAATTTTTATTATAAAATTTTTCTTTATGTTGTGCTTGTCTCTTGACATAAAGAGTTTAATGTTTTTTGTATACAAATAATATATCCAATACCTATTTATTAGATATCTGATTCGTGCATTGGATAGATGATTACTCTTAACCAAACAAAGATAATTAAAATTCCTATGTGCTTTGATAGATGTCACGCATCTTGTCCCCTGAAAAATCACTTAACTTTTTATATGGATAAGTCATATTTGTCCCATTATCATCTCGCAAAGTTTTTTTAATTCTCTTTTAAATAAAATTATATTCATCATATAAAGTTTCTTTCAAACTTTTCATATGGATTAAACCACATTCTGATAATTGCTAATAGAATAATTCTCTATTTATCATGTAAATTCATAACTAATTATACATTATTATATACTTACTCAAAATCTTACATTTAATATAAATAAAAAATTATAAATATCATTTAAGTAACATTTCAATGCAATATTATACTATATAAATATATACCCAAATAAAAAAATATTAAATGCTTATTGCAAGTCTAAAGAGTTTAGTATTAAACTTTTTTCTATTCTCTTTACTTATCATGCTATATATAAGACATAAATTACAATTATGAATTCCATATGCCAACTCTACTATGTTTATTACAAATTTTGATAACTCTTATGTTTACTAAATCGAGTTTATGCTTTTATTAAATATAAACACTAGCATGCAAAATAGGTTTATGCTAAAAACATACTAAATCTCTACAATGATGAAAAATTTTCATTTACCTCTTATCTTTGTTTCCCTCTTATTATTTCACGCTCTCTCTCATTAAATCTCTCTCTCTCTCTCTTATATCTTATTTTTTTCATCATAATATTTGCTTATATTGGGCACCACTTAATACCTTTTTTCGTCTATTTTTTTCTTTTTGGCAACATAAAATACTGAAAAAACTATTAAACTATTTGTTAAAAATAAGTTGCAAAAATGATGCAAACTTTTTTAAAAAATATTAAAACATCTGCTAAAATGTTATTTGTACAACTCATATAAATATTTTAAAATTTATTTTATAGTTTGAAAATCATATTTTTAAAAATGTAAAATGATTTTAAGATAAAGATAAAAATTATACATTTCAAAAAAAATTATATTTTTAACCTATAATGTTTTAGTTGTCCTTTGAAATTGTAGAATATTTTTAGCCGATTTGTCTTAGTGGTCGGGCATTATTTTGCTTGCAAACAAGTTTGTCATTTTTTTCCTCAAAAAAGTGTCATAAAAACTTTTGCTTTTTAAGTCCCCAGCTCCCAACACCGCCCCCATGTGGCCACCGCCTCACGTGGGCCGCATAGCCCCGGCCCCACATGCGCCACCCATCACCAGCACAGCGCGTATCACCGTCACGCTTTTCGGCACGCATCCGTGAACCCAGAGCGCACACCCCTCTTTGAAGCTTACCCTGTTCACATGTGCCATTTTACTTGAATCATTCAGTGGCCCCACAAGTTTTGTCGTGCGAGCATAGTCATGCGGGGGGTTCGATGGCGCCTCCATCTACGCGCTAACCCCATGAGCCATCTTTATACTTTCGTTTTGCCTTTGGGAACGATGGTGCCTTTAGGATCGTCGGTGCCTGTGCTGCTGTTACTTCCATTCCTCGATATTTTCCGACGCACGTCGCGATGCCCACGACGAGCGTCGGCAGGGATCGTCTCTTCCAAGTCCTCGGGCGGACCTACAGTAAGCAAAGAGATTATTTTTTCCCTTTTCTTCTTGATGTTCTTCTTATTCTTGGTCAACTTCCATCATACAGCACGGGAAGAATTTGAGGAACTCTGCTTCGAGTTCGGCATAGATCTTGACGATGTTGTGAGTTGCAACAGTCGTATGGTCTTGATCACGTTCTCCATGGGCTTGGATTTTTCTTTTGAAATTGTAGAATAATACAATTTTTTCCATCTGATCATTCCACCGTCCGCAAAGGTAATTTGCATCCGAGCATCCTTTCGACATCGTTGCTTCCGTTTCCGACTGCCACCAAAAAAACGTCGGTGCCTGTGCTGCTGTTACTTCAATTCCTCGCTATTTTCCGACGAACGTCGCGATGCCCGCGGCGAGCGTCGACAGGGATCGTCTCTTCCAAGCCCTCGGGCGGACCTACAGTAAGCAAAAGAGATGATTTTTTCCATTTTCTTCTTGATGTTCTTCTTATTCTTGGTCAACTTCCGTCATACAGCACAGGAAGAATTTGAGGAGCTCTGCTTCGAGTTCGGCATCGACCTTGACGATGTTGTAAGTTGCAATAGTCCTGTAGTCTTGATCACGTTCTCCTTGGGCTTGGATTTTTCTTTTACTGAAAAAACGTTTATATCATCTAGTTAGGATCATGTTATGTCATCTACTTCGATCTTTTGATTGGTTCTAAAAAACGTTTTAACTAGAAATAAGTTTGTAAGATTTTTTTTATGACAAGAATTTTTATGTACTTTGAGTTATAAAAAAAGTTTTTTGTCGTTTATTATGTACACCCCTACTATGATTTTTTTGTCTTTGGTCTCTGAAAATTACCATCTAGTTAATCTTTGCATATATGTCACTCAACACAACAAAATGGTATTGTAGCATTTGATAAGATTTTGAGGTCAACGAAGCAAGATATTGGAAAATTTAATCACTCGAAGAGTTTTATGTAATTAAGAACAAAGATGAGAGGGTTAAGGGTCCAATAAAGTTGGAAAAACACTCTTGGGAAAAGAAAATATGCAAACAAATTATGAGCTAGGGAATGAAGAAATGGATTAAAAACACATTCAAATATTCAGTTTTGTTTAGCAGATGGGTTTTGATGAAAGATTTAGAGAAAACAATCGCACAAAGGTTAAGTGGATTAAATTTTTTCAGCAAAATAATCACCTTTTAGCTCGGGTAATGACCTTGCAAACCAGTGAAAATTCTACGTGCATTGCAAATTTCATGAAGATGGAACTTCCATGAATCAACTTCAAAAGCAAGTGATCTTCAAGAAGCTTCAAGAATATTGTTTGATTCAAAAGTTTCATGTTAATCTCAGTTCATTTTTGTTGTTGAATCCATCAAACATCAAACATTAAAGCATAGTTCTATATTTCAAAAAGACAGGTATTAGTCCATCTTCAAGCAATAAAATAAAAATTTTAGTCCTTTAATTTGTTCCCCATCAGCTCTTCATTATTAAGGTCCAGGAGGATGGATATAGTCATAAGATCATTTGTGTTTTGTTAACTGGGACGACGAGTTAGGCGGATTATCACAGCAGCACCCCAGATCGATTTACACCAAAATAAAAAAAAAGAAAAAAAAATAAAAACAAATGCTGCAACTTTATTATGTATATATACAGTTCTGGACAATTACTAATGACTAGTAGAATTTAAAAGTTTTTAAATAATATAATCATTAGTAATTGTCAAGTGACCACTTGGGAGATATCTAAAATGATCTAATGAGCTTTATGTTGACCAAAAACACCTATAAATATGACCTATCATTCTTTTACTAGGGTTACTTGAAATTCTTTCCTTATTTTTCATACACAAGTAAAAACTCTCCATTTGCCATGAAAGAAAGCGTTGCAACTATTGCTTGAAGTGTTTGCACCATTCTCATCATCTAACTAATGCATCAAACTTAGATCTTTCTTGCATTCATTTTCACCTTGAGCAACAAAGTATTCAATTTAGGTACTTGTATCATGTTGCTATTGTATTATGAGAAGACATTAGATTTGAAATTGGGAAATTATTTTATCTTGAAGATGGGTCTCAAGGAATAATTGATTCACGAGGATGTTCACAAGGGTGAAAACCTATATTTAGATTGGGAGATGTTTAGAAAGGATCAAGATACTTGGAGGAGGTTGCAAAAAGTAGCATAACTCCTACTTTTAAGCGAGTTTGAATGTTATTTTATACTGACCCTGCAACAATAAAAGGGACCAAGAGAGGTAAGGCTAAAAGCAATCAACCATAATTACTATTTTTTGAAAGCTTATGGGAACATATTGCATACTTTTATTATTATTCCAAGAATAATAACACTTGTAATTTTCAACTTGTTATGATCTGTGTTTCAAATTCTCTTTTCAAATATACTTGTGACATAAATACTAAAAAATAGATCTCTAAAAAAAAACATATGAAGAAAATAGAAATGTAGAGATAAAAAAAACTTAAATCATATAAAACTAAGTCAAATGATTAACAATCAAGTTTCTGGTCTCAAGAAATGATTTCGAAATAGATGTCTCGAGAATGACATTTCTTCAAAGGTGATCACTAGGAATTTGAGATTAGAGTTCCCACAAAGAGCTTTTAGTAAAACTGTCTCAAGATAGTGAATGGTAACCATAAGGGTATTAATGACTGGAGATGATAGTCATGTTGGATCAAGATCCGACTCATGAATATCCTATGTCTGGACTTCTTGCCAACAACAGTAAGATGTAACATATCTTTTTCCTCTTTCCTTATGTTCCTTGAAAGTCATTGGATGTTGTCAAAAGTTCGAGCCATTAAAATAACAACTTACTAAGACAATGTAAGACTATATGATCCTTGTGAGCCTGATTCTTTTCTTATGCAACTTTATATATCTATCATTTCATGTCATACTTAGTTAGCACTCTTATCCAATGAAACATTTATTTTCATCAAGAATTTTTGTGAAAGATGCAACAAATCTAACCTCTAAAATTATCTAGATCAAACGAGTATCCAGTTCCAAAATTTGGTTAAAAATATCCCAAAACAATCTGAAATGCTGTTCAACATGGTGTAACTTGGAAATTGAAATGCAAATGTATGCATTGAAAACATACAAAATACAGTAAATTACATACGACAATTAGTATATATTATTACTTTACCTTGGAGGCATTAAATTTTCAAATTCATGCTTCAAATAGCATAATGTTTCAAATTTTGATTCAAAATATCCCATGCTCAGCTCACGCTTCAAATAGCATAATGCTTAATAATCTGTAATCCTGCACATCATAGTGTTGAATAGCATGGTAATTGAAAGCCAAAGGTATGCATGGTGCTACCAGCAAAATACAGTAAATTCTATCGAAAAATTAGTTGAGATTATTGCTTTTTCTTGGAGGCATTAAATTTGACTTAACAATTTAACAAGAGAAGAATAAAACAATATTATGAAAATAACAGAACTTCTAATAAGCTAGTTAAACACAAAGTTATAAGGGATGAGAATTACTTTTTATTTAAATTTTTTATGTTTTAACAACTGAGGAAGCACTCTTGATCCAATCATATTATGGCTAGCTCATCGAGCACGTCAGGCAAAACTTTTTTGTTTGGTCATGAACTAGCAAAAAGATGCTTATGTGGGCCTAGAACTTTGAATATTAACCAGCCTACAACTAAGCTCATTCCAAGAACCACTTTCATAAGTATATGACCAAAGTCTTTATGGGATTAATTGAATGTATAACAAGTGAACCAGAAAATCTTGTAAAATTAAAAAAATTAAATAATTAATCTCGACATATGATACGTTAAATTGTTTTATTCATATGTTACAAGAAATGTAAATTTACTTTTATTTCAATTTTCCATATTTAATCTCAAAATTCATTGGCCAGTTTTCTTAGCATATTGTTATTTGAGAATTTTGTAGGCAATTAATGGATATGCTAATCCCAACGGACCCTAGGAAAGCCTGCCCAACTTTAGGGCTTGGCCTGGACATGCATGACTTCGAATAACAATACAAAGCCCAACTGGCTTCCGCGCATGCCAAGCTCAACTCACACAATGATCAGGCCTTAGAAATACAGTTCAAATGAGAAATAATAATGTTTTAAGGGAAAATTTTAACATAACTGATATAGGAAAATAACATATACCAACATTTCATGATTAGAAACAGAAGAACATGAAATAAATCATAATATTTTAAAGAGAGCTGAAGATATAAGCATGGAGCTAGGGCCCAACAGCATAAATAACCCTAAAAAAACCTGCATAAATTAACAATAAATATTTGAAATACCTTTATTGGTCTTTTATGATCAATGTCATGCTTTACAGTCTTCAATAATCCAGACATTAGACTTGTGCAAACAACCTGCTTTTCATGCAGCACTTGAACCTTTACGAAACTTAAAATATTAGCCAAACTCAACAAGAAACATAATTTTTCATGATGTAAACACAAACTACAAAAATAAATAAATAAAGAAATAAAGAAAGAGATCTAGAACATTATAAGCCAATAACAATAACTATTTTAATGCCACAAAAACATTTCAAAGATTGCCCCTCAAAAGCTCAAAATAGAACCATTGATACATTAAAAAAACAAATTACAAGAAAAAGAACAAGCTAACATAAACATAAAATTCATTGACATTGTCAAAATGATTGTTAAATTTTCCTGTAAACTCATCAAACATTGAGAACAATGAACTCCACAAACAAAAACTACATCTAAAAGATGCCATCTTTCATCTCAAAGATACCTATTAAAAGTTTAACCCAATGGCCAACTGCAAAGGTCTCAAAAGACAGACTATCCTACCTAATGTTATCTCTAGGACAAAGTACTTGCTTTTCTTATACAAAAGGAGGCGATATCGATTCAATCCTATAAGAATTATAGGTGAAAAGAAGAATGCTTAACACGGAATAAGTTCAATCATGTTTGCAAAAATTAAATAGAATTTTGGTGGTTCTCCATTATTCGGATATGCTTAGTAATGCCCTTGTGTCACCACCAAACAGTAAACAAAACACAACAACATAGCCATACCTTTAGGCAAATGTCTATCGAAGTGCAAAAACAATTAATTGCAACAATAAATAACTAATTTAATTATCTCAACAAGAAAGTAACCATAACAATATACCTCGAACTCAGATGAACGAGGATTTCCAATGGTAACTGCTTTCTTCCCATTTTCTGTTCTGTTAACCATTGCAAAGTTTTCATCATGTGAGCACAAAAGCCATGTTAACACCTCCATATATCCTGCCCTTGAAACCTAAGAGAATAAATAACAAGACCATGAAAAGTTCAAACCAAATGACCTTTATAAACATAGAGATGCTTAATTTCAATAACAACAAATATCAAAAATACGAAATAGGAACTTTTCACATATCATAAGTATTCTACAACAATCAAAAACTTGTATCAATTACAAAGGCGGTCAAGATTTAAAGCACCAAACAATTACACATGCTACAATAATTCTCTATGATAAATATTAAAACAACAACATACACCACTAATATCAAATCATTTGATGCCATAAATAACTATCTTATAAATGCATATTACTAAATAAATGTTTCTCTCCAAATAAACTAGCTTTCCATTTTATAAATGCATATTGCATGAATTGAACTTGTGCCAAGGTTCAAAAGAAAGACACCCAAAAAAGGATAGACTGCATAACCTTGCATGCCACTTCTGAAACACATGCAAGTTTTTATTGATCTTTGAATAGCCTATACTTGCTTTTTCATGAAAATCAACATTGTAAGATTTTATAAAGGAATGAAGAACTGAAAGATTAGGGTAAATCAAGACTGCAACAAAATGAATAGCTATAAATTGTAGCCTGCAGTTTGCCTTTAACGTAGCTTAATTTGATGGGTAACATAAGCTGTGATGAAAATCCTGAATGGGAACAAAATAAAGTGTATGACCACAAATAAGCAAGTTTGACTTGGATGGCTACACAAATCAAGGCTCAATGATCTTTTATAACAGTTTTCAATGTAATTTAAATCATATTAAGCTAAGGTTTGCAGATTTGCAGCAAAAGCACCCAAATTTAAAATGATTTCATTGCTTATATGCCTAAAAAAACCTCAGGTGATAACTACTTGTATGGCATCTGCATGGAGTAAGATTAATGAACACACTAACTATTAGATGGTTTAGGGCGTTAACTACTTGTATTTAATTCCAAAGCATAGAATTGCAATCAACAAATAGGAACCAGACTCAACAACTACCAAGAGTCTGCTTCTAACACCAGCAGGTGATAACCATTAAAAAAATCAACAAATAAATCACACTGCAGTTCATAAAGCAAGTGAAGAAAATTCTAATTCTATAAAATAAGTGAGATTAATAAAGAATTTAAGAACAATAAAAAAATTAAGTTTTTTTTTGTTTGAGCACCTCTCCTCTGATCTGATCTGTAAATAAGTTCAATGGTTGCTGTCCGCCAGTTGTCATGCATTTAGGTTTTGTTTTTGGCACTTTATTATATCCATATGCTATTGCAACATCCTAAAAAGACCAATAAGAAGAAATTCCCATGAAATCAAATTACAGCAAAGTAATAATATATGGGAATAAGCTCAAATATTCAATCTTTAAAAATTATCGATATACCTCCATCACATCACAAGGATGAAATATATCACTTCTAGTTGGAGGAACACGAACGGTTATAATAGAATTTCCAGCATTTGATTTCTCCTCAGCTTGCAGTTGCATTTTGTTCAACAAAGGGATCACCTGAAAATTTGAGAAAAAAAAAATATGTATTACAACTCTTTTATGCAAAAGATCAAAAATATTTTTGAGTTTTTTTACTAGAAAGAACAGAAAAACGACTTTCAACTCAATAAGCAGAAAACAAGGACACAAAAGAAATGAAACAAAAAAAAGTTTTTACTAGAAAGTTGGCTTTTCTTGACTTCAGTTGGCTTTCTCACTGATAAATTACTAGAAAGTTTTTACTAAGTTGTGACAGCTTCGTCATCCAAGTATCAGTGAGACAAAGCTTCACTGGCAATGAAAAAATATTGTGAAATCACTGCTCAGATTGGTTTCACATGATTCCATGAATGATTCATTGGTTTTGGCTTCAACTTTTGTTGTCAGCTCAGCTTGGTTTGGAGTAGTTGGTTGAAGGACATTAACAGTTGCCTCTATGATACATTTAGAGCTCCACATCCACATCATACTGATCCTGTTGCTCAATAGTCAATACCAATTTCTCTTGCCGGTGGTACAAAGTACACTAAAATCGTTCAGCTCCCAAAATCGTTCCTATATATATTTATGCACCTCTTGTCTGTTATTTTCTGCAAATTAGGCTTACCAATTGTCACAAATCAATCATGCAAAGTGTAAAACGGGATCCCTTCCTTGATTCCTAAACAAGTTTTTTCACTTACCCTTGCCCAAAAATAGCCCTGCCACAAGTCAACACATTTCTCAATCAAACATTAGGCAAATTTTACAGGTAACTAACTAAACTCGTCAAAGGATGATAACTATCTAACAATAATTTACAACTTTTTTTGGTGTTATAACCATCTTACAAAAACTTAAAATTTTTTGTGTTCTCTCATTGACTTCACATATATAGTATGCCTCAGTTTGCAGTGGCATTTTTTGTCACAAACAAGAACCAATAATTATGGGTTCTAATGTATATGTTTAGCATTGATTGCCTGCATCCATCATTATCTGTACATACATTAAGAAAATTTAGTCATACATATACAAAATACAGCCATTGAAACAAATTATTTTCATTGGTTTTGCCTTCCTTGAAAGAAGTTATTCTTTGTTATTGGAGAGAAGGGCAACCTGGTGCATGAAAGATAAGGCATGTGCAGGACTCCGGAAATAGTTGAATCCCTTTGTATGCAACTTGTGCAGCATATTTTTGGATGCTTTTTTGATGAAAAGAACCAATACCTCAAGATAACTTCTATCCAGCGCCAATTTTTTAAATTGTTTCATAAATTTCCATTATTTAGTCCACACTATGGCACCAAACTGCACGCCAGATAAATATGCATATAGCTACCAGTAAGCTAGCTAATGGCATTGAGAAGCCAACAACCAAAGTTCTCAACTTTGAAAGACTTTGCGATAATAATATCTAATACCAACAATAATAGAGATAAGAATCACAAAAACAGCCAAAAGAAAGAGGAAATGCAGACCAAAAATCAATACCTCCACTGCTCCCAAGGAGATACCAATCGGAGAAGTAATTGAAGAAAGTGGGATGTCCAAAACCGTTACTGCAAGATCTGGATAAATATTTTGTCCTTTGAAAGGCCCTTCAGATGCACAATCCTCAGTTTGCCGGTAGTCTGGATATACCACTTTAACTGGCTCAACCTCAAATTTCGTATCACAATATTCTGAAAACATGGTTACCTAAAAATGTATTGTAGAACTACTATTATGAACACAAACAAAAACCAATTGACAGTAGCAAATAACTACAAGTTTGAGCAATCACCATAGTATTTAAAACAATTTTTGCCTTTGTTAAATCAGTTGCTGTACATTCAATGAAGACGTTTTTTGTTTTGAGGCTGATTGCAGAATGTGCACCATTGATGATTGGAGGAAGGGATAAAACAGTTCTGCAATAATAACAGTCAATTTTAGTAAAGAAAGAAAGAGAGTACTATGAATGCCAACCATCAGATGAAAATACTCAGCATGTTATGCATACATACATATTCAATTCTGCATGTTATACCTATACACATACATATAAAATATAAATGTGCATGTGTGTATGGGTGTATTTAGAAACAAAAGAACAAATTATCAGTAAAGATAGTCTCGGGAATAATGGATCAGAATAACAAAAAAAAAAATGTTTGTCAAACAAGTGTGCAAACCATGTCATGTATCAAGCAACTAAATTACCTATATCTGTCATATATGACAGGGTATACAGGAGAATTCTCAATAATATGCAAAAATTTCTTCAGTTTCAAGTCTGACTGCAATAGAAGGAAAGGGAAAATAAAGTCAGCAGTTAACTAATCACTATGACAAAAAAAACAGTTTAGATATGGTACAAAAAAAAATCAAAACTTCAATAAATCCAATCATCATTATCAATACAATACAACAAAAAGTGGCCGCTAATTGCAGAATGATCGGTGCATTATATTACTTCAACAGAAATGTATGATATAAATCCACAAGTTGACACAAAGAAGAAAAAAAAAAAGAAAGAAGAGGAATAAAAAGAAGGGGACCCCTATAAGCCAACTGGATTCTACCCCTTGGTAATTGAAGAAGAATGAAAATGTTTATAAAAAAATGAATTTTTGGAAAAAGAATATAATAAGTGGAAATTATTAGACCCAAAGCAAAAGGCAAGAAGACAACTATCATTAGAATCAAAATTATGAGTGTAAAATTATTCAAATATTGGAACATAGACCTAATTATAGGTTCCTAAACTGAGTTACTTGTCTAATTTAACCGTAATAATCTAAATTGCATGATACCAAAACAATTCAAAAAATCACAAGCTAAACAGTTAATATAGCATGCATTTAGTTTGCCTATGTGGAACTCAACACCTAAACCATGATGGACTAATGATGATATTAAACTACATAGTCTGAGAAAAAATAAGCAATTTACAAAAAAGCATGCCCATGATAACAAGACAATAAATAAAGCAAATAAACAAGTTATCTCCAATAACAACATTATAGAAAAAAAAGAAAAACAAGAAGTTCAAGTACATATTTTTTAATAAAAACAATCCAGAATCAACCCTAAAAAACCTCTGCTATGATCATTCAAAAAACTTAATATGAAACAGATACTTATTCTAACCTGTTTCGAGGGCACAAAAGTTATGTCTTGAGGTTTCAACGCCTGAACAGACATTTGCACAACATAAGAGTCAATTCAAAGCATCTTCATTATCAAAGTAATTTTCAATGGTTAAAGAAATGCTAAAATAATCAAGAAACAAAATAAATACCAGCATGATTACCAAGGCAGATTTAGATATAGTTGATGTATAGGCTGGCATAAACTCAGTAAATCCTAGATGGCCATTGCATATGCAACTAACAAAACTAACTGAAA
Source organism: Vanilla planifolia (assembly GCA_023846275.1). Taxonomy (NCBI): domain Eukaryota; kingdom Viridiplantae; phylum Streptophyta; class Magnoliopsida; order Asparagales; family Orchidaceae; genus Vanilla; species Vanilla planifolia. Next base: position 6,232,752 of record CM043870.1, read on the forward strand.
TCAAGGCTATAAACTCAAAACAAAAATGTCCACAACATAAGCATAAGTGGGAAGCCAAGTATTGAGCAAATCTTTAATCAAAAAACTCTCTCACACTGATATGCTCATCTCTTCAAACTAAATCTCAATGGTTCGATTTCATTTCATGAGGCAATATTTTCATTTGTTGTAACACAGTTATTATAAAGAAAAAATACTTTGGAAGTTCAAAGATAAAGCAAGTGTTATTGCATTAAACAGATCACCAACCAATAAATAATAACTTAAGTTAAATACTTGCTAAAGCCCACAATCTAAGTGTCCTTTTCTAGGAATACTTGTCATTATTTTCTTTCAAATCTACTTCATTTTCATCTTACTTCCTCGTTGTTTTTGTTATGATCGACATATATGCACAAATATTGATAGACCCACACAAACATTTTTAACCATTTATTCCTAAACTAGTTCAAACATTATATGATATGCACCAATAATCAACAAAATAAGTGGTATGCATCATATTGTCTTTGTAAGAAGCTTCCTGAAGGTCAAAAGCACTAACTTCTGCTGGAAAAAATATTATTTAGAAAAGTCTAAGCTTGTAAAAAGATCTTTGATTGAAAAGTGTATTTAAAAAAGGGAATATGAAACTCTTAAAATATCATTTATCAGCTTCTATTTGACAAAATCTGACCTATTTAAAACATAATCATCCCTGCAAACTCAACGATTTTCACTTTCAAGAAGAAAAAGGGAAAAAAATCTCTTTGTTGCTTACTGTAACTCCGCCCGAGGATTTTGAAGAAACGATCTCTGCCGACGCTTACGGCGGGCATCGCGACGCTCGCTCCAAAAAATCGCGACGCTCGCTCCAAAAAACCGAGCGATAGACGAACCGCAACAGAGGGGAACGAAGATACCAAAAACCCTAGGACGCAAATTCACAAGATATAATCTTTAAAATATAATTTTAGATTTTATATTTTTTAAAATATAATTTTAAAAAATATAATTTTAAAATATAATTTTAGATTTTTATAATTCTATATAATTTTAGATTTTTAAAATATAATTTAAAATTATAATTCTATATCTAAAAATCATATTTTTAGATTTTTTAAAATATAATTTTTAAACTATAAAATAGAATTTATATAACAAATATATATGATGAAGTTTTAGAATTAGAGTATAAAAATTTTAGGATTTTAAAATTTGAAATATGTAAAATATTTAAATAACAAAAATATATTAAAATCAAAATTTCAAGTTTTAATTTCAACAGTTTTGAGAGTGGATAAAAGTTCTAATTTTAATTATTCATTTAAATCAGGTGATTAGTCATTATTTTATTTTAGTTTTGCAAGCATTGTCGATGTTAACCAATTTTTATTATAATTTTTGTCTTTATGTTGTGCTTATCCCTTGACATCAAGAATTGAAAGTTTGTTTACATGCAAATGATATATCCAATACATATTAATTCGATATCTGATTCGAGCATTGGATAGATGATTATCCTTAACCAAACAATGGTAATTAAAACTCCTATGCGCTTTGATAGATTTCACACATCTTGTCCCTTGAAAAATCACTAGATTTGCTCAAACAATCTATATTAGTGCAAAGGACAAAATTATGTTTGAACAATTTAAAAGTTTATATTCAAATTGCATTGTTTCACATCACATCCACATAAATATCTCTTATCATAATAACAAATCAATACATGTTCAAAATTCTTTTATATTATATTTATAACTTGTAACTATTGTTTGAAAAAAGTCACATTTTAAAAGATAATAAAATTAGATAAAAAGTTAAATCTTAATACCTCATTTATTTTAGGAAGTAAAATAATAATACTCATGCACTTAGAATTGTTGAATCAAATAATTGTAGATTGACCAAAATCCTAATTCGTTTCGATTTCAAAATCTAAAATTCAAATTGTTGAAATATTTGCATACTTCCCATAATTGAAGAGAAAAAGAAAACCTACATGAAAACTTGTTGATTACTTTTAATAAGTAATTGTTTTATATTTATATGTTTAAATTTGATTTTATTTGAAAATAATTATATGTATAAAAATAGTAGAGAAAAAAATGATTCAAACCCTTAGTCCTCTACTTGTTTCTTATAGTGGTATTCTTTCAAAGAATTATACTCTTTTATTTAGATTTTGAATCTCTTTATTTTATCAAAAGATATTTTATTTATCTTTTGAGACAAAAAAAAGAGCAAAATTTATGAAATGAAAAATATTCCATGCATCCCCATGACTTTTGTTTAATGTTTGCTTAGTTGCATATATTAAAAAGAGCATAAGAATATTTGCACGATTATAAGTTTTTAATATCTATTCATTTCATTATTTTTTAAATATTTTTTATCATTAAAAAAGGAAGAGATTGTTAAACTCTCAAACTATATACCACTAGTTTAATAACAACTAAATCATTATATTATGTTATTATATTTGTTTTTAAATATTTCAATCAAACATCTCAATATCAAATATATAAATCAATTAGAGAGCTTAGCTTTAACTCAAAAGACTAATTAGTGGTGTTTTGATGTGAATCATAACTGACATTAAACATAAAGCTTTAATATACTTAAAGAATATATTATTGAAGTCATCTTTATTTGCTCTAAAATGTAAAACATATAATAAAATAATGTCTTCTTTAAATGATAGAAGTTACGTGAAGATTATAAAATTTTTTAAATCCTCCACTCATCAAAGTAAACTTAAGACATATATTTTATCTTAATTTTTTAATATATAAATATGTCAAAATAAAATTTTTAAAATATAAGCTTACATTAACAACACATCATTAATATGCAAAACCATAATTTGTACAAAAATAATCATAGGTACGATGGTAAGTATTGTATAGTATGATTAGTTCATAAGTGTACGCATGAATAAGAAAAGGACAATTTGATTGAGTATATTATCATGGACTTTGACTCATCGTACAATATGAATATTAATGGTCAATAATCAATGAATTAACTACTCAACTACTAAGAAGTTATAAAAACTAAAAAATTTTATATAGAATGATACATAGATATCATACAATATGATAGATAGGTATCATACTATACAAAAATTTAGTAAACTTAATAAGCTATAGAAAACAAAATAAAAAAACACTTAATGAATAATTAAACATAAAGAGAACTAAACTAGAGAATTTTATATAATACAATTTACACATTTCTTACAGTATGGTCATTTGTAAGAATATATAAAGGAACAATTGGACAATATGATGTAGTACACAATTCATTCATTTACTAGTACCGTACAAAATGATCTACGAATCATATAGTATGAGCAGCATAACTATGTAAGTAATAGCTAGTTTGACTAAACTTTAGAAAGTTCTAAAATAACTGTTAAGGATTGTTTGGATCCATTAGAAAGAATTTTTAATGCAAATAAAAGAGTCAAAATATGAGAAATCGGTTAATGGTCAATTACAAATCTTTAAGAAAAGTTACACTTGAAGATCGTCATATAATGAATATTGGGAAATAAGTAAGGTTGCATTAAAAACTATCCTTTTTCATCATTTACCAATCTAAACTTCTTAGTATCACATTGAGATAAGTTGACATCTATTTTACATTGTTTTAACATGCTTTGGATGTGCCTCTTGATTTGTATGGTGGATTATAAGATTTTATATTTGTGAGTTTTTTTAATTGCATCTCATGTCTCATTATTAAGATTTTATATTTATTTTTTATTTGATCTTTTGGGTGTTGTACCCTTTGATGTGATAATTACAAAACCAAACTATTTATTACTGAAGGCTTGTCTCTAAGGGCCTTGAGGTCATGGCATACTTCAAGGAATTTTTGAGACATGCGCAAGATTTTTTATAATTAAATTTCTTTTTATTTCTCTTGAATTTGATATGTCAAAACTTTGAGATTATGAGACACACTAGTAGTATTAACATTTAAAAATATTATAAAATTATTTAATAATGAATTTTCATTTTTGGGCCAAGCATATTTGACAAAATGTATAGACATGGGTATTTGATTTTTTAATATTATTTTAGAATCATTTTTTACGAATTTCTTTTCATAGCCACTTAATTAACTTATAATACTATAAGAATATAAAATTATTTTTATACACTTATATTCAAATTTGTGGCTAAAAAATTCGTCAAAAATACCCTAAAACAGCAAAAGTCTCGGGAAAAAGCACTGTAGCATGGGCGGGTCGACCCGGCGCCAAAACAGCCCGTCCAGGCCTTTTAGAAATAAAAAAAAAAAGAAGAATAAAAATTTGGTTGACCCGAAAGGGGCGAGCAAAGCCCGCCCAAAGACCGCCGAAAGCAGCTCGGCTAGCGCTGGTCAACGGAACAGTGCCTGGCTAAGCCAAGCCCGCCGAGAGGAGTTCGGCTAAGTCTAACTTCAGCGCGGTCAACGGTCAAAGAACAGTGCATGGCTAAGTCAACCTGAACCGGGTGATGAAATCCCGATCAAGGAGGGGGGGAGCCAGCCCCAAAGTGGCTCGCAGGTTAAACGGCGCAAATCTATTATAAAGCGGTGTGCCAAATTCCATTCTGCGATGTGGGACTAAAAATCCTACCTTATAACTTCGGCAGGATCCAAAGGCGCAGACAAAGGCGGACTCGGCACGTAGCCACGGCGGACTTGGCACCCCTCTCAAGCTGGACTCGGCCACGGCGGCGGTTTCCAGACCGCACGTAGCCAAAGTGTGTGTTGAATTAGACATCACTAAGGAGCTCCCGAAGAGAATGCGTATCTCCTCTGTCACCGGTGTGAAAGATGGAGGCTTCTGGCTTCCCATTGTTTACGAAAACCTCCCTCCGTATTGCTTCCACTGCAGGACCATCGGCCACTCTAAAGAGGATTGCAGAAGCCGTGCAGCGAAAGCTAAGGTCTCGAAGGCAGACAAAGGCAAACAGGTGGCGGTGGGCACCTTGCCTTCCACGGACTCGTCTCCTAAACAACGTTTCTTTCAAAACGGGCAATGCAGCTCCCCTAAATCCCCTCTGACGGTTCCTTCCCAGCCTTTGCAGGCGGCTGGTGACAGTGCTGTCGCAGCCGACCCCTGTGATCAGGTGTATCAACTCGCCCTGAAGGCAGCACAAGCTGAACTTGCCTTGCTTCGGAGTCCTGACCCCATCCTGACTCCTTCTCCGTCGGCGGAAGATTCATTTGTTGAAGACTCGGCATCCTTTTTTAAGCCAACTCTCCTTCCCAGTCCCACGGGAGCCATCTCTCAGCCAAATTCCCCGCCTTGTGCGGCCTTAATAGACTCACCCCTCCCTTCAATCGTTGAACGGAACTCTGCTCCCACTACAGAAGATCCTCATGCCCTGGAATTCCCTCCGCTTACCCTCATCAAAACAAAAAAAAGAGGGGCAAAAAACAGAGCTTCATCGTCTGTGACTTCTCCTCCCCGTACTAGGAGCGCGGCGGGCTCTAAGCCGCCTTTAACTCCTAATGGTTAACATCCTTTCCTGGAACGTCCGGGGGGTCGCCAACCATCCCACCCTCGGACGCCTTCGCCACCTCATCCGCTCCAATCACGTCGACCTTGTCATCCTGATCGAACCCTTCTCTGGAATAGATCGCCTCCCCCTCCTCTGTCGCAATCTGGACCTACATGACGGCCTCAGTTCCCCCTCGGGTAAGATTTGGCTGCTTTGGTCCTCCAGATGCCTGGTGGCCCCTGTCAGTTCGTCCGACCAGGCCGTTACAGTCCAGGCCGCCTTTACTGATTCCCATTCCACAAAATTCATCACTGCGGTCTATGGAAAACACAACAGGAGCAGGCGCCGGCCTCTCTGGCAGTTCCTCGCGGACTCAAAACAGGCGGTGGGTGATTCTCCCTGGTGCGTCTGTGGGGACTTCAATGTCACAATGATGGAGCAGGACCAAAGGGGAGCTGCAAGATTCCACAACAACGAAGCCAGCGATTTCCATTCGGCTGTGATGGACGCTAATCTTCATATCCCGACGACTATCGGCGGACCTTTCACTTGGCAGGGCACGCGGCGCGGTGGATTGATCCTGAAAAGGTTAGATTATTTCCTTTGCAATGCTGGATGGTTGGAAACCTTCCCGGACGGCACCGTGGAAATTATGCCACGTACTGCGTCTGACCATGCACCCATTCTCTTCCGAGTCGCGCCCCGTCGCCGGCTAGGTGCAAAACCTTTCCGCTTCATTGATGCCTGGCTCAAGCACCCGGACATCGACGATCTGGTCCAGCGGTCGTGGAACGTCCCAATAGCAGCGACAGGGATCTACAGGCTTATTGGTAAACTAGCGAGGCTTAAGGTATTGCTTAAAAGATGGAACAAGGACTCATTCGGGGACCTGTTCAGAAACAAGGATTTGGCAGAGCAGAACGTTCGCGATGCCGAAGCTGCCTTGGCGGCAAATGCCTGCCAGGAAAATGTCGACAGGCTTGCCTCAGCCAATTCTTTGCTTCTTAATCGTCTGGAAACAGAGGAGGATTTCTGGAAGCAAAAGGCCGGCTTGCGGTGGATTAAAGAAGGCGATGCAAATACAAGCTTCTTTCACGCCTCTGTAAAAATGAAAAGGCATTCGCTTGGCATTCAAAAACTCAAAAATCCAGACGGCTCTTGGTCGGTAGGTGATGAGGAGTTAGCTGGCCTTCTCACAAACCATTTTCAAAACCTATTCCGGGACAATGGCTACTGCAGCTCAGACGCAGAAGGTATCCTTTGCCATTCCCCGATCTCTGTTTCGGAAAATCAAAACGATGATCTCTTGCGCCCCGCCGACGAACTGGAATTGCGCAGGGTGCTATCCACTATGCATGAATCAAGTGCCCCAGGACCGGATGGATACTCCGTCAAGTTCTTCAAAAAGTTTTGGACCCTGCTTGCACAAGACATGGTAGACGCCGCAAATGATTTCCTCATTGGCACCACGATCCCTAAGGCACTCGGGGCGGCGTGGATCTGCCTGATACCGAAGACGACGGCTGCCACTGCCCCTGCCGACTACAGGCCAATAACCCTTTGCAATGTAAACTGCAAAATCCTCACCAAGCTCCTCTCTTCACGGCTTTCAACTTTACTGCCTTCTATCATCTCGGTCGAGCAATCCGCATTTATCAAAGGACGCAACATCACAGACAATATCTTGATGGTGGAGGAAATGCTCTCTCGCCTCAACAAAAGAAGGAAATTCAGTAATGTGATCCTAAAACTGGACTTCAAGGCCGCATTCGACAAGTTGGGATGGTCTTTTCTTCTGGCGGCTCTCCGGGCAAGAGGCTTCAGCGAAAAATTCTGTGATTTGGTGCTGAACGTTCTTGACGCCACATGGTTATCAGTTTTAATCAACGGATTTCCCAAAGGCTTCTTCAAGCCCAGTCGCGGTGTCCGTCAGGGAGATCCCCTCTCACCGGCACTGTTCATCATCGCTCTTGATGCACTTAGCCGGTGTCTCACTGCAGCGGTTGCTTCCCGTAGCATCCAAGCGTACGTGACTCCAAAACTTAGTCGTCCGACCACTCACCTGGCGTTCGCGGACGATGTGATTATATTCACTACCGCGAACCGAGCCTCCCTTAAACAGCTATCACCCTTGCTCCAAACCTTCCTCAACGCTTCCTCCCTGGAACTTAACCGGAGTAAATCGTCGGTAATACATGCTCGTTCCCCTTCCGCAGGTGCAAGAAGAAGAACACAGAACATCTTAGGATTCCATCATGCGAAACTTCCTTTCCTTCATCTTGGCTGCTGGTTGGATGTTGGAAGACCTCGTGCCTGCCATTTTCAACCGCTGCTGGACAAAATCAAATCTCGTATCTCTGCCTGGCAGAACAAGCTTCTCTCAATGGGTGGTAAGAAGGTGTTGATCAACTCTGTGCTCTCCTCCATGTCAGCATATATCTCGGCATCCCGGTCCCCTCCACAAAAGGTGGTCTCTTCCATCAACGGTGTCCTTGCCAACTTCTTCTGGGGAAAAAAAAACAATGCGCAAAAGCACCACTGGGCGGCGTGGCATAAGCTGGCGCGGCCAATTAACGGACACGGAATTGGAATAATCAACCTCGGCGCTCAGATCCTGGCCCAATCGGCCAATCTTTGGTGGCGTTTACTTCACACAGTCACTCCCTGGTCACGCTTCCTCATCCAAGCCTACCTGCGGCGCGGCGATGAAGTCTGGTCGACTCGCGGGGACTCTCCTGGCTGGCGTCGCTTGGTCGCCTTTTGCGATCGGCTGCCCTTCGTTCGTGTGAAGGAAGACAACGGTCTAACAAAATCCGATTCGGTCTACGGTTGCTCTCCAGGTTCGACCGGCTCAGCATCCTCCTCTCAATCCAACAGGCGGGTTCGGTCCACCCAGCGGGACCTGGTCAGCCACCTCAACTGGATTGGACTATGGCTCAGCAGCTGTACGGACAACTTGGGACACTTCTCTTTCGCCAAGGCATATGGCTTCTTCTGCGGTACATCCCTTCCCCCTATTACCAAGCGATATGACAACAACAATCTGATTTGGCATAAAAGAATTCCGGAGAGAGTATCTATACTGCTGTGGAGACTACTCAACGATGCTCTTCCTCTGCCACCTAAGATCCAATCTATTGGCATTTCCCTTGCGCCAAAATGCCCCTTTTGCCTTTGTATTGACACTGTTGAGCATATCTTCTGGCAATGTTCGGTCACATATCCCACCTGGATTTGGTTTGAACGTCGCCTGAATATCTGCAGTCAGACTCCTCACCTCGTTCGGACTTTCAACTGGTGGACATACAAAAAATCCCTCAGCTCCCTCGCATTTTCAATCCCGGCCTCGATCTGTTGGATGGCTTGGAAATGCTGGAACTCGGCTTTGTATGACGGTATCATCACAACCCCGGATAAATTCCTTTGGGACACACAGAGATTTCTGGTTCAACTTTACTACCATAGGTCAACTGGACACCTGCTTGCGGCAGAAGTCCTTACTCTTAGCAAACTAGGTCTCATGTAACTCCCGCTCTTGGTAGTAGGATCGTCATGTACCTTTCCCTTCCTAATAAAATGCTCGTTTAAGAGTTAAAAAAAAAAAAAAAAAAAAAAAAAAAAGGCGCAGATCAAGCCCGCCCAGATCCAACGGGCGAGAGTAATTTCGAACGGCTGTTTAATCAGCGCCGTTCGTTCAGCGCGTGGGATCCAATGGTTCAGATCAAGTCCGCCCGGATCAGACGGTCTAGAGATGATCAAGTCGTGAAGTCCATCCAGCCGTCCATTCTTGAAGCGGGATCGGACGGCTGCTGCCTTTTCGGGCTTCCGGCAACGGCTATTTTCCGGATTTCCTTTTACAGTTTTTTTCTAGCCGTTTGGAATTGCTTTTTGGTAGACTATATATATAGGACATTTTACAATTTATGAAATTTGATGAATCCACTTGCAAAAATCTTCAAAAACTAAGGAAAAAGGCCAAAACCGAGAGCAACAATTGGCATACTTGTGGGAGCTACGGGTTCAACCTTCTTCTCAAATTTCAACAGCTTTCTTCCACACTTCGTTGCATCATTCGGTAACATTGAGTTGTGCCACTTTGCTTTGAGAAATTAAAGGTGTAGGATTTTTGTATGCATTGCTATTGTAAAAAATTGTACGCTTCATTGTAGCTGGATTTGTTCGGATTTTTGGTGTCTCGTTGGAGCACCGGTTGTACTTGGTTTACCCCTACCGGCTTCGGCAAAAGGGAGTGGTTAGTGGAAGCCCGATCGGGTTGATCGGGGGTGGATGTAGGCACGGGTTTGGCAGAACCACCTAAAAATCTTTGTCTCCTTTTTTCTTGTTTTATTATTGCATTTTTCGTTTTTATTTCACAATTTATTTACAAACGTTTTTAATTGAAAGAATTTTCAAAATCTAAATTTTAGTGAAAAGCACAATTCACCCCTCCCTCTTGTGCGTTGTTCTCACACGATTTACATCATTGGGTACACTTGGAGGGTCCTTTGGCCCTATTGGTAGCTCTTTTAAGCCACTATTGTAGGGTCTTTTTATCCTAATGCTTTATAGGCCTTTGGCCTTATTGCGAGGGTATTCGTCTAATAGTCTTTTAGCAAAAAAGATTATTAAAACAAGCCTTATTGTTTGACAAGGGATAAACCTAAATCTAAGTTCGAATCACCTGAGAATATCTTATATCATTTACTTTTTCATATGTCCCACACAAAAGTTTTAAAGTTATAAAAATATCTATAAAACAAGATTTATATGAACAATTACAAATTCCAAAAAAAATTTTGTTCTATTACTTGTGAATAATACAATTGTGAATTTGGGTTTTTACAATTCACCTCTATTGTGTAGACATCATAAAGCTCTTATTTTTAACACTAGAGAGAGAAAATATGTGAAAAGTATTGGGTAAATGTTCTTACTATGTATGATTTATATTGGAAGTGTGATATGTATATTTAATTTACAACTTGTAATCACTATACTCTGTATTGGTTGTAATATTATAATTTTGTGACACATGACATTAGAGGCAACTACCTTGGTAGTGGATCCTTTTGGATGCATGAATGTATCATCGATTGAGATATAATAATGATATGATGTTTTATTTGTTCTATTTTAGAAATGTTAACTTTATTTTGAGTTATAAATATATTGTAATATATATTAATAATTGTTGTTGATATGTAAATATTTGTATATGAAAAAATTATAAATTTTTAAAGAAGAATCTATTCGTTTGAATTTTTAATTTTTTAATTAATTTTGATTAATGTATAACATTGAAATGGTATTAAAAGAGAATTGCAGTTGATTTTTTGCCAACCCAGCCTAAATGATTGTTTGTGTCCTAAATTTAATTGTTTACATTGATGATTGATCCAATGTTGATACTACTAGATGCTTATCGGGTGAGGAGGATAGGTAGTGCATGATAATAATTGTTACCTTGCTCTGAACTCGACACAAAGAAATCCTGACAAAAGCATACTGTGAGGGTTAGGCCAAGATCATATGGAACATGCCACGAAGGCAACCAGGAAAGAAGGGTCTACTTCCACTCAAAGAGACCAAACCAGGTAACAAAAAGGCATTAGCGTTCACATGAGAGAGAGAGAGAGAGAAGATAATTACAATTAAGTTTGATGTTTATTAAAAATTTTGTGAAATAATTAATTCCATCACAAAATAAACAGGTGAGATTTCCCTCAAATTATATTTTCTATGATTTAAAACAACCCATGAACCTTTTGGAAATATTATATTGACCATCTCATTTGCTATGATTTATAAGAATTATTACAAAAGCTAATTTATTTATGAAAAATTATTTTAACACATAAATACAAGCTTAGGAACGTTCACACAATTATCTTTAACAATTAAATAGATATCTAGTAAAAAAATAATACTTGAGAGTAAACTATTTGGTACAAATAACAAAATCAATGCAAAAGCCAAAGCATTTTGAGACACAATTATCCCATCACAAAAAGTCATAGAAGGCTATTTCTTTTTAATGATCGTTGCACTAACAATTGTTAGAATCATTCTCCAGTATGACAATGTGAAAGGAATACTCTTATATGTGAAATTCTGATCTTCAATTTTACTCATAAGGTGTATATTTTGACCATAAGACATCATTGCCTCTATAGCTACATTGTTTTGATCAATCCACTAACTTAGGTTTGAAACATATTATTCACCATATTCCAAAGATAGTGTGCACACTCACACATAATGGACTCAGCTGTAAATGATTTAATTGCTCAAGTCTAACCACAGCCACAATACATAGAATTGTGAATCTTCATGGTTTGGTTCATCATGTAATCACATTTTGCACCCTCAACAATTGCATGCATATTCTATGCAAACAAAAATCACCATGGGAAACAACCTATTTGGAACTAACAACATCCACGTTTACACCATTTTTGTTCAATAAGAACTGAATCAATAGTTTGCAATACAATCACTCCCAAACCACAAACAAGTCCACAAGTAATTTTTGTGACAAGAGCTCAAAACTAATCCTTACAATTTCTCACTTGTGGTAGGTTCTAAAAGTAACTAAAATTGAACACCCACTAGGCCTCTATCTTGGCCATTTCTATGAGGTTTATAAATAGTAACTCCTACTTCGATTTCCTTAGCTTTGGAATAATTTAAAACTTTTTCAACATTGTGAACTGGCCTTTTAAAGTGTTTATTAACAAAGCCCTATATGGATGAATAAAAAAACTCTAAGCAGTGTCAAAGAACTAAACATTACCTTGAGTGTCATCTTCATTATTTTTTGACCTCCAACATACAACTTCTACAACCATTGACCAATTATCTGGGGCACTCCAGTGCATTCTTAAATATCTCTTAAACCTTTCGCACGTAAGCATCACAACTTCTACTCAAGGAACTGTAGTTCCTTCAAGTTCATGTTGGTTGTGCACCCTTGGTTAACGATGATGTAGAAGAAGTAAATCAAAGAATTCTAGAGCTCCTTGAGATCTACCTAGATAATTCAATTCTTAAATGTTAGCAAGATTGGGCCATAATTAAACAAATTTTAAGAAGAATGATAAAGGAAAAGCTAGCATTGAGGTTAAATCTAAGGCATGTGTAGTGAGAGCCTCACCACCTAAAATGTAATGAAGATGTGCATTTGGACTAATCATTTCTTTAAGGATAAAGAAGCAATACAAATTCACATTTGTATTCCAATTATTATGAAATCAATGTTTTCACTTGGAAACTAGCATGGACAAAGTGCTTTTTGTGTTAATATCTCAATGACATCATGAAGTGATTTCATATGTTAATCAACATCTAAATGCATAAAGATGTATTCTACTTTGATGCTACTAGCATTTTGGAAAAATTTTATTTTCCAATCAATATCTAAATGCATCAGATGCATAGTACATTAATGTTAAACCATTATTAGAATGAAAATATTAAGTTACTTTTCTATTGGCCTTCACATCTAAACTGAATAAACACTACACATTCCTTATAAGATAATTTATATTATTTATCAACTAAAGTGCAGTTTATCTACCTAGCTCTCATTGCATACAAATATACATACATAAACACACGCATACTCACACATATATATACATACATACACACAAACACATACACATAAATATACCAAGGGATGCTTAATAGGCCATATTTGTTTTAAAGTCAATTTCAAGAAACTCGTGTATTTTATGGGTACAATAAATACCTTCCTTCATTTGTTGAACTTATACAGGTTATTCATTTAATCCCACATATAAAAATTAATGTCTAAAAACTATGACCCATTCATAATCATTGATCTTTTCATGTTTTTAATCTTTTAAATATTGATTAAATCCAATTAAACCTAACTACTAGCTTAAATGATAAGAACAACTCTTTAGGGCCTACCAATTTAAGCCCTATCCAATTAACTTTCTATAAAAAAGAATTTTAAATTTAATAAACTCATAGGATTAAATGAAAACCCAACTCGTTTTAAAAACACTCATACATGCATATATGTATATATAAACATATATGTGAGTATGTTTGTTTTGAGTGATCCTTCTAGGATATGTTTGTTTTGAGTGAAAAGAAAGAAAAAAAGGGCAAACACCAAATAAAAATAATGTGATATCAATTTTACAAAGTTCGATCAACCACAGTGAAAAGTGCGATGAATATAATTTTATGTTAGTATATAATTTTAATCTAACAACTTAATATTAACATCATAGTGTAGAGATAATTTTTTACATCGACAATTTCTTTAATGTATGCTAATCTTCTTTTATATACAACAAACAACACTAAATGAAAATTCATTAGAAAATCAATTTCATTGTAACCAAATTTTCTCATAGGAAATCATTTTTATTTCTATAATTTTCCCTCCTACCAAACTTAAGCCATAACCTTCAATGATCTACTAACACACATATCAACGCCATAAATCTCCATTACAACCCTTTAGTTCTCCATTTTTTCAGAAGTACTTTTCATATAAGTCATATTTGACATAAAATACATATTTAATAAACTAGAAAATTTTAAAAAATTAATTATCTCTAATAAAAAAATAATTGTTGAGAATTTAAAAGCATTAATAAAAAATAAAAGGAATTCAAGTTTCTTCCAATATTTATTGTTTCACATCTATGCTACATAACTTTTTTATGCTTAAACAAATGAAAAGTAAACTATTTTAAGCTAAAGTAAAAACTATATTCAAACTTGGAAGGATGAGCAGCTTACATGCACATCAAGTGATGGTTGGTCTCTCTTTGATGTGTCCACTGAATGCATGATCTGCTTTCCAATTATCTCATTCATACTTCAAAAAAATAAAAAATAAAAAACAAAAAAAAAAAAAAAAATCAGAGAAAACATTGTTTTTAATCAATTTCATATTTCTAAAATTCAGCATTTTTATACATATATATTTAATGCATCTGTAACACTTTGATCAAAAAAGATAGAAGAACAGCACAAGAGCTTCATCTTTTCACTTCACCCCCGCTTAAAGGGAAGAATTACACGTCCTCCCCTCTCCGGCCGGACTTACCTCGAGCTGGCGAACTCGAAGAGTTTGCCGGTGGAGGAGAAGACGATAAGCCCCACTTCGGCGTCGCAGAGTATGGCGAGCTCCTCCGCCTTCTTGAAAATTCCCCTCCTCCGCTTCGAGAACGTCACCTGCCTCGCCGTCGCGTTGTCTATCTTCTTTATTTGTATCTTCTCCCTCGCCATCGCCGGCCTCGAACGAGAAGCTAGAAAGGGAGGTTTTGGGTTTTTCTTTTTTCGCCGCCGGTGGAAGAGCGGGACCTTTCCAAAAGAAGCCCGACACCGACACGAACCCTAATGAGGAGCTCGCCAGAACTCCAGATGACTGTTTCTTCGCCAAAATTGGATCTCTTTCCTCTTTGGGCAACACAACTCCTCTCTGGTCCCGCGTTGCTTCTGATTTGTGGTCGGAGAAGGCAAGTCAGGAAACGGGTCCGTTAATGGGGTGCAATCTGGAAATTTATAAGACGTGGATCTTTTTTCGGGTTTTCTGCATCGGATTTTGGGCCATCCGTACGTGTGGTGGTCCAGTGTGATTCGCGCTGCGCCACTTGTGTTTAATTTTTTCAATATGGTGGGGCCGGACGAAATCACGCACTTTTCAATTCCCGCTCGTGGTAAAATCCCGTGCAAGTTTGCATTAAGATGCGCGTTAAAGCAGATCCAATGGTCAGTTGGCAGTACTTTTCAGGAGCATCTGACATCCGTACATCGATGTAACTTTTCTGAATTTTGTATTAATCAAAATTCAGCAATTTAACACGGCATTTAATGCGTCGCTAACACGAGTTTTGTCCGCTTGTGGAGATAATATGGTTTGTTAAATAAGAATTCTTCTGTAAAATTTTACATTTTATTAATATATTTTAAAAATAATTATTATATTTTATGAGTATAAAAATTATCTTTTTTTAAATAATATAATAAATATAAATCATAAACTTCATGATTCATATACAATTTTGAATTTTTAATATATTTTATGAGTTTTTTTTGTCAATACATACTTCACAATAATGTAATAAAAAATAATTTTTTGAACCTATCATGAAAATAACTTTTTTTTTTCAATGTTTGCATAAAATTGCACGTGAAAGTGAAGTTAAAACTCTCTTTGTTCAAGAAATTTAGAAGCCAATATTTAAAATTCTTTTTAAAATGTATATTAATTATTTTAAATAAATATATTTTTTGCATATATTTTTTTTATTCAAGAGTATGATTATAAAACTTTAATAATATATATATATATATATATAGAATATCTAAAATCTAAAAACGTGCAAAATCTTTTATATGATAACTATATATTATATTACATGATTTTTTTTTATTTCATCTTATTTGTGCTGTACAATTCACATAATGGATCATACAATCATGGAAGTTAGAATTATAAGATACAATCATTTTTGTTCATACTTTTCATTTACTATAAATAATCCTATAGAAATATCATAGTATACAATAGTAAATATTGTATTAGACAAATAACTTAATACTACTATTCAATGCCTTGATTCTAAACTCTGATTTATGCTTCGATTAGTTGAAAGAACTAGTCTTAATGTGGAATAAAATTATTGTACTATACAATTAGTATGTTTCTATATTTGAGCACTCGTTTATTTTTATTTTAATATAAAGTTAAGTAAAGAATAAATCTTAATACTTTTAATGATTTTAGTTAAAGTATAAGTTATATGTACTTATTAACTTATATAAACTCATGAGAATTATATGAAACAAAGTAAACATGTATAAGTAATATGCATAAGATCTATTTATGACTCAATTTTCAACTCAAATAAAAAAAAACTCCTAAAATAAGGTAAAACGATTATGATTATATATGATATAATTTGATCAAGTCCATTTATTAATGACAATAGAGCTTTTCAAGGATAATTATTTATTAGAAATAAATATAATGCAAATAATTGAACAAATGGAATTATTTTAATTCACGCACGTTTAATCCAAATGCATGCATATGATTTGAAACGATTTTTACTACTTATAAAAATGGGAGATTATAGACCATCAAAAACTGCAAAGACGAGGTGATCCAAGGTGATTAAGCCATCATTATTGTGCTATAATTCTTAGTAAGCAAAGGAGAAGAAATAAGAATTTAAGTAATTAATTGTAAAATGTTTTTTGATTTTAAGAAGATAATAGTTTGGATACATTTCAATTTAAGTAAAAAATGTGTTCAAAATAGTTTAGATTAATATGAAGTGAATTAGTGTGTTTTGAAGTAAAATCAAACAAATCGAGTTAAGCAAATAAGTTACTATGTATCGTACAGTTTGATCAACAGAAAACTTGAATGGATCATGCTAAGACGATTATAGACATACTAATAAGGGGAGCATTAAGGTTACTATTGAACAATTAGGTCAATCATACATAAACAATGTGTACAATATTGATACATAGTTTTAAGTTTAAGTAAGAAAATTTGGCTAAGTATAAGGTTGGATTTGTCTTATCTACATGATTTTATTATATAATCATCAAAGAATAAAAGATATTTAATTAGCTAAGAAGCTAGAATATTTAAGTGTAACAGCCTTAGTTTTTCTTTATTTTATTTTTTTTGAGAAAGTGCTCTTTGAGATGAGTCCAACAGTATTTAATTTGTAATTTTCGGATATCTAAGGAATAAATTATGAATTTTTAAAAATATGGGATAAATTTGTAATGTTGAGGATAGATTTGTAAAATTTTAAATGTTGACATAGCTCAAATTCGTTTTGGCAGAAGATATATTTGTAATTTTAAAATGTTGGCCGTGCTGGGTAGATATGTAATTTTAGGAATTTCGACGTAGGTGTATCTCTCAGGGCAGAGGATATATGTGCAAATCACAAATTTGGAGCGGGTTTTATGCAAATAGTCGGTTCGCGAGGCAGTTAGTTCACAAGGGTTTGAGAAAATTTCTATCGTGATAATAAAAGCGAACTAGGGCGAGTTTGAAAAGCACTTCTACGAAAAAACTGCGACTGCGAGGAGATTTGCTGGAGTGTGATGTTCTACGTGGTGAGAATTCCGTAAGTGGAGGATTCTGACAGCCACCGTCGTGATCATCGAGGAATTTTCGACACGCAACAGTGACGCCGACGAGGATTCCGTAAGGTAAGAAACATGAATTTCTTTGTCACCGGGGTTGTGTAAGGTCCCAGTGAGAGACAGAGACCAAGAGGGGTCGATTGGTCAGCGGTAGACACAGGAGGTCTTGCATTTCACCAGCGACATATTTCGGTTCCGCCAGATGCATAGGAGAGAGAGAGGGTACCAGTTCAGGCTTTAGACTGGGTCGCATTGCTGAACCGGGCACGCTGGGCATGGCCGATCCACGCTGACAGAAAACCAAGATAGAAAATAGCCCAAATTAAGGAATTTTGGGATTTTTGGGAATCATTTGGGAACAACTTTTAGAAAGCAATTTTGGCTAATAAGCATATTTTAAATTGATTATTTTTGTATTTATGGGCTTACAGGATATCAAGAAGATAAATTTCTAACCCTGTGATATAATACGTTATTATGTGTTTTTAGATGATTTTCTTACTGTCATATGGTGTTTTCGTTGTTGCATATGTTACAAATTAATATTATTGCATATGATAAAGAAAGAAATAATATGATACAATATGCTAAAATAAAAAGGAAAGAAGCAATATGAAACGAAAGGTCTTTTGATATGGTATAATTATTTGGATTGATTTTTGGAAAATGATAAATAAAAAATGGGATTCCCATAGAACATTATCCTCACCACTAGGCCCAGCATGTGTCGCAGGGTATCAATCTTGGGATCAGATATCTGTCATGTGTTATGTGTTATGACTCCATGATGATTTACACCAGGCCCACCGTGTGTCATAGGATATGGTATCATACCTACCTGGTGGCACTATGCCCAACGTGTGTCACAGGATATCAATCTTTGGATCAGATATCTGCATAGTATTATGTGCTTGGTTGGAGACTGGAGGTTATTTCTTGATGATGATTGGATCTAGAGGATAATGTGTCAAAAGGAATTGAGCCCAGTAATAACACACCTATATAAGAAATTGACATTTCTTTGGTTTTTCATCTGGCATTATATATGACATTTGAAATAGTTTTAGTTTTATGCATATGATTCATCTTTACTATTTATGGTATTTTGATATTTCTTTTTCATCCTTGGTTAGTTATTTTGATTTATCTACTGAGATCTATAAAATCTCATTTAGTGCTTACTGAAGTGTTTCGTGCTAAGGAAATCCCACAAGAGGGGGGGGGGGGGGGGGTGAATTGTGTATTTAAAAAATCTTATAACTTTCGAAATTAAACTTAAAAACCTTTAAGCAAGAGTAAAGAGATTTGAACACACAAATTTTCAAGTGGTTCGACTCAAAACCGAGTCTACGTCCACCCCCAATCGGTGTTGGGAAAAATCCACTAAATGCATCGATTACAAGTGAGGTTTTACCTACGGTTCACCTCAAACCTACTTGGGATTTTTACTACGACTAATCCAAAACCTACTTGAGTTTTTACCGGGCTCAACTCAAACCCGGGGCTTTAGCACTACTGCCAGGACGCCCTTGCCCCAAAATGAAAAATACAAGGATTGACAAAAAGAACTTAGAAGAAATCGAAGAAAAAGAGAGGCATACTTAATCGTCAAATTAGAGGGATAGAAATTGAGAAATAATTGAATCAAGAACCTCTAATTCCAAGCGCCTTTTTGCAGTTTTCCCTTTGAGCTTGAAGGCATCGTTTTTGCTTGTGATTGCTCGAATTTGAGATCTGAAATCTTTGAAAAATTTTAGCAAAAGTTAAACTGAAAAATACATCAATTTTCCCTATTTATAGAGCTCAAATTTGAGCTCTAAAAAACACCCCCAATGGCCCCAAAAATTAATTAGCCATTTGGGCAATGGACGGAAAGCAGCCACCGTCCGATCCAGGCCCAAAAACGAACGACGCAGATTGATTTATGCATTTTACCGTTCGGGCTTAATGCAGACCGTTGGATCCGGGCGGACTTGATCTGAGCCATTGGATCCCACGCGCTGAACGAACGGCGCTGATTAACCTCGCGAAATAGCCGTTTGAATTTACTCTCGCCAGTTGGATTTGGGCGGGCTTGATCTGCGCCTTTGGATCCTGTCGAAGTTATAAGGTGGGATTTTTAGTCCCACACTGCAGAATGGAATTTGGTGCACCGCT
Organism: Vanilla planifolia; assembly: GCA_023846275.1. Classification (NCBI taxonomy): domain Eukaryota; kingdom Viridiplantae; phylum Streptophyta; class Magnoliopsida; order Asparagales; family Orchidaceae; genus Vanilla; species Vanilla planifolia. The sequence continues at coordinate 6,252,554 of CM043870.1, forward strand.
TTATAAGGAATTTGCGCCGTTAAACATTCGAGCCTCTGTGGGGCTAGCTCCCCTCTTCCTTGACTGGGATTTCACCACCTGGTCTGGTTGACTTGACCATGCACTGTTCATTGACCGTTGACGGTCGCTACAGTTTGACCTAGCCGAGCTCCTTTGGGCGGGCTTGGCTTAGGCAGGCACTGTTGATTTGACCGTTGACCAGCGCTAGCCGAGCTCCTCTCAGCGGGCTTTGGGCAGGCTTGGCTTAGCCTTTTCGTGTCAACCAAATTTTTTATTTTTAAATTAAATTTTTAATTTCTAAAAGACCTGGACGGGCTGTTTTCGCACCGGGTCGACCCGCCCATTGCTATAGTGCATTTTCCCGAGACTTTTGCTGTTTTAGGGTATTTTTGACGAATTTTTTAGCAAAAAATTTGAATATAAGTGTATAAAAATAATTTTATATTCTTATAGTATTATAAGTTAATTAAGTGGCTATGAAAAGAAATTCGTAAAAAACGATTCCAAAATAATATTAAAAAATCAAATACTCATGTCTATATATTTTGTCAAATATGCTTGGCCCAAAAATCAAAATTCAGTATTAAATAACTTTATAATATTTTTAAATATTAATACTACTAGTGTGTCTCATAATCTCAAAGTTTGGACATATCAAATTCAAGAGAAATAAAAAGAAATTTAATTATAAAAAATCTTGTGCATGTCTCAAATTTTCTTGAAGTATGCCATGACCTCAAGGCCCTTAGAGACCATTATTTTAGACATCTAAAATACATGGCTTGATTTAATTAATTAGTAACAATTTTACTTAAAATCAAGCCCAAATAAAATATACATATTTTTGCTTGACTCATCAAACACAAGGGTGTAACACTTACATCATAGGTCATGCAACACTCCACCGAGAGCTGGGAATGATGTTGCTACAAGAGAGCCCTTTTCACGAGATTTGTGAGAAAAGGAAGGGCTTAGTGTGAATAAACTTTTAAAAACATGTTCTTGTTTATATATTTTGGATAATTTGGAGTTGGTGTTTATCTTACCGTCGAGTCCCCACCTTGGGTTTTGTTCCTTGTCCTCACTCGATGTTGTAACAGCGAAAAAAAATCTCTGATAGTTTGGTTATCTAGTGGTACTAGTTGAGGTGGGGGGCTTGACATTAAGTGTGATGAATGAAATCATATTGTATAATAAAAATAGAAGATGAATTTGAGGCATCATAAGTGTCAATTAAAAGGATCATATAAAGGGTTTTATATAGATTATCATACTGTATAACATAGTTAATCATATTGGATGATCAATCGTAGTTATGGATAAAACATTTAAGTTTGAAGAGAAGAAATTGTAGTCATACTAGTATTTTTTGCAGCATTATAAGGTATGAAATATTGGTGATAAATTAATAATGAAAATATAAAAGATTATTAAGTAAATTATACTATGTAAAGAGTGAAACAATGATTTGATCATACTATATGATGAGATTATCATAATTGTATGGTTGGTTGATAAGGTGCAGAGAGTAGGTTCATATAATATGATGTGGTGGATTGTATTAAATAATCAATAAGTAATTAGAACTATGTTAATTAAAGAGGGGTCATATGATATGATACTAATGATTGTAAGGTACATTCAAGAATAATACAGTACTAGTTTTGAGAATCAGATAGTATGATTAAGTAATCATTTGGGTACAATTTATCTTAGGATACTTATTTACTTATCAAATCATATATTGTGTTAGAAATCTATACAAACACAATCCAAGACAACAACTTAATGGACTAGAAAAAATTAATATGCATTTAATTGATTATTAAATATGTCATATATATGATATATATTAATCATAAAAAAATCAACCCTTAGATTCAATTAGATATACCTTGTAACTTTGATGTACATGCACTAGTAAATTATGTTCTATATTATTTATAAAATGATATTCTTTTTATATTATAGTTTATTTAAGCATCAAGAATAATTGAATATCTTTTTACAAATCTAATAATAATATTATTTTTTAATAAATCATCATATTACCTTATTATTAAGTATTTTATAAATATGTTATTCATTTATGATATTATATTACAAGAATATTGACATACAATATAATAAAAAAATTTTATAAGTTAATAGACAAATAAGTGAATCACAATATGAATATATGATATGCTTAATTATCAAATAAGAAAATAAAAAAATAAAAAAATTGATTAGTATACCCCTTTAATACATTTTCTTTAAAATATTTTTGGGCTTATTATGACCTCACAAGCTACAATATACATAATACATGATAAGTACAACCTAAGGCTAGGATAGCTCATCTATATTTATATTATTTTATTATATATCAACCAGGTAAGGATGACTTATGATTAGGATGAGCCACCTATATCTACATAATTTGACTTTTAAATATATAAGGTAAGGACAACTTATAGTTAAGATAACTTATCTATATCTATATAAATTTATCATGCATGATTTATCCCATATAAATGATATAAGGTGAAGGCAACTTTAGAGGTGAAGATATCATTATGAAATCTCATGCTATTGATTCTAACAAATAATCATTTAAAGGGAAAAATTTTGAGCTATATAATGAAATTAAGATAAAAATAAGAAAATAATGGTTAATATTTATATTATAAAATATAAAGAATAAAAATAAGAAAAAAGAACATATATATGCATATTTTTTTTATTAAATTTATTAGTTTAGTTATATTATGACTTTTTTAATTATGAATATTATTATATATTTTCTATTATAATATTATTTTTTATATTATTATCTTATTAGTTTACTTGTTAAGTTCTTTAGAACCTTATTAATATTTACATCACAAATAATATATCTACTACGATGGGAGTTAATGATTTTAATGTTATAGATATAACTTTTACTTGTTAGTTGACACAATAGTTAATCTATTATGAGTTTCTATATTATGTGTATCCATTAGACTTGATATAATATTTATTTATGGTTTAGTTGGTTTATATTAATTCTTTAGTTGGATCATTTATTGATTTTTTATTTAGATTATATAACAGATATGGTTTATAGATGAATTTTTATTTCACAATTAGGTTTCAACTTAAGATATTATGTCATCACTTATTTATTTTAAATATACATAACCTTTGACTTTTTTCATGATTAAGTAAATGGTGAGGTGGGATCTTGACATGTATAAAAGAATAAGTTATGCATAAACCTAAGTGTCACATAATTCTTAGTACAAGTTTTGACAATCTACCTAAATAAAGGAAATATAAGCTCTAAATATGTCAAGCCCCTACCTAAACCAGTACCTCTAACTAACAAAATTACCATCTAAGTAAGGACAATGAAAAAAACCTAAGGTGGGGACCCGACGGTGAGACAAATACCAACTCAAAAATCCAAAATATATAAATAAAGACATGTTTTTTTTCAATGTTAATGATACTAAGCTCTCCCCTTTCTCACACATCTCGTGAAAAGGGCTCTCCTATAGTAGCATCATTCCCAGTTCTCGGTGTAATGGTTGCATGACCTGTGATGTAAGCACTTATGAGATTTACAAATCTTAGTAGATAAATACACTTAGTTAACCCAATGAAAATACTTACAATGGATAGTACAGATGAATCATATGCATAAAGCTCAAACCATACCAATGTCATATATAATACCAGATGAAAAACCAAAAGAAATGTCAGTTCCTTATAGATGTGTTATAATCGGGCCCAATTCCCTTTGACGCATTATCCTTTGGATCCAATCAAGCAAATGACCTCCAACCGGCATCCAACCAAGTATATAACACTAGGCATATATCTAACCCGAAAATCGATACCCTGCGATCCAACATGTTAGGCCTAGTGCCACTAGGCAGGTATGGTACCATACCCTGCGATCCAACACGTTGGGCCTGGTGTAGTCATCATGGAGTCATAGGACATAACACTAGGTAGATATCTGATCCAAAGATCGATACCCTGCGATCCAACACGCTGGGCCTAGTGGTGAAGATAATGTTCTCTGGGAATCCCATTTTTTTATTTACTATCATTTCAATCATAATTCCAAACAATTATGCCATATCAAAAGACATTTTTTTCCGTATTGTTTCTTCTTTTTTATTTCATTATACCCAGCGTAGCCAACAACTTTAAAATTACAAATATACCTTCTGCCAAAATGAATTGAACTATGCCGACATTTACAAAAATACAAATATATCATCAATATTATAAATCTATCCCAAATTTTCAAAAATTCATAATTTATTTCTTAAAACTCCAAAAATTACAAACTAAACACCGTTAGACTCGTCTCAAAGAGCTCTTTCTAAAAAAATACAATAAATAAAATAAAAGAAACTAAGGCTATTACAAAATAGATGCCACAACATCAAGAGTAAAGATTACTTAGCTTCTTAATGTGAATGTTAAGCTACTACCATCCTTGTACAACAATACTTACTTGCTTAATTATATGCATCATATTATTGTCACACGCATTAATAAATATAAGAATATAATTTTGTTCTTCAAGCTTTGATATAGAGATATGAGGTTAACAAATGTTTCATGCCCTAAATACCCATTTGATGAAAAAACTTGTATGTAATAATCATTTGATTAAAACAATTATTGACTTAGGTTGCTTGAATCAAAGTTGTTGATATGCAACTATTCAGATGAAAAGGAAAGTCCTCTCTTAAAATTGGAGATGAGTAATGTCTTTTACGGTGAATTGGTTTTTACACTTGGGCTCGAAGAAGGTGGGAAGTGACTGTTGGGTGATGTCTTAAGAGATGACTCACTCGACAAGGCCTGACAGGCTTATAGGTTACTAAAGAATGGATCATGGGATTTGATCTATCTGTAAGGGTGCTCTCACCTCAAGTTCTCATCAACAAACAATTTTCAAAGTAGTCATAACAGACATTGAAGCATGCAATGGTCAGAAGCAAAGGAAGGATGAGAAGAAGATTGCTTTTTGCCATAATAGATAATAATCCCAAGAAGTTCCCTTTCAAGAATTTACAAAGTTCTATTTTTCAAAACTCTCATAATATTTTTGAATTTATTTCGAATTCTTCTTTAGATTGATCTATAATCTTCCCCTCTATAAAAATTTCTTTAAGAAAGTTCTCTCTTTGAAAATTTCTCTCAAATAGTTCTTATAAAAACTCCTCTCAAAAGTTGTATTCTCTCTCAAAATTCTCCCTTCATTCTATATTATTATCACTTTATATAAAATTTGGATACAATATTTTAATACATATTCAAATTACCAAATGATGAAATCGCCCTTGGAAAAATTATAAAATTTTGTGTCGATAACCCCTTGCATGAGCTTTTTGTGCACCCAGTTGCATACATGCGCACATCATTTGCTCACTTACATTATCCTCCCGATCAAAGCAAAAATGTTCCCATGAAAAATCAAGACATGGTTTGTGATTTGGGGCATATGCAATGCCCGATGGCTGGTGCATGCACAAATGCTTGTAGTCAGGACTCCTAAAGTCAGTGCCCGCTCTATGATTTATGGCTGTTGAAGTTGGACTCTTGTCCTCTGAAATTGGATGCTTGTCCCCTGAAGTTGGGCATACTTTTGATGCCCATTACATGAAGTCAAACATATGCCCAAATTTAGTACTTTTTTATTTTTTATTTCTTTAGATTTTGATCTCTTGATTAGAATTTTATAAGATGCCATGATCTTAAGATATTGATATACCTTTTAAGGGCCAAACTTACTTGGATTGATGTGGAATAAATTAAAAGTATAAAATAGTAAGACAATGATATCACATTTGTATTAGATCAACACTATTTATTAGTCTAATATGGTCAATGATGAACCATATGGAAGCTGGTGGGCTTATATTACTTAAGACTGAAGAGGACAGGGAGTGTTTGTTGAGTGACGTCCTAAGAGATGAATCACTTGATAAGGAGTAGCTCCTTATAAACTTCTAAGTGGAGGGATATAAAGATGCTTTGTCCCACATCTTTTATTAAGAGATTGATATTGGTATTTATACAAATATCATAATTTTAAGATATTAAGACATATTTTGAGGACAAAACCTACATGGGTACTGTAGGTCGACTTAATAGGACAATGCCTCGACATAGTGAGACTAAGATGCCAAACTAGTGATAAATATTAAGAAATGCCAAAAGGAAGGATAATGATTTTACATCCCAACTTTCTTAAGAAATTAAACAAGTACATCGATATATTAAAAAAGAGATAATGATATGGAGCGATAAAAATGTAATCAAATAAAGAAAGTATATGAGGAGAAAGTTGTAATTATGGGATAAGTTAGAGTTTCTTAGATTATTAAAAATGTTTACATTATATATAAGACATTTCCATGATAAATTAAGATGTTTATAATGTCAATGCTTTATTTTCCTTTTGTTTATTTGAAAACCATGTAAATTCTATAACATACTCTATCAATCATTTTCAAATATTTAATGAAGATAATGATGTATTGATTGTTTTGGGAATGGTTTAGGTATGTGTGAAACATTGATTCTTATATAATCTAAATTATGATGCATGCATAGATAATAAATAAGAATACCAAGTATTATGAGAGTAATTTTATACAAATATAAGCATTACGAAAATGCCAAGAACTTACATCTATATTATAGCCATAGATTTAACAAATGAAAGCCTAGAATTGAAGAATATTTGTGAAATAATATTTTAGAAAGCATATTATCATACTTGAAAAAAGTTAATGGATGTTTAAATGATTGATCAAGATCAAAGTTCTTGGAAAAATTTTGGATAAAATCCAATTTTTAAACTTTCTAATATTAAGCATTAAAAGGAGCTTCTAGTATACTATAATCATTATCGTTTTAGGACACAATTCGATAAGGAATATTATATGCCTTGACCTTGGTTCATGTGCTGCCTGTCAAGAGTTTCACTTGAATATCACATAAATGTAGCATAAATTTTAATCATCTATATATTGAAACTTTATTTTAAATAATTCCATACTTTTTTTTATCATGTAATAAATTAATTTTCTTTTTCATATAAGTTCAATAAATTAAGATTTCAATCCATTCGACTTTTTGGAGAATTAGAAATTTGGTGAAGACAAAATTACACAAACATTTGAGGTGGCATAATTGAGATTTCCAAATTTGAATATTTTTTATTTTAATCACGAATCCTTAGAGATTGAAGTCAAGTTGCTTTTTAAGCTTTGAAAATTTAAGAGATAGATTATAGTTGTTTTTGCCTATAATTGAGCACATATAGCTAAAAAAATGAATTCTAAATACCCACCTAAATTTTATAGATTTCAAATCATGTTAATTTGATGTTTAGCTCTTTAAAGCTTGTTTTTTTACATTATTGATAGAGTGGATGATGTAGACAGGCTACATCAATAAGTTGATTTTTGAGTTAAGATACCAAAATGCAAATAATGACTCACAATGAGTCCATATACTTTTTTTCTTAGTTTAACATTTTTTTATTTTATTTTGCTAGTAATGGGTCATATGTAAAGTCCATATATCTTTTTTATCATTTTTTTGTATATTTCTTTTTGTTTACATTTTTCTCTAGTCAAGAGCATTCTTATTTTATTTTAATAACTAGAGATTTGTATTTTCACTATTTAAATTTTTAATTAGAATGAGAATATAAAATAGGCATTTTAAAATTTTTGATTTCTTAATAGAGAATTTTGATGCATGTGTATAATAGCTAATATGAAGGAATAAGTTGTTCTCTTATTTCAAATTATAATATAAGTCTTATTATAAAATACAAAAGTTTTATTATATATAATATGTTTTAAATCATGAGATTAAGCTGATATTATTGTAATTATTAGTATTTTAATATAATAAAGTTAATTTTCCAAATTATGATAGTTATTATTTAAAATATTATTAAATTGAAAGCATCTTAAATGACATGTCTTGATTTTAAATGATGTCAAAAATTTTATTTGAGTACATAATTGAAATGATTTCTTCAAGATGAATATTACTTGATTAAGTTGTAATTTTTAATGGTTTAGATAATTAGTTATGATTTTTTAAGAAAGAGATATAAAGGTAATTTTCTTATTTTTTGAAGAAAAATTTTGAATTGTGTAACTCATGCTTCATGAGCTTGTAATATCTCAAAAATAGTAAGACATGTTAATAAATTTAAATCATGAGATGTTAAAAAGAAAAATATTAGAGAAATGATTGATGATTTTTAAAAAAAGATGAGTTTTAAAATAATGATTTTGATCTAATTATATTTTTTAAAATATTTATAAATTTAATAAAATTTTTTAAGAATATTTTAAGTTTTGAAAGGTATCATATAATATGATATAAGATTATATAATATAATTGAGTAAGAGAATCAAGTAGGTGAACAATTAGATCATACAAGTATGATTATGATAATATATAAGTACGATAAAATATAGTTGCATGTGGGTTATAATAGTCTAATTGGTTAAAGGATTGGTCATATAACAGAATCATATAATATTGTATGGTACGATCAAGTAAGAGAGAGAATAAACACAAGATAAGTATGAATACACACATAAGCACATTACATTCTTAACTTTAGTCGATCTGTGAAAATTTCAAAAAATACAATCATTTTTATTTGATTAGTGGTTAGAAAAGTTAAATAACCACCTCTTAGTATTGGACTAAGTAGCCATCTATGACTTGTAAGGTAATAAATTATTATAAAAGTGATTCTGGGGAAACCATTAGTGTATTTGTGTGTATTTTCTTATCTTGTATATTACTTTCTTAATGAAATCTAATAAATAGAAGGAATTTTCCAAACACTAATCTTATTTATTATGTGTGTTTTAGTGTTGAAGTAAAGTTGGACTAAAGATTGGAGTTTTTAGTTGTTGCATATAAAGTTATTTATTACAACTTCTAAATCTATGACAAGCATGCTTGTGTAGCTTGTATTAAAGTCTCATTCATTAAGATGGCTAACATAATCAACAAAATCAAAGAAAAGATTTTGTGGGTGGAAGTTATTCTTGGTGTTGCAATCGATAACTAAGGTTTGCATGCCATTTCAAAGCATCTTACAAACTTGTTGTTGATTATGGAAGGTCTCTAGCAAATCCTAGTGGAGAATTTGTTGCAAATTCACCATGATCAAGATGAACTATATTGTGAGTTGGTTGTTATGCATAAGATAATTGCAAGTACAAATTTTTTATAACAAAATAAGTACTTGGTGAGTATTCATGAACCAAAGTACATCAATGGCATCAAAAATATGGAGTTAGAGAACATTTTGTAGGACATTGAGCAATATTAAAATGTAAAGAAGGTGACCATTTTTAGTATATATCTCATAAGAGATGCAAATTTGTGGTGGAGGATGCATAATGTTGATAATACAAATGCTAAAAGGCTAAAAATGTATGCATAGAAAAATCTCTAGATAGAAATGAATAACAAATTTCTCCCTTATAATATTTCTTTGGTGGTTCAAGAAGCTTTGAAGAGATGTTGGATATCTAGAATATTTTTGAGAAAGACAAGCTTTTTAATTTCTTATATAGGCTACAACCTTGGGCATAAATGGAGCTTCGTTGCCAATCATGAACGACTTACCATATATAATTGCTACTATTAATGCTCTTGTTGATTTAAGAGTTTCCAAAGCTTTAGATGTCCTTTCAAAATTTAAAGAGAAAGATAAATAAAAGATTAAGGAATGGGATGTAAGGCATATGATAAAGATGAGAGGAATGATAAAGATAACTAGAAGCATGAGTCATCTTCCTTCCAAGGTATGCATAATTTAATCAATTAACAAGGTTATTTCTTATGCAATAGGCCTCATAATGCTAGAGATTTCTTTAAGCATAAGAAGCTTAATGCCATCATGATTGAGAAAACTAGTGAAGAATCTAATAAAAAAATTATTGCATTTGTTAATCCTTTGTAATTACTCAATCCTTTAGTTGTTGATTCAACCAAAATGCTAAACACAATAAATAGTGATGCTATTACTGCTCGTTCTTTATTATTGCATGTTTTGATGAAAATGAATGGCCAAGAGGTTGTGGCAATAGTGGACATAAATGCTATACACATGTTTGTAGCTACAAGGCTTGTTCAAAATTTTGGACTGTAGATAAGAAAGTGTCCTGGTTTTCTAAAATTAGTGAATGCAAATGCTCAAGATGTGGTTGGAATGGTTTATGGAGTATTACTAACTTTAGAAAGTTTCAAAGGCCAATTTGTTGGTCATTCTATTGGATAATGTTGATTTAATCCTTGGAGTAGACTTTTATAGGAAGTCTAAAATAGCCCCAATACCTCACCTTGATAGAATTATGGTGATGTAAAATGAAATTCTCTTCTTTGTTGCTTGCTACCATACTTATAGGAAGAAGACACATGATGCATTGATCGAGATCAAAGAGGATCAGGTTAGTAAAGTGCCTGATGCACTTGCAAAAGATCTTAAGGAGTTTATTGATATCATACTTTCAGTGTTGTAAGAAAATCTACCTCCAAGAAGGGAGATTGTTCATATAATTTAGTTGTTTCTTAATATTATTCCTCATGCACTTCGACTATACTAGATGCCTCCATTTTACTTAACAGTTAGCTTCATTCAACCATTTAATGCTCTAGTGTTGTTTTAAAGAATATAGGAAGGTTCTTTGTAGATATGCATGGATGATTATGCATTAAATAAGATGACAATGAAGAACAAGTACTTAGTTCCTTTGGTGCATGATTTGTTAAATCAATTGTGCAAGGAAACAAACACATGTGGTTAAGATATTGGCAAGTCAAAGTTGCAAATGGAGATAAAGCCAAGACTATTAATATGCATCTCTATATAACTCATTTAAGTTCTTAGTCATTCCCTTTAGATTAACAACTTCCTTTGTTAAATTTTTTAATTTAATTAATAATATTTTTTATGAGTATCTTGATGAGTTTACTGTGGTTTACTTAGATAATATTGTGATCTACAATAACTCTTTTGAAGAGTATGTGATACATTTATGAAATGTGTTATTTTGATTAAGAGAATTTTAGCCATGTGAATTAAGAAAAAAGTAAATTTACTAAGTGAATAGATTTCTTATACATTTGGTTAAAAATGTGCAAGTGAGAATCGATCCAAAGAAGGTGTAAACCATTGTAGATTGGTGAGCCCTAACAAAGGTACTATGAGATCGCTTCATTTCATTCTGGGTGATGGAGGGACATAAGCCCTTTTTTTCATGCTTTTATTAGAGGTTTGGGCTCATCAATCTTAAAGCTTTGAACTTCTCTTGGGAAACCAATCAAGTTAGGTCATTTCATGGTTTAACAAATTACTATCTTAGAATCATTACTAGATATTTAAAGAAGGGTGCCCCACTAACATATCTCTTAAAGAAGAGTGAGAGGTAGAATTAGTTTGATGCATGTTGAGAGACATTTGACAAACTCAAGACTACAATTTCCAATAAATGAGTGCTACAACTACATTGATGTAAATCATGTGAGAACAACGCACAAGAGGGGAGGGGTGAATTGTGCTTTTCACTAAAATTTAGATTTTGAAAATTCTTTCAATTAAAAACGTTTGTAAATAAATTGTGAAATAAAAACGAAAAATGCAATAATAAAATAAGCAAAAAGAAGACAGATTTTTAGGTGGTTCGGCCAAACCCGTGCCTACATCCACCCCCGATCAACCCGATCGGGCTTCCACTAACCACTCCCTTTTGCCGAAGCCGGTAGGGGTAAACCAAGTACAACCGGTGCTCCAACGAGACACCAAAAATCCGAACAAATCCGGCTACAATGAAGCGTACAATTTTTACAATAGCAATGCATACAAAAATCCTACACCTTTGATTTCTCAAAGCAAAGTGGCACAACTCAATGTTACCGAATGATGCAACGAAGTGTGGAAGAAAGCTATTGAAATTTGAGAAGAAGGTTGAACCCGTAGCTCCCACAAGTATGCCAATTATTGCTCTCAGTTTTGGCCTTTTTCCTTAGTTTTTGAAGACTTTTGCAAGTGGATTCATCAACTCTATAAATTGTAAAATGTCCTATATATATATAGTCCACCAAAAAGCAATTCCAAACGGCTAGAAGAACGGTAAAAAGAAATCCGGAAAATAGCCGTTGCCGGAAGCCCGAAAAGGAAGAAGAAGAGCAGCAGCCGTCCGATCCCGCTTCAAGAATGGACGGCTGGATGGACTTCACGGCTTGATCATCTCTAGACCGTCTGATCCGGGCGGACTTGATCTGAACCATTGGATCGCACGCGCTGAACGAACGGCGCTGATTAAACAGCCGTTCGAAATTACTCTCGCCCGTTGGATCTGGGCGGGCTTGATCTGAACCATTGGATCCCACGCGCTGAACGAACGGCGCTGATTAAACAGTCGTTCGAAATTACTCTTGCCCGTTGGATCTGGGCGGGCTTGATCTGCGCCTTTGGATCCTGCTGAAGTTATAAGGTGGGATTTTTAGTCCCACACTGCAGAATAAAATTTGGCACACCGCTTTATAAGAAATTTGCGCCGTTTAACCTGCGAGCCACTTTGGGGCTGGCTCCCCCCTTCCTTGACCGGGATTTCATCACCCGGTTCAGGTTGACTTAGCCATGCACTGTACTTTGACCGTAGACCGCGCTGAAGTTAGACTTAGCCGAGCTCCTCTCGGCGGGCTTGGCTTAGCCAGGCACTGTTCCGTTGACCGTTGACCAGCGCTAGCCGAGCTGCTCTCGGCGGTCTTTGGGCGGGCTTTGCTCGGCCCCTTTCGGGTCAACCAAAATTTTATTTTTATTAATTTTTTTATTTCTAAAAGGCCTGGACGGGCTGTTTTGGTGCCGGGTCGACCCGTCCATGCTACAGTGCTTTTTCCCGAGACTTTTGCTGTTTTAGGGTATTTTTGACGAATTTTTTAGCCACAAATTTGAATATAAGTGTATAAAAATAATTTTATATTCTTATAGTGTTATAAGTTAATTAAGTGGCTATGAAAAGAAATTCGTAAAAAACGATTCCAAAATAATATTAAAAAATCAAATACCCATGTCTATACATTTTGTCAAATATGCTTGGCCCAAAAATGAAAATTCATTATTAAATAATTTTATAATATTTTTAAATGTTAATACTACTAGTGTGCCTCATAATCTCAAAGTTTTGACATATCAAATTCAAGAGAAATAAAAAGAAATTCAATTATAAAAAATCTTGCGCATGTCTCAAAAATTCAATAGTTTGGTTTTGTAATTATCACATCAAAGGGTACAACATACATAACTTTGAGTTACCTTTAGAGGTGCATACAATGCGTTAGATAAGGTTATTTATGGGGTTTTGATGTAAGAAAGCTACCCTGTTGTTTTTAAAGTTAGGAAACTAAATATTGCATAGTAAAATATTTAGCTTATGACAAAGAAGTAGTTCTTGTGCACTATCCTCAAATTTAGATTGTGTACCTATTAAGAATAAAATTTGTTATGTAAACTGACAGCATTGATCATACAAACTTCAAAACATAGAAGAAGTTATCACTAAAGTAAGCTCATTTGTAGAAGTTTTTAATTGAATATTTCTTTTAATAGGAGCATAAACATGGTGAACATAATTAGGTTACCAACGCACTAGGTCAAAAAGAAGTATTTGTTGTCAACTATGTTACTACTCAGGTTGAATTAAAAATGATGGATGAAATTTGAGCTGTTGTTAATAACAATAAGGCTTATAATAAGCTATTAGAAAAGGTTTGAGAGGGAATTATGAGATGATATTGGATCGAGGATGGATGATTAATGTCCAAAGATAACAAAGTATTTATCCCTTATAGAGATAGCTGCTTAAAGAGTTGTATTATTGATAGTAGGTTGGACATCCTAGCAAGGAAAAGATGTTAGCTCTCTTGTGTCATTCATATTATTATTCTAGAATGGACGTTGATATTGAGCTTTATGTGAAGTTGGTGTGCCAACAAGACAAGATAAAAAGAAGAAAGGAAGAATGTTTGTTACAATCTCTTTCAATTCTAAAGAAAACATAGGAATTGGTTTCTATGGACTTCATTAATAGGTGCTTTGAGATTAATGACATAACCTTAGTTGTGGAAGTTGTTAATCACTTCACAAAAGTATGCTCTATTTATTGCTGCACCTTCATCTTGTCTAGTCGATATAGCTACTTGTTTTATCAACATGTGGCTAAATACTTTGATGTACCCAAAGATATTATGAGTGATTGAGATGTAAGATTTATAAGAATGTTATGAACTTCATTATTCAATTTGATAAAAACCAATTTGAAATTTTATATAGCTAGTAACCCATAAACCAACTCGTAAACTGAGAGAACAAATAAACTACTGGAAGAATACTGGAGACAAGTTAGAAGAATTGATTGGAGTTATTGGATAATGCTTAGATTTCCTATAACTTGCATAAGTATGCAACCATAAAGCTGAGTCCTTTTCAGTTATTTTTGGCATAGAAACCTTATACTCTCATAGAGATTACATAACAAATATTTAATGAGAGGTGTGATGTAATAGACAAATATGCTAAATATAAGTAAGAGATACTTGAGGAAGTTTGAGATATCTTGAGAAAAACTACAAAAAGAATGAAGTAGTGTGTGGATCAGAAACATAGAGAAGTTGTATTTAGTATAGGAGACAATGTATTATTGAAATTAACTCTATCTATGTAAAAGAAAATTAGTAGCTAGCTTATCATCTTGGATTGATCCAAAAGTATGATGAAGAATTTGAGTAGTTCAAAAGGTAAGCAATATGGCTTATTCACTAAATGTCAGAGAGACTCAAAGCACACCCTAACTATTCATGTCAACTTATTAGAGTTATATCATGAATACAAGGAGCTAGACCAAGTATGCTCCACTTATTATGCCAAAAAGCTTAATCCAAATATGAAAAAGATAGTACATCATTAGATCTTTGGGACAAAACAAAAATATTTTTAAAACTATGTTTTTGGTTCAATGGAAAGTGAGATAGTTGTAACAACATGGGAGAAGAACTCTATTTTATTATAATTTGAGAAGAAGATTGTTGAGTATTTGTTAATAAAGATGGCAAGTTCTTGTAGGAGTGGTTTATTGTTCCTTTAGCTTCAATGGAAGAGTGGAAAATTCTTGAAATATGGTCATTGTTATATAATTTATGGGTAAAGAAGTTAAAGAATTGTTATTTAGTGTTTGATTGGCCAATCCTCTACTAGCAAGATTATAAATTTCTATAAAAAAAGGTTTTAGGGAACCATCAATCTATTTGTATATAATTTTTTATCTTGTATGTTGCTTTCTTTGTGAAATATAGCAAAGAAAAGTATTTTTCCAATCTTAATCTTGCTTATTTTATGTATTTTAGTGCTTCAAAAAGGTTAGACTAGGGATTGCAGTTCTTAATCGATACACAAAAAGTAATTTGTTATAATTTTTTAATTGTAATAAGTGCACTTGTGAAGGGTGTTACATAGTATAATAAATGATAATATACAACACAATAAGGTAAAAAGCTAGCATCATGAATAGAATTTAATCTTATAATATAAGAGAAATAGTAGTATTGTGTCAATATGATAATAAGATCTTAACAATATGACAAAAAGAAGTTACAATATAGATTTGCACAAAATTTAGAATTATATTATACAAATCTATTTAATTTATATGATTAATATAAATTAAATAGAACTTAAAACAAGAGTGGCAAATGGCTAAGAAAATTGATATTGAAACTAGCTTATTTAACAAGAGACTTTTGTAAATAAGAGAATAAAAGGTGAATATGCATTATCATAAAGGGATATAATTATTAAAGGAATTTGAAATGTCAAGGGTATGAAAAGTTATAAGAATAAGCATAAATAAAGCATTGAACATAACTTAGATAGTTTTTTTTTTGAAAATTTAAGAGGTATATTAGTCAACATATTCAAGAAAAAAGAAGATAGAAAGTGAATGTGTTTGTAAGAGATTTAAAAAAGAGTTGTATAAAAGACAAATACAAAATTGAGAAAAAAAGCTCTATGATACTATAGAATTTAAACTAAAATATCTAAGCTTGGTAAGACCACTACATAGATATGAAAGATAAGAAAAACTTATTAATGATGTATATGCTAGATATAATATGTATTCTAAGCTAAAACTCATAAATTTTAAAAAAATACTAAAAAGATAATGCTTGTTTAACAAAACTTATTCATGGTATATACGTTTGATATAAATGTGTGTTGTATGCTAGAGCCTTATTGACATGAATATATTAAATAGAAGATGCTTGTGTAGACATGACTTATAATTAATATATGTAATTAATGTAATGTATAATATTTGGCTAAATTCCTAAATTGATATGAGAAAATATTATATTTAGAGATATTTGTAATTATTTATTATAATAATAGATTATTATACATTTTTGTTGTATATTTTGATTAATTATATGTTAAATGTATGATATTATCACATGTGTTAAAAGATAAAATAAGCTATTAGCAAATGTTGATAACAAAGTGTATATAATTATCTAATAATTATTTATTTTATATTATATTATATGTTTGTGTAACTAAGCTAATGTCAATGAATTCATGCCTATTTTAGCCCAACACTTTCAATTCAAATGAATACAATTCATATGGTTATTAGGTTGGTGTGAGAGTTATGAAAGCTATGACATGATGATTTAGAAGATGCTTCAATTATCATTAGATGTATGATTTTTATGTTCTTTTTATTTAATCAAAAATGATATATAAAAGATTTTTTAACCATTAAAATTTTATATACATAAGTTTTTAAAGAGAAAATATAAAAAATTTATGTTTCTACTTAATTATTAAATATGTTTCTACTACTTGATTACAAAAGGATAATGGTTTATTTTTACTATGGTTTTTATAAAAAAAATAAAAAATAATTTTTAAATCTTTTCAAAATTTTAAAAGAAAAAAAAGATGAAGATATTATAGAAAAACATTAAATGGAGACAATGAGAAGTTATCATATGAGTGGTATCAGAATAGTTGAAGTCTTATGAAGAATATTTGAGAAAACTTAAACATGAATACTATATGTAAAATTAGTTCAAAGAATGATATGCGAGAACCTTTGTATGAAACTAAAAAGGAAATAAGAACCTAAGTGGTGACATTCATAGACTTCTATACACTTGTTGTACTTTTTTATGATTATGTTTAATGTTTGTTTATGTTTAGAAAGAATGACAAAATAACTTAAAAATTAGATAGAAAATTGATAAGTTTTGATTAACAAATCATATCATATGAATTAAAGGATTGTGAAATATGATATATATGAAATAAAGGGCAAAAAACAAGAATAAAAAGAACCATATCATACAACATAATACATTGAATAATAATATGATAAGTACCAAAGCAATTAAGAATATCAGATGGTATGATACCACATTATTGTACAATATGAAATTATGAATAAGATTATTATATAGGTAGATAAAATAATATGATCAATGGAAGATAAATGAAACATAAATAAAATAAAATATTGCATAATATGATACATAGAATTGTATGGTGTGATAAGATTAATAGAGAAAAAGCAAAGTGAATAGTGATGAATCACATCTTACGATACCACATAATTAGCAAAAAATACATTAGTTCTAAAGCTATTAGATATAATGATCATATAATATAAATAAGATATTATAGATTATAATAATATAGGTAGAGAATGGATTGAAAACACTGTATAGTATAATACTACATTACCATATAGCATTATCATATGAGTAAGTTAAAGTAAAAAAGAATTATATTGAGTAAATTAGATAATACAAGTAAAGATATGCAATGAAAATATTGTATAATAAAATATACAAAATCTTATAATATGATGAAATGAGATTAGAACATTAAGAAGAATCATTTAGATTATCACCTTGTATGAGCAAAAGGTAAGGAAGAATTGAGTAAGATGTGGATGATTGTGTTACATAATTAGAAAGATTGTAATAATATGATTCCTTAGAGCTTTATTAAATCAAATTAAACTAAGAAAGACATCTAAGTGACATTTGTGGAATTGTATAATATGAAGAATAATAACTTACTAGTACGATTAGAAAAAGAGAGAAAAAAGGTTAGATCAGATCGAATGACCTTGCAAATATAGAATAACATGGATTTATATTAAAGTACGAAGATAATAATAGTACAATACAAATTGAGTAAAGAATTTGGAGAAATAAAGTAGAATAAGGATTAATTATATAAATGCTTATTATAGTTTTTATGATACAAATTGTGAAGATGTATATGATGATAAAGTGATGAATAATTTAATAAATGAGAATATTTTTATGAACATTTTAAATGTTATATTTTATAAATCACATGAGTATTTCAAAATACTAACATGTGGTATGTATGATCATGTAAAAAATGACATTGAAAAATTAAAGCATGTATGTGGAAGAAATGGATAACTCAAATGATAAAACTCAATAAACATGAATAATGGAGAAAAAAGTTTAAATTTTGTACTCGTAAAAACATAAGACATTATGTTAGGGAGTGTCCATAAGATGAAAACAAATTAGAAAAATGACTTTCCTTAGGACAAATAAAAATATGAATATAAAAGAGAAGAATCTTTTGCAACCTCCACAAACAAAACAATCTTGTGTGTATGCCTTACTCCAAAAAGAAGTTCTATCATCCTCTAATGTTGGAAATGGAACAATCTGATTAATTCATGAACTACAAGAAGATATAATATATGTTAAAGGAAATTGATGTTAAGAGAATATTCAATGCATAAAAGAAATAATTATTGGATAGAATAAATAAAATTTATAATCAAGGATATGATAAATATGAAGAAATTTTTATTTTTTTAAATAAAATAAAAAAATTTTAGTAATAAAAGTACAATTTTATAGAGGTAAAGAAATAATGGAACCAAACTTTGAGAACGAAATTCTTATAACGAAAGAATTACAACATCTCAAAATTAGGAATAAAAACTTTTAATAAATTCACACTATGGGATATTAAAAAAATTATAGAAAATAAATGATCTTAAGAAGTGAGAAGTTATAAAATAATAAATTTTATTTAAATATATTTTAATAATTTTTATATAATTTTTTAATAATGTTTCAAGATTTTTAAGAAATAAGATTACAAGATTTTATGACATGGTCAAGTAAGAGAATCAATTGCATGAAAAAATTGATAAGATGAGAGGTTATACAAGTATGGTATAGCATGGTCATTATGGATTAGAGTAGTCTGATAAGTTAAGTAAATGGTTGATCATATAATATGGCTATATTGTATCATAAGGTATGATTAAATAATAGGGAATCAATGTGAGATAAGTGTGAATGCACACAGAAGCAAATTGAGAATGGTATAAGACAACTAGCCATTAGACTAGATATTAATACATGAATACAAATGATTGATGCAAATAATATAATATCATATAATAAAAAACAACAAATATACAAATATGATAATATAGGACTCAATACCCAGTAATACTACAATAAAATAAAAATATCAATATAATAATATGAAAGTGCAAATATATTAATGTATTCAATTATATAGAATGACAAAAGTGTATTGTATCAGAATGAGAAAATAAAGTGGGTTCAATGTGAAAGAACTCAAGAAAAGATACCATAAACTAATTTTACAATACGACAAATGTATTGTATTAGTACGATCAGCATAATGTTCATGATCATTGTTAGTTATGAATTAAGAAAAGATACAGGTGATAGATCATGCGAAGACTAAAAATAATACTATACAGTACGATGTAATAACAATGCTCACAAATAGTTAGTGGAAAGGAGTTGTATAGTATAATAATCATTAATGTATAATGCATTAAGGTAAAAATTGGCATCTTAAAATATTCATACAAAATAAGAGGAATATTAATATCATATTAATATGATAATAAGATTCCAAAAAATATAATAAGGAGAAATTAATGTTGATTTGCACAAGATTAAGAATTGTAAAGTCAAAATCTAGTGATTACATATGAATCATTAATAAAAATTTAATATAACTTAAACCCAAAATATCAAAGGAAAAGGGAAAGAGCTACTAAGAAGTTGTTAGAAAAGATGAAAAAAGAGAAAAAAAAAGTAGGCCAAATAAGATGTGCATCATATTTGCATTCTTTTAGTTTGCTCAATTTGTTTTTATGAAAATATAGATGTGGTCAGGTTATTGTATGAGTTAAAACACTACAAGAATGACTTGTAAAGGTTTTTGAATGAATTCGAATGAAATATATCAAATTTGGAAAGAGTACATTCAATTTGTGTGGGAATGTACCATACGTTATGGTTCATTCAAAGTTAAAATAGTTCAATATGTCGATCTAATAAAATTAAATGTATGGTATATCAGTTCCAATGTATAATATACTATCTATGTTTAATGAGAACTAAGGATGATCCTTCATGATGATAATGTTTAGTAAAACTAAATATACCATATAGTAGTCCCAATGTATGGTACATTAGGTAAGTCAAATTTGAAAGGAAAATGATTACTTGAGAAATGGATAATTCATTGGTTGCAAAGGAAAGTACATTTGGTTAAAATAATTAGTGATAAAAAAAGGGATAATACTTTACAGTAGATGATAGAGAAGTTTAGAGGTATCATATGATATGATATACCTACCATACAATAATGTAAGAACATTTTAAGTAAAACATATTATACATAGAAATCAACAAATGGTATATTATTAGGTAGAAAGAAAGTAACAAGTAAAATAAATTTAAGAATTATATAATTAATAATATAGGTGTTATATATACTAAAAAGAAATATTTAATAATTTATATAGAAGATCAAAATAATAGAAAGATTGGATAATGAGATTTCATCTCAGATTTAAGTTAATAAATATGATAATTATGATATAAATATAATATTAAATTAGTCAATAGATATACTTAAATTAAGATATTTTTGCAAGTTATTTTATATTATTAATTTATCTACATGAATTATTTATTATAAGAAAGAAAATTAATGTGTATTGCATTGATTTATAAGTTATATATAACAATTAATCTTTTTTTCATTTGGCTTGAAATATAGAAGATACATAAATTGAGACATATTTAAATAATGGCAATTGAGTTGAAAAGGAAAGGAAAAAATGAAAATGAATTTACTTGAGACATTATATGCATTTAATATGATTTGATTTAGGATCGAACGTCATACTTTTTTGGCATCATGAGCTTACTAAATATGTCATTAATACTTTAAGCAACTAACTAGGTATATATCAGAAGGTCATAACTTATATAATATTTTATTTATCATTAGTATCTTATATGATATTTGATTTGATTTAGTATCTTATATGTTGTTTGGAGGTTATTTAGATATAGATTATGGTTATTTTTAAATTCAAAAGAAATGGTTAAAGAAAAAAAATTATATTTTATGAAATTTAATACATAAAAAAATTAAAGCAAAATTAATAAACATAAAATATATTTTTATACTTCATTTGATTTCTTTTATAGTTATTTGTCACACCATCTGTGACTTTCTTATTTAATGCGATCACGAGCAGCTTTAACATTATGTTTGATCAAAGTTTATTTTTACATTGAAGGACAATATCTACCAACTAGGCAAGGGTGATCATAGAATAAACTTCAACTCCTTTTTAAATTTATTTCAATCCAAATTTTAATTTAAATTTAAAATTCAAACTCATAAAATTTCTTCTAAAAATACACATTTTTTCTTTTATGTATATATTATAAATATCACCAACAATTCATAATATATATATATATATATATATATATATATATATATATATATATATATATATATATAACTTAGATACAATTATCAAAAATGTCTCTCTCTTCATTATATAAGTAATATTCAAAAAAATGTTCAAATTTTTATAAAAATATATTATTAAACTTATCTCAACTTAAGTGCAGCTAAAGTTCCCTATCTCTCAATAGTTTATGGTTTTAACCTGTAAGATAAATAGGTAATGAGCTTACAAAACTCAACTAATAAATTATTATCTAAATAATAAGATGTAATATAATACTATAATGAAATAAGATAAAGAAAAAAAGAATAATGAATAGTAAGAAAATAATGGCATATAAGAAGCCATATGATCATGTGAGAGCATATATCAACAAATAAAAGAATAAAAATTAATCAACATATAAGAGGAAGTACAAGTGTAACTCATGATCATATACATTCTTACACGTCTCTATACTTAATTAATTTTTATTTAGGTATTTAAAATCTAATATTTATTTATCTATACTTTAACTTTAAACTTACTTAAAATATTATTATAATTTTTTAACTTTTATATTCTTAATGTTATCTTTCTAATATCACTATTAATCCTTACAAAGGTATAAGTATTTCTCAAATGACTATTATTTTAGTGATATAATATCTTTTCTTATCTCATATCATGTTTGCTTCAAGTACACTTCATGTAGATCTTATATCATATCATATGATACCACATCATATCATATATACCTTAGCATGCAAAAATATCATTTCATGTTTGCATCAAGCACACAACATACAAAGCTTATCTCGTAATAACTTTGCATTAGCATATAGTCAATGTATCTCATCTCATATGAGTTAAAAGTCAATGGTACCACATCATATCGTCTCCACTTATCATCAACTTGTAATGATAATGGAGTATGGCAATTATATATATATATATATATATATATATATATATATATATATATATATAATGTTATTGAACAAAATAGCTCCATCCTCATATTCAATCATTCAAGCAATAATGTGTCTATGAAACATCAATGCTAGCATTGGTATAATTATCATAATAAAGTAAATATACCATTAAATACTCATGTGAGCTTATGTATCTTTTATCCTTAATTTTTTTAGCTTTTATGTTATACCCACCACTCTTGTTCATGTTATTATAAGAAAATGATCACGATATACACTTTCTTTTGAATTAAAATTTAAAATTTTAATATTTTTAAATTTTGAATATATATTAAATTGAAATTTGAAATTTGAAATTCCAAAATTAAAAGCATCATGAAATGAGAAGACTTAAGTTGCATAAGATGATTCTTGATTGGGCTTAATGCTTTAAAATGGGCTTATAATTATATTTATATTATTAGTTTTATCTCTTATTTTTATTCTTATCGAACCATGAATACATAATAAGTTATGAATAGGACTCCTAAAATTTAAGAGTTTGTGGTTGAAGATAAAAAAATTAATATGTGTTTATGGGTGTGATGTATTTAGGAATATCTTGAAAGAAAGTAAAAATATAAAAAGAAGAATAAATATTGAAATATCTATTAAGGATATTTTTTTTTAGATTTTAAAAATTGAGGAGTTTCATTTGGTCAACCAAAAAGGGTTTAATTAAAAGAGGTTTTGTTTGAAAGTATGGATCATGGCTACACCAATCCAAAATTAGTTTATCTTAAAATAAATCCTTTATTTAAATAGATGTGTCTAAGGCTATTTAAATTTTTAAGATGTGAATTTAAAGGTTTTACAAAACTTAGCCACAAAAGAGAAAATTGGATAGGTGGAGAGGATACTAAGGAGTAAAGAAGGATAAGCTATGAGGAATAAGAAGAATGAGGGTTCAAGATTTGAAACAAAGTCTAACTAAAGAGAAATAATCTACATTATTCAAGGTAAGATGACCCTTTAGTTCATAAAATAAATTTAGCTATGATCTATGGTAAGATAAAAAGGAATTAGCTTGTCAAGAGGCATGTAAAATCTTGAAAAATTGATTATGAGAATAACTAGTCATTCTTCTGTATAAAACTTTCTTAAGAAGGAGAAAATTTCTTCTACCCAAGCCTAAGAGAGATTTATATTAGTAATAAAAGGATTAATATCATTCTTTTTTATGTAATATTTTTAATAAAATCATACCAAAAATATATAATAATATTTTACCCATGAATACAAAGTATATTCTATGATCATATGTTACTTATTTGGCTTTGGTTATAGATATATGTAGAAGATGAATTTAGAATAGTAATTTTTTATTTAAAACACTTTTTAAGCAAGACATCACCATGTTATGAAACAAGTTAAAAGTATGTTAATTTCTATGCCTTGTTGGTTAACTAAACATGCAAGTATTAAGAAAGGGTTATCATGATAAATCTTAAGAAATTTGTTGAACTATAGGAATACAAATTTTGTTAAATTCAACTATCATAACTTAGACAAGATAGTCTATTTTTCTTATTATATTTTCTTAGAAGTTAAATCTTTATTAAAATCTTTATTCTTTCTAAGCTGAATGGATGTATGATAATATATACTGAATGCAATATTCACACCTTGCTTATGTCATGATTAAGCAAAGAGTTCATGATATGATAAACCAAATAATGGTTGGAATCAAGACTTGGTTTCATATTTTTTATATGAATTTATTTGTTTGGAATGCAAATTTAATGTGAGATATAAAGATTGTGTTTTAAGTTACAATTTTAGTTGATAACATGATAACATAGAAATATGTGTTTTATTATTAATATCATGAATGAAAAATATAAAAAATATCATGTGATATAATTTACACCCTAGTTTAAGCCATAAATCATTAAACAAAACATAGAAATAAACCAAAAATCCTAAATAATATTGCAATCAAGCATCCCTTTGCCTCTGGTTTGCTTGGGAAGCATGGAACCATAGCTTGGCTGAGTCCTAAAAGGCATGGGTTAAACTCTTAAGAAAACCTAGTTAGTTTCTAAGGATGTGTGGCCTTTGGTTTCTGATTGGGAAGCCTATGAGGGCTTGATTTAAGGTTTTAGAAAAAGGCGAGGTTGAGTAGGGATAAGCTGGCAAGCATAGGGTTTGTTATAACTAGAAGTGCTAAGATTGAGGTTAAATCATAAGGTAAACATTTTATGAATAATTCATAATCTTTAGTAGAGTTAAAGTAGAAATTAAATATTCTTAGATATGACTATATAAAGTAAGATTTATCTTAGAATTAAACTCAAAGGCTTAAAAATAATTCATAAAATATGAACATATTATAGAAGGTCTCAGTGTTATGCTAAGAAAATTCTATTAGTGAATATTTTATACACAGGATAAATTAAGTTATGATTAGTTAAGATCTTAGCTAAGATCTTGGAAGAAGATAAAAGAGCTTAAAATAATACTTAAGAATATGCTATGTTTTGAGGAATGAAGAAATAATGTAAAGATGTTAGCTAGACTCTCAAGTTAACTAAGTTCTTTAGGTAAGGTCATAAGTAACACTTTTAGGCTCTTAGGTCACATGATCACATGCTGAATGTAGATATGGTGAATATGTGGTAGCTCAAGAGATTTCTTAGGATGGGTATGATGACTTAGGGTTGTTTTGGAGGTATAAGGGTCACTAATTATATTTTTAAGAAGACAAACTTAGTTGTAATGACATTTAGTTAAATATAAAGCTTATGAATAAAAGTCAAAGTTTTATTAACACTAAGGTTAGCCTAGATAGACAAGATCCTAAATAAAATTAGGACAATACTAAATCTAAGAAAAATGGCCAAGATATTCTAAATAATTAAAATTACAATTTAATAAGAACTTTAAAACAATTCGATAAAATGGACCCTTGATTATACACATTCACTCAAGAGAGAGATATGTTAATTATCTTAATCCTTTGACCTAAAGGTAGTTATGCATTGATAGTTGATCTTAAAGAAGAGTGTTAGATTGTTTGTTAAGGACCTTAAGGATTGACTAAAAGCCATTGTATAAATTATTCTAGAAGGGAAAAATTATTCATTTCATCCCAATAGAAAGTCATATGATATACTATATTATAGAATAAAATATATGTGATTTTTTAGGACTCTTAAAGTCATACAGGATTGGCTCATTTGATTGACATTGCCTTGTGGAGTGTTAGATTACGTGGTGTGCCAGATGTGTCAAATTTTAACATGATTCTTTTGAATAGGAGAATATATCAGATTAAGAAAGAACATTAAGCATCTAATTAACCAAATTATAAGAATATATATTGACTTAGATGGTATATAATAATGTCTTATGATAGTTAGCAATTAATTTCTACATGATTTATATAATTGCTATATATATATATACTAATTATTGCATGTTAATAGTATAATATGACTTAAATATTTTCTATTGAGTCACCCAGTTTATCTTCTTTATATTTTTACAAAATTAAGAAGTTAGAAGTTGTGTAAGAATTAAGTTGAAGATTATTAGAATGAGTGCATTAATTAGGAGATCCATCTTTTTTTATTTCATCATCAATAGTATTGGATAGATACTTACCTGTCATCAATTGTATTTATTTGGACATAAGACTATATTAGATTACCTTATTAGACTTGATAGTTATTTATTATAATTTTCATTAAACTTTAGTAGTTATTATGATATTTTCTCAAAATAAATTATAATTGGGGTTTTTCATTTATTTTATAGATATTTTATTTAGGCTTTGATCATATGAAAAATAAAATTTTGCTGAATTTTTAGTATGATATTATATTATAAATTATAGATATGTTTTAATGATGTAATTTCTTACAATTTGGTTACACTCTTGTGATTAAAAAAATTAGTGTAGTGATTTATTTTTCATGTACTTTCTCTCTTCTCGATTATATTAATTTTTCACATTCTAATATTATAACAATCACTAAATCATTTAAATGTCTTACTTTTTTTAGACCTAATACTTAAATCAAAGCATGCAAATAATGATGTTATGTCAAAATATAAGTTCATAAAGAAAAAGACTCCATGCAATTATGTAAAATGCTCAAAAATAATAATCAATATCATACATACATTATAGTTGTCCTTACCTACTTGCTCTAATCGGGAAACTTTTTATGCTAGCTTTTTCTTTCCCTTAACTTCTTGAGTCACTATAAATGAAAGCACAACCTAGTTTTGCTTAGCAACAAACCTAGCAAGTGAAGGGCTCAACCTAAAGTTTCCTAATTTTTTGTGACAAAATTCAATTAGTCCTTTCTCTAAGGACATAAGTGTGTCAAATGCTAATGTTCTAAATTAGAGGTTCTTGATATTGTATAGTTGGAGCATGTTCCCCACTAGTAGTTTTCACTTTTAAGAAGATTTTAAGTAATAAATAATAGTGTGGACTTTGGATATTAGCTATTTTGGAAACCATCTTAATAACATCACTCCAAACCTAAGTTGTATTTCTTCAATTTTTTTCAGTAGATCTTTTATGACACTTATTAGGGCTCCACCTAATCATATTCATAATAACATAGGTAAATTAGAGATTATTTACATAATAAATTGTAAGTGATGACATAAAATTTTGGATAAATAATGTAATAATAAGATAAAATTTAAACATTAATCATGTACTCATAATAATGAAATGAAACATTAATAAAAAAAAATAATCCAACCAAAAAAATATGGATAAATAATCCCAATTTAATAAGCACAAC
Organism: Vanilla planifolia; assembly: GCA_023846275.1. Taxonomy (NCBI): domain Eukaryota; kingdom Viridiplantae; phylum Streptophyta; class Magnoliopsida; order Asparagales; family Orchidaceae; genus Vanilla; species Vanilla planifolia. Next base: position 6,280,196 of record CM043870.1, read on the forward strand.
ACCAACTCTACAACTTGAGATAAATGACCAACTATTGTGCTAACTAATAAATAGCATTTGCATCTATTATATTTAAATCTCAAACTCTCTTTGCAATTGAGGTATTATTTATGATATAAATATTAGTAGAACTCTAAAGAGTTTAATAATTAAACTATAATAAGTAATAATATATATAGTACTATAATACAATAAATAGAATAATATCATGATAACAAACAAACTAATAATTATAAAATAATTTATGATATGAGAGAACTAATATATATAATATTATAATATAAAATATGAGTAAGAATGTTACTTTAAATGTATAGCACTTTAAGTTTAGCACCTTCTGCATAGTTCATCATTTAAATTTTAAAATTTGAAATTTAAATGAAAAGATTTGAAATTAGATATTATCTTGTATATCTTGAATTATGAGATAAAAGGTTTTATGTGGTATCTTTTATAGCCTTAAAGATGAATTGAAAGCCATGCTTATATAGTTATATTCCCAACCTTAAGATAGTATAGATTTGCATGAGATATCTCAAAAATAAGAATTAGTAAGTCAGAGAAGAAAAAATGGATTAAAAAGAATAAAACTAACCTAGAATGCATAATCTTTTTTGCTAAAGGATAAGATAAGATAAGATTGAATTATTATAACCAACTTAACAAGATTTAAGGAAGGGTTGGTTAGCTATATAAGGTTAAGATGATCTAAGGTTAGACATTTTCTACAACTTATAACCATTGCTTTCTTAAGGAAATCCAGTCAAGGAAGCCAAGGAAGATAAGTCGAGAATAAAGAAAAATAGTAAGAATTTGGTTCATGAAGATGAGAAACTTTCATTTTGGTATAGACCTCTATTTGGTAAAAAAAAAAAGGTAAGTGGATCCTCATGTCTAACACTTAAATATAGATTCATTCTAAGAGTTTAAATCAAGTACTTTGCTAAATTTGCATACTACAACTCTCAAGTTACTAAAAGAATTAAGACTCATGCAAATCTAAACATGACTTTAGGCTTTATTCGTAACTTACCAAGCTAATCTCATGAAATGTTAATATATAATTAGATGTTATCATTTTAGAATTATAAAGTTTTTTTAGGAATGCAATGGATTTACAATTGATGCTATAGATAACATGATCTTTGGTATTTATCACATGTTATGATGACCTTTATGGAATATTTATATTGGTTTATGGTTTATTACTTACTATGATGAATTCTTGAAATAGTGGTTTGTTAAATTTTCATTTAGTACATGTTAAGTATGAAGTCTTATAATAAAAGTTGTCTAAATTCTTTAATCATGTCTCATAAGATAGAAAATATATCTTTGACATGTAAAAAATATTTTATTACAAATACACTTATTATGATAACTACATATTTATATTTCTTTGGAAGAGCTAAAATTTAATCATGAAGTTATGATTTAGAATTTAATTAGGAATGATCAATATTACTAAATAAACTTCTAGTATATTAACTTAAACATAATTTAGAAATTATACTATAAAACACTAAAATGAATCATAAAAAAGATTTTCTTCTAAAACTAAATTTAGGAATGGATTTTTGCAAACAAACAAGGTTGTTTGTCCTTGGTTAAGATTTAAAGATGAGTAGTAGGGCTCGCCTATAGGAATATGATGCATAAAAAGACCTTAGAAGGAACCATGGATGCTTTAGGTTAAGAGAGAACTTTTGAGTTCCTTGTATAAAGGGCATGAGAATTTTGTGGTGCTAGGCTTTGCCAATAGGCAAAAAGCTTTCTTAAATTCTGGCTAAATCTCATTGTAGCTTAGATAAGTTAAAGAATTCTAATGAGACTCTTAGATCAAAAAAAAAGATAAGGATTAGACAAAAACATGAAAAATCTAATAGAGAAGGATTATCTTAAATAGACATATTAGGATTTGATAAAAACATTTAAGGTAGTTACAGATAGTAGAACAAGATTTTAAAAAAATCTTAAATAGCTTAGCTAATGGAATAAGGTTTTGAATAAATCTTAAGATCATTTAAATGATAAATCAATATTATATAACCTTAGATAAATATAAATAAAATCAAATAAATGATGTCATAAGAAAGTTTATTTGATGATGACATGGATAAAGATACATTAGACCTCAGTTGATGGATGACTTAAAAAGAGTTAGACTAGTTGGATGTATCATTTAATAAGAATCTTATTAGGTATGAAGGTTGCATTCTTCATTTCTTATGACATTGTAGGAGGATTGTAGGTGTGCCTAAGCATAAGGTGATGGAGTGTCATGCATTGCATAGGAGTCCTTAGATCCATGTGATTTATTATGGACTATCAAATAATGTGTAGAGAATTATGGATGGTTGATTGCCTTTATAAGACATCTTAAGAGACTATGTATGTATCAAAGTACTTGTTAGAATGTTGTGTGATTTATGAGGACTCCTATAGCCTTATGTGGTAATCTTATATGATAAGAGTTTCTTGTAAGAGATGTTAGGTTATGTGATGAGATAATCATTCTAGACTTACTTTGAATATCTTATGGGCCTAAAGGGAGTGCTAACTTATTGGTGGATCAATGTGCATTCTATGGGTTGATTATGGTTCTGTTAAAACTTGACACTCCTTATAAATTTAAGATAGAGCTTATGGTTATGGTTTTATGCATTGAACCAGTTTAGTAGGTTATGATATTTTATTGATTCCTCTATTTTATTAATGATTTTATTCTATTATTATACTACTACATGTATGTTTTATTAGCAAAGTTTAAAGATTTTTTATTAAACTTAGCTCAACCCCCTATAATCTACAAGTATATAGGGTTAGGAGCTAACATATGAATTGGAGTGGGGGGCATTATAATAGAAAATTTAGCATATTATTCACTCATATATATTCTAGATAATGTTAAGGTTTTAGCTATTATTCATTTTTAGCATTATCATTTATATTATTAGACTTTAGAAGTATAAAACTTTATGATAAACTTTGATATCTATTTTATATTATTTTATTTTGTATGATAGATTTAGATTTAGGATGGACACATATAATGGTTATTTGATATTGTGAATTTGTATGAATATATTTTCTCATAAGTTTTCTTTGATGTCATATACACATCAATATATATTTATGAGTTACTTAACCTAAAGTAGACAATTACTTAAACCAACTAAGCAACTAATTAATGTAGAAATATGTTTTATTTGGGTGATATGTCATGAGCTTGATGATCATATTAAGGGATCATGACTCCTAATTTGAATGTTAAGCCTAGGGAGTAAAAAATAATTAACCAAATTCATTAACTAGTCCACAAGCTTAATTGCATATAAAAGGGAAAAATTATACCCGCTGAATTCGAAAATTTTACCAAGCATGTGTTGATTCGATTATGTGCTTTAATCATGTTAAGGTAGTATCAAATGCTGGAATTGTTTAATTTCATAAATTGTCAAATTGGGGATCGGATGAAACTCCTTCGGCGGAAATTTTGATTGAACCTTAGGAATTAGTGGCATTATTGAAACATTAGGATAGTATGAACATCGAATTTTGTTTCTCCTTGATCTCGGTCGCCAGAAATCGACGGGGAAAACGGAATTTCCCGGAGGAATCGTCGGCTAGGGTTTCGCGGGCGCCGGGCGGAGGAAGGAGATGGATTAAGTAATTACGGTTTAATTATTTGAGTAATTATAAGTATACAATATTTATTAATAATTATATGTGGCGTGGAAGAGGAGAAGCGGGAGGAAAATTTAATTCGGAAAAATTAAATCCGAATTTTCAGAAATAAAAATGTGGGAATTTTATTCGGAAATTTATTCCGAATTTCGGAAATTGAGAAAGGGCAGAATTTGATTTTTGGAATTTCAAGAAAAATGCAGTAATTAGAATTTCGGGATTTTAAATTCTGAAAAAAATTCAGAAAAAGGAAATTGGGATTTGAGCGATCTCGAAAATTCTGGAGATCCGTATGTAGAGTAAAATTCCCTGAAGTAGGAAATTCAGATTTAAATCAGTTAATTAGCAAATTAAAAATATGGATTATTTTGCAAATTGCTACCTGAGCATGCGAATGTGGATTTTTTTGGCATACTTTTTTTATATATATAGATAGCTCAGATCGTCCCATACCAACCTGAGTAGCCTACGAAAACATAGGATATAACACATCATTACACACCTACTTTCCTTAACAATGTGGATCCCATCTCCCGGGTACACTGTCAAATCAGGTTCATGACTCCTGAATTAACAGATGGACTCGCGCAATGTTACTCCTACTAGACCCAATACTCCTAACCCATACTGGTAGGAGAACCGATCTAATAGAAGTCTGAATCCCCACGGTTAAGTTCCATAGTCATGTAATGACCTCACCATCAAAATAAGATACATAATATCCACAGATAAAATATGGCACTCCACACACCATACCACCAAGACAATAAAATAAAACAGTGAATGGAACTACATCACAAGAATGAGATCCAAGTCCAACAAGTGCAATATCATCCAACCAGAAACATAAGTCAGGATTACCCTCACATATTACATGACATAAGAATAACAGTTTTCCTAAATACATCCAATAGCATCAATCACACTAACCAAATGTCTCAGAAAATCACAGATCAGATATCCTCCACTAGCCTGCTGACCACGATCCCACCTAATCTGGGTGGCGTCAAGTCTGCCGAGCCGCTGGAAAAATATAGATAATAAAGGAATGAGCTACGCCCAGTAGGAAAGACAGCTAGTAAAAACTCACATGCAAGAGAAGGATAATAGCAAGAGTATAGGAATACAGCATAACAATGTATGGTGGAAAGGCACTCTCAGTCCCAGACTCCGACCAACCACAGTCACCCCCAGTCACACCAGAGTAGCTCTCCTCTGGGCTTCCAGGTAGCATGCCAGCGGGACACGCCCATCTCTGCGCACGCATGGCGCCTAGGCAAAGCATGCCAGTGGGAATGCCCACTCGAAACACGCATCACAACGCCTAACACCCGACACCGCAGCGTCTCTCGTCAATCAATCTTCTGGAGACTATAGACAGAACCAGTCACATAGATCTCTAGCCAACGTGAGACACCCCTGCCACCCTCAGGCACGCAAGCCTACACACTTGGCTAGCCACGGCGAGTCACCCCTGCCACTGCCACTCTCAGGTGCGCAGGCCTACACTCATGGACCAGAAGAGATCGACTCAGCCACCGTCCCAAGAAGTCCTCTCCCAACAATTTCCATAGAAGCCACGCCCCTACAGTCATTGCCAAGCTTTAACTCTAAGATTCGGCAACATGTGTCCAGATACAACAAGGCGCATACCAGTCCACATGTATACAGTGAAAGCTAAGTCTGAACCGCACAGTTACCTACCACAACTACCCTAAAACATCATATAGGGTCTATAGTAGTCCGGTCCAATATGCCAATCCGTGAAATATGCCAACACTGAGTAAACTGACTCAATCCATGCCATTGCCATCCAAGCAACACAAACTGTACCAAAATTCTGACTGTTTCTGCAGCACCCAAGTGTCACACTTCTTTCCAACTAATTCAGCTGTACTGAATTTATTGGTAATTTCCAACAGTCAATTTCAATTGGCTACGTGATTTCCAAAAATCACCTTTTTCTCATTTCAGGAAATTTTTAAATTCCAAATTTCCCTTTTTCTGAATTTTTCATAATTTAATAAATCTCGAAAATTCAATTACCGAATTTTCCTAAATTCCAAAATCAATGCAAATTATTGATTTTAGCAGCCTAGGAAAAATGGGGTGTAACAGGAGTGGTATCAGAGCCCTAGGTTAGGATAGTGAGGTTAGACATGATTAGAGCCCTAGGTTAGGATAGTGGGGCTAGACATGATCAGAGCCCTAGGTTAGGATAGTGGGGCTAGACATGATCTGCCCTAGGTTAGGATAGTGGGGCTAGACATGTATAGAAGTTCAACCCAAGGTGGGGAGAACTGTTGGTCATTTTATTATACTATAGTAGTCCGTATGCCAAATGCCAAATGACGACTCTAGTGCCAGATTAGTTGCTTTTGACAGTATGGCTGGTACCAGGAGACTTTCCGCTCATGGAGCAGCTAGAGGCAGACCTGTATCTGCTACTCCTACCCCGGAGACGATCCCAGCATTGCCAGTTGAGCCAGCCGTGGATCGTTGGATCGATGCCTTCATGAGGATGCGTCCGTGGAGCTTCAGTGGGTCGGCTGACCCAGCGGTGGCAGATGACTGGATGGCTCATATGCTTGAGCTGTTTGATGCCTTGGGATGTCCATTCGGCAGGAGGGTAGTACTTGCTGCTCTGGTATTGGAGGGAGAGGCTGCTACCTGGTGGAGAGGCTAGCGACGCGCTGTGTTTGGGGAGGTCCAGAACAACGAGATAGCTTGGGAGGACTTTGTTGAGGCATTCAGGGAGTGCTACATTCCGGCTTCTGTCATGTCTCAGTTCAGGAGGGACCTTATACACCTCAGGCAGGGCCAGATGTCAGTGAACAACTACTTATCGAGATTCACATATCTGGCGAGGTATGCCGCAGAGCTGGTACCATCTGAGGAGGCAAAGGAGATGGTTGGAATTGATAAAAGACTATGAGCTGGTGATAAATTACTGCGAGGGCAAGGCTAATCCTGTTGCTGATGCTTTGAGCAGGCACACAGTTATGCATACTATGTTAGTTTGTGACTCTATACTAGACTTGGATTGGGATATTGAAAGATGTCAGGAACAGTTGTCTATTCAGAGACTGGTTCACAGACTCAGCTCGTTGACTATTCGGGCTGACTGGTTATTTGAGATGCGTGATCTTCAGCTTTGTGATGAAGAGCTGAAGGAGAAGTTTGAGTTGGCATCGCAGGGATTGGGAGGAGACTTTGCTCTCAGAAATGACATTTTGAATTTCAGGGGTCGCTGGTGTGTGACATCACATCAAGAGTTCAAGGAGAGGATCCTTCGAGAGGCTCATTATGGAACTTTGGCTATGCACCCTGGAGAAGTCAAGATGTACAGGAATTTGAGGAGTGTTTTCTGGTGGAGAGGTTTGAAGGCAGATGTTGCTGCTTTTGTTAGGAAGTGCCTTACATGTCAGTAAGTTAAGACCGAGCACCAGAGACCTGGAGGATTGTTGCAGAGATTGCCGATTCCGGAGTGGAAATGGGATGACATCACTATGGACTTTGTGACTGGTCTTCCTCGTACCAGACAAGGTTTTGACGCCATTTGGGTCATCGTGGATCGATTGACCAAGTCAGCCCATTTCTTATCAATTAAGAAGACGGATTTAGCGGCACAGTTGGCAGAGGTATATATTCAGCAGATTGTCAGATTGCCTGGGATTCCCCCATCTATTATTTCTGACAGAGACGCCAAGTTCACATCACAGTTTTGGAGAAGCTTACACACTGCCATGGGTACACAGTTGAAGTTCAGTACTGCTTATCATCCTCAGACAGATGGACAGTCTGAGCGGACTATTCGGACCTTGGAGGATTTGCTACGCCTGAGCGTACAGACTTACTCAGCAGATTGGGCCATACGATTACCCTTGGTAGAATTTGTGTATAATAACAGTTTTCAGGCGTCGATTGGTATGGCACCTTACGAGGCACTGTATGGACGTCGGTGTAGATCTCCTCTTTGTTGGGAGGAGGGTGATTCCAGGAGAGTGTGGGGACCCCAGATTGTGGAGGAGACCACAGCAGAAGTTAAGTTATTGCAGGACAGATTACGTACTGTGCAAGATCGCCAAACGAAATATTATAATCCTAAGCACAGAGCTGTTGAGTTTTCTGTGGGAGATAGGGTATTCCTGAAGATCAGTCATATGCGGGGTCTATTCAGGTTTGGAAAGCCTTCTAAGCTTCGACCTCGTTACATTGGACCCTATCCTATTCTGGAGAGGATTGGTGAAGTGGCTTACAGGTTGGCACTTCCTGAGCATCTGACTGGGATTCACAATGTGTTTCATGTTTCGAATCTCAAGAGATATGTGCCAGATCCTTCTCATTTGTATCGGTGATGACCTTCCTGGTTTGCAAGTGGCACCAGATTCTTCTTATGTGGAACTGCCAGTTCGCATCCTCAAGGAGAGCAGCAGGCAGCTGAGGAACAGGTCGTTTCCTATTGTCAAGGTTCTGTGGAATAGACATGACGAAAGGGAGGCAACCTGGGAGCTAGAGCAGGATGTTGCGGAAAAGTGGCCGGAACTTCTTGCTGAATTTCGAGGGCGAAATTCCTGATAAGGTGGGGAGATTGTTATAACCGGTAAAATATCATATATTTAATCTTCAATAATTCAATTGTGGCTTGGATGATTTCAGATCGACAGTAAGATGAGCCAGGAGCTCAATTGGAGGCTATTGGAATTTCTGAAATTTTCTGGGGATTTTTCGGAGCACCGAGATAATTTTTAAGTAATTTCCCTATTTAATTGGATTTATTGGATTTTTGGAAATTCGAAAATTAAACCGGAAATTGGTTTTTTTTACCGCGCGTGAACCGGACCGGAGCGGTTCAGCGAAGGCGGGGGCGGTTCGCCGAGTGCGTTTGCGCGTGCGTTTGGATAAGCCGCGGATAAGCGGATCGGACGGACGAGATCAGCGGGGGAGATTAACCGGCTGATCGAGTTTAAGCGGCGTCATTAGAAGGTCAACCGGTGCTTAATGGGTTCTTAACGGGTTATTACAGGTTTAAGCGGGGTATTTAACCGAAACTGTTCGGCTGTTAAGGTTTCGAGCGGTGGCCGGAGACGAGGTGTTCGCGGCGAACGACGATACTTTCCGGCAGCCTTTCAAGGGGCTTTTTGTACCTGGAGGTTCGCGGGACCGAGGAGAATCGATTGGTACCGGTTTCGTTCAGCAAGGAGCGGCGATTAGTCACGTGCGAGCTTCACCGTCGCCGGAGAAGAAAGGTAGGAAATTCAGATTTAAATCAGTTAATTAGCAAATTAAAAATATGGATTATTTTGCAAATAGCTACCGAAGCATGCGGATTGTGGTTTTTGGAATTGATTAATGCAAATTACTGATTTTAGCATTTTAGGGTTTTCGGAAAATTATACCCGCTGAATTCAGAAATTTTACCAAGCATGTGTTGATTCGATTATGTGCTTTAATCATGTTAAGGTAGTATCAAATGCTGGAATTGTTTAATTTCATAAATTGTCAAATTAGGGATCGGATGAAACTCCTTCGGCGGAAATTTTGATTGAACCTTAGAAATTAGTGGCATTATTGAAACATTAGGATAGTATGAACATCGAATTTTGTTTCTCCTGGATCTCGGTCGCCAGAAATCGACGGGGAAAACGGAATTTCCCGGAGGAATCGTCGGCTAGGGTTTCGCGGGCGCCGGGCGGAGGAAGGAGATGGATTAAGTAATTACGGTTTAATTATTTGAGTAATTATAAGTATACAATATTTATTAATAATTATATGTGGCACGGAAGAGGAGAAGCGGGAGAAAAATTTAATTCGGAAAAATTAAATCCGAATTTTCAGAAATAAAAATGTGGGAATTTTATTCGGAAATTTATTCCGAATTTCGGAAATTGAGAAAGGGCAGAATTTGATTTTTGGAATTTCAAGAAAAATGCAGTAATTAGAATTTCGGGATTTTAAATTCTGAAAAAAATTCAAAAAAAGGAAATTGGGATTTGAGCGATCTCGAAAATTCTGGAGATCCGTATGTAGAGTAAAATTCCCTGAAGTAGGAAATTCAGATTTAAATCAGTTAATTAGCAAATTAAAAATATGGATTATTTTGCAAATTGCTACCTGAGCATGCGGATGTGGATTTTTTTGGAATTGATTAATGCAAATTATTGATTTTAGCATTTTAGGGTTTCCGGAAAATTATGCCCGCCGAATTCGGAAATTTTACCAAGCATGTGTTGATTCGATTATGTTCTTTAATCATGTTAGGGATTTGTATTATCAGCGTTGCCATTGAATTAGTTAATTAATTGTTGGATTAATCTCAAATCTCATAATACGGCAACGGCGGACGGGCGAACTCCTTCGGCGAAAATTTTGGATTGAACCTTAGAAATTAGTGGCAATTATTGAAACATTAGGATAGTACGAACATCGGATTTTGTTTCTCCTTGTTCGCGGTCGCCGGAAATCGACGGAAGGATTGGATTGGTCGGCGAATTGCGTCGGCTAGGGTTTCGCGGGCGCCGGACCGAGGAAGGAGAAGGGTTTAGATTAATTACGAATTTATTTAATTAATTAATGGTATTTATATGTGGAATTTAAATTCGGAAATTTATTCCGAATTTCGGAAAAAGGATATGCGGAAAATTCAATTCGGAAATTTATTCCGAATTTCGGAAAATGGATTAAGGGCGGAAATTGATTTTTGGAATTTAGGAAAATTCGGTAATTGAATTTTCGGGATTTATTAAATTATGAAAAATTCAGAAAAAGGGAAATTTGGAATTTAAAAATTTCCTGAAGTGAGAAAAAGGTGATTTTTGGAAATCACGTAGCCAATTGAAATTGACTGTTGGAAATTACCAATAAATTCAGTACAGCTGAATTAGTTGGAAAGAAGTGTGACACTTGGGTGCTGCAGAAACAGTCAGAATTTTGGTACAGTTTGTGTTGCTTGGATGGCAATGGCATGGATTGAGTCAGTTTACTCAGTGTTGGCATATTTCACGGATTGGCATATTGGATCGGACTACTATAGACCCTATATGATGTTTTAGGGTAGTTGTGGTAGGTAACTGTGCGGTTCAGACTTAGCTTCCACTGTATACATGTGGACTGGTATGCGCCTTGTTGTATCTGGACACATGTTGCCGAATCTTGGAGTTAAAGCTTGGCAATGACTGTAGGGGCGTGGCTTCTATAGAAATTGTTGGGAGAGGACTTCTTGGGACGGTGGCTGAGTCGATCTCTTCTGGTCCATGAGTGTAGGCCTGCGCGCCTGAGAGTGGCAGTGGCAAGGGTGACTCGCCGTGGCTAGCCAAGTGTGTAGGCCTGCGTGCCTGAGGGTGGCAGGGGTGTCTCACGTTGGCTAGAGATCTATGTGACTGGTTCTGTCTATAGTCTCCAGAAGATTGATTAACGAGAGACGCTGCAGTGTCGGGTGCTAGGCGTTGTGATGCGTGTTTCGAGTGGGCATTCCCACTAGCATGCTTTGCCTAGGCACCATGCGTGAGCAGAGATGGGCGTGTCCCGCTGGCATGCTACCTGGAAGCCCAGAGGAGAGCTACTCTGGTGTAACTGGGGGTGACTGTAGTTGGTCGGAGTCTGGGACTGAGAGTGCCTTTCCACCATACATTGTTATGCTGTATTCCTATACTCTTGCTATTATCCTTCTCTTGCATGTGAGTTTTTACTAGCTGTCTTTCCTACTGGGCGTAGCTCATTCCTTTATTATCTATATTTTTCCAGCGGCTCGACAGACTTGACGCCACCCAGATTAGGTGGGATCGTGGTCAGCAGGCTAGTGGAGGATATCTAATCTGTGATTTTCTGAGACATTTGATTAGTGTGATTGATGCTATTGGATGTATTTAGGAAAACTGTTATTCTTATGTCATGTAATATGTGAGGGTAATCCTGACTTATGTTTCTGGTTGGATGATATTGCACTTGTTGGACTTGGATCTCATTCTTGTGATGTAGTTCCATTCAATGTTTTATTTTATTGTCTTGGTGGTATGGTGTGTGGAGTGCCATATTTTATCTGTGGATATTATGTATCTTATTTTGATAGTGAGGTCATTACATGACTATGGAACTTAACCGTAGGGATTCAGACTTCTATTAGATCGGTTCTCCTACCGGTATGAGTTAGGAGTATTGGGTCTAGTAGGAGTAACATTGCGCGAGTCCATCTGTTAATTCAGGAGTCATGAACCTGATTTGACGGTGTACCCGAGAGATGGGATCCACATTGTTAAGGAAAGTAGGTGTGTAATGATGTGTTATATCCTATGTTTTCGTAGGATACTCAGGTTGGTATGGGACGATCTGAGCTGTTTATATAAAAAAAAATGTATGCCAAAAATCAGCTTAGGAAAAATGGGGTGTAACAATATCCCTTGTCACATAATAAATAAGGTGATGATGATTTTGTCAATATAAAATATCATAGTTATAAAATCCTTTAATTTTCAACACAAATCATAAAGATAAACCTTAAAATCAGGTCAAGAAGATTATAAAAAAGTATGATTAAAATAAATCACGTCAATTTTTAAAAAAATATTATTAATACATCAAAATATTAAAATAATAATAAGATATTAGGAAGTGTGTCATGAGTTTAAAATTAGTCAAAATAGTTTTTGAGCATATTAATAAAAAAATTCTCTAATATGAACTCAATTATATTGAGTTTATAATTTTAAGAGATAGATAATTTCTTATGAAATATTTTTTTTAAAAAAATTACGTATTTTTAAAGATATGAGTATAATTATAATATCAAAAGATCACTTAAGCTAAATTTAAAATTTTAAAAATTTTGGCTTAGATCAAATCTAATTGGCGAAATATATATCTATAAATATGAGAATATCCGTTCTTCTAAGGAAAATTTATGTTTATAAAATTTTAGCTTAAGTCAAATCGACTAGTAGAGGACAAATTTGCAAATAATAGAATTTTAAAGGGGCATAATATAAATTTGATTAGTTAGAGCTCCATCAGCTTTCATGTGAAAGGAATATTTGTTTGGTATTATGATAATGGCTTAATAATTGTTATTTAATCGCAATTATCAGTGGATTAAATATGCATGTGTTGGAGGTCAATTTTTTTTATTTTTTAGTCTTTTATATTATAAAGTAAAATAAATAACCAATAATTTCTTATCACATTATAAGATACCAGCTCTTTGTTTCATGCATGAGTATTCTTGAGTGAGCAAATCCAAGTGTTTCCATCTCCAACAAGGCTACTTCAAACTCAAAAACACATTATTATCATACTCCAACTTAGAGGGAAGAATTCTTGTGCTAGAATCTAACATCTCTAGTGAAGTAAGAGTTAAATATTAATTTCAATTTTTATCTTATTATGCCATACAAGTCTTTAGATTTTGATGAGGAGAGAGGAAGAGAGATAAGGATGTTGAGGTGACCAAAGAGAGATATGAGGTGTTAGGTTCATGTGAAAAGAGAAAAGAAGTGTCGAGTTCACCATAAGAGGATTTTGTTTTAATATGGTGGCCTAAATCATCTTGTAAAAGAGCTTATGTAGGAAGGCTATGGTAGAAGAGTAAAGATATCATACTAGTTGATTATCTGGATTGTACTAATATGAGGAGTACTATTATTGTGGCATAACAGGGTTCATCATATATTACTAAATGCATATCGTAGTATACGATAGGTGTATATTTAAAGAAAATCAGTTAATTTTGAAAGCTTGAACTAGTTAACATATTGTACAATACGATATTCATGTTATATTAGTGTGTTATTAAGATGAAGTCAACTAATCGATGAGAGAAAGAAATAAAGTAAAATAAAATTAAAAAAATATTTAGTAGTCATACAATACGATTAAATGTATCATCTAGACAAGCATAAGAACTATGTTAAAAGAGAAGCAAAATAAGGGATGGTATAGTATAACATGGTATATCTTACTATACAGTATGGTGTATTATATTGTATAATAATCTTATAAAATTAAAGATTAAATTAGAAAAACAAATTATGTAATAAGAAATATAAGAAATTGTATGATATGATAAAGGTATCATATGAGTAGATTGTGTGATAAAAATGATTTATATAGTTGGATGTATAGTATAATATTAAGATTATATTAATACTATATATTTCAGTTTAGAGGATCATATGATACTATTAATAAATCATACAAGTATTATCTAAAGTAAAAATCTAAGATGTTTGAAGTAATTTATGAGTATAGAATGACTTAAGAAACACACTATTCTTAGAATATATGTTGACCATTTCATACATATTTTATAGTAAGAAATTTAAAGAAAGAGAGAATCAAATAAGAAAATTATATCGAGGAATCATGCACATAAATTCGATAACTTGTGATGTAGCATAATAATATTATTTTGGTAGTCTTTCATATATTTTATTCTAAATTTTCTTAATAAATAGTTTCTTGGAATGTAGATAATTCTATAACATGTGATGTATTCCTTTTGGATTGTTTTCTCTTATGTTAAAAAATGATTATGTTTTACATCTCTATATGTTCTCGATAATATTCTATATTATTTATCACATGGTTTACTAAGTTTCTGGTTCATTTATTTATTTATTTTTTGCTACATGACAATATAAAGTTGGTATATATACATATATATATAAAATATGAAAATTTGATATGATTATCTAGTAATAAAGAAAAATAATATTTTGTATAATAACACTATGATACCTTACATGTATACACAATAATATCATTGTCACTAGTGCTATAATATCATATATGTGAAGGTCACAAACACCTAAGTGTGATTAAGACTACGATACCCTATATGAAAAGTCACTAACACTTTAGTATAACTAAGGCTATGATATCTTTTATATGAGATTCATAAATACTTTAGTATAATTAGGGTTATAATATATTCCACATAAAAGCCACCAACATTTTAATGTGTATAAGGTTATGAAACCCTTTTACCTAATTTGATCAAAATAAATTGAACCCAATAATTACACAAATATTGGAAATTAAAAACAATAGATAAATTAGCATCCATATTTTATTTGATTTACTTTGGTGTGGTTTCATAGTAATATATGTGTTTTATCGTCGTGACTTACGACATTTTTATATTTATTTATTATACTTTCATGTTTCTTTTGTCATTCATTTTATATTGGTTATTGTATTTATTTATTAAAATCTATAAAACTCATTAAGTCTTACATCACAAGTCATGTATTAGGATATGCATCCATTATATTAAGATTTACAGATTTTGATGTTATAGAAGAGTACCATGCTCTTGAGATTTGAGAGTAGCAATGTTGGGTTTAAGTTGGATAAATAGGCATATAATAAAACATTAATTTAAATGTTATACATATCTTCATATAAGTTGTATTTAGATTATATTATGTTGGTAATATGTTGATGTAGATTTTATTTTAGTTGAAATTAAGGATTGATTACACAGTCAAGTCTCCATCTAGGGTTTAATATTATTACATAATATTTTATCTATGCAAAAACTTTGATCTTCAATTAGATTAAGAAGATGATTAAGTGGGGCCCTGATAATGGCTTTAAACAAACTATGCACAAAATGTTAATATCTTGTACATATCATGGCCTTAGCCACACTATATACAAATTATTGGTGATTTTATAGAATAAAAGATGTCATAGTTTTAACCATACTATACATAAGGTGTTGATGACTATATAGCTAGAAGGTATCATGACCTTATTTAATAACCAACTCTTTAATAATTTGCTTAGCCATTTTATATAAATTATGGTCCAATTATGCAACCATATTCATATCAATATCATTGTTTTTAGGTAAATCAACTAAATAAATAATATCATGAATGTACAAAATGTGAATAAGATGCTAGATAGCCAATGCTATGGGTGAACTACATGTGAAGAAGATTTTAGATAACTAATGCACCACAAGTAAACCACATATGAAAAAGATTGTAGATAACCCTGTCATATAAACATAAAAAACCCATATAATAAACATAATTAAAATCATTTAAAATCCTAAATAAATTATTATTATAATTACATCACAATTACCACATTCATTTAAAGTGAACCTCTAAGTTAATAATATTATGTAACAAAATAAAGCAAATGAAAATTAAAAAAATAATCATATTTTAATTTATTAATGTTTACATCACACTTGCCACATTGATCTACTTATGTTTAAGGGTAGAATGTCTCTTTTACTCTCGTCTTCATTAATTTTTTATAATAAAATACAAACACATTACTAATTAATTCCCTTATTTTTAAATATTTAACAATGTCTTATTTAATTATGCTTGATCTCATACCAATTATCATATTATACTATTAATATTTATCTTTATAAGCTTCCCAAATAATTTCTGTGACCCATATTAACTTTACCACATGCTTTGCATTTTTTCCATATTTTATATTTTAAATTTACTTTATTATATTATTATTTTGTTATATTTTTACTCATTTTTATTTTTCTTGTGTTTTTTATTAATTTTCTTCTTTTTTTGTTTATTTTATTTTACTTTATTTTATTTTTTCTTCTTAAGTTAATTAATAAAGTAAATATTCTCTCTTTCTTACTTAAACCACATAAATTGATTGGTTTGATGTCTTAACTAGTCAACTGAAGGTTAAATAAAACCAGCATTAAGTTGGCACCTATCATGCATCTCACCAATGCATGTGCACCAATTTAGCCCCTATGTTAAACTGTTTAACATAATTTGGTCCCCAATTCAATTAGAATAATCCTTCGTATAAACTGAACCAATTATTTCTTTAATCTCTCCTTCCTATTCCACACGTGTGACCATTACCTTCCTCTTGTTCCTATGATGAAGATGATGTTCTGTGTCTCCCACCAAGAGAGTTGAGCTCCTTCACATCTCACTCCCACTCCTCTTCTCGCAAAAATTTGAGGGCACACACACAAACACACACTGCACAAGAAAAATAATAAGTGCCATAAAATTACTGCATGGTCAAAGTCAATAAGAAAATATTTTTCATAAGATAATAAACTTACATTATTCTACAGCCCACCTAAGTACATACATGTCCACAACAAATCCTTCCCATCTTGAAGCAACATAAACAGATTAACTTTCAAAATTTATTACAACTAAAACATTATGTGATACAAAATATTTTTTATTTATGTATATGTTTTGTCTATAATTACTAATAATTGTTGATGCATGCGTCTAATCTATATATATATCAATAGCATCATTAAAATATAGGCATAAATTTGGTTTGTGTTGTATATAAGGGGGACAAGTAATAATTTTTTATTAAAAAATAATAAACTCATATGCAAGTATAAGAATGACTTGGATATATGATGGAAATTCTAACTTATAGTTTCAAGAGAGTTAAAAAAACTCAATCACTTCTATAGCTATCAACTTATGCAATAACTTGCATAAAAATAACTACTTATTTCATTATTGGCATGTACTTTGTGTCAAATATTAAATTGCTCTATCAATAAACTAAATAATCATTAAAAAGCTCATGTGGGAATTATAAAAAAGTTATACACTTTTTTCTTATGTGTAATCATTATCTCAATTTGTACACATGTCTTGCATAAGGTTTATCATATATTTGATTTTTAGATGCATTTCACATAATTTCTTCAAATTTTCTTAAGTTTTGCCTCTTTATCGTCAAGTGTTTGCAATAGTTGAACAATATTCACTTCAAAGAACCTTGTAAAATCCATCATTAAAATAACATAAAACTATTTTAATAATTATATCTAAATAAATTATATGTTGTAAAAATAAAACAATTATTGTAATAAGTAATGTAATACTAAAAAATTATTACATACAATGAGAAATACATTATTAAAAGCATAATTATGAAATTGTACATTCTAGTTTCTAAAGAAGTAAATCGAACATTTTCTTTTCCAAACTTTTACAATTTCCCAACTCATTATGATGCTTAAAATGTGTTTTAATCCAAATTTTGTCCTACATCCCTCAAAACCATCAATGCAGTTCTCTTGTTTAGATGAGCTTCAATAAGGTTTGTTATCGGTATGAAAGCATCTTATGATAGATCTTCAATACTTTTCTTAGTGCATCAGCATAATTATATTAAAAAATTTTATTAAGTATAGTTTTAACATATGTAAAGCAATTTCTCAATTCCTCAATTATCTTTTCACCATCGATAGTAGTGAACCATTTTTTATGCTTTAATGAAGTTGCACTAGTTGTCAATTGCTAGCCATAGTACACTTATCATTACACATTTTGTGTTGTATTTTCTTGATGAAAAACTTCACTTCCTAAGAAATAAGTACCTTTGCATTAAGTCTAAATGTAGCATAATTATTTACTTCATTACCATGATGCTCATTAAATGGTTGCTTATTATGTGGAGACTGAGTTGGATCAACATTTCATTGAGATGATCGACTATGGTATACACATGCAAATGTGTTTCTTATTAGATCATTGATGAAGTTGTAATATGTAAAAAGCTTGTAATGTAATGTGCATACCTCTAGATTCATCTAAATTATATGATTTCATAATTAATAATAATAATGAATAAAATTAAATATTTATTATATAATAAAAGACATGTCTATAATAACTCCTCTCAAACATCATCATTTGCTTCTGATAACCCAGTTTCATAATTCCAACCCCAAGCACTTTTTGTGGCAAGGTTATAGTGTTTTTTTAACTCTATTTTAGATTCATCCACACATCCTTAAGTTAATTATTTTTATTTTACTAATGGATCTCTAAAATGCAAGTATTTTTTCTTATATAGTGATACTAGTTAGATTCTCATTAACTAGACGACTATTTACAAATTATTTATATAGTAACATAAGTAAAATTTTTTTATTAGACTCCCTCCAATTTTGAACTCAAGTCTAATGATTTTTTGAATTATATTGATCTTGGATTTTACACTTATGGTACATCATCATTATCAACATGGTTTGTAGATGTCATCCCTCAAACATGAATTAGAAATTTAAGAAGGGATGATATAATGTGTATTTTGTTATATCTATTATTCATTTTTATTGTAATAATAAACAATAATAATATCTTTATTAAAGGAAAAAAATGTTAACTAAATTTAAAAAATTAATTTATAACAATTATTCATAAATTCTTTAACGAATTTAAAAATCATATAATTAATACATAGAGAAAAAGTTCTCTTAAGATATAATTTTAAATATTTATAAATCTAATAAAACATTATCACATTATTATTTTATATAATTAACATAATTTAATATATGTTAGTATAATTATTTGAAGAGTTGTATCTAATTGTTTGATTTTTATTTATTTTTATCTTTATAAATATATATTATTATTATTATATTTTTATGATAGAATATAATTACATTTAATTTATTTTTTGTGCTTGCTACTTTGAGACCAAACTGGTTTGACCAAAAACTCTTTTCAATCAAAAGCTTGGTTGGATTTGTTTAATGTTTTAAGTTTTTTAAGCTTCAGTTTGTTATCCAGATCTTTTACTTATTATTATAGCTAAATTTGGTAGATTTATTTTGTAGTTTGCTAAGATATATAATGAGATTGATTTGTAATTGCTTACTTTTTTAAATAAAGATTGCTTTGACATTTCATTTGGTTGTTGTAATATCTATTCCTACATCATAAATAATTAATTTATAATATAAAACTTATAGTTTAAATTAAAATATATTATAACATCATTTTTAGTCATATCTTTTGATAGTTTATAATATAAAAATTAAATATTAAACTCATAAAATATAGAAAATCACTTTTAGCTATAACGAGGGGCTATAACGAAGATAGAAAACTGCTCATACCTTTGGCATTTCTTTTGTTTCTTGTAGCACCATTGTCAATAACATCAATAATAATTTTATAATATACAAATTATAGTTTAAATTAAAATGTACTACAACATCATTTTGAGTCATACTAATCGATAATTAATATTATAAAAATTAAATATTCAACTCATTAAAGGTAGAAAAGTATTTTTATGTGTAACAATGAGTTATAATTAGTAGCTAGTATGACAAAATAGGGACAATTAATATGCAAAATAAGAAATATGTTGCATATGAAATTTGAAAAGCTACTATGAACATAGTTTAGCAAAACAATGCCACATTTATCTGAGTTGAATCACAGTTTATCAAACTCAGGCCATTGATAGGATTGATAGCAATGGAATGGCTGAAGACGTAAAGTTTTTTGTTGTGACAAAGTTTAATCGAATCCAAAAAGCTGTATTAGTAGAAACTTGGCCATGAGAGTCATTTACAATAACTTTAGCAAAATGTAAACTTTTGTCGGAAAATAGAAAAGGAGGCGATGATGAGAGGTGATTGAAGAAGAACGTACATATCTCTTCTTATAAAGCTCTACATCAAATGGCTTAGCAGCAAAAACATTCGCTGCCAAGAATTCTATAAAATTTTATTAGGTTGTTTTTTTCATTGTTGCTTGAAGGGGGTTGAAATCACCAGATTCGACATCACGACTTATAAACAGCGAGCACAAACCGACTTGCAAAAATTAACATGGATTCTCAGTTGGTTAATATTATAGGGTTTAAATTTTCTCAGTGGGGTTTTAATTACATTAACCCTAATTTATGTTAATTGTTGTTTAAAACAGTGGATTTTGAGTTAAGTGCATTAATCTACTTAACCTCATCCTACTAAACACCCGTTAAGTGTCTCATATTGTCGAGAGAGTTTTGGAAGGATTTAGAGTTTTTTTATTTTTTTAAATAAATAATTATAAATTCTTAATAATTCTTGTTTACTTTAAATATTCACATAAAATTCAAATAAACCTTATGAAATAAGTAATAATAGATTAGTTTAATGAACTCTATCCAATAATATAAACATTTTTCAAATATAACATACTTGATAAATAACATGTTTTATGAGATGAAATTTAAAACTTATTATTTTAATCAACTTTATTAAAAATCAAAATCTAAATTCTATTAATCAAATTACTTAGAACATCTTGAAAAGAAAAATAGAATGTTGATTTATTATATTATTGGTTATAATTGATCACTCCTATTATGATTTAACCTTTCATAATATCATTATCGATTATCATATGCTTATGATATTGCTCATATGTTGGATTCTCATGTTGCATTTATTTTTATGTGATATTATCTTATTAGTTTATCTATTAAGTTTTATAAGATCTAATTAGTATTAACATCACAAATCATATATTCATTATACCTAAAGATATGGACTATGATGGTGTGGATAAGTATTGTACTTATTAGTTAGTAATGGGTACTATATTGTATGGTGTTGGGGTTTGAGGTTTTTGTGGATTGTAGTATTATGTGCATATTGATAGTATTTTGTAGTAGTTAGTATGTCTTTAACATTTTTTTAAATCATTTGTCTATGTTTTTATTTATCGAGATTTTATTTGAGTTATTTATGTGACCGATATTGACACGTTTGATAAATTTCACATTTGTTTTACCATCAGGTCCATTCCTAGGTTTTATGTTTCTTTATACCTTTATTCACTTGTGTTCAAAATTTAATTGTTATTAGTTTTTGTAGATTAATTATGTGAGACCCTTACACTTACCTTTGTCTTGCTTCCTCTATCATTGTTGTTCCTTCTTCCTCATCACCTACTCTCTCCACCTCTAATTCTCATTTTTGATGAACTTGTACTAAGGCTTAGTTAAGATCTAATTACAAAATTCGTATCCTGCCTACATCTTTTGTCAACAAATGAGCATAACCTTATTAGTGTTTGGGATTTTTTAGAGATGTTTACAAAAGACTTATGTATAAAGACAATAAGTAAAATTAAAGTAAAAAAAATACATAAAAGTTCAAATTACACATTTTTAAAAAGCCTAAAAAGTGATAAAGAAATGTTATCATTAACAAATATTAGTTCAAGAAATTATTCTCTCATCTCCTTATAATAGAGATGCAATTGATAATTCATTATCAATTTAGAGTTATTATATCTCAAAATTTTCACCACCTATTGATGTAGGATTGATTTAAACTTCTATTATGGTTTAAATTAGAGTCTACAATACTAAAAAAATTTAATATATTATTAGAGAATATGAAAATATATTTTATACCAATTAGGTTAGGTGATGCACACGATATTTTATGATTATTCAAAGATTGGCATTCTAAAGTTTTAGCATGGATTTTTAAGTTGAATAGGTGATAACACCTCAAGCATTAAATATAAAATCTTGTAATCACAACTAATTTTACACATATAAAATAGATAATTTAAGACAAAATCTATATAGAGTATTTTAATAGAAAAAAGTACCTCTAACTTTATGTTACTATTGAGAAAATAAAAGTTACTAAAAAGACACCATTTTGGTGATGATGTAATATTATTCCATAAGTATTAGCTTCAGGGGAACCAAAGTGGTAAAAGGGTGATGTGGTAGTGATTTAGGTTAGAAGGAGAGCTTAAGATGTTGGCAGAAGTGAGAATTTATTTGGTTGTTAGCTCTCTCAGTAGAAAGTCTCAGCTTTGATACTAGCTCTCATAAGTGATTTGGTTGTCAACTCTCCAAATGGAATGTCTCTTATCTTCTATCATTATCTCTCACATGTAAAATTGGGATTTCTCCAACTAGGGTTAGGCATACACACTTTATTAATGAAGGTGAAAGCACAAAAAATAATATTTTATTCTAACATTTTTTATGTCCTATAACCTAATAAGTATCCTTATTTATAAAGATCTTAAATATTTATAAGTAATTTTTTAAATAAAAATAATAAAAAAGCTAAAAAGTTAATTGAATTAAGTAGTTCCCAAATTGGACATATGTTTTAGTCAATGGTAACAGTGAGTAGTGAAATGGTAGGTAGTGAAACAGATGGGTAGTGCGACAAAGCTATTGGTTTGATTTTCAAGTAAGCATAGGTTAGGTGAAACATAATTAGTTGGTAGAACTGACAGGTTGGCATGGGTCATCGTTGGTTGTTGCAAGTCATCAAGAGTGATGGAGCAGTATGGGTCAAACAGTTTTTTTATGTCAATTTAGGTCATGAGGGCATACAAGTCAGCTTAGGCTACGGAGATGATAGTAGCAAACTGTAACAGATGTTAGCATGCAATGAAATCAATAAAAAAATCAATTTTAAGTATTTTTTTAGATATTTTCAACCAAAATTTACATTGGTGAGTTATGAAAACAATATAATGTCAGTGAATATATGTTTGTGAGCTAATGTTAGATGCTCTTATATCATCCTCCCCAAGTGAGAGAGAATTTACATCAGTGGTATTAGGGTGATGAATATAGTAGTGTTTTAATAAGTGTAGTGTGACATGACATAAGATATCATTAGTAAGCTAGAAGTTTTCGATCAGAGGTTTGCCCTTTTAACGACCTAAAAATTTTTTAAGTTTACAATCTTTGGTTAGAATTATCTCATAATCTAAAATTTTCTTTACATTGTTCTTACCCTCGAGGTTAATATAATGGTAGGATTAGGTTCACTCAATATGAGAGAATCATGATCAAATGACTCACTAAGTATTAGATGTGGTACCTTGTAAGGACTAAATCCTTAATATTAATGATTATGGTAATTATATACTCTTTTAGCAAATTCAACACATACATATTAGTTTCTAGTTTTTGAATATTCTTAAAAAAGTCTAACTTCAACACTTGTAATTTATTGTAAGTTTTAAGAGATATCTATTCTAACTTAACTCTAATTATAACATAGTCTCTTTTATAAATTTTTTTAATAATTCTCTAACCTTGGTGTGCTTCTAGTCGTCTTATAGTTATGGGGTTGTAAGAGTGCACTTAACCATAAAATTTTTTATATTTTTTAATTCTTGTTCAACTTCCTTATCAAGTATTATGTTTTTTTGTTCTAACTTTTTTTGTTAATTAACACTTTTTGGGTTCATAATCATAAATTTCTTAAGACAGTTTGTAGTTATATGTCCTTTTTTCATGACACTTAATATAGACACTTTTAGATTGGGTGGGTTAGCTTAAAAAAGATTATGAAGAAGTGGGTGCTAATGCAAGTTTGAGAGGTTTAAAAACTATAATGGATGAGTTATGTAAAGTGCGAGTATGAGTTAGTTGAGAAATTGTGTTACAAGCTTTTAAAGAGTTTGGCTCATCACTTCTCTTAAAATAAAAAAAATATTTTTTTTTATATTTCTAACTATGTAATAGGCTTTTTTAAGATAATAATATTTTTGAAGTTAAGCTCAACCTGTATGTATGCCTTTAAACTTACCATAAAATGGGATAATAATATATGCTCAGGTTCGTCTATATTGCCTCTAATCTTAGTATCTCAAAACTAGTTAATGTATTCCTCAATAGATCTATCATCAGAAAAATCCTTTTTTATTTGTCTAATATTTTGATATCATAAATTATTGGATCAAATAATTTGTACAATTTAACCTTAAGATTTTTCGAAGTTTATTGTACCTCTTCATCGTTGTCAATATATTATCACTCTTAGTTTTTAAGGAACCTAACGGCAGTACGAGTGAGTTTAGTTTTCATAAATTGATATTTTTTCACTCACTAATTTAGTTCCAATTAAAGTAATCATCTATACTAGTCTATTAGTTGATATAATATTTAAGATCATAGCTATCATCAAAAAGTTGAGATATCTAGTTTTACATTAATGATATACTCTCTATCTCAATGCCTCTTAGATCTTTCCTTCTCATTAGATATATCTAGATCATCATTTTGGTCTAATTCATTAAAATGTTTGTTTTTCTTTTATGATCATGATTTTTTTGGATATCTTGGTCATATTTATGAGAAGGATCATTATGTCTTTTATGGTTCCTATGTCTCTTATGATTTTCTTCTTTTAAACCATTGGGTGTGGGACTTCTTCTCTTATTATCTTTTTCTCTTTTAGGATTTGATTCACATTGTTGGTTTAGGAGGATTTGACCAACCATCTGAGTCAATTGGGCTATTGATTATGATATTTCTAACATAAGATCTTAATTTAAATTTGTCTTTAGTTTTGAATAGATTATTGACCTAGATTTGTCATTTGATAAGAGTTATCAAATATTATAATCATCTAAAGATTTGTCAAAGAGAAGGATATATAAAAAAGAAAATAATATGATTTTTTTTTAAATTATTTTCTTAAAAAATTGTGAAAGTAAAGTAATTGTAATTATAGACCATCAAAGCTGAGATGGGGTGTGCTTCCAAAAAAATGGTGAGTGATCAGGGTTCTACTTTTTCTAAACCACCTCCTAAATAAATCAAAATAATTCTTAGAAAAGATGATAAAGTCGTATTATTATTTGTGTACCATCTTCTAAGACAATATTTACTTAAAACCAACTAAGAGTTATTTATATATATATATATATTTTTTTTTTCTTTTCTTTTTTTAGTAAAAAATAATATTATCTAATATCAAAATTAATGTAGAATAAAAATTATATCTCTAATATTAAAGTTGAATACACTAAACAAAGAGACTTTTTTTAGTAAAAAAATCATAGTCTGTGATATTAAAATTGATATCAGGTAGATTTAAACTTTTACTAAGTTTAAATTAAAGCTTATAACATTGAAGATGTTACATAGATTATTAGAGAATATAAAAATATATTTTATACTAATTAGAGTTAAGTAACATGTGTGATATTTTAGAATTATTCAAATATTGATATTCCAATACTGTCATGTAAGTTTTTAAGTTGAGTATGTGGTAATACCTTGAGAATTAAATATAAAATCTTATAAACTAGTTTTTTTTGTCATATCCAATTTTACACATAAATTTGAGAATTTAAGACAAATTATATGTGACATTTTTTAATTGAAAAGAGTAATTTAACTTTATATTACTATTTAAAAAATATAAATTACTAAAAGAGTGATGTCTTATATTTCATATCTGTTGGCATTAGGATCCCCAAAGTGATAAAAAGAGTGACATAGTGGTGATTTAGGTTACTAGGAAAGTTTGGGGTGTTGATGAAAGTAAGAATTTGTTTGGTTACTGGCTCTCCCGATGGAAGGTCTCTCACCTTCTATTATTTTCCAACAAGGGATTTGGTTGTTGGCTCTCTTAATGGAGGATCTCTCATCTTTGATCTCTATTTCTCACAAGAAAGTTATATCTCTTCAATTAGGGTTTATCGCATACTTTGTTCATAAAAGTGAAAACATATAAAAAAATTATTCTTTCATTTTTCATCTCTTACAACCTGGTGAGCATCCTTATTTATATATATCTCAAAAATTTATCAGTATTTTTAAAAAAAATGGGAAAAAAATAAAAAAATAATTAAATTAAGTAGTTCCTAAATTTGTAATACATTTTCGGGTTGTGATAACAACGAGTGACAAAATAATGGGCGATGAAATGGCAGGGTGATCAACAGACAGTTGCCAAGTTCAATTTTCGGGCAAGCACTAGTCGTTGCAGGTAACGGGTAGATGTGGGTCTTGCGCGTATCAAATAGTGTTCCCAGGTCAATTCAGGTTACGCGCCGATGCGGGTCAGCTCAGGTGGTGGTAATGGCTACTGACGGTGGTGGTGAGTGGCAGATTGTGACGAAGCATTTTTAAATAATTTTTAGCCAAAATTAACACTGATAGACTTTTGGAACTAGTACGACGCCAATAAATATGTTTTTGTGAGCTAATGTTTGATGCTCCTGTGTCACCTATCTTATAAGTCCTCTATTAATACATGTCATGTTGTTTATTTTGTATGATAAGATGCTCACAATCTATGCAAAAGTTGGATTAATTGTGAGCACTACGAGCATCTTAAACTTGATGTAGATTTGATTATTTTGCAAAATCTAAGTTAATATTTATATTATTAGAAATACAAAATAATGATTTTATCTCTAAATCAATTTATATATATATTTTTTCAAAAAATATTATAAAATATTTTTTTGTAAATTTAATATGATATTTTATATTTTTATTATTTTTTTAAATCGACCATTTATTTTGAATTAAAAAAGCATTTTTCAAAATCTTTTCCATATCCCCCCATCATTTGTCGCCTAATCATTGAAGGCATACGCGGCACGATTTCACCAAGTCCATCTTTGCTCGGCTAGGGTTTCTGTTATTGCTGGTGTTTCGGGCTCCTGCCATGGCTGTGGCTAATCAAGCAGCTGCTGGCTGGAGCTTCCCTTCATTGTTCGTTGGTTCCCCGTTCAACCAGCCAAGAACAATGGCGCAAAAAAGGAGCAATAAGGCTTCAGCCCTGCTTCATACTTCGTTGACAGCGACCTCAGCTGGTTTCTTGGGACCAATACGAGGTCTTATGCATCCTATGTCTCTTTAACAGAAGAATTTCCATTTCAGCAACTTGAATGTCGTGTGCTTAAGTGGATATTACTACTGGCTTTGATATTTGAAAGCAATGTGCTGCTTGGTTTTTTCTGTCGTGAAGCTCCAAATTCTAATCATTTTATGCTTAGCTTTCTCCTGAGTTTTTAGTAGCGCTCCATCTTTGATAGGTCGGCAGAATAAATTGATTTTGAAGTTAAATTGGTACGTGGGAAAACATCGAAGCTTAACCAATCCCTCTGCAAGGTTTTTCTGCAACATTGCATCAGGAAGAACAGGCTTGGACAGATTTGTTCGATACGCATCTGATGGAGAAACGAAACAACAATCATTCACCTGGCCAGCTAATCAGGTTACCATCCACGGTTTAGGAAATTTATTTATAAATTTACTTAGTTCTATGGGAAACAGCCTTAAATTGTCATTGCAATTTTAAAATTTTGCAAGAAGCACATAACAAGCTATATTTAAGAACATAACAGGCCACATTTGGTTTCTATTAACGTTTATGGTCCATTGCCAATGCAGTTCATTGTGTGCATAGAAAAATGATATCAATTACGAAGCCAATGGTCAAGCGAAGCTTCTAGTAAAGGGATGTGAACTACCATCTTTTGGATAGTATGGAAACATAACAATTTATACTCCCTATAATGTTCTGTTGATAAATATCAAATGGATTTTTGAAATGATGCATGGCCACGAACTATCTGAAACTGTAATAATGCGTTGATTCCCAAAGGTTGCTGTTTTTTTTTATTTGTTGAAATGTATGATTCCTATTCATACCTTTGGGTGGGCAGACTGAATTGTTAATTTGAGTAGTTCATTCTCTCCTTTTTGTACATTTTAGTAATGTTATTTTTGTTTCTCCCATGTGGCTATTTCCTTGTTTTTTAATTATTGGAGTAAACAGTAATACTTTTATGGTTATTATGTCTCAAATTTGGGTTTCTGTTGGTGAAGGGTCCAAGTTTTATGTGGTTATATTTCAGCTTTTATTCAAAAGTTATTTGAGTAAACAGGATTATAGGGATAGATTTTGGTTAACTAACCATTAACTTCGAATTTTATTGCTTTTTTATGGTATAAAATGTTTGCTTTGTCCAACTTACTGGTATGCTTTTTTGGAAAATTTTTAATGTATATGATATTCCTTTTTTCTTGCTTTTATATGGCTCCTTTCCATTTGGATTTGAAGTCTGCATCGTTTTACATATTGTAGACATTAGTGGCCAGAAGTGTACTTTCATTTATATACAAAGAGTATGATGGCTATATGTTTATCTAACAAAATAATTGATTTGTTTTGTTCATTGTAGAGGCCTCGGGTATGCATTTTAGGTGGTGGTTTTGGTGGCTTATACACTGCTCTAAGGCTTGAATCACTTGTATGGCCTGATGACAAGAAACCTCAGGTAACAGTAGTGCAATATTCTATAATTTCAATGAGATGATTAGCTTCTTCACATCAATATTCTGCACCTAATAACTTTTTTATTCACTGGAATTGTTTTTTTTGTTTTTATATATTAAAGCATGTTTCATTAATGCTATGCCTTATTCTAGAAAGGAGCATGATTCTTTTATTCTAATTTCCAGTATTTGATGGCTTGCATTCTTATTTTACCTTAAATGTTTCCTTTCTAGTTGTTGTTTTACATGTTGCAATTCGTGTCATGATCTTAGGTTCTGTAGATACCACCAACCTAATGTGTATTATCATTCTTAGATTGTAATCTGTTGTATCCTGTCAATTTATCTGAATTGCTGTACATAACACTTTGGTTAGATAACTGTAAGCAATCCTATATTTGTTTAACCCATAGTTTATTGCTATTGTTTAATCACTTATTTTTCAAACTAGCTTGTTTTCTCTGTTATGCTTTCTTATCCATTTTATTTTAACCCAAAATTCTGTTTATTAGGCTTGAACTTCTACATTTACACTTTAGCATTCAACATGTCTAGTTTTTTGGTGCATTCTATTGAATCTATGCAAACAGCAGTCCTATACAATATTGTATTGGATTTTTATTATCATATTGTCAAGGAGGTTTGAGACTCTTCACTGTTTTAATCCATTCATTTCAGTCCTAGCAGTACCTTCCTTTTTAGCATGCTCCCATGTTGGTTGACATTGCTTGACGTCAAAGAATTCTATAGCTTTATAATGGTATCGTTGTTATTTTTGTAGTCGTATAAAATTGCATGCTGTCTGCTCTGGCTTTATTTAGCTAATTCTTTCATGCTTTGATGCTCAAAACTGCAATTGTGAAGCTTCAATTTGATTGCAAAACTTCCAGTCTGAAGCACCAGAAAGCTTATTCAACCCCCACAGTTTTCATTCCTGTTGAAAATTGTGTCCCGTGGATGGCTTGCTGTTTGACTTATCTATCTGCTAACGATTGCATCTTTGTAAATGTACATTTACATATTATTTTAAATTGGTGATCTTTTCCTATACATAATAATATTGCATCTTCTTGACTTGCACATCCATATCTTTTTCCTTGCTTTTTTTAGCCCATTTTTATCCTCCTATTTTCCCCTTATTAATATTATGTGTTCTTGCATTTAGCATGTAAAATTTCTCAAATATTGTTAAATGTACCTCAATTAGACTCATTTTAATATACATTCATCATTTTAGCTTCCTCCTTGATATTGCATCTTAATATTGAGATCTCTTGCGATATCACTTATTGGCATTTTGAAGTTAGTGCCAATGATAGTATGGGAAGTAATGCTCTTTGTAATGTAGTACTCAAATGCATGATCAACACAATTATAACGGTTTTGTGCCATGCTAGAACTTTGTGATTTTCTTTTACTTGCAAGTCTTGTGTTAGTCATACCAGATAGAGTTATATGGTTGAACAGGTTTCAACAGTGCTAAATGGTGGAGGTTTAAGATGTTTTTTTTGTCCAGTCTTGTATAGAACATCTCAAGTTTTGAGTCTTACTTTTTTTGAACATAAGATATTATGTCCTATGCATATTTTTGGACTTATGCTACATTGCATGAGGGCTATAGCTCCTTTTGATTATTTTTAACATCAAAGAGTCTAAAGTTTTAGAACTAATGTGTAAATCTTGATTGTATTTGATGTATTGGCCAAAGAATCGGTCCTATCATTGCCTATCAAATTGGATTTTGAGTGTCTTGTTCCTGGGATGTTATCATCTTTTCCTTTCCTACTCTCTAACGTTATTTTCTTCTACATTATTTGGATTGTATTTCTATTTTTTTTTTCAAAATTTTGTTAACTTGACTTATGATTACTATGTGCTCGAGATCTTTTTGTGTGATTGAACTATTTGTTTATAATGGATATATGTGATTACTTGTGCTTTTTGGATATATTTGATTTGGATGTTTACTTTGACTTATATATGTGGCTTATGGAAGATTGATGTTGGATGAGAGAAACCACTATATTGAGTAATAAGAGTGATTAAACTATACATACTAGGAAATAAGAAACACGAAAGATAAATACATAAAATCCAAAAAAGACAACATGCTAGAGATACCCATCTAAAGTACAATCTTAAATAAGAGGGGACCTGAGCAAGACACGGGTTGCTTCAATTGCTAGGCCTACAACCTTTTGGCGGCCTTGAGATGGGGGTACTTGGAATGATTTAATATTATCGACCTTGAATAAAATAAATAATAATGTAAAGGTCACACGAGCTTAGATTTAAAGGCATGGGGTAATCTAACCAAATAAATGCAAAAAATCTAAAAGCAATGAGATAATTGCACATGAAAGATACATTTCAAAATACTAAAGAAACTAAATCATTGGAAAGAAAGCAATGATGAAAACCTAAGCAACACAGGGGTTGCTTCAATGGCTAGGCTTGCAACCTTTTGATGGCCTTGAGATGGGGTGGTTGGAAATGATTTAATATTATTGATCTTGAATAAAATAGATAATAATGTAAAGTTCATACAAGCTTTGATTTAAAGGCATGAGGTAAACTAACCAAATCAATAGAAAAAAAATCTAAAAGCAATGAGATAATTGCAGATGAAAGAGACATTCCAAAATACCAAGAAAACTAAATTGTTGGAAAGTAAACAATGATGAAAACCCGAGGTTCGCACAACATTATGGTTGGAGTGAGAATGAAGAATGTTGAGTTATTCTTGCAGTGGTATGAGAATGTTGGTTGTTAAGTCGACGATAGACTGGTATGGCATTTCATAGCGCTTGGGCCTTCCACCCCTCTTCCCAATACTAGAGTGCCGCCAAATCGACTCATTGAGATTCTTGTTGCAATCAAACTTAAGATTTCATTGAGATGATTAGGAAAATGGTGGATTTTAATTCATCAAAGATAACCTCTATACATGGAGGTAGGCTTCCTAATTTATGGAAAGCTTAGAAGGATGCATAGGTAAAAGCACATAGGGATGCCAAAAGACAAATAGGTAATACAGAAGACAAATTAACTTAGCTAGCAAATCAGAAAATAATTAAATAAAACTATTGTTGGATTGAATTTCCTAGAGTTCTAATAAAATTAAGCCTTGAAACCACAAATTCACCTTGAAAAGCTTCAAAATCAGTTGCCATAAATTGTTCCACAAACAACTTTGTGGAACATGGTCTTTATCTAGTTGACTAGTTCGATGGTGATGGCGAAAGCAAGTCATGGGTTGGGAGGGATCGGGTTGGCATTGCCTTGGATTGGAAGGGATTAGGTCAACTTTGGCTTAAATCGGTTCAAGTCAGAAGCAGGTCGCTACACATGGGATCAAGCATGTCACCCGGTCGCAAAACAGGTTGGGTGAATCTGTGATCGTATTGGGTTGGGAGAATCGCGGTAAGCGGCTGACAATATGGGCCTACAGGAATAGGCCCAATGGGTCACAACTTGGTGCCTAGAGTCCGAAAGGTAGTTTGGGTAAATTTTAAGCCCATAATGCAAGTTTTGGCCTTAAAATTAAACGTACACGTGAAAAATAAATTCCTCGACCGTTGTGTAGAAGCGTTTTTGATTGGTTCATGTGCATTGAAAATCTTGAATGCAATTGGTGCCATCACTAATTCCCTTTGAGCAGGGGAAACTCAACTCCAATAAATCAACTGTTTCAGATCGACTCTTGTGAGTCTAAAACGAGTCCAAGTTCAATCTTTGTAATACTTCTATTGTGATCCAAGTATTCTTGGTGTCTGGTTTATCCTTCCAATGAATACGATAGCTTTGATGACTTTGATTTTTGGTTAATGTAGTTTAATCATCTAGTATTATTTTAATCAGGTCACTTTTCTTACAATGATTAGTTAGTGAACTTTCTATTAAGGATTCACTCTTAAGGGGTGTTGATGTTAGCTTAAGTGATTTATTAGAAATTTTGATTGACTCAATGTAATTCACCAAATTTGAGACGTTGAAGGTATTGTTGATGTTATAGTCATTTAGTAGCTCCATAGTATAGGCATATGACCAAATATTTTTGAAGATTTTGAATGAACTGGCACCTCTTGCACGTAACTTCCTCAAGTTTCCTGGTGAGAACCTTTTGAACCTCATTTGAATAATCACTTATTGTCATTCGAAGAATTGTTTATGCCTTTGGTGTGCATAAGCTAATCTCTTATGTTGCTCATTACTTAGGTTTATTTTATCTTTAATATTTTTATGAACTTCTTTTATATGATGTATAAACTCTTTTGTTGACTCAGATGTGTGTGCTTGAATAAGTAGTGGAATGAGGTTAATTTGGTTATGAGGTTTGTGCCCATTATATACTTTATAGAGACTCATTCCTATGGATTTGTTAATTGAAATATTGTATGCATGTTCTATATGCAGTAATAGTTAATCCCAAGTTTTCATGTTTTCTCGTACTAAGAATTGTAAATTTCTTAAGCTTCAATTTACCATCTCGGTTTGATCATTGAGTTTGTTTCCATAAGATGCCAAGGGTTTTCTAGAAGTATGAAGTGAAACAAAAGTCTTTATATGTGACTATGGCTTTAGGAGACCCATGAATCTTAATAATTTCATGAAAAGAATCATCGAGCTATGTGTGAAGCATTGAAAGTTTTAAAACACGGGATGAATTTCACCGTCTTTGTAAATCGATCTACTACAACAAAATGGAATCCTATCTTCAATGACCGTAAGGAAGTTGAAGGATAAAATGCATACTAAGGTCCTCTTATGGTCATGAGAGTATTAACAATGAGGTATAAAGTTTGGTGTTGTAGGCATTTTGCTTGGTGATAAGATAAGTCATACACTTGACAACTACTAAGTGATATGTCGTTTCAGTCGTTGCTAATAAAATTTATCTTCAATGGTCATAATTGTTTTGTCTTGTACAATTTGGCCTTCTAGACCTCAAGCATGTGTTTCTCATACTAAGGCATCTCTACGTGAAGTTTGAGCTGTGGATAGTTGCTTGTTACGAAAAAGGTAACCCTCTTTGATTATATTGTCATATGTTGATTTGGTTGGATCGACAATTAGTTCCTTATAAATGGGTCTAAAATCGTTACAATCAGACTGTAGTTCAAGTTTCAAAGCCAGTGATTGAGATAAACAATGTGTTAAGCAAGTTCGCTTGTTTATTAAGGGAATCAGTAACCTCGTTCTTTATACCAGGCTTATGTTTTAATACGATGATGCTTTGAAGAAACTCTACCCATTTAGCGTATTGTAGTTTTAACTTTTTTTGTGAGTGTAAATATCTTAAAGCCTCATAGTTAAAATATAATACAAATTCTTGTGTTAAGAAGTAATGCCCCCAATACCTAAGAATTTGGAATATTGCATAAAATTCTATCATAGCATATTTTCTTTGAGACGTGCTCAATTTTTCATTACAATATACAATTAGTCATCCTTTCTGACTAAAGACTCCTATTCCTATATCCGTGACATCATAAGATACTTTAAAAACAATGAAAATGTTTGAAAGTTGAAATATAAGTGCTTTGGTCATACTCTCCTTAACTTCATCAAATGCTTTATTTGTTATGAGATTTTATTCAAAATTTCCCTTTCTAATATAGTTGGTTACGAGAGCAATGATAGTATTATAACTTAATAAATCTTCTATTGGAAAGTGCTAAATTGTGAGGATTATTGACATCATGAATAGACTGAGGTATTGGCCATTCAACTATTGCCTGTCAGGGCTAGTTGACATTCCATCCTTTGAGATTATAAAGCATAGAAAATTTATATAATCGGTAAGAAAGACATTTTTTGAGATTGGCACAGAGATGGTTTTTCTTAATTGTAGAACAAATCCTTAGATGTTCTAAATGGTGTTAAGGAAATGACTAATGATTAAAATATTGTTGAAGTAAAATATTATGAATTTTTTAAAGTATGGTTCAATTATTTGAGTTATTATCTTCATAAACATATCTAGGGCATTAGATAAGCCTTTGGCATGACCATCCATTAATATAATCTTTTACTTGTTTTAAAGTCAATTTTCTGCTTATCTCCTAGTCGAATCCTAACTTGATGATAACTACTTTTTAAGTTTGTTTTTGAAAAAATTATGGCTTTGCTCATTTGATTAAGCAGATCATCCAAGCGTGGGATAGGAAGCTTATATTTCACTGTTATTTTGTTAATGACTTTATTATTAATACAAATCTTTCAAGATCTATAATTTTTAGGGACTAAGAGAGTGGGAAAACCTTTGTTTAATAATTCTTGAACTTGTTGGGCTAGTTCTTAATGTTTAGTTAGATTCATTCTATAGTGTGGTAAGTTTGGTAAACTAGTTCTAAGTACTAAATTTGTAGCATATTGGATGTCACTTAGTGAGGACAAACCTTGAGATTGAAATTAGATAAGATGGGTTCTATTTTTGGTGGTATGATTATATTTGATACTTTACATAGAACCTCTCTTACTACTATAGCTCAAATAATAGATTCTTCTTTAAATTCCTTATTTACTTTACTTCAAGATATAAATTGAATTTTCTTCTCTTATTTAATAGTTGGTTTATTTTTAAAGGGGTGAATGTGATCTTTAGTAATTTTTTGACCTTGGTGTATGAATATACAAGTGTTAAATCTGTTAGTAAGAAGGACATCATGGTCATACACCCAAGGTTGTCTTAAGATAATACTCCTTACTTCAATGAGGATATCACAAAATGTTTTTCTAATAATGGCCGAATTTAAGTGGTATTATGCATTGTCTTTTGATTAGAATAGAGTTTGGTTAATCCATAAAACAGTGTATGGATTTGGGTGGTGATTAATTCGAGGCACATTACATTATCAGTGAAATGGTGTTGATGTTGTTGCCATTATCTATTACATTCTTATGAACCTTGTCTCTTAGTTTGACAAATGTATAAAAAATCATGGTGCATCTCCAATCTTCATAGATTTGGTTTAGTAACATATTTTTTAGCTTGTACTTCTCTTAGGTTAAGTTCCTCATCTTTTTTTCCCTTATATAATTTATCTTCTTCTTTTCCCTTTACTTTGAAAACATGTCATTTTGGGAGGTTCACTAGGTTTTGTAGTGGGTTTAGGATTAGGGTTTGGAGAAGAGAGTATAGATGAATTGTTAGCGGTGGGTTTAGAATTATTTGTTCAAAAGGTTAAATTAGGTGTCAATTTAGCTCTCCTAGCAAGATGGTTTTTGGAAGCACTCGAACTCACTTGTAATCTTATAAGCCTCTTTTAGAGTGTTGGTGCTACACATGAAAAGTTCTTCTGGACTTTCTCTTTAAGTCCAGTTTAAAATCAAGAGAGGGTAATTAAAGGGTCCTCATTGACACCACAGCTCAAAGAATATTCATCGAAACGAGCAATATTCTCATTTGTTGAATTTCCTCAGGTTAAATGTTGCTATTGGTCTATTATCTGGTTTTTGTAAGAAAGAGGTTTTGTCTCTAAGGATTCCCTTGAGCTCATTCTAAGTTCTTGTGGGGTGGTGATCTTTTGTGGTGACAATTGGTATATATGATTTTTACAAATAGCCTTGCTTGTTTGGCTAGTTGCATGCGGGTAAATAGTACATTTCGCTCATCATTATGTCTAAGCCATTAAAAATAATGATCCATGGCCTCTTTCCACCCTAGATAATCCTTAGGGTTTAAGGTGCTTTCAAAGGTAAGTGTATCATATTTGATAGACTTCATAAGTTTGTCATTGTCATTTTCAAATAGTCGTCTCAAGAAGAGTTCATTGATCTTATCGAGTGTATGATTAAGTGGATAGACAATGTTTGCTTTAGATCGGGTAGGCTTACTAGGAACTTGTTTTAATTGGATGATCTTATTTCCAAATTTTTCTAATTTTGTTTCCACATTTTCCATTCTTTTAAGGAGGGTTTAAAGAATCAATTGTATTTGGTCAAGGTGTAGATTTTCCATATTGTAATTCCTTTTAGAACTTATGCGCATATATTAAATCCTAGAAGAAATGCAAGCTCTAAAGGATTACTTGTGTATTAGAAGACCTTTTTTTAGTAAAACATTAAACTACTAACAACTAAATAATAAGGGAAAAGATTAATTTATCCTTAGACTATGAATGATGCACACATCGTCTCTAATACCAATTTTGATGTCGGATTGATGTTAAACTACTATAATAAATGATTCGAGGGATTAATTTACATATATTAGAAAACAAGAAACACGACAGATAAATATGTGAAATTTGAAAAAGGCAACATAAAGAGATATCCATCCAAGACAATCTTAATTAAGAGTGGAACGCGAGCAATGTAGGAGTCACTTTGATGGCAAGGCCTGCAAATGTATTGCATCATCTCAATAGTTTGTACCATTTTGTTTAGTTGATTGTGTTTTCTTGTATTACATAATTTGGTTAAGACCTCGATAGTCCTGCATCATGGAGGAGTATAACACCATTGTTGTGCTGTGGCACTTCAATTATGACCACCAATTTGTTTTATTTGGGGAAACGTTTTGGTTCACAATGTTTTTTTTTTTTTTTTAATTAACCTTGCCTAGTAACTTTATATACCCATGGATCCAATGATCATGTTTGGCAATTTCTGGAAAAGCAGGTTCTGCTTGTTGACCAGTCAGATAAATTTGTCTTTAAGCCTATGCTTTATGAGCTATTGTCAGGAGGTATGATTTCCTTCATAATTGAGTATTTTCCCATTTTATTTATGTAAAGCTTTTTATTGTTTTATTTTTTACTGCTTTCTGCTCTTTCCTAATATATCTGGTAAATTGTACTGCAGAAGTTGATCCCTGGGAAATTGCCCCAGCATTTAAAGAATTGCTGAAAAGTACTAGCATTCGATTTGTTCAAGATAGAGTAAAACTTTTGCACCCATATGATTCCTTGAATCACTCACAGAGGAATGTTCCTGGAAGTTTACATTCTGCTGGAACAGTGCTTCTTGAAAGTGGCGTACTAGTCGAATATGATTGGTACTATACATTTCTGAGTTGAAAGTTTTGTTTGTTATTGAGCCAGCTTTTTGTTCATAGTACCATAAATGGCTTTTTTCTTTAACTATGGCATAGTAGAATACATGGCCACTAATCTTTTAGAAGTGTGCAAGTAGTACACGTGGATTCCATTTTCTTGGAAGTGTGGAGTCTCAGATGATTTTCTCTCCTGCAACTTGATCTTTCTGTACAAATGGTGTTTTATGATACTTTGACAAGGTACTATTACAAATAGTTGAGCCATAGAAGGTGCTCCAATTGCAGAACATGAGAAGCAAAAAGTTCATTTGGTTTTGTTAAGTAAACCCATAAAACGTCTTTCTTTTTTATTTTATTTTTGATGTGATCTTTCATGGTTGCTTTTTTTTTTATGCATATGTTTGGCTTTGAATGTGTCGTGGTGCACAAGGGCATTTTACTGGTGTTGTAGTCCATACTGTTGCATGAAAGTTGCAATTAACAGAGATCATCATTTTTGGCAGTTTGCAGGAGTGTTTTCTCTGGCTTTGTCAACGAGTTCCAGTAACCTCTCTGTTTAATAAGCCACTTTCAATTAATTTAATGGTTTTTTGGAAGCATATGACTGAACTTAGAAACTAATGTAATGGTGCTCCCTGGATGTTGTGTAGTTGTTGTATTTGTAATGGAGAAGCATGCTTGCAAACTTTTCTTGTTACAACTGTCTTTTTTAGTCATAAATATAGCCACATGCAAATGTTATCATGCATGTGCTTAGTAATTTTCCCTGATAATTATTGAAAGTTATTATTAAAAGAACCGCTATGGTTTATGTTGTAATATGTTTACCAATCCATTCTTATTCATGCTAATGTCGCATGCATTTCAAAATGGGCAGCCAGGTTGGTGTTGGCTTTAGGAGCAGCCGCCAAATTAGATGCTGTGCCAGGATCAGCTGAATTTGCTTATCCTTTCATTACCCTTGAGGATGCCATTGTAAGATAAGTCTGTTTGTCGCATCTCTTTCTACTAAAAATAATGCTCTCACATTGGAAAGTTCCTCCCTGAACATTCTACTGTAGGCATCATTCTTTTGAACCCTATTAACTAATCATGGTTGTTATGGAACTTGTTCATCCCCATTAACTATTACTCTTAATTTGATGTTTGTAATTAGGACGAGTTGAAACTTGTTAGATGCCCTTTATCTCCATGTTATATTCTTTTATCTAGTAACATTTCACCATTATTGATGAGTTTTATTGTGATTTTCACTTTTTTCATGAAGTGTTGTTTCTATTTTTCCACAACAATAGTTTATTTTATGCTTAAGGTCATGCTATAACACTTGTTCTCTTGACCAAACATTTGAATTCTTATTGTTGTAAAAGTTGTTAGCAAGCAGCAATTTTGGGCTGAAGATTGCTTTTGCCTTTCGTTAGAATTATTATTTTTTTTTTACTACTTTTTGTTTCAGTTGTTGCTTTTTTGTGCTTTGTGTTTGCCTTCTGAATCTTAATGTTGATGTTTTGCAAGGTGCCGTTATGAACATCAAGCATGAATGATACAACATTGGTGTATAATCTAAGACATGGTTCAAAAGGTTTAGCAAATGAAATCATCAATCTCAAATCCAGATGTCTTTCCGTGCTTTTAAGTTGACAGCACTTCATCTACTTCATTATTTCATTTGTTGGAAAGAAAAATATACCATATTCTATGGGGAAAATGGGACAGATTTCACAGAGATCCTTCTTATATGTCAAGAATCAAAACCTGAACTAAATTTCGTTAAGCAAGTTAAAAAATGGAGATATGCTGGATTTTTGTCATTTTTATAAAGTAAAACGATGTGAATCCTAATAATTTTTACTCATTGCAAATAATATAAGTGATGCAGACAGAATTTATTTAAGTAATTTCTTCTTCTTGAAATTATAGAAAGCTGGGTTTAAACTTTCTGTTTCTTAGTTGCTTGTTACATGCTTTTTAATTGTCTGCAGAAGTTCTTATATTAGACTTATAGTTTGTGAAGTAATGAACAGAAAGTTGATGAACAGTTGAAGCTTTTGGAAAGAAAGCATTTCGGTAAAGATTCATCTCCTATAAGTGTGGCTATTGTGGGTTGTGGTTACTCTGGAGTGGAGCTAGCTGCTACAATATCTGAGAGGTTACAAGAGCATGGAATAGTTCAAGCAATCAATGTTCAAACTTCAATCTGTCCTTCTGCTCCCTCTGGAAATAGAGAATCTGCTTTGAAAGTATGCCTGCTTTATTTAATATTTTCGCTATAGGCTTTTGAAATACAGTTTCATATCCTTGTATGATATGCACTCTCAAATTCCTTTACATCTCTCAGAAAATGTGAACAAATTCTAATTTGAATCTCTATATTAGATATATCTTATGCTACATGCTAAGTTTTACCCAGCACGTAAGGGAGACAATAGATTGGGTGCATATCTATGTCTATAGAGAGGTGAAAAAGGTTTTGTAGAAACATCAAAAGTTAACCTTCTGCAATGAAGACAAACTTGTCCCTATTTCTTCAATTATTGATCATCGTAACAATTTCTCCGGAACTAATTTTACAAAAACATAAAAAAATTAATTGGCTAGGAAATTAATCTCATTTGTATTGTTTCTTACTGTCTAGTCGCCATGCTAGTGATTGCTAATGACTAGTGATTTCCTATATTACTTTTCTGAAGTAATGCTTGATACCATCAAAACAACTATATCATCATCAAAAAGCAGACACGATGACGTTTAATTTTGAATTTGACTTATTTATAATTATTTCAAAAGACAACTTTTTTTTATTCAAATTAACTAATAAGATTGGAAATGGGTGATGAAAATTTGAAAATGGGGTTGGCGAAGGAAAATGGTCGACGATAGAAGTTGCAGGAAATACTTTCATAAATTGGAGTTTAGCACCGTATATGGATTTTTAAGTGCTTAAATAGATGAATGGAGAAGGGCTCATAAGCCAATGACAAAGCCAATTATTGTAATGATAGTACTTCTCTATGAACTTGTCTTTTGTTTCAAATGCTTTTGTGTGCATATTCTCTAAGCACATTGGTAGTAATCACGTATTTTTGGTTATCTTTTCTCTAGGTTCTTTCCTCTAGAAACACCAAGCTTTACTTGGGTTATTATGTGAGCTCAATTTCTGTGGCTTCTAGTGGCATAGATTCAACTGGTGTCATCAGGACTGAACAAGAAGGGAGTTCTAATGATCCAGCAAGAACCAACAAGAAATATATTTTGGAACTGAAACCAGCTCAAAGAGGTCTTCAGGGTCAGATTCTGGAAGCAGATATTGTTTTATGGACTGTGGGTTCCAAGTCACTTGTACCTGATTTGGAGCCTCCTGATCAGCCTCGTACAATACCTCTTAATGGAAGGGGACAGGCAGAAACTGATGAAACTCTTCGTGTAAAAGGGCATCCTCGAATCTTTGCCATAGGTGATTCTGCAGCATTGGGGAATTCATCTGGAAAATTGCTTCCTGCAACTGCACAAGTAAGGTTCTTGTTTATAAGCTCACTAACTGGGCACCTTGTTTTATAAATATTCTGCCACCTTCAAGTTTTTTGTCTATATGAATGGGCTAATTATTTTTTTCTTTGACAAATAGTTTGACATCTATTAAGGATCTTGTTTATGAGCTCACTGATTGGGTATCTTGTTTTATACATATTATGTCAACTTCAAGTTTTTTGTCTATTGGCATAGGTTAATTGTTTTATTTTTTTGACTTATAGTTTGACATCTATTTGCAAAACTGTATTAATTGCAATGGAATGGCAGATAGATGCTGGCATTTAATACGTGCTTCTCAGACTCGATTTTTCTGTATATCAGAATGATAATGCTTCAAACCTTTTTAGGTTGCTTTTCAGCAAGCAGATTTTGTTGGTTGGAATCTTTGGGCTGCTATTAATGGCCGACCACTTTTACCTTTTCGGTATGTATACTTTTACAGCTTGTTCAAATTAATACGGCTCCTTAAGCTGTTGTACGTTCTGTTTTATTGACTTAGGGATTAATCCAAGAGAAAAAAGACATGTTTGGGGAAGTTATTTTGGATGGGTGTAGGAATAACAATGGGATGGGTTTAATTCAGTTTGACCTAAATTTGGATTTTTTTGGTTGCGTATTTGTTGTCACTCATAATTGATCCATTCCTGCTTTCTCTCAACTTTGCACCATCCCAAATCTCTTGTCACACAACCCATACATGCTTCGACTTATTTTAATCCCTTGCTATTAGTTTCAAGTATCGAGTGAGTGCCAGTATTTTGTTGGCATAATCTTTAGCTTTTTTTTAGATTTAGTGTATTTTTTTTATATTAATAGATGCACAGGTTTATGTGATTTTGGAGGGATCATAGGAATGTTTATCGATTGATCATGTGTGAGAACTTGTTTTTTTTTTTAGATTTGGGTTTTTTATGTTAATTTTATTGACTAGTGGGCTTGGTTGGACATTGTTTTACTAAAACTCA
This sequence comes from Vanilla planifolia, assembly GCA_023846275.1. NCBI lineage: Eukaryota > Viridiplantae > Streptophyta > Magnoliopsida > Asparagales > Orchidaceae > Vanilla > Vanilla planifolia. The sequence goes on from CM043870.1 coordinate 6,322,223, forward strand.
AGCAGTTCCGTGAAAGATTTTGCTTGCCTAAATTCATTCGCATCCTATGAATTTTTAGACACATCCATCTTATTATGGGCAAGGTGGTATCAATTAAATGAGAATGGTTAAAAATTGTCACTTTTAGTTGTTTTCATATGTTTTATGTGTAAAGTTTCTTTATAGTTCATGAATCTCATGATTGTCATCAATTTTGTGATTTTTTTAGCCGTGTGTTTGTTTAGCTGGAATTGAAATTGTTTTATTTTTATCCTACCATTTCATTTCCTTTTTTTGGTTCAAAAGTGTGATAAAACATGCTTAAAACTAGGAGGATTTATCCTTTGCTCAAACGTTGCCCTTGTATTGTTGTTTATTCAAAAGCATTGATTAAGTTCTTGACATGCCACATTATATTTTCTCCTCATGGAAAGAGTAAATGATGCAATCCACCAAAGTCAATATGCATTCATGGGCTTCATCTCTCCTTTGCCCCTTCAAAGGTGTTCACCCTTCATGGGAAGTTGGTATTTTATGAGTCACTTTATCATAGTTTATGTTTCTTCCTATTAATAGGGTCCTACACCCCCATGTTGGATCTTAGTGAGCTTCGATGACTCGATGTGGATGGCCTTACTATATGTGGAGTCGTGCTATGAGAATGATTCTAGGTATCTTTTGTTTGTTGGCTGACACCTATCCATTTCCTCGATTGACATTGTTGAGCCTTTTGTAGTGTCTTTGGTTGCATTTACTATTGCTTTGTGGGTTAACTAGGTTTTAAATATTATTGTGAATGAAGATTTTTTCTATATAGTTGATCTCATTGCTACTACCTTCTTGCCACTTCATCTTTTTTGATAGGTTGCTTTGTCTTGATGATTTGATTTCTTTCTTTGATTTTTGTATTCTTCATATATATGCTACCTCTACAAATTTCACTGGCAATCATGTAACTTGGCATAATCGATCTTTTGATTTCTTGAAAGATGTGGACATCCCCTAGTCAATTTTTGTGTAGTTTTAGATGGGAATCTTAATTTTGTTATTGAGATTTTAATATATGAAATATATGCATAGGCCATATTTCTTGAACATTTGAGTTATTGTAACAAAGGAATTGGTACTAATTAGTGTAATGGTAAAAGAGGATTCATCTATTTGATATAACACACATTCATTCTACAGGATAGGTTCCGTTATGTTAATCTTTGATGTTAGTGTCCAACTCTTTAAATCTAGACATACCAAATCTTTCGCAATAGTTTTTTTGTTACAACTTATTCTGTCTTCGTATGCTATTTGCTAGTAATAATCAAGTAAATCACCTCTCGTTGAAGAAGCATTAAATAACCAATGTTTAACTTGTTCAAATAATCTAAACCGACTCAAGTGCTTGCTTTTTTTTTTTTTTTTTTTTTTTTGAGGTTTCAAAATCTTGGAGAAATGATGACCCTTGGAACGAATGATGCTACCATCGCACCAAGTTTTATTGATGGCTTTACTTTAGATGGACCCATCGCACATGTTGGTAAGTTCTCAATTTCCAATTATTTTTGTCTATTAAACAGTTCATTTAGCCAACATATTTGTTCATGGTTTGTATTCATGTTGCAGCAAGAAAAGTGGTTTATCTCTTGAGAATGCCTACCGATGAGCATCGACTCAAAGTCGGCATGAGTTGGCTCACCAAGTCTGTAGTTGAATACACTGCTTCACTTCAAACCACCATAACTAATGCTCTCTTGGGTTCTTAAGTTTTTCCTACCATTGTATGAGGTATGTGCTCCTTATCAAGGCTTTTTGTCAGATCCTAAGCAGTTAGATATTGGAAAGGAATTTCCTACTTTACATACAAATTTCTTCAAATCAAATGCCTTACCTGTTGAGTTTATTCAATCTTATGATGTGTTCAACAAAAAATATAACTGTTTATAGTTTTTGCTTGTGGAAATGACCTTTTTTTAAGTTGTTAAAATGTTAGTTTTGAAAATGATGAAAAAAAATTACAGTTGTACCTTTTTATTGTAATTTCTACTAGTTTTGAAATCAAATCTATCGTGTGGGTTGATGCATATGATCTAACTAAGCTCTTTCATATATTTTGTGCATTGATTCCTTCATTTTTTTTCTAATCTTTTGCTTATTTATTTTTCCTTGAAATGGAATAATATTGACATCTTCATGCTCCGATTCCCTTGCCCATTTTTTCTTAGCATCAATCGTGATTTCATATTAAACAAAAGTTCAATAAACTCTAGCTTGGATTTTTAGCCTATGACAACTTTTTTCAATAGTCCTTTCTCCCTTGTTATGTTTGACCAACTTGCCTAATCCAAATACTCTATTTCTACATCCTTGAGTGCTCATTTTGCCACCACTACTAAGGCCTACACAACTAGGTTTGACAGATGCCTTTTCTCAGTTCTACGCGAAAGGAAGTTGTGGCGTACATTGCCATTGTTGGCCGTCAAGAGCTTGACAATATTTGGAGCTGAAGGGAGGAATGAGGACTTTTGTATAGGGTTTTGATTGGGCTAAGGGATGATCTTAGTGCTTGACTTGTTTGCCCTTCCCATGGCACAACAAGAATTGTCAGTTTTGTCTTTGTCAATGAGCAAAGTAATGAGAAATGTCACATTCAAATCCAACAAATGCATTTGTTTGGGGGGTTAACAATCCTTTTTAAAACTTTGAAGTTATTAAACTTGAGATTGAGGATGACAAAAAATGATTATTGAGTTATATTATAAAGGTGGAATCACCAAACAAATAATGGCTCTTAGCAAGCTAAGTAGAGAGGCACATATATAAATAGTCTTACATCGAAAATGGATGGAATTATTCTAGATTACATATGTAAGATTGTGACCCTAGATGTTGATGCACTTTTTGGTGACAAAACTTATTTTGACTGTGATAGAATAACTATAATTTGACAATATTTAGACATTGGTAAAGTTTGGTCGTCAGGCTATGATATTAGAGTTATACCTCTTATAGTATGATATGATTTAGGTACGAAATATACAAAATTTGATTAGTTTGTAACATTCGATATTGAAGAACGAGTGATTTTTGAGTGACTTTCTAGAGGTTAAATCATTAAACAAAGAATGACCTATAGTAGGCTTATAGTAGAGGATATTATGATAGATAATCTCACATTGAAATGTGTAATGATTTTGGCTATTTTTGCAAGTTCACATTTTTAAGACATTGAGATACTTTATAGGAACAAATGGACATTCTTTGTCAATGACAATAGCTCTTTCCATGTTGGTTGGATCATTGATCACTCCTTTACTAGCTTGCCTACCTTCAATCCCTGCACCTTCGATAACAACGAGCACTTCTTTGAATCATTGTTGCCTGCTTCTCTGGTGGACAATGCCACACTAGCATCGTAGTGGGAGACCTTTTCTTCTTTGTCAAACATTTGGTAAGGTCATCTTTCATTGCATTAAGGTTCACCATTTGGGGATGGAGGAAAGTTAACTACAACTTAGGTTTCTTCTAATAAAAGTTAGTCTCTTCTTCTCCATTTATACCTTTCTTAAGATCAATAATTGGAATAGTTATATTTTGGTGAACCCATGTAAATGTTTTCTCTAATCGAAACTAGAGACTTTTGTCAGCCCAAATTTTCACCCTTTTTCTTTCTTCGATATCTGGTCTCCATGTGTTCATTTTTTTTTTGAGATGTTTGTTTGGTCTCCCTTGGACATTATTATTTTGCTTAGTTCCATTACTATTTGGATATTATACCCAGGCAAGTTTGGCCAATCTAATTGTCCAATTGAGCATGCTTCCTTCTACTTGAGCTTTCTCATCCAAACATGGTTCTTATGCCAAGAGCTATCTCTGGGCACCTCCTAATGAGTTTAGTTGTGCTACCCTCCAAGCTAACTAGAGCTTTGCTTCAACTTTAATGTTTCCATAAGTTTCCCTTAGATGACCCATCTTCAACAAAAAACTTGTGACTTTTGTACCAATTCTAAAAGGTTGGTTCCAGATATACTTTCAAGCATTCTTAAGATCTTTGCTCTTCTATAGGCTCTAATGAATTGTTCATTGCTAGTTGTGTTCTTGTGGAGTTTCTTGATTTTTAATGTGATCTTAAAGAGATGTATCTTTTAGCCAATTGTGCTCACAATTTTTTTTATTTTGAGGGTTTTTTAGTTGTCAACTTTTCTCTCTCATTTGCAATTCACAAAATTAGCACAAAACGTTCCTGTACATCTATTCAATCAGATCAGTAGAACATAGAGCACAACAAAAATGGTTTTTTTTTCATAAACTCACAAAACAAGTTCGTTGATGATGATCTTTGTTTGCTTGCTTCCCTCATTTGCTCTCTCTTTTTCTCTCATTGACTTCTCCCTCTCTTTCTCCTCACATTTACTCTTTCGGGTCATCTCTTTCTTTTGCCACCCACAAATGGCATTGTCTCAATGACAAGACGATCGACAACCAGAGAGGGATTAGGGTTTTAACAATGTTTTGTATCTCCTCAGTCGAACAATTGGACGATGTAATCTTCTTCTCAATAATGCTTCGGTAGTCAAGCGTGACTAGCAATGTAATAGAGAGCGACTAATGTTTCATGGAAGGAATCAAATGAACCTAGTGAGAAGGAAGAGAAAATCATGATTAGGGCAAATATATATATATATATATATATATATATATATATATATATATATATATATATATATATATATATATATATATCTTATTTTGAAATATTTTATGGTAAATTTTGCTATGTTTTATTAGATATTTTCTATGTTTATAATTTTATTTTAAAATTTTTAATATAATTTTATTATTTTATGAATTTGTGGATGTTTTAAAATCATTGATTTGGGGTGCCCATGGTGGCACATTTGTGCATCAATTCTAATAAAAAAGGAATTGGCTTTTTTGGTCTTTGTTTTTGCATGTCATTTTTTCTTATGCATGAAGGATTTGTTGTGTCTAATTGGCTTGCTTGATGTGGATATATTTGTGGGTGAACTCCATCAACTCAATAGGGAACCAATTGATCAATGCATGAGCTGCCATTAGTTGGTCCTTATGTGAAGGTCTTTGTTTTGTGTAATTTATGCAATGTAGTAGTTATTGGACTTGACTGCACTAGAGCATCATACAAATGTTTAATATAATTTTTTTGAAGATTCACCATCCCTTTTGCATCATGTTGAAGAACTCTTGGTCTTATCAATGCATGCACTTGGTGTCGAATGATCAAATCAATCATGCTAGTAAATCTCAATACTAGTTATGGGCAATGCCCTCTATTTATGAGTAAACAACCAGTATTAGAGGCCCTTAGCAAAGCAAACTATGGTGTTATTGAATGTTTGGAGGATCAAGTGGTGTAGTTCATTGGGAGGCGATCTTCTCATAATTGGTGGATAAAAGAGTGGATCGTTGGCTAAGACGGTGATGACGATGATGCTCGTGATCTTTTTCTTGGTAATAGTGTCAAGTGGAAGGTGACGTCGATGAGGATGAGTGGTAACTCAAATGTGTTGGCAAATCTCATTGGGGGTATCAAGAGGTTGGGTAGGGCTTTAGATAACTGTTTACCACTCAAGTGAAGAAATTGACGACCATCTCAACGAAGACAGTTGGATTAATGTCGTTTGTAGTGCTTTTGCTCAAGGTTGACCAACGTGTATTGTGTATTGAGTGGTTGGTTCCCCGTTGTGATTGGTTGGAGGGGCACCGCTATGAAGGTTTTTAAATGGTTTGGAAGATGGGCACCCTACGATGGTATTGCAACCAACAAAAAAGGGTAGATGGTTGAAGGGGCTCGACCTTTCTCGATGTAACATTTTCTTGATGAGCGGGATTTTGGAAATAGTTGTGGGTTTAATCTTCTTATTTAACTTAGCTATCAATCTTGGCTTTCTCATGACTAGAGATAAATGATAGTCTATTTTTTTTTCTTGTAAAGATTTGAAGAACTTCTTGTGGGAGGGTATTCTTAGGGATTGAGTGTTGGATTCTCAACGAGAACACAACAAAATTGACATTTAAGCTTGTTTTCAACACATTCAAACACTAGTCTCGTTTAAAATAAGCAAACCCCATTGATAGAAAGTTTCTACCATCTCTTGAGATTATAATGGAAGTAGTTTTTATATTACATTAATCTTAGTTAAGAAAAAGGTTGAATAAGCAACTAATATTTAAAAAGAAATGCATTGGAGAGTTAAGAGCTTAATATGCTTAAATATTTCCCTTAGAAGATGAGGATTTTTTGTTTTTGATGGATTATTGTTAAATACATTTGATGGTTTAATGAGAAATGATAGATTTATCAATGTTGCATAGGTGTGTAATATCTTGAATCTTATGAAGATATGAAGGTAAGACTAAAGTACAATAGTGCTCGTATAAGCTTGAAGTACGTTCAACTAAACCCACAAGGATGTAGACAAAGCTTTTGTTTGAATGCGAAAGTTCAAGGTGGTCATCTCAACTAAATGGTTAGGCTAGCTTGTTCATAGTAGAGTTGGGCAAATTAATTAAAACAAAATAGTTTGCATCAAGATGATAATCAAATTATTATGTTATTTTTGTTTTTTTTAATTTGTTATATTTTTATTCACTATGAGTTTAATATCACATACATAAGATTTTTATAATATTTTTCTATCATTTTTATATATCGTATTATTTTTATAGTTTTTAAGAAATAATATTTTTTTATTTTTTTATTATTTTGGTTTAGAATTTGTTTTATATTTTTATAAATAAATTTTAATGAAATAAAAACAAGGGAGTTGATTTGATTAAAACCTATCAAATCATCCTTGTGCTTTAGAAGAGCACAACTTATCTAGAAGAGTATGACTCATCTATAATGTTTATTATTTCTTTACTCATCTTAAGCTTTTCATTTACCACCATTTATCTATAACAACACGTTTATGCTTTTAAGTCATATAATAAGCAATATAAATTATACTTGTTGAGTGTTTTTTTTATCGAGTTAGTTTACTTTATATTGGTTTTATAAATGACATAAACGTAATGTACTTTTTGATGATTTTAAAACTTAATTTTGAAAATTTTTGGCGATTTAAAGATTATATTCTTGTGTTTAGAAGAGCACAATCTTATGTAAAAAATAGTTTTATTTGATAACCAAATGATGAAAAATAAAAGTGAAACTCTAGAAGTTATAAAAGTTTTTAAATATATTTATTCTTTTTTCATCAAATCAATTTTTCTATATTTCTTTTATTAAAATTTATTGATATAAATACAGACTAAAATTTAAATTAAAAAATAAAATAACTAAAATATCTTTTTGGATAAAACATAATTAAATATATAATAAAATTTAAAAATATTATGAAAGTTTTATATATGTAATTTAGTATACTTATAATAAATTTAAAATATAATATATTAATTAAAAAAATTGAATAATAATAATAATTAAATTAATTTGATCACTATTTTGAAACTAATTGGTCTGCATCATTGATAAAGTTCAAAGAACAACATAAAAGCGAAAATAGAAAACAAGTGGAGGGTAGTTGTCCAGGTGCGAAGGACTCCAAATAATTGATCAAATCCAATTAAATGGATGTCACTTCCGACTGCAATAAAGACAAAACTGCTTTAAATGGCTCATCTGATAAAGCTCATTCATTAAGACAAGTCTTATTTTCCACTGCGGTGCCGTGATGAACTTCTGCATGACAATATGATTTTTATTCATCAATGCATAAAAAATAATGATCATTTATCATAAATTAAAAGCATTTTAGAAAAAAAATCATATTACTTTATTATTAACTTTTTATTTATAATAAATATTAATTAAATTTTATGTTATTATTATTATAAAAATTTAGAAATAAAGAAAGTTGTATAAAGTTCATGTTAGTCTAACACTGATATTTCCAAAGCATATGAACATTCGATTAAAATTCCATTTTCAGGAAAACTTTAGGAGTTTAGTTTAAATAAATAATGCTAAACAAGCATTAAAATGCATAATTTTCATTTTTTATAGATTTCTGAAAAAAAAAAGGTTAATAAGCTCATTTTTAATACACTTTTTTTTATTGTGCTCTAAAATCGTCATTTTGCCATGTCTTTTTAGCATTATTTATTTATGCTAAATGATGTAGAAATTATATGTTTTTAGGAATCTAATTTCGCATATTCCATTTCGGTCCTCTTCAACGTGGGCACTCGCATCTCTTGTAAACAACACGTGGGACATTCGTTAGCGTCATAACAAACTCTAACGACCTAAAATTATATAATTATGAACATTAATAAATGATTTATATATTTATTTATTGGTTATTTAGATACCTCAAGAATAGTACGTAGTTGTAACAGCCTTTTCTGTATAGAAATGGAGAACGAAATCCTCGTTGATCTGTCTCCCCTGTTCCGTCAATACAAGTCCGGCCAGCTGGAGCGCCTCGCCGGAACCGTAGTCGCCGACGCGGCTCCCGTCGACGACGCAACCGGCGTCACCGCCAGACGCGTAGTGATCGACCCATCCACGCCGCTCCACGCCTGTCTCTACCTCCCCCCGGACCCCTCTCCGAACCTCCCCATCCTCGTCTATTTCCACGGCGGCGCATTCTGCATCGGCTCCGCCTTCTCCCCGACGTACCATCCCCACCTCATCGCCCTCTCCGCCAGCGCCCGGCTGCTGGTCGCCTCCGTCGACTACCGCCTAGCCCCGGAGCATCCCCTCCCCGCCGCGTACGACGACTGCTGGGCCGCGCTGCTCTGGACGATTTCCCCGCAGGCGGACCCGTGGATCCGACTGCACGGAGACCAGGGCCGCATCTTTCTCGCCGGCGACAGCGCAGGGGCAAACATCGCGCACCGCGTGGCGGTGAGGGCAGGGCGGGAGGGGCTGGTGGAGGTCGAGGGGGCGGCGCTGGTGCACCCCTATTTTTGGGGGTCGTCGCCGGTGGGGAAGGAGGGGAGGGAGGAGGGATGGAGGAGGTGGATGGACGAGCTATGGAGGGCGGTGAGCGGCGGGAAGAAGGGGTTGGACCACGAGTGGATCAATCCGGCGGCGGAGGCCGAGGGGGCGGTGGCTGGGATGGGTTGCCGTAGGTTGCTGGTGTGCGTGGCGGAGAGGGATCCAATGAGGGAGAGGGGGGCGGCTTACTATGAGATGGTGAAACGGAGCGGGTGGAAAGGGGAGGCGGAGCTGGTGGAGACGGAGGGGGAGAGCCACATCTTCCACCTCGAGAAGCCGGAGGAGCACCCCAAGGTTCAGGAATTGACCAACAAGTTAGTTTCCTTCTTTTCGAAGCCTTTGTAACTAAACCGGTCCAATGTTCATGTGGAAACGGTCGGGGAACTCGTTCCAATAAAGTCTTATGTTATGACGGATCAGATCATGGTTCATCAGTGTCCCAATCAGTTTAAGCTCTAATACAATCAGAATAAATTTCACATAGTATAAAATATAAAACAACTTTACATTACAGAACATAGGAATGGTATGAAAGCTTGAAAACATATAGTAGCATACGAAAAACAAATACAGTACATTAAGTACAAATCAAAATTTTTAGGGACCCAATTGATTATTTCTTGAAAAATAATACAGATAAAACTGTACAGGAGTCAATGGGCCAAATGAAAAACAAGAAAGAAAGAAAAAAGAAAAGAAAGAAAGAAAAACCTACTGAACTGCCAGCCGCTGGAGATGGTTGAGAAATACCTCAAAGCTTACATCATCAGTAAATATAACATCTCCACCAGAAGTGAGACGACTATCAGAGTTGTATGAGACAGAGGGATTTAACTTAGCCAATAGAAAGCGAGCCTACAGTTAAAAATAAATAAATAAATAAATAAATTAGGCTCAGAAATATGTTACACTTATAAATTAGCAAATTATATGGATGGAAATATGGAAAAGTAACTAACCTGAGAACCATATTGATCACAAATGACCAAACGAGGGACAGGAAACCTTTCCTTCATTATTCCCTCGGCATCATCACGAGGAGCTTGCAACAACTGAGCAAATGCCTGTAAAGATACAAATGGATTAAGCTTTTTCGTGGATATGAAATAAATAAAAAAAAATGGAATGAACTTTTCAAGCAACAGATTGAAGTCTATATTAGCAACAATGCACACGTAGTAAAGCTAAACAATTTTATCGAAGTATAGTCTTGACTTTTTTGAAGTTTTGATTTTCATGTAAATCATTGTTATTTATCTCTAATATCATATTGTTAAATCTTAAACTTTATTGATGAGATATGGTCTCGAGTCAATCGAGTTCTATCCTTATCTAAGAGATCCTTTCTTGTTTAGTTGTTCATCCCAAAACTTCTATAGCTTCAACATACTTAACTATAAAGTTCTTATGAAATCAGCCCAATTTGTCTCCAAAATATGTCTCATCATTTTAAGACTTATGATTGTACTTCATATCATTGAGGATCTACCCACTTTATAACCAATGTAGAAGTTATTTTCCTTTATATCCTTCCACCTAAAAGCCTAACAAAAGCCGCTTCTCGTCCAATGATTACCCTCTCTGAAGCCTCACTCGACAATCTTTCTCCATCGATTTCGATCCTAGGTGTTACTAGTCCACCAACTTCCACTGTGTCATTTCTTTTCTCTCTATTCAAAAGAGTTCTAGTACTATTATATTTTTTCCATTATAATTGTTGAGTGAAAAAAAAAATTATTTGTTGGTGATTAAGTGTGAGAAATTTTTTCTTTATGACAATTTGGGAATTTGTTTGTGACTCAAAAGAACAAATCTTAGGCATTTGAGGTCAACAATTCCCTAACGACTATTATATATGAGAAGAGTTGAGTAGAAACATACTTATGAAACTTATTGCCAAATATTACATCTTCTCTTCTCCCTCTTAGTCCCCTCTAATGCACGTGTTTTATATTAAAAAAATCAATGAATAAAATCAGATTCCATGTTATCAAGTCTTATTGTTTTTTTATTTCTCGTGAAACCTCCACATTCAAGTTGAAATTAATAGAAGCATCTTACAAAACATGTTTCCCATATACGATTCAAAACCTATTTGTTATAAGAGCATCAACTTCCAAGACAATAACATATGTGGCTCAACAATAAATGGACACTCTTGGAAACGAAAAGAAACTAAGCCATGGCCACAAATCATAAAAAAATAATTGAAACTACCCAAAGTTCAGGAGACACCCAAAAGCTACGTAAGAGCAGTGATAATTTTAGCCTACAATCGGTGGACAAAAACAGTATAGATGATCAAGTGCTGTTTTGAAGAAGGCACAAATATTTAAGGTGAACACTAACGAGAAATAGAATGGTGGGATGAATAACACTTATAAGCTCAATGCTTAGATAAAACTAGTGTATACTTTATTTTACAATGTAAAATATCTATCAAGGTCACCCATGCATTAGCATGGTGAAACATCTCCTTAAAGACCTCCAACATTAATGAGATTTCTAAATAATTCAAGAAACCAAGATTTCATTAGATAAGAATATCCTTAGGAATACCAAAATAAAATTATGAACGATCATATGGCAGCATTACATGGGTAGCTCATTTCCTTGGGAATGCATCTAGAGGATACCTCAATGTGATGATGTTCACTTCAAGACTTATCTTTGATTCACCGCAATCTCAGCCATTAATATCTCCAAAGCAACTTAAAAGCATTACATTTATCACTAAGGTTCTACACATCCCAAGTTCATCAAGTTGCTTCTCGACCAAATCAAGCTTAGTTTTCAAATATCTACCTAGTTCCTTTATGACAAGTTCACGAGATATTTTTCACCAAACTTGAACTAATTTCTAATAAAAAACTTTCACAACAAAAGCAAAACAAGTTGCATCAAGAGATTGATATTGAACTAAGTATCTTCTTCCAAATTATACTTTAGTTGTACTGTAAATTTAGAACAAATTATAAATAAGGTCCCACAATAGTCCATAAATGGTTTCTCTTAGTTTATTGATATTTTTATTATTTTTTTATGGATGTGTTGTTTATCAAAAACAAAAGTTTCTTTTGTGCATGTGTGCACACTCTCAACTTGCAATCTAAGTCTATGCTTTCTTTGGGTTATGATTCACAGTTTACCCCACAATCCAAGTGGTAATTTGGATTTATATTCATCATCTCCATCATTCTGTCATCTTTATATCTTTCTTCTCCAATCACCACCAACAAGCCCTGGGCCACCATTGAAATTCCCCTCTCTAATCTAGGAGTTTATCGCACCCAACCACGCAGTGAACTCGAGCAACTAGCTCTCGCCGCATGACCAAGACTTGTGATGTCGATCAATCACCTAATCCCAACCTCCATAAGGACTTCACCTCTTGACTACACTTATAGACTTAGATTCCCCATGTAGTTGCCTCGATGCTGACGTGTGGGCATCCCTGACCCCATTCACCACCACAACACACCAAATCTCCTTGTCGTAGTTTCACTAAATTCGTGCACGCTAATAACGAGACCAAGCAGGTAAACCATATCTTATCAAGCCAATTCTTGGTGAAATGCCAAATAGATTGGTCTGAATTGGATTATATTTCTTTGTTTCGATCTACTTTTCAGTAGATTTTCACTATATTTTCAAGTAGATTTTGGGCCAACCTAATACCGTCAATCATGGGATCAAGTAGCACCCCATCCTCCAAATTTTGTCCTAGAATTTAGTTCAAATCCAACTTAAGAGGTCCACTCTTATCTTCTTCTACTATTTGTGGTATCAAAGCCTATTTCTCGGTGCCCTAACCATCACAATGATGAAAAAAGTTCAAAGTATTGCACAGTGTCACAACCACAGTGATGACCTGAGGAGTTCAAAGTATATTTTGTTGTATGAGATATATTTTTGAAAGTTTAGATTGATCTTTATACTTCTAAAATCCATTTACATTTCATTGTTATCCTAATAAATCTCGTCATTCCTGAAGCATGTTGATCTTCATATTCTATATCATAAACTTTCATATTATTAATTATGTCATAATTATATGGGTTTTTGTTATACATGTAATTTGATAAAAAGGTTTTCAAAACATATGTTATTTATAGATTATATTACTTTATCTTCTTATAGATTGCACTAGATTATGGTTTGAAATCTCTTTATAAGAATTCTATCAAAAGTTTTTTTAAGAGACATTATAATTTATTTTCATGGTAACAATATCGTTAAATTGGTATCATCTAAGTTTATTAAATAAAAAAAAATAGTCCATTACACTTTCTAGATCTCATGCAATTAATTTTTATTATAAAAATCATTCAAAAATGCTATATTTTTTTATCCATTACAAATTATTCAAATATTATTTGTTATGATGTAATTAATAAACACTATTATACTTTTATCCTTGGTCAAATTTGATTAAATTTAGTAAGATCATGTTATCTTAATCGAGTAATAACTATCACTTTAAATAATTAACATAATTAACTTATACCTACCAAATTTTTGTTTCTTTAATAATCACCCAAAATAAAATTTATTTCTTTCATATGAATACAAAACTCTAGAACCTTCCAAAATTAAGCCACTTGATTCTACTTCCCTTGAGAGTAAAGTAACTTCTAAACCTAATCCATCCGAGTCCGTTTAACTTCAATTTTAATGAAATGAAACAAAAGATAAACTAGTTGAATTAATGTTTTACTTTTACACATTTTCTCATCCTCAATTTTAATTCTACTATTAAGTATAATTTTTTTATACCTATATATATATTTTTTTGATAATTCTAATTTTATTTTGCATAAAGTGTGTAACCTAACTTCTAATTTAAAAAGTATGTTTATCATGACACATCAAGACAACTAATATTTACAAGGTTTAAGAACAAAAGATGTACTTAGATGCTTTGAGCTTTTATGCAACTAGATTAGCATATGAGTTATTAAGGAGAAGTATTTAGCTAGATACTTTGACTTATTATGTCGCCAAAACACCATATAAGCTAGTCAGAGGATGTACATAATTGGTTTGTCTAACATTCCATGAAGTTAGACTATATGTGTCCAGATTATTAATAAAGAACTATTGAGATTAATATTGAGCTTGATAAATATTTACTTATAGTATAACTTTGAGAGACACATTTGTTCGTTATGAGGTTAACTGATGCAAGACAAGTTGCATCAAGTGATAGATATATAGTTGAGCCTAAGATACAATAGGTCCATTTGTGTTATAGATCATGAATCAAATTACAAACAAGATTCCACATGGGCTTTGTATATAGGTTCTCTTAATTTATTAATATTTTTTATTTTATTGAGTTATAATAGGTCATATATATAAGATTCCTATAAAATCCTTGAATCATAACTAAAGGCTCTATACAAACTTCATACATGTCCTATTACAATTCAATAAAAACTTAAAAAACTAATAAACTAAGAGAACCCATATATGGGCCTATTTTGGGCCCTTATTTGATGTATGGTGCATGATCTACAATACCATTAGACCTCTTGCATCTTAAGCTCAGCTCGATATCAACCTTTCGATGAAACCTATCTTGTATCGACTACTTCGACTCCCAAGTTCATTCTTTGACAAAGCTAACTCCTTGAAAAATGCATATCCAAAAGTGCATATCCCAAGAGTTTTATAATTAACTTTGTATTAACTCTTCTGAGTTTGTTGTATGGCTCCTTTGAGCATGGCATAGATCCTTTTGTAAGGTTTACCCTCATTAGCTACGACAAAAGGGACTAAAGCCTAGCTATCAAATTAAGGGTGGATGTAAACCTTGGTTGGGCTAAAGCACCTAAAATCTAATATCATTGCCTTTCTTTTATTTGAATTTATTTGGTTTGTTATTCACACAAAGGTTTTGTAAAGTTAAATAATTTTTTGCTTGAGTATTCTCCAATTGTATCTAACAAAATTGAGTTAAATTGATATCATATATCTTGGTTATTGCATTACAGTTTTTAATGAGTACAAATCATCCCCCTCTCTTATGATCATCACATCTCAACAAGTGATATTAGAGCAAGTAGTATCAAATGAAGATATTCTTAAGAGAAAATCCATCATTTACTCTCTTAAGTGTGATGAATTGTATGCAATCTTGGTTAACATATGGCTTAGCACCCTTGTTTGTAAGAATTATTCTTTGTGGAAACGCTCTTTCAAAACTTTTATTCAAAATATACACTATGATCCATGGTATTTGTTTGAACAACTATATACCATTTCTAATGAGAGAAATGAAAGATCTAGAATGATAGCTCAACTAAATACAAGAGGATTAAACTTTTTGTGTTGTGACACATCTCAAGCCGTTTTCATGAAGATTGGTCACTCACATGTTAAGGCGTGCATGAGTTGGAAAGGCTATATAATGATAGACAACCTTAAACCTTTGATGAAAAGAAGGAAAGCAAAAGAAAAAAGAACAAAGAAGGAAGATGACTTCAAGTATGTCCAAGTTAAACCTCTCAAATAAAGGTACATAATTTTCATTTTGCTCAATTGATGTTTCTCTTTCTAATTAAAATGAAAATTTATCTAATTACTATTAAGAATTAGCATTATAACATAATAACTTGATCAATTATTGCCTTAAGAAAAAACTATAACAAACATGAGAACAACATACTTGAATTCAGAAACAATGTGTTCTCAAGGAAGAAAATATGTTGAAATTGAATAAATCAATATTATATTTCTACAAAATCAAACTTGCAAGAATCAAATATAGAAAGTTACTATATATTACCTGAGAATTTTTCATGTATTAATTCTTTGAAATCAAAAAATGAGATGCTCAAGGTTAAAAAATAAGTTGAAAAAGAAATTGATAAGATTTTCTATAATTGAGAGAAAATTGAATCAAATTAAGACATTGTACTATTCTTCTCATTGACCTCCTTTTATTGCATCTCAATTACAAGGAATAGAGTTAAAAGTACATACATTGACATGCATGAACAATTTCCTATCACTTCTTTGCATACATCACATTTTCAAGATTAATCCAATGTTTTATGCAATTCTTGTCTCAAAAATGGTCATGTCTTTTGAATGCTTATTTAGGTAGTCCATTGCAACTAAGAAGAATACTTATATGTGGATTCTTAAGAGGAAAATATTAAGAGGAGAAATAGAAAAATGATTTTCATCTCACATTATCATCTCTTATGAACCCAAGCTGGTTTAAGTTCCTAAAACTAAAACTTAAGTAGATGTACAGATGTATCTCTACAAAAAAAAAAAAACTAACGAGAGAAACCTTAATCTGTGAATTTTTCTTATGAGTCACTTGCCAAAATCCATGTTTATTGGAACCAACAAATGTGATCCTTGTCTATTTGCAACTATAGTAGATTCAATTGTACACACATTATATATATATATATATACATAGATATATATATATATATATATACATAGATATATATATATATATATATAATATTGGTTAAGAGATTGTGATTGATTGCAAACAATAGTCAACAATTGTCATGTAAGATGGTTGATAACACAATCTAGAAATGTTAAACATAGGCACACCAATATGCAATGAATGAATAACAAACAAGTTATGAGTTCAAAATGATTTGCAGATAATGGGGCAAAAGGAATTAAAATCATGCTTTGTATCAAGAATCAAATTACGATAAGATAAAATCTGAATATTTGCACTAAGAATATATTAAACAATAAATTTATAAATGTATGATACATTCATCATACAAGAACAAATCTTTCTTGTCACTAGTATACAGTAGTTGTACTGTCAAAAATTTTGTACTTGTATGAATAATTCAACATACAAGTGTGACCACTTCACCTCATAGTTCACTTTAATAGATCTTCATTAGATAAGCAAGTCATATGTAACATACATGTACGATGTACCTGAATCCATTAGGAATAGATGTTGGGTGTAGAACAAACTAATACGATAATATAATTGTAACAATATGATTTGTATATAACAACCATATACTTAGTAAATGATTGACAAACTCAATTGGACATTTACAATATTGGGATCGCACTTGTATGATTTTACCTATCAAGTGACTTATTGTTTTAGTAGTACAACTATACCCATATCAGATTAGTACAATATCTATGATCGTAAACATACGACTAAGCCAAGAATATATATCACAACCTGATATGGCAAATCACCCGTTCAATCATGTCAAAAGAAGCCATGTTTAACACCAAAATTGATCGTATTTGAGCAATTTGTGTGGTGTAAGTACATTAACTCATTAATTGGAGTATTTCCTCTAAAAAATCGTCAATGAGGAGAGCCAGATTTCTTGTCAGCTAAGTAAAATTTTTTCTACACTAAGTTTAAAAGGAAGTTTGGTGCTAGTTTATGTATTTGCAATAGAAAAACAATAATGTTTATCAAGAAGCCTTTATAGACTTAGTTATTATCAAAATGAACAAACAACTTAGGACAAAGAAACATGCTCCTAAGAAGTTGTTCTCCTCTACCAACTATGAATTCAATGAAAATCTGTTTAGATCAAATGTAGAAGCCTATGAGCTTAATAAGGACTATAGCCTTAGCGTCTCAAAACCAAACAGTCTTAAGCTCGAATTTAGAGCAAATTATTCGATATTGTTCTAATTTTCTGGAATGCATCTAAAAGATGTATTGCAATTCTACCACATCTTCAATGGAAAAATGATTAAAATTTTTATTACAAAATATCTCTAATCCAGTACATCTAATCAAATATGATATAAAAAGTATGAAACTCAATCAGATATGACATATAAGAAGAAATCAATTAAGATTCTAGATTTAAAAAAAAAGTATTGAAAAATAAAATAATTCTTATGGTTAGAGTATTGTGATAGAATCATACTGATATAGAAACAACCTTAAAAGTAAAAACATATATGAAAACTTAATACGCTGATTTATTTTTAAATTTCAAAACAAAAATTCTTAAGAGAGATTGTAACGACTCGATGCCCATAAGCACTTGAAGATGCAAGTTTTTAGCATTTAGAAAATTTAGCGACCAATTTTAGTTATAGTTGCATAATTTTTGATATTTTTTTTGAATTTTAATTAATTTTTTTATTAGAAAATAATATTAAAATAATAATAAATAAAACATAAATAAATTAAATCGGGATATATATTTGAATCCCTTTAAACCCTCGACATTTTCCTAAAGGGTTTCTAACACAGTTAAGGTTCACGAGAGCCTACAATTCCAAGAGGCGACTCAACAAAATCCCATAATCGGATGACCACTATAGAAGGTCGAACCAGCGATTGAGAGAGAATAGACGCAAGGAAAAAGCAGTTGGTGTCAAGAACGAATGGAAACATAACCGAGCAGACCGCGGGTCTTCCGTCGCTAAACTCGAAAAGGGAAAAGATAGAAAAAAAAAAAGTAAGCTTCTCCTTCAGTCTTCCAGTTTCTACAAACATGTATCACTTAGGGTTTTTGTATTTTTGTGGTTTTTGCTGACATGCAACCTTCATTGTCATGACCTAATGAAAGAATAGAAAAAAAATCCGAAAAAAAAAGAGAAAAAATTGTTTAAAAAAAAGAGAAGAGTTGAGAAGGAAAAATAAAACAATCAACAAATAGGTATATATATATATATATATACAATATAATATAATTGTTAGAAATATAAATAAAAGAAAAAAAAGAAAAAAAATAACAGCCAACAAAAATGATGTGAAATAACAATGATGATTGTAGTTCAATAACTATTTATACATTCTTATTAGCAATAAAGAATTTATGGATTATTTTTTTGTAGAGAAAAGATTGAGTTGAAGACTAATTAAGATACGATGAGATGATGAGATGCCACAGATAAAATGAGACATAATTAAGATATGATGTACAATTCTATGAGAAATATCTAAGACCCAGTTAAAAAAATATAAAAAAAGAAAAAAAAACAAATACAAAACAGAATAAAGAACAAAAATGTGTGTATACATTTAATTTATATAACATGTTACTGTTCTTATTTTTATATATATAAGCATTGTCAATATATTATGTTAATTTTATGCTTATCATATTTGAAATTATTCTTTTATCATACCTTGTTATTTATTCATACAGATTCACCTACTGAACATTTTATGCTCGCCCTCTACTTACATTGAAGACATGTCATAGATCCATACAAAGAGAATGCCTTCAAATTACATGTGAGATGTGTGAGTTGATATCCTGTATATATTGATGTTATAGTTATCAAGTTTTTGAGTTTAATTGCTATAATTGAATTGGTTTATTTTCACGGTAAATTGTGTTATTCATTTCATCACACCTATCTATAACAATTTGCCTTTACATCATGCTATGATGCTCTAATAGTAAAGGATAGACAGAGCGTGACAATTGAAGTCGAGAATCCCAAGTATAAAAAGAAAATTAATCTAAGTCTTGGTCACTTGATTATACCTGTCATGAGAGTATAACATTAGGATAGATGACCTTTAAGAATACTAACATGAAGTGCCTACAATACTTCACTCAAACTCATCCAGGCCAACATGTTGGTGCTACATCTAATAATGAATAGGTGGCAATTGAGCCTATTTGCAACACCATCAACTTCTAAATTGCACAAAGAACCTATTATCACACCATCCACTATTGCTCCATTTACATTTATTGCAACCTATGATCAAGCTATTGTATCACAACTTGCTACTTTGGAGGCTTCTTTTCAACAGTTCTCTTAGCATATAGATCACATATGTAATGAATTGATGGGATCAATAACAACTCTTCAAGAGCAATTGCAATCAAACATGAACTTCTAACTAGTGCTCTAATTGTTTTTATGTTTACAATTAAAATTTTCTTAACAAAGACAAAGAGAAAGCTCAGTTATTTGATGTGAGTGCTAAATGAACTTGTTGATTACTAAATGTAATACTTAATCTCTTAAATTCATATTTGCTAATGTCATTTACTTGCTACAATATTGGATGTTATCCCTTCATATGACAACAAAAAAGAAGGGAAGTAACATGATAGAATTGAGGGGGGCTTGCATTTATAGGAGGCTTCCCAGAGTTGTGCTGTTGCTAAATCTGCTGTGTTGAGTTTCTGTTGTGATTTAAATTACTACAACCTGCATTTTTACTCTAATTTGGAGTATTATTTGTTGTTTCCACGGTGCTTCATTTTTCTATGTTACTCAAATGACTTGTTTGAATGTTCAAACCTTCACTTGTTACTTTACGACACAATGCATTCATTTTACTCATGCATGCTTTATTATTACACTTAAGAATTAAAAAAATGAATAACTACTAATTAACAGAATACATTTAGTAACTAAATAGTTAAACTAATTTTAATATTAATATTAAACCTGTGTTCATTGAAATGAAGTTGACACAAAGCTCTGATTGTTACCTACACACTAAACATATAACAAGATGTCTGTCATCGTTTTTGTATATTTAATAGTCCTACTTTGTTTCTCAAGTCATTTGTATGTAGTAATACATGTCATATATGTGTGATGATCTCATCGTACTAGTACGATCATCATTTCCAATTAAACAGACAAGTAAAAGCATGATTGTATATCAGATGCTTTCGTAATCGTAGCTTCATGTTCTATATGTTGAAGTATTATATGCATCATACAATACGATAATTGTTGTCATACTTATATGATCATTTTCCTGCATATAACCATTAAAATGACTTACGATAAAATAAACTTACAATGATAATATACGAATACAATCCTATATCGTACATGATATAGCTTCATACAAATATAACAGACTAATCATACACATACGAAATAAAATTAACCTACAGTCATTGAGTAAATGGTTAAAGGGAACACCTTCATACTTATACAATCAAGCTACTATACTTGAACTAAGAACCTCAAAAACCAAAAGCAATGCAAATTAATGCAAAAATTCACTGTGCACTAATGATCCCTTTATTGAACATGTACAAATCTTTAAACATCCTGAATACATGTCTTAATGGTATCGTTCTTGTATGATCATCATGATAGTCTGTCATGAAATTTTAAAAACCTGAGATTGCTTGTAAAAATGTGTAGTGCAGATGGTACAGTACAATGTCATGTGTCGCACTTGTACGATATGTCCTATGTAACCAAAATTCATAAGTCGTACAAGCACTTCACCAAGCGATTAGCTTTATTCACTTATCGCTTGTGAATAATCCCTTAATTGTAATAGCATGAACGCAACCCGAGAGTACTAAACACTAGCAATCTCTTTAGAAATATAACTTTTTAGTCGTTGAAACTTTTAAAATTATGTTTAATTGGTTAGTCAATATAAATATCAAGACTCTCACTTGAGAACAAGCTAATAAAAGCAAAAAAAAACTAATGAATCCACATGCATATCTTTTTAAAGAAAAACAAGAGTCCTAATCAATTGGAATAGTTTGTATTCATTAAAACATCTTCCAAACTACTATTATTGGCTTAGCTGCGATTTGATTTCCATTTTCTGATCTTCACATTCCATTTTACTTGGTAATTAATATCTTTCCACGTCATTTAAAATCAGTGCCCTATTGTTTTTATGAGTGAAAGGTATAAGTATTGTGCTAGTTATCTTGTACAAGTGCTGAAATATTGTTTGATACCTGCCTTTGTATTGACTCTTAAAAGTTTTTTATGTGGCTCCTCTGAGCACAACATAGATTGGCTTGTGGATCTCCTTTTATAAGGTTTACCTCCACCAACAATAGCAAACATGGATTATTTTTTAGCACAATCCTAGTCATCAAATAAGAAGTAGATGTATGCTTTGATTGAGCCGAACTATTTAAAAATATGACGTTATTATCTTTCTTTTATTTGAATTTATTTGGCTCACTATCCAACAACATTGAGTTAAATTGTATCATATATCTTGTTTATTGTATTAAAAATTTTTTAAATAACACAATTCACCCTCCTCCCACCCGCGTGCCCATCACATCTCAACATTGTACAACTAAAGTTCTACAAATACCTAGAGTTTGCTTTAAGCCAACTTGTTATTTCATATGTGCAATGCTACCAAGCAAAAACTTATACAAATTCCTATTCAACGATGATTCTATAATTAATAAAATGATTTAGCTTAAGCGTAGATCATCAGAAAAGTATTCACAAGTTTCACAACCACATGGATTAGCAAAAAGCAAAAATCCATAAATGAATATAAGAGTGAGGAATTCATCACCATACCAAAGGATGGTTCCACATTGTCACCTGCTCGGTTCCACCCAAGCAAGGGCTAAACAAAAGAAAAACCCAAATTGAAACCAATATGACACAAAGCGCTTAAGATTACCACAAAAGATTAGAAATAGTGCTTGTTAATTTTAGCTAACATTATTGATAGAGATGTTAATGAACATAACAAAAACAAACTAATTTGACCAGTCAATGCAATGAAGTGAATGAAATGTTGTCTAAAATGAATGACCTTAGGATATATTTGGTTTAGCAATATTGGAAGAAGACACCACGTTGGAAAGTAGAGTAACTTTATGCACTGGCTATGACAAATTGCAATCAAATGGTTTAACAATGAGGCTGAATCATCAGTATCTCAAACAACCATCAATCTAAGACTGTTTCCTTACGGAACTGATTCCACTAACTTCATATTTGCATTTTACCGAAATGCCTTTGATGAAACCCAAGGGGTTGAACTTCATAAAGAACCAGGACCATAAAGAATGGAAATATGTATCATAAAAGATTTTCTTCCTGCATAAGGTTGTAAGACATTTGCTCAAGAAAACTAAACCAAAACATAGAAGATTTGACATCTGTCAGGGATAAGGCAAAGTAGACATCTTTATTAAGTTTCCTCTAATAGAAAAAACATGTTACCGTGAAAAAACCAATGTGTGGCAGTGCTGAACATCAATATAGACAAGTGTTAGGCATTGTAGGGTCTGTGGTGGTCAAAATTGAATGCTTAAGTAGGATCAGGAGGAAATACGCTTTGAATGTTGCAAGTCAGATGAGGGAAGGATTGAGGTGGCACATCTATGTCAAACGTGTACTTAAAAGTCAAAGTCAATGCAGATGAAAATTGGAGAGGTGATGGAATGCCTTCTGAAGAGTTGGTGCCATGGATGTCAACTTGTTGCACACAAAGTGGACTACAAACAACATGAGGTCAACGTCCCCATAAGTCACTTGCCCATGTCACAATACCATTTGGAAGTTATAATCATAACAAAAACGAGTGTATAATTATAATGTAATTTAAGATGACTGGTATTGTTGATGACTGTATGGTGATTATTGAGATCATTTGGAAGTGCTGTGGGGGGTCAAGGATGCCCTTAATTCATGCCTTTAGGTCATCTCAAAGGTGTAAGGGTGATGACAAATGGAAGTCTTGTAAAAAACCACAATCGACTAGAAATAAACCTTTGAAGCCAGCTTGGACATGGCGATTCTAAGTCTAATTTCCCAAACTTAAGTACTGTAAACTAAACCTATTCTCATGTCACAGAAACCTTAAGGGGAACCGTAACCACTAAAGTGATGTCATGAAAAGCTCCAAAATGCATGCCAGAGGCATTCCAAAGATCTTGGATGTACCCTTGATATCAAATGTTGCACAAGTATTCAGGAGCCCTAAGGTTTTGTTGAGTATCGGAAGGCAGAAAATGCATTAGCTAATTCCTAGAGGTATCATTCATTTTGTTGATTTCCTCATCATGCCTTGTCCCATCTATGTAAGCAAGTGGAACTCAAAGCAAGAATCAATAACGCTGAAGGACATGGAAGAAACATATTATACACAAGTAGTGCAATTCTGAAATCAGTTAGACTTAAACTTGCACTTGGTAATGTAAACGTCACCTCATGTCCAGCTTGATTTTGGTAGCCAGCAATTCGCCATTGTGCTATGCTAGTTCCATGGAAAACCACCACAATAAAATATGAATCCAAAAGTAGTATTCGGTCAGCAGCAATGGCAGTTACATCCAAAAGAGCTGGTTCAGGAGCAGAAACAAAGGAATAGGAAATCAGTGAGGGCTGAACCATCACAACAGAGTTGGACACATTCTCTCTATTCAGAATCATTCTGTAATAAGCAGTTTCATCTGGACTGTTATTGACAATCTGTAAAAAAATTTAGGAGCAAAACAATAATCATGAACAATGAATAACCTGAATTTCTGAATTCTTACAGAAAATATAAATAACCAAATAAGATTGCAAAAGGAATACAAAAAATTGCATTACCTGGACAAACTGGGACCGTCTCAAATTAAACATGAACTGAGGAAATATTGAAAACCGTGGAGATAAACTGAAAGAGGACGGACTATCTTTCTGATAATCTCCAAATTTGGAACAAAGGCGAATTAAAGATCTATCAAGCCATCTGATAGGATCAAAATCAGCCTGCAATCACCATTTTACTGCCGAACATTATTTCCAATATTAGAGATAATCAATTTACTTAAAAAAATTAACGTAAGTCCCATGACGAATGGATGCCATAATTCTAAAAAAAACATCCAACTAGCTCATGCATCATTATGATTCAATTTGTATGACAAAAAAGAATATTTCATAATTAGATTTTTTTTTTTTTTTTTTTTTTTTGCACTACCAAACCATTACTTTCAGAAAATCATAGATAGAATCCTTTATTGCGTAAAAAAAATGGTTCACATATATTTGGACCTTTTTGACTAAGAGCATTAAAACAGATGCGTGATACTAACTTTTGTTTTGTGTCGTAAACGTCCCTTGTAAATCAATTTACATCTCTTACAAGTGCACAGGTGAATTACCATTGCCATCCTCTGGATTTCCTCAGTAATGTTAATTTTTTTGAAAACATACCATAGAGTTTTCGTGAAAATATAACCAACTGTTTCATTTTCTACAGCTTATTTTTGCTATTTCTCAAGTTCAGTAACAGTTGATGTTGTTTCTGTGGAGTCAAAAATGTAAGTGGGCCCTCTATATTATGGGGTTGTATTTGGTATTGTTGTTGACCTGCACCAATCTACAAAAGAATTACATTTAAGGCCAAAATGATCATCAAATTGATTGTTCGCATGCACAATTGACCAATTATACAATCCAGGTACCACTTCAGGCAGAGGAAGGTCAAATTATCTTTACAATCTTATTTGCCTTTACGACACTAAATAAGGCTATGCCAAAAGAGAAAGCAAACAACCATGAAAACCCCTTCATCAAAACACAAACCATTTTTAGGTAAAGCAAGGTTAATGAAACAAAATTTTAAGCATTTGTATAGCACTATCACCCATATAATGAAATATAAAAAAGTTTACCTACCTATGGAAAAGTTTATCATAAACAAGCCTTATATACACATTTGGATACAATAGCCCACATATTACAAAATAGTAAAGCCAAATCAAAGTTTATATATTAACACTCTTACACATTTAAGGAAATATACGTTAATACCTTTACCATCTCAACAAGCAACTTAACAAATCAGGGATGCTATCTGTCTCACAACCACCCTGAGCTTATGTTCAATTAATATTTCAGAAGTAAATATAAGCATTGAATTATTAATGAAGGTTTATAGATGTATCTTCAAGTGACTATCTTCAATGCGTAGAACTACTAAATAAATCATATTGGAAACAAAAATCTACCTATCAGTCTAGGCCACTTTCTTCATGGGGCACATTGTTCTATACACAACATCTTTGTACCCATTTAGGGAACACTCGTGATGTCTTCTATGTGTTTATTATATGAATGAAAGGAGCACCGCCCTCAACTTTCACAAGTAAACTGAGTTAAAAAGGCAATTAATCTCTACTTGTCATAAGAGGAAGTTGTGTATTCAATCAAGTCAATAAAACAGTATGATAAAGTCAAAGATAATCAAAGAGCAACCATGAAGTGCTTGACAAACCATACTCATGAGTCATAACCTCCATTAATGGAATTTAACCTCAAACAGTTTTTTTGTGTTACATTAACACTACCAATAGAGAAAAACAGAATGATACAAATTTTCTCTTTCCAAGAAGGCAGAAAGAAGTACCTCGGTTTCCATCTTAAAAGAAACAAGTCGTGCTGTGACAGCTGCAGCTGTTTCTTGATCAAATCCAGCCATTAAATCCTTCAAAAATATCCAGTTTCCACAGAAAACCATGAGTGAACTTCCATTTCTAATGAAACATGGGCACAGCATAAATCAAATCAAAATAAGCAATTTGAGAATCCTGCCAAATATCAAGTTTCCTAAGGGTAGCATGAGTGAATTCTTTTCCAATGGAAAAGTGATATAAAATAGAACAAACCAAAATCATATAATTTCATCACGGCTTATCAGAGCATTTAGATGTTAGCTATAGATATCATTCCCGTCCATTCACCAGAATAAAATGTTAATTCCAGTTAACACTAATCTTTCAAACTTCTTTCTACTTATTTAAGCACATTCTAACCATCTAATACTGGGTCATGTTCGTTCTAGCATATGCCAAAAACAAACAGCATTCTTAACAAAAAAAAAATGCTACAATATATGTCTAATAATTTTTCCAAGTTTAGCACATGTATTCATATACTCATTCTATCCATACCCAATTTGACATCCAGTGATCTCTTCATTGAAAAATATGAATCTATGATTGAATTTTATGAAAATTAGTGGCCAAAGTCTATATTATAGAAGAACTAAGGTGATCTATACAAACTATCAGCATGGAGGATGTTCTCTAACTCAACAGGCAGGGACATAACTCCGTACCCACATACAATCAGAACAGATAGTGAACCTTGCTACCCAATCCGTTACATGGTTATCTACTCTGAACACATGGGAGACCTCGAAGTCAGCAAAAGAGTGGATCCCCATCACAGCATAATGAAGTCACGTACCTAGATCCTCCCTAGACAAGCATCAAGAGACCACAGTAACCACCTCCAAGGAGTCAGACTCAACCCATAGCGTGTAAGAAAGATGAAAGTGCTGGGAGGTCAAAGCAATCACAACAAGGAGTGAGAATTCTTCCATCACAATAGAAGCAATAGAAGTCTCACGCTAGCTACACACAAGAAGAAGCAAACCACTGTAGTCCCGACAAACAATAGTTACGCATGCCCTATTGCTAGTAGTCACAGAATTGCTACAATTTACTTTGACCCAACCATTTTTGATTGGGGTGGGGTGGCAATGGGGTGGGAGAGGGGAGACGCCTAGAAAAAGAAGGGGGCTTGATGGTTCCAATAATCCATGAAAAGGTATAGATCAAGTTCATAGCAGCCTACATGATAACC